>CM027663.1:13426000-14819500 GCA_015731905.1 Salix dunnii | reverse complement strand
CAAAACAACTGACGAAGCTTGATTTCAAATAAAATCAATGTTGAAAGATGAAACTAAAACGAATCAATTAAAAAAAGATCCAAATTTTTTCTAAGTCAACTTGGATTAATTTGTCTAATTCATGACTCTAGTTATAAGACAAGAATAAACCAAAAGAAAAAAAATCATGAACTCGATTTCTAATTAACGCGATGTTTAAAGATGAAGTTGAAAACAAATTGATTAAAAGAATGAAAACATCAATAACTTGTGTCAATCATGGTTAACACACCATAAACATGACTTGAATCATTGGATCAGAATAATCCTATAGAAAATAAACTGAAATAAATTACAAGATCTAATTTTCTATTAATCCAATGTTGAAATATTAAATTATATACAAAAAAAGTTAATAAAAAAAAATAGTTATCAAGTCAATCGAGTTAATCCTCAAATTTATAGCATAGATTATAAGTAATCTAATGTTAAATGGTAGAATTGAAATTGATAAAAATATATACATTAATATTAAAAAAAAAATATTCAAATGGATAATATTACGTGAGGAAAATTATAGTAATCCCCTTCTCTTTATCTTTTGTTTTGTTAATATAAAGAGAGGGTCCTACTATTCAAGGTAAGGTCTTATAAAAGTTTTGTTTATTTATTTTAGAAAGATAATTTTTTTATTATATTTTTATTAATGGGAAAGGAATAAACATTATTTAATCTTATATAATTACTATAACTTTGCTATTACTTTTCACATAATTTATACCAGTTAATAGTATTAATATCATGATTATCCACTACTTTTAATACAATAAAACTTTTCATTTTGTCTAGCAAGATAAACATCATAGCCTTTTATATTTGATGTTTTTGAATATATATGAATGATCCTATAATAAGGCGTGACAACTAGTGTTAACCATCTATTTTAAACTATCTGTTTTGATCATACAAACTGGGTTAAAATAAGGAAGACCTCGAAGCACAATATACTATTTCAAATAATTCAATCTTTGAAGTTAATGAAAGCCAAATAATTTTGCAATTTACAAGGATAAGTAAATATTATTCACTTAGAACTGAAAATAAACTCTAGAGGTTGCACATTGTAAATGTTGTATCAGGATGAGTTCTAATAGCGCTAGAGGAATTAAGTGGAGAATAAAAAATGATTTATTTAATTTTCATTCCCAAAAAGAATAAAGAATTGAAATTAATTTGTTTCATCATATTACACTCACATATATTTGCATAAAGAATAAAGAACAAAGAACAAAGTCATTAATGTCTAGTTTTTTAAAGAAATCTTGATCTCTTGCACTCTGCTGGGATACCCTGAGGGAATCGTTTCAAGTCAGTGCAGTAGTTGTAAATCATGTACTTCTGCTGAACCCATCGAAGTCTGTTGCGACCGGAGGCATCAAGTACTTGAACTTGCCAGCTACTGTCCTGCACTGAATTCGGAGAGGTGGAGGTACAGGATGATCCAGGTGACCAAACACAGGCGTTGGCGTTGAAATTTCTGTAAGAAGCAGTGAAAGGAGCTTGAGTCCAGTCAGTCTTCACAAGCCCCCCTCGTGTTGCCCAATCATCAGCATTCCATAGACTCGAGTAAATCCTCATGGGCTGCTTCGTCGGGAATGGAACCCCGATGGATTCCGAGTTGTGGAATACTCTTATAGGGATGTTGTCCACCAAGAAACTGCACGCAATTTAAGCAAAACAAATTAAAAATCAGCATTCGAAAATACAGTAATTAATCGCCACGAGATAGAAATATCGAAGGCGAGCATATGTTTGACTTACATTATTCGTTGTTGGTTCCATACAATGGAGTACGTGTGGAAAGCCTTTGTGGGATCAAACCAGAGATGAAACTGTTGTTCTTTGTTGCCTTTCCCTTGGGAGAACACATTGGTATGCATAATATATGGCTCTCCAGTTACATTGCCTAAAAACTCAAAGTCAATCTCATCGTGGGTGGACCCTTGAGAAGATAGCTGCATAATTACATGTAGGAAAATATGAGAAAACTAATAAAATTTACGAGTCACTGCAGAATCCAATCCAATTAGGGTAAAAAGAATGGAGACTTACATAGAACGTGGTGACAGTGCCGGCCGAGTTGCCTGATACCAGCTTGATTTGCATGTCGATTCGGCCAAACAAGTACTCATTCTTGGATCGGAAGCCAGAACCAGAATCCTTGTCAAGAGAGAGGGTGAGAAGTTGGCCACCGTTTAGTATCTTAGCGCGGTGATCACCCCAGGTGATGTCAAAATCTTGGAAGAAATCGCCACCCATGGAGGCTCCCACCAGACAAGCAATTAGCAGAGCAAACAAAGGCGTGGAAGAGAGTATACTAGAGCAAGAGAAAGACATCTTTTCTTGTTCTAAAACGAGGAGATGTAAATATATACTAGCTGGTAGCAAGAGATTATGAGAGAGCAAAATGTGCTGTGTGATGCTGGAACTTTGATCAGCTCGACTCCCTTATATAGCTGTTTTCAATGGTGGGAACCTAACCTACTTGATTGAAAATGAGGACTGGAGACAGGCTTGCAAAGCTAACCGAGGAAGTAGCCCAGGAAAGTGGAAAAAAGAGGGTGCATGTGAAAGTGAAGTGGTGTGCGCTATTTGACTAGCGGAGCCAAAACAGCGTCCATGCATAACAAAGAGCTGGCTGGATACGTTCAAAGTATTTTATCGAACTGGAGACAGAGAAGACTATACGCGTTTGGTGGTTTGTGCATGTAAGTGGTGTTCACCGAAGATTCTAAGCCTGTGATTTTTCTTTAATTAGGGAAATTAGCGGTAATCTGAGGCTCAAAGCCCAAATTATAATGGCGTATAGTTAAGAACGGGCCACTGCCCTGGGAAATTAAGGTAGATTTTGTTTTTTTAGTGTTTTTGAAAAAATAATTATTTTTTAATTTTTTTATATATTTTTGCTATGATAATATCAAAAAATTAAATAAAAAAATATTTTAAATTAAAAATATTTTAAAAAGCAACAAACTCTATTGATTAATTTTAAAAACAATATTTTCAAAATGCAGTTCTTCATTCCCTTCCCTTGAAAAAAAATAATATTTAAAACACAAAAATCAACCACTTGCAGTACACCTATTAACCAATAAAAACGAAATGAATAGACATTATCTTTAAGGAATCATCTGATTTAGAAACTTAAATTATTAGGTAAAATTTTAAACTATAATTTATATTATTTTATAATATATTTTCTTAAATAAAAATTTTTTGAGCTTCAAATTTGCACATGTCTATATTATTCTATGCTTATTTTTTTTTTTATCAAATAGAATGAGAATAGTGAGATTTGAACTCGTGACCGCTGGGTTAATAAGATTCTAAAATCATGTTAAAGAACCATTTAACCTAAAAATTTAAGATGTTAAGTGAAGTCCCATAATATAATTTATATTATTCTTTAATAAATTATGTGTAATTCTCATCTCAAAATAAAGTTTTTTTTTTCATTACATTATTTAATATTAAATTTATTAAAGATCGAACTTCAAATTTTTTTCAATAGTTTCATGTTCTAAACCGTGAGTTTGTTAAGTCAACTTAATTGAGTCAAGTTTTTTCCTCCTTTCTCCTTATTTTTTTTTTTTCAAATTCATTCTTTAATTTTAGGATGATTGAGAATTAAGTTTAGTAATTTATATTGATTTGTTTTCTATGATATTAATTTCATCTAATAAATGAGATCCCAAATTTATGTGGTTAATTTATACTTACTTAGGTTTTTTATATCTTTATTTAATCAAATATATTTTCAATTTTATTTTTCAATATTAGATCAATTAAGAATTAAACTTTATAATATATTTTAATTTATTTTCTATTAAATCATTTCATTCTCATGATTCGGGTCGCAAGTTTTTTGGTCCATTTATTAATTGATTTCTTTTCAATTTCATTTTCAATATTAGTTTTATTGGAAGTTGAACTTAATTATTTGTTTTAATTTACTTTCTATATAGTTATTATGGTTTCATAACCTGATACATAGATTAATAAGTTAACCCAAATCGATATTATTTGTTTTAATTTATTTTTTATAAAATTATTATGGTATCATTATCTGACAAATTAACTCAAGTTAATCTAAATCAATCTAATATGTTTTCATCTTAATATTTATATAAAAAAATCTCATCTTGGATATTTATTAGAAATAAAATTATATTTTTATCCATTTGGGTTAATTTCATACCCTCCATGTCATATTAAATTAGTTCTATATGATATAACTTTTTTTTTACTACAATATTAGAATATATATATATATATATATATATATATATATATATATATATATATATATATATATATATATATATATATATATTTGTTTTATTATAAAAAAGAGGGGAGCCCCCGAACTTAGCGCGTTATAAAAATCCAAGGATTTACTACTCCCTTGCTTAATTGTTCTGTTCGTGAACCAATCTTGACTTCCATGGCCATCGTTTCCATCTCAGAATCGTAAAGCCCATCTGCTTTTCCTCTTCATATCACCAAACCCACTCCAAGAATATCTGTTGCCTCACTCTCCACCCTACAAAAAATTGTAAAAGCAACAACAAAGAGGAAAAAGATTCCCTGACCAAGATCAGAACCTTTCATTTGTTGAATGATTTCACAATTTTTAGAAAAACACCAGCACTAACCAAAAACCAAGAAATTGAAGAAATAGGAGACTCAAACAGGGAATCAAAGAGGACTTTTATCAAACATGTGGTGGAAAGACTTGAGAGCTACTTTAAGCCAAAGTATCAACGTTGAAGGAATTAGTTTGTCGGCTTCCGTGCTCGTTAAGGACCATCATTTGATTCTGCCTCATGTTTTAGTGCCTGATATAAGGTATATTGATTGGGGAGAGTTGCAAAGGAGAGGCTTTAAAGGTGTGGTGTTTGATAAGGATAATACTATCACCGTGCCTTACTCTTTGGCACTTTGGGGCCCTCTTGTTTCGTCTATTGAGAGGTGTAAATCTGTTTTTGGGAATGATATCGCTGTGTTTAGTAACTCTGCTGGTAATTTTTCCATGACCCTTTTGTTATTTGATCTTGTTTGTTGTTTGCGATTTTATTTTCTTGATAGCAGGCTACTAAGCTGTGCTAGTGTGCTGAAATGAGTCAGGTCTCTTCGAGTACGATCATGACGATTCAAAAGCCAGGGCACTTGAGAAGGCAGTTGGAATTGAAGTCATAAGGCACAGTAAGTTTCTTCTCTGCCAATTTGAGCTTTAGTTTTAATGGAAAAGTTATTATTTTTTATTTTTTATGGTTATGCAATTGGGAAGCTGACATTTTTTTTTGACGATCGTGAATGACTTGCTTAGTTAACTTGCTGCCCATTGCACTACTTGAAAATATTAATAATTCACATGCTACACTACAGGGGTAAAGAAACCTGCTGGAACAGCTGAAGAAATTGAAAAGCACTTTGGCTGCAAATCCTCACAACTTGTAATGGTATGTGCAAACTACATGAGCTGCTTTGAGTCGTTGCTCTGGTGTCTTTTTCTTCATTGTATGTGAATTGCATACTTGTGTGATGCAAACTACAGGTTGGTGATCGGCCCTTCACAGATATTGTTTATGGAAACCAAAATGGCCTTTTGACAGTATTAACAGAGCCACTGAGTCTCGCGGAGGAACCATTCATTGTTAGGCAGGTTAGTCGTTTTCTATTTGAGACACTGAATTTGATTTTATGGCATCCTTGAAACATGAGAAAAACGTGGGGAGTTGTATTTTGAACAGATATATGCTATTTCCTACTTTCTGGCTGCAAAGATCCTGCAAAAGGTTTTAATGTGACATAAGGCTGTATAAGTGTTGTGAATGTGATGCCATTAACAGCCAGTTGTTTTTATTTATCGGAGGATATCGCTTTCTTTCAATAAGCTTGTAGTTGTATGCAGTTAAGGCTGTCCATTATTTGCCTTCTGTCCAGCGAGATTACTTTTTTTTGCATTGCTGATGGCTTGCGTTTCCATTCAAAATATTCATAATTACCTCTGCTTGATCCCTCCTTGAAAATTGTACCTAGTTTTTTGCTAATCCTCATTCCCTCCTCATTTGGGTCTCACTCCCTCATCTTGCTTGTGTGATGCCTGCTGTGTTTTTTAGCTTTCACATCTTCGTTTATGATGTTTGCGTCATTTAGGAGCAAATGAAAATAGAACATTTATAGTAGACTATAGCACATTGATAAAATGTGTTACAAGAATTTTCCTTAAGATGCCATGGAAGCTAAAATGGACTCGTGGAAGTTGACATGATAGCTGTACCTTATAAAGATAGCTATTTTAGATGCTATACCATACTGAGAAACTTGTACATTTACGTGTACTCGTAGAACTACTTAAAAGATTAGACAAAATCTGCTTGATTGGTCTTCTGTATATTGTGTTTCTGCTTCTATTTTTTTCGCTGAGGATTACTGCTGCTGCCTTGTATCATGTGGCCCTTTTTACTTGTATCTACCTTATTTATATATTTTTACTCTTAATTCTTCAATTTAAAAAGAAAAGTTCAATAAAATATTTTTGGAACTGAAGCGGGCATTCTCTTATAGTTACTTCTCATTGCTAATACTTTTGGTTCTGCATTGTTGGAATCTCAGAGAATTAGAGGAAAATGTTGTAGTTTGCTCTTGCTCCCACAGAATACTTGATTGATTGGATGGAATAAATGTTCACAGGTGCGGAAACTAGAAATGTCTCTTCTGAACTATTGGCTTAAAAGAGGAATCAAGCCAATCAGTCATGATCTACTGCCAGATGCCATGGAATGCGTAAAAGATCCGACACCTTTGTAGGAAAACTTTGGTACAAAATCTTGTAACTGCCAACAATTTTCAGGTTATTGCTTGCCATCAAATATCGTTTATTTTATATACTAATTGATGTCCTATATAACTTTTTGTGTCAACAACAATCCGAGTGAGAAATTTCCATAAGAAAGACTGGGGATGGAAAGCCAAATCTTTTTAATTGATGAAGGCCCTATCAGATTGACAGATTTCGTTCATCTAGGGATGATTAGCATCCAAGCAATTTACAGGGCATTGTTTTTCTCCTATAGAAGAGTCACTCATCTAGGGATGATTAACGTCGTCAATAGGCTGTTATTTGTGCTGACATCATCATTTTTTCCTTGCATTTCGAGCAAGAGGAGATGGCACCCATTTTCATTTATTCTTCTAAATTTTCATGGTTAATACCATGACCTTTCTAGATCTCATGACTTATGAAGATGTTGAGCCAGGTCTCAACATATCTTATCTATTCTACCTTTCTAGATTTCTTTGTAAATGCATTGTCTTTAGTAACGTCGACGAATGCAACAATTTATATGCTTGACCTGTGAATATTTGTAATATCCATTAAACATTGTAACCCAACCTGATATACTAATTTGCTGGAGTCAATAAATAAATGGGTTGAATTTATAATTTATAAAGTTTTAGAAATTAATTATGGACCAAAACTTGACTGGATCCATCATGAACACCTTCAAGTATACGGGTGATGGAATATATTTTGGATTGATATCTCACAATCATTTTAAATTTTCAAATCCAAGAATAAAAAATATATAGTACTGAAAAAATAAAACAGATCTCTCTCTCTCTTGGATGTTAAAGAATTGTTGGTCAAAGTCAGTTTCATGGGTCATCGCCGTCCAAGGCAACAGAGCCCTAAAATCACACCAACTTTTCTGTCTCTTATTTACTATTCCCCTAAAGCTCGTGTTCTGCCTCAACTACCTCTCTGCAACAATATTAAGGTGACAACTTCTAATTTCAGAATTATGGGTCCCTTTTCACTTGTATGCCAAGTGTCAATGTTTTTTGAAGATTTATTTGATCATGTTCCTGTATCATGCTTTTGTCTGCTTATATTTAAATTGCAACGATGACAACTATGGTGCAACAGGCTGTGCTGGTGCTGCCAGGAGACACCATTTTCTATTTTTTAAAAAAGCTAGTACAAGATCTTGTTTTCAATGGCCTCGTCTGGTCTACGGAGAAGAAAATTAATTTATTGGAAATTGGTATCTGAAATGGTAATACAACCAAATACTGGATGGGAGGTCGTGGGCAAGCTCTCAGGGCTCAAATCTTTACGGTCTATCGAACCACCACAATTCCTGGGCTCAATATTTGTTAGTTTGTTTGGTGGGAGAAACAATAAAGATACCTACCCGGCCTCTCCCTATCTTATTTTGACAGTTAATTCATCATAATAGATACATTTCATGTCTAGCTCAAAAAAGGGGACCAGCTGAACGGAGTCATACCCTGCCTGCCTGGTTTCCTTGTTAGCCCGTAGCGCATTGGTTCTTTGAAAAAAAAAAAATAGTCCTGAATTCAACAGCTTAAAGTCTAGAGATAATGAAACAAGATGAAGAGTTCAATCTCCTGGCATGGAACAATTTGAGACATGGGTTTCGATCATTTTTCTTGAGTTTGAAATTAAATGTTAAATTGACCACTCGGGGATGTTGCAGCTCAAGCTGTGGCCTTTCAGGAAATGATAAATAAAGAAAATAGGTGACGTTATGATGTTTCGAAATTATTCCCAGTATCACAGTACTGGATGCCTATTCGACTGTATGGTTCGTGATTAACCAGTATGAGTACTGGTTGTTCAATTCTCGCTGCTTGATCTTCTTGTCTTTGCACAAGTTTTGTTGGATTTAAAAATCACATATGTCAATGCCGAAATTAAATCTTGAGAACTCCCTGTAGTTTAATCACAGCCTGTTAAGTGAAGGCTACTTGATCCTATACGGTATCACTGTACGAGCTTGTTCTATAACCTTGTCAAATGGGTGCAACCAATTAGGAAACGGTTTAGAGATTAGGGCCCCGTTTGTTTGCTGGAAAGTTGTTTCCTTTTGGAAAGTGAATTCCGGGGAAAATGAATTCCTGGAAAGTGAATTCCTAAAAAGTGAATTCCGATATTTGGCAGTTTTATGGAAAATGAACTGGAAAACACTTTCCAGTGTTTGTTTATGTTATGGAAAATGATCTGAAAAATAATTTATTAATAAATTAATCTTTTTTTCAAGTTTATTAAAATAATGAGGAACAAATCTTACAAATTAAAAAGTTGAATGAGAATGAAATTGAAAAAAAATATAATTTCATAAACTATCTCAAATAAAATAAATAATAATCAAAATAATAGAGATCAAATCTAAAAAAAAATTTAAAAAAAATAAAAGGTGAATAAATTAAAATAATAATAATTAACATTTCATAAATTATTTCAAATAAAATAAGTAACAATAAAAAAAATGAGGACCAAATTTGATAGATAAAAAATTTCAATAAAAAAATGATAAGAAAAAAGCAAATAGCAATTATAAAAATAAGAACCAAAATTAGTATAAAAATTAAATTTTAAAAGATGGAATTGAAAAATAAATATTCAAAACAAATTATATATAGCAATCAAAAGTTTGAGGATCAAATTTGATATAATCAGCAAATAATGACATTTCTAAATTTTTCGCAAAATTTTCCGAAAACCACTTTCCTGAAAACCAAGCCAAATTCTTCTTTGACTGGAAAGTATTTTCCGTTGACCAGAAAGTGTTTTCCGTTGACCAACTTTCTAGAAGACAAACAAACACAGAAAAGTTTGGAAAGTGGTTTCCCGGAAAGTGAATTCCGGGAAACAAACGGGGCCTAGCTAGCTAGAATTATGCCCCATCATTTTGTTTGCTCTTGTTCTCAATGATTCCCGATTCCGTCTCCCTTTTGGTGAACCATGCCAAGTCTGCGAGCCTGATCTTTGGATCTGGAAGGACTTGCTTGCATAAATGGACACCATACTCAACTAAACAGTACTGTTGGATTATGAGTCCGTTCTTTACTGGGATATCATTCATGTGGAAATTTCTCAACATTGGGGTACGCAATCAGGAATAATCTTAATTTCCAGATGTTAAACTGGTTCCTACTACATCCTTGGAATAATTCAGGCTACAGTAACCTTGGCAAAACCTAGATGGCAATGACAAATAACACATCCAATTGACAAGTTCAATCCCCACAACAATCCATTATCACGAGCGAGCTTAATTATGCAAGTTAAAACTAAAAGCACGTCGTGGGTAAAATAAGAGGTACGGGTGAAGGGGTGGATCTGCATCATCGCATCAATACAAGTCATTAATAGCAGATATTAATGCTCCTGAAACACATCAACTAACCACATACTTCTACACCTGCTGATATTTACTTCCCTCTGTCAACTCTATATAATCACCTGTTCTTCACTGGATAATGCATCTTTCAGTAATCTCCTATCTTCCTTGTAGTACTATACAGAGATGGAGAAGCAGAAGAGCAATCAGGCTCCAATGTTGATGTGGGTTTTGGTCGCTGGCTTGCTTTCCCACAACCTGGCCTTCCCTGTCTTGGCCACAACCTTTGAAGACCAGAAGAACTACTACTCCCCACCAGACCCGCATTCGAGAAGTCCCCCTTCTGGTCTCCCTCCCTCCCTCCCTCCCTATATATATATATAGATATCGCAGAGGCATTCATGCTCTAAACTACACTTGCACCCTGTATATCTTTCATGCACGACTTACTTTTTTCCAAGTAGCCAGATAATTTGTAAACTGTGTTCGATCGCGTGTATTGATCATGCTATTATATATTGGATTTGTTTTTACTACTATATATGCAAGTGATAGTGGGAAGAAAATGTTCATAACTGAGCAAATCACTAAGAGGATTAAGCTAAAGAAACCTCTGTAAATCTAGTTTACTTCTTTCTTCCAATATTTGGACGGCTAACGGTTGAAATTCTAATTGGCAGGTTCACACACCCCTTCCCATGGAACTGCACCTTCACATGGCTCAGGTGGTAGCTCTGGTGGCACACCATCTCACTCAACCCCGTCAACCCCTTCAGGTGGAAGCTACAACCCAACACCGTCAACCCCTTCAGGTAGAAATTGCGGGACCCCACCAAGTGTTCCTACTCCATCAACACCATCAAATCCTCCTCGAGGTGGTGGATACTACCCCACCCCTCCTACCACGGTAGGCAGCCCCCCTACACCTGTCATTGTAAGCCCACCATCCACCCCAAGTATCACTCCAGGCACCCCTTTCACCCCCACGCCTCCTTTCATTCCCGATCCAAATTCACCCTTCTCATGCAAGTAAGTTTCTATTATTCACCTCAAATTTAAACTATGTAAACTATATGAAATAGATTAAATATATACATCTATATGCAGTGTTCATATAGTAACAACTAACAGCTGACACCTTTCTTTTTTTTTACAGTTACTGGAGAACTCACCCTGCGCTAATATGGGGTGTTTTGGGCTGGTGGGGAACAACGGGAAACGCATTTGGTGTTGGTAGCTTGCCAGGATTTGGATCGAGCATGACCGTGCAGCAAGCACTTTCAAACACACGTACTGACGGGTACGGGACACTCTACCGAGAGGGTACTGCTTCCTTGCTCAACTCCATGGTGAGCAACAGGTTCCATTTCACAACCAGGCAAGTCAGGGAGAATTTCATTTCTGCACTCGTTTCGAACAACGCTGCAGGAGCCCAGGGACAGGTATTCAAGCTGGCCAATGAGGGCAGACTCAAGCCTAGAGCCTGATGAGAAATGATCTTTTGTTTATGTTCACAGTTCAGTTGGTGGAAAGCATAATTAATTAGTATATCTTTTGTGGCGTGTGCTATTTAATCGGCTTCTTAATTATGTGACCTCGTATCTTATGTCTTGTTATATTCAAGAATAGAAACTATCTTGACGTGACATTTGAATGCTTAAGCTGATGTTTTCTTATTTATCAATAAGATTCATGGTTCCAATTCATTTCCATTTCTGTTCCTGTCAATAAAAAAGTGCTAATGGATTAGCAGTGCATCGACTTCTGACAGGGATTTTTATAAAAAACTTGAAAGCCCAAAACGAGGGTCTGCGACTCAATATATACAAGAGAGTGTAAGAAATATGCTGCATGATAGTTGGAACTTGCAGAAAATACAAGGCGCAGCTTGTCAAAATCCCAATATCGATCTTATATATTCCTTCTAATAATAATAATTAAAAAAAAAATTCTCCATGGCTTAGCTGTCAAGCATAAGAAATGGCAGCAAACGATGCATGCTTGGTCAGTACCTGCAGAGAGAGTAAATGAGAATTGAATGGACTTTATGTAAGGCAGCAGTCAATGCAGAAAAACCACAGATATGCATTCACAGCTGTAGGACTTGACTCAACCCGACTTGTTTAAGAGGATTCTGAACATGCAGGGATAAGGCTGTCAAAGAATCCAAAATAAACGGGCAACAAAGCCAAAGATTACATGCAAAATCATGAATAAGCATACAGGCCTGTGATTATCAAAATTGTTAAATCATGATAAGGTGATATAAAGTGGTTCCCAAAATCGTGGTGTAATATTGAGATCCGGATAATAAGTTTTAAGTTTGAATCATAGCAGTATTTTTTATAAATATTAAGAATAATCAAAATTTTACGTGCTAATATAAATCTATATAATATATGCTAATATAAATCTATAAAATATATTTTTCACATGTAGATTTTTTCACATTAAAAAAGTGATATAAAATGTATCGAACAACATCTAGAGGAGATTTGTGCCTCAGCGTGAGATGACCAGAAGAGCATTTTATGAACACAAATACGAAGAAACAATGGACGATAGGTGAGAAGAAAAGACTAGTAATTTTTTCTAACAAATAATCATTCTAATCCATTTCTTCCTTTCTTGTTTCTTGATCTATGAACAGTTGAACGCGGATCACTAACTGTTTGGTGTTACTGACAAGAAGTGCTTAAAGAATGCAAAATGTTGGAATCTAGAACAGATTGTCAAATCTGTCAAGGCTTCACTCGACCTTCCTCTATGCAATCAACAAACAGATGATTTAACAGTTCTAATAAGTTCGTTCCCCTCACTGCACAGAGAACAGCAAAATTTCATACTGTTTATTTGAATTATGACTTGAAATGACAGCGATGGCTTTGTACATAAATGTGATAAAGATTGACGATTTAACATATATCGGATAATGATATGAGCTGGGATATATATAATTTTTCTGTAATAACAACATCAACCTAGAATCATCAAAATTCCTAAGCCAACTGCAATTAATATCACTTAAATACCATCACCACCCCCTAATTAGTGTATGAATAAGAGAAGAAGATAAGCTATTACTGTGCTTTGGGCTTTTGTTAGCTGTACATTTACAAATGTAAATGATTTTAGCAGAACAGAACAGAATTAATAACCCTGAACAGAACAGCTATTGCCGTGTAACGGTAGTTTCCTTTAAGCGCATAATTAATTCATTTGCAGTTCTGTCTAATGAAAAAGTTGATTTTTTTTTAAAGAGAAAAAAATCCAAACTAAAATAATACTGCTAACATATTGGCAGGGGGGCAGATGGCTCATGGCTTGAGTTAACTTAATAATAAATGCATACAACCGCACAAAATAAAGGAAACTTTGACAAGTATATATGATCTCAATATGATTAAAAAAATATATAACAATTAAAAATATTTTATATGAAATCTGCTAATTACATGACAGGTCTTAAGTTCGAATAAAAACATGTATTTCTTGTAAGAATCTGGAATAATCGATATTACTTACTTACCTAATTCATAAAGTATATTCTCCAAAAAATAAAAATTCTTCGTATAAAAAAAAAGAAAAAAAAAACTAGATCTATCGGTATAAAATCAAACTTATTGTATTTTCAACCCTATAATTGAAGATACATGAACAAATTATTGTGTTGTGATCGTTACTCGATCACTTACTGTCAAGTAAATCAAAATTTGATATGGCCTAGAATTTGCCGGGCCCAAGGTGTCTTCTTGTAAATCAAAATCTGGTCGAAAGACGAGATTATTTTGATGGATAACTTCAAATTACTCCCAAAATCTAACAAAAAATAATAATAATAATCAATTTTAATGTTAAGAGTATTTTAATATTTCCCCAAGTACTTTAATAAGTAAAATTTATTAATATTTTAATGGATAATGTTAAGAGTATTAATTTTTTCACCATGTTTTGCTACGTGATATTGAGAGAAAGAACCTCATATTATGGTTTGTAGATTTTATTATATTTAATAAATACTATTGTATTTATTTACCTAGTACATTATTTTAGTAAAAATCTTAAGTATCATCTTATTTTAACTACCTCTAGTTTTCAGGTCAATATGATGAAAGCCGGCTCATACTACAAGCCTTGGAATTCTATATTCATATATAGAAATGTTTTAATATATATATAGATATAGATATAGATATATATGAGAGAGAAATGGATGGACTTTAACTATGAAAAATATCAATCTTTATATTTATGAGTTCTATTCGACTATAAAAGTTCGAATGAAATGTTTGTTTCGGCCTTTAATTTGATTGCGATGGTAGATATGACCTCTAAAAAACAAAGTCTAAGAGCGTGGCCCACTCAGACCAAGCCCACATGTTTTTATTTTTTTTAAGATTTAAATTTCAATGCACTAAAGAAAACTATTACTACTACTACTACTACTACTATTATTATTCAAAAATTATATTATAATAATTTATAGAAATTTATATATTTTTTCAATTAATATGTGCCTGATATGAAAAAAGAAAATCATGAATATATAATTAACATAGAATTTATGTTTTTTTTTTAATATTTTTAAAACACTTCTATATAATTTTATCAAATTTATCAATATTTTCTTGTTTCAACCATATATAAAATACTGTGAATTTATTTGAATTTCTTGTTAATTTCTTTTAATACCATACTGAATTTTCATTTAGAAAACATTTCATGCAATTTATAAAGTATCTTGATACATTATATGAGTGTTTATTTTTTTTATTATATATTAAATAAAAAATAGTTTTTAAAAATATAAGTTGAGTTGATATTTTTAATATTTTAATAAAAATAATAATTATTTTTTTCACATTCTCAATAATTGTTTTTACATATTTTTTTCCAACCCCCAGAATGGATAAGAGCAATAAGGTAGCTACTTCCAGGTCCCATCCCGGCAGTTTTTCTAGACTAGAGCTGGACAGTGTCTTGAAATGGGCCAAGCAATGGATAACAACGGTATATAAAGCCATAGCCGCGCTAGGGTTGTTTTGGGCCCAATCAGCCCGTCATCGTAGATATCTAAACTTTTTATTTTTTTTATATAAAAATATATATAACTTGTTTTTAATAGGACTTAAGAAATTAACTAAGATTGATGTGCGTGAAAGCTAATACAATGATATTTTTATTTAAAAACATTAATTATTTTAAAAAAAATTATCATTGCTCTATGCTCCAATTTATGAAGTTTATTGTCCCATCTAAAAAAAGGGAGAGAAGAAATTCATCCAAAAAAGAGAGGAGAGAGAAATATTTTAGGGCATGATTATAAAAGTGTTTGTTTTTTTGATACACACGTACATAGTAAAAATAATAAATTTAATTCTTTTGGGACTCCTAAAAATCCTATTAGATATACCTAGAATTTTTCTTATAAATATTACCTGAACATCAACTATTTTTTTGTTTTATTTTGAATATTTATTTAATATCAAGTTGTCACAAACCACAATCTAATTAAATGTTCGATCTTTAGCGATGATCCACGTGAACCATTAATGAGAAAAATCTTGAATCTTTTTAGGAGACAAATTTTACTATACCTTAGAATGTTAACTCTTTTATTTTGTATTTTAGATGTTTATGTACTTTTCTCACCCTTCTCTTCACTATGAAAATAAAAATCATAACTTTCTATTTATATAAAAATACTAAAAAAACCCTGTATATGGAAAAATATCAATGTCCCTCGAATAATATCAAATACATTATTATATGTTAATTTTAAAATAGCACTCCATGTATAAGATAACTTACATCAAATCTAAGTATCACTTGCATAACTATTACATGAGATTTTCTATAGACATAAGTTATCTCTCACTTTATAAAATTTTATTATGGGTTAGTTTAATGCACATGTTATTTGACAAATGCCTGTATAATAGTTTCAGATATCCTTTATACATTAGTTTAGAAAAGCAACTACTTCTTTTCATAAATAAAGAAATATAATATGTATCGGTCTTAATAATTTTAATTAACATCCAATATTAATAGAAAATTTAGAAACAATATTTTAATGTAATAGAAACTTTATAATTATAACAACTTTATAATTTTCTTTATAAACATCTTTGTCTTGTAAACCTTATTTTTATTTAGATTCCTCAATTAAATATAAATTAATATTAAAGATACAAATATCTTTATTAATAATAAGTATATTCTACATGAATAAAATTATTAGTGTGTATAACCAACTAATTGGGTACAAGAAATTAACAATTGTTTTTTTTATCATTAATGGATTCGTGGTAGAGATAAACATTTTTTTTATTTGATTTTATTTTTAAATAAAACTTTAGCAATAATTATATTTAGTTAATGTGCTTCTAACCATCCACCTAATCATATGCCACGCAGTAATTCCTTGAGACGTTTTATTTACTCCAAAAAATTTTAAACCAATATTATGGTTTGGTAAAAGATCACTTTCTCTTCTTGCTGATTTTGGCCTCTCCAACGAAAACGGAAGAGAGTATTTGGAGTGTGCAGATCTGGGAAAAACCACCAAACACTGCAAGGACTAAGAAAATTATTCGTTGAAAACTTTCCATTGCCCCTCCATTATTAATTCTATAAATTCTAAAATTAATGATCATATAAACTTTTAATGCTTTTTTTTAATATTTTTTTATTAACATACATATCTGAATCATTTTATATATATTATAATTAATTCTATAAATTCTAAAATTAATAATCATATAAATTTACGATAAATATCATGATGCGTCCAATTTTGAATTGGATATTGTTTATCACTAAGATGTTACACCGCCTGGTTAGTTTCTGGACATGATAAAATGATCATGGATATTTATGGGGCAACATTGTTACGAGGTGTTGTATTTCCTCTGAGGTTTCGCCTCAAAGTCATCTTTTCTTTTTTGAAGGTTTAGTCAGAAGAAAAAATAATGATAGCGAAATATAGACAATTTTATTTCGTGGAAGTAATCGTGCATCATAAAATTCAACAAATCGAGCTGTTCCTTTACCATCAATGCCCAAAGAGATTCATCAACTTGTAGATCTTCAAACTCCACGCTCATTTTGACTGATTGGGAGTATAGTTATAATTGTTTTTTATAATATTTTTTATTTATAAATTTATTAAAATAATATTTTTTATTTTTTAAAATAATTTTTGATATTCGTACATGAAAATAATTTAAAAACATCAAATTTTTTAAGTTAAAGTAAAAAAATAAAAATAAATAAAAATTTTTAAAAATATTTTTAAAATACAATGCTAGATAAGATAAAATTTGCAGGGGTTTCAAGTTTTTGAGAGTTATCCTTTTCTCATACGATTGTTATTAGCTATATTAAAAAATTCTTCAACCAAGGAAAAAATTTATTTTCTTCTTCTTCTCGTTTTTCCTCTCCGAGATGAGGATACAAATGCATTAACCGGGTCAAAATCATGAATTATGGAGGCCAAAATGTACATTTCTACTTTTAGGGGGGCACCTCAGAAAATGTTTGAAAGTTACAAAATGAGAGGTATTTTTAAATTATGGGTTGATTTCATTTTTTTATGTAAAAAAACACTAAAATAATCTAAGATATATATATATATTTTTAAAAAAATATTTCAACTCTAGGCAGAATGTGGGTTGGATAACTTAGTGTTAAAATTTTATTATTTAATATTAGACTGATTGAAAATTGAATATCATAATTTATTTTGATTTATATTCTATAAGGTTATTCATATCTCATTACTCGGGTCACAAATTTGATAGGTTGATTAAGGTATTTTTTTGTATCTTTTTTTTTTATTGTCATTTAATATTGAGTTAATTGAGAATTAAACTTTAAAATTTATTTAATTTGTTTTCTATAGAATTATCGTGATCTCATAATTCAAGTTTGGTATGTTAACTCAACTTATTTTTTAGCTGAGTTATATTTTTTTTTTTATCATTGAATTGATTGATTTTTTTATTTGTTTTTTATACTATTATCAAAGTTTCATGATTCGAATAGTGGATTGAGTTAACATGAGTCGGTCTAATATATTATTATTTTAATATATTATGTCAAACTATATTTTCTTTAGTTGCCTGAGTGGATCTTAAACATGTTAAATTAACGAGATCATGTCATATCACAGCATAGCAATCTTTATATTGTTTAATTTTTTTCCTTCTACAAAAGTAACCTTAATATCTTGTTTGTATTTCAAAAAAAGATTTATCTGATCCGTGTAGTTCATAGTGCAATAATCTAGTCACATTGGTACGTGGCGTGTAAGCCTGGAATTATGAATGTCATGGCATGTTTATATAGTTTTAAATGGATACATTAAATAAATTTTGACCAAATAACCTCACCTTCTTCGTGGTTTTTTTTTTAATATTAAGTGCCTGTTTGGCACTGCGGCTAAACCCGCATTTGGCCTTTTTTTTTATTTTAAATGAATTTTTTTAGTATTTTTAAATTATTTTAATGTGCTGATGTCAAAAATAATTTTTAAAAAATAAAAAATATATCATTTTGATGTATTTCTAAACGAAAAGCACTTTAAAAAACAACCACAACCACACACTCAAACACCCCCTAAATGGGTGTCAGTTTCAGTTAGCAAGGAACCTACCTAGAATCCGACCATAACTATAGTGATAAAAAATCATCTCTGTTTTGGTGGCCGAATTATGGCCAAACAATATATTTACCATTTGTTTTCACGAGTTTCTATCTCATTTCTTTAACTTAATCAAATAATTTTTTACATTGCGATCCTCTCTCACTTTAAATTGTCTTTCTAATTCAATTAAAAACTTTATCTCATGAGATTAGAGCACCTAAGATTTAAATAAAATTGGAAAAACATCCCATGATGATTTTTGTATGTGAACCAATACCGCGTCATCATATATCATAGGTTTTTAAACCTCACGATAATGATATCAACAAAAACCCAATGGCAATATTAATCCGTAAACACTGACGGAAACAACAACGATAACATTCTATTTGTAATATTATCAGTCAAAAATTATTTTGATATTTACATATGAATTAGCTGATTTTTTGGTAGCGTTTTTCAATCTTAGCAGTTTTGTTTATGTTAATTTGCATAATCTTAATCTTAATCTTAATCTTAGTGGAGTAATGCAAAAAGTAAGCAGTATTAGGTGAGAAATTTATCTTTAAGTTTTCAAAATTCCAGCTGGCATACAAAAAAGAAAGCCATTCAAATAAGATTAACAGCATATCAAGTTAGAGTCTTGGTTTCCAGTGAAAATTCATTATTGGATCCATTTTCATTGATTTCTCTTGTTTTAAGTTCAACTTGTGAATAGGCCGACTGACCTAGCTAGATTCAAGGCTACAAATACTAGTTCTGTGGAGAAGTTAATAAATTCTTTCAACTTAACTAACTAATCTGATCTCTATAATCAGGTTTAGAAATCATTTGGAGTTGAAGCAAGTGCTATAGGGGATCGTAGAAGACTTGTTTTCAGGAGAGAAAAATATGTTGTTCAGCAAGAAAACTTTAGTCTTCAAGATTTCATGGGTTCTACTCTTTCTCAGCGTCCATTGCTTGGCTGCAACTCATCATCATTTCAAGGTACGCATGCACGTCCACCATGAAAAATTATTGTCAAGCTCTATTGAAATAACTTAGATGCAATTATATTATGGCTGGCTAATTCAATCTTGCATGAAATTAATCCTGCTTACTTCAATCCTGGAGCTAAATTATCTGTATACATGTACAGGTGGTGGAAGCTCCATATACAAGATTATGCAGCAAAAAGAAGATCTTGACTGTGAATGGACAATTTCCAGGACCAGCTTTACACGTTCATCGTGGAGACACAATATATGTTACGGTCCATAACAAGGGCAGATATAACATCACCATCCACTGGTATATATAAATTTCCTTGAGAGAGAAAGTGATCGACATTTAGGTGACCATTCATGGAACAAAATATTTTTTACTTAGAATATGTTGTTTATTTCCTTTCCATTGCAGGCACGGCGTAAAACTTCCTGGATATCCTTGGTCAGATGGTCCTGAATATATTACACAATGCCCAATCCAACCTGGAGGGAAGTTCAGGCAAAAGATCATATTTTCCACCGAGGAAGGCACTCTGTGGTGGCATGCTCACAGCGACTGGTCGCGAGCGACGGTCCACGGTCCTATCATTGTGTATCCAAAGATTAGTGGAGCTGGCTATCCTTTTTCCAAACCTCATGTGGAGGTCCCTATCGTTTTAGGTATGACAAGGTCTTGCCCGATCGAAAAAATAACCACAAATATATAACTAGCGTGTTTTTTTTGTTTACACGTTGATTAATTAATTTGTGGTTTCATTTTGATACCTTCAAGGAGAAAACATTAGTTTTGTAATTAATTATACATTTATAGTTGAATAACGTCAGACGATAGAACTAATTCAATTTGATAGAGAAAAATACTGTATTATTTTTGTTCTTGGCAATGCAGGACAATGGTGGAAGAAAGGTGTGATGGATGTCCTTCATGAAGCGATAATAACTGGAGGAGACCCCGAAATCTCTGATGCTTTAACCGTTAATGGTCAGCCTGGTGACTTGTACCCTTGTTCCAAGTCAGGTACATGTCTTGTTTTTATTAATATTATCAATTCTATTCCGGTCATCGTTCTGATTTTTTTATTGGTATAGAACGTTTCAGTTTCGAAATATTTCGGCATGCCGTTTTGAGGTTGTACTGTTCATATATATATATATATGAACTTAAAATATTAATTTAACAAGCATAATTAAAATTCAAGATAAATTAATTTTAAATTATACAATACAAATATAAAGTTAAACAGATATAATCTCAAAATTAGAAAAAAAAATCACAAGTTAATCAAAATAAGAAGGGTTTTAAGGCTGGAACGGCACACTCGGAACAGTACCGAGACGTTCCAGCCAGAATTTCCGGAACGGGCCGGAATTAAAACCGAGACGAAAACAATACCGTTTTGTCTCGGTTTTTTTAATGGAACAAAACGTTACGGCTGTTCCAACTGAAACGAAACGGTATTAACAACCATGGTTTTTACTGTCAAATTTGTGATTTTAAGGAACAATCTCTTGAATCCTGACGATAGCTGTGCAAGCCTCAGGTTTTTTTGCTGTTCGTTTTAAGTTTTCTGTTCTGTTCTTTTAAATCTTTCCCGCAATGATTCATCTTTGTAATTGCAGAAACATTCAAGTTAAACGTGGATCAAGGCAACAGTTACCTCCTCCGGATAGTAAATGCTGCATTAAACAACATTCTGTTCTTCTCGATTGCGAATCATAATCTTACAGTTATTGGAATAGATGGCAGCTATACCAAGCCATTGACAAGCGATTACATAGCCATAGCTCCTGGACAAACCATTGATGCTGTTTTACATGCCAACCAAGATCTCAATCACTACTACATGGCTGCTAGGGTTTTCACTAGTAACCCTTCTGTTCCCTTCGATAACACCACCACCACTGCTATAGTTCAATACAATGGAAACTACACCATGTCTTCATCTCCTTCCTCACCCCAACTCCCTTATTATAATGACACAGAAGCAGCCTATAGTTTTCTTGGTAGCCTTAGGAGCTTGGCTGATGAAGACCATCCTGTTCGTGTTCCTATAAATATTACCACTCGTATAGTTACCACTCTCTCTGTAAACGCATTCTCTTGCCCCGGAAACCGTTCATGTGAGGGTCCAAATGGAACCATTCTTGCTGCTAGCATGAACAATATAACCTTTGTGAACCCTTCAATTGATATCCTAGAAGCTTATTACAAGCAGATCCGTGGGGTGTTTGGAGCTGGTTTTCCTAGTTTTCCACCATTGGTGTTTAATTTTACAGCTGAATATCTGCCACTGATACTAGAAGCATCAAAAAGAGGGACAGAAGTGAAAATACTGCCTTTTAATTCCGCGGTGGAAATCATTTTCCAGGGGACCAATGTGGTAGCTAATAATGATCATCCTTTGCATCTCCATGGCTATAGCTTCTACATCGTTGGGTGGGGATATGGGAATTTTGACAAAGACAAGGACCCTCAAAACTACAATCTCAATGACCCTCCATTTCGAAACACAGTGACTGTTCCTGGAAATGGCTGGACCACCATCAGATTTGAGGCCACCAATCCTGGTAATTAATTCTCGCTGCTGTTACATGCTGCATTTATTTATTTTATTGTTTCAATGATTTTCAATTTTATGCTACAGGAGTTTGGTTCTTGCATTGTCATTTTGATCATCATCTCGTTTGGGGCATGGAAACTGCTTTCATCGTTCAGGACGGGGCTGAAGCATGTTTATCACCTCCCCCACCGGACATGCCTCCTTGTTAACTAAAAGCTCATGATCAGCTAAAATTATCCTAAAATATCTGTATTAAATATACTATAGTTGTAATTTGTCTTGAATAAATTACCCTGTTGCTGCATCATATTGCTAAACTACTTGTCACCAAATAACATCTTATTAAAATTATCAGACATCAAATTCATTCCAATAAAATGAAAGAATTATAAATCTATAAAATAATAGATGGAAATACTGTAATTATAGTCATTGCTATGCTAGAAAATAATATGAATCATATTCTGGGACCTCAACTATCAGCTTAAACTTTTAGGTGAGACTATTCTTTAATATGGTATCAGAGCCTTGTTGATCCAGCAGTCACGAGTTCAAATCTCAAATCTCGTTACCCCCATTCTATTTGATTAAAATCAAGCACAAGGTAATGTGAGCTTGTGCAAGTTGGCGCAATGACGATATTTTCGCGCTTCGCGCCCCGCCGGTCCCCCCGCGGTTTTGGGGAGACAACAGCGCGCGGTGAAAATGAAGGGGTTTTTTTATAGCCATAAAAATTACAATTATAATTTTAAGGAGTCGCCACCTAGTATTACGGTCAGTAGGAACCTAATGGTCTGCGAGAGTCTTGGGTAAGGGGACTTGTTGTGCAAGGGGAAGACGCGTCACCCCTAGTGCACCCTACCTAAGGTAAGCTGCATTGTTGTTTGATTGTTTTTCTTAAGTTTATCTTTTTTACACTACATTTAAAAAAGAAAAATATTTTTTTGTCCGCGGGTGTATTTTACGATGTAATTTTACACCGCATTTAAAAACCTTTTTTTCCTTACGAATGTACCTTACAATGTAATTTTACACCGTAGTTAAAAATTCTTTTTATCTGCAAGTGTACTTTACAATGTAAATTTACATCGCGAAAGTTAAAACAAAATAATTATTAAATTATTTTTGACATTTTGGCCGAATGCCAATGGATAATCGTAAACTGGTTACGATATCCAATTTTCGTTCAAAATATGTAAAAGATGTAACATATATTTTTTTTCATGAAAAATATCCATGGAAAAACCTTGGAATTCGACCGTATGCAAGAAAACAAACATATTTTTTGTTTTGTTTTTTTAAATGTATTTTTTGTTTTTTTCTAAAAAAATTAAAAATAAAAAAAAAATTCAGGCCGGGCTGGGCCTAACTAAATGGGCCAGCCATGGTGGGCCACCCAGCCCACAAATTTTCTTTCTCTTTTTTGTTTTTTTTAAATGAAAAATGAAAAAAACAAAAAATGTAAAAACACGTGAACAATGCAGTTCACTGCACTATTCTCGTGAACAGTATCCTAGTCGGTCGACCATGACGAGAGGGTCACCTGTCACTTCCGTCATGTAGAGGAAGTTGAGGTGGTTGTCCCTGCGGTGGCGGCGTCGAAAATGGTGGTCTGTGGTGGCCGGAAGGAGCTCCTGAAGTGGCTGACCTGTTGCTGTCGTTCGCCCCTGCAACTACTGTTTCTGTTGCTGCCTTGCCAGAGCTGCTGCTATTCATCACCGGAGAAGAAGGATGATGGTTGGGGAGCTACTGGCGTGAGGAGGGAAGCTTCCAGAGTGGTGGTCGACGGGAGCTGTGGCTGGAGCTGCAACTGGTTTTTTAGAGAGAGAACGTCGCTGCCAAGAGGGAGAGAGAGAAGAGTTGCAGCAGGGAAGAGATGGTTGCTGAGGAGGGAGAAAGATGGTTGTTGGTTGTGTTGGTTCAGCTGGAGATGAGGAAGATGGCTGGTGCTGTTGTTGCCTGAGCCAAGGAAGAAGACAAAGGGTTGGTACGTTGCCGGAGATGAGGGAGATGAAGCTCTCACTCTGCGTAAATTTTACCGTGTTTTTTTCGTTACATAAACTTCCTGTGTTTTCTCTAGTTTTTTTTGTTTCTCCTCTGTTTTCCTCTCTATTTCAGTATTTTTCCCTCGTCTTTTATTCTCTGCTTTTTTTTTAGTTTTCAACCCTCGTTATTTCTCCCCCTCAGTTTCGAAATTTTCTCCCCGTATGCTCCCCTTGTGATAATGTTTTCTCTCCTTATTTATAGGCCAATAAGGCATGGTACGTGGCATGGGGGAAGTGTCCAAAGTATGGGGGATTGAGGAATGGTGTTGCAGAGGGAGTGGTGGCAGCATGGCTGCTGGTATGGCCAAGCATGCTGCTGGCAGAAGTTTGATGTTTTTTTTTTTGAAATAAATAGGTTGTGACAAAAAAGAGTTTTTCGATGGGAAAAACCAGGAATAATGATGGTTTTTTATTCAATTTTGGCTTCCAATTTCACCCGAAAAAATTTCGTCACCGAAATTCCGATCGTATCAATTTAACCCAAATTAGGCTTCCAAACTTAATTTCTCACTAATTAAGCCTTTAATAAAATTAATTTGACCCATTTAAAGTACAATTAAGCCCTTGCGCTTAATTAAATGCTTCAATTGGGCTCTCAATTAATTCTGAAGAGTTTCGTCACCGAAAATCTCATTCTTCTCAATTTAACCCAGATTAAACTTTCAAACTTAATTTCTCACTAATTAAGCCCTTAATAAAATTAATTTGACCCATTTAAAGTATAATTAAGCTCTTGCGCTTTATTAAATCCTTCAATTGAGCTCTCAATTAATTCTGAAGAATAATTACACTTTAAATTGGTCGACGATTAAATCAAATTGGCCTATAAAAATATAATTGTCTTTCAACTTAATTTTTATGCAGATTTATCCAATAATAAATCATTTTAGTCTCGAATCTGCATTTTTCTTCATTTTTGGGCAAAAAAGAAGTACAACCGGGCTTTCAAAAACGTTCAAAATTTCCACATTAATTTTTCTGCCGACACCAGCCCTTTTTATTTTATTTTTGTTATTTTTTAATATATTTTGGGGAATCACCCAGAAATGGGGTGATGACACAAGTTTCAAATCCAAAGGATTTTCACTTAAGGAAGAGTATTAGAGAATAATATCAATTATATTATGGGATTTCACGTATCAGCTTAAATTTTTAGGTAAGGTGGTTTCTTAACACGCTACACCCATCAAACCGATCATTACAAATATAAATGTTTAAATTAATGCTTTCATAGATTCAATGATGGTTTACAATTATAGCTTCCATGCCTGTTTTTTCCTCTTAGAGCACTCCTGGATTAAAAATAAACGAATCAAATAGAAGAAGAAATCAAAGCAAAGAGAAGGCAACGACTCCAATCAAGAAATCAAACTTGTTATCTTGTAGTCGAGTCTTTTGAAATTGTTCAAATACCATGCACCTCAGCACCTAAACATGGATCAATACCATCAAAAACATCTTTGAAGAGACCATACCAAATGTGGCCAAAGAACAAGAGCAGGGAAAATGAAACTAAACCAACCTCTTGGACTGCTAGGAGAGAAAAAAAAACATCATTGAACATCAAAGTAGCGCAATCTAAAGATGACAAATTTCCAGCTTGCGTGTTTTCCACTTTTTTCAATATATTTATTTCCTCTTACTTTGATCAGGTCAGGCTGAAAGGGGGACACAAACAAAGGTTTTCTTGTACGTCTGTCACAAAATATTTCTAAATACCAATACCAGGAAGAACAAGCTAAAAACACACAATGTGAGCCAAAACAACACCCTCATAACTCCAAATAGCTGGATTTCCTGTAATATTCGAACCAGCCCATAAAATGGTTATTCCTAAACGAGTCACAAAGAGTATAAAAAACATGTCCTGTCTCCACATTGTATCGAGAGCGGGGCTCGAAGGATCAAGAGCCACCTGTTCTTGTGGAGCCATCAAGTCAGCCCAACCACCCACCAAAGGTACATGCATCACATGGAAATCAAGCAAATAATAGGGGACCATTTGATTCGACAACGTGAATGGGATTCCAAGACAAACCCATGGAATATCCCTTTTAATTCGGACAGAGAAAGAATTCTATTTTTAATAGTATTTTAGTCGTAATTTCACAACTCTATAGAAGCCAATCTACTCTATACAAAATACGAAAATAGCATATTCGTAAAAAATTTACTTGTCACTTTTTTTTTTAATTTTATGAACTTATTGAATAGGCACAATAAAATAACATATATATATATATATATATATATATAAAGATAATAAAATTAAAATTATTAAGAACTAACTCACTTAACAATTTAAATTATCAAGTGGAATTCAAGAATATAATTTATAATATTTTTTAATAAAAATTAATATAATATTATATACATAAAAACATAATTATTAGCAACGTACAGCGTTATTTTACCACTCATGATCATGTGAGTCTACAAGTGACAAGGAGTCCACAAATTAAGGAGGGATAAGGATAATTATACTCATATAAATATAAAAGAAATTATGTTGGCGATGAATTTACTAGTCTATTCCTCTACACACCATTTAAATTTTGGTTTTATTCTACTGTAGGGCCAACATGGTAATTAAATTATCATGAGTGTCAATGTTTTCTTTTCACAACTTGTTTTAATTATTTCTTTGGTTAATTAATTATTAGTTATCAGCACGCTGAAGATAAAGGGCGTAGGGTAGGGTAGGTTAGGGTTGGAAACTTTCAAACTAAATGACAGTGATTTATTTTAGTTTATGTCTTTATTACGTGTCTTGGATAGGTTTGGTAAATAAACGTGGATGATCTCCTCAACGATTTCAAATGTACTAAAAGGTTCCTTGTAATGCGATTGGACAGAAGCAATGAATTATTACACGCAACTAAAGGTTTATATATATATATATAAAAATAAAAAAAAAATAAAAAACAGACAATAGAAGGTAAACAAATGATTTAATGTGAAGCTCCCAATATACATTATGTAGAAAATTAGCTATCAATGAACTTAATTTCCGAAAACTTGCATGAACGATTCATTCCTCTTTGTCTTATATATTTTTTTATTAAAATGAATGTCCGGATTAACTTGTTTGCACCTTAATTAATTCTATAAATCTTAAAATTAATGATCATATAAATCTTCAATGATCATTATATTAAAAAATTATATGGTTCAAATCTAAGATTAGAAAGAAAATAAATCTTTTGATTTCAAGTTTTTACTATTAGATTAATTATTAGATAGTTCACTTTGGACTTATTCAATTCAATCTTATAAGTCGTGTTATAATTTTCTTTGACAATCCCGTAGAAATTGACTGTTAACTTACTTTTAATATGAAATTTTAATGACACAAGAATATTACATAGTTTTCTTAAAAAACAGGAAGAAACTATATTATGTAATTAATACTCGAAATATATGTAAGACAGTGACGACCCAGGTTCATGAGTGGAGTCGTTCTAAGCCCATATCGTGAAACGTCTATGTCGAGAAAGCTTTCGAAAATCCAACTCCGAAACCATTATGAGAAGTTGTGGTGACAACTTGCGGTCCAGCCATCGCAATACAACGACTAAACATCAATATTAAGCTGGCACTTACCAAATCATTGAATATTGTGATTTTAGAATTCTAATTCAAATTATTTTTTAAAATGTTTTTAGTTTAAAAATATATTAAATAATAATTTTTATTTTATTTTTTAAAATTATTTTTAACACCAACACATTAAAATAATCTAAAACGATAAAAAAATTAATTTAAAATAAAAAAATAAAAACAATTTATTTTTTTCTAAAATACTTTTGAAATATAATGTCAAACACCCTCATTGTTTGCTACACATATGGTTTGTTTCAAGAAAATTAAATGATTAAATTATTATTTTAACACTGAAAAGATGAGAAAATTATATAACTTCTTTATGTGGGTCACTATTTTTATTTTATCATTTTTTATATAATTATTTTTCTTGTATTGTTCACATAAATGTTAAGATTTTTTCGAATTTGATGAGAACAAGTATAATTTTTTATGTGGGTCACTATTTTTATTTTATCATTTTTTATATAATTATTTTTCTTGTATTGTTCACATAAATGTTAAGATTTTTTCGAATTTGATGAGAACAAGTATAATTTTTTCATTTGACCATTAAATAAAATTAGAATTTTTTTTAAATTGTTTTAAAGATCTAATTATATAGAGGTTGATGATAATGTTCTTGAAACACTTTTAGGGCTTGCATCCTCCTCGTCTTTGAATATGTACGGAATCTTCAACTTGTCCCTTCTCCAAAGACATGTGATTAAAAAAAAGAACTTCCTATAAGGGATTTTTTGTAGCTGATTCAAGTCCGAGTATCTTTTGTGTGTGTTGGAAGCCATTTTTAAAGAAGAGATTTCTTCGTTGGCATTATCTTTTGTGCCGACTTCGATTTGATTTTCTTGTCTCATAATAAATTAATTAGCTTTCTCAAAGGTGTTTCCCGCATGCTCCTCTGTTGAATTGTCAAAGGTTTTCTCCATTTTCTCATAAGGGAATTAAGTTTTTGAGCTTTGATCACTTTATAACAACGTAAAAAGCATAAGCTAACGATTCAGACTCAGTTTTGCCAATGTTAAGGCAGTGTCAAACATTCGAGTTACAGTCACTATCGAGATTGTTGACAGCAAGAGAGACAGCTCAAACGCACAATCTTCGAAGTTGTTAATGAAGCACTGTTCATTTAATTAATGGAACATGTTTATCATGAACTTCTCTAGCTATATTGTCTTCTTGCTCCTCATAATCCATATAAATACCGGTATAACAGAGCTCTATCGATCATCAGGAGTGAAACAAGAGAATATATGTGTGTGTGTGTATTCGTTGCTAACAAAATGATGCCAATCATGAGATCTCTAGCCTTTCAAGCTTTGAAGTTTCTATTACTTGGTGGTTTCCTATACTGCCAAGCTTCAGTTCAACACCATACTTTTGTGGTATGCACTACGTGCTGATATTTTTATATTTTTTTGTATGCGATCATATATCTTTGACATAAGTTCAGCTTAATTTCTTTTTACTACTTTTATGGATTTATTTTTTCTCATTCATAATTTGCTCATTCTTTGCAGGTAAAGAATGCTCCATACAAAAGACTCTGCAGCACCAAGAAGATCATGACCGTAAATGGACAATTTCCCGGCCCGACATTATACGTTACTACAGGAGAAACCATCGTCGTCGATGTTATTAACAAGAGCCCTCATAACATCACCATGCACTGGTACGTACCAAATTATATCTGATCATCTTCTGTCTGAGAATCTGGGCTGGTTAATTACGATGAAAATTCACGATATGGCGACTGTCATGACGCTTTTAATTTGTTTCCAGGCATGGAGTGAAGCAACCAAACTATCCATGGTCAGATGGTCCTGAATACATCACACAGTGTCCGGTTAAACCAGGAGGGCAATTCCGTCAAAAGGTCATATTCTCCGATGAAGAAGGAACGTTATGGTGGCATGCTCACAGTGACTGGACACGAGCAACTGTTTACGGTGCTATTGTCATAAAACCCAAAAAAGGAACCGCCTATCCTTACCCTACGCCCCATGGAGACGTGCCGATTATTTTAGGTATTCTACATCAGTTTATTTTTTATATATATATAAAAAAAAAACTTCAGTACTTCAAGTCGTGGAAGATTTGAATGCCTGGACCACTAATATCATGACATGCAGGAGAGTGGTGGAAGAAAGACATATTTGAAGTTTTTGATGAATTCAAAACCTCAGGAGCAGACCCCAACGTCTCTGATGCTTACACGATCAACGGTCAACCCGGTGATCTTATACCTTGCTCAAAATCAGGTACCCCTACCATTGCTTAGCCTTTCTCTTTTCCTTTTGCCTTATTTTTTAATCAGTCTTTCTTTAATATCCAAAGTAGTCCTGCCCCTTGGATTCAGCTTTTTTAAAAATAATAATTAAAAAAACTGTATTTAAATGCATTGTATAAACGTGTACGGTTCAAGAATATATTAAATTGTTTTTTTTAATGATTTTCAATGGTTCGAAAATGATGGTGTTAAAAATTAATAAAAATATGAAAAGTAATAATTTTATTATATTATCAAGTAAAATATACTTTTAAAAAATATGTTTTATTTTCAAGTGAAAAATATTATATTTATGAAAGAAATATTCTTTTAGTATTTTTAAATTGTTTTAATGTACAAATATCAAAGATTTATTTAAAAAATAAAAAAGATATTATTTTGATATATATTTTAAAAGAAAAATAATTTAAAATTTAATTTTTATCATAATATTAAATACGCTTTGCAGCATAATACCAAACACACATGAAGAGTTATATCCAAACTTTATTTTTTTTATATTTGTTTTTGTTAAAAAAAATCTTCATTTTTAGATGGTATTTCATAATCACATGCTTGATGAAAATGATTGGAGGTGGGAATTGGAACAAAAGTACAAGATGTGAGGGCTGGTTGGAAGAAAATGAAAGAGATAAGATTCAATCGGAATAAATATAAGGTTTGAGAAGAAAATGAGATAATATATAAACCTGTGGGGCAAATTGAAAGTTGCCCATGATAATAATTTAGAAGCCTATTCTTTCTTCCTGGCCCACACAATCACTGCATTGAATCCTTAATACATTACATGTTTGTATTTTTATTATTATTTCCAAGGAGAGATCCGGCTTGAAATACGTCAAGAGAGGAAGAATCTACAGCTAGCTCGCCGGAACGTTTGTATTATTTGAAGCTATTAAATCGAAACCTTGTCTTTCTCCAATTGCAGATACATTCAAGCTATCGGTGGACTATGGCAAGACTTACCTTCTTCGCCTAATCAACGCTGCCCTTCAAGACATTCTCTTTTTCTCCGTCGCCAATCACCAGGTCACGGTGGTCGGAACTGATGCCAGCTACACTAAACCATTGAGAGTTGATTATTTAGCAATATCACCTGGTCAAACCATTGATGTTTTACTGGAAGCAAACCAGCCACCGAACCACTATTACATGGCTGCAAAAGTGTACTCTAGTGCCAGTGGTGTGGAATACGACAACACAACAACCACAGCCATTGTCCAGTACAATGGAAACTACACTCCATCCTCTACTCCTTCATTGCCATACCTTCCTAGTTTTAATGACACAGCTGCATCGATTAATTTCACTGGCCGTCTTCGAAGCTTAGCTGATGATAATCATCCAATTGATGTCCCCCGAAGCATAAACACTCCGTTATTTTTCACTCTTTCTGTTAACAGATATACGTGTGAAAACACTTCTTGTGGGACGAATCAGTCTAGACTAGCTGCTAGTGTGAACAACATAAGCTTCCAGACACCTACACGTATGGATATACTGAAAGCTTATTACAATCAAATCAATGGTGTTTACGGTGATAAATTTCCTGATAGACCACCCGTGTTCTTTAATTTCACTGCGGATAGTATCCCGGTGATTTACGAGACGCCATCAATAGGTACAGAAGTGAGGGTGCTCAAGTATAACTCGACGGTGGAGATTGTTTTTCAAGGGACAAATGTGGCTGCTGGAACTGAGCATCCCATGCACATACATGGAACAAGCTTCTATGTTGTTGGTTGGGGATTAGGCAACTTTGACAAAGATAAAGATCCTTTGAAATACAATCTTGTTGACCCTCCTCTTCAAAACACCATTGCTGTCCCCAAAAATGGCTGGTCTGTCATAAGATTCAAGGCTAGCAATCCTGGTAAATATAAGTAGCACAACCATTTAAATATACAATAATCAATTAAGTATAATACATAATTTCTCTTAATCACTTCGATAGCGAGACAGATCTAACATTTTGTGTCCATTTTATCTGTAACAGGAGTATGGTTTGTGCACTGCCATCTGGAGCGTCATTTGTCATGGGGTATGCAGATGGCATTCATAATCAGGAACGGTCACGGCAAAAACGCCCAAATGCTACCACCACCTCCCTCTATGCCACCGTGTTGATTAACAGCTTGGTGTTTATTAACCATAAGTTCTGTCAATTATTTGCTGCCATTATTTATCATCAAGAATGTTTGAGTTTGTTTGCATTTGATCAAGTGTTTAGAACTTAATTGATTTGTGGCTTCAATAATTCCTATGGATCAGGATTATGTTTTGATTTAGTCCATGTTTATATATGTTTTTCTGATATATCAATAATACACAAACCGGAGACGATAGTGCAATAAAAATCTCATGGATTGATATTGTTACGGTTGTTTTTTAAAATGTATTTTATTTAAAAATATATTAAATTAATATTTTTTATTTTTTAAAATTCATTTTAAAACAGAAAACAAAAAATAAAAAAAACTTTTAAAAAAAATACTCTTAACAAGTAAAAAGAAAAAGAAAAAAATCTAACAATACAGCCTATTTAATAAGGAAGAACGGGCCCAATAGTAGAGAATCAATCCATAGGTAGCTGGGTGGTACATCTCATTACAAGCCCGTTGTTTGTTTTCATAGCATCATTGACCATAATTTTTTTATTTATTTTAAAACTTTATTATATATTAACATGAAAAACGTAAAATTAAAAAAAGTCATGTCTGTATTGTATACAGCCTGTTTAAAGTAATGTTTTTGTTCATAACATTGATTTCGTCGTGATTCATGACAGACCATTGAAGGATGGTCCGACAATTAAGTAGTCGGCTGGATCTTTTACTATTGGAAACTTTTGACTGACTTTAATGTATTTTTTTTTATTTGATAAAATTTTATTTTTAAAAAATATATTTTATAGGTCTAGATGAACAAGTAAAATTTTAATGTTCTTTAATTCAAACTCGAAATCTGTTATAGATATTTTTTATTATTATGTCATCTCTTTTTAGATTTAAAAATATATTTTTTTAAGTTATTCATTGCAAAATCAGATTATGTTCATTCTAAATTGAGTTTTATACATGGAAAGAATGATTCATCCGTGGGAAACATTTTTTTTTTATTCTTTTTGACTTTCAACAAGATCATGAGTCAAAGTTTTTTTTTTTTTTTTTCATTGTCATCTTATTAAATACAAGTTAAAACAAATATAATGGACATTTTATTAATAATATAATTTATGAAAGCCTTTAACTGTAATCTACGAGGAAAAACACTGTTTCGTATTTTCTTTCTTTCCTTTTACCCTAAGATTTTTTATTCTTTGGACTAGAAAATAAATTAATTTGGAGAAATAAATTTTAATTTCATTAACTTAAAATAATTGAAGCTTCATGAAATGAATTTGAAGTTTAAACAAATTAATGTTCAATCTCATTTGTTTGCCGATTTGCATGATTTACAATATAAAATACGAGTGTATGTAAAATAACAATAAACAGATAAATTCTTTTAGCTCATATATATATTAACTAAAATATAAAAAATATCGATCATCTATTGTTTAATTTTTATTATTCATCCAGATTTCTGGTTATTATTTACTGTCACAGTCAAACTCCATACGAGCACTTTGAGCATAATGTACCAAATATCCATTTTGTAAATAATAATACGCTTGCTTCGGAGTCGTTCTTTGGAATACCACGATCACCAATACACAATAGGATTGAACAAGAAACTTGAGAGTATGCACAATTGGGCAAGCTGTAAAAAATGATTCAAGGACAATTTGATTTCTTAAGGATTGAGTTACCCAGGTCAGCGTGATTTTTTTTTTTTAATTTGAACAATCTACACGGCAAAGAATAGCGTAGTTAGCAATTTATGTGTTATTTAAATAGGACAATTAATTAAACTATGTTAAACCTTTTAGGTTTTCATGGCAGTAGAATATTCTTTCGATGACTGACATTCAATAAAATAAAATAAAATCCAATTTGTGGTCGAATCTTGAGCCATGCGAATCTCAAGAACAGGTCCACGAATGCAGGATCCTCGGCTGAAGATTGGAAGTGGGCTTTCTGTTCTTGCACAGCGCGTGTGTGAAGGCACGAAGCGAGGTAGTGGCGTGTGGAATTGGATATGATATCATGGGCCATTTTACGAGGGCCATTTCTCAGTTTCCAAAGATTTCCATTCACGAGGCCCAATACTCTTACGCTCACGTGTCTCCCCATGGCCCCTGTTTGTTTTGCGTGCTTCTCAACTTTCCTCTCTAGATTTCTTGACACTCTTCTTTTTTTCCGGTCAACGAACTTTTTTTTTACCCTACCATGTCTGGATTCTACGGAATTGACCATTGTTGTTTTTCAATTATTTTTTATGATATCTGAATATATTTTTTTCCGTCTATAAAATACATTGAAAGTGTTTGAATATTATTTATTACATTACAAAAAATTCAACTCTGCCCGCAACAAATTACATGTCACCTATCGAGTCTAACCACCATATATAATCCTAATAGTTGCCGAACCTCGAACCATACCTATGTTAATTATTCATGCTTGATCATAAACTAAATCAATATCAATTTCATATATTGTTTCTTAGATAGCTAGTTTAGAATAAGTTGGACACAAACCAAAGAAAATAATATTAATATAGCCTCTTTTATTTTCTTTGTGTATATATATATATAATATCTGTATAGCGAAAATAAAATTAGAGGGTTAGTTGAGTGTCTTTGTCCTCGATTTGCAACTGCAAATCTTAAGCAGAGGTGAGTTAAATATAAAACCGTACTTAGTTTAAAAATAAATAAACTCATTCTTGTAGACTCTCTTCAAAGGAGCGATTATATTTTATTTTTTTAGAATTCCTCAAATATTAATAATTTGTAGAGAAAAATATATATGAAAAGAGAGTAAAATGACGTGGATAGCTGTTTCTTGCCCACTCTCTGAATTTGACCATGATTCTCCCCGTCATAAACAAAATAACTAAAACAAGAAAAGATTATAATAATAATCATCTGGATTTATTTTTTAATTTATACATAACATTTAGATAGACTGATCCAATAACGGTACATTCTTCTGACAGGACTTTGTTCCTAAAAAACTCGATAAAATCGGAGATGTCAAAGCTCCTTTATTTTAATCGTCCAAGGTTTGGTGCAGTGAATTTTAATCAGGAACGGTCACGGCAAAGACGCCCAAATGCTACCACCACCTCCCTATCTGCCACCGTGTTGATTAAAAGCTTGTTGTTTATTTAGCATATGTTCTGTCAATTATTTGCTGCCATTATTTATCATCAAGAGTGTTAGAGTTTGATCAAGTCTTTAGGACTTGGTTGATTTGTGGCTTGAATAATTCCTATGGTTTAGGATTCTGTTTTGATTGTCATAGTTATTCCTTGTATTTACCCAAAAATAATAAAAAATAAAATAAAAAAGGTTGGTGTCGGCAGAAAATTCAAGGTCAAAATTTTGGACGTTTTCGAGAGCTCGATCTTACTTCTTTTATACTAAAAAATGAAGGGAAATACAGATTCATATTTAAAGTAATTTAATATTGGATAAATCTGTGTAAAAATCAAATCGAAAGATATAATTATATTTTTATAGGCCAGTTTGATTTTATCGTTAGGAAATTTAAAAGTGTAATTATGTTTGATAATTAATTTAGAACTTAATTGAAGGATTTCATTAAATGCAAGAACTTAATTGTACTTTAAATTGATTAAATTAATTTTATTAAGGGCTTAGTTGATGAAAAATCAAGTTTTTGAGCTTAATTCAGGTTCAATTGAGAAGATTAGAATTTTCATATACCTAATTGAAATTTTTTCAAGCCAACTATGCAAAGTTAGGAGTCAAATTGAGAGTCAAATCGCAAAAAACAGAAACCAAGGACCAAAATAAAAAGGCACGCAAAGCTAAGGTTGGTGTTAAAGTTTCTGCGAGGATATAATTGCATAAAATTACAAGTTTAAATCCATTATGGGTACAATTAGACCAATTACAAATTGAAAGACTAAATTGTACTTCCACCTTCTCCAAAAACTGCAGTACTGTCGCATGCCTTTACCTGCGCTGCCTACCGATAAGATACCACTATAGGCACGCCATTGCCGACAAGCCACCTGCACACGCCATCGCCGACAAGCCACCTGCTCACGCCGTCGCCGACAACCATATTTTCAAGCATGTTGCCGCAAGAAGTAACTCATTGTTGCAAGCAACGATTACCTCCTGCGCTTATAAATAATGTCCATACACATGGAGAAAGGAAGAGAACGAAGAGAAGGAAAATTTATAGGGAATTCACAGGAGAATTTTGGCAAATAAAAACAAGCAAGACAGAAGACATCACATAAAAATCACACCATCATCCTCCATCTTCCTCGACACCAGATCTCTCTCTCGGTTTGACAACCCTTTCTCTCTCTAAAACAAGTTGGTTGATCTCTCACCACTAGTAGCAGCCGACCGACCATCCAACACCACCCTTATCATCACTAGTAGCTTTCCCTTTACACTAGCAACCCAACCACGGTCTCCGGCAAGTCAGCACAGGCAGAAGCAGTGGCAGCGTTATGAACCCGACAACTTTTAATGTCTCCTCCGGCCACTATAGACCACCAGTTTCGATGCCACCACCATAGGAATAATCATTTCGGCCTCCTCTACCCAACGATACTAACAGGTACGCCATTCATCACTCTTCAAAAATCACCATGTAAATGTTCTTCTTTTATGTGTACAAAGGGAAATTGAATTAATTCACTTCCCCCCGTCCACTGTTCACCGCATGTGAATAGTGGGTTGGTCAAGTCGGGCTTTGTACCTGAATAAGGTAGGCTTCCAACCCTGCTAGGCTAAAAGCCCATTCCAGACAGGATCTGGGCTGCCAGCCATTTGGGCTGAAAGACTAACTAGAGGTAAAGTGGGCTGACAGCCCACATGCTGGCAACCTACCCCAAATGATGGGCCTCTCGGCCAGCCATCCTACCAAAAAAATACAAAATATAAAATTTGCATAAAAAATAAATTTTAAAAAAACAAAAATTGTGTTGTTTTTGTGCATACGGCCAATACACTAACATATTTTGAACATTTTTTTAAAATAAATATTTTGGAGTTTAAAGAAAAATGTGTTTTAGCATGGATTTTATAAACACAAAAATCATGCTTTGCGAGCCGTAAAAGTATGAAATATTAATGCAAAGTTAGGCTTTTAAAGCACTCTGAATTTTTCCTAATATTTCCATTTTTTTTGTTATTTTCCTTGCAAACTCATCATAGGAAAAATGATTAGATAACACCAATACCATAACAATCATAAGACAAACCAAAACACCAAGCAACTTACCTTAGGTAGGATGTATTAAGGGTGTTAAAACCTTCCCTTTACGCAACTAGTCACTTGCCTTGGAATCTCTAAAATACCAGTTTAGTTTTCTAGTAACCATAATACTAAATGACGACTCTCTTTTTCACATCATAAAGATAATGTCCTGACATGAATTCGCCGCTCACGGGGAGAGTTGTCGCAACGCCGCACTCTCACGAAGGATGCGACATCAATAATACAGAGATGCTGCATAATATTAGCTAGTGTAGTAAAAATCTCACGAATTGATATTGTGCAGGTGATTGTTTTATAAAGTATATTTTATTTGAAAATGTATTAAAGTAATATTTTTTTAATTCATTTTTGAAAGAAAATAAATAAATAATATATAAACATTTAAAAAATATCTTAAAAAGTTAAAACAAGCAAAACATATTGTAAAAATACAACTTGTTTAATAAAGACAAATAGGCTCAATAGTATAAAACCAATCCATAGGTAGTTGGGTGGTACAGGCCATGTATTTTTGTAAACATCACAAGCTCGTTATTTGTTTTAACTTCATCACCAACCTTTTTTTTTAACATCTCCCTTGTTGTATATTTTTTGTTGGAAAATTGTCCAAAAGAAAATCTAAAATTACATCCTTTTTTTTTTGTGTGTGTGTGTGTGAGAGAGAGAGAGAGAGATAATTTGTTGTTGTTTTAGATTATTTTTTAATCATTAAGATGAAGAAATTAATATGGTTTTTGGTATTCTTTCATTTACCATTGCTTCTAAAAGTTAAGAGTAGGTTATACAAAATACTAACAAAATTTTGTTCATGCCTATATTTTTTTTAATTTCTAGCACATATAACTACAATTTAAAAATAATAAAATTACATCAAAATTTAACTCATTATTTAAACCTTCATCTCGTGATTTCGATTTAAAAGGATACTATAGTTTTCTTTTGGCTTGAATAAATTAACTTGATGCTACATCATATTGCTTAGCTACTTAACGCCAAATGACATCTTATACAACTCATTGTTATACAATTCCTCTAGTTTTTTTTTGTTTTTTTTTAAATGCGGTTCAGATTCATCATTTTATTTTGTTTAGGATAGGAAGAAACTAAAATTTTTGGAATGGGGCAGACTCCATAGAATTTGATCAATTTTTTTTTTTTTAAAGTGAAGAATTGAACAAAACATTTTCTAAACCAACTCTAAGCCAAAAGATAAGATGAAAAGCTAGGATTTAATCATTATTGGACATCTAATTCATTCTAATAAAATGAAAGAATTATAAATCTCTAAAATAATATAGAAATATCGTAATCATATTGCAGGGTCAATATGATAATTAAATTATGTGATCCTTAATCATGTGTGTCAATATTTTCATAACATGTTTTAATTATTTATTTTTGGTTATTTGTTAGTAATCTTATGGATCAGCACGCCGAAGATAAAGGGAGTTTGGTAGTATTATGAAATACTAATATAGAAAATCATATTGTACCCTAAAACTACTGTAATTGTATCCTAACCCTATGGGATTTAGCATATATTTCAGAAAAGATTACCTAAAGATTAAGAAGGGATTATGTGCTTGTAATTTATATTTAACCTAATAATTCAAGGCCAGAAGGTGAGGGTTTTCATTGTCACATTACAGCTTAATTATTTTATTATGGTATCAGAGCCATAAAACCAACAACCCTCATGGCCAACAAAAACAATATTTCCTGCGAGACACGAAAAACAATTTCACCAAACGATATCACATCACTTTACAACACTGGGTTTACTATCAATCAGGTTCAATTGAAAGGAGAAAACTATGAAGAATGAGCACGATCGTTTCACACTGCCCTAAGAGCTTGAAAGAAATTCAGGTTCATTGACGGAACCATTGAACAACTCGAAAAAAAGACAGAAAATTGGGATGACCAGTGGCCATCAATTCATTGTTGGTGTCTTTGATTCAAAATACAATCAACCTACACTGTAATCTCCCATATCTCACATAGAAATTGTACAAGATTTATGGAATGACATTAAAGAACGATTTTCATCACCACTGGGCCACGAATTCAACAATTAAAATCAACATTAACAGATTGCAAACAGAAGGGGATGGCAATCATGGATTATTACGACAATCTGAAGAAAATTTGGGATAAATTAGGTAATTATGAGCAATTGCCCATATGTAAATGTGGGAAATGTACATGCAATCTCAACTAAGAATTGGAGAAGAATAGAGAGGAAGAGAAGGTGCACCTGTTCCTTATAGGACTTGATGAGCAGAGGTATGGCACAACACGATCCAACATCTTGGCTCAAGACCCATTGCTCTCATTGCACAAGGTGTATTCCATCCTCATCCAAGAGGAACAAGTGAAGAACATTGCTCGGGGCAGAGAAGAGCATGGAGAAATCATGGCTTTGGTCACCCGCACTCGAATTGATAGGAGAGAAAAGGGAAGCACTCTGTGTTCTTACTGCAATAGACACGGCCATAAAGTAGAGAATAGCTTCGCTTTAAAGGGATACCCAGAGTGGTGGGGAGACAGACCCAGGGGTGATGGGTGAAGAGGGATTGGCCAAGTAAGAGGGCCATCGGGTGGTCAATCAGGAGGCAGAAGAGGTGGGCAAACCCATAGGGACACTCATCGAACTAACGCCACTTAGATTGGCACCACCATGGCATTCACCAACTCTACCACAACCATATTCAAAGAAGAGGACTCACCGCTGTCGGGACTTAGTGTTGAACAATGGCAGAAATTGATTCAAATATTGGGGGAGCCAAAACAAATAATTAATAAAATGACTGATAAGCTGAAGAATTTGTATGGAAATATGACTGGTTCGGCTTGGATACTTGATACAGGTGTCTCTAGTCACATGATTGGGATAATCGAGGAACTTAAAGATTTGTGAATAATTATTCAATATCCCATAGGACTGCCAGATGGAAGTAGTGTTGTGGCCACCAAAGAGGGAATGACCACTCTCGAGGGAAATTTGTGCCTTGAAAATGTTCTTTATGTGCTAGGACTTACTTGCAATTTAATTTTTGTGTCGCAATTAATTGATGATTATGATTGTTTTGTCCTATTTACTAAAAATTTATGTTATACAGGACCCCACTTCGAGGATGTTGAATGGTGCGGGTGTGACAAACAAGATGGACACTATTATTTTAAAAAGATACCACAGGTTTATGAAATTAAGACAAAAGATACAGTGTCTCTCAATTTCTGGCATCAGCGACTAAGTCATCCTTCTCTGCGAATAACACAATTAGTTCCTGGAGTTAATTCTAGCGAGCACGGAAATAGTTTGAATAAAACTTGTAATGTTTGTCAAAGAGCAAAAAAAAAAAAGAAGAGATAAGTTTTCTGCTGGTGAAAAAAAGACTTCAGCAATTTTTGAACTTGTTCATTGTGATTTATGAGACCTTATAGAACATTTTCTTCATGTGGTACTTCATATTTTTTTACTATTATTGATGGTTTCTCATGTTGTATGGATTTATTTACTTGTTAATAAGAAGGAGTTTTATAGTATGCTTAAAAGGTTTTTCATCATGGTTAAGAGATAATTTAATCAACATGTTAAAATTTTGCGAAGCGATAATGGGACTGAATTTACTTGTTTGAAATCTCATCTTCTCGAACAGGGGATTATTTTTAAGACCTCTTGTATAGGCATTCCATAACGAAATGGGCTCGTAGAACAGAAACATAGACACATTTTGAACTTAGCTAGAGCACTACGATTTTAAGGCTCTCTTCCTATTAAATTTTAGGGTGAATGTGTATTGACAACCAGATACTTAATCAATAGGACTCCCTCCTTAATCATAAATGAACGGACACCTTATCGAGTCCTATATGGTGTCGAACCAACTTATCATCACTTGCATGTCTTGGGTTCTTTGTGTTATGCGCATGAGAAGTAGAAGTCGTCTATGTGTTTTTGTTGGTTACCCTTATGGAAAAAAAAAGGTAGTGACTATATGATTAAGAAAAATAGGATTTTCTTGTCTCTCAAGATGTTGTGTTCTTAGAAGGAATTTTTCCCTTTGCTAAACATAAGGATGGGTCCTTTAATGACAAAATAGTTCACACCATCTCTGAGAAACCACAAAGTCTAATATCTAGGAGCATGCAGGATTAAGGTCATTCAACATCTGAGCCAAATACAGAAATTATCCAAACAGTTTCTGCTCATCTAGAAGAGGAGGAGGTAGAAACATTGGGCAGAGGACATCGTCAGTGGTATCCCTTCATACGACTTAAGAATTATGTCACCAGCACCATACAGAAATTGAGTCCATCTCTTTCATCATCCATACCTCAGCATTTCTTAGGTACGCCTTATCCTTTAGCACGTTATGTGAATTGTGATAAATTTTCTGTGCAATATAGAAATTTTCTTGCAGTCCTAACAACTGAACGGAAACCTTCATCCTGCTCAGAATCATTGAGAAACAAAGGTTGGCGAGAAGTCTTGCAACGAGAAATTTCAGCTCTTTGTCGCACCCCAAAAAATGAGAGCGGCGTCGCGGCGACCCTCCCCGTGAGCGGGGATATCCAATGTGGGGGTCTTATCTTTATTTTTGGAAAAGGGAGTCGCCACCTAGTGTTATGGTTACTAGGAAACCTAAAACTGGTCTTTCAGAGATTCTAAGGTAAGGGACTAGTTGTGTAAAGGGAAGGTTTTAGCACCCCTAATACGCCCTACCTAAGGTAAGCTGCTCGACATTTTGGTTTGTTTATGATCTGTTATAGTTTTGATCTTTCAAAAAATATGTTGTTTAAATGGTGATGGTGTATTATCCCCGCCGAATATTTTGGATATTAACCTCTTAGGATTTATTTATCCAAACACCAACGGTGAATAATAGCAAATTATTCCCATTGAATATTTTGGATATTGACCCCTTTAGGATTTATTTATCCAAACACCAACGGTGAATAATAGCAAATTATCCCCACTGAATATTTTGGATATTAACCCTTTAGGATTTATTTATCCAAATATCAACAATGAATAATATAAATAACCAAAAATAATATTTTGATATTTTTGGAATATTGACCAATACCCTTTGGATTTTACAAATATGTTGTAAAATTCAAAAATACGAGAAATGATTTTTCTTTGTGAAATCCATGCTAAAATACATTTTTCTTCAAACTCCAAGATAATATTTTTTTTGAAACAAAAAGAATATTTTTTTAAAATATGCTAGTGTATTGGCCGTATTTTAAAACTACATTTTGTTCTAGATATTTTTCTCAAAAAAATATATTTTATGCAAATTTTTATTTTATTTTATTTATTTTTTTTCATTTTTTTTATTTATGCATTTGATGGAGGGGGCTGGCTGACCAACCCACCTGATGGGGCTGGGCTGCCAGCCCGCCTCAGGGGTCTGGGCTTCGAGTTGGGCTTCCAGTCCAAACAGGCTGGAAGCCCAAAATTATTTTGGGTCGGGCTTCCATCCAAACCGGCTGGAAGCCCTGCTTTTTAAAATGGTCAGGCCGGGCACGGCCCAGCGGGGTGAATGAATTTCACTTCCCCGCCGCATGCAATAAGATGATTAACAGTGATCTTGGGAATTTCAGAGTGTGACGAATGGAGTACTTGTTAATATCGTTGGGTAGAGGAGATCGAGGTGGTTCTTCTGGTCGTGGTGGCGTCGAAAATGGTGGCCTATGTCGGTCGGAGTTGGCGTCGGAAAGTGATGAGCTCACGTTGTTGGTTCCTGACTACTGCTACGCCGTTCGTGGCTGCTGCCGTTGGAGATGAAGGCTGATATGTTGCAAGTCATGGTGGAGGTGTTTCCCTTGCTGTGCTCGCCGGGAGATGTGGCAGGAAAGGGAGCTAGAGGAGAGAGAACGATGTCTGCAACTTTTAGAGAGAGAGAGAGTGGCGCTGAACGAGAGAGACGAAGAGGGGAGAGAGAGAGAATGAGCTGAACTGAAAGACGAAGGGGAGCTGTGTGTTGATGATTTTGGTTTGTGAATTTTCGTTGTGTCTTCGTCACAAATTTTCAAACTCTTCTGCTCGGTTCTTCACCCCAGTTCTCCCCTGGTTTTTTTCTACTTTTACGTGAATTCCCTTCTCGTAAAATTTCCTTCTCTCTCGTTTCATTCTTTTTTTTCTTTTCACTGTCCCCCCTCTGTTTCAAATCCTCCCCCCTTTTGTGCATGCTGCGGACAGTTGTATTTATAGGGGAAAAATCATGCATGTTGTGTGTTGTGTGTTGTGTTGCCGTGTATTGCAGAGGGCTGAGGTGCACTGTTTAGATGTCGAAACAGTGCAGGAAACATGCAATTTTGATGTTATGTGGGTAAAGTGCAATTTGGTCCTTAACTCTATAATTGTTCTAATTGCATCCCCAATCAATTTTAAGCTTTTTGATTTCTGCAATTGTAACCCCGTCAGCATTTCGAGAGCATCCTTGGCTTTGCGTGTTTTTTTTATTTTGGTCCCTGATTTCTGATTTGTACGATTTAACCCTCGATTGAGCGTTAAACTCTTAATTTAATCAAATTGGTCCCCGATTTCGCATAATTGGCTTGAATAAATTCAAATTAGTCTTTGAAAATTTCATTCTCATCAATTGAGCCCAAATTAAATTTAAGAACTTGATTTCTCATAGACTAAGCCCTTTATAAAAATAATTTGACTAATTTAAAGTATTAATTAAGTTATTGCGCTTAATTAAATTCTTCGATTAGACCTTAAATTAATCCTCAAATATAATTACACTTTTAATTGGCCGATGATTAAATCGAATTGGCATATAAAAATTTAATGATATCTTTCGATTTAATTTTTATGCAGATTTATCCGAAAATAAATTACGTTAACCTTAAATCTGTATTTTCCTTCATTTCTGGGCACAAAAGAGATATGATCGAGCTTTTGAAACGCCAATAATTTCTGCCTTGATTTTCTTACCGACACCGGGCCTCTTTTATTTTATTTTTGTATTTTTGAATAGTTTTGGGGAATGACCTAAAATTGGGTTATGACATTGAAAATAATAACACCTAGATTGTTCAGAGCTTGTCAAACGAAAAAAAAGCTTTAGGATGTAATTAGGTATATAAGATCAAATATATTCTGATGGTACTATTGAGAGGTTAAAGGCTTGGTTGGTCATTCTTGGAAATCATCAAATTGAAGGATTCAATTTTACATAAACATGTGCTCTCGTCGCCAAAATGGTTACCGTATGGGTATTTCTTGTTGTTGTTGCTGCTAAGAATTGGGCAGTCCATCAAATGGACATTCATAATGCATTTTTACATAATGATTTTCAAGAGGAAGTCTACATGAATTTTCCACCTAGATTTCAAATAGGGACAACCGGGAAGGTATGCAAACTCTAGAAGTCATTATGTGGATTGAAACAGGCACCTCATTGTTGGTTTACTAAACTTTCCACCGCCGTAACAAACTATGAGTTTCAGCAGTCTTATTCAGATTATTCATTATTTACCTTCCACCGAGAAGTAGTTGAACTCAGCATTCTTATTTATGTTGACGATTTTATCATTGCTAGAAATCATTCGACTGGCATATAGACATTCAAAGATTATCTCAGTACTTGCTTTCACATGAAAGATCTTGGCTATCTGAAATATTTTTTGGGGATAGAGGTAGCACACAGTCTTGATGGGTTTGTTCTTTGTCAATTCAAGTACGCACTTGACATTATTTTTGATGTCGGGGCTACTTGGGGCACGACCAACAATTATTCCTTTAGAGCAAAATCAACGTCTTGCCTTATCCACAAGTATAGAATTGGGTGACCCGGAACAGTACCATCACCTAGTGGGACGGTTAATCTATCTCTGCTTTACATAACCCGAATTATCTTATAATATTCATGTCTTATCTCAATTCATGCAATGCCGGTGGGAAGAACACTGGGCAACTTCCTTACGAGTGGTCCGGTACCTTAAAGGCAATCTAGGTCAAGGGATATTTATTAGTAGTCATTATGACTTGTAGTTACATGGGTGATATGATGTCAACTGGGCCAAATGTCCTCTGACTCTACGTTCCCTCACTGATTGGATAATTATTCTCGGTAATTCACCCATGTCTTGTAAAATCAAGAAGCAGCATGTTGTCTCTCGCTCCTCAACTGAAGTTGAATATTAATCTATGGCCATGACTATGGGTGAGTTGACTTGGCTTAAAGCCCTTCTCTCTAGTCTCGGAGTATCTCACCCTCATCCTATGTCTCTTCACTATGATAGTCAAGTAGCTCTCCATATTTCTTAGAATCTTGTCTTTCATAAGCACACAAAACATATTGAGATCGATTGTCATTTTATTCGTGATGCCATCATTGCTAGGAATATCACAACTAGTTTTGTTTTGTCATCAATGCGACTTGTTGATATATTTACGAAGGCCTTGGAAAAACAACAATATGAATTTTTACTGCACAAGTTGAGCGTTAGAGATCTCCATGCTCCTAATACTACTATAATTGTATAATAACCCAATAGGATTTAGCATATATTTAGGAAAAGATTACCTAAAGATTAGGAAGGGATTGTATGCATGTAATCTGTATTTAACCTACTAATTCAAGTCCAAAAGGCGAAGGTTTTTGCTGCCACATTACGGCTCAATTGTTTTCTTAGGTAGGGATGGAAACTTTCAACCTAAATGACAGGAATTTATTTTAGTTTATCACGTATCTTGGATAGGTTTGGTAAATAAACGTATATGATTTCCACAATGATTTGAAATGCACAAAGTTTTTCTCAAGGTGCGGTGTAAAGCGATTGGACACCAGCACTGACATTATTACACACAACTATAGGTTAATACAAATAAATAAATCTAATGTCAAATTAAAAACAGGTGATAGAAGGTAAGCAAATGATTAATTAGCTTTCTCAAAGGTGTTTCCCGCATACTCCTTTGTAGAACTGTCCAACGTTTCTCACAAGGGAATCAGTTTTTCGATTTTTCACTCTATAACAAAGTAAAAATCATAAGCTAACGATTCACACTCAGTTTTGTCGATGTTAAAGCAGAGTCAAGCATTCGAGTTAAGGTCACTATCGAGAGTGTTGAGAGAAAGAGAGACAGCTTAAACCGCACAATTTTCCAAAGTTTTGTTAGCACTCTTCATTTAATTCTATCGTGAACAACGTCAGCTAAATTGTCTTCTTGCTCCTTATATCCATATAAATACCGGTGTAAGAGAGCTCTATTGATCATCGGGAGTGAAACAAGAGAATATATATATTCGTTGCTAAGAAAATATGCCAATCATGAGAGTTCTAGCCTTTCAAGTTTTGAAGTTTCTATTACTCGGTGGTTTCCTATACTGCCAAGCTTTAGTTCATTATCATACTTTTGTGGTATGATCTACGCGCTTGCTGATATTTTTATCTTATTTTTGCATGCGATCATCTTTCTTTTTAATGAGTACTTTTATGGATATTTTTTCTCATTCGTAATTTGTAGTTTTGCACATGTGTTCATCGTTCATTGTAGGTAAAACATGCTCCATACACAAGACTCTGCAGCACCAAGAAGATCATGACCGTAAATGGACAATTTCCCGGCCCGACATTATACGTTACTTCAGGAGAAACCATCATCGTGGATGTTATTAACAAGAGCCCTCATAACATCACCATGCACTGGTACGTACCAAATTATATCTGATCAACTTCTGCCTGGGAATATGGAGTGGTTAATCACGATGAAAATTCACGATCGATATGGCTACTGTGATGACGATATTAACGCTGTTAATTTGTTCCAGGCACGGAGTGAAGGAACCAAAGTATCCATGGTCAGATGGTCCTGAATATATCACACAGTGTCCGGTTCAACCAGGAGGGCAATTCCGTCAAAAGGTCATATTCTCCGATGAAGAAGGAACGTTGTGGTGGCATACTCACAGTGACTGGACACGAGCAACTGTTTACGGTGCTATTGTCATAAAACCCAAAAATGGAACCGCGTATCCTTACCCTACGCCTCATGAAGATGTGCCAATTATTTTAGGTATTCATTCTAGCATCAATTTATTCTTTATATAAAAATAAAAAAATAGAAACTTTAGTACGTGAAGTCGTGGAAGATTTGAATGCCTGGACCACTAATTTCATGACATGCAGGAGACTGGTGGAAGAAAGACATATTTGAAATTTTTGATCAAGTCCGAGCCTCAGGAGCAGACCCCAACGTCTCTGATGCTTACACGATCAATGGTCAACCCGGCGATCTTTATCCTTGCTCAAAATCAGGTACCCCTACCATTGCTCAGCTTATCTCTTTTCCTTTTGCCTTATTTTTTAATCGGTCTTTCTTTAATATCCAAAGTAGTCCTACCCCTTTGATTCAACTTTTTTTAAAATAATAATAATAATAACGTGTGTGGTTTAAAAATATATTAAATTGATTTTTTTAATGATTTTCAATGGTTCGTGAATTGATTGTTTTGATAATTGGAATAAATCTGTGGGGCCAATTGAAGGTTACTCATGATTATTTCTCTTTCCTCCCGGCCCAGACAATCAAATGGCCGCTGCATTGCATCCTTAATATATTAAATGTTTGTATTTTATTATTATTTCCAAGGAGAGATCCGACTTGGAACATTTCGAGAGAGGAAGAATCTACTGCTAGCTCATCGCAACCTTGTCTTTCTCTAATTGCAGATACATTCAAGCTATCGGTGGTCTATGGCAAGACTTACCTTCTTCGCCTAATCAACGCTGCCCTTCAAGACATTCTCTTTTTCTCCGTCGCCAATCACCAGGTCACGGTGGTCGGCACGGATGCCAGCTACACTAAACCATTGACAGTTGATTATGTAGCAATATCACCTGGTCAAACCATTGATGTTTTACTGGAAGCAAACCAGCCATCGGACCACTATTACATGGCTGCAAAAGTTTACTTTAGTGAAAATGGTGCGCAATATGACAACACAACAGCCACAGCCATTGTCCAGTACAATGGCAACTACACTCCATCCTCTACTCCTTCATTGCCATTCCTTCCTGATTTCAATGACACAACTGCATCGGCTAATTTCACTGGCCGTCTTAGAAGCTTAGCTGATAATAATCATCCAATTTATGTCCCCCTAAGCATAAACACTCCATTGTTTTTCACTCTTTCTGATAATAAATTTACGTGTGCAAACACTTCTTGCGGAACGACTCAGACTAGACTAGCTGCTAGTGTGAACAACTTAAGCTTCCAGACACCTACACGCATGGATATACTGAGAGCTTATTACAATCAAATCAATGGTGTTTATGGTGATAAATTTCCAGATAGACCACCCGTGTTCTTTAATTTCACGGCGGATAGCACCCCGTTGATTTACGAGACGCCAACAAAAGGTACAGAAGTGAAGGTGCTCGAGTATAACTCGACGGTGGAGATTGTTTTTCAAGGGACAAATGTGGCTGGTGGCACCGATCATCCCATGCACATACATGGAACAAGCTTCTATGTTGTTGGTTGGGGATTCGGCAACTTTGACGAAGATAAAGACCCTTTGAGATACAATCTTGTTGACCCTCCTCTTCAAAACACCATTGCTGTCCCCAAAAATGGCTGGTCTGTCATAAGATTCAAGGCTAGCAATCCTGGTAAATATAAGTGGCATAACCATTTAAATATACAATAACCAGCAAAGTATAATATATTATTTCTCTTAATCACCTCGATAGCAAGGCAGATCTAACATTTTTTGTCCATTTTATCTGTAACAGGAGTATGGTTCATGCACTGCCATTTGGATCGACATATGTCATGGGGTATGCAGATGGCATTCATAGTCAGGAACGGCCGCGGCAAAGAAGCCCAAATGCTACCGCCACCTCCCTATATGCCACCGTGTTAATTAACATTGTCTCAAGAGCTATAATATAAAAGAGTATGTGTGATCTGTATGGTAAATTTCATGTTTAAATTATGATGTATATTTTTTATAAAAATTTAAAATAATTAAAATTTTATTCACTTATCTGAACCTATAAAATAGGATTTCCAAGATTGTGGTTTCCTTGTATAAAAAAAAATATTAATTAATAGCTTGTTATTTATTAAGCATATGTTATGTCAATTATTTGCTGCCATTATTTATCATCAAGACTGTTAGAGTTTGATCAAGTCTTTATGACTTAGTTGATTTGTGGCTTGAATAATTCCTATGGTTTAGGATTGTGTTTTGATATAGTCCTCGTTCATATATAGTTTTCAGATATATCAATAATACACCAACATGAGATGATGCACAATATTAGATAGTGCAGTAAAAATCTCGTTGATTGATATTGTAGTGGTGATTGTTTTTTAAAATATATTTCATTTGACAATGCATTAAAATAGTATTTTTTTATTTTTTAAAATTCATTTTAAAAAAATAAAAAATTAAATAAACTCTTTTAAAAAAAAATAAAAAATTAAATAAACTCTTTTAAAAAAAAACTCTTAAAATGTGAAAACAAGCAAAAAAAAAATTTAACAATACAGCCTGTTTAATAAGGAAGAACGGGCCCAATAGTAGAAAACCAATCCACAGGTAGTTGGGTGGCACATCCCATGTATTTTCGTAAACATCACAAGCCCGTTGTTTGTTTTAATTATCACCGACCTTTTTTTTAACGTGTCCCTTATTGTATGTGTCCAGTGCGCGTGTGTGAGCGTGTGTGCGTGTGTGTGAGAGAGAGAGAGAGAGAGTTTGTTGTTGTTTTACATTATTTTTTAATCAATTAGATGACGAAATTAATAAGGTTTTTGTTATTCTTTCGTTAACCATTGCTTCTGAAAGTTAAGAGTGGGTTAAGTAAAATACTCACAAAAATTTTGTTCATGCCTATATTTTTTAATTTCTAGCACATATAACTACAATTTGAAAATGATAAAATTACATCAAAATTTAACTCATTATTGAATTGGACCTTTATAATTAGTTTTATAGGAAATTATTAGTTTATTTTTTCATGTTATCTTTGACTCTTTTAGATTAAAAGATTTATACATTTCTGACAAACTCCATGAATATTCTTTCATTAAAAGATAGAATAAACTTTTAATTCGTATCTATATATTTACAATTTGCCTCATATATATATATATAAAAAAAGTCTTGAAAAAAGATTTGTCAAAACTATAGTTATCAGTTTTGTTTCGTTTTGCCTAAAATATTTTTTACTAGTTAAAAAAAATAAAATAAAATGACGTCGTTTTTATCTCGGTTTAAATTTCAAACCATTCCAAATTTTTCGCCCAAATATCGGCTGAAACATGCCGCTATTACTTCACCTGTGTCGTTTTGGCTATAGAAAAAAAAAATTCTCTCGCCAACTTGACTTTATTCCTTTTCATCTCTCGTCACCTGGATAAATTATTGGCACTTGTCACTGTGCTTTTCATCTCCCGCACAAATTGCTGTCATTGTATATATATATAAAGAACAAAAATCAAAACAATAAACATTAAAAAAATATCATAAAAAAATAAAATTATTGCGTCGATTTTGATTTTATAAAAAATAAAAATTATATTTTGTTCTTTTTAATTTTTTTATATATATCATTAATTAATTATATATGAACAGTACAACCTCCGAAACGGCATTTCAAGACCAAAATATTATGTACCAATAGAAAAAAAATAACAAGCGAAACGAAACTGACAACTATGGTCAAAACAGCTATGATAATGAGATCATGATAAGTTTTAGAGAAATCTTTTAATAGTACTTTATTAACATTTTTATGTTATGTATGTGTTATATATGAACAGTACAACCCGTGAAACGACGTTCCGAAACCAAAATATTCTGTACCAATAGAAAGACTCTGGTATGCAATTCAACATCAATATGGATTTATTTAAATTTAATTTTGAATCAAGAAATAAATAAATAAAAACTTTATTACACATAAATTCATTGGTTATTCTTTAATTTTATATAACTTAAATCCCTCGTAACCAATCATTATATGATATAAATGATCATACAATATTAAACTCCAAGATTATCCAACTTGTAATTTCCCAGTTAGATAATTTTAAAGTAATGTTTTTGTTCATAACATTGATTTCATCGTGATTTATGACAGACCATTGAAGGATGGTCCGACAATTAGGTAGCTGGCTGGATCTTTTACTACATTAAGTTTTATACATGGAAGGAATGATTCATTCGTGGGGAACATTTTTTTATTCTTTATGACTTTCAAAAGAATCATAATTCAAAGTTTTTTTTTTTAATTGACTCCTTATTAAATACAAATTAAAACAAATATAATGGACATTGTTTAGTGTTTTCTTTCTTTTTACCCTAATATTTTTTTTATTCTTTGGTCGATAAAATGAATTAAATGCTCGGTTTGGAGAAATAAAGTTTAATTTCATTAATTTAAAATAATCGAAATGAATTCAATCTCATTTTTTTGTCAGCATATGGAACTGATTTGCATGGTAGATAGAGTTTGATCTTTTTTAAAAATAATAATATTTTGTATTTATTAAAATACTAAATTGTCTCTCAACCAATATAAACACACACTCCCCCACTTGATGTTAGTTTAATTTATTTTATTATGCATAGAGTAACAAAAAGACTAAAAAGCTATGAATGATAATGCTATGTTTTTTATTTTAAGGATAAATAAGGACAAAAAAAATGGCGAAGATCAATTTATTCTTGATAAATTTGATAATAACTAATAAATTATGAGAAAAAAACCGTATTATCATTAAAGCAAGTTAATGGATTTTATTTTAAGTAAATTGATTATTTCACTTATAATTTTATAAAATAACATATGAGTGTACGTAAAATAACAATAAAGAGATGAACTCTTTTAGTTTTTACTAGTTTAATGGTCCGCACTTCGTTGCGGGCGGAACAAATAATTTTAATAACTGTTCAAATTAAAATATAATATTTCTACATGTAAAGTTTGATATAGTGAAACAAATCAAAATACCCTCTTATAACAACAGTAACAACGAAGTGTTAACTTCTAAAATTATCATCACTATTATTGTCAAAACAATAACAATTATTAAACTACCTCAAGAGAAGGAAAAAAAAAGTAAGTAAGAACAAAAACTCAAATTATTATTATTATTCTTAATATTAATATTATTGTTGAGTTAATAACAAAAAAAACAAAATTAAATCAAAGACTAAAAGAAGTCTAAAAACATTAACAAAAGAGCAAATAAAAAATTAAAATAAATGATAAAACAAAAATAAAAATTATTACCTGAAAAAAAAATCATTTCAGTTGAAAATTTAAAAAATTAGCAGCACTACGTTGCGGGCTGAGCAAATAATTTTTATGATTGTTGGGATTAAAGAATTTAATAGGATTTGATGGTCTAAAAATAAAATATAATATCTATATATAAAAAAAATATAATATAATAAAACAGATTACCACACCCTATTATAAAAATAGCAAAATCAAAGTTTTAACATCTAAAATTATCATTGCTATTACTACCAAAACAATTAGAATTATTAAATTATTCTGAGAGAAAAAACACTTAAAAACATTAACAAAAGAGTAAGTAAGAAAAATAATTAAATTTATTATTATTATTATTATTATTATTATTATTATTATTATTATTATTATTATTATGTTAATAATGAATAAAAAACCTAAAATAAATGAAAGACAAAAAAAATCCTAATAACTTTAACAAAAGATCAAATAAAAAAATAAAATCAAAATTATCAGGCAAAAAAAATTAATCTAACTTGAAAATATATATAAAAAAAAATGAAAAACTAAAATAAAGAGCAAATAAAAAAATATAATAGATGATAAAAAAAATTATTACCTAAAAAAAATCATTTAATTTTAAAATTTTAAAAAATATATGTTCTACGTTGCGGGCTAAGCAAATATTTTTTATAAGATTTGCTAGATCAAAATTAAAATAAAATATTTATATATGTGATATTTAATATAATAAAATAGTTCAACATACCCTATTATAACAATAGCAAAATCAAAGTTTTAAAATTTAAAATTATCATTGCTCTTATTATTAAAATAATTAAAATTATCAAATTATCCTAAAAAAAACACTCAAAAACATTAATAAAAGAGTAAGTAAGAAAAAAAATTAAATTATTATTATTATTATTATTATTATTATTATTATTATTATTATTATTATTATTATTATTATTATTATTGTTATTTTTATTATTATTATTATTATGAAAGAAACAAAAATAAATGAAAGACTAAAAAAATGTTAAAAACTTTAACAAAAGATAAAACAATAAAATAAAATAATAATAAAAATTATCATTGCTTTTACTGTCAAACAATAAAAATTATCAAATTATCCGGAGAAAAAAAACTAAAAAACATTAACAAAAGAGTAAGTAAGAAAAATAATTAAATTATTATTATTATTATTATTATTATTATTATTATTATTATTATTGTGTTAAACACACTTATATATATATATATATATATATATATATATATATATATATATATATAGGGATAGGGATTATTCTAGAAATATTAAAAAATAAAGGTATAAGGGCTGGAATGAAAATCAAATATAAAGAGATTAAAATCAAACATTAAAAGTTCAAGGGCTGAAATGAAAATCACATTTATTAACATTTTCAATTAAAGGACAAAGTTGCAAAAATTAAAACTTCTGTACCGAATATATTAAGTTTTTTCAACCCAATCTGGAAATTAAAAGAAAGAGGACTAAAGTGAAATATTAACATTTAATTAATTGCAATCGAAGGACCCATTCGAACTAAATCAAAATTTATATAACAGAAATCAGGACCATAGATAAAATTAAAAGTCAAGGGACTGAAGTGAAAAGACACAAAAACCGAGGGACTCTCCTGCACTTTTATGTGCAGGAGAGAGAGAGAGACGGTGAAACCGACTTTAACCGGCCATCGCCGCATCCAGGTCCACCGTGCGACAAAACACGCCGCACCGGGAGGAAGACAAAGCGGATGCGCATCGAGAGAGATGTCGGGAGCCCATTTCCGGCCACCGTATCATCCTTCACGTGCCATCTGAACAGGGCGTGAGGTGGAATACTGTCAGTCGCGTGTCCCGCACGCGCCGACAAAATTTCAAAAAAAAATAAAAAAAATAATGGTAAGATACTGTTATACCTCTGTTCCTAATTCATCAATTTTATCTTATTAGGGGCTATATCCGTATTTAGCCATTTTTTAAAAAATATTTTAAAACATTGTTCACAACAAGGAAAAAAAAACGAACGAACTTGCGCGTTGCACGGATGAAAAATGACAAGTCCACAGTGTAATGAATCTGGTGCTACAGTGAATCCCTAAGCTCTTTTAGATTATATATATATATATATAAACTAGCTACCACCTATCAAATATGGGATATATATATATAAACTAGCTACCACCTATCAAATATGGGATGTACAATCAATATGGCCTTGAATGTAAAACTATTGGATACAAAATAATAAAACTATGGTATAAAATAAGATATAATTAATTTCGATACATGTTCTAGATAAGGGCATATCCCAAGATTTGAAAATACACAAAATAATTCTGGAACACATTAATTTGAGATTAAGTTAGGGATTTAATATTCTTTTAAAAGATCCAATTGTAATTTAAAAACCGAGCATGTACTCAAGGGCAAGAGATTAAATACTGCAATATCCAAATCAATTAACGATAATCGCTTATTCTTACACATTCAACACTGGGACTCCTCTCCCTTCCAAGTTATAATAGCCCATACATACATATATAATTTTAATTCCATCAATTTCGAGTTCTTGGAACCTTGACCAGTGAATTAACCCTTCACTGAAGTCAAAGCGAGTTCCCTTTGATTTGTCCCGTAACATAGTGTTCTTTATTCATGCTGCTGTTTATAATAAAAACAAATTATTCGATTAATCTTCATTTATTTTTAGGTATTTTTTACAAGCTCGAGTTAAACGAGTAAATCTCTAACTGATTCAAATATTTATAAAATAAACACATTCTAACTCCAATCCAAAATCTACGAAACAAATCTTAAATCTCTTACCACTAAACATGACTTCTTCCTCGGGACACACCGTCCCTGGGACGGTTTATAGCAAGTTAATAACTCCAAACGTACACTTTGAGCATTAATGCACCAAATATCCAGTTTGTAAATAATAATACGCTTGCTTCGGAGTCGTTTTTAAGAATAGCACGATCACCAATACATAATAGGATTGTACATAATAGGATTGAACAAGAAACCTGAGAGCATTCACAATAGGGCAAGCTGTAAAAAATGATTCAAGGACAGTTTGATTTCTTAAGGATTGAGTTTCCAAGTCATTTTTATTTTATTTTAATTTTAACAAGCTACACGGGAAAGAATAGCGTAATTAGCAATTAATGTGTTATTTAAATAGGACAATTAATTAAACTATGTTAAACCTTTTAGGTTTTCATGGCAGTAGAATATTCTTTCGATGACTGACATTCAATAAAATAAAATAAAATCCAATTTGTGGTCGAATCTTGAGCCATGCGAATCTCAAGAACAGGTCCACGAATGCAGGATCCTCGGCTGAAGATTGGAAGCGGGCTTTCTGTTCTTGTACAGCGCGTGTGTGAAGGCACGAAGCGAGGTAGTGGCGTGTGGAATTGGATATGATATCATGGGCCATTTTACGAGGGCCATTTCCCAGATTTCAAAGAATTCCATTCACGAGGCCCAATACTCTTACGCTCACGTGTCTCCCCATGGCCCCTGTTTGTTTTGCGTGCTTCTCAACTTTCCTCTCTAGATTTCTTGACACTCTTCTTTTTTTTCTCCAGTCAACTAGCTTTTTTTAAGAAATAATTAAAAATTATTTGAGTATGTTTCAAATTGTACTTGAGATTAATTCTCAAAAAAAAATTCTAGAAAATATTATAATGATATTTTTTTATTTTTTTAAATTATTTTTAATATTATCACATCAAAATGATCTAAAAATATAAAATAAAATTAATTTAAGTAACAAAATAAATATTTTTGAAATATTTTTGAAATTCAATGTCAAATAATTCATGTTGACACGCTAATTTAATTATTTTGTACTTGCATTGCATAGTCATTTGGCTTACTTAGGAAGGTAATTCTTTTTTTATATATAAATATAAATACCATTATTAAATTCATTAGTGATATAATGATTCATGCATACTTTATTTCAGTCAAATTATTGATTTTTTTATTTAATTTAAATAATTAAATTGCTCTTGAAATTAAATTTTCTAAGTTGTGTTCAGGGATGTTTATGTTATTTCCTATAAGTTTTTTTATTACTATTAAGTTTGGCTAGGGACAATCTAATCCATATATATTTGCGCGTGTTATGCACTCGTCAAAGTGTAGAGCAGTCTTGCCCCTCTTCTGGCGATGCATGAGCCACTTTTCAAAAGAAACGCGTTAGCTTCCATGATGATGTTAGAAACACCGCGAACACAATTCTCTATTTTTCTTTTTGCTTTTTTTCTTTTCTTTTTCATCCTCTTATTTTATAATATTATAGGTTTGACCTTTTATGTTTTGTTTTTATTTTTTTGGATTATTGTGTGAATTTAATTTTTCATTTCAATTTAAAGTTTGATGATATCTCAAGTTCCACACTCAATATTTCCTATCTAGATTTTTTGACACTCTTTCTTTCTTGCTGCATTTTTCTTTTTTAATTTCCTGTCAACTTCGTTAGTAGAGATATAACTTTAAATTAATTATTTTGTACTTGCAATACAGTCATTTGGCTTAGTTAGGAAGGTAATTCTTTTATATATTTTTTGGCTTAGTTAGGAAGGTAATTCTTTTATATATATAAAGATACAAATATCATTATTAAATTCATTAGTGATATAATGATCCATTCATACTTTAGTTGTACAGTCAAATTATTGAATTGTTTAAAAAATATTTTTATTTTTTATTTTAATTTAAAATTTAGAATGACTAAATTACTCTCTTTAAATCAAATTTTCTAAGTTTTGTGTTCATGGGTGTTTATGTTATTTTTATAAAAAAAAAAAAAAAAATTATAACTGAGATGTCTAGGCCAGCTTGAACGTACCATAACTAATCTTCGGGCCCACTGAATATTTTACAAACTCAATGAGTATGTAAGGCACCGCAGGAGTGACAAACGTGTCTGGCAAGGCTCAAACTTGAAGTGAGAGAAAGGGAGAAGCTTTTCTTGACCACCAGGCCAAGACCCTGTTGGCATAAATCTCTTTTATTACTATTAAGTTAGGTTAAGTACAATCCAATCGTTTTCTTATTTCTTTTTGTTTAAAAAAAGCTATTTGCATATGCTATGCACTCATCAAAGTATAAGTGGTTTTTTTTATTCTTTTGTATACTTGAATTTGTTTTTATTTTATCATTTCATATTTAATTTATTGAGAGTTTGTTTCCATCGTTTCTCCTATAATTTTCCAACCTGGGAATCAATCTAGGAAAAGTATCGGTAATAAATTAGATATGTTAACTCAAGTTAGCTCAAATAAACTAAATCTTTTGGTTTTATAAACAAATTAAAAATGACATCATTTTTAAAAATACAAGAAAATAGTCAACAAGTTTTGAAAAGGTTTGCCTCAAGATCATCAAGTTATAGATCAACCTAGATTTTTATTGTTTCACACTAGATCAATTCTCCTCCTATTTGTTTTGAAACCTGGCTCAAGCTAAGCTTTGGGTCACCCAGTTCATAAATCAACCAATCAAGTCATGTCAGATTTTAGAATGATAGTTTTCAAATGGGATGTTTTTGGTCTAGTCACTAATTAGGATCAAAGATTTGTAAGTTAACACGTGTTGTAGTTGTTTTTTCCCATTACATTTCTTGAAATTGTTTGTTTTGAAAAATATTTATTATTTTTTCTGTTTTTTTTCAATTAAATTATTTACATCTCATGATCTATGTACGAGGTTTGGCTGGGTAATGAGGTTTTTTTTTTTTTTTTAATTTTGTACTTCAAAATTTATTTTTTAAAAATAAGCATGCCTTATTTTTCTTTCTTTGAATTATATTGGGTTATTGTATTTACATGATCAAGTTTTTTTGACCTCATCTAAATTTATCGGTGCTTTATTTTTCAGAATTTTTATTATTCACTAATTGTTTTTTATTATCCTACTATGTTTGGATTCTAAAGGGTTTACCGTAGTTGTTTTTTAATTATTTTTTATGATATCTAAATATATTTTTCCATCTTTAAAATACATTGAAAGTGTTTGAATATTATTTTTTACATTAAAAAAAAATTTACTTCACCCGCAGCAAATTACATGTCACCTATCAATTCTAACTACCGTATATATATAACTCCGATAGCTGCCGAACCTCGAACCGTAGCTATGTTAATTATTCACTAGATTCATGCTTGATCATAAACTACATCGATTTCAATTTCATGTATTGTTTCTTAGATAGCTGATTTAGAATAAGCTGGACACAAATAAAATAAAATAATATTGGAACAGCCTCTTTTATTTTCCTTATATAATAACATAAAACAGGAAAAGATTATAATAATAATCATCTGGATTTGTTTTTTAATCTATATATAACATTTAGATAGACTGATCCAATAACGCCACATTCTTCTGACAGGACTTTGTTCCTAAAAAACTCGATAAAATCGGAGATGTCAAAGCTCCTTTATTTTAATCCTCCAAGGCTCTGTACAGTGAATTCTTCCTGAAATGAAGCAGCTTATATTTTAAGTCATTCTCAGACTTTTCTTGTAATCTGCTGTGGAATTGGTGTAGAATAATGTGTATCTCGGCAATTTTTCAAGCAAAAAAGAAAGAAATAATCTCCAGCTTCCTAGAAGAAAGTTATTTCCAAATCCCCGAACCCAAACCCAAATACCCAGCTACGTGCGAGGGCCATAATATCAGATTACGGTTCTTGATTCAATAAAAATAATACTATATATTAAAATAAAACATCAAAATAGCACGGTTGGTGCATGTGTAGGAAGACTTAGTTCAACTGTCCGAGCTCACCTTCTCTGCCATTTTGCATACATGCACGTAGCTAAGTGCTCTTCTTCAGTTGATGAAACAAGAGAGGTTTAATCTCTCCTCTCCCTACCCTTTCAGGCATGTGAGTTCTCTGAATTTTCTTTAAAATAAAATCATTAAAAATTAAGATCAAGTTACTGGTGCACAAACCTATAATTTCATTGTGTTCAAGATAAGGAGCACCCAGAAAAAACAGGTTAATTAACTCAATGATAAATTTGGCGTGTTTTTTAACGTCTATAATAAGTTAGATTTAAGGGGAAAGTTTTCCATTTACTTGTGTGACTAAATTAAATAATTTAATTAATTTTAAAGTCATGAAATAACCATATATTGCCGTCCATTTGAATTTAAAGGGCTGATATTAAACTAACACTAAATTGAAGGGAGTCAAGTCCATGACATCAAGCATCGTCAATATTTACTCTTTCCTGTAGAATTGTAGAGCGAATACTTGCGTGATTTACTTCTGGATTGCATGTATCGATTCATTAACGAATACTAATTATATGGTTGATTGGCTTCTACTATCAGAGATTCAATCTAACCTTTGTTTAGTTTACTGGTGCTGTTATTAGTTTTCTTGTTTATCTTCAACTTAATTATAAGTTTCATGGTGTTAATAATACGTGTTTTCCTGCACTACCCAGACTTAAGGTCAAGTTGCCTGTGTTCTAGCTTTTCACATGACACACATCCGAATTTGTACGAGGTTAATTGTAACGTTAAGATCATTGATGAAATTCGAAGGATATTTCGGCGTCTTTTATGTTGTCTTAAGTCTTCACACCATCATAAGTTAAAGGACCTCTAGCTATTGCATTCGAATCACTAATCTTTTGTCCTAATAATTAGAATGGCTTCATCAAAAAATGATTATTGATCAGCTTCAATGAGCACCACGGTGATGAAGACTGGGATTTAAGGGAAGAGACTCCTCAGTTGATTCAATATCATCTGGAAAAAAGGCTGATTATGCAGCAAAAAAAAAATGATGGAGGAGCAATCGATGCACTGAAACAAAGAGGAGAAGCCAGTTATTGATATATAAGGTAAATATATTTATGATTATATAACGTAAATATCGATCATATATAAGTTAGTTTTCATAATAAAGAGACACTTATTGATAAACTGAGTGTTTAAGAAAATCGATTCAACGAAGATATTGTTGAGATAGTAAATAGAAATCCTTGAAGAAAAAAATGATTTGTATCAGGCTAGTTAATTGAAATTCTTGCTTGGACTAGTTAATTTAAATATTTATTAAAATTTAAAAGCGTGTTAAGTCAGAGTTGTTAATTTCATTTGGTTTAGACCGAAATGTTTCGTACCAGTTAAAAAAATGAGATAAATCAACGTAATTTTTACATCGATTAAAATTGCGGCCCATTTCAACCGAAACATTCCGGTTTCGTTATGCATGTTCCGTTTGGCTGAATTGTGTTTTTTTTTAAATAATCAATAATTTTACAATATCAATCAAATATCTTAATCCGACCAATAGATTGAGGTGAAATTCTATTAGGAGTCTCTTGACATATTTATATATATTATTTTAAAATTTCATAGCAATAAAAGAATGTAATGACATTGTGAGATTGATAATGACATTCTCTTTATGCTATATATGTTCATAATTTTATTAAAAAAAATCATTTTATTATTTTTTTAGATTAAATCGCACAATTCTAAATAATTTTATTTTTGGATTTGAACAAAAAAAATTGATTAATATATTTAATTACACATACAAATAGTACACCTACGAAACGACATGTCAAAATATTCCAAAATCAAAATATTTTATTTCAATTAAAAAAAAATCATCAATCAAAATGAAATTGAAAACTTTATTAAATATTTGATGACTTTAGTTCTCAACGTAACTTTAGGCGAGTTTTAAAATCACGTATGGCCTCTTGGAGAAACTTCCTGTACATGACCCTTTCAAATTCTCCATCCAACGGGAGGGGGACCAAAAACACCAGCGAATACCAATGAAATTTCAGGTCACGCACCTTTATTTTATAGACTTTGCAAGATTGAGAAGATACGGCTCCAATTTTTCCTTGAGAGAAAAGACCTTAGAAAGTGGATCCGAAAAGTTTTTTTTTGTTCCTGTTCTTGGAGAGCACAAACTTTGAGCTTTCAAGATGAATGTATGAACTGCTTAATATATACTGTTAAATTTAATTTGTTCGAGATGGGTCGGGTACTAATTCTAGGTTAATTTTTAAGTTAAGCATAACACTAGCAAATTAATTTAATAATATCCCCCGATTCCACCCCTTCTAGATGAATATTTTCTTCACTTTCCAGCACCCTGTGAATGGAGTATATATTTCTTCAAAGCGAAATGAAAATCTGATGATTTGGAACGAAGATATATATATATATATATATATATATATATATATATGTATATAACAATTCCCAAATCTCAAATATTATGCCAATGTACCCATCGGAAAGCTTGATGTTTCTGCCACTCACATTAAGAATCATTAATTTAGGATATCGATCGGGCATCTTGTGATTTGAAATTGGAAACTGATATGGTGCCTTAAGTTGACTTCACTGCATGCACCTAACTATATATGGCAACTTGCAACCCAACCTGCTACAGTGGGACTCGAATAATTAATAAAATCGCATGCATGAGTATTCACGTACACTCGTGCTTCCTAAATTCTTAATAATCTAAATCTTAGATAGCAATAATCCAAACCAAAATCAAACCTATCTCAAAATCAAACCAAAATCAAACCTAAAATCTTAATTAATTTATAATCAAATCTTAGATAGCAACTCAACTCATGCTCTCGTCACTTCACGTATCCATACAAGCAACTAGCAAAAACACACCTATTTAAACCAAACCCCGTTGGTCTGTATCCACACTCTCTTCAATACCCTCCTCCCTCCCTCACACACACGCAGACTCTCTCGCTCGCTCCCTCTCTCTCTCTAGAAATGGATTTGTTTCCAACTTCTGTCGACTCAGCCTGGTGGATGTTTGCAATCCCTGCGATGTTACAAACCCAAAACTTTTCAAACCCTCTCATCTTTCTCTTTGTCTTAACATCATTCCTGGTCATTACCTTGCTAACTTGGGCATTCTCAGCTGGAGGCCTAGCATGGAAAAATGGCAGAAATCAAAAGGGTAGTGTCACAATCCCGGGTCCACGAGGCCTGCCGTTATTTGGAAGCTTATTCAGCTTAAGCAGCGGCTTGGCCCATCGTACCCTCTCTTGCATGGCGTCAAGCCAAGCCGCAACTCAGCTCATGGCTTTTAGCTTAGGTTCCACCCCTGCCATTGTGACCTCCGACCCTCAAATCGCTCGTGAAATCTTGACCTCTCCTCACTTCGCTGACCGTCCCATCAAGCTATCGGCTAAAAGCCTCATGTTTAGCCGAGCCATTGGTTTTGCGCCAAACGGGGCTTATTGGCGCCTCCTTAGACGAATTGCATCAACTCATTTATTTGCACCGAGGCGCATAGCTGCTTATGAGCCATGGCGCCAACTTGATTGTGCTAACATGTTGAATGGCATTTATAACGAGCAATCCCTCCGTGGAATTGTTTGTTTGCGTAAACATCTTCAAAACGCTTCTATTAATAACATTATGGGTACTGTTTTTGGAAAAAGATATGACTTCATGCAGAATAATGAGGAGGCAAAAGAATTGCAAGAGCTTGTTAGAGAAGGTTTTGAGCTCTTGGGTGCTTTTAATTGGTCTGATTATCTCCCGTGGCTGAATTACTTTTATGACCCTTGTCGCATCAAACAACGTTGTTGTCTTCTTGTTCCTCGAGTCAAGAAACTCGTTAAGAAAATCATTGACGAGCACAGAATTACGAAGCCTAAAAATGTCTTTGAAAACGCTGATTTCGTCCATGTTTTGCTTTCTTTGGAGGGTGAAGAGAAACTTGATGAGGATGACATGGTTGCTGTTTTATGGGTTGGTATTTAATGTTTTTCTTAGTTTGCTGCCTTAAATGTTTTTCTCTATATATAAATGGTGTGCTGATTACTATAATTGGTTGTGTGCAGGAGATGATCTTTCGTGGCACCGATACTACTGCTCTTTTGACTGAGTGGATCATGGCAGAGTTGGTTTTGAACCCTAAGATTCAAGCCGAGCTGCGGAACGAACTGAACTTCATCGTTGGAAACAGGAGTGTCAAGGATGCTGACGTAGCTAAATTGCCATACCTGCAGGCTGTGATCAAGGAAACCTTACGAGTACACCCTCCCGGGCCCCTCCTCTCATGGGCCCGGTTGTCCACATCGGACGTCCACCTCAGTAATGGCATGGTGGTCCCCACCAACACAACTGCAATGGTCAATATGTGGGCCATAACCCATGACCCGAGAGTATGGGAGGATGCCTTGGTGTTTAAGCCGGAGAGGTTCTTGGAGAGGCAAGGTGGTGCTGACGTGGATATAAGAGGAGGTGACCTCAGGCTTGCACCATTTGGGGCTGGACGTAGGGTTTGTCCTGGCAAGAACATAGGGCTTGTAACAGTGAGCCTATGGGTGGCTAAGTTGGTGCACCATTTTGAGTGGGTCCAGGACACGCATAACCCAGTTGACCTAAGTGAACAGCTGAGACTTTCTTGCGAAATGAAGAAGCCTCTCTGTGCTGTGGCTATTCCAAAAAAATGATGTTCAGCTTTCCTAGAATTTGGGTGTGATCTGAGGCCTGAATTTATAATTTCCAGCGGTTCAATGTGGGTGTGGATGTGTTTTTTTCTTACCGTGTGCACGGATCCTGAAACATTATGACATACATGTTGTTAAATTAAGAATAAAGGTAATTAAAGGGTGATGTGAAGGTGACTGTATAATTATGATATTGGGTTTATGTAAAAGTTGAAGTGGGCGTGAGATGACATTGCTACGTGGTTTGCTCTGTATTCATTACAATATGATTTACACCGCTAAATGTTTTGTGTTTTGGGTATTTCAACAAGTTAATTTATGGTGCTGGGGAGTACTTATTGGCATCTTATTATTTGATCTATACTACTGTGCTGTTTTTATTCTAAGAACTTGAGATCTGTATTAAAAAATGTTAAAGCGAGGAGGTGTTCACCTTGTAAAAATATAAAACAATTTGAATTTTACTTATTTATTTGTTTTCTTGAATCCAAAAAAAAATCTTATTAGTTTTTCCATAAACCCTGTTAGAGAAGGAGATAGATACAAAAATAAAAAAGAACGAAATTTATGGTCTGACAAGAATCTCTACTTAGAATTTTTATTATTTTTGTATGTATTTTTATATAAAAATGACTTCAGGGAGAATAATTAATAAGAAACCACTATTTACTAGCATTTTCAAGCCATTACCACTAATAACTTCTTTAAAAGAAAACCTAATTCTAAGAAAAATTCACATGGCCATATATAAACGCAGAAATCCTGAATATATATACACACGCATTTAACTGGAACAAGATGAGCTTCAAAACGAATGGTACTTTATTATGCGCGTGGATTATATTCGAAACCACAATCTAAGCTTGAAGCCGCATTTTATTCTAACTACACACACAAAGGAAACATCAAACACTGTAACCGACATTCCCATGCCACAAATCCCATTTGCAGAGAAATGGAGATGATGACAATTGTGTTATTTGACAACAGATAGAGTCCAGTTCAATGAAAGGAAGCAGCACCTGCAAGATATGTCTTAATCAAAGTTCAACAGGCTTTGAACCTTGGGCAATTGATGTCGTTACTGCATCCAGTATAAGTTGTGTCTTCCTGCTTATGCTTGGCCACTTTGGATCGGGTTTTGCGCCATTTGCTTTAATATTTCCGACCAAGCGGGCAAATTCTGTCACCATGCAAGCTTCCTGTGGGAGATCTGTCATGACAGTGTGCTGGCTTGGCAAAGGTACCCAACCTGTCACAAGATCGGTGAACCCAGATTTTGAAACTGTTGTGAACGACGCTTCCTTCTCTCCATAAGGAATTATGAAATCATTGAGATGCAAAGTCCCTGCTGTTCCAATAGCAGTAATATCCATTGTCAAATGAGCCAAAAAAGAGCAATGGAAAGTTGCCACTTTCCCATCTTCCCAATGCAGAGCAGCACCGCAAGACAAAATAACCCCTGCTTCATTTAAAACAGGCCCAGGCAAAGCTGTTACAGTTTTAGGAAGTTCATAGTCAACGGCCCAGAGAATTGACCTGATGCCATACCAGCCCGCATCACCAAGAGCACCGAGGGCATCAAGATTTGACTTCACACGAATGTCATTGTTGAGAAAATCCTCATCACCAGCAAATGTAAAGCAGCTGTGCATCTGCAGGACTCCAAAGAGATTTTGTGAATAGTAGATATTGATTGGATGCTCGCTTTGCATGAAAGAGCAAACACAATGATTTCATAGTTGAACTAGTCAATATTTTTTTTCTTAATGGCTACACTGGATAATTAGCTTAGCAAACACTAAAATCATATACAATCAGGTCAAGGTTTCGAGGGCTTAAAGAAGTACATATTGTGGTTGGTATAGATCTTTTGATTTAACATTCCCAAAACCTCACTCGCTCATGCTTCGCTTCCATATCTTCCCAAATGGATGTCGGCACTCAGTGTTCTACCAAATGGGATTTTAGGATAAACTATATTCATTAGCTTGGGTTACAAGATTCGAATTAAAAAAAAAATGTAAAAAACTTTTAAGGCATTATTAACATGTTTTTTTAGTAAAAAAAAAACATATAAGAATTGATTCCATATGATATGGTAGACTTGGAGATCCAAAAACAACTCAAAGAACCATTAAAAATATAGTTTAACTAAAAAGAACTCAAGATATTTTTTAAAAACATATTAAAACAACAACATATTAAATTAATTTGGCTTAATCCGAATTAAATTGCTAAATTAGCAACTTGAATCATAAGACCATGATAACTTAAAAAAAAAACAAAATAAATTATAAAACATAATCCCCAATAATTCTAATGTTCAATTATGAAATTAAAAATCAATTACAAAAATGACTCAAAAAATAACTAAAATCAACTCAAGTTAATTTGGCAAACTCACAATCCGAGTCATAAGATAGTAATAACCTTATAGAAACAAATTATAAAATTTAATCATCTATCAACCAAATATTAAAGTATAAAACTAGAAAAATAATATTTGGTAGTAATTGAGCGCTAAATCCATCTCTTATTTTAGATTTTGTTATGAATAATAATATCTTCAATAGGGAAGAGTAGAAACAACACATATAACACAATGAGGTCAAAGCTAAATGTTTGTGCATAAGATACAGAGACTAAATAGAGCTTAACCCCATTTGTTTTTTTATTTGAAACTACACTTTAAATATGGCAACACAAGGTGTAGAAAAAAGACATAAAATCAAAGGTTTCTCAAGCATTATATTACAGTCCTAAACAGTAGAGAAGATATATTTAATGTGTTCTAAATTCAATAATTCATAAAATTGTTGTGAAAATAACACAATGATATTTAAGTAGTAGTTAAAACCGACACAGGTACAGAAACCTAAGCCAAATAAAATTCTAAAACTTAACTAAAAAAGAAATCCTAACATAACTAGGAAAATAGAATAAAAAATCTCAAACATTTACTTTTAGGCTGAATTTGGACGCAAATATGACCTCAGCTGGATTTAATTAACCTTTTATAGAACTGGGCTTGTGACACGTTTTAGCAAGATTTCAGCCTAATTTAATGATCGATCAGATCAAAATTTATGTTTTTTTTTATTAAAAAGATCATTAGACATGCCCAAACTTGGATTTGGACTTGGACTTATTGATACAAGTCCTAGACCAGGCTCCTTTGCCTGAGAAAAACTCATTCTCGAGTTCACAATCAGTGTTCATTTCTGAAAAGAAAAGAGACATTTTGAATAAAACAGTGTAATGAGTCCACTCATAAAGTATCATGTCTTTGACCTATTGACTTCAAAATCTAATTATGGTGCATGCAAGCTAAAGGAAAAACAATTTCCATTTACTATTCATTCACACATTCTTTTACTTCAAATTTGACCTCTTTATCAGTTTTTTAGTAAAGGGGCATTGTCATCTTTAGTCAATGTATATTGAAGTTGCTCGCGTAGAAGTTTTAAGATCACTGAGTGAAGGTGGTAGTAATGTGGTTATTCCTAGTACTTCAACCTCTAATATGAAATGGAACTCTATGATAATTTTCCATAATATCTCTAGATAACATTTCATAAATCACCATATGCTACATGTCCTTGCTTTCAAGATTTAAGTTCATGATAAAATATATGTAGTTTGTCATTGTCTTCTCCAGTTTAATGTTAAAAGACTAAGTTGTTATTCAACTCATTCTTTGACCATGTAATCTATATATGATGAGCTAGATTTGAAGATTTGAAAATAAAGACCTCATTATATATATCTCTCTTAGTCACAAATTAGCTTTAACAATAGTCTTTGGTTTCCACTCGTAATCTAGCAAAACAAAGTTATCCTCAATAATTGGCTCATTTGAAACCAACTTCAAACATGCATCTGACATTTTGCTTATAAAGTATCTTCTATTTGTTTCCACCACGAGAAAGCTCTTCCACTCAATTTGCTCTCAGCCATCTCATTTCTTGCTAAGAGTATCTCAAATATTTCATCAATCTATCATAATTAGTAAGGCAATTAACAAATTCCTCAACACTCATATATCCATTGAAAGTTGCGATATCAACTTTCTAAAAGAATTCATCCATCTCATTAGAACATCTTTCAGGCCTAGTCTTCTTGTAATTAGCAAAATTCATACAGCCTCTATCAATCTCGTCTAATACATTTTGCTACCTTGCTATTTGAGAAAGTTGAATAGAAAGCAAATGGTAATAATTTAATTGTTCATATGCCTTGAATAGAATATATTTGTAATTATCCTGTAGAAACTCCAAAATTAACAATTCTTCATAGTTTGTCATAATGAAATTTCAGACATATCATCATGAATTTTATCATCTTGAATATTGTACTGCCAATCTTTAGCATTACAAGTAAGTTTGTGTCTTGCTAATGACTTTTCAAATAACTAGATATTGTTTTCAATAAAAAGCACGCTTCTAACTCTAACAACCATCGAATAAATGTTTTCTTCTAAAAATTCATATCACATAAAGGAAGGTTTCATATTAAACTATCGAGTTTCTATAGCCTTAGGTTACATATTAAACTATCGGGTCAATATTTTGAGGTCATGGTGGTTGTCTTACAAAAGTAACTCTAGGTGTGAGCGTGCTCGCATTGAATGAGTGTTTTATTTGTCCTTTTGGCATTTGAGCAGGATAGTCTATCCGGTCTGGGCCCGGGAGCCACCAAATAATAGTGAGGTGTTCTCCCTTGACGACACTAATCATTGGCTAACCAGGCTACACTTGCTTGTTCGTTCACCCAGATTTTGTCCAGATATTGGAGTAGACTGCAATCCCCACGTCCCATCGTCCCATCATAGATGATGAGGCTGGGAATACGATATCAAACGACACTGTTTTACAAATACTTCATCTTATATATCTAGAATTAGAAACAGCAGGATTCCTTTGTCCAATCAATAACAGTTGGATACATGATGCAAACTCAGAAAGCAAATAAAACATTATTTTTGGCAAAATGTTAACTCTACCTAATAATTTAGGTATAAATAGCACAAAATCCATAATTGACTGAAAATAACAAAATCACCCAAAAAAAATACTAGAAAAAAAACTTACATTTTTGAGCTCTCCGAACCGCTCCTTATCATTCAAGAACTCTTTCATCTTGTGAGTTCTAGGATTATGTATCCACATGGTTCCATCCATAATTTGCACTCCATTTGCCTCGCATGCCTCCACGATTTTATCGAACTCTGCAACCTTAAGCGCAACAGGTTTCTCCAACAAGATATGCTTCTTCTTCTGGGCAACAAGGCATGCCCATTTGACGTGAAGGCTGGTGGGCAATGGGACATAGACGGCATCGATTTCTGGGTCGTCGAGGAGGTCCTCGTAAGAGCCATAAATCTTGGCGCTGGGTGGAAAGTTGTTGGCTTTGGCAAAAGCGGAGGCTTTATCCAAGGAGCGGCTAGCCACAGCAGAGAGTTCAGCGTTGGGTGCTAAAGTAATTGCCCGAGACAATTTTCGGGCAATATCTGCGCACCCGATTATTCCAAACCGGATTGGTTTTTCGGCCATTTGTTTATTGGCGTCACGGGAGAGGTAAGGTGGTAGAAGAAGCTTTTTTTTTTCTTTTTATCTACCTTTTGTATTGATTGTTTGAGGCTGGTGCGAAAAAGGGGCGAGCGAAGCTTCTAGTTAAAGATAGGGGCGATGATCCAGCGACCTCATCTTCGCGACATGGATAGCTTATTAATTGCAATAAAATATTGAGAGCTGAAAAACACCCCGAAGCTTATTTTTTGTTAAGGTATTTGTTCATAGGGAACAACACTACGGTTAAAATAAATAAATAAATAAATAAAATGATAGCTACCAGAGAAATATAAACATAAAAATTATATATATTGATGAGGATATTATATATATATATATATAAACATAAAAATTATATATATTATCCCTTTGTACTCAAAAGTGCAATTAAAAATAACATTTTTTTATTAAAAAAATAAGAAAACAAATTATAAAAATAAAAATAAAAATCAAATCAAATAAACTTGAACGTGTTAAATATCTCAGCATGGCTTTAAATAAAAAATTCAAACCAAAAAACTTATTCACTCATCCAGTTAAATAAAACATGAATCATCATGTAAATAGATTTTAAGGAACCATTGTGTAAATACATTTAAAAAAAAATAATCAACAATATATAAAAAATTAATTGAGAAAATTAAGATACAAATATAGATTAAAAAAAAATAATATCATAACACAGATTATTTATGTAATTTATCAAATAAATTTGTTTATAAAAATCAATTTATAAAGGAGATTAACAAATACATGAGAATTATTAAACAAAATAACAGTAAGAAAATAATATATAAGGTTACACATTAAAAATATTATTAAAAAATATTTACATGTATAAAAATAAAATAAAAAAATTATAGATGAATCATCTCTATAAAAACTAAACACATTTAAATAATTAAAAAATATAAATAAAAAGTAATCGTTATTTAAGAAAGTTTAAAAACCCAGAAACATTATAAAGAATAGGTATTAATTTAAATTAAAAAAATCTGAAGTAAAAAATTGGAAAAATATATATAAAAAAATTTTAGAAGCCTAAGAAACCGTAGTGGTTTGCGTTTGCAATTTTCTATCAGAGGGGAAAGGGTCTGTCAAAAGGAAATCAGAAGGGTGTGGGAGAGCGCTGCTGCTATTCAACAGTTCAAGCCTAAGAATTATACACCTCTTTCTATATTACGATGATATGGTAAAAACTGAAACTACTATAATTAATATGCCTATCGATTAATTCTCGGAGCTTCCCACAATATTTAACATCAAAAGTTCTCTCATTTACATAAATAACGAGGAGATTGATCTCCCCAACACTCTGGCACCTCCGACTAATACCCATATGATGGCACACAAGACTCCAATAATTGACAATAAAACAAATCCCTTATTTCCACCAGTGCTCCTTACACTAGCAGCACCATTACCTGCATCAACATTGATGTTTTTTACATTCATTCTAATCCTGCTGAAGCTTGACATTCGCTCAAAAGCTTTATTAACCAAAGGATTCTCTGTAGCTGACGCGGGCGTAGTAGGGATAGACTCCACAAAACCCCACAGGGCAGAAGATAACCAGCCATTTACAGCATCACCCTCTTCGCTCCCTTGGTTTCCATTGGCTCCAGTAGAATTATTGCTCGATTCACACACAGCACCTGAACATGACCAAAATGACCGCCTATTAGACTAACACTACATTCCAATGGTTGTTGTTAATAATATACAAAGGAAATACTTGTACTAGAGCTCTTGAATCTGGCTCAAAGTCCCAAATTCACATAGGCTTTTCTGCCACACAGGCCACCCATCTCATCAAGAGCTCTGCACTGGTTGGCTAAGACAACAGCGACTTAGACCAAAATAAAATGGTAGTTTTGTACATAAGATGGATGAAAGAGTTAGTGCAGTAACTCTTCGAGTCAAACTAGCTATATACCTGGTGGTTGGAAAAGAATCCCATGGTGTGATTCTGAAGTAGCCAGTGCATTATTTTGATGAGAGTCAAAAAATTGTGGCTGCAGCTCATAATCCACCTGGTTGGCCACCAAATTTGGCTGCAAATGATAATCCACCAGGTTTGTTATTATATTGGGCTGCAGCTGGTAGCTGGCTTGGTTAATCATATCACACTCATAGGAATTCACGTATGAACATGAAAGTGCTTCCTGATCAACAGGTCCCATGCCATGAAAAAACATGGGTGCATCATGGTACAGGTCAAGCTCACTCAATCCATCAAAATCATCAAACTTCAAGTTTTCTGCAGGTTGCTCGGTGCTGAAGAAGGAAGGCTCTGGACCAATGAGATCATCGATTTCCAGGAAATCCTCTACATTTAACTGGGGTGCCTCTTCACAGTTAGGACTGGAATTGACCGCAGGTGCCTCATGCAATTGCAATGTTGAGGTAGCTGACTGGTTAAAGTTAAAGCTGGTGTGTTTATTGTAGTGCTGACCACTTGTAGTCAACTCTCCAGCTGGTTCAGAAACAACTTCCTTGAAAGATGGATCAACTAAAGTACTTTGTGCCTCTTCTTCACCACCAACCTGTAATATTGAAATGGATCAATACAGATCTGAAAAGGGACAGATAAACAGAAGCAAAATAACCACAAAAACAATACAACTCTAGTTTTACTTAGCAAATGCACAGCCAAAGCATTGTGTCTCATCAATCAGAAATATCAAGCTATGAACAAATCAATGGGACCATTTAAGACTTGTTTTGGACACAAAAATCTGTGCAGGCCAATTTTGTGACATGACACAAAAAAACTTAAGTCACAACAGTCGGTTTGATTTGGACCAGTTGAGGTGAAAAGGAAAGGAAGAACCATTAGAGCAATTACTATAGCACAAACCTGGGACAGTAAATAATCATTTTTCAACAGCTGGTTAGGAGCAGGTTCTCCAGCTATTTGTTTTATTATCTCCTCTAAATCATCCAATAGCGGCTCAAGTTGATCTAACACTCTGACATTATCAACAAGAGACACTTCATTATGCTGCACAACAGGAATCTCTGGAGCAACCATATCATTGACACATGGATATTCATCATCAGCCCAGTCCTCTTCCTTAAAAGGTGCTCCATACTGTTCACCATTCTTAGGTCCAGGTCCACTTTTTTTGAAAACCTTGTAAAGCGCATAATAATCCTGATGCCGAAAACACACACAAAAGAAAAGGGTTTAATTAGCACCAAACACTCAATACGTGAACAGAAACAAAACAAATCTACTACACTAAATACCTTCACATTTTGGCATCTATTAAGTTCTTCTTCATCCAAAGTATACTCATGCATCACCCAATCAGTTCGCTGACCACTTGGCGCGCGGCCTCTATGGAAAACTAGGGTCTTTTTCACCCCAACATTCCGAGAATTGCACACAACAATGCGGTCCTTCCCTGTTGCTTTCCAATACCCCTGTCTGGTCGCCCTATTTGACCTTGCTCCATTAGGATACTTTCTATCCCTTGGAGTGAAGAAGAACCATTGCCTATCTCCAGTCTTCAATATTGATTGCCCTGCAAGATCAATTTTTGATTTGTTAGCACCAGATAATTCAATCTTCCAAACTCTTACTCTCGCCTCTTGGAAAAGCAAGCAAACAATAAACCCAGTCAAAGCCATTGATGCAGTTTTCGCATTACAAGAAACACAAAACCGAAAGTCTACAATTCACCTCAAACTAATGCTTTGGAAATCAAAATAAATCAGTCAATCAGTGAACACTGCGTCAACAATCAAAATCAATTCAGAAAAAGAAAATAAACATCAAATCCAAGGCTCAAGGAGCCAAACAACACAGCATAGAAAAACCTCGAAATGGAACAAACTCTCAAAGAAAAACCATTCCTTCAAATCATTTTAACAGTAATAAACCATTCCAAATAATATAAACTTATCAAACCAAAAACCCACATGAAACCCAAATTAAAATTCCAATACACATACTAATTAACCATTATCAGCTCCCTGAGTCCTGTAATCAACCCCGAACCCTCCTTTCAAATTGAAACCAAGCAAAACTGAAAACCAAAACCCTCAACAATCATACAGAAACACAACTCAAATCAACGACCGTAAGAAAGAAATGAAATAATATAAAAAATATGGCATACCAGGCAACTCCTCAGGATCCCACTTGTAAACATCAAGTTCCCGAATAATATTGAGTTCTATCCTTTTCTTGCAGATCTTCTTTTTCAAGTAATAAAGCACAAGCTCCTCGTCTGTCGGGTGGAACCTGAACCCAGGCGGCCACGCCTTGTCATCAGGGCCGAGACAGGAGCCGGCGGTGACCGTCATCGATAGGTTTGACCGATGAAGAGATAGAGAATTTAGAGAAAAATGTTTAGTTTTCGGAGTTAATTTGTTGGTCACGCAAAGTAAATAGTAAAGGGAGTGTGCGGGATGAGAAAGAAGCTAAGGAGGAAGGGGACGCGAAGCTTCTGTGAGGTTTGTAGCCACATCAATTCCGTTTTTGTTTTTTTTATTTGGAACGATATATTTTGTTTTGAATTTCTGGATATTAATTAAAATATAATTTTCATCCTGATTTTAGTTTTTAATCACAATAAAATTATTATTTTATCTTTGAAGTGAAAATTTTAACTTTTGGAGTCGAAATTATTTTAGATATATATGGTATTATATGATTTTTTTATACTGTTATACTATTGTTTTATCCTTGTGAGCTGACAAAATGACACAGAATAATAAGAGGTGTTTTTGTTTTTTCATAAATTTATACACAATAAAACTATAAAACTACCTCCCGAAAAAGACAAAAAAAACACCTAGAGCGAGGGTATTGTGGTTCTTTCATTACCAGTTTTTTCATGGTTATCACCGGGTCCAAAAGGTTTTGTGGTAAACTCATCGCCAGTCGTGCCACCTCACGGGCCTCCATGTCCTCCACCTGCCCGTGTGGGGTGTGTCAGTGTTCGATGGCCTTGAATTGTTGATGAATGATTTTTAATTTTTTTCTCCTTTTTTTCTCTCTTGCCGCTATAAATTACATGCACATCTTTCATGTTTGTGATTATTTTATTTTAGTCTCTGCTCTTTTGATTTCAGTTTTATTCCTAAGTATTTCAATGAAAAATTTGATTGTTTCCAATTATACCCTTTATTTGAAACTGATTACATATTAGTTTTCATTTAAGTCCTTATATTTTTTATTTTTGGTTTGTGTCTGGTTGCATTAATTTTTTTGATATACAAATTTTAATTTTTTTCTAATTAAAATTAGTCATATATGCTACTTTTTATTTTTATCCTTATTGTTTTAATTTTTTTAAAAAAATTATACTGCAATTATTTTTAAAATATCTTTATTTGTTTTGATCCTAAGTTTTTATTTGTCTCAATTTTGTTTTTCGATTGGAATCAATTATATATTTTGTTTTTTGTTTTGGCCCTTGTTCTTTTAAATTTTTTTAGTATTAATTCTTTTTGTTTTTTAAATCTTTCTTGGACAATATTTATTTTTTATTTGTATTTATACACATATGCTTTTAGTCTTTGTTTTTAATTTTTGTTATTTTATTTTTTATTGTGGTTTTATTTTTATTATGTTTAATCCTGAAATTTTAATTTATATTGGCGATCATTTCACAATTTATATTTATCCTCTTTCCCTTTGTTTTTTTTATGTTTTCTATTATTTTTATGTGTTATTCAAATAATATAATTTTATTATTTACGCAATAATAATGATAATTTTAATGATTATTTTTTTTTGCTTTTTAGTAAAAATATTTTGTTTTTTTTATTCTTTGGTGCAATTTAATAATTTTAATTGTTTGGAAAATAATGTTAATAATAATTTTAACTGTTATAATTATGATATTAATAGGAACTTAGATATAGATTTTTAAAGATATTTTATTCTTTTTTTAGATAGAAAATCACCTACTTATTTTGTTATTTGATTATTCAAGTGTTTTTATAATTTATATTTTATTTATCATGTTTAATTTAAATAGGATTTAAAAAAATAAATTAATCCTAATATAGTAAATTCAATAATTCAGGTATCTGAATCTTCTTGTTTTTTTAATAATGATATTAATTTTATAATGGTAATTTCACTAAAACCTACTACACTAATAAATTTATATCAATTTAAAAATTATATATTTTTAAAAAACTTGCATTTTATAAAAATCATATATAAATTTATTAATTTATTTAAATTTATATTATAATAAAAATATTATATAATTAATATTTTTTCATATTGAAAAAATATAATTCCTACTATGACGATACCAGGTTAATAGATAGTGAGACTATATATACAAACACTCGTAACGGGATCTTAATGTTGTAATTAGAATTTGGGTAGTATTTTTGAAACAAAAAAAATATACTGTGATATATTTGTTTTGTTAATTGAATTTAAATATGTTGACTATTTTAAATGGAAATGGAAAAAATTGACGGTCTTAGTTTGTAGGGATGCTTAAATTATGTTGTGATACACGTCAGCCTTTTGTTTTTTAACAGTAAAACATCTTCATCATCCTTGAAAAAAATTCGCTCTTTTTTGTTTTGTTTAATTTTTATCTATTTGTTTTATTATAATGAGATGGGTAGAACGGTAAATTGATCTTTAAAATAATTAAGAAAATTAAGAGCACATTAATTTTATTAGATTCCCTCAGTTTTACAATTAAATTATTTTTTTTTATCATTTTCATGTTTTTCATATGCCTTTTTTTATTACGATGGAAGGGATATTGACAATAATTACAAAATTAAAAGAATATTACAAAATCAAACATGCCGAGCGTGCTCATAAAATGTTATGGGACGCGGGCATGTGACGTTGTTCAATGGTCAAAAAATTTCTCTTGCCGTGTCCATGACATCTAATTCCTCCACATGTTTTTTTTCTTCAATAGTTTTATTTATATTTTCACTATAAATATAGTTTTTAAACTATACCTAATGATCAATCTAGTTTAAGAGTCAACTCATGAATTTTGACCGAATCACTAATTTTCCTTGAGTTGGCTATAATTTTTTTATAATACAAGATGATATTATTTTTGTTAAAAAATAATTAGTGGGTTATGACCGAGTTTTTTACTAGATTTTACTGGTTTAATCCAAATTTTGATTTACCTCAAATCTATAAGACAGAGACGTTTTAACCAAGGAAGATATTCTTGGACTTTAGACAAATTGATAAATACCAACATAATATAGGAAAAAATAATCATTAATAAGTTTTTTAATGAATATAATACTAGATATTTACTCCTCGACCATTAAAATCATAATTTTATGATTAATATTAACATATTCCAAGCCCCCTCGAGCTAAAAAGAAGACCTGTCATTCAATGATATACACCTATCATGACATTGCTCACCTAAAAATTACTCATCATTCTCCTCTCTTTATTGTCTATTAATTCCATCATCAACCTCATGCTTTGTAATCATAGCTAACTAACTAACTAGGAAGTTATTGGTGAAGAAAATAATTAAATTATTTCTATTTAAAACAAGAGGTAAATAAATAAAAAGATTGCATATTTTGGATGAGCAAGATGATAGAGATGTATGGTTGGTTATTGTTATAGAGCTTATCAATTTCATAGACAAATAAATTTTTAGATGTTTTTTATTTAAAAATATATCAAAATAATATTTTTATTATTTTTAAAAATATTTTGACATCAACATATCAAGATAATTTTAAAACACTAAAAATACTTCAAAAAATATTTTATTGTTGTAAACCACGGTTACCCTGCTAAAACATACGAGCTCTAACTAGATAACAAGTTCATTAGAAGTGGATGTCCTTTGATGGCATTAGGTTGCCCAATAATCAATTTCTTTTTAAGTACAATTTGTTGATTTAATTTAAAATATCAAATTATTGATTTAATGAGTTAACCCAGCTAACTCAACCCTAGTTGCTCAGGCTACAAGTTTGCTATGCCAACTCAAGTTAAATTCAACTATTTTTTTTTTGTCTTTTTTAATCTAATTTTATCTTTAATATCTTTATACTTGAGAATTCAGTTAAATTGTTATTTTTTTTAAGAAAAAGCTTTCTTTCTAATGCATTGATTGTTTTTTATTTAGTCTATTATCATTTTCTTTTTTTATTATTTAATTAAAATAAAATCAATTCATATAAAATATATTTTCGTAACTCAGTTTTTTTAATAAAATCCTAGCTCCCGCATCGCAGCTCCACGTGTCAACCAATTAATCAGGGAGCTGTTATATGAAGTCAAACAGGCCGTGCCCACATGTCCTTGCGTTTTATGATGGCAAGCTGTCATCGTTTCATTGGAGATCACATTTGAATTATTATTCTATTAAACACCACGAAAAGCACTGCTTGCCTGATTGACCAGCAACAGCCAGATAAACCAGGACGACTTTCCCCGGATAAAATATTGTTTTTTATATTTTTTTTAAATATTTTTAATATTAATATATTAGAATAATTTAAATAAAAATATTTTTAAAAGACGATATCGGATAGTCATTAAGGAAGCCTCGCGTTCTATGGTAGTCAACCGGCTACCAGTAAACCATTTGCCTTGTAGGACTTGTGCTTCTTGGAAATTTCCTAACATTATCAGTTCCTTTACACCTAATCAAACTAAATAATTTCGGGGTGTCCTATTTTTATTACTTATATAATCTAAATAATAATAATAATAATAATAATATATAAAAAGAAATAAATATGAATTACTGTTTTCTACTTCATGAACAGGTTCCCAACTTTGCTGTATGAATTGTTGACCAGATCCATTCAATACCAGGAGATTTCACACAGAACAGTGCTGTATACCTTTTTATATATATTTTTTCAATTTTTAAAATAGTTTTGATATATTAAATTTATATATAATTTATTTTTTAAACATTATTTTCATATTTATTTAATGAGAGAAACTCAACTACCAAAAAACATATTTTATAAATTCAAATGAACGAGTAAAATCTTGTTTGTTATAAATTTTTTTAAAAAAATATATATCCTAGTTCAAATTAAAAATATTTTATATTGATCACATTTACTTTAACATCACATCATATTTTTAAAAAATTAATATTTTAATAGATTTTCAACGGAATTGCAACTACTCGTGACGTATGAAATAATTTTATAATCTTGCATGACAAAGATGACCAAATTTTGACTTTTAGGTGTCTTAACTCTCAAGATACATATAGCAGCCAGATTACTCTAATTTTCTTCACTCGAATGAATATTTAATTGTCATTAGAATAAAATAATGAGGCTAATTTATTGGATAAAAAACTCAATTAAAAATTTAAATTATAAGGTTATATTATAATATATAATATATATTAATTTCCAACATATATATTTAAGTAATTTTTTTTTAGATTTAAAACTTGTACACAGATACATATTATCATATACTTAATTTTTATTAAAATAAAATAAAAATAATAAAATTTAAATTTATAAATATTGAACCAAAAAAACTCTAGTATTATATAAAAAATCATCATAATCTAAAAAATTAAACTATTAAATAAAAATATATTTATATTATTGTATCGGATACCATTCAAACACAGACCACTGAAAATAGTGAGACCATGAGAAGTTGGAAAATAAACTCTTGCGTTTTCACTATTAAAAACAGGCACACAGAAATCTTGATATATATTTATATTAAACACCACGAGAAATCTTGATCACTCTTTTCTCGTTTATAATTTTTATTTTACAAAATTAAATTAAACTGTTCGGGGTATGGTTTGGTTTGATTTTATGTTATTAGGAATTAAATATTTATTTCCATCGTGCTTTAATTTAATATATATTCAGTTTATAATTAGCCTTTCAGTAGAAGTTAAATAGGGGTGGTTTCTTAGTTAAGTAATATTATATAAGATACGAGGAAAATATTATTTCTCATACTATTATTCATAAAGAAATAAATTATTATGAATTGTCATAATGATTATTTTTTATTGTATTCTTATGACTCAAAATGATGATCAATCACGGCGCATTTATTAAAAAAAAAATTACAAAATTCAAAGACAGATGACTAGAATAAAAAATAGAATAAAAATAGATAATTTTGCTAAAAATAGGACTAAACATATACCCTAGTCCTATGACTTGCAAAATATAAGCTTTAGTCCCTAGTAATTTATGAAATTCAATTTCAGTATCAAAATTTATATTTCATATTTTTTAGTTCTCAATTTGAGATAGAAGAGAGAGTGGTTGAATTTTAATAGTGGAGAACTTGGTTGAGACTGATTTCGACCACAAAAACATGTGATTTTGGTTTCAGTGAGTTTTTTTAAAGAATAAAATTTAGATAATATATTATTTTTCTTTTAACTTTTTTATGTATTAAAACCAAAAATCTATTATGAATGAGTTGTCAAAATGATGCGTCACCTTTATTTTTTTTTTAAATAATTAAGGAGTGGATGGTTTATAGAAAATACGAGTGAATTTGCCGGCGAGATACGCTGAGTTTTTTTTATTTATGTTGAAAATTAACTGATTTTATGTATACTATAATTTTTTATTTTAATATTTAATTAGTAAAATTATAATTGATAAAATTTATTAAAAACATGTTTTTTTCCACCAAAAAGTGATAATATATATCAAAGCTCTAATAATAAATAAATATTAAAATATATAATTATTCTGATATATTTAAAAGAAAATAAAACTTAATAATAATAATTATTATTATTTTTAATGTTTTATCTATAATAATTAAAAAATTCAATACCTAACAATATTAACAAAAAATAAATATTATTATATTTAAAGAAATTATTTAACTTGAAAACAAAAATAACAAACATTATTTTTTAAATGATGACTAACATAAATTAATATTTAAAAATTAAAAAAATCTTAATAATATGGGGATTAAAAAAAATAGAAATAAAAACTAAGTGCATGTACATATAAACATGGATAGAAATAAGAATTATGGAAACAATGGATAAAAAAAAAATAAGGAAAGGGTAATGAAAAGTGAAAACCACAACTGAAATAATTGTTCATTACTGTTTGAAATTGTGATCTCCTTTATCTATTCTATAAAATAATAGTCGTGATGCCGTAAGTTGACCCGTACATCCCAGTTATAAAAGAAAAAAATTCTAAGTGGGAAAAATATAGAAAAATATTAAAAAAAAGTGGTCTCGGGGATTATTCATGGTATGCGTAAGCTGTCCTGGACACCTCGGTTATAAAAAAATATATAAGTGGAAAAAAAATTATGGTGCACGTAAGCTGACTCGAACACCACAGTCATAAAAAAAAACCAAAAAAATGTATAACTAAGAAAGAAAAAAACAAGAAAAAAAATCTAAAAAAAAAAGTGGATCAAGAGATAAAAAAAATATACATGGAAAAAAAATCATGGTGCTCATAAGCTGGTCTAGACACTCCGATTATAAAAAGAACAAAAAAATATATAAGTAAAAAAAAATAGGAAAAAAATGTATGAAAAAAGGTAGGTCCATAAATTAATCATGGGGCATGTAATCTAGCCCGGACAACCCGTTATAAAAAAAAACAGAAGCCCCGTTTAAAAAATAAATAAATCACGTTTTCAAACAGTAACGAGAAAAAAAATATGGCACGTGTAAATTGATACGGACACCCCGGTCATGGAAAAAAAATATATAAGTGAAAAAAAAACAGGGAAAAAAATATAAAAAAATGGATCCGGAGATTAGTCTCGGTGCACGTAAACTGCACTGATACCCTGTTTAAAAAAAACACAACAAAAGAAGCCCGGTTAAAAAAAAAAAAAACTGACCTGGACATCCTAGTTATAAAAAAATGGGTTTTTTTTTTAAATAAAGGTCAATGTTTATTAAAAAAAAATGTCTGGTTATAAAAAAGGTGCAAGGAGAAAGCATTTTTTTAAACATTAATAAGAAAAAAAATTATGGTGCGCGTAAACTAACCCGGACACCCTGGTCATGGAAAAAAAAAGTATAAGTGGTAATAAAAAATAGGCAAAAAAAAAATGGATCTCCAGTTTAAAAGAAAACAAATAAAAAACCCGGTTAAAATAAAAAAACAGAAAACACATTTTCAAACAGTATTGAACATTGAAAATTACTGTAAAAAAAAAAGCATGGTTATAAAAAAAAAAAAAAGTGTAAGGGGAAAGCACCTTTTTGAACAGTAATGAGAAAAAAAATTATGGTGCGCATAAATTAACCCGGACACCGCGGTCATGGAAAAAAAGGTGAAAAAAAAATATAAGTATAAACTAAAAAAAGTGATAAAAAATATATAAGTGGAAAAAAAAAGAAAAAAAAAAGAAAGCAACTTTTCCATACATTACTTTTTCAAAATCAGGATTTTAGAAAGAAAAAAAAGAGGAAAACAACTGAAGTCAATTTTGGTGGCTAAGTGATTAGAACTCCTGCGCGTTGAATTTTCAACGCGTAACGAACCACTTGGACACAGCCACTAGTTTGTCATATCTACTCAACAAATATATAAAAAGAATTCCTTTATAAAATAACAAACAAAACCGAGCTCATGTAGGCGCGAAGCAGCGGATCAAATATCCAGTACACAGTATTTTGTTTGTGTGTTAACAGTAATCTACAGTACATGACCCATTTTGTTTTAGCTCTTTTGTAATGGGAAAATAAGAAAAAAAATAATTAGAAAAAAGGCAAGAAAGAAAAAAAATTAGAAAAAAAGTAATAAGAAAAAAAAGCAAGAAACGAATAAAATACAAAAAAAAATATAACTCGAAAGTAAAAAAATAAAAGGTAAAAAAAATAGAAATAGAAATGAAAAATGTAACCCAGAAGTAAAAAATAAAAAAAAACACAAAAAAATGTAACTCAGAAGTAAAAAATAAAAAGCAAAAAAGAAAAAAAGAAAAAAGAAAAATGTAACCCGAAAAAAAAATGAAAGTAAAAACAAAAAGAGCAAAAAGAAGTGAAATCAGAAGTAAAAAAATCAGAAGCAAAAAAAAAAAATGAAAAATGTAACCCGAAAAAAAAAAAAAGCACATACTCTCGCGAAGCAGGGAGTAAAATTGCCAGTGAATATTAAATGAACAGTAATTTGCCATTCTCTTTTAGATATAAGGCAATATATAAAAAGATCTAGGCACGCAAGTTGCTACGATACTAGACTTTTTTCACACCATATAATTATATTTTATTTCATTTAATATTTTGTTAATTATTAATTAAATAAAATAATTTATTCTGATTTGATTTTTTTCAATTACTTCGATATTTTGATGGTTTTTAATTTATAGTATTTTAAATAAAAAAATTAAACTCAATTAATTTTATAATTCATATCATGATCATGAATATGATTATTTTATGAGTAGAGATTGAACTTGATAAAAAAAAAAACTTTATAAATAATTTTTAATTTATTTAATTAAATATATATAAAAAAACCTTTTAAATTCCGCTATGATTTTTTTAATATATAAAAACACAGTGTGTGTGTGTGTGTGTGTGTGTGTGTGTGTGTGTGTCGGGCACTACGCCCTTTTAAATTAAACGAGAAATAGTATATCCAATTAGATCATAGTACAATAAAGTATAAATCTTTGCCGGAGGGTCCGTTATTACATCTGATCCCCTGTCTATCAAATCTCTAGTTAGCCCAAAATTAGTCAATCAATCAACTACACAATTGGCCTCCCTATAAACATGAATTATTCTCACTTCCCAATCTCCACCCAACATTCCTTAATTTGCATAACAAGGTTATGATTTTTATCTACTCTCGCAGTATCCCCATTAATAATCCCAACCACAACTCTGGAATTTGATTCTAAGATTACTTTTCTAAATTCTATTTCCCATGTAAATTGTAACCCAACATATATAACCCATAATTCTGTAATCACGGACGAACAAATATCAATATTTCTTGCAGACCCCCTCACCCAAGACCCCGTACTATCCCGTAAAACTCCTCCAGCACCTACTATCCCTGGGTTACCCTTACTATATCCATCCACATTGAGCTTGATCCATTCATCTGCCGAGTACTTCTATCCTATTTGTTTCACCTCTGTGCCTCCATTTATTCCATATCCATTTTTTTGCAAGTTCTACTATCTCCAACCATTCTCTTAATAGCAAGAAAAGTCTCATATCAATTTTTCTAGTCTTTGTCAAATGTTTTGCTGCATCTCTTTTTCCAAATATATGATAGAGCTATGTCAAATATCAGCTGTCAATCCCTATATCACCTAATTTGATTCCTAAAAAATAGATTTGAAATCAATCATACATATCAATTTTGACTGAAGAACAACTCTCGTTCCTCTGCTCAGTAGAAAACCTCCCAAATTTTCCGAGCATTCTTAAACAGTGCTCCATTTCTTGTATTAAATACATGCCAGATTTAATATCTCCTCTGTGATTTATTGGTGGATTGATTAAAATTGTATTTTAGAAATATATTAAAATAATATATTTTTATTTTTTAAAATTTATTTTTAACACTATTCTATCAAAATAATTAAAAAATATAAAATAATAATTTAAAATGTTTTTTTTTTCAAAAATACTTTTTAATTGATGGGCACTAAAGCTTCATCTGGTCTAGCCGAAAGCATTATAACCATAAATGATGAGATGCTGGTTGCTACTATCCTGAATCTTGTTCTAAGCATCCTCAATTGAGCCAGCTCTATCAGCTTTCCCCTTTTTTTCCCATTTTTTCGGGAATCTGAGATGCTTGTTCCTTTTCTGTATTTTGCCCACGGCGGTTCTTAACAAAAGAACATCATAATCGTGTTGGTGTAAACATTTGGTGATGCCCCAGAACTCTTCAAATCATCAAACAAACATCTAACAGCTGGGTTTAGGTCGTGAAACGGTAAAGAGAAGTCGAAATCAGTGAAGTGGCGGAGAGAGACAACGGCAGTATAGATGTGGGGGGAGAGAGAGAGAGAGAGAGAGAGAGAGAGAGAGAGAAGAGAGGGCAGTGTTGAAACGAGAGTAAGAGACAGTGTAGACCTGGTTTCCGTTCAAGGGTGAAGGCAACAATGGTGATCGGTGAGTGTAGGGTTAGCTTGTTACGTTGGTTTGATCAAAGATGGAGGGAGAAGATTAGATTGTAACATCGACGGTTTTATAAGAAAAAACGAATGCCGTGGTAATTGTTAATTTTCATGTTTTCTTTTTAATATATATATATATATATATATATATATATATATATATATTTGGATATTATAATCATTTTATTAATTTTTAAAATTTCTTTAATCCAGAATAAAAAATGCAATGTAATAATTTTTAAAATTTCTTTAATCCAGAATAAAAAATGCAATGTAAAAAAAACTAGTTGTAAAGTACAATAAAAACTAAATCAGAGTAATTTTTTTCATATTATTGTTATTACGAAAAAACCAAAGCTATACCGCTTGCAATATATATTTTAAATAATAATCCTGTCATCAGACCCTATAAAACCAGAAAGCATAGAATGCCACAACCGTCACCAATAAAGTCAATAACGTTGATAAATACAATAAAATAAAATAAAAAAAATTAAAACAACAGGCGCTTTGCTTTGGTTTGGTTGGGCTGGGTTGGGTTTGGCTTAGATCTAAACTAATAAAATTTTGACATTCGCACATCAGTCTTCCCTCTGTTCCTCCACTATTTTAACGCACAAACAACAACATCATTAATGACGCCCTCATCGTTCCGCGATCTCTCTCTCTCTCTCTCTCTGTAAGTAAATATTTCCTTCAAACTTAATTCCTATAAATCTCTCTCTCTCTCTCTCTCTCTCTCTCTCTCTCTCTCCACATGTTATGAGAAGGTGAACTGAGGCAGTCGCTTCAATTTAAACTCCTTTTCTGGCTAATTAATGGCGGATGCTATGATGATTTTTTTCTTTCCCGTTTAGAATTTGTTATAGTAACAAATGAAACTCAAAGGTGGGGCTAATTTGAGCCTTGGTAGCTTGAATTTTGATTTTTTTCATGGAAACTATGGTATTAAAGTGTGGAAATTTAATCTTTCGTATTTTGTGTTTATATTGAATACGAGGAGCAGGAATCATGGAAATAAGTTTTTTTTTTTTTGAAGAGTTATTTTATGGATTTAATATTATATATGTATTTTCGTTTAAATTTCTGATTTTTTTTTTCTTTGTGATCCTCAGGCTATGTAGAGTGAAGATTGAGATTTTAGATCGTTAACTTTTACATGCAGCTTCGAATCTGCAGATTTTGAGTTGCATTTTAGGTTTAGAATTGAAGAGTTGATCATTGTTGCTGTTGTTGCCTTTTGTAAATTGGATTAACCATGGTGTTTTGGGAAGGTTACGTGAGTGATGAAGTAATGGGGATTTTTGCCCCTATTGTAATTTATTGGTTGTACGCGGGGTTTTATCAGCTATTGCCACCGTTGGATGAATATAGATTGCACACTAGAAAAGAGGAGGAAGAGAAGAATTTGGTTCCGCTATCGAAGGTGGTTAAGGGTGTTTTGCTTCAACAACTAGTCCAGGCTGTTGTTGCTCATGCACTCTTTTTGGTTAGCTACTGAACCTGTTCAAGTTGTTCCTGTTTTCCCTTTATGTTTCTTTGCTGTGTAATTGTGATCCTTTCTGGTGTGTGCAATTGGGTCTTTCGCAATATAGGTTTCTTCCTATATGTTATCAGTTTTTTGTTTCAGTTTGCTTCTTGGGATAGATTTCCTGGAGTTAGTGTTTGTCTTACTTGGAATGGTGATTTCCCCGTGATAGAAGCCTAGACAAGCTTGTTCCCTATTAGCTTATATCTTAGTGGTTTCTGGTTTTTATAAGGCAGCTCCATGTAGGAAAATGCTTCTTCATGGCCTTGTCATGTGTAGTCACTGCTAGATATTCATCATCTCATACGGAGGCTGAGGATCTGATACTGTGCTTGTTGAATATGGATGAGACCGGGGAAGTATCACCAGCTATTGGATATGTTGGGGGAACAAAAAATGAAGTGGATCTTCTGGATTAGGAAACTTCTTCATTCTTTTCATCACTTTCTTTTTCCTTAACAGTTTTTTGGTGGGCAGAGGGTTTGTTAGGTTACTGTGATATGTAGGGAGTATGGGTTCATGATGCCTTCAGCTTTTTTAAGTTCTGATGAGTATTTTTTTTAATTACATTTGTGCAGTTCTCTTGATAAACGAGTAAAATTCTTATGACGTGTCATGTGCAATTTGAGCCTTACACAGTAGATCACATGTTACTTTTACGTTGAGTGCTTGGGAATTCTTTCTTCCTTGGGAATTTTTTCCACTTGTGCTGTGATAGTAGTGGCTTTCGGTGAATGATTCTGATGGTGTGCGATAAAGGAGAGTGGCCTTATTCTTTCTGCCAACGTGTTCTGTTTTCTTCTTTTTTGTCTTTCATTTTAACAGCAGTATGGGAAATCATCGGTATTCTGTGTTAGCGAGTGAGCAGGAACTGACTTTCATGTCCTTAAAGTTATGAGATCCAGCTGAAACCTTTTGTTCTCTGTGACATTTTTGACAATATCAAACATTTATTTACTTGTCTCTCTTTCAAGAACATATTCTGTTCTGTCATATGCTTGTTCTGCTACTATCATGATGTTCTGTTTCCTAGCTTCTCTTGTCCCACCATCCATCCTCCTTAACTCTTAATTCAGGTAGGTCCATGTGGGCATGCATCTTAACTGCATGGTGCTGAATATTATGAACCAGAAGTTCCTTTTAGTTGTCTTGTATCATTTGAGTCTGTTGTGATACTGTATGTTGTTTAAGTGAAGGTAATGGAAAGAGATTTATGGATAAAACTTTCAAATCTTGTTTTGGCCTTTTCTGCCACCACATTTCTGTTTGGATGCCCTTTTTTGAAATCTCAGAAATTCTGTATTGTTTTTCCAATTATGATAGATTCCTCCACTCACCTTAAGATTGAAGTTGCTGCTGTGGGATAAAAATGAGTATTTTGGACACTAAAAATTGGAATTTCTTGCATTGGTATCGGTTTTCGATGTTTCTTAATATAGCTGCTGTTACAGACATTACTATTTATTTATCTTGGCCCTGGTTTCGTGCAAAGATAAAGATTCTTGGACTTGCAACCACAAGGTTGCAGGTTCAATTCTTGAGAGTGGCCCCTTCATTCCTAAGTATTGAATGGTAGGATTATCTTCTAACCCTTCCCCCCACCCTTTGGGAGGAGCATGCAGAGGGATTGAGAGATCAGTGACTCTAGGACTTAGATGGTAATTATTCAATTTCTTGGTGGTATCATTTGATTGGTAAGCTCTAGGACGTAGACCTATGTGTTTTTACTTTTCACCAACTGATAATTAACTTTCGATAGCTGAGTTTTGTTGCTGCAGTTGACTTCATCAGCTGATGAAACTGGAATCACAATCCAGCCCTCAATCCCTATCCAAATCATGCAAATCATTATTGGAATGTTTGTCATGGACACATGGCAGTACTTTGCGCACCGCTACATGCATCAGAACAAATTCTTATACCGCCATGTCCACTCCCAGCATCACAAGCTAGTTGTAACTTATGCAATTGGGGCCCTTTATAACCACCCTATTGAGGGTCTCTTGCTTGACACAGTGGGCGGTGCCATTGCATTCCTTGTCTCAGGAATGACTGCACGGACATCAGCCATTTTCTTCTGCTTTGCTGTGGTTAAAACAGTTGATGATCATTGTGGGCTCTGGTTGCCTGGCAATATCTTCCATATCTTTTTCCAGAACAACACTGCTTATCATGACGTCCACCATCAACTTCCAGGCTTAAAGTATAATTATTCTCAGCCATTCTTCTCCATATGGGATAAAATTCTAGGGACTCATATGCCCTACACTCTTGTAAAGCGACCTGAAGGTGGTTTGGAGGCAAGACTGGTCAAGGACTAGTTACAGTTTGACTCTTCTCCTGTATTATTTCAAGCTTTCACTTAACAAAGGAATATTCTTTGGTTGGGTTGTGCCCTTCGAGGAAAACATGAGTTAGAACTGTTTGTTTGACCTTATAAGCTATAGAAGCAAGTCCATTGGGTGTTCCTTCTTTTCCTAGTCCTGTGGTGGTATATATGTCCAGCTGGTAATAATAATTTAAACCAAGCTACCCAAGATTTGTATTTTTAATATTCTGGGCGATCCCTGTATGTAGCATAACTGTCGTATATTGTTTTCCACTTTACGTGTTCCAATATGTTGAGATTGATGTACTTGCACTTTTTTTATCCTCGCTGGAAGTTGCCTACACTAATTTAAATTATACGCCCACGGTTCTAATCTGACAGCGGCATCATCTTGTTAAAACTTTCTGAGTCTTCTATTTGTCGAGACAAAATTCCATGCCTCGACTCCGTTGGGTGCTACACTACGGCCTGTCATCGTGCCCTGTTAGGTTTTGAGTTTGAAATCATTGAAAATAGCAAACTCGGGTGTTTAACAACTGGATAATGCGATTTCTAAAATTGTAGGGAAAGACTGTCCCATCGTCCCAACAAGATACTATCAATAGAAATGCAATTGTGGCAAAACAACATTAAGCAGGTTCCACGTCCTATTTTGAGGAGAACACGTAGAAATCCGAGCTAATGGGAGGCTCCTCATGGATCTGGGCAATACCAGCTTGCAACTGCTGGGAAAAAGATGAAAATCCTTTTGATTTCTTAATGCCAATTCAACATGCAAGATTTTAAGTACTTGCGCACCGCCAGATGCATCAGAACAAATTCTTCTACCACAATGTCCGTCCACTCCCAGAATCAAAGGCTAGTCGTACGAGGATCTCTTGCTCGACACAGTGGGTGGTGCCATCTCGTTCCTCATCTCAGGAATGAGAGCACGAACACCAGTCTTTTTATTCTGCCTTGCTGTAGTTAAACCCGTGGCAATATATTCTCAGGGCCACGAAGGCATATGTGTGACCGAAAGTTGTTTGCAGAGTTGAGTGTCCTGTTCCAATTTTCCTATGCTTGTACTTGACACCCATGCGTATGACCATCGTCTTCATCTTCGTTTCCATTCAAAGGGTTCCAGTGATTCATATGTGAAATTGGGTTTCATCTTGGATTTGTTGGTTTTTCTTTTTTAATTTTATACAAGCAATAAAAATAATAAAACAAAATTATTTAGAAATCATTGAAATATTACGAGATGGATATGGAGAGTTGTTTAGAGATTTATTATTTAAAGATTTGATTTTCTTGTGATTTGAATAATTTCTTTTAAGATTTATATTATCGCAAAATGGCAAGTCGTAATCCACATAAATTATCAACAAAAAATCTCTTAAATCTCTATTTAAAAAAAGAGAGATTGACATGACCAGAGTGTTGGCTCTTCCATTTAACACGCAACTTCTTAAAAAATAAAAGACATGTTTTTATATTTATATTAATCTTAAATACCATATAAATAACAAAATACTTATTTAACCCTTAAATAATATTCATATATTATTTAAGGATGATTAATTTATAATTGAAAATCAAGTGAATTATTTAGCAGCATATCATGATCTCTAAGAAATTGAAAAATCATAAATAATTTAAGTTAACCTTTTAATAACTATTTTTTTGGTGTAATTATTGTTATTTTATCAATAATATTTTGATTTAAACATTTAAGATTAAAACATAATATTTTTTTTATATAAGATAACTTAATGATTCAAGGTTTAAGAATCACTTCCATAATCATCACCTGAGTCTGATATTTCCATATGAAGCTCTTATGTGGATCAATTCACTAAACATGTTTTATGATTATCAACACCTATATATTAATTTTAGATATCTTTTATATCTTAATTTATGATAACAATCGTTATTTTTAATAAATAAAAATATAATATGTATTAGTTTTTATAATATTAACAAATATCCAGTATTTTAAAAAAATATTGATCATGAACATTTTATAAACAATATTTTGATGCCACAGAGATCTCATAATTAAAAAGTTATATAATTTTATTTACAAACTATTTTTGTTATAGGAACTTTATCTTTATTTTATATTTATAGATCAATTATTAAATTTATTAATTTATTATCATATAAATATTAAAAATAAATCATTTTTTTTATTAATAATAAATATGTATTTCCGTGAAAATAATAATATAATGTAAATAGAAGTTGTGTGGGAAACTATTGTACGGGAGTTAGAGGTAATAATATTAATAGAAGTTGTGTTGGGTGAGCAGTTGATTTGCTTTTTAAAAAGCTGTTTTTTCACCAAAGAACAGAGATGATTTCACCATAAATTTTATTTGGTTGAAAGCAATTCAAAATCTAAAGATTTTCCTTTGTCGATCAATTAATAATTCTAGTAGTTGTGTTTCATAATCCTTGCAACTTCACAATGGTACGGTGATGTGCTAACAGCAATTATGAGGATTTGTAGAAGGAACAGAGAACCAAAACTAAAAACAAAGGAAACTCAGATGGGCTGTGGTTTTTTTACTTTCTATTATTGTTTTTGAGCAATGATTGTACAGAATTTGAAATTACCTGATGTGAATGCTACCAATAATCTCTGCAAGAACAAGAACCTTCTTTAAATCTGTGAAACCGCACTCTATCCCTCACAATGATTTCTCGATCATATATCTTTGATATAAGCTTGATCACAAAATGACAATCCCCACATATCCTAAGGTTCTTAATCACTTGTATTGGTGTTCCCTCTCTTGTACTAACCAAACCAAAAGCCACAGCTAACTTCTCACTATGATGACCCAAAACATTTTCCTTGTCCTCCTCCCCTATATCATGCAGCACAAAGCTTGTTTCAGCCACATACCCATATTCCTTGACCCTGAACCTAATCTCATCCAACTTTGCATAAATCTCCCTCCAACTTTCATGACTCTTATCAGCATTGTAGAACTTGTGTATTACACCATTACCTTCAATGTAGCTGAGTCCAGGCACCTTCTTCACATCCCTGTTCTTCATTGCCTCCCTTACCCTCCCCACATCAGCCCACCTCTCACGAGCTGCATAAACATTAGATAACAAAACAAAATCACCACAATGATTAGATCCCATCTCCACAAGCTTCCGCGAAACGGTTTCGGCTATTTCTACATTCCTATGAGTCCTGGAAGCTCCAAGCAAAGTTTGCCAGAGCACTATATCAGGCATCGTTGGCATAGAATTGACAATATCATAAGCCTCATGAAGCCGCCCGGCTCGGCCTAACAAATCAACTACACTCCCATAATGTTTAACATTGGGTTTCACCCCACACTTCTCCATTGAATTAAACAACCTAAACCCTTCTTCTACTAATCCGCCATGGTTACAAGCGCATAGCACCGCAAGATACGACACATCATCTGGGTTCACCCCGGATTGGTCCATTTTCTCAAAAAGCTCAAGAGCTTTACACCCTTCACCATGCATCGCAAATGCCATGATCATTGTATTCCATGTAACGATATCCTTCTTGCAACTCATACTCTCGAAAACCAAATAAGCCTTGTCAACAAACCCACATTTAGCATACATGTCGATAACCGCATTACAAACCTGTGCATTCATATCTAACCGATCATCTTTAATATACCCATGAATCTTCTCACCTCGTTTAAAATCACCCAATTGTGCACACGCAGAGAGAGCGCCAAGAACTGAGATTTCATTAGGTTTAAACCCATCAATCTCCATTCTATTGAACAAACTCAACGCCTCAGTAGGCTTACTCCATTGAGCAAACCCAGAAATCAATGCATTCCATGATGCAATATCTCGTTTAACCATTTCATCAAACACCTTCTCTGCACTATCGATATCACCCACTTTCGCGTATACATCTAACAAAGTTGTACCCAACAAAGCATCAGCTATAAACCCTTTGCGCACAATATGGGTATGAATTTGAATCGACTCCAAACGAGCCAAAACACGAGCGCAAGCTTTTAAAACAAAAGAGCAAGTTAAGGCGTCTACTTTGCGGGATTTCGAGATCATAGATTTGTACCATGCGAAAGCATTAGTTGGGTTTGGGCTTTGAATGAAGCCACGGATGATAGCGTTCCAGTCGTTGGTGGAAGGAGTGCGGATTTGGGTAAAGGCTAAAATAGCAAAGGAGAGTTTGCCGAGAGAGAGAGCGTAGAGTTCGAGAAGTTTGGAGCGGGAAGGGGAGATGGGAAGTTGGAACTGGCCTGTGGTGAAGAGGTGTGCATGGAGTTGTTTTGTGTGGGGGAGAGAGAGAGAGGTGCATTTTGACAGCAAGGAGTCTAGCGAGCTGGCCATTCCATCACTCACGACCACCTGAAAGGAGGAATTTGACTGTTTTTTGAAACACGACTGCCCATAGCCGAGAGCTTTTTCACCAAGCCATGTATGGAACTTCTACGTTTATACTTTTCTATTTCTATTTTTTGTTGTGGTTGTTTGATTACAGTGCATAGATTCAGAATCTATTTTTTTTTTTTTTGAAAGAATTTAGATTTTTTTATTTTCAGATATTTGAACGTGCTGATATAAAAAAGAAAATATTTTAAATAAAAAATAGCAATTAAAATAGATTTTGTAAAAAAACTTTATTGATTTAAATTGTAATATATATAGGAAAACATATCTTTTTATTTATGTGTTTTTTTAATAATAAAATATTTTTTATTAACAACATTGTTCTTAAATAGATAAATAAAATAATAATTAAAATAAGTATTCATATAAAATTTTATAGTTTAAATTAGGTAAAAAATATCTTTTAAATCAAAATTCTTTAAAAAACATTAATGATTAAAAATACAACCAGTAGCATTTTTCATTACATAGTATTTTATTTCATAAAGCTTGGTATAATAATCAGCTTTCCACTTTAAAATAAACCCCCCAAAATTCCTTAATTTAATAACCCCCTCTAATTTTATTTTTAGTACGGGTGGGGAGTTTCCCCTACAAACTCTTTCAATGCGATATAAAATGGTTTTTAATTAAAAATTTTCTAAATATTTTTATATTTTTAATATAAATATATCAACTGTAGATTTGTTTCTGCAAAATAACTTAATTATTTTAATGTAAAAAAATCTATTTTTTTTTTTTGTAAAAACAGAGAAACTAGAGGAATGCCAAACATTCCAGAAGACGTCCACATGGAATAATCTGGAGGCTCGACCCGGACTGCCAACAAATTAGGTCGATTCCAAAAATACCCTCGGGAGGTCCCAGAAACAACAACAACAAAAAAAAAAAATGGAAGCATCTAGACGAGCTAGGGTTTTACGCATCTTTCGATCGCTCTTTAAAGAGCAAGATATATATACATCACGTCACAGTAAAATCAGAAGTATGCGATTCTGATTTCTTAAAATCCCACGCGACGAAGAAGAAGAAGGCCTCTCCGTTTGCTCCAATCTCCTCTCTCTTTGTCACTGTGCTAATTCTTACTCACAACAATGAGGTACTGTTTTTATTCACTCTCTCTTCTTTTTTATTGTTCTTTATTCTAATTCGATAGCTTCAACGCGTTAGATACTCTAAATTTGCTGGGACGCCCATCTCTCCAACGAAACTTCTGGTTGGAGACCTATTCATTTTAGTATTTCTTGTCCTTGATTGGTCGATCTGGTGGTATTTTGGACTAGTTTTCTCTCACTGGTGGATCTAGCCGTGGTTACTTAAGTAGCTGAAGCCTGTGATATTTTGTGACTCCAACAGCCCCTGCCGGAGACTGTCGTCCTTTTGCCTCGTTTTAGCGCCCCCATATATAAGAAAATGAATTTTTCTTGTGTGAAATTCGTTCTGTTTGGTTGACGAGTGAGAGATTGGAGAGGAAAAGGATAGAGCGCGATTCCTCAATAGTTAAATGCCAAATTAGTTTTTGAAATAAGAAGAGTTAATTAGAGCTGAATTAATTCTTTTTTTTCTATAGTTTTGAGTATTAAATAATGCCTGGAATATAGTGCAGGCGATTAGTGTGTAATAGTTGTCAGCGGTCTAATAATTTGGAGGATGGTCAGGTGGTTAACGACTTGAGCGCTTAAAATGTGGCTATTGTATAGAAATGGAAGTTGTAGGAGGAGAAAGCTCCCCTGTGATTGTTTTATGGAATCAATGTTCTGCTTATCCTATATCACAGGAGCCAACCCTGTTTGTTTGGTTTGTATCCTTCTCCATGATTTTGTCCCAGCTAACATAAAATTATATACCGAAGTCAAATTTGATATACTCCTTACTCAAGGTGTAAGCAAGGTTAATCTGGAACAAATGCAGAAAAATAAAATAAAATCTGTGGAAGACTTCTTTTGAATGATTAAAGCCTGTTGGGAAAATAAGATTATTATTCATAATCTGAGTTATATGTAGAATAAAATTTGTGTGTGAAGTTTATGTGTTCTTATGTTTATTGCTTCTTCTTTGTACATTCAACTTTTCAGCCGACATCCTTCAGTGAAATGGGCCCAGAGGTCAGACAAGCTGTTCATCACTGTTCAGCTGCCCGATGCACAGGATGTAAAGCTTAAACTAGAGCCTGAAGGGAAATTTTTATTCTCTGCTACCAGTGGGGTAGATAAGACACCCTATGAAATTGAACTTGACCTATTTGACAAGGTCAATGTAGAGGTAAGTGCCCTTTCTGCTTCATCCCAGCTCGTGTCATTTTAACGCATGGTTTACCAAATATTAAGCTTGTTGTGATGATACATGCAGGAGAGCAAGGCCGGTATTGGCTCGAGAACTATCCAATACATTGTGAAGAAGGCTGAGAATAAATGGTGGAGCAGATTGATAAAACAGGCTGGAAAACCACCAGTGTTCTTGACTGTTGATTGGGATAAATGGATTGATGAAGATGAGGAGTTCACAAGCAAGAGTTAGTCTTTACCCTGCTAGACTTTCATTCTCATTCTGATTATATTTTCTAATGCTTTATCCACAGTTTAGTTTTACTTATTTTGCCTTTTTATTTTGCTAGGCGGAGCACCTGATATGGGGGATATGGGTTTTGATTTTCCTGTAAGTAGTAATGTTCTAATTTCCTAAAATGGCTGGACTGCACTTTTTTTAGTTATTTGTGTGATTGATGCTGTCTGATCGTTATCTTACTATTTCAGGATATGAATCTTGGAGGTGGAGGCTTTGATGGGGCTGTACCTGAGATGGACGATGGTAAGTCTCTTGTAATATATATAAGCAATGTGGTTTTCCCTGTCAATTTCTCACTTGAGACCACGACGCAATTATTCCTGTTTATACTGATTGTCCATTAATGAAATCATCCGCATCCTTTTAGATGATGAAAATGACACCGAAGATGAGAATGCGGAAGAAGCATCATCAGCAGAGAAGGAAGAGGTACTGTCAGCTGCAAGTGGCGAAGCAGACACGAAGAAAACTTGAAGCTTGAATGCGTTTTGAAGCTCTGAATTTGCCATTTTACCTTAGTCTGTTGAGTGTTTGACTTGAAAGTATCAAAGGTGCCTAAGTTCTACATCACGATAGTTTGTGATAGAGATGAACTGTTATTTAACTTTTAGCGGCATGCATCTGTTTTTTCTTATATACAATGTTACATGATGATCTATTCATGCCTAGATGAGTTCCATCCTGTTTTTACTCTGATGGTTTTGAGATGAATGACTTAAAGCTGGTCGATCAGTTCTAGTTAGGGAATTGCCGGGTGCAGCCTTCTTAGCCTCTTGGACATAAAATCTCCGGTTCTAGTTTCGGCCGTGTGGTTCAAGTGACGAATGGTGACCATAATTAAAGAGTTTGATGTCGAATCTTGATTATCGAAGGCGGCGCAATTACAATGTGCTAGGATGGTTTACATACATTACACCGCATATTGTTTTACGCATATGGTTTACATCACTTAATTTTTTTAACAATCTCTCTACATCATCAAACCAATAGGAACATTAAATCTAGGTTGTGTTAACCGATAAAATGATTTAAATCCTTGATTCTCCATAACTCGTTAAAGACAAGTCATCAAAGTACAATAATTTCTGTTAGGTATTTCGTGCTCATCATAATTATAGTATGTTGCCTTAGCAGTCACCAGATTTTCCTCCGTTATAAAAACAGAGTATTTTTTTTTTTTTTTTATTCTGACCTATTAGAGAAGGAATTGTTTTACATAACACCAAGATGACTTCACCTCACCTATTAGGTGTTTATTTGAGAATATCTATTAGGTGTTTATTTTTGAAACTAATTTTAAAAGTATTAAAATAATATATATTTTTTTAATTTTCAATAATAATTTTTAACACTAATCTAAAAATATTAAAAAAATTTAATTTAAAATAAAAAAATATTTTTGAAACAATGAATATTAGAATAGTTCAGTCACCGATCATCACAAAAAATATATTAATAGTAAGCTTAATCATAGAGTGCGGAAAAGGGGGATATTTTCGGGTTAGGTTAAGTTTTATTTATACCCTTTTTTTACTCGGTTAACCAATCTGGTGTATATTTGTTTGACCTGCAACTTTAAAAACTGAATCAAATCGGGTGATTTTTTTGGTGGATTTTTTTTTTTTGTTAACACTCCTATCCCGGATAATCAAAGTATCCAGTCCATCATGATATCTTGAAATAATATTCCTCGCGTTAGAAATTTCTACATTTCAGTAAATCCAACGAATTAGTATGCGGTTCAAGGTAAATCTAGAAGGTGATAGTTCAATTCGTGCTTGCAGCTCTCTCATTAGCAAGCGGATTGAAGCACATGAATTCCTCTTCTGCGTGCTTAGACAGTTCTGAATTGGTCAATCCTGACGGATGGAAAGAACATATTGTAGATCTGCAAATTCATTTAATTGAACCGAAAGCTTTTCATCCTGCCATAACCCGGTCTGCTCAACACTCATCAGGTTTCATATAATTAAGTGCTCTTGTTTACATGGATTTGTGAGATTAATTGAGGTGCATATAAACTGACTCAAACATCCACATTAATAATAATAAAAAAACTCGGATATCTAAAAGCACTATACCACATGGTCATTCATCAATCCAAAAGAAGTTGCAAGAGAAATTATAAATAAATAAAAGCACCAGTTGCTCTGAAGTTGATAGACTGGATGACTCGGGACTTCAAGCAAGAAGCAGTTGCTATGAAGTTGACAGACATGATGACCCAGGACATAAAAAAGAACTGCAACAATAACTGAAAACTACAACGAAACGACACAAGTTCACTCTCCTAGCTGTGCAATAGGGAACTGTCTTAGTAAGATTGAAGCTACAATAAGAAGACAATCAGCAAAAGTTTTTCATATGATCTCAAATAAAATAAAAAAAAATAGAAAAGCAAAGAAAGAGATCTACAGATGTTTCGAAGATAGTACAATTTCCAGACAATTGTTCTCGTATTTTTTTGATTGTATACTGTTCTCATGCCATATCAGCTGTTGGCAGTCTCAACACCACTTCAGATGGGGGTCGTAAAGTGCACACCATCTCTTTTGTCTTCCCAAAATAAACCTGTAACGGGAGTTGTTAACAAGGATGCATCTTGACATTCTAACATATTTCATATGATGTCTGTCCTTAATCAATCACCATAACTGCAAATAGTATAATAGATCGGCTGAAGGTGATCAAAGGATCTAAAAGTAACACCAGGGAACACATACCTGATCCAGTGAGTTCCTGAGCTTGCCCTCCATCTCTTCTATCATCCTCCCCATGTTACAAAGATGACCATCTGCAACTGAGAGGTCCATATTCATCTAGAAAAGATGGTATGAAGATCAGCTAGTAACTCAGAATCAGAATTCCATAAACATATACGTGCGCCACTATTCAATAGGAAAGTTGCATCCCTATACATGCGCCACTATATAATAGGGCAGTGGCATTCCTCCCTTCTCAGAATTCACTTTAATACATAAATACATCGAGTACTCTGCTGATTGTCTACCTCACCAGCAAACAGTATATACATCATAATTCTTGCACAAGAAAGGAAAAACTATACTTAACTGTAGCCTTCTTTAGCATGTTTAAACATCGTTAGGCACCCCCCCCCCCCCTCAATTGTACATTCCTTGAATTAATTGGAGAACAGGTAGTGGGTTTTGTATCAGCAATTTTGACATTTTTTAAGAATCAAAATCCTAAACGTTGAAGAGATAAGTATCTTTAAGCAAGTCGAGACACAAGTAATAAAAAAAGAAAATAATTATATGACTAATTTTCATCTAATTCTCAGAAGAGGAACAAAGGACAATCTACTTGAATGGCAAAGCTACATCATTCATGAAAATAATTAATTCTATAAACAATTTCTATTTATAATAATCATGAATCTCCAAGAGATTGATCATCATATCAACCAATTATTAGAATCAATAAAACATCCAGCTTTCTACGGAAGATTGGAAACAGTGTGGACCTGAACCTTTAACAGAGAATAAACCTGCTGCAAGACTTTAGTGTAATCCTATAAGATATGGCCATTTAACTTCCATCCCAATATCTCTTGCAGATTATATCTAGATGTGTAATTGCTAATCTACAAGCACTCAATGGATTTCTCTTGATGAGAAAACAGGCATTGCTAAAACCTCAAAAAGAGATTTACCATGCAGTATTAGTGGAACAAAATCTCTTCCCAAACTTTTGCTAAGAGAATCAATCTCCTCTTCAAAGAATGTGAAAAAGAAAAGGAAAATAAATGTACCTGGCGTCTAATAGATCCAGAGAGACTGAATGTGCCAGAAGACTCATCATTTGTAGTCAAAGACAGCATAATAGTACTGGTTAAACAATAATGGGCTATGCTTTCCTCTTCTGGCCCCACCTGTAACAATTAAAGTTGCAGCAATACTGGGATAATGACCAAAAAACTTGCACAGAAAGAAAGGTGGAGAAAGGAGACAAAAGGGCCGTGAAGATTATATCCCTGTTATTTGCAGACTATGGCACAAGCTCACCTCGATTACATGAATGGCATCCCATGCTCCCTCTTGCAGATGGCCTCTTCTGCCCTGCCCAGTCTTTGACCCATCTATAATCTCCAACGCAGCAGCAATCCAGTCAGAACAATGAAACTTCCACTTTTTTTACCGCTCATTTAGGTAGAGATGCTCACCTTTTTTTATCAAAAAGCAGGCAACAAAACCTTCATTGTCATCTTCCCACATATAAACAGATGAGATACCACCTTCATAGTACCTACCAATAAAATGGTTGATCAGACTTCCAAATCTATGGACAGCATAAATGAAACAAAAAAGCAGTTGATTGAAAACAGAATTTCTTCCACTATCAAAATCCCAGCATGAAAAATGAGAACAGTCTCCAGGAGGAGCTATACTGGGTATCTTCCTCTAACAAAAATCATCAGGACAATAGCAACCAGCTGCTTAAGAAAAAAAGCCAACTCAAGGACGAGGTAAGCAAAGAACCTCACTGGTCACGATAAATGGAAAAGACTTCATTTGCTTCAACTTCAAGTTTCCTCAACTCTGACGATGGATACAGTGCATCTTCCAATGGTGGATAATACTTATTTGACCAAGGTGATCTACAAGGCACATATAAAGTGAACAACATAATCTAATAATGAAATGGTATCAATTTCTACAGGACCATGGGTGGAGGCAGATGCAAATCAACATTTGACTAGCCTATGACATAAACTGAAATTGGAGCCCCATGCAGTAATGAGCAAGCATGACAATAAGAAAGCAAAGACTGGCATGCACCTAACCCTAGAAAAGATGCTCAGATACATATAAAAATAAAATTTATCAGCATATCAATAGCATGCAATTACATAATGAATGAAATGCCTTGGTTACACAATCATATCACGTTTTTTTTATATAAAAAAGTATTAATAGTGTCATGGAAAATCAGAACAGTGGCTTTCAATTAGGTAATGCCCAAGTGCGAAAGCTATGATTTCACAGCAGATGAAGTTTAAAATGAGCAATAATAGTCTGCAAACTAGAAAATCCGCCACATTTATTTAAGAGACAACTATTCCGAAGAGCTACGACAAATAATAACCAGACAATGAAAGAGCAAACCTGTAAGAATCAGCGTCTCTGTTGTACTCACACAATATATATTCCTTTCCACTCTCCAAGTCGCGTAAAACCTGTAATAAGAGAAAGGAAACAAACAAACTCTAAATTAAGATCAAATTCTTCCAAGCAATTAAATCTTCATGCTTCTATTCCACGGAAATAGACAAAACAATTTCGTCGATTGTTGAAACGACACAAACCCTAACCCCTCTCATTTGAAATCCGACCGGAAAGCAAATGCAGGACGAGAAATCCTACAAGACAAAAGGAAGGAGACGAGACCTGGAGAGGCTGGTCGACTTGAGAGAGGAGATCGGATGAGCTGTGAGGCAAGAGGGAGAGGAGAGCGGAGAGAGCAGTCTCTGATTGTTTTGGATGAATTCTCCTCATCAAACCCATCGCTGCCTCCATCTTATCCTTTCCTTTTTTGTAATATAAATATATATATATATATCTTCTTCACCTCAATCAATCAACCACTGCTCACGCACACACCTGGAGAAGGGATGAAGTTTTTGAGAATTTCTATTTCTATTTATCTTTTCAAAAGGAATAAGAAAAGGGAAAAATAGGCGCGTTCTCGTCGTTGGCTCCGAGTTTCCCTCGCGGGAACCCACTTCTCTTCTATTAATGAAGCCCAGGTGCAGCCCCCCCCCCCCCCTGTCGTTTTTTATTTGGGTAATGTCGTCGTGATGGAAATAGCCCAAGTGACCAGCCTAAGCTTTCATTCCCCCCTTATCGTCATTACACTTGTCGTTTTTTTACCAAGTTTAAAGTAAAATAAAATAAAAAATACAGCATCGATTTGGCCAAATATTTTCAAAGCGTCTTGAGATTAAGATTATTTTTTTTATTTAATAATATATTACAATAATATTATTTTTTTTATTTTTTCAAATTATTTTTAATATCAATACATAAAAATATTTAATAACATAAAAAATATATAAAAAAATTAATTTTATTTAAAAATATTTTTGAAACCCAATATCAAACACTCTATTTAGCTCTTTCATGCAATTTACAAAGAGTTTATAATCTTGGTTAATTATTCCGTGAATTATTGTAGATAGATAATGAATGAAAAAATAAATGGGATAAACAAAAATCAAAAGTAATAAAATTCTCGACGATCTTCTCTAATTCTACCGGGATAATACAATCTTATAATAAAAATAAAAATTGTATGATTTTTTTATTTGAATTGTTCGTTTTCTTGTGGATTAGATTCAATGGTGGGATGGATTACAAGGGTATCATATAATTACCCCTTGACATTTCGCATATCTATAGTTTTGTCATCGAACAATAAGAATATATATATTATTTTTTTTGCTGAAATGAAATTTCCTTCGTAAGCACGTCACTCCAGCTAGTGCTCGACGGAGAGACAAATTGCGATCATTGTAGCTTGACTTGTCAAACCTTTGGTTTGGTGGGTCATCAACTCATTGGAATCACTTGCATAGGAGATAACATGAAGAGGGGTAGCGTGGCTATGAGCTGTGATGCATGTTATCCAGGGGACCTTTTCAGCTCCTCTTTTATTTATTAATGTGATTTTTCGATTACTTTACATATATCTTAACTAATTTTATAGATTTTAAAATTAATAACCATTATAAATTATCAATAACAGTTATATTACCAACCACATTACTCAAATTTAAAATAAATAAAAAATTAAACTTTTTAATTCCAAATCATTTATTATTTAGTTAAGTCCACTTTTTCTTTACTCGGTTTGTAGAAGACAAGGTGGAGTTGAGTTGAAGCCACAACAACAACATCAATACAAGCAACGAGTTGGGAGATAGCTATTGTGGTGTGTCTGTGTCCCGTGATTGGACCCTCTTTCAGCTCAAAAGAGTTGATCAAATCATTTAACCATGGAGTCTCTTTCTTCTTCTTCTTCTTCTTTGATCACTAAGACATCTTTTGTTCTTGCTTTTGCTTGAAACAGCGTCTACGGATTTAAGAATATAACAAATTAATGTTTTAAAATGATTTTGATATGTTAATATTGAAAACAAAAAATGTTTCACCAAGTCTTCTTAGAGAGTTGTAAGCTGTAATGATTGTTAGGTATTGGTTAGGTTCGCAAGGCGCATTGCCTCCATGATTGCTTATGGGAATAAAAAATAAGCAACTGTTTCCTTCTTCTCCAGCAAGATGTGGTCTCCCATGAATCTTGTATTAGAAATTTTGAAGAAGCATTATTTTATTTCCCTACAGAAACCGGCTAGAAATGAAACATGCATCAATTAAAATACCCTGCAAAATTGGATTACAAGTTGTCAGGCTCCTGACGCTTTCCAGCTTATCACGCCGCTCCTCATATGGAGCTGTAACAGACGTGGTATGGAATACTTAACATTTATATTTTGAAGGTAGTTCGTACAGGTGAAAAAACTGACAGTGGCCGACTTGTATGACTAATTTTTATCACATCCGACATTTTTATCAGGAGAGAATTCAGTGATACTTAAAGAACATGCACACACAATCCATCTTTGAAGTTAAACTGGATGAAATTCGAGGTGTGGTGGGACTTGAGCTCAGCTGTTCTTGACATGAGAGGCTTTTTATCTTATCACTCCATTACTCGTTGAGTCTTTATCTGAAAAGTTAGAAATGGCATCAGCAACGCAGACCAACAAAAGCAATAGCCAGAATGTTTCATTTTGAGCAGATGAAGGAAAGAACTTTCTGCGCCATTTGAAAAGGGCAAACTTCTCAGCAGAGCCTTGAGGGAAAAGAGATGGAGCTCCAAAGTACATGAGTTGTCTAAACTACTGCTATGAAATATTATTTTCATGTATTGAGCTCCTTAGAGGTTGGAGTTAACAAGGCGGGGTTTGCTTAATCTCAGTTACTGGACATATAGAAAACAGTATATTAATGGTTTTTTGAATTTCTAAGTACCTGAAGAACATGCAAACTTGAGACCTTCAAACTCACAGGAAAGAAGAACCAACGGAATTTCTGGAGCCATGAGATACTGGGTTTCCTTGGTGTGTCCAGTAATGCATCTATTAACCAGGGGAAACATGAAAAATGGTGATAGAGTTGCTGTTGAGCACTTTTTCTGCATAGCAAACAGCATAAAATTAGATGTGTTGCATGCTAAGTCTCCCCTGAATGTTTGTTTTGTGCGTCAACATCCTTGAGTTTGGATCGTGAATACAGTACTGCAATCACCTGCATTATACATTAGCCATTTTCTCAGTTTTCAAATGTGGATTTCAACCACGGAAATAATGGGAGGTGCTGCTGCTTCACAGTTGATTTTCTTTTTGTTGATCCATTAGGATTTCTTTTAAAATTTTCCTTCTTTTCATCGGGGGAGGGATGGGGGAAGTTGAAAATGGAGGAAGAAGGACATATATCCTAAGATGAGGAACGACAGAAAGCTAAAGGTTTTACGAAGAACGATTATAAAAAGAAGGTACAAGATTCTCAAGGCAGGGCACAAACAACTGGCCCATCTGAGTTGATGCAAGACTTCCGAGTAAGAGAGAACATCATTCCAGTAAGCTGAAGTCAACTTTCTGATAACAGTTTACAAGTATTTGTGTTGTTTAAAATGATTTAAGATTCTTCTCATACCTTTTGTCCACCATTATTGCAGGTTGGGCATCTTAGGTTGAGAGACGATGGCCCAGTCGCCCCCCATCCCACCTTTTCCTTTTTAAAGTTTCCAAAATATGCACCCACACGCACAGTTCACATGGATACCATGTAAATTAATGAATAGTAATGATACAGAAATGATTTCAATTAACTCCACAGCTTTCCGCTCATAAGCACAAATCTCCTTGAGCTATGGAGATCACAGAAGTTCTTGAATGTAGACAGCTCAAAACGAAATAGTGACAGATTATCAACAGGGACAACCTATCTGAGCACGAATATCTCTAGATGAGCATGGACATTCAATCAACCCAGAACTATCAAGTTGGTATTTTAAGGAAAATAGAAAAAAATTTGGGCAATCAACCTACTTGCCCAACAGCAGAAACTCCCTTGTCTGTTCTTCCACATCTCGAATACCGTATCTCCTTCCTATCACCAATTAAAAGCCTTGTCTTTTCAACAAAATTAATTCACATTTGTCTTTTTGTTAGATTTGACAGCAAAGCAACATCTTTCTCTTTGAACAATCCCTCATCTCGAGCCAAGCATAAAAAAACGAAAAAGTTATCCCTAAGGAGACTGATCTTTTCTTACCCTATATAACCATAAGATCCATTCCAATGACCTAAAACTAGAGAAATGCAATGCCTCACTTCAACTGTTGGATCCGTTTCTGCCTCTGAAGCGAAACCATAAAATCTGAAACGTCGCAAACAAGGTTAAAAAGCTCTTCATTCTTCCACCATCAATCCAAAAAGTGTACGATGCCAACGAAAAAAAAAGGAAGGAAGAAAAAAACACATAGCTGCTTGTTGTTGACGAAAAAAAAATTCAAATTCAAAACGTGAATGAAGAGACTGAGTTAACAAGCGCAGCAATTATAAGAGAAGAAGAAGAAGAATGGTTCTTTGATTCTATTTTGAAGATAATTGATTGTGATTTAAATAGACGACTTCTTCTTCTGGTTCTTCAGACATGCTTCAGCTTGTTCACTCTGTTCTCGCTCTACTCTGCACTACAACGCCACGGCGAGAGTACCCATGCAGAAAACTTTTTCAAGTTTTCTGCTGGGCTAATGTGGGCCCCAAGTATTATAAATTTTCTAAAATTCCCTCAGTCTTATGGGCCGAGACTTTTCTCTTAGATTTTTAGATGCAGGCCCAGCTTGATATTAGAGGGGACTGAAACATCGTCAACGGCAGTTACTAAACCGTCGAGTTTCCCGGTTTTTTTTTTCCATTTCAAAAGGTAGTTAAACTGGGAGGAGAAAAGATCCGTGTTGAATGGATCATAACGGAAACGGAATTCTATTTTTAACAAACAGGCTACTGCTTGCTGCCTTTTATCACTTGCAAGGATCAAAGCCTGATTTTTTTTATGCATTTAACTTCAAGGCTGCTTTGCCATGTGACTCTTTGATAGCTTTCGGTAACTAAAAATACTTGTTAATTGTTACTGGTTTTTATGGTTTTGTTTATAGTATTTGATGCCGGAATTCTTTATTTTCTTCACTGAATGTTAGTTTTTTCAGGACTCGATTGATTGATTAATTTATTGGATCTTGAAATGTATTAAGCGTTCATCATAAGGGAAGAAGTACAATTTATTGTGGAGAAACGTAGGATCATAGAATTGAGATTTCGGCAGCCGGATCAGCTGCGGTCAGTTTAAGTAGAGTGATGGTTTATGAATTTGTCTCTTGGAATCGGTGGTAATCATCAGATTGTGTAGTTGTTGAGAATTTTGGTGGGATGGAATATAGTGATGGTTTCGTATCAAAAGAGCATCGGGAGCTTGCACGATCTGCTTCAGAGAGTGCAGATCCGTTGTCTGTTTCTCCATTGCAGATCTCAATTCATACAAAGTCTGCAAAGTCTCCAAATTCTCCAAGGTCACCAAACGGAACTGGCTCGAGCAGGGGAAGACCTGGCAAGGGAAGTCCTTCCAAGGGGAGTCCTGGCAAGGGGAGCCCGCTGAAGTGTGAAAGGCATTCACATTCTCCAAAATACGGGCATCCTAAAAAAGGTAAGGCGATGCGCTTTCATGTACTTGTTAAAAAAAGAAGATGTTCGATGATTTCATGAAGTTTCATAAGGCGATGAGCTTTCATAAATGTGAAGTTTGCAGAAATTAATGAATAGAAGGTTGTATTTTGCCTTGAATTTATGGAATTTCCCATATGGCTGTGTGAGACAATTTGATTGACAAACTGCTGATAAAGACATAAAAGTGACCCTCAACATTTTTCTTGGTTTATAGGTTTATCCTGACATGCATTCTCTTCCTGTCTTCTAGATATGAAAACTCTCATCTGTTGTTTTATTGTTTTTGGATTTAGTGAATGATTTGTTAACATAAAGGGTAGCTTTAAACTGATTCCTTTGATAAGTATATTTTCTTGTGGCAGGTGGTTCAGGGGGCAAAGGTACGTGGGGAGGGCTACTTGAAGTCGATGATAGTCATTGTCTTGATCCAAATGACCCAAACTTTGATAGCAGTGAGGTGTTTAATTAATAAATCTCACCTTTCTGTGTTCCATCATTGGATTTTACTTCTAGAATTAGCTTTGCAGCATCCAAAAAGATGCAAAGCATTGGAAGGGTATTCTTTTGCTGCAAGTAACAAAAATTGTAGACTATGTCCACTGTTGCAGGAATGCGATCATACAACTGTGAGAAAATCGACAACGGATTTTCTAGAGTTCAAAAAGAAAGCTACAATTGTAGTGGAGGAATATTTTGCAACTGATGATATTGTCTCAACTGCCAACGAATTGAGAGAGCTTGAAATGTCTGGCTACCACTATTATTTCGTGAAGAAACTTGTCTCTATGGCCATGGACAGGGACAATAAAGAGAAGGAAATGGCTGCTGTTCTTTTGTCTGCTCTTTACGCTGACATTATCGACCCCCCACAAGTTTACAGAGGCTTTTGTAAATTGGTGGAATCCGCAGATGACTTAATTGTAGATATACCTGACACCGTCGATGTTCTTGCGCTGTTCATAGCAAGAGCTGTGGTTGATGACATGCTCCCCCCTGCTTTTTTGAAAAAACAGATGGCGGCTCTACCTGAAGATTCTAAGGGGGTTGATGTGATAAAAAGAGCTGAAAAGGGCTATCTAGCAGCCCCTCATCATGCAGAAATTATTGAGCGGCGATGGGGAGGTGGCATGCAAAAAACAGTTGAGGATGTGAAGGCTAAGATCGACAATTTACTGCAAGAGTATGTTGTGAGTGGAGACAAGAAAGAGGCTTGCAGATGCATCAAGGATTTGAAAGTTCCATTCTTTCACCATGAAATAGTAAAAAGGACGCTTATAATGGCAATGGAGAGGAAACAAGCTGAAGGCCGGCTACTAGATTTGTTGAAGGAAGCCTCTGAGGAAGGTTTGATTAATTCAAGCCAGACAACGAAAGGATTTGGAAGGATGATTGATTCAGTAGATGACTTATCGCTTGACATCCCAAATGCAAGCAGGATATTACAGTCCTTGATATCCAAAGCTGCATCGGAGGGATGGCTGTGTGCTTCATCTTTGAAATCGCTTGTACCAACACCAAGGAAAGGATCTTTGCAAGATGATTCGGCCAAGACTTTTAAGCTGAAAGCTCAATCTATTATTCAAGAATATTTCTTGTCTGGTGATATTTCAGAGGTCGGTAATTGTCTCGGATCAGAGAACAATGCTTTTTCGGCGGAACTAAATGCCATCTTCATTAAAAGACTAATAACTCTTGCAATGGATCGAAAGAAGAGGGAGAAGGAAATGGCTTCGGTTTTGCTTTCATCTTTGTGTTTCCCATCAGATGATGTCGTGATTGGGTTTATTATGTTGATAGAATCTGCAGATGACACTGCCCTTGACAATCCGGTGGTTGTTGAGGATCTTGCAATGTTTCTGGCAAGAGCAGTGGTGGATGAAGTGTTAGCGCCACAACACTTGGAGGAAATTGGAACCCAGTTTTCGGGGGCAGAGTCAATCGGGAGGAAAGTCCTTCAAATGGCAAAGTCATCGTTAAAGGCACGACTTTCCGGGGAGAGAATCTTAAGGTGCTGGGGCGGTGGGGGAACCAGCAGTCCTGGATGGGACATTGAAGATGTCAAGGACAAAGTTGGAAGGCTGCTGGAGGAGTTCGAGTCCGGAGGAGATATTGGGGAGGCTTGTCGCTGCATAAAGGAGCTAAGCATGCCGTTTTTCCACCATGAGGTTGTCAAGAAAACATTAGTGGCGATAATTGAGAAAAAGAATGAAAAGCTGTGGGGCTTGCTTGATCAATGCTTTAGCTCAGGCCTCATAACCACATATCAGATGATGAAGGGTTTCGGGAGGGTAGCAGAATCTCTGGAAGATCTGGCTCTTGATGTGCCTGATGCTGAGAAACAATTCACACATTATGTTGACAGAGCTAAGCTTGCAGGGTGGTTGGATTCTTCCTTCTGTTTAAGCAAATCAGGACCTGCCAGAGCCTGACGCCTATCTATGATAAAAGGCAGGCTTTCTAATCTAAACAGCCTCATGTAATTGCCAGAATTTCCCAGATACGTTACACAGGTTTAATATGAAATTAGATGTTAAATGATATACTTCTCTTATAGGAAACCATTGCACTATATCCTGCACTGCACATGTTTTGATGTTCATGAAATTCTGCTGTGCAGGTTGTGTTCCTGGTCTTGTTATTTTTCTTCTCGACTCTCCGATCAAACTGATGAAGAGAGCCTGAAAGTCTGACAGGTTTCACTTGGTTGCTGTCGCCTGTTCTTGATTCACTTTCCATTGACCTCTTCAGGAAACTGCTGCCATGCCTCTCGCATAAAAATGCAGCCGCAGGAGGGAGAATTTCATGAGCTGAAGCGGAAGAAGATAACTTGATCCTCATGGAATGATGGCAATTTCACACCCGAGAATAGGGAAATATATACTCTGCTGTAATTCTCCTTCTCCATTTTTTTTTGTAGCACTAATAATTTGTTTACTGGCTTACATATGGCTAGTAATTCTTTGCTTTGAATAACTTGAAACAAGATTATTAAATTTAGCTTGCTTCTTATTCAATTATCCCTTCTATAATCTGCAAGTCTGTTTCAAAATGACATGTTTTGATATATTTTTAAATAAATAATATTGATTTATATAATCATTCGATAATATTTATATAATCACAATACACGTATCAAGCTCAATGTTTTGAAGAAAAAAAATATTGATAAATCATTTTTCATTAATTAATGTATAAATTAAAATTATTTATTAATCGATTAAGTAATATCTCAATTAATGAATAAGTTTTCATCATCCCAAGAATATTAATTTATAGAGTTTTAATTAGGATTTGATGCAAAATCAATTAGGTCAGAGTTGATCAACTCGACAAATCAACTTGCGACCTGGTAGACCAAGGTGAGACCTAATTTGATTTAAAAAAAAATGTCATTTTTAAGACTTGAAATAAAATTGAAACAAACATCCTTTTGTACTGACCAGACCTTAGACTAGTTCATCGGACGGGGTGGATCTTATATCGTAGTTTAGACTTGATTTTCATTAGGGTCAGACCACTCTGAACCAAGGTTATCAATATTATTTTAGTTATCATTTTAGTTTTTTTATTGGTATGAAACGTTTTGATTTTGAAGTATTTCGGTATGCCGTTTCAAGATTGTACTATTCATATATAATTAATTAAATATATATATAAAAAAACTTAAAAAGAAAAAAAATATAATTTTATTTTTTTATAAAATCAAAATTGATAACAAATTTATTTTTTTATAATATATATTTTTTAATTTTTATTATTTTAATTTTTACATTTTCAATACATCTCAAACAATAGACACACACACACACACACACACACATATATATAATAGAGAGAGCAGAGCAGATTGAAGAAGCGGGGGAACAGTGACCGAAACGGAATACCTGGAGTGATTCTGGGGTGTTTTGGCCAGTATTTGATCGGTATTTCTAGTATTAACCGGTATTTTAAACGAGACAAAAATGACATCGTTTTATCTCGTTTTTGCACCCGGTATGAGACGTTTCAGCCATTTCAACTGAAATGGATCGAATTCAATAACCTTGCTCTAAACATTTTGTTCGGACTTAGATAGTATTTTTTTTTAATTTTTTATATATATATATATATATATCAATTTTAAAAATAAAACTATATTATTTTAATATATTTCCAAACAAATCATATTTTCAACATCAAATTCTAACTTACTGTACTATTGGGCCCAAAACGCACATCGTATTTGCGTTTGAACCCAAAAGCGCCTGGACACCAGCACCCACTGACTCACTAAAGCGAGACACAGTAAGTGAGTGTTAAACCCTGTTCCTGTGTTGTAATTCTGAGTGTGGATATCTGTCAGCTCTAGCGTAGATCTTCGTGAGGTGAGATCTCTCATTTTTTGTTTTGTTAAAATCCGAAAACGCAGCTGATTAACATAATTTTTTGCAGTTGAAGAGCTTTGATGGATTCCTCAATTGCTTTATTTGGCCATCTCAAGGTAAGATTTTTGATCTCGAATCAGTTATCATTTTTGTTTGTCTCTGCAAATGTTATGAATCGTATTTTGTTTATAATTTGGCGATTGGATTGGATTTGAAATACAGGCAGCAGAACCATTTTTCTTGTTAGCAGGACCCAATGTGATTGAATCTGAGGAACACATTTTTAGAATGGCCAAGCATCTCAAGACTATCTCCACCAAGTACGTTTCTTATGCTTCTGTCAATACCTTTAATGAAAAAAAATTTTATGTTTTTGTGGCAAGGTGATTGAAGAAATGGATTGCTTTTATTATAATTGGAAGGAAGCAGGCTGAAGAGAATGGTTTTTTTTTTTTTTTTATCTTGTAGAGTTGGATTGCCACTGGTTTTTAAATCAAGCTTTGATAAAGCTAACAGGACATCCTCAAAATCATTTAGAGGTCCAGGAATGAGCGAAGGCCTGAAGGTATCAGTTCATACTTTTTATGCTTGTAATTCATAACTGTTAAAACAAGACAAACAGCAACTATGAAATACAAGCAAATAAGCCCACACATCCACAGGTTGGGGCTAAGTTAAATGTTCATAACTTGTAGACATCGAGTTAGAATTCAGGATAGAATAATGTTGGCATACTTTCTTTATATAGAACACAGTGATTTGCATAATGATCTTGATATTACAGTCTTTGCCAATATTATTGGATGCGACAGCTCAAATTGGATGAATATATGCTAGCATCAAGCAATGTATGTCTGTATACATTTTTTTTGTAGTTATTCAATGATTACTTCCTGATACCTTGGTACTCGATCTATATCCAATATTGATAATGCATGCACAAAATCCTTAAGAGGTTGGTAGTCGCATCTACAAGATTTACTTGTTGGTGTCATGTTATTAGTAGATTGTCAAGATGCTTAATAATTTTAGGAAATTTCACATACATGAACTGATAACTGATTAATATACTCTCTCTTGTATTTGGTGTAGATCCTTGAGAAGGTTAAAATAGCATATGATATCCCCATTGTTACTGATGTGCATGAAACAATTCAGGTAAGCAACCATCTTATTCTTTTACGGTTGACTTCTTTCTATTAGTTTTTTGTAAGGTTATATTATATGATCTACTATGTTGAACAAATGTTTATTGCATGGCTCTTCTAGACTTTCAGTTCCATTAGGTGGAGCATTACTTTGTCATGGTGTGAGAATGAGAAATGAAAGACGATGCACCTAGCATGGTCCAAGCTGAACTAAGTTTTAGTTCTATGCTAATCACAACTTCTTATGAATAAAATTTGATGTATTGTCGTGTCATAAGATGATAATGATTATGTATCATTGTATTGGTCTTTTATAACTTCCGAGTCTTTTTAATTAGTGATCAAAATGGTAGAATTTTGAAGGGGAAAAAAGAGAGGATAAAATTACTGTTCTTACAAACCTTATGGAGTGTTTTTCAATTTTTTTCTTTCCTTTGGAATATTTGTTAAAGAATTTTCATTAGCCTGATTTCTTGAATTATGTAAATTCTTACAACCTATTTTATGTCTTTTCTACATGTATTCCTTCATTTCTGTTCAAATTTTTACCTTTTTATTTAGTGCAAATTGCTCCCAGTATAAAGTAGTAAGGTTTTTCCAAAGTGTCACAAACAACTGTAAACTTTTCTATTTGTCCAGTGTGAACCAGTTGGCAAAGTTGCAGATATCATTCAGATTCCAGCATTTTTATGTCGTCAGGTTAAGTTGCTACCTTATATCTTTTAGCCTGATGTTTCCACATGAGTTCATTTTGAGTTTGAAAGATGCACCTTTTCCTTTCATTGTTTATTTCAATGCAGTTACCTCATTTTTTAGATTTTATAACAGACAGATCTTCTAGTTGCAGCTGCCAAGACTGGAAAAATTATTAATATTAAGAAAGGCCAATTCTGTGCTCCTTCTGTGAGTTCTCTCTTTTCCATGAAAAAAGTTTTCATATTGATGTGCTTGGATTTCAGGCTTTTGAAATATAGGTATGCCTCTGTCTAGTGTTGTTTCTTTAATTAATGATCATAGAATTAAAAACATGCAGGTCATGTCAAATTCTGCTGAGAAGGTAAGGTTGGCTGGAAATCCAAATGTCATGGTTTGTGAGAGGGGAACCATGTTTGGCTATAGTAAGTTAGCCCTTTTTTTTCCTCAGATGATGCATGCCATATGCCTTTAAAAGGTGTTGTTCGTTTCTTATTATCTTCCAACAGTGTGTGTGTATTTGGGGGGAGGGGATCCTTGAAGTTTTGCAGCTTTCTACTTGAAATGAATATAAGAAGCTGTGTTTTTGTTTCTTATTATCTTTCAACATAGGGGATCGATTAAGGGATTCTTGAAGTTCATAATTTTTTTATCTAAAACAAATTTAAGAAGCTGTTTAAATTGGCATGCCAGTGATGCAGGACAGCCTGGATAATTCAAAATTATGCCCTGTCTTGCAAAGATAGAATGGCAGGTAATCAATAAGGTTTGGAGAATTAAGGTTTCAGAATAGAATTTGAAGTAATGAGGATTTATTATCAGGAATAACATGTAAAAAGAGAAAGAAATTGAGAGAACAGAACGAAACACTCATTAAGAGAAATTTGATTTTGTATGTTTTCCAATTATTTGCATGCAAGTGAACTAAGTTTTTGTGAAGTATTCAATTTAAGAGTTTGGTGTAAACATATTTGGAATTTGAAGTCTTTGATGAGTAACAGCATATTTGTTATTCTGTTTTGATTTGATCCTATGTTTGGGCTTGGCTTGTAGGTGATTTGATTGTTGATCCGCGTAATTTTGAATGGATGAGGGAAGCTAATTGTCCTATTGTACGTCAAATACTCTTCTTTATTGTTTCATACAATTTGATGCTCATCAAGTCCCTTTCTACTGAAGAATAATTCAATAAGGTAGAAAGTACATAACGTATACAAAGGGTATCAAAGCCGAAGGTGAATGGTAATTTTACATTTATAAGACCACCTAAATTCTCCTGATTCTCTTCCTCCACACAAATCTCCAAAACTGGACCATTTCATTTTTCACTCCTTGAATTTCTTGTCTATGAGATAAGAAGAAGTGTCATATTTGATTAGGATTCTATTTTTCTTTGCAAGAGGACAACATCCTTTGGCTTTCTTAGAACTTGATCCTGAGATGTAGGCAGAGCATATATGGATAATTGTCCCATTCATTAGCTTGAATTTAATCTTCCATTAAAAGGAGAAAAGTTTGAAATATTTCATTAAACTTCAATTTCATATTTTAAGTTAACTGCATTGGCCTGCACAACTTTTGTTCTTTTAGTTTAGAAATCTTGAACCCTTATCTTTATCAAACATGTCACGTTTAAAGTGATTATACAAATTATCTATACCCGCTTAAAGTATTAATCCACTTCAGATAGTTCTTTTGGGTTATTCTACTGACGTGCTTCTTATATTCAATTTACTTGCTATAATCTGGAAGATTTAACCACTGGTTTGTGTTTCGAAACAGGTAGCTGACATCACACATTCACTACAACAGCCTGCGGGAAGAAAGGTGTGGATTGTCTTGCATTTTCCGTTGTATAACTAGATAATGGCACATAGATTCAGCCTTGATAAATTTTAGCAGACAAGTATTGGTGTCTTTTACATGATTTCCCTCATAAACATTAAGAATGTGGGAAACCAATCTATTGATAATTTTTGCCTTCGGTGTCTTATAGTGTCTTTGATGCTATGGTATTGTGTTCTTCCTTCTGGTCACTATATATCCCTAGTCTTCATTTTTATGTTAAGTTTAATGTGTTACTATGTACGTCTCCTTTTTGTATTTTTGCCCTCTAAAGTATGTTCTATCTACAGTTGGATGGTGGAGGTGTTGCTAGTGGAGGTCATCGTGAATTGATACCATGCATTGCAAGAACAGCAGTGGCTGTTGGGGTGGATGGAATTTTCATGGAGGTATGGTGATCTGTTGAAAATTATCAATTTATTATTGGAACGTCTCAGGGTTATATATAAACCATAAAATTTTAGGACTAAAATGAAGACTTTGTCAAACTTTGTTGTGGTTCCATCCGTGTTTGTGGAGACTTTTAAGTTCATCATCAGGAGGAATTTAAGTGAACTGGTCTGGTTTCTACCATTCCAATAATGTTAGTTTTTCTATATGAATTTTCTTATGTTGTGAATCTTTTGCATTTCTTCTGAGTTTGCGATGTTATGATTTCTTGGCCAGCCCAGAGGCTTTTAGTGGTTGTGTCCGTGTTTGTTTCTTTGATCATATACATGTATAGGCTTCTCAAATATTCTTTTTGGTGCTTAGGTGCATGATGATCCTCTGAATGCCCCAGTGGATGGTCCAACTCAGTGGGTGAGTTTTACATACGCCTTGCTTGTGAAATATCCTAGGTGTTTTTCCTTAGATTATAAATATATATTTGTTTAAACAAACGCCTGTTTTATTGAATTATGTCTGTATAATCATCTATCCTTTTCTTTTTCATGAAATTAGCCTCTACGCCATTTGGAGGAGCTGCTAGAAGAGCTTGTGGCAATAGCTGTAAGTATTATCTCCATCTTTGATCAGCACATAGACTTCTTCAAAAGCTTATACACCGTCAGAAACTCTTCTTTGTAGTAACGCTGCACACATTTTATAGAGAGTACACCCAAGTGTTATGTTGGGGCTCGTGATTGGGAGTCTCGCTTTCATAGAACCCTACCAAACATTATGTATATAACAGCCTGTTAGTTTGAATAATTTCATTCGCTGCCTCCTCCTTCCCAGTCTCTTTCTACCATCTCAAGCCAATGTTTCTAGAAAATCCCCAAGTTCATGTAAAAAATTTGACTGGTAATAGTAGCTGTGTATGATGTAGCATGGATAACACATTATTTCCATTCCATTATTGACCTGGATGTATACTTTTCTTTTGTATTACAGAAGGTGAGCAAGGGGAAGAAACCGATGAACATTGATCTCACACCATTTCGTGAATAGGAAATCAATGGCCTCCCACAATGATTTCGAAGTAAAACTTATTTGATTGTAAGATTGCTTTTCACTGTTGAATTCTTAATTTTCAAGACATTCTGTATTTGCATCCAGTCTATTCATGCATTTTTAGACATTGTTTCTCGATCTCCAGGTTATTGTTTACAAAGTAACCTTTTGACTCATTCATATTGCAAATCTCCTCTCGTCATGTCGGCTAGCAAAATTTCATGTTATTTAATGGTTGTAATCTTGAATAAAGTGTGGTTCTTTCTGGAAAGCTATTAGCTTCCACAAATTCATCCAGTATACATGAATTCTTATACGAGGACGAGGAAGGGCGAGGGCATTAATGGAGTGGTCGGATTGGGATTCAAGTCTTCTCCATCGTTAATTTTTTACTTTCTTCCTGGTACCAACTTTGGGATTTATGAAGGTATTAACTTTTATGTGTATATATATATTATGTTTTTATTAGGTAAAGAAGTATAATTTGTGATATATGTAATAATATTATGAGTGTTTTTTAATACATTAATATGTAGGGGGCATCTTTAAAATCATTAAAAAAAAAAAATTCGATTAACATGCAAGCTAACTTGAAACTCTTTTTAAATATGTGTGGTAATGATATTTTAAAAAACATTTTTTATTCTTTTTAAAATAGTATATTAAAATCATTAAAAATATATTTAAATTTCCTTATTTTCTGATGTACCGAGGAAGAGCCCAATACGGTGCTCATCTCGGAGAAAGCCTGAGTTGGGCTTCTCGGTGAAGGCCCCAACCGAACCAGCTTTTCAATTCGGAATCCAACGATTGCAATCTGTTTCCTTTTTGTTGGTCATTCAAGTTAACCCATGGAAAAAAAATCCACCGTCCCGCTGATACAGTGCCGCCCTTTCATTTCCTTCTCTCGCAAAAGAAATGGCAGCATTATTTTCCCTTCACCGGAACCAGAATCATATAAGATGGGCGCCATCGACACACAAGAAAGCCATATTCGATGTTCCTGTGAGTACCCAAGTTCTGTTTACTATATTGCTTTTACAGTTTCCATTATGCATATGATGATGGCATGGAATATCAGTTCAGGCTGTCATGGTGGTGGAGTGGAGTCTCTATTTTCTTCTCCCTGCAACTAATTGAACATTTGACTAAATCAACTTGTATTTCAAATGAACTTTATCTATTCAAACGGTTAGATAAAAATTTGAGAAAGAAATTATAGAACTCCATTTGTTCACCTTGTATTTATTTTCTTCATCTACATGTTTGCGGCAAAGTTGTAAAATCCGTTCCGATCGCCGTTCCGGTTTTTTGATTGGAACGAAACGTTCCGGTTTCGGTGTCAAAAAAATATAATCTCAAATTTAGAAACATCTCTAAAATTCCAAAATATTATGAAAGTAAAATGTTCGAAAATAAAAGAAGTATAAATCAAACATCTTCTACATCATTAATAAAAGAACCATTTTTTTTTTATCTTATTTTAAATAAAGTTAAAGTATTTTATATATAGTTTAATGATATAATTAACTATATAATAAATAGGAGTAAGTTATATAATTAAATAGTTGCTTTTGAAAAACCCTCCAACAATAAAAATATTATTTTTAATTATATTTAAATTAAAAAAATAAATTTAAATATAATTAAAAGACCCACAAATTTGAGATTTGAAAAAACATATCCCACGCCGCCGCCCACCCTCAGGCCTCATCTCCTCAATGGCTCAATCCTCATCCTCTTCTCCAAAAAATTTCAAATAAGACTCTAAATAGTGACCTCATTGCTGGATGCCATTGTAACAGTTGCTTCTTCAACCATGCAAGGTTGACAATGAAAATAGCATCGTTCAAATATTTAAATTGGCACAACTACTTTCCAAACAAAACGGGAAATTCTCATATTTAAATTCAATAATTTAAAAAAAATCATAATTGGAATCTTGAATGATTAATAAAAAATGAAAATTGATAATCTTTTCCCATGCATGGAAACGATTTGTATTGAGAGAATGATAGTTGTGTAAAATATCAAGGTTAAGAAGAAGATTTCTGAACTGCTTATAGGCTCCAAACTCTTTGTCTCTAACTGTTTATGCTGTGCAGGAAAGGTTTGGACTGCCCTACCAGAGGACATTCCAGTCAAGGCCATCAAGAAGTCTTGTGGTCAACGACGTGCTGCTTTACAAGAGCCGCAGCTTCACTTGGGTATATTTCAAATTGTGATTCAAAAATATTTTTAAAATATATATATATATATATATATATATATATATATATATATAATTATTTTAATACATTTAAAAACAAAAGGTATTTTCAAAAGTAACCGTAACTAAACTCCTAAATAGACATTTAAAATAGACCTCGCAATGTCACATGGAAACATTTCAGGGGAGCCATTCAGTACTCTCGAGGCTGTTAGGATCAATGTTGTTAATTTAGTTTCGTTTCAGCTGAAATGACCGAAACATTTCGTGCCAGTTAAAAATTAAGATAAAACAATATAATTTTTACCTCGTTTAAAATTTTAGCTCGTTCCATAAATTTCAGCTGGAATGTTCTGGTTTCATTTCCACCCGTTATGTTTCGTCCAAATAGTTTTTTTTTTTAATAATGAATAATTTTATAATATCAATCAAATATTTTAATCCAATAGTTAGATTGAGATAAAATTTTACGAGTCTCTTGATATATTTATATATATTATATTAAAATTTCAAAGTAATCCGAGAATATAATGACCTTATAAGATTGATGATGACATTCTCATCATATTATACATGTTTATAATTTTATTAAGAAAAACCATTTTATTGTCTTTTTTTTAGATTAAATTGCACAATTTAAAATAATTTATTTTTGGATTTGAACTAATTTTTTTTGAATTAGTATATTTAATTACACACACATTAACAGTACAACTCTGAAACAACATGTCAAAACTCTCTGAAACCAAAATATTATGTTTCAAATTAAAAAACAAAGCAAAAACAGAATTGACACCCTTGATTAAGACTATAAACTTTGCCATACCAAAAACATTAGAAGCCACCTCTAATTTGATTCAGAGATTGATGCTGGCAGGTTTAGACCCTGCCATGGCAGCGATAGGTATCTTAGGGCCATTTCTCTCAGTATTTTCCTTTCTGTTTATTTTGCGAATAGTAATGACCTGCTACCCAAAGCTTCCTGTCGGAAAGTTTCCATATGTATTAGCTTATGCTCCCACAGAACCATTTCTCATTCCAACCAGAAAGTTGATCCCACCACTTGGAGGACTGGATGTTACTCCTGCGGTATGATTTCATACATTTAGTGTATCTGTGCCAATTACAGAGACAGTAGTGATGCCTATCAAATTTAATTCAATTTGAGTTTGGGAACCGTATCCAATTGCATACATTTAGTTAACGATGAATTTAGTTCTGAAACAAGGACCCAACACAAGGAGAAAATAAGAACCACGACAGACAAGGACAACAAAATTCGTTTGTTATTCTCACCATCAAACATTGTTTGGACATTTTATGGACCATTTCTAGGACACTAACGTTGACTACCATTTGAATCGGTAGACTATGAACCAATCATATGGCCAACTGAAAACAGAAGCTTTCATGAGCTGCGTATGTCCAAAGCAGCATCTAAATCCAACTTTGCCTTCAAATGTCTGCCACGAGAAAGTTTTCAGACAGTGAAACCTGCAAGAAAATAGATTCTTAGTTCTATACAATTCAGTAATACAAATGTTGTGGGAAAGGGAATGAGAGATCCTGTGTTCCTTTTAATTACCTTTTCACCAAGTTTGAATGGGGGAAGACCTTTGTAAGGGCATGTACCGCAACGGAAAGCATCCCCTAATCCACACTGCGTGACATAAGATAAAAAAATTCAGGCAGGAAGAAGAAATAATTAGCACAAACCACAACGCAGATGACTTTGAAGCATGCTGATTTTAATGCCTGCGTGTGCTAAGTCTATTCATGAACTATGATGCCTTGAAGCTGTTAAAGTAAATTTCCATAAAAGGAACCTAAACATGTGCAGCTTCTTTCCCATAAAGTATTTGATATTAAAAACCAGGACACAACCAAAATGGACAGCAGTGTCATCCCCTACCATTTGTCATCAAATCAGAATAATCTAGGGATCTAGGGATAATCATGTTGAGACAATCAATTTCACTTGTACAAATACAATTACATCTTCATAAATGTGCATAAAGATAATATAAAACATACACTGCCACATGCTGATTGTGGATTTTCCAGCTGATCCATAGTGAGTCCCAACTTCACTTTCTCCTCTTCCTCAGCTCTACCACAAGTGCAGTTCTTGCAAGCCTTCCTTGCGCTTCCTACTTCACAATCACCGACTTCACATGCAAATTTGGTTACTAGTGGCCCAAAAAACAACACAAAAAAGCATAAAACCAAAGTTTAGTGTCTTCTATCTAACCAGGTGGTAGCTGAGGTTTCTTCAAATCTTCTTCCGTCAAAAGGCTATCCTCATCAATCAAATCTGAATAATCATCATTCTGAACCTTGACTGGTGATTTTATGGATTTCTTTAGTGCAAAGGATGAACCAATATTCCAAGAAGGCTTCTTGGCCTTGACCTAAGAATAAGAAGGATTATAAATTCAACCAAGTATATTGCACTATGAATATGAAAAGCAAACAGTATTAGGATGCAATGAAAAGAGTGATACAATTGAGACTGAAAAGAGAATATGTACCCTTATCCTTTTACATTAAGGATCAACTTGTCAGGGTTCTATCATTCCTCGTTCGAGTCAAGGGGCAGAGGATAACAAGATCATAATAATGCCAACAATCACAAGTGAAAAATAACTCACCCCAAAAGAACAAATCACAGTGGAGAGTCCAACAGATTTTGGTTGTAGAGCTTCCGCTTCCAAGAACCCACCCAAAAGCAACTTGCGCTGAAGACCAGAAATTGCCTACAGAAACACCATGGTAAGAAGCTTGATCACAAACTAAACCCTATCAAAAACAAATAAAAAAGGCATTTACATTCACCGTGTCGGTTTCCCCTATAACAGATTGCTGAGAACTGTAAATCAGAATGGTTCCACCAGGCTTCAACACTCTAAAAATTTCCTTTAACAACAGGTCACCAGGAAATTCAATTGAACTGAAGATGGAAATGACAATATCCACAGAGGAAGGATCCATTGGCAGCTTGCCTGTCATAATTCATCAGCAGATGTTAGACGAGGACGCAACCTAGCATGTATCAACCTCGTTCAATAAACAAGGAACAACTGGTGCAAGCATGGAATTTAAAACATTGCTTATATATGCTACTGAGAACAGAGGAATTGATCGTGAACTCTATAACTCATCATTTTTTCCAGCATATTTACCCATGCTAAAGTGCAATGTCCTATTCACCTAGAGCAACCTCTTTTTCTCTGCAAGCTCTAAAAAACTTCCAAACAAAATTGTGTCACTTAAATAATCACCTCAGTCCTCGTAAATATTTAAGAACATGGTCAAATAACAACATCAAAGTTCATTTCGAAAGATGCACCCTGCAAAGCTTGAATTGCAAGCACAATTGGGAATGAAATCAAACTAACAAGGAAAGAAGCAACAACAAAGAGATTAACGAAAGTACTTAGAGATGATGCTTGAGTGATAACTTGAGGATCACACTGTTCAGCCTCATCATTGGCAACCTCCCTTGCAGCATTTGCTACAGTACCAATTGAAATAAGAGTGTCATCTGTTAAAGCCAGCACAGAACTCTGCAGCATTCTCTTAGTGTCCTACAAAACACCAATTACAAATATTTTAGCAAGACAGCCCAGCATAACATCATCATACAAAGCACAGATCATGACAGATCTCCTCATGGGCGGGTCCCGTGTTGAATTACCCAAATATTAATTCTAATTTTCTTCAATATAAACACAAATATAATAAATTATGAAATGTATTCGACATCAAATTAAAAATGAAAAAACAAAAACAAAAACAAAGACAGAGGTGGATCTACCATGCCGACTACCAGATTAGCATTTCAAACATTAAAAATAAAAAATAAATAAAAGAGAGAGCAATAGGGATATCATGATGATTTACCATTCGCTGATTCTTCCAAAACCTCTTCGAGAAACTTCAAAAACCCTAGAGACAATTTCTTTTTTCGCCGACTTTCTCTCGCGTTCTTTAAATTTTATTTTCCTTTATGGAGTTTGAAATTTATTACGTTCGCGTGTTTATACACCTCCCCGCTGTTTTTATATTGAAGAGGCAAGGGATGAGTCGCAATCCGGTGTGACGCAACCACATGAATGACAAAAAGAATGTGATGACGTGGACGCGATTTTAAAGTGGAACGCGGGGCGCTCGAGTCTCCCCGTGAGTAGGCAACGCGGGGTGTGTGCTGGAAATCGCTGATCGTGTGGACGAGGTGTGTTGGTAACACGTGTCGAAAACATCATGATATTTATCAATTTGTCTAAGGTAACATTAGATATGTCGCAGCAACTTCTAACTTTTGACCGTTGATAAATAAATGGAGTGACGTTTACGCTTAACGGGAAATTCAAGGTATCAAATATCCATGTCCAAGGAGGTGGTAGGTCGAGTCGCCATACTTGCAATTTGCTAATTTTATCCTGCCAATTTTACAAATTTTAATTTGAAAAAGGGTATTTAAGGTATTTAATTAAAATTGTAGGATAGTTTCTTCCCATATTTAAGGATATTTTTAATTTTTTTATTTATAAATTATTTTTAATTTTTATATTATTTTGATGTGCTAATATTAAAAATAATTTTTTAAAAAATATTATTTTAATATATTTTTGAATAAAAATATTTTCAAAAACAATCTCATCAGTACTCCAAAACAAATCTTATATATTGTTAGTATTTCTCAATTAGATTATTAGTAAAAACATTTCCAATTTTAATCATGTTTTTCTTATATAAATTCATTAGTCAATTAAGTATTTAATTGAGGGGGTGTTGCCGAATATGCTAGTGATTATTTATTAAAGTATTCTTTATTTATAAATACATTAGAAGAATATTTAAAAAAAATATTTTTGATATTAATATATTAAAATGATTTAAAAACACAAAAAAAAATACATAAATAATATTTTTTAAAAGTAAATCTAGAAAACTAATCAATTGCTCATTAGCCATGAAACTACCAATTATATATTAGCCTATAAGTATAATTTATTTAACAACACTTGCTAATTGATATTAAATAAGAATAATGTTTTTTGTGTTTTTTATCATAAATAATTATATGATTTTTTTTTAAATTCATCATCACCATGTTTTTTATATTAGTGCATGAAAATGATTGATTTATAATATTTTCATTTTTAATTAAAATTTTCTTTTATAATTACTATATCTTTTTATTGAAAGAACAATGACTCTTATCGTAAGAAACAAATAAAGAAATATAAAAATAAAAAATGAAGTTTTTTTTATTAAAAAGATATAATTTTCCTTATCGATTCAAATTATTATAATTTTTTTGAGTACTTATTATTATTATTATTATTATTTATTCATGTTGTGTTGCTAATATAAAGAAACATATTGTTATAAAAATAAATAAAAAATATAAATTAGAAATGACAGTTTAACTAAAAAAAATACATTTTCTTCAATAATTAACTTAACTTAATGGGTGATGAAATGGATTTTTAAATTATTAGTAATACACATTTAATAATCCTGCTCATCATGTATATGGACACAGGCTGGTGCTAACAATCTGGAAGCCTGCTCTTCGAGGATAATGGCGACGGAAAACGAAATAAGAGAAGTCGAAGGCACAGACGGGAGCGGATCTCCACCGAATGATCCGAAAGCCACACAGAAAACGGTCAGGACCAAAGTACCGGAGGTAGAGATCCATCTCTACAGAGAAGGCAAGGGTCCGATTGACGTGTTCAAGTCGAGATTGGGAGGGTGGGACCAGGACCAACTGGAGGTTCGAGAAATCCTTGAGAAATACGGGCTAAAGTCGATCTTCGCTTTCAATCCCTCGTCGGGTCGGGGTGTACCGATCCCTTTTGGGAGGAATGGTAGGTCTTTGCTTGGGTATAGAGATGGCTCGGTTATTCACGTCGATGGAGCAGGAAAGGTAATTTTAGTGCTTGATTCCGGATAAATTTGATTGTTATTATTATTATTTCCAGTTTTCTTTATGCTGCGGCAATTATTATTTTTTATTCCAAAGCTCTGGCGCTTGCTTGCAATTATATTGCACTAAGCCGATTGGTGATAGAATAGTAGCCTATATAAATATTGGAAAACTGGATCAACCATGATGAAAAACCCAAAAATTCAATCAGTGGGTTCTCTCTCCTGTATTTGCATTGAATGTTCATTTCTGAAATTTAATTTTGCTAAGCATGTAATTTTTAACCAATATTCATTGCACTTTCTTGAAATGATTTCTGAATGTTGGAATTTTCTCTACATTTAATTCTCCCAGCTGACACTGTACCAAGGCGATGTTCTCTCACCGTATTTACACTACTAGCTAACTAGAGTTGAGCCAGATGAATGCTATTAATTTGCATAGATTACAAGACACATGCCTTGCTATTATTTTTTTCCCAAAAATGTTTTTGATGCACAAAATGCTCATTTTCTTTCAATTTTTTCGTTTAGAAAATTTCAGGTTGCTGTAGGAGTTGGAAAGCCTGGTTAGGTATCCATGTTAAAATTAATGGTGCATGGTTTGAACTTTTATTTTTATTTAAAACGAGGAAATGGAAGCACTTTGTTGTGTGTTTGAATCCAGCTTCCATGTCATAGATGCTCAATCGGGCATTGACTGGCTAATTTCAAAAGCATCGTCCACATCCTTTCCATTTCTTGATATTAGACAGTAATATAAATCATATAAGGTATATTAAAGAATATTATAAATTATATTGTGAAATTACATCTAACAATTTAAGTTTTTAGGTGAGATAGTTTTTTAACACTAAGTAAAATCTCACCTAACTTGTTTTTCTTTGACCCTTTTAATACCGATACTTTAACCATGCATCCTAACATAATTGCCTTACATAGGGCATGCGTTTTTTGTATTACTTATTCTGGGAGAATTATGGACATAGATTATCAAACTACACTTATGTTTGCTTTAGTTTCTGTTCTGATGTAGTATGTTTTTGTGTAGGCACATGATTCTTTTAGTGTCTACAAAAGAGTTTCAGCTCACATAGTTTGTTTATGAATCTGTAGGACTCCATGATCAAACCAGTGACCAAGATCTTACTTGGGACAGCAATGATCGCTCTTTTTTTAACTTTAGTTCTGAGGGAAACTCCGGAATGGATCAAGAGATCAAACCCTTTCGGGGGAAGCTTCCCTCCATGGATCCTTGCTTGTGCTGTTATCGTTTTTACTCGCATGAGGAAGAGAACTAGGGACTTTTTGAAAAAGCGCGGCTGGTAAAACACTTGCTGCTGAACATTTCTGGTTTTGCCGTTCTGTTTTTGTGCTTGTTTTTCATTATCAAATTGAAGTTTTTTAAGTGTTTCTTGATGGTTTTTATAAGTTAATATTAAAAAATAAATATATATAAAAAAATTAATTGAAAGATATGCACAACAAACACTTTGAGGGGCCAATCTGACTGCTTTCAAGTTTTGAGATTATCAACTTCATTTCCGGCCAAGTACCTCCTTTTAATACCATAAAAAATCCCCAAGTTTGATGATGACTGTTGCCAGGACAAGATTATCAAGCTCTCTGTCTGGTTAAAACTCTTCACATCTTATCAATGGGTATAACCTCTCTGGCATGGATGTTTTTATCTGGAAATCATGTTGAGAAAGACTATTGAGAATGACCTGTTCCAATAAATTTAATCATGTGATCTTGGATATCATTTTAAGTGATAATTTGAGATTGTGGTTGTTTTTAAAAATATTTTTTATTTAGAAAATATATTTTTATTTTTGATGACAATACATGAAAATGATATGAAATATTAAAAAAATAATTTTAAATAAAAAATAAAAATATATTTTATAATTTTTCAAAAATATTTTTAAAATACAACTTATAACTTGAGGCTACAATGCTAGATGTTAAAACTATAAAACTATTCAAATGAAGATTCGAATGAAGAAGAGTCTCATTGAGTTCATGTTTGTTTTTGCATTTCATAAATATTTTTTATTTTAAATTAAAAAATAATATTTTTAGATATTTTTTTTATGTTGATATTAAAAATAATTTAAAAAATAAATAAATATTAGTTTGATATATTTATAAATAAAAAATATTTTTTAAAATAATGTAAATTACAGTCACTATATAACTATTCATATAAAGAAAGTCTATCACTGAGCTCTTTTTGAGTACTCATTTAAAATAACAAGAGAGTTGGTTCTTGGTAATAATTCGGTAGTTAAAGAAAGAAATTTTCATTAACTCGAGTGTTGATGACTAGTTAAAATTATTTGATCTTATTTAACACATACTAAAATCATTCTTGAATTATAAAAATCATGAATTAAAAACATATTTCAAATTTAATTCTTTATTTAAAATAATTCTTTTTTAATAATTTATATAATTTTAATATGTTAATGTTTAAAATGTTTTAAAAAAATAAAAATAAAAAATAATATTTATAAATAAATATTCTAAAAACATCCATATCACCCTATCAAACACTTCTATGCAAATTTGATAAACGACATGGAAGGCTAAAGGCGATTTTATATTTATTATTATTATTATTATTTATCTATGGAAATTTGATTTTCATTTATTATTATTTACACACTGTCGGCTTGCACTAAATAGAAACTTTAAAGGAAAATAAATTATTTTTTCCATCTCGTCGATACCAAAAATAGCACATCGAAATTGGCGCCTCTGCTCCCCCCTTCCCTCGCAATCTCCTCTCTTGCAAACAGTGAAAAAAAGGGAAGAGGTTTAGTTTCGTTTTCTGATTTGAATTTCGTACTCCGTACTAGCGGTATAACTCGTGACAGTTAAGAAAAAAAAAGGGCGGCATGTCAGCGCGTGGGCGTACCTTGCTCAAGGTCATCGTTCTCGGGGAAAGCGGGTACGATTTCTAGGGTTTTTATTAAGATTCTTACACATACATCTCTATAGAAACAGAATCTAATTTGGTATTGTGAATGTTGTCTTTGATCGCCAGGGTTGGCAAGACTTCGTTAATGAATCAGTATCCTGGATGTTAGGTTTGGCTTTTCTCTGATCCATTAAACCTGCATGCTAATTAATGTTTTTAGTATTTTTTTAATCAATTTAGTTGCAGATTATATAGAAATTTATGGTTTGCTATGCGCTTCTTTTTGGAAATGGGATGTGGATTTCTTAATTGATAACTCAGATACGTGCACAAGAAATTTAGTCAGCAATATAAGGCTACAATTGGTGCCGATTTCGTTACCAAAGAACTCCAGATTGATGACAGGCTTGTCACTCTGCAAGTGGGTTTCCTAGCTCTATTGATTTGTCTTCTCTGTTTCGGAGTGTCTGCAAGAATGCTTGCTAAAAAAGGTACCGGTATTTATGTCTGTAGATATGGGACACGGCTGGGCAAGAAAGATTTCAGTCACTTGGAGTTGCATTTTATAGAGGAGCAGACTGCTGCGTTCTAGTTTATGATGTGAATGTCATGAGATCATTCGATACTCTTGACAACTGGCATGAAGAGTTTCTTAAACAGGTTCATCGTTGCTTTTCTTCATTGTTTCTATCAACGATTTTTCTCTTTACCATTTATAGATACAGGTTTGAGTATATAGCGACTGTGTTGGAAAGCGTCGTGTGTTTATGATAGTAAAATAAAGCGGTGGATTAATTTGGGCTGTGTTACTTGCTCATAATTTTGGCTATGGCAGCAGTTCTGGAGAAGGGCTAAGTGCCTTCTTCTGCCCCTGGAATTATAATCACAGCCTTCTTAAAGTTGGAATTTCTTATGCGATGATTATATGTTTTGCTAGACAGTTAGCCATCACCTTATCTTTTTAGGGAAACTTTTTAACGACGGCTACAGATGAAATAAATTATAAAGATAAACTAGTTAAAAGTGCCATTCTGTCCACTCAGTTATCAAAGTGAATAGATCAACTTAAATGAATGGATAGCTGCTATAACACAGATGTATACAGGTGCTCAAGGCTTCTTGATTCCTCAAATTATTCCCACACATTTGATTGATTCTTTTGATGGACATTGACAGGGTCTTGTTCGTATTGAATTGAACATCACCAGTGGTTTTTTCCCGGTGTCTTTTGCATTGAGGATTCTGTCTTCTAGAAGATCTTTTTTTTGAATGATGAGTTTGCAAATCATTTTTTTATCTAATTTATGTGTTACGGTGTGATGGGCTGAGGTGGATATTTGGGTTTTATTTTCTTTTTTCTTATGTGTTGGGGTGTCTGGCTTCTACAAGATCTTTTTTTTGAATGATGAGTTTGTTCAAAAAAAAATTTCCTATTTAACTCGTGTTGGGATGTGATGAGCTGGGGTGGATATTCAAGGGATATTGATAATGTTTAAGCAACATAGTCCTGCTTGTGAATTGGAGCGTAGAGGGTTGTTCCCGTTATATTGGATATTGTGATCTCTTTTGGAATGCTCCATATTGCTTGGATTGTACCAATGGATGGAGGCATATGGAATTTTCATCACCTGCAATTGGGTCCGGTTTAAGTAATTAGGGAAATAATAATTTCCAAGTATATACTCATGCTAATGGTCCATGGCATAGGAGGTTTCCTTTTATGTTGGATATTTTAGTCTTTCTTGGAATGCTCTATTTAGTCACCCCAACTCTGTTGTTCGACTCTGAAATAAGTGTATAGTAGACCAAATTAAGATGATTAATATTCTTAGGCCTTGCTTCAGTGGGGTTATCCAAAATCTGAGTGGGTTTTGCCAGGATTTTGTGTAAAGATAATAATTCTGTTACTTGGTGATTGATGAGTAGAAACATTTTGCTTTCCCAAGGGAATTTGTCAAGGATACTAACAGCTTTTGTGGAAACGCCTCAATTTTCTGAACTTGGTAAAGTTGAACCATCTCATGGCAGCATTTTTGTGGAAAATCATGCATTTCACGTTATATAATGGATGAGGATATTCCTAATTATTCTGGGCATCCATCACTTGCCTGCCCGATCCAGGGTTTATGGTTTGCAACACTTCAGTTGATAATTTTTTATTTTGACACTGTTGTTCTCCTTCCAATTTAACATGGTTTTCATTCCTATTCTGTCCCAGGCAAGTCCATCTGATCCCAAGACATTTCCGTTTATATTGCTCGGAAACAAGATAGATATTGATGGTGGAAATAGCCGAGTGGTAAGGATGTACAGTTTGGTGCTGGTAAATTCACTTTTCCTTAATCCTTGCCCTTGGCCTAATATTTATCATGTGCAGGTTTCCGAGAAGAAAGCTAAGGACTGGTGTGCTTCAAAAGGAAACATACTTTACTTTGAGACATCAGCAAAAGAAGATTACAATGTTGATCCTGCATTCTTATCCATTGCAAAAACTGCTTTAGCCAATGAGCATGATCAGGACATGTAAGTTTGAATTGCCTGCTGGATTCTTGTCTGGATTGTATTAGCACCATATATAAGTAATGTAAGCTGTAACAACTACAGTCATAAGTTAATATGAAGAAAAAAAATGGATTGCTGATTTGATGTCAAAAAAATGAGATGCCATGAGGTCTTCATGTGACCAAAATCAGAACTAAACAGAAGTCATGCTTAACAACAAAGAATCTTAAAGGGAAGTATTTTTTGGAACAGGTTAAGAAATTGTTTGAAACTATTTATCTTGTAGAAAATGCATGGAGGGCATGGCATTGTCAGATCTGTAAACCAAAAATTAACCCTGTTTGGAACTGAGCATTTTTATTTATTTATTGAGCTATTTTGGTGTTCTCTCATAAAATTGTTTCAATGTCAATTCTGCTTGGTCTTGCTTGCATCTTTGCTTGTGGAATGTGTTGGTATTAACGGTTAGTAAGAGATGGCAAGGGGTATGTGTTGCTTGGATGCTTCTGGGCTTCTTAATGCATGGTCTGTGTTGGCAAGAAGGCATTTGAAATAGAAGAAAGAACTTGTTAAGTTACAATCAGCATCTCTGATGACTTTCTTTTTTATGGCCATTATATTATGTAATGGCTGTTAATTTAAAGAATCAGAGCACTCCATTACTGTTTTTCAGTGTTATAATACTGTTATTGGCGATTCACAAAGTAATGGCTGCATATTGAAAGTACTGCCCAATAATGGTCCACTTACATAATTGATTTTGTATTTAAAGTTCATATTTTCATATTTTTCATCTTTTTTATAGCTGAAGTATGTTGTTTATATGACTTTTATCTACTAGAAATATTATTATTGTATATATTTAGCAAATTATTAGAAAACATGTATTATTAAAGTTTGCTAAGAATTGCTAATGAATCCACGATAACAATAACCTTGATTGATAAAAACCGCATAAAACTATCTTTATAGCTCTGTATAGCTCCTCTCTTTTCTAATTTCTTTCTCTTTTTTTCTTTTTTTAATTACTTAAAGTCTACTGTCATTTTTCATTTTAGTGTTATTCTTGTGCGAGTGTTTATTCTTTCTTGTTTTACATTATGTGGTTTAATATATGAAAATTACAGAATCACAAGATTTTGGAAAACAAAAAGGATTTAAAATTACCAGGTTCTTGCTGTGTGTCTATCTTCTTTTGTCATGTGCATCGTTTTTACTCTTAAGTCAATTCCTTCCCCCCCCTAAAATTCCTTAGCTTTCTTTTCTCACTAACTCCCAAATCTCTATAATGATAGAAAAGTGCTTAACTAGGAAGTTCCACAATATTTCTTAACTTTTGTTTGCAAATATAGAAAATAATCTGCTGAGCATCTGGAAAGTTTCATGCTAAAAATTTTCTTCTTTTTCAAGCTGATGGAGTGGCATTTAGTAGTTTCTCAAGAAGATTGGATATCCTTCCATTCATGATGTTTGTTGCATGGTATTGTATAAAATGCTGAGTTCTGGAACAAGATATTTCTGTTCCCCACAGAACATAACAACTAGAGTTTAAAATTTTAGGGTCTCTTAGTTGTGTGATTTGTGATTGCAATCATGCTTTCACTCTTTTCTCAAATTGTTTGCTATTATTATTTACGATATAACAAGATGGTTGCCCATTAGTTCCGTGATATGTTACTTTAAAATAGTTGCCATTGATATTTAGGATCTACAGCCTAGGATGGTTTGCCATTGGTTTTGTTAGTATGTTTATGTGTTTTTCTCTGTACTGATGCTTATTATTAACATAGGATTTATTTTTGTATGGTGAGATGGTGACCGTGATTTACTAGAAATTTTCTGTGTATGTACCCATTCAGTTCCCATGGGACACGCTCTTTTTATTATGCTTTTGTTGGGATGCGTTCTTTTTATTATGCTTTCATTTGTAAGTAAAACCTTTTGGATTTGTCTTATTTTAGAACCCTAAACCTTAATTTAAATCTAGCGCTTGTACATTCCTCCTTACTAGCATTTCAATGATATATAGACTAATCCAAAACGTTTATCAATGAGCTTCTTCAATGCCCCCATTCCTTTTTTTTTTAATTGCAGATACTTCCAGGGTACCCCAGAGAATGTCACGGAGAGTGAGCAAAGAGGCGGCTGTGCATGTTAAATTCTGGATAGATTTAACAGATTCTTCATAGTGCTCATGTTCGGCTCATTTATCACTTTTTGGTTGTTGTGGCTTTTAGCCATTTTCTTGAAAGTTATTTTTGTACGCATTGCACACTAAGCCCTTGATGCTGAGAAATGGTTGAGTGTCAATATGCCATTTCTAACAGGCAGTATTGTTTTTGGTATGATAAATTCCGAGTCTAAAACTGTAGAATTCCACCTAGGATTAATAAGCTATGATGTGCTTTCAGGTTCTCTCTGCTCTGATAAAAGTGAAGTGTTTTTAGATTTATGTCAGAATTGAAGGCTTCTGCTGCTTCCAGTTAAAAGATCTCATTCCTGAAGGTTATTGTTTCAATTTTCTCCTGAGATTCCTTCCATGTATTTTACGCTGGAATGTAGATAGTGGGCCTGGTTAAGCGATGTCAAATATGGACAGGCGGGGACGAGCTTGATCCTCCATTTGGTGGATACAGTATTGTTTTTCTACCTGGGTATTGTAGAATGCTAATTGATGGATGATTTTTTTTTAAAAAAAAATATTGTTAAAATGATTTTGAGTGTGGAGTCTGAATACTAAAATACAAATTCTAACTCATTGTGCCTGTCAAATTTGATCAGTTTTTTTAACGTCATGGCCTACCCAGATTCTGCTCTGCATTCCTTCGCAACCACCAAGAATCAATTTTTTCACGGGGGTGGAGAAGATGCATGCTTATACGAGCCAAAGAATCTCCGAGAATAGGCATTGAGTGAGGCTACACTGCAAAATATATGACCGGGTGTGGTTAAGTATGGTTATTTTTAAAAATATATTTTGTTTGGAAATATATTAAAATAATATTTTTAAAATTTTTAAAAATTATTTTATGTAACAATGACAGCCAACGCTGTCACTGCCAGACACCGGTGCGACAGGCTAACCCTCGGGCTGAATAACCCCCGGCGACACCAGCAGCGCTTGGTGCTGCTGCTGTCTTTGCTCGCTGAGGTGCATTGGTTGCGCGCGAAATATAACCAATAGCGCTGCCGGCTGGGCATCTCCCAAACTTTCTTTCTTTCTTTTTTCTGACCATCCTGTAGATTCCAAGTCAGTACAGTAGCTGATTTTTATTTTTATTTTTATTATTTATTTTTTGGGTGAGGGGTAACCTTGCAACTCAAATACAATTTGTAACCAATATTAATAATAATTAAAACATGCAAGCAAAAACTGTAATTGTTCAATGATGGTTTGGATACCATTCGTTAGTCTTCCCGAAACACGTAAAAAGTGTAAATAGTAAATTTAGGTATTTTCAAAAATCCTAAACATTAGATAAATTTAACGTTGTTTAGGGAATATTAAATATTCTTTTTAACTTTGAATGATTATTTCAAGAATAAGTTTGAATCCAAAGTATCCAATTTGTAAAGTTAATTCACACAAAATACTAATGAGAAATATCATTTTTTGTGTGTGATTTCATCTTGTTTTTTTTTTCCTATTGGATTTGATATATTATTTTAATTGTCTTTTTACTTTGGCAAGTTTTTCATATTGATATTAACATTAAATTGATTAAAAATTAATTTTTTTTAATTATGCTTAGATTTAGGATTTTATAGATCACAAGTTCAAGAAATTAAATTAGGTGTAAAAGATTTATCCGGGTTTGATTAATTTTTTCTTCTTTTCAAACTCATGTTTTTTAGTTTTATCAATCAATATTTATTGTATTGTAGATTTAGCTTACTTATATTTTCTTTATATTATATTTTTGTTTTTTTTCTTTGTTATCAGATAACATCCTTTTAAGATTTGATTTAAAAAAAAAATCTTTATTTTTATTTTATTACAGTATTTAATTAATTAGAAATTAGAATTATATCTTTATATTTTTTTTTCATCCTATTTTATCTTAATCTTATATATATGATTACAAGGGCTATTTTATCTTTATTTTATATTTATGAGTACAGGGGCTAGCCCGTGATTTAAGTTCCTTAAAATTAACTATCAATGGTCCACTGTATAGTTTAATCAACTCATGACAAATAGTAAACTTGATAAAAAGTCAACGTTTTTTAATAACAAAATAATCAAATGACATAATTACACTGCAACTGCCGGCCATCCATATATGTGATGAATTTGAGTTACATAAACCCTAATCTTTAGGCAGCAACGCCAAGGTTTTAATATATATATATTAAAAATAAATTTGAAAAAAAAATGAATTGTTTTAATATATTTTTAAACGTAAAATATTTTTAAAAATGACTGCCACTGCAATTTCAAACGCTACATGGATGACAACCTGTTTTTAAGACGTGCCAAATCCTTTTGGAAAATATTAAAAAGTAAACACCAGAAATATTCGCAGGTCCAAAAATATCAAAGAGAACCATCAATTTCCCTCGCATCATCAATATAGACTTCTCAAACATTGTCTTAGCAGAAAGTCCGGCCACCCAAGCACAGCATCTCTTATGTTAAAAGGCTAAAAAAAATAAATATGTTCGTTGTGCATTTGCGTAACGACTTGGAGCAGGCACTGCTTTTGCCCCGCAAAAATACAAGAGAATAGTAATTGGAGATAGAGTAGCATATCCACAGTCACAAGCCAAAACATCCATCCATAAAGTACTTGCACGCCTCAATAGGTAGATTTTTGTAGCATCGTGAACGCAATTCAGAGACAACCACCCCTCAGAGCAAGAACCAGATGAAGCACAGAGCCACCCTCAATATTGTAGTCGCGAGCTGTCTTGTCATCTCCAAGCTGCTTCCCAGCATAAATAAGCCTGCAACCAAGTGTTTATAAAAGGAATGTGATTGTGATAAAACCTCATCTTCGTCTGTCATCCAGATGAAAGTGTTAAATAGGCAACATGGCGAATAGAAGAAACCAGGTAATGTTAAGAAACCTCATTGGTGTGTCATCCAACAAAAGTTTTTAAAGCGTGACATGGTGCATGTAAGAAACCAGGTACTATTGCTTTGACACGCTAACAGGTCCCTGTGTTACTGGTAAACTAAGCATATGGTTAACAAGGTTGTACTTGGATGATCCCTATGGTTACAGCATGTTGCTTCCATAACACATGAGAAAACATGAAAATGGTGGGGCAGAATGACAACAATCATGAAACAAAGAAGGATCGAATTGCTACCTTTGCTGCACTGGGGGAATTCCTTCTTTCTCCTCAACCCGTTCCTTGATCCTATCAATGGTATCGTTCGGTTCAATGTCAATTTCAATTTCTTTTCCAGTCAGAGTCTTCACCTTGATCATAGTTCCTCCCCTGAGCCTCAAAACCAAGTGAAGCGTGGACTCCTTCTGGATGTTGTAATCAGCAAGGGTACGCCCATCTTCTAATTGTTTACCAGCAAAAATCAATCTTTGCTGGTCAGGAGGGATGCCTTCCTTGTCCTGAAAAAGGTACATCCACCAACAGTCGGACATGATTTCAGCAACTCTTAATATAGGAACATGACACAAACCACAAAAGTATCGAAGCAACTTAACCAAAAAGAACACCAGCAAGTTGCTGCTGACACTAATTGAATATTTTTACCCAAACTTTATCAAGCTGCTTTCAAACAATACAAAATGGAATTAATTTTTCATGGTTGCAGGTAAATAACATCACAAGTAACACACTACAAAAAATTACAAAAACAACCGGTGCAGACAGCTGTTAAGTACAGCTTGATATCATTTCCATTGAATTTTCCAGCTCACAAATATTCTAATCAATCAGTTATATGAACGCTAATCCTAAAACAACTTTTACTTGAAGAATATAATTAGTGCAAGCTTTTGCTAGAGAGCAAGACCCATTAAATACAAGGCGAAAATGAGTCTAAGAAACAAAATCCAAAGCCTTTGTTTTAACCCATGAGAAACAAAAAGTATTATTGGGATCCTGCAGGTAATCACAACGAAACCAAAGAAAGAAAGAAAAAGAACATGAATCATGAAACAATCTTTCCGTCAAAACAAAGAGACCCAATAGAAATTAGATGCAATAACAGGGAAAAACAATTTAATCAAAAGAAAAGCGAGTTAAGAAAGAAAAATACATGAATCTTGGCTTTGACGTTGTCGATGGTGTCGCTGCTCTCGACCTCGAGAGTTATGGTCTTGCCAGTCAGTGTCTTGACGAAGATCTGCATCTTCTTCTTCGCTTCTGTGTTATTAAACTTGTCTTTTCTCTAGAACAGAAAATGAAAAACACTACTATACGATCGAGAGAGAGAGAGACGGGCTGCGATTTTTGGGGATAAGTATGAGCACGCAGGGTACTTGTACCTGTGGGCCGGGTTTTTTTTCGTTGGAGGCTATTTTCAACGTATTTTTTATATAATAAATGTAAAATAAATAAATAATAAAATTTTAGTGAAAGAGCTAAAACAGCTCGCTAAATCACTGTTCATGCACATCCAGATCCATTGTGGATTGGGTTGCATGATCTGGTGTTTTAATTGATATTTAAGTCCGATCACTTGCCGCCACTTTTTTCCCTTATTACCATATTTTAACAGAATTGAACAAACAAGTCATCTGGCCGAGTGGTTTAAGCGCGTCCAAAGCAGAGCAGGAGTGGGAGTTCGAGTCTCTCTAGCAATGTTTTTTTTTTGAAATAGCTAAACTTATAATTATATTATTATTATTTGTATCCTACAACTAAATGAAGAAGTCCATTTGTCGAGTGGTCACAGCAACGTCAACGTCGGGTGAGGTGCGGGAGTTTGAATCTTAGGAACGAAAGTGACTTTTGAGTAATGAACAGTGATTTCACTGTTCATGTCTGTTTGAGATGTGTTTTTTTACCTAACTATTTATGTCAGTTTAAGTGCATCACAATAAATTTCTAAACTTCTTTTTTTATAATTTTCAGTGTTCATTATTATTTGATAATATGTTTTTCTCTCTTTTTTTATCATGCTTTTTTTTTTGTTTATTTTTTTGATAATCATAGTATCTAGGCTAGTTTACGCACAACACAATTTTTTCCCCACATATATTTTTTTTTATAGCCAGGGTAGCTTACACGCATCACGAATAATTCGTAAACTCATTTTTTTTTCTTTTTTTTTCCACTTATAAATTTCTTTTTATAACTTGGGTGTCCAGACTAGCTTATGTGCACCATAATTATTATTTTATAGATAGTCAAAGGAGATCACTATTTCAAACAGTAATTAATAGTGATTTGAACTTTGGTTTTTGTGGTTCATTACTATTTGAAAAAGTGAATTGAAATATAATTCTGGTGGGAGATGGCAGGAGTGTTTGGGAATGCGTTTAAAAATCGCTTTTGAATAAATCAGAAATTTTTTTATTCTTATTTTTATTTTAAATTTAAAAAATAGTGTTTCTAAATGATTTTGATGTGCTGATATCAAAAATAATTTTTTAAAATTAAAAAAAATATCATTTTATTGCATTCATAAACGAAAAACATTTTCAAAATAAACCTCAATCACACTCTCAAACAGGCACGGCATGTGGTGGAGGTGAAAGGTAAAAGACGACTTGAACTGCTAGCTAAATTTTATCTTTTCAATGACATTTATTATATATGTATTTTTCATTTTACTCCTTATACTTTTAATTTTGAATTTTATTTTAATTCTTTTAGTTTATATATATATATATATATATATATATATATCTTAAATGGTTCTTATTTTTTCTATGTTTATATGAACATGCTCTTAGTTTTTGTTTTTTTATTTTCATTATTTCCACTATTGCGAAGGTTTTTTTATTTAATGTTTAAATTTTAATTTGTGTTGGTGATCATTTGAAATTTATTTTTTTTTTAATTTTTTTCTTCAAGTCAAATAATTTTTTAAAATCTAATGATATTTTTTTTAATTGCTTTTTTGTTAACATTTTTAAGTGTTAAAATTTCTAATTATTATAGATAAGACATTTAAAATAATGATAATGATTATTTTTTTGTTAATATCTCAATCTTCTTGCTTTTTTAATGATGATGATAATTTTATGTTAATTATTTTGTTAAAATATACTAAATAGATAAATTTATATCAATTTAACATTTATGTATTTTATAGAAAACTTGCACTTAACAAGAATTCTGCGCAGATTTATTATTTTATCTAAATTTATATCATAATAAAAAAATCTCACATAATTTTTTTTAAAAATATGATATCACTTGCAATGGGGTGCAAGTTATGAGATAATATAGGTTATGAGCTAATATATATTTTTAATGTAGATTTTTTTTCAAAAAATTCAATAGCAACATGAAAAAATCAGCTTATTTAATTTATTCTCCACTACTCTTTTTGATGATTGTCTGTTATATGATATTTATCGTGTAACATGTGGTATATCTATGACAACTTCTAGATTTATTATATATGTATTCTTTTATTTTAAACTTTATACTTTTAATTTTGGATTTTATTTTAATTTCTGATATATATATATATATATATATATATATATATATATATATATATATATATATATATATATATATATATATATATATATTTCTTACATAGTTTTTATTTCTATCCATGTTTATATATACATGCTCTTAGTTTTTATTTTCAATTTTTATTTACTTCCACTATTATTAAGGTTTTGTTATTTACTGTTTAAATTTTAATATGTGTTGGTAGTCATTTGAAATTTAATAATTATTATGATTTCTCTTTTTTTTCTTCTTCAAATCAAAAAATTTCTTAAAATCTAATAATATTGATTTTTATTTTGTTATTTATTTTGTTGTTAAATTGCTTTTTTGTTAGTACTGTCAGGTCTTGAATTTTTTTAATTATTATAGATAAAACATTCAAAATAATGATTATTTGTTAGTTTTGTTTTCTTTTAAACAAGTCAAATTAATTATATATTTGTATATTTATGTAATATTAGTGTCTTACTATATATATATATAACCTAGATTTTTTTGGGAAAAAAATCTTTAGTCCATATTATCGATTGTAGTTTTTCTATTTACCAATTAAATTATTATCAAATTAGTTAAAAAAAACACCAATTAAATTGTTTGGTATATAAAATAAATCACTCATCAGTGTTGAAATTCAATAAATATAATTTTTCCATTTGCTAATAAAAGAATTCATGAAACAAATATTATATACATAACAATCAATCGGTATGTTACACGAAATACATAGCTCATTTCAACATAATTTTTTCAATTCCAACTGTGCAATCTACCGATACAATAATTATTAAAACAGTTTTAATAATAGAAACATTCGATCACTTTTAGGTAGAATAAAAAACTTTTCTAACATATTCTATTAATTACAAATTTAGGAATTAAATATTAAAATAATCAGTTACAACGCCTATAAAATAATTCAATTTCCTGCATAGAAAAAAACCTAGATAAAGTATTCAAAATAATGATAATGATCATTTTTAGGTTTTTTTTTAACACATATGTGAGACAAATTATATGTTTTAATATTTATTTAATATTATCACCTAAAAATATATAAAGAGAGAAAAAAAATGAAATAGGATGTTTTGAAGAAAAAAATTAATATCAGTATTCTGAAATACATTTAATATAATAATACGATGAATAAATCCTATAAAATAAAAATATATTTTGGCTATTAATTTTAATTTTATGCTCTTTTGTTTAAGTTTATTTCTTTAAAAAAAATTACAATATTTTTATTTATAATATTTCAGATCTAATATTGCCGAGGAATAAAGACAACTAAAAAAAAAAGGTAGACAAATTTACCTAGGTTTCTATAATTAAAAAGTATATGAACCACTTCCCGTTTTAATTACAGTATTCCTTTTAGATGGGGAAAAAAACTCATTTCTAACATATTTTATCTATTATAATTTTACTAATTGAATATTAAAATAACTAATTATAGCACGTAAAAAATTTAAGTTTATTTCTTAAAATAATTATAATATTTTTATTTATAATATTTCAGATATAATATTATTGGGGAAAAAAGACAACTCATTGTCATAACCCAATTTTGGGTCATTCCTTGAAATTACCCAAAAACGATAAAAATAAAATGAAAGGGGGATGGTGTTGGTAAAATAAATAAATAAATAAATAAATAAAAAATCAAAAAAAAAATCAAATCAGGGTAAAATTTGGATATTTTTTCGAGAACGCAATCGTGCATCTGTTATGCCCAAAGATGAGAGAAAATATAAATTTCAAGCCAATCGCACAAGTTAGAGGGCCAAATTAAAGACAATTGAAAGTTTAATGATCAATTGAAGGACAAATGGCATAAATCAGAAATAAGGGACCGAAAGGGAAAAGGCGCAAAATTAAGGTTGATATTGAAATTCAGACAAGGGTACAATTGCATAGAATCATGAATTTGAGTCCAATTGGGGGTGCAATGGGAGCAAATACAAATCAAAGGACCAAATTGCACTTTTACCACTAAAAGCACCTCTCTTTCCCTGCACCGGCTGGAAAAGTTGCTGCCTTCGCCGCCGACAAGTTTCCTGCCCCAGCCACCGACCAGCCCCCTGCTCGCCGCCAGCAAGCCTGTTGCCATGGCTGGTAGCCGACCATGTGTAGGTAACGGTAACCCCAGTGGGTGCTATAAAAACCGGCCACCAGGGAAGAAGAGGAGGAAGAAAAAAAAAAGAACGAGAAAAAAAGCTGAAAGAAACAGAGAAAATCTCACGTAAAATTTTGAATTCTTGTTTCCCTCGCGCCAGCTCCCTTTCACTCTCACTCTCTGTCATTTTTCTCCTCTCTCTCTCTAAAAAACGCAACAGACCCGAAGCTCCCTCTCTCTTCCTCTCGGGCAGCCAACTCCCGTCACTGTCGACCACCACATCCACCTAGGCACCACCATCGTCTCTGCCAACATCTCCAGCTGCCTCAACCACCTTCTCCGGCGAAGGAAACACAGCAGCCCCGACGACAGCAACGTGAGCCGTCACCTTCAGGCGAGCATTCCGGCCACCACAGGCCACTATTTTCAACGCCACCACGACCAAAAGAACCACCTCAACGCCCTCTACACAAAGGTACCAACCATTTCTCCATTCATCATAGTCGAAAAATTCGCATTTCACTGTTCATCTTCTCCATTTGCATGAAAAACGTCCCGGTTACTGTTTGTGCACAGTAACGGGTCGGGTCGGGTCGGGCCGGACTTCGTGCCCGGCCCGGGTATTAAACGAGACGGGCTTTTAGCCCATACGGGCTCAAAGCCCGGCCAAGGATAGCTGGGCTGGGGCCCAGATCCGGAGATATCTGGGCTTCGGCCCAGAACCAAGACCTTCAGCCCAGAACCAAGATTAGATGGGCCTAAGGCCCAGACCCAAAACTCTACGGGCCCAAGGACCAGACCCAAGACTCCCCGGGCCTAAGGCCCAGACCCGCGATCCTCTGGGCCGACGGCCCAGACCTGTGACTTTCTGGGCCGACGGCCCAGACTCCATACTTACTGGGCCGACTCACCAGTCCATCAATTGCACACGGCAGTGAAGTGGCGCAGGTACAATGGTGGCACTTGGCAATCGTCACCAAGATATATATATATATATATATATATATATATATATATATATATATATATAACAAAAATGTATTTTTATGCATACGGCCAATACACTAGCATATTTAAAAAAATATATATATTTTTTTTTGTTTTAAAAATATTACATTGGAATTTTAAGGAAAAATGTATTTTAGCATGAATTTCGCAAAAAAAAAAAATCATTTCTTGCATTTTGAGATTTTACAACATGTTTGTAAGATCCAAAGGGTATTGGCCAATATTCCAAAAATCTAAAAAATCTTTTTCGGTGATTCATATTATTCACTGTGGATATTTGGATAAATAAATCTTAAAAGGATTAATATCCAAAATATTCGGCGGGGATAATGTGCTATCATTCACTGTCGATGTTTGGATAAATAAATCCTAAGGAGTTAATATCCAAAATATTCGGCAGGGATGATATGCTATTATTCACTGTCGGTGTTTGGATAAATAAATCCTAAGGGATTAATATCCGAAATATTCGACAAGGTAATGTCCCATCATCTTTTAACCAATAATTTTTTTTTTAAAGAAAATAAATATCATAGTAATCACAAGACAAACAAAAACACCAAGCAGCTTACCTTAGGTAGGGCGTACTAGGGGTGCTAAAACCTTCCCTTTACGCAACCAGTCCCTTACCTTAGAATCTCTGAAAGACCAATTTAGGTTTCCTAGTGACCATAATACTAGGTGGCGACTCCCTTTTCATAAAAATAAAAATTAGACCCCTCGACATTTGAATTCCCCCCACTCACGGGGGCGGTCGCCGGGACGCACACGCTCATTTTTCAGGGTGCGACAGGATGGCGACTCCACTGGGGACATAGGACTAGGCTTGATAATTTTGTTTGTTAATAACATGTTATTGTTTCTCTATATTGCTATGAATGGTTTATTTTATTCAAAGTCTTTAGCATGCATCTTTAAATCCTGCCATCATAATATACCTTGTCATGCATCACTTTTATTATTATGAGAGCACACACTAAACTTTAAGTTAAGTGGGGGACTAGCAGCTTACCTATGACTTGAGTCAAGGTTGAAGTTTGTGTAAACCCCGACTCTTTGTTGAGTGTTTAGACTGGTAGTGATTGGTATACGTACCATCCCGCTACCTGCTAAACCCCCATATTGCCTTTACGAAGGTAATCACTGGGACAACAAGAGACCCTCTATAGAGACCAAGTAGTAAACCTACCTTATGTCTCACATAAAGGAACTAGAACCTATCGTTAGGGTGCATGCTCCGTAATATCTTTTTGCATAAAAAGAAAAAGCCTAAATAGCATTTTGACTTGCAGATCTTGTGAACAAAATGGCCACCACTACTAAACTTTCTATCATGGAATATGGAAAAAATTCTGAATTGGCACAATTGACTGAAGGAGACTGTATTAAGAGCAGCGCTGAAAGCCTATCACCAATTAAGAATCTGAACTGCATGATAAATGAGGTGAGCAAATTAACGCCTCATTTTCAGAAGGAGAATAAGGATGCATTCTTTGGGAAATATGGACGTTTGATGGAAATTGCAAAGGTAGAAGTGTTAAACCCAGCGGTACGAGCTCTAGTTCATTTTTGGGATCCTGACTATCGCCGTTTTTCTTTTGGGAACCTAGACTTATGTCCTACCCTGGAAGAATATGGGATGTTGACCGAATTTCCAAGAGACTTGTACAGAATCTATTTTCCTTTGAGATCTGACAAGATTATCCCTGAATTGTCGAAACTGGTCAGAATCTCTGATTTGGAAAGATTTCTTGAGAAGAATGCCGCTGGTTTGAAATGGAGGATGTTAGAATGTGAACTAGAAAAGAAGTCCGGGTCAAAAAAGGAGAGACTAATTGCCTTAGGCATATTTGGCCTCGTGTTATTTCCAAGCCAGATAGGAATAATAAGCTTAGAAGCTGCTGCTGCTTATATAGAATGCGAAAATACTCGGATCAACCCGGTAGCCTCTATTTTGGCTGAAACCATCATAACACTTAATCATTGCCGGAGAGCTGGGAAAGGAGCAATGAGATGCTGCACACAGTTGTTGTATATCTGGATGGTCAGCCATATCGAAACGAAAAAGCCAATTTTTAATAATTTTTGGTGGTTTAGCCAAAAACCTTTGGAGATAGTGGTAGAAGAAGAATGGGGAAATCTGGATAACCAGGGTTGGTTAGAGAAGCTAGAAACTTTACCTAGTGGCGGTTTCAAATGGAAAGCCCCTTGGGTCAAGGCAATGGATGTCTTAATGAGTTGTGGGCAACGATGTTGGGTTCCGTTGGTAGGGATTACCGGGTATGTGAGTTATGCTCCTGCTCTTGTGGTAAGACAACATGGGGGCATGCAATTTATTCCGAGGACCAGGGGGATTGCTCAGTTCTATGGTTTATTTAAAGACCCTGTCGCACAAGAAGCTTTGAAGGTCATTAGGCAAGATTGGAAGCACTTAGTCTTGTTGGAGATAAAAGGCATTAGGGATCCCAGTACAAGTGAAGGATACGTGAGATGGAGAGATGTAGGTCCTACAATCATGATTAACGAAGGAGTCAAATCTCCCCAATCTAAAGAAAAGCTTGTTAAGAGGAAAAGACTTGATGATGAAGAAAAGTTAAGAAGACAAGTAGAGAAGCTCATGTTGGAGTTGAGCAAAAGTAGAAAGGAAAAGGCAATGATGGAAGAAATGGTGGTAGAAGGCGATAAGAGAAGAGCATTTTTAGACGAGCAAATACAGTCTAAAGATGAAAGGATAGCCAAACTCGAGTCAAATTTGGTTGAAGAAAAGAGCGTAAGATTACGAATTGAGAAAGAGTTAACAGAGACAAATTTGGAGTTGACACGACGTTGCTCTGAACTTGGTGTATTGCAAACTGAACATGATGAATGCCAGGGAAGCATAGAATTCTATCAAGAAAAATTTGCAGAAGTTCAGTGTGAGCTGATGGATAGGATCGAGAAGTACGAAGAATTGTATACTAAATATGTAATGTCAGAAAATCGTTCGGCAAAGTCTGAAGAACAAGAAGCCGTTGAAGTAGAGTTAGCAGTTAAAGACAATGAGATAAGAACTTTGAAGATGAAGCTCATTAAAGAAAGAGAAAAGGTGAAATATTTAGATGAGAAACTAGCCTTAATGGAAAAACATAAGGATCAAATTGACACCAACAATGATTCGTTAAACAAAACCAACATGTTACTCATCGAAAAAATATCCAAGATGGATGAGCAAATGGATGAAGCTGCTGCGCGCGCCCGAGTCATTAGAGCCAATGCAAGAAATGTAGGAAGAGACATCATCCGTTATCGTCGAAGTCTAGCTGAGACCGATGCCTTCTTGGAGAAAATCGAGAACCGCGGATCTGCTTTCCTACCAATGGCTAAGGAAGAAGACTAATTTGTTTTTCCTCTTTATGTTTTCAAAATGTAGTAAGCTTGTCCAATTTAAATGACAAGGGCATTGACCCATCCTTTTGCAAAAATCAGTCTTTTGGTGCATATGACTCAAGCAAATAACTCGAAAAACAGTTTCTCCTAGCAGCAATGTGACAGAAACCCATATTCCATGAGGTGTTGGCTATTAAAAGTTCACAAGGAAACTGCATTCATGCATTGCATATCACAACACATGCATTATATCATACATTTTTCTTATACATTCATGCAAACAGCTCAACTGCGAAACATAGGTCCCCCTGCTAAAGTCCACTACACTCGGTTGAGAAAGAAAATGGAGAACAGCGAAAGAGCAGAGCCAGAATCCCAATACCAAAGGGAGCTTGAAGCCATGCGGAACGACGTAGCTCGATTAACTAGTTTGCTGGAGAAGACCTTGAGAGCAAGGGATGGAGAGGGCACGTCCGATCAAACTGACGAAGCACCACCGGCAGCTCAAAGCCCCGTAGCACCCCAGGTTATTGGGACAAGTTCACCAAAGAAGCGTCCTAACACCATCCGCCCCATCCAAATTCCTATCACCATGGCCAAGGATCCAGAAGATGGCAGATTCCCAGATCATTTGGGGCGTGATAAATGGACCGTCTTAGAAGAGAGGTTAAGGGCGATTGAAGGAAATGATCTATCAGACCCGGTCCGAGCAGCTGAAGCATGTTTGGTGCCTAATATTGTGATTCCGTGGAAGTTTAGAGTGCCGGAATTTATAAAGTATACTGGAATAGAATGCCCGAAGACTCATCTTCGTTCTTACTACAACAAGATGGCGGAGGTCATACATGATGATAAGTTGCTAATATATTTCTTCCAGGACAGCTTGACAGGGTCGGCCCTTAGCTGGTATATGAGGTTGGATAATGCCAGGATCAGAAAATGGACAGACTTGGCAGATGCTTTTTTGAAACAATATAAATTTAATCTTGAGATTGCTCCTGATAGGACCAGTTTGATGACTATGGAAAAGGAAGTTCAAGAATCTGTAAGGGCTTACGCTCAGAGATGGCGGGACCAAGCTATCAACGTGCAGCCACCATTGATAGAAACAGAAATGGTGACTCTATTTGCTAACACCTTTAAGGCTCCATACTATGAGCATCTGATGGGTAGCTCAGCCCAGCATTTTCATGATGCAGTTTGAATTGCTGAAAGAATCGAACAAGGAATTCGAAGCGGGAGAATTATGGAACCCGTGGAGAAAAGAGGTTTTGTCGGGAAAAAGAAGGAAGTTGAGATAAACAACCTTGAGGACAGATACAAGGGAAAGGACAAGAATTGCAAAAGCTATCAAACATCTACCCCCCAAACCACCAATATCAACTTTTCCAAGCCCTCAATCCCAAACCAACCTTTTCACCCAAAATTCCCCGTATATAGCCCAAATAATTCCCAAAAAAGAGACTACCCACAACCCGAAGAGCAACTACCACCTTTGCCCATAACCCTGAAAGAGCTATACGCCCAGTTACTAAGTATTGGGCATATTGCTCCCCTACCAATACCACCTCTGCAACCACCTTTCCCTGCTTGGCATAACCCCAATTTGACTTGTGAGTACCACGCTGGTAATGCAGGTCATAGCATTGAAACCTGTGCAGCTTTCAAGAGAAAAGTATTGCAATTGATCAAGGTCGGATGGGTCACCATTGAGGATCCACCCAATGTAAATCTAAATCCTTTACCCAAGCATGCTGCAGAAAGTAGTAGGATAAATGCAGTGGAAGTCAGTAGTAAAAGAATGGCTTTAAAAGTGACCATGACCAGACTATACGACCTGTTGGTACAATCTGGACACTTAGAAGAACCAACCAAGGGTGACATGGACGAAAATGATTTTTGCCCATTCCATAACAGGAAAGGACATCACATTGATGAATGTATCGAGTTTTATCAAAAGGTCACGAGGATGCTGACTCTAGGGGAGCTAAGGATCGAGAATAGGGAAGGCAATGGAGAGGTAGCAGGGATAGAGAAGTATAGGGTCCAATCAACAGCTAGTGGGCTCTCGAAGTTGGTGTTATATAAGCCTTCATATGAAAATGAGACAAACTATAGGGCAACGCCAGGAAGTTATGTTTCTACCCCAAATGTCGAGGCTCATTCTTTTCAAACCGAGATAAGTGGTTTAACCCGAAGCGGCCGATGCTTCACACCTGAAGAATTGGAAAGACAAAGGAAAGCCAAGGGTAAAGAAGCAGTGGTTTTTGAAAAAGAACTAGAAGTAAATAAACCAGTGACAGAGGAAGAGACGGTTGAGTTCCTAAAATTAATGAAGCACAGTGAGTACTGTGTGGTGGATCAGTTGAAGAAGACCCCCGCCAAGATCTCCATCATGTCATTGATCCTTAGTTCTGAGCCACATCGCAATGCTTTACAGAAGGTACTGAATGAGGCTTACGTACCTCAAGACATCGAGCAAAAGACTATGGAACATCTAGTAGGGAGGATTCATGCTTCAAACTACCTGTATTTCACGGAGGATGAACTCGATGCTGAAGGAATAGGCTATAACAAGCCTTTATATGTCACAGTCCGATGCAAGAATTGCCTAATTGGTAAAGTTCTCATCGATAATGGCTCAGCTCTTAATGTGTTGCCAAGATATATGATGAATGAGATGCCAGTGGACCCCTCCCATATGCAACCAAGTTTGATGATGGCTAGAGCATATGATGGTTCACCTAGGCAAGTGTTAGGATCGATTGAAGTAGAACTCGCCGTGGGTCCGCAAGTTTTTCTGGTAACCTTACAAGTGATGGACATCCACCCCTCCTATAGCATGTTGTTAGGAAGGCCATGGATACATGCTGCAGGAGCAGTCGCTTCCTCGTTGCATCAATGTTTGAAGTACATTGCCAATGGTGTCCTGGTTACCGTCAAGGCCGAAGAAACCATATCAATGATAAAAAATGTGGCGGTCCCTTTTATTGAGGCTGAAAATTGTATGGACGGAAACCTTCATGCATTCAAAGTTGTAAATACTGAGTGGGTGCCTCAAAACACCATAATAAGAAAACCAAGAATCTCAGAAGCCACCCAGATGGCCACTGAAAACCTATTAAGATGCGAGATTTTGGGTCAAATTAAGGTAGGGAAGAAGAAAGCCGAGTGGATTGGTGTAACGAAGTTGAAAGCTGCAGAGCAAAGGTTCGGTTTGGGATACAAACCTAAGAAAGAGGATTATAAACGGGCTGCCGGTGCAAGAAGAGAGAAGAGAATGGCGTGGATTGAAGGAAGAAAGCCCGAAGAAGAGAACTTAGTCATTCCCCCGATTAGGGTCTCTTTCCCAAAGGTTGCTTATGTGATGCGGCTTGACCAGGGACATAAAAGTCCTTTTCAACAGCTTTCACCTATGAGCATAAACACTGTGGATGAAGAAGAAGTCAAGGGTATTGACAGGAAAACTCACTTGGAGAAAAGGGAGGAAGAACTATCGCAGTTGACCATTTACGCTCTAGAAGAACTTACCACCCGTACATGCATTCGGAAGCTAGCAGAGGGAGAAAAGTTTCAAAATTGGGAGACCCAAGAAGCTCCATTGGTTTTTAAAATGTAGTAGCAATATTTGCTTTTGTTATTCTGTTTCATGTTAATTTGATCGTATTTTATCTTTGTTTTGTTTTGAACTGAATGTTTTAATGAGATCATGCATTTTTAGTTCATTTCTCTTTTATTTTGTTTGGTTCTGCGCATTCACACTCACTTTCCGCTTTCAGGAGCCCTGAAAGCGGAACTTCCACAACACCTGCACTTTACACTGAGAATGAATGGCCGGATTTTAATGAATTTATAATAGCTGTAGAAGAAGAAGGAAAGGATGAAAGTAGCATTAAGGAATTCACGAAATTAATAGAACAACATGAACAAGTTTGGGAACCCGCTAAAGAAGAACTTGAAACCATAAACGTGGGTAATGAAGAAGACTAGAAAGAGCTTAAGATAGGGACTCTGATCACACAAACGGAAAGAGAAGATTTGATTACACTGTTGCGAGACTATGTGGATGTTTTTGCTTGGTCTTACGAGGATATGCCCGGATTGGATACGAATATCATAGTACACAGGGTACCGTTAGAAGAAGGATGCAGGCCAGTTAAGAAAAAGCTAAGGAGAACCCGTCCAGAAGTTTTGATCAAAGTAAAAGCAGAAATTGAAAAACAATGGAATGCTGGTTTTCTAGAAGTAGTCAAATATCCACAATGGGTGTCGAACATAGTGGTAGTACCTAAGAAGGAGGGTAAAATTAGAGTTTGTGTGGACTTTAGGGACTTAAATCGTGCTAGCCCTAAAGATAATTTTCCTCTACCACACATAGACATGTTAGTTGACAATGCAGCTCGTAGTTCCACATATTCTTTTATGGACGGTTTTTCAGGCTATAATCAGATAAAAATGGCCCAAGAAGATAAGGAGAAGACAACTTTTGTTACTCCATGGGGGACCTTTTGCTATAAAGTCATGCCATTTGGATTAAAGAATGCTGGTGCCACTTACCAAAGGGCTATGGTGACTTTATTTCACGACATGATGCACAAGGAGATTGAAGTATACGTGGATGACATGATCGCTAAATCTGGAGAGGGAGAGAATCATGTTCAGGTACTAAGAAAATTATTTGAAAGGTTAAGGAAATATAAGTTGAGACTTAACCCTGCGAAATGCTCATTCGGGGTGAAATCTGGAAAGTTGCTAGGATTTGTGGTGAGTGATAAAGGGATAGAAGTGGATCCTGAGAAAGTAAAGGCTATTCGGTCCATGCCGCCTCCAAAGACTGAGAAAGAAGTGAGGGGTTTCTTAGGAATATTAAATTACATCGCCCGGTTCATATCCCAATTAACCACAACTTGTGACCCAATCTTTCGTTTGTTGAGGAAGAAGAATCCTAGAGTTTGGAATACAGAGTGTGAAGAGGCGTTTGAAAAGATTAAGCAGTACCTGCTAAATCCACCCTTGCTTGTTCCTCCTGCACCAAAAAGGCCATTAATATTGTACTTAACAGTGACCGACACAGCGATGGGATGTGTGCTCGGACAACAAGATGAATCCGGAAAGAAGGAAAAGGCCATTTATTACTTAAGTAAGAAGTTCATGGAGTGTGAGTCTAGGTATACTATGATTGAGAAGTTGTGTTGCGCATTAGCATGGGCTGCAAAGAGATTACGACAATATATGTTGTATCATACCACATGGTTAATTTCCAAATTAGACCCATTGAAGTACATCTGTGAAAAGCCCTACCTATCCAGCCGAATTGCAAGGTGGCAGGTTCTACTAGCTGAGTATGACATAGTGTATATGACAAGGAAAGCTATAAAAAGAAGCGTTATTGCTGATCACCTGGCGGACCATGCTGTGGAAGAGTATGAGCCGTTAGATTTTGATTTTCCTGATGAAGATGTGCTTTCAGTTGAAGAAGGAAAACCAGAACGGTGGACTATGTACTTTGATGGTGCTGTAAATATCTGTGGTAACGGAGCGGGGGCAGTGCTAATATCTCCTGACAAGAAACAATATCCAGTTTCAACTAAGTTGCAATTCGACTGCACTAACAACACAGCCGAATATGAGGCCTGTATTCTTGGATTAGAGGCTGCATTGGAGTTGAACGTGAAGAAGTTAGATGTGTATGGGGACTCAATGCTAATTATTTGCCAAGTAAAAGGAGAATGGCAAACCAAAGAGGAAAAGCTAATACCTTACCAAGAGTACCTATCTAGATTGGCTGAAGAATTCGAGGAAATTGAGTTCACACATCTAGGAAGGGAGGGAAATCAATTTGCAGATGCGTTGGCCACCCTAGCTTCCATGGCTAGGATAGACTTCGGGCAAAACTTACAGCCAATACACATTGATGTAAGAAATAACCCGGCTCATTGTTGCTCAGTCGAAGAGGAAATGGATGGAAACCCTTGGTACTACGATATTAAGAATTTCATTCAGAATCAGACTTATCCCCTGGGGGCATCCAAGACTGAAAGGAAGACCTTGAGGCGATTAGCGATGGGTTTTTATCTTGATGGAGAAATTTTATATAAGAGGTCATTTGACGGAACTTTGTTGAGATGCCTAGATGGAGCTGAAGCTAGAAAAGCATTGCGAGAAGTCCATGAAGGGATCTGCTCGACCCATGCTAATGGACATATGATGGCCAAGAAAATACAAAGAGTTGGTTATTTTGGATGACATTAGAGAAGGATTGCATTGACTATGTCCGCAAGTGTCATAAGTGTCAGATTTACGGGGACAAAATTAACGCCCCTCCAACCCCTCTATTTAACTTGATATCTCCATGGCCTTTCGCAATGTGGGGAATTGATGTGATTGGACCTATCAACCCAAAAGCCAGCAATGGTCATAGGTTCATTCTCGTGGCTATTGATTACTTTACAAAATGGGTGGAAGCCGGGTCATTTGCTAATGTAACACAAAAAGTGGTGAAGAAGTTTATTGAGAAAGATTTGATATGTCGATACGGACCACCAGAAAGGATTATAACTGATAATGCGCAGAACTTCAATGGGAAATTAATAACGGAACTCTGCGCTAAATGGAAGATCAAGCACTCAAATTCCTCGCCTTATAGACCAAAGATGAATGGTGCGGTAGAAGCTGCTAATAAGAATGTCAAGAGGATTATTCAGAAGATGGTAGTCACCTATAAGGGTTGGCATGAGATGTTGCCATTTAGCCTTCATGCATACCGTACCGCAGTTCAGACCTCAACAGGATCCACTCCGTACATGTTGGTGTATGGAATGGAGGCAATAATGCCTCTAGAGGTTGAAATTCCATCATTAAGAGTTTTGATAGACTCTGAACTAGAAGAAGCAGAATGGGCAAAAAGTAGATATGAACAATTGAATTTGATCGACGAAAAGAGGTTGGCCGTAATTTGTCATCATCAATTATACCAAAGAAGGATGGCCAAATCATATGACAGGAAAGTCCGACCCCGAAGATTTCAAGAAGGAGATCTAGTACTGAAAAAAATTTTACCTGTACCAGGGCAAGATCAGAGTAAATGGGCCCCAAACTACGAAGGACCTTATGTAGTGAAGAAATCATTCTCGGGAGGAGCTTTGCTATTATCTAGAATGGATGGGGAAGATCTAGTTAGGTCTGTGAATTCTGACTCTGTAAAGAGATATTATGCCTGATATTTTGTAGTCTCTCGATTCAATAAGATAAAATTCGGCCATGAATTCTCGTTGCAAGAATTATTTTTTTTTTTATATTATTATTTTTTTATTTTTATTTTTATTTTATTTATTTATTTATTTATTTATTTATTTATTTATTTATTTTTTATTTTTATTTTTTTATTATTATTTTTTTTCCTTCACAAAGCGCATGATCTCATAACAACCATTGTATTTACTTGAGCTCCATATATTTTGCACACCACTGGGGGCAGAAAGAAAAAGTTGTTTAAAAATGGTGACTTAGGTGTCAATTTGCATGAACAAAACCGTATTTTGAGCTTCAAAAAAAAAAAAATTAAACATTGACAAAAGTAAAATAAAAGAAAACTTCAATGGAGCGAGAAAGGGCCCCATGTGTTAAAATAGTACGGGGAGCATATTTTATCAAGTCAAACAACTGCTCAAGGAAGACTACAACAAGCAGGGGGGCCTATGTTTTGAAAAGAGGTAACAAAAACATGCATGTTATATTGTCATAACACTAACCTGACAGGAAAAGTATAGCGTAAGCCGATGTAATTTCAAGTTTTGGAAAACATGAAGAAGCGAAATCTCAGGTGAACAAAAAGCACACAAAAGAATATGAATTAAGGATTAATGCTGCTTTGTTCCCCAAGACAGGTAAGTCATCCGTTACAACAAAACCACCTCCATGCTAACTTGGGTAGGTCACCCGGAAAAATGAGACCATTCTAACTTGGGTAGGTCACCCGGAAAAATGAGACCAAGCTAACTGGGTAGGTCACCCCGAAAAATGAGACCATTCTAACGTGGGTAGGTCACCCGGAAAAATGAGACCATTCTAACTTGGGTAGGTCACCCGGAAAAATGAGACCAAGCTAACTGGGTAGGTCACCCAGAAAAATGAGACCATTCTAACCTGGGTAGGTCACCCGGAAAAATGAGACCAAGTTAACTGGGTAGGTCACCCGGAAAAATGAGACCATTCTAACTTGGGTAGGTCACCCGGAAAAATGAGACCAAGCTAATTGGGTAGGTCACCCGGAAAAAATGAGACCATTCTAACCCAATTAAAATAATTATAATATTTTTATTTATAATATTTCAGATATAATATTATTGGGGGGAAAAGACAACTCATTGTCATAACCCAATTTTGGGTCATTCCTTGAAATTACCCAAAAACGATAAAAATAAAATGAAAGGGGGATGGTGTTGGTAAAAAAAAAAATAAAAAATAAAAAAAAATAAAAAAAAATAAAAAAAAAATCAAATCAGGGTAAAATTTGGATATTTTTTCGAGAACGCAATCGTGCATCTGTTATGCCCAAAGATGAGAGAAAATACAAATTTCAAGCCAATCGCACAAGTTAGAGGGCCAAATTAAAGACAATTGAAAGTTTAATGATCAATTGAAGGACAAATGGCATAAATCAGAAATAAGGGACCGAAAGGGAAAATGCGCAAAATTAAGGTTGATATTGAAATTCAGACAAGGGTACAATTGCATAGAATCATGAATTTGAGTCCAATTGGGGGTGCAATGGGAGCAAATACAAATCAAAGGACCAAATTGCACTTTTACCACTAAAAGCACCTCTCTTTCCCTGCACCGGCTGGAAAAGTTGCTGCCTTCGCCGCCGACAAGTTTCCTGCCCCAGCCACCGACCAGCCCCCTGCTCGCCGCCAGCAAGCCTGTTGCCATGGCTGGTAGCCGACCGTGTGTAGGTAACGGTAACCCCAGTGGGTGCTATAAAAACCGGCCACCAGGGAAGAAGAGGAGGAAGAAAAAAAAAGAACGAGAAAAAAAGCTGAAAGAAACAGAGAAAATCTCACGTAAAATTTTGAATTCTTGTTTCCCTCGCGCCAGCTCCCTTTCACTCTCACTCTCTGTCATTTTTCTCCTCTCTCTCTCTAAAAAACGCAACAGACCCGAAGCTCCCTCTCTCTTCCTCTCGGGCAGCCAACTCCCGTCACTGTCGACCACCACATCCACCTAGGCACCACCATCGTCTCCGCCAACATCTCTAGCTGCCTCAGCCACCTTCTCCGGCGAAGGAAACACAGCAGCCCCGACGACAGCAACGTGAGCCGTCACCTTCAGGCGAGCATTCCGGCCACCACAGGCCACTATTTTCAACGCCACCACGACCAAAAGAACCACCTCAACGCCCTCTACACAAAGGTACCAACCACTTCTCCATTCATCATAGTCGAAAAATTCGCATTTCACTGTTCATCTTCTCCATTTGCATGAAAAACATCCCGGTTACTGTTTGTGCACAGTAACGGGTCGGGTCGGGTCAGGCCGGACTTCGTGCCCGGCCCGGGTATTAAACGAGACGGGCTTTTAGCCCATACGGGCTCAAAGCCCGGCCGGCTTCGGCCCAGAACCAAGACCTTCACCCAGAACCAAGATTAGATGGGCCTAAGGCCCAGACCCAAAACTCTACGGGCCCAAGGACTATGAATACATGCAGAAGGGAAGCTTGGACAAGCACCTCTTCAGAAGCAAGAATTCTGCACACGATATATATATATATATATATATATATATATATATATATATATATATATATATATATATATATATATATATATTTTAATTTATTTATTTTTATATTTTTTATATATATTTTTGTATATTTTATATTTTTTACTATTATTTATATATATATATATATATATATATATATATATATATATATATATATATATATATATATATATATATAAACAAAAAATGTATTTTTATGCATACGGCCAATACACTAGCATATTTAAAAAAATATATATTTTTTTTTTGTTTTAAAAATATTACATTGGAATTTTAAGGAAAAATGTATTTTAGCATGAATTTCGCAAAAAAAAAAAAATCATTTCTTGCATTTTGAGATTTTACAACATGTTTGTAAGATCCAAAGGGTATTGGCCAATATTCCAAAAATCTAAAAAATCTTTTTCGGTGATTCATATTATTCACTGTGGATATTTGGATAAATAAATCTTAAAAGGATTAATATCCAAAATATTCGGCGGGGATAATGTGCTATCATTCACTGTCGATGTTTGGATAAATAAATCCTAAGGGGTTAATATTCAAAATATTCGGCAGGGATGATATGCTATTATTCACTGTCGGTGTTTGGATAAATAAATCCTAAGGGATTAATATCCGAAATATTCGGCAAGGTAATATCCCATCATCTTTTAACCAATAATTTTTTTTTTAAAGAAAATAAATATCATAGTAATCACAAGACAAACAAAAACACCAAGCAGCTTACCTTAGGTAGGGCGTACTAGGGGTGCTAAAACCTTCCCTTTACGCAACCAGTCCCTTACCCTAGAATCTCTGAAAGACCAATTTAGGTTTCCTAGTGACCATAATACTAGGTGGCGACTCCCTTTTCATAAAAATAAAAATTAGACCCCTCGACATTTGAATTCCCCCCACTCACGGGGGCGGTCGCCGGGACGCGCACGCTCATTTTTCAGGGTGCGACACTCATAAAAAAAATAGGTAGATAAATTTACCTAGGTTATCTACAATTAAAAAATATACAAACTACTTTGTATTTTGATCACACTATTCTTTTTAGACAAAAAAAAACTTATTTCTAATATATTTTATCTATTATAATTTTAATAATTAAATATTAAAATAACTAATTACAACATGTAAAAAATTAATTATTTTTCTACCTAAAAAAACAAAGGACAATGCAGGCAAGCAAGCTCGTTAAAACTATTCAATTAAATAGAAAAACGAAGTTAAATAAACTCGCATTTATCAGTGGAATTTTATTATAAATAGGACTTGCCACTTTATTTAATTGTATGAAATTATATGCACGTGGTTAATTGTTTTTTTGACTAATGGTTCCCATATTCCTTGGTCAACATGGATTCTTTCCAATCCTTATTCTAAAGTAACTAAGTTAAATAAACTCGCATTTATCCACTCAATTTACTGAATTTTTATTCTCTAAATTTTCATTTTTTAATTATAAATTACAAAAAAAATATTTAAAAATAAGAAGAATTAAAATATGGATCACAGCATGTGGACTAAAAAAAAAATAGCATTTAACTTTTATCAAGTTTGATAACAAAACATTTTTCTCTTCTTCAAATCAAATTAAAAAAAGACTTAAAAACAAAGAAATGATTTTTTTAAAAATTTTAAAGGGTTAAAAATATTTTAAATTATATATAGAAAAACATGTTTAGCGCATGAGTTTGTTCGTATATAACCATGGCAAAACCTCACTTGCATATCATGCAAATAAAAAAGGCATGGCATGTGAAAAGTTTTTTTTTGTCAAACATGGGCAGAAGATGTGTTGTCCACCCCTATTTTATAAATATTAAAGGGAAATTGATTTTAAAATTAAATAAATAAAACTTTTCATTATTCCTAAGTACTTTTTTTGTTTAAAAGATCATTTTTCAATCTAATTTGAATCAAAACACTATATAAACCTTAATAAGCTCATCCATAGTCTTAAAAAACCATCCAAAAACCTTAAGTGCTCATTTGGTAATGCGGTGCAAACATCGTTTCAAAGAAAATGCAGTTTGTACTCATTTGGTAACCCACAATCGCAGTTGATTTTGCCCAAAATCACGATCAAAACCAAGGTTCACGAAAAGTAGGTTTTTTATGTTTTTCCTGCGTTTCATGAAACGGGTATTAAACCACTACAGTGACTGGTCCTCCTCAAAGACTTGTCATCAAGCAGACAACCCTTGTCTCCGCTTGCATCTCTTTGCAAAAACATTATACAGGAAAGCAAACACAGACTTCCCTGAAAATGATTGGAGAATCTTAGGTAATCTTCTTCCTCAGCCCCAACATTGTCAACTTCCTTTCTCTCCTGTCATCAGCTCCCCCCTTCTCTCTCTAAAACTAGCCACCTTCAGCCCTCTCTCTCTCTCTCTCTCTCTCTCTCTCTCTCTCCCTCTCTCCTCAAAGACTTGTCAGCAAGCCACCTAGCTTCACCCTTATCATCAACGGAAACGTCCTCTCCATGTTAGCAGCCCACCCGTTTTTTTTAGTGAAGCAACAGGAATAACCCTAACGACAACAAGCAAAACCCGTCACCTTGCGACGTCCATTCCGGCTACCATTTACGACACCACCATCATAGGAAGAATCACATCGGTCTCCTCTACCCATCGGCATCGGCCGTTGAAGCTCTCATTGTGGTCGATCGGATGCTACCATTCACGTGAATTAATTCACATGAATAGTAGCGCTACACTATTCACGTTTGAAGAAGACGTGAATAATGCAGCGCACCATTTCACCTAACTTATAGGCAACTTTAAAGCTGGACTTTGTCCCAATTTGACTAGGCTGACCCATTTAGTTGGGTCAGGCCCAACCTGATTTTTTTAAAAATATTTAAATAATAAAAATAAAAATATATAGATAAAGATTTGTCCTGATGAAAGGGAAAGACCCGTAACTTCATTGCACTCGACAACTCTGTTATTTTTTGATTGATTAGGAATTAGAAACTTGCAAATAATTTTGGTATTAGAATTATATCCCTACAACTGGATCAGAGATATTGTTACTAATGATATTGTTACCATATATTTTTTCTCGATCAAATAGGAAGGGATCGCAGAGGCATTCACGTATTGATTTAGTTCATGATGAAATTGCAAGTAGCTTGATGAAAGAATAAAAAAGTATATTTTTTAATGAATTATTAATTATATTTTATTGTTATGATTATTAATCTATAAAATTTTAAAAATAATTTATATGTGTGTGTGTGTCCTTTAAAGTAATTTTACAAGTTCACAACAATATGAAAAACATGATAGCTAAACACAAAAACTGTTTTTTTCAGCCTCAAACTTAACCACAGTTTTAACCAAATATTTTACTGCTTATTTTGAAACGTAGTAAAAACACTTTTTATGAAACTGTTTTTTTTTTCAACTTCAACCATGACAGCAATCGCAAATACCAAACACACCCTAAATCAACTTGAAACCAAAACTATTTTCAATCTCAAATATATGTTTTAGGGAAGTTTAAGGTGAAATAACATATAAACAAAACCTTCCTCATTGAATGAATCCATTAACACCTAGATCAACCTTTTTGGTGGCCAAAATTAGTGTCAACAATGATTTTATCATTATGCCATCGAAATTAAGTGACTTTCTCTATGATCTCTCAAATTATAAACTAACAAATAAAAAATAATTTTTTTCAGCTATATTTGACTTGTAAAAAATGATATTAATTGGTGTTTTTTTTTTAAAAAAAAATATGTTGACTTATTAGGTTTGCCATCTTTAAAACCCAAGGTTATCAAACTCGCGAGTCAACTCGCAAACTCGTACGAGTTTGCGAGTTGACTCATCAAAACTGGTTGAATCGGAAAGAAAAATCGAAACCGGTCAAACTCGGTCAAAATCGGGTTGACTCGTAAAATCAGACCGAATCGGTCCGATCTTACGAGTTCAAGGGATTCGGTCGCGGGGCTAAGGGTGTTGAGCTTTCGTTTGCAATTTTTCGTTTCTTTCATTTACAATTTTACAAATTTCATTTGCAGCTCAAAATCCTCTCTTCTCTTCTCAGCCAAGAACCCTAAATCATCATCCAAAAACTCTTCTGTTCCAAAAGAAGGGAGAGATGAGCACAAGAAAAGGGAGGGAGATGAGCACAAGAAAGGAATGGGAGAGGTAATAATAATAATAATAATAATAAACGTTTCTAGGAGTGTGTTATAATAATAATAATAATAATAATAATAATAATAATAATATGGGGTGGGTGGGTGGGTGTTATAATAATAATAATTAATAACTTATTGGGAAATAAGTTATAAGGGTTTTTTAAAAGCAATTATTTAATTATATAACTTACTCCTATTAATTATATAATTAATTGCATAATTAAAATATATATAAAATAATTGAACTTTATTTTAAATAAGATAAAAAATGATTTTCCAAAATAGCTTTTATCATTGGAAAACACATCAACAAAAAAAATTATATATACATTATTCAACAAAAAACCCTTAACTAATGAAGTTTTATAGCCATGATTATATTATATTGTCGATCTTACGATTTTATGATCCGATCTTACGATCCGATTTTTCAAAACCCCTTCCGTTTCGTATCAAAATCGCGATTTTAACAACCTTGTTAAAACCTAATCACATCGAGTCATTGATTGATAAGATAATTTTATGGACTATGTTATTTTTTTTTTTACTCCAATGAGAAAAGATTGTAATTAGAAACTTAATTGCAAGCGAAGGCAAAGTAGCAATGTTATGATCAAACATGGCTCAAGTCTTAGATTAGCCCAAGGCCCGGGCTACATGTTCAATGAGTAGACTTGGGTTAAAACAAAATTATTTTTTTAACAAAAAAATAAAACTTAAAACAAACATTAAAATCAAATTAAGTTTTACCTAGCTCGATTGGAATCAAATCAAAAATTTAAATTCTTAACTAGGTTGACTAGATAGCAAGTTGGCTTACAATGTCAACTCTAAGTGAAGGAATAGATTAGTTGAGTATAGGGTCAACATATCAAGTTGGGTTTAAATACTATTGATAGGAACCTCACAAATGAAATGAGGTTGTCGTATTATATATCAAGTAAAAATAAACATTCAAGTGCTTTTATAAATCACAATAAAAAAAAAAATGATAATTTGCGTAAAAACATTGTATACATAGGGATGATTATTGTTCAAATGAATTATTTATATTGTTATAAAGTTTGAGTTTCATATAAACATTATCCTAACTCTACACCAACTATTTACATCATACATGAAATTTACCTAACTCTAACTTTCCTAATCAATCATGACTTCTAGATATATTGACTTGGTCAACTTGGATTCTTCCAAATCCTTAAATCCTTATTCTAACCATCCTCATCAATAATGACAATTAATTTTAGCAGTTTTTTGCCCTTTCTAAATTGACATGTGAATGTTTTATTTTGTGTAAACTCAAGCAATTTTATTAAGGTAATGACTGTGGTTCAACTAAAAACCTAGCACGAATCAAGATTTGCTGGGCCAGACCATGATTAACAAATATTAGTGGTGTTATATACTAAAAACATTGTAGCAATTCAATTGACATAATTGTTTTCAAACCTCATAGATAAATATTGAAATAATTAATTTTATAAATCATTTCAAATAAAATAAATAATAAAGAAACTTGGACCATATATATTTTTTTTAAAAACATTGCTTGAAGATTTATACGTGAAAATCAATGACCAAAGATGATGAGTGTCACCTTGGAAGTCACCATTTAGCCTTTGCATGCTTTCTCACACACTACCCAAAAGCATGGAAGAACTCCACATGTTACTGCATGCACGGACTAATTTGTCATTTAAATAATATTTTATAATTATTAAAATATCAAATCTATGTCTTTCAACTTAATAACACAAAAAACCCTTAAAACGCTATTTTTTATATATAAAAAATGATTTTAAAGGTTATTAAGTCATTTGATTGTGTTTACAAGGTAAAAAGAAGAAGACAAAACTACTCCATGTCTCGGTTTAAGATTTTTTGCTTTTAAGACTAATATAATTAATTCATTGTGTAAAAAAGTGGAAAAGACAAATCTGTTCATCAATCAAATTTACCTTGCTAAACAGCTATTGATTATTGTGTATCAATAATTATACAGCTATTGATTTGTATCTATCTATAATCACAGTGAATCTTACACCATGCTCTGCATGAGATTTGAAATAAAGAGTATACTAAAACAAATCCACAGAAAAATTTGGCAACAAGTCACAAAGTCTATGCAACGATATGGATACTGAGAATTTTTACAGAGAGAAGGAACCTGTAAACACTCACTCTGCCATACGTCTGTAATATATGGTTTATACCAGAATAGCCTATAAACTTCATGTTCATCAACTCCTGTCGTGTGTCTGACTGTCAAGTCCTCTCATACCTGTTCTCTGCCCTACCATGGACAAATAAGTCTGGCAGTTCTTAGAAAATAAAACAAAAAAAGACATACAATGGAAACGGTTCAGGAGCGCAGCAAGTAAATTTCCAAATCTTTCCACAAACAAAAGCTAGCACAGGTACTTGGAAGGAGAAATTATTATCCTGATGCTTAATAGCTAAATTGCAAGACATTTAACTTCCTTGTTTTCTGCCATATTGTGGTTGTATATGTATTAGACTTGCCTGTTGCCTCTGTTAAATAAGATTAGATAAACTGGATCCTGAGAAGTAAGCCGCGCCAGCTGTTTGACAATGTAGGCACAAGTAGTAATGCTGAAATATTGCAGGGGGGAATATCAGCGCTTCCAAAAGATACAGAATGCCTATGATATCAGTTTTGAACTTGAAAAGAATAAGAAGATAACACAAAAGAAGAGTGTTCAAAATATCGTACAAGTCAAAATTTTAGTTTTCGTTAAATTCATTTTCACCAAATATCTCATAATGGACAAATGTTTTCACAACAAACATGAGAGCAGCAATTCCAGTACTGCTTGCATATTACATTAGCAACATTACACTATGCCCTGTACTGGTTTTAAGGTGAAGTTTGGATACCAAAATAATAGCATGGAAGGAAAGTTCAAAAGGAAATTTCATTTCCCTTCCATATGTATCTGAAAACTCTTGTATCCTACAGCTGGATTATACATCACATAAAGCAATTGCAGATCTTATAGCAACTTCATTTTCATAATGAAATTGCAATTGCAGATTTTATTTCATGACTTGAAAATTGCTGGCGATTCTTATAAGTTTTGACAAACAAAGCAAATCATGCTTTGTATTTGATGATCAAGGCTATGAAAGAGATATTACCTCCCAAAGCAAATCAGTAACAATATCCACATGAATCCACTTATCCAACTTGATTCCTTGTAGGAAACCCAAACCTAAATTCATACAAAAGGGCATTATTCATTTGAAGGAAAATGCACAAGGATAACTAGTAAAACACACAATTTAAATTGATTCTCTTTGTAAATTAAACCAGCTCTAAATTTTAATTTGATTCTCTTGGTAAATTAAACCAGCTCTAAATTTTAATATCCCATAAGATCTTTAACAATTTTTTAAAAGAAAATCAGAATCTTGTGAGGTAGCGGGATGATACAAGTATAAATGTGTACATCATTGCACATATTTCCTGTAATAAATAAAATGTATTGAATACCCATGAATCGCACGAGTAAAAGAAGCTCTGAAAGATTAGCTTCATGAATAATGAAGTAGGAAACAGTCTAAGAAAAGTAATTTACACCTACCGAAAGAGCCACGACATTGATATAGAAGTCAATTAGTGTGGCAACCATCCAACTGCAAAAATGCATTATACAATCAATATTATAGAAGTGAATAAAGACCAATTTCATGCGAGTAAAAAGTAGCAAATATCTCCAAAGAATGAAAGGAAACAAAAACTAATGATTAGATATAAACGACATTTAATGAACCAGTGAAATCACTTCACAGCTTTCTTCCCACTGCCCCTCCCAAAACAAAGGCCAATAAGAAGACTTTCTAATTGAAAATAAGCTCATCACTGGGACCATGCCTTCCCTATTTTCCCCTCAAGTGATTTGAATCAACAACTCATGTTTTTCAACCATAGGGAGTGAATTCAACAACATAGCCACCTTTATCTAGTATCATATTCAGCATGTGGGGGAATGAAATGGAAAGAGATAAAAGGAAACTAAAAACTTACGGAGTAAGAAGCTCTTTGCGAAAAGGAGAACCATCAGTTAGTAGAGTGTAAATCAAAGTTCCCAACATCACAAAACCCAGAGCACCGAAAGCAATCCTTGCACTCATGACGGCAGATTGCTTCATTTTTTGTTCCACGCCCCTAAAAGGAAGTTTGTTTGTCAATGCATGAGCAACTATTATATAAAGGGAGAGACAGTGAAATCTGTATAGCTTTAGTGTCTGTTTTAAATGAGGTATGAATGGACTTGTAAAACAGAATAACCACCAGAAGAAAAGCAAAGAATCGTGTTCCTGGTGCTATGGACGATATTCTCTTCCTTCCAGAAGCTTACAAATCAGAGCAATAAAACTATAAAACAGTGGTTAACACAAGAAGATGTTCAGCCTTTTTAAGTGAAGCATCCACCCAGACCCCACTATTAATGTCTATGAAGAAAAACCACCAGTTTCTATGAAAAATTTCCCACTCTTCAAGACAGTTATAAATTCCACACATCAAATATGCCAGGTACAGAATTAAAATGTTGGGGTCGAACTTTAAACTTTGGGGCATACTTTTTACCATTTCAAAGGCTACTTATTTAGGGAAGCTAATGTAATCAGAAGTGCTTATGCACACGGTTCTCTGCTTCTACAAAAGCAACACATACACACACAAGACACAAGCTTTGAACAACTGAAAGGGGCAAAATGGAAACTTGAATAACTTCCTAATCGTATTTGGGCTACAACCTTACTGCATTATTCTAATAATATTCCAGCATTGGCGCATAATTCTAGAAACCAGAAATTCGAATCACATACTTGCTTTCATGCCGCAATAGCACATGATACACCGGGTCTTGCAAGGATTCTTCAGGTGACAGCTTGAGAAATTGGATAAAAATGTAGACACTGGTTGTGATACTGAAAATATTGAACAAAAAAAAATTAAAAAATAAACAAAAACTATTGACACTACCTTAAAGAAGTAACCTTTTGACACTTCATCCTGATAATATATTGCAAGTCTACCTTGAAGAAGTAACCTTTTGGCACTACATCCATTTCTATCACTACCGCATTTAAATTAATTTCTTAAAGAGCTTTTTTTTTTAAAAAAAAAATCTTGTAGAGATTCGCACCTGATGGAACGAAAACTAAAGTACAATAACTACAGGACATACCTGCCAAAGCATATTAGCAGAAGTATCCAAATTGTTGCAGTAATAAAGTTCGATTCTTTGTAGGAAATCCAAGCCTATTTGATAATCAGCAGACGAGTCTCTCAATTAAAACCATGTCATATTCTTCATTTAATAACCAGAGACAATATATAAAATTTAGTTGTACCGCTACAGCTATAACGTTGATGTAGAAATCAACTAGAGTAGCAACCATCCACCTGCAACATACAAAGAAATATAATTTTCATTTATTTATACCACGAGAAAACTCTGAAACTGCATAGAAAATATTTGGCCTCAAATAAATGAGTGGGAGGCAGTGTGTGTATTTTATTTACGGGGTGAGGAGGTCTCTGCGAAATGGGAAGCCATCGACGTAGATTGTGTAGACAAGAGTACCCACCATTAAACATCCCATTACTAAGAAGAGAGATCTTAAGAAATTTGATAATGGAATTGCCATTTTCTGCTTGCCTGCTTCTTACTGTCTTCTCCAATTCTAGTCTATAAACTGCAGAGAAGAAGACGGGGACGTTTGAAGACATCGAGATAGTGGAGAAGCTGAGTACACGTCGTCACAAGAGAATCAGGTTAAGATTGTACGATTCTAAGTCGTGAGAACCTGGGCCTTATGTTTCTTGGGCTCATAGCCCATTAACTGACTCAAGCTTAAGGCCCAAGGTCACTTTCAATGCACCCATCTAATACAGTCCTAGTTCGAGACTTGGAGTAGATAGTCCTAGATGGGCTTTTCATGCTGTTTTTGATATTTGATGCGTGATAATTTGCTATATTGATTTAAAATTATAAATATATTTTTTTATGTATTAAATTATTTGGAAATATATAAAGAATATATTAACTTAATGTTTTTGAAATACAAAATACTTTAATAAATATATTGTAAGTTAAAAATAAACACTCATTTAATTGTATTACTGATCAAAATTCCAGAAAATAATATGATAAAAATATTGTATCGGCTATGTATTAAGAACAGTAATAATAATGGTGTTTAGTGGAAATATTGACGCGTCATTTGTATAATAATTGATACGAGATATTAACCTATGATTATGTTGACCAACACACGCGCGCATATACATATATCATCAATAATATATTCAAATTATGCTCAAGACTTTATTTTTTTTATTGAGACATAAATTTATTTTTCATTACTTTTACCAAATATAAAATATTTTTAAAAATAGTCTCCCTGCACCATAATTCCACCCAATCAAACATCATTACTTTTGCTCTCCCCCTAACTGTTTTCTCCCTCTTCATTTTCACTTCATTTTTTCAGTTATTAGGTATTGTATTTTAAATATATTCTTTTAAATTAAATTTTTTTAGTATTTTAAATTATTTTTATATGCTGATGTTAAAAATATTTTTTTTAAATTAATTTTTTTTAGTATTTTAAATTATTTTTATATGCTGATGTTAAAAATATTTTTTTAAAAAAATATTATTTTAATATATTTTTAAATAAAAAACTCATAAAAACAACTTTAATTGTACTTTTAAACATGCAATTCTTTATCCTTAAAAGAAGCATGGGTGTTTTTACTTTCTAATAGATGTTTTAGAAAGTCTTGTAGAAAAAGTATAGATGAGTTTTCTTGTTAAAAAAAACTAATAACTTAGCATAGTTAGCTTTAAAAATAACAAATAAAATATTAAAACTTAGGTATTTATAATTGCATTCCAAACAGTATTTCATAAAAAAAATTAAAAAATTAAAATTTATTTATTTATTTATTTTGCATTTTCAAAAAATCAAACAATAATATTTTAATACATATCACCGTATAAACATTACTTCACCAGCACAAATAAAATAACACTGTAGTTAGAAAAGAAACAACTTGCAGGGGGGGTAACCGGCACAAAGAAAGCCTCGAATCGAATGCCACGTCATGAATCTCCCAACAAGCAGCAAACAATTCACACGTGCGGCTCTTCACTTTTTTTGTTTTTTTAATTTATGAGACGAATCGTATCAAAACAAAAGATTTGGAAGAAACGGCTCGTGTCTCTTTCCTTTCCCTCACCTATATAAACTCTCTCTGCCCTTCTTTCCTTCCACCACCTCCCCCTTTCCAATGAGGAAACAAATCCAAAAATAAATAAATAACAAAATAATAGTAATTCCATTTATACAACAAACCCTACTTCTCTTCAATCTCCACCCCCAATCTCAAACCCTAGCAATATTACTTTTCAATTTCTTCACCTTTCCTTTTCTTTCAGAGAAGATAGAAAGTGATGGCAGCAGCAGTTGCGTCACCGGCGGTTACGGCTCAACCAGCGGCAGTGGCTGCTCCTGCAGCGGGAGCGGCTGCAGCAGGGCAGTTTCAGAATGCGTCGCTTTACGTTGGGGATCTGGAGCATAACGTTAACGAAGGACAGTTGTTTGATCTGTTTAGCCAGGTGGCGCAGGTTGTTTCCATCAGGGTTTGTAGGGATCAGGCTAGACGAGCCTCACTTGGTTATGCATATGTCAATTTCAGCAATCCTCAAGATGGTAACTCTTTTTCGCCTTTCATATGATTCCTTGGCTCTTGTTTTTGTCTTTGATACTATTTTTTTCATGTGTTATTGTCAAGAGTTTTCATGCACTGATGCGTGCATGCATCAGTGCTGAGAGTTTTCTTTCTTTCTTTCTTTAATTATTTTTTTTGTGGATATTGATCATAGCAAAATTTGGACTTTTTATATATTTTTCTTGTTTTCCAATTTTTTTATAATTTAAGTTTTTTTTAATCAGTCTGTGAGTGTTTTTTTTTCCACTGCGTGGTGTCAATCTATTTATAGTTTTCCTAGTTATTAAGATCAATCTATTTTATTTTTTTTACTGCAAATGTTAGGAGAATGGAGGTTTATTTATTGACGCTTGATTGTTATGTGTTCCTTGGTTTCCAAGTAAAAAATTTGAAGCTTTTTGTGCAAAGCCCATGAATGCCAGCCATTGTGAACAACAACTCTCTGTTTTTTCCCCAGCCTTATGCAGTACTTCTGATACCCTTCTCTGCTACCCTTTGAATGCTACACACCTTAGTTTAATGTACTTGTCAATTTAAATTTAGTCTTTGTGACTGGAAGCATGAGGGCATACGCCATTTTCCTCAATCCCTTTTCAGCATTTTGACCCTGAATGTGGTTTTTTGAACTGCAGCTGCAAATGCAATGGAGCTTCTTAACTTCACCCCTTTGAATGGGAAAGCTATTAGAATTATGGTTTCCCATCGTGATCCTATTGTGAGGAAAAGTGGACATGCAAATGTCTTTATCAAGAACCTGGACACTTCTATTGATAACAAGGCATTGCAGGAAACATTTGCTTCCTTTGGGCATGTCCTTTCCTGCAAGGTAGCTGTTGACAACAATGGTCAATCAAAAGGTTATGGTTTTGTGCAGTTTGAAAATGAGGAAGCTGCTCAAAGTGCAATCAACAGGTTGAACGGTATGCTGATAAATGATAAAGAAGTTTATGTCGGACATTTTGTTCGACGCCAAGAAAGGATTGAGGCCACTGGATCACCAAAATTTACTAATGTTTATGTTAAGAATTTGTCGGAGACAACTTCTGACGAGGACCTTAGGAAATTCTTCAGCAATTATGGTGCCATCACCAGTGCAATCGTTATGAAGGACCAAAGTGGGAAGTCCAAAGGTTTTGGTTTTGTGAACTTCCAGAGTCCAGAATCTGCTGCTGCTGCTGTTGAGAAGTTGAACGGGACCACCTTCAATGATAAGGTTTGGTATGTGGGGAGGGCCCAGAGGAAAGGAGAAAGGGAAGCAGAGTTGAAAGCCAGGTTTGAACAGGAAAGAAATAGCAGATATGAGAAACTGAAAGCTGCCAACCTATATTTAAAAAATCTTGATGAAAAAATTGATGATGAAAAACTGAAGGAATTATTTTCTGAGTTTGGATCTATAACATCATGCAAGGTATATTTTATTTATAAGTAATAAATACGATGTAGATGCTTTTAAAAGTGATACTTGGGCTATTTTTCCAGGTAAATAAATTCTATTTTGTTACCTATGTGCAAATATTACTTCAGGTTATGCTTGATCAACAAGGACTGAGTAAGGGCTCTGGTTTTGTTGCCTTTTCTACACCTGAGGAAGCTTCAAGAGCTGTAAGCTTTTAATTTTTTTCTGATTAGATCTTGCTATCTGGCTTTTACAGTTGCATTTTTTTATACATTAATTTGTTATTACCAATTTCTGTTTCAGTTGAATGAAATGAATGGAAAGATGATAGGGAAGAAACCCCTGTATGTAGCTGTTGCCCAACGCAGAGAAGAAAGGAAGGTTCGGCTGCAGGTGATCCTCGTTACTGCATATTTTCCTCATCAAACAATTAATTTTCCCTTTTTTCGTTCCAATAAGAAAGTCTTTGTTGCCGGGAGTTACATGATCATTTATTAACTTTTCAAATGACCTGTATGCATGTCCTCAAATCTTTTTTATACTAGTGGCACCTATAAAATATGACTACTGAACTCCCGAATAGCTTTGTATCATTGTCATTGTTAATCTGGACGAAGAACTCGATTTACAGCAGGCATGACTAGTTTTTTGGTCTCTTTTGGTGAGCTTTGGGGATCGAAATGATTCAGATACCCTGTAAAACCAGGTCCAGATGCAGCTGGATAAAGCAAGATATATATACAGTAATCTGAGAGTCGCTTTTATCTTGCTATATACTTTTCAACACCCAAAGTTGATTTTTTCCCCATAAAAAAGCAGCAGTGTGTACAGAGAGATGAGAGTTTTACTTGTTTTAAAGTTCAATAGTTTGAAAGTATATAAGGCTAGAATCCGGTGTAATCGCCTATTTTATTATATTATTTGTAAAGTGTAGATGGATTGTCTTAGATGATTTTTCTTCTCAGGCACACTTTGCTCAAATTCAGGCACCTGGACTATCACCTTTGCCTTCAGGACTTCCTGGATATCATCCTGGGGCACCCAGGCTTGCACCACAGCAGCTCTATTTTGGCCAAGGAACTGCTGGCATGATGCCTCCTCAGCCTACAGGCTACGGTTTCCAGCAACAACTTTTGCCTGGAATGCGTGCTGGTGTTGGCCCAAACTTTGTTATGCAATATCAGATGCAAAGGCAAGGACAGCAAGCTCAGAGGATGGGTATTCGCCATGGAGGGAACCACCAACAGATTCAGCAGCAACAGCAGGTATGTTATCGTTTAAATGTCTTTCAATATTTCCTCCTTTACCTGTCACTTAAGAAAATGTCATATTTCCTCATACCTAAGTAGTGTGATTGGTAATTATCTTATGTTAGTCTTACTACTTTACATGGGCAAATCATTTTAATTTTTCCTGAAGTTTTTTATTGAAAAGAGGCGCTTGCTTGATTGGAACTTCAGGACTAAAATCTGAGGTATAACTACACTGCAATTTTTTAGGAACATTGTGTCTAGTTTTTTTTCCTCTGACTGTTAATTACATGATGGAGAGTGGCCACTGTTATTTTCACCATTACTTGATCTCTTTGCTCTTACTATTCTCATTTTTGTTTTGTATCATGGGCTAATTGTACTCAATTCAGTGTTGCTCCTAATACTGATATTTTTATCAGTCGATCTAAAAAATAGTGCTACAACTGTTTGTGCATGTCTAATTATGCTTCATTTTAAATCCAGCTATTGCACCGGAATACCAATCAAGGCTTAAGATACATGGGCAATGCAAGAAATGGCATAAATTCACCTGCATTTCCCCAAGGTTTTGTTGGTCCAGTGATGCCTTTGCCCTTTGAGGCATCAGGGATGCCTATAACTCCTAGTGATGCCCAGCGAACCACTCCAATTCCCATCTCAGCTCTCACAACTGCTTTGGCTTCTGCTACACCAGAGAAGCGCATGGTGGTATGTAACACTACATTTCTCCCCATTTTGAGAAAATGCACTATGTTCAAGTTGGAAATGGATTTATGAAACATAACTATTATTTTTTTTATGTATACTGTCAGATGCTGGGTGAACAGCTTTATCCCCTCGTGGAACGTCTTGAGCCAGAACATGTGGCAAAGGTGACTGGGATGCTATTGGAGATGGATCAAACAGAGGTGTTACATCTTATTGAATCTCCCGATGCTCTAACGAAAAAGGTGGCTGAGGCAATGCAAGTCCTTCAGGAAGTTAGTGCTTCTAGCGTTGGTGATCAGCTTGGTTCATTGGTCCTCAATGAATGAAGCGTGCCTTATTTTTGTGGGTAAAAATACATGTATCCCAGTATTTTTGTAGGGCTTGATGACCCGTCAGCTATTTTTGGAACTTCTCTGAAACTAGTATTCTAGGGCATTATTTTGTTTATTAGATTGGTAGCTTGCTACCGAAATTGAATAGATTTATTTATCTGGAATGGAGGATATAAAAAGGATTGGGCAAGGAATCAGTTGATAAGAGATCAGTGGTGTAGCGAGTTGGAGAGGATGCGATACCATTACATCATTGCCGTTATTCTTGAAAGACCAGATGAGCAAAAGACGAATCAAGTTTTTCTCTGATTACCCTTTCTTTGAACAAAAAAGAGAGGCTGTTATGATATTTTTACCCTGTCAGATTCTGCGTTCCCGGTGTTGCCAGGCTAATATAGCTCTGAAATCTTGGTGTTACCCTGTCAGATTTGACTTTGCTGCCTTCGTATCTCACAGGCGACAGTGAAAACTAAGCGTTTTCATTGTGTCCCTGAGCTCCTGTCATCTAGTAACGAGTCCCGAAGTGGATTTACTACCGGTTCAAGAATTTGTGCGGCAGCCTTGTCATTGTTTTCGGGAAACGAGAGCATGCACAACGCATATGATGCCAAGCCTAACTCTAATTTCTAACTCCATTGAGGTCTATTTATTTCGTGTAAAATATTTAATTTCTAGATTTTCTATGTCTTTTTCTAAATGTTTGTGTTCTCTCTAGCTATAATTCTACATTTGAGTTTTAATGTTTTTAGAATATTATTAATAAATTTATATTTATTTACCAATTGTATGTATTTTTAATTTATTTTATTAAATATAAAATACTATTTTCTTATTAAAAGAATTAATGATATGAAAAGATAACCATGACATTAATGGTGTTTTTCCTTCCGTGTTAAAAATTAATTTAAAATCCTACCCAGATGACAAGACAGTGTGGCTGCCCATAGCACTTGACAGGAATAAAAATCGGTAAAACATAGTTGGGAAAAAAATAAGATCTTGAATATGAGAAGGAATCTTGTTCCAGTTAAGAAGGACGCGTGTCAGGCCATCTTTTTTACTGGGACTGGCCATCTTTGTTCCAGTTAAGTTCTTGAATATTTTTTTTTAACAATTTCTTTTACGATTTAAGGGGGTGGTTGGGAAGCCACCAAAAACGTTTTAGAATGTTTTTGGTTTATTTTTTTTTTTGAATTTTAAAAACAGACGGTTAGTGTTTTTAGATCATTTTGATTTGCTGATATCAAAAATAATTTTTAAAAAATAAAAAAACATCATTTTAATATATTTCGATATAAAACACACTTTCAAAAACTACAGCAGTAACAGCTCTCCCAAACACCCTGTAGGGAAAAATCGCAACTGTCAACTCAAAGCCAACACCCTTCTGTATTAAACTCTATACAACTCTACAAGTACAGTGAAACAAAACCCTTCGGAACTCCACAGTCAAAACTCTTATCCCTCTCAGCCTCCATCACGGCGGCTATGTCTTTAGACTCTCACATAGAAAAGATCCTATGGACCAAGTTCCAAATCTCAAAACGAGTCACCGAACTCGCCTCTCAAATCACCTCCGATTTTGCCTCTGTTTCTCCCCCTCCACTCGTTGTGGGCGTGGCCACTGGCGCATTCTTGTTCTTGGCTGACCTGGTCAGGCAAATCCAACTCCCCATTTCAATTGATTTCATTCGTGCCGAGTCATACGGTTCTGGCACCGAGTCCAGCGGAGCTCCCCGCATTTCCCTCGACTTGAAGCTCGATATTAAAGAGAAGCACGTCATTCTGGTAACTCTCCTCCTTTGACTCGTTCTGCTCACTATTCCTCATGTCTCGAGGCTTTTTTTATTTATTTATTTATTGATATTCTTAGCAATAAATTAAGGTATTAAATGCTAATTTTGACCCCAGTCGTGAAAGATTTAATTTCTGAACCCCCCCCCCCCCCCCCCGATAAAAAATAAAATTATTGCTCTGTGAGTAGAAAATCAAGCTGAAAAGGAATTGGAATTGAGTTAATGAGACTAAAAGAAATAACTCCATGGATTAAACCTTGGAGGAGATATTTTATCAAAAGAAGCGTTATGTTGATCTCTCCAAGAAAGTATGGTTCTTTTGAGCTAATTGATTCAATCACATGGTATGGAAACTGATCTTCTCAAGTCATAAACTCCAGAACAGTTTGGCTTTATTAAAATCAAGTTGCAGGATGTTTTCTCTTTGTGGGCATGTGCAGTGATCCATGTTTTTAGATTAATCACTGCTGTTCAACGACACGTTGTTTCTGTGAAGAAAAAAACACCCAGGATATGGGATGTCTTCATTTCCTTCCACACGCATATGACTGATCTGTAGTCAGACAAAACATGAATAATAAATGGCAAGTATAGTTTAATGGAAACAATATTAAAACTACTTTACATTTCCAAGCTTTTTTCATCAATGATTTTTTTTTCCTGTTATAATTTATTAGGGATTATTGATTAGGGTAATGCTGCTTTCTGCTATTCAAAGATTTACTATGTTGCTGCTGTCTTAGGTTGAGGACATTGTAGACACTGGAAACACTTTATCTTGTCTCATTAAACACTTGGAATCCAAGGGAGCATCTGCTGTATCAGTGTGTACTTTACTTGATAAACCAGCCAGAAGAAAGGTTGATCTTGAACTGTTGGGCGATGGAAAATATTACAAAGGATTTGAGGTACACCCTCCCTCCTCTTTCTTCTGCGGTTTCTGTGTACAGACTCTTATTTGTTACGTTGGGTCCCCTTGTAGCACTCATTGATGACATTTGATAGTGAATGCTGAGAAAATGTGCTGCAGTATTTTTGAATATTTACAGTCAGTCAACTATCATGTGACACCTATTTCACTGTCCCGTCATTGGAACTCCTCAACCTAATTGTTCTCGTTTCTCCATTTGTTGCAAAAAACGAGTTGCTTTTGAAATATGCTTGTTCGTAGCCTTTTTTCTTCATTTTGTTTTTCTATTGGGACAACGTCTCAATATTTTGATTTTATTTTGCCGTGTCAGAGCTCTCTATCCTAAATGAATGTCTTCCACGTATGGGAGCAATTGAAACTGTAAATAAATCAACTCTGCTTGGGTAGAAGTGGAACTATTAGCTGTTGGATGAGTGGCATGTAGAAACTGTGCCTGGATCCATCGCTGGATTAACAATCTGATTCTTAGATTAATTCTCATGTTTCAAATTACCTCCTGAAACCGGGAATGCCTTCCATTAGAAACCAATGTTATCAGGGACTGTAGCTGGCACACACCATCAAAATACTATTTGTTTAGACTGCATATTAATGTTACATTAGCTTTGGTATCACCAACAGCCGCATAAGCTTGATCTTATATCCCTTCTATTTGTATTGAGTTGGAAATGATTTTTTCCCTGCTTTCTTCTTACAGTGTCCAGATTACTTCATCGTGGGTTACGGCATGGACTTTGCTGAACTATACAGGAATTTGCCTTATGTTGGTGTCTTGAAACCTGAACATTACAAATGAATTTTACTCTGTACTTGCAGATACTGTTAATTTTTGAAATAACAGAGTTATAATTTCTTGAATAAAAAGGTGGAGTTTCTTGCACCTGCTATTCTGGGCAATTTTTCATAATTTTTTAGTATTCTCACGTTTTATCCTTACACGCACTATTGAACTCATGCTAAGCAAACTTTCTGAGCTGGAGTTTCCAGAACCTGGTTACCCCTGCTATTTCGCTGGGCTGGGTTAGTTTATTTTGAAAGTAAAAAAGAATGTCGAAACGATAACAACTTAAACCAAACTGAGATAATCTGATTAATATTTGATCCTCTGATATCAGGATAACCGTGTAGAAAAAGAGAGCATGAAGCCTGGTTAGCCAGATTATTTTTTTATTCTACGAGTAATCAGTAATTCTACTGTGCAGCATAAATACGAAGAAACCGATTTACGCTGTTTAATTTTAAATTACCAATTGAATCCAGCAAGAAAACCATAGAGATCAAAAACTTCATTATAATATAACAAACCACGTTATAATAACGTGTCTTGTTTCACAGTAAAACACCGTCGGGTCCTTTTGTTTTATTTCTGATAATGTAGTAATCTGTTGCTGATGAACTTGAATTGATTCAGAGATGCTTTAATAGCGCCTCCAGCACCTGAGGGCTTGGCCCAGCGGAGGAGGAAGGGAATTGTTCAAGCCTTATATTATTTGTTTATTAAACTTATAGAATATTTAGTAAATTCAGAAATTAATTGTGATATATATAAAATATTATAATTATATAAAAAAAATTGTTGTGTTACAAGATGGTCTAGTGATAAAAAGTTTGGAATTTTGAGATTTGAGTTCGAGTTTCATGGATGTTAATATAATACTTACTAAGGTTTAAATTAAAAATTATTATTTTAATATATTTTTAAATAAAAAATACTTTAAAAATAAATATTTATTATACCACTAAAATCTACGGCTACAATGAACTCTAAGCTGTTTTTATTTTTTTGTGCTTCAAACATATTTTTAGATTTTTTTTTTATATTTGTATGTCATTTTGATTTATTAATATCAAAAATATATTTTAAAAAATATTATTTTTAAATAAGAAATAGCAACCGGACTGGAAACCATACGACCTGTCGTATATATCCTCAAGGGCCAAGTGGGCATTTCCATCAGACCCCCTTTATCTGTTTATCGACATCCATTGTCAAGGAGGCAAAGGAAAAACCTCAAAAGCGAACACATAAAAAGCTCAAACCAAAAACTCAATAGAATCCAAAACAAAATGCAAAGAACCATGGCATCTGCGAGCACTTCGAGAACTCTACTAAACCTCTCTCTGTCTTCTTCAACCAAACTCTACCATACCTTTCTAAAACTCCCCAAAAAACCCACTAGGGTTTTACTAGGGTTTAACTTTAGACCCTTGTGTACTCTGCCATCAACAACATCAGCAACTGAACCGGACGAAGTGAAACACTCAATCCTACTAGAGAGACTGAGACTTAGACACCTTAAAGACTCTAAAAAACCCCAACTAACCGACACTCAAACACAAACCGCACTAAAACCAGTTGTTCTTATCGAGGGTGAAGAAGAAGACGGGTTTAAGAAGTCTAAGAAAGGGAAAAAGATTGCGGGTAGTTTTCAGGAGTTGGGGTTGAGTGAGGAGGTTATGGGGGCTGTTAAAGAGATGGGGATTGAGGTTCCTACTGAGATTCAATGTATTGGTATTCCTGCTGCATTGGATGGTAAAAACGTTGTCTTGGGTTCCCATACTGGATCTGGAAAGACTTTGGCTTATATGTTGCCTCTTGTTCAGGTGTGTTTTTATCTTCATTTTTCATTGATTGATTTGCTTGTTGCCCTGTCTAAGATTTTGGGTTTTACTTGCTCTTTTTTTTTTTTTACTTCTGGTGCCACGAATTTTGGGAAGGTTTGGTTGTGTTTTTGGAATTGGATTGTGGCTCGATGCATATTGAAAATGTTGAAATATAAATTTTGTGTGTTTTCTTGTCTATTAATTTAACATTTATAGTTCACTAAGACTCATTCTTGGCGTCGACTACTTCGTTTGCTTGTGTTCAGAAATGGTAAACATATAATCGTGTGACTTATGTTAGTCTTTTAGGTGTTAAATCAAAAAGGAAATTTCTAATTATTTTGTTTGTCTTCTAGTTGCTGAGACAGGATGAGGTCTTGTTGGGTAGGCTAATGAAGCCCAGGCGTCCACGAGCTGTTGTTCTATGTCCCACAAGAGAACTAACTGAGCAGGTTTATTTTCCATGCTTTCAGTTGAATTTTGACCTTTCTCAACCTGTGGCTTTTCCTTTGCAATTGATAACAATAAATGGGTTTTTAGGTTTTCAGAGTGGCAAAATCTATTGGCCATCATGCACGTTTCAGGTCTACTATGGTCAGCGGGGGTGGCCGGTTGAGACCCCAGGAGGACTCGTTGAATAATCCAATTGACATGGTTGTGGGAACCCCTGGTAGGGTTCTTCAACATATTCAGGATGGGAACATGGTTTATGGTGACATAAAATACTTGGTGAGTATCAAATTACTTTAATTTATTTCGGTTTTCTAGAGCAAGTGATTGTGTCTCAAAATCTTCAATATGGTTGTTTGGACCACAGCTTGAAGATACAGAGAATAACTAGCATATGGAAGCTTCTTTTTGCTGCAATGATGTTGCATTTTATGATGTTGCTAATCTCTTAGTAGGTGTTGGATGAGGCGGACACCATGTTTGATCGTGGCTTTGGTCCTGACATTCGCAAGTTTTTAGGCCCATTGAAAAGTCGGACATCAAAACCTGATGATCAAGGGTTTCAAACTATTTTAGTCACTGCAACAATGACAGCGGTATGTGAACTTGGAAATCTGTATGCTGTTTCCATAACCTATAATAATTTTGCTTTCCATTGCTTTTACAATGAGTGCACAGAGACAGACACACACACATGTTTAGAGACTCATCTGAATAAAGCAGGCCTTGTGGATACTGGCATGCTAACACATTAACAAACTTTCCCATATTTGTCTCTCCCATATGCAGTGGGAATGAGAATGGGCATTACTTCTTTGTGGTGTATCTAAATGGCTTGTTAGTATTGGAAGGTGCTTAAGGGTGACCTCTGTCTTGCTCTGCTAAATATCGACTTAGACCTTTTGACTAGTTACTACTTACACTTGTTACTTCTGTGGTATTGAAACTAGGGAAATGCTACAGCAAAGGATTACATATACTTGACTGGATTCTCTTTCCTCCCCCTCTTTTGGACCTGATGGGGATGGATGAATTTTCCCAGGCTAATTTTGAATGTTTTCCTCATTTTATTCTTAGCTTCCTCAAATCTTTACGTCATTCCAAGTCAGCATAAGTTTAAGGATGTACCCTCTTATCATCTTGATCCTCTTTTGGGATTAAAGGGGGTTGATCTTGATAAATCCTTAAAATTTTCAGGCTTGTAGCTTTTTTCAATGATCGTGTTATATAAACAAATCCATATATCTATAGGCATGTGGGTTTATGAGCATACACTCGGTTGTCTTTATGTGCTACAACATCCACCTTCAATTTGGTGAATGGTTATTTATTTGTTGGCTGAAAATCGTTGAGCTTTATTATGTACATCATTTTCTATTCAAGGAATTCAGGTAGTTGATCTTTCGAGGTTTTGCAGGCAGTTCAAAAGCTGATTGATGAGGAGTTTCAAGGAATAGAGCACCTGCGCACATCAACACTCCATAAAAAGATAGCATCTGCTCGTCATGATTTCATAAAGCTTTCAGGTTCTGAAAACAAGCTTGAAGCATTGTTGCAGGTCAGCTGCTCTTGATCGCTGCTGTGTTTTTCCTACCTGATATTCTTATACACAAATGGTGATGCTTAGTTAGGATGCCATGTGATTGCAGGTTCTTGAACCAAGTTTAGCAAAAGGAAACAGAGTGATGGTGTTCTGTAACACTTTGAACTCTAGCCGTGCTGTAGATCACTTTCTTGCTGAAAATCAGATCTCCACTGTCAATTACCATGGAGAGGTGCCAGCAGAACAGAGGTGAGATGATCTAAAATGTTTTTTTGTCTCCCTCGTTGTATCTGCAATCTTATTTGTGTGTATCCTACAATAGATGCTGATTTTTCTAAAAGCACCTGACTTGCCTGTTTTTCATCTAAAGGAAGAAAAAAGAATGCTCGAGGCATTGCGCATTCATCTCTATCTATCTGCATGCAAGTAATAACAAATATATACATGTTAACTTGGATGTCTTGCTTTCAATATTGACTGTTTACAAATATTTCCATCCATCAAATCTAGATATTTGATACTAGCACTGCATCATTGGTATGCATGCAGGAATGTTAGTCTGTAGTACTTAGCAAACTGTGTTTTTCCTTGTGAGCTCAGGGTTGAGAATCTGAATAAGTTTAAGAGTGATGATGGAGATTGCCCCACATTGGTCTGCACAGACTTGGCTGCTAGAGGACTTGATTTAGACGTGGACCATGTTATCATGTTTGATTTCCCCTTGAACTCTGTAAGTAATCTTTATTTTTCAGTGTCAGTTGCTAACAATTGAAAGTCCAATCCCTATGGATGCCAAGTAACAGTTTTTATTACATTTCCTGGGATTGAATCTTGTTAAATACCAAAGGATGTTTAGAGGAGGGGAAGGACTGCCCCTGTGGTGGTGCATTGGTTATTACACTGAGATGTTAAAAATAAAGAAGTCTAATTCCTGCCTTTTTTTTCTTTGACCATTTCAGATTGATTACCTACATCGCACAGGAAGAACTGCTCGAATGGGTGCAAAAGGTATGTGTCCTGCAATTTGCTGAAGCAATGTTGTATACACTTAAATGTTAAAAAGAAGCTTGAAACTGGCACTTTAAGATCTATTTGTGCAAAAAACAAAAAAAAAAAAAATTGTGCCAATACTTTTTTTTCACAATTATTTGTCATCTCATTTGAACTTGTAGGTGGAGATATGAACCCCACCTGTAGAAGAAATTCTGTAAATTTGTGGCAATCACCTCTTTCTGGCTTGAGATTTATGTGTCTTCTTGCCATTGCAGGGAAAGTGACAAGTTTGTTGGCTAGAAAAGATCAACAGTTAGCTGCTCGGATTGAAGAAGCAATGAGGAAGAATGAGAGCTTGGAATCTCTCACGGTAGATAATGTTAGAAGAGACATTGCTAGGGCTCGAATAACCGAACAACAGGGGAAGAATGCAAAATTGATTACAGCATCCAATCAGAAAAGCAAACAACAGGGGAAGAGTGCAAAATTAATTACAGCATCCAATCAGAAAAGCAATAATAAGTCAGCAACAGTTAAACCCCCCAATGTGCGGACCAAGGCATCCCCTGGTGTGCGGACCAAGGCTACATCTTCGGTGATGAAATCTGGAAAATCATCTACTCCTGCAAAATCTGTCAAGGCTGTTAAGGTTGCAAAAAGAGTCAAATCTTCCATTGCAAGCTACTCTAGAAAAACATCACCAGGTGTGAAGAAGCAAGGGGGGAAGCTAAGAGTTGTGGCTTTTAGGGGCCGGTCTTCTTCATCTAACAAGAACGAATCATTGAGGCCCAGTTGATTGCTGTTAAAATAAATATCAATTCATATCAAACGCTAGTGTTCTGGTTTGCTTTCACATTCGCCAGTAATATCAGTGGTGATTATTATGAGGGAACATGTTGGGTTTTTCTCCCCCATCTTTCCATGGATCACTGTTCTATTCTGGCCATGCAGCTGTTGGACAAGGCAACCACTGAGTACATAAACCGTAATTTACTTTCATATTTATAGAAAACTTTCTGCGGACATACTAATCGAAGAAACTGTAAAATTACAAACACTACGGACAACTCAAATATAAATGCCCCATTTTCAAAGCCCTCAATGTTTTTCACTTCCAGGTGAGTAGCGGGCGAGGATTTTTTGCAGGGGTGACAACGTTTCCATCTGAGTCATAAATGATGACGCCTGAAAAATCAGGTAGCTGACACTTCCCGCCCATGAGTATGTTCTTCTTCCAGACTGAAACTACTTGCTCACTGCTGAACATGCTGTCATCACGACTGCCTGCATGGATGCCGTGTCCTCCTGCGCCCAGCATCGTATCTTCAGTGTTGAGTTGTATAACAGGATCGTGGTCCCAGGACCGACAAGCACTCCAACGACGCCATTTACGCGAATGAGAAGCGCACATGAACAAGGCAAATGCGCACAAGAGAAGAGTCACTGCAGGCAGGGCAGGCCCTGATGAGCTTAGCGGTGTTTGTTTGAAGTGAAGTTGGCGTGCCATGGAGCCGAATGTTTTTGATGCCTGGTTCTGTGATTGTGAGAGTTTATAAAAGGCCAATTTTTGCCAAATGGGGTGGTTGGATTTGAAGGATTTGTTAGAGTTTATGTTGAGACAATTGACTAGAAAGTGGTGCGTGGTTTTGGTGACCTTTTTTACCTTTTACCGATTTTGGGAACCGACCCACTTCCTGATTTATTTGTCGCCAGCTTTGCCACGTCATCCTTGAATACCTGACAAGAACAAAACAAAAATACAGCCCACGTCCTATTTAGGGTTTTTCTTGGGATTAATCATGGCTCATTACAACATTCACAAGGCCCAATGATCCATTCCTTTTAAATGTTTATAGCCTAGGCCCAGTTTTCCCTGTTCGAGATTCGAGGGTGAAGGAAGGGGGTTAAGATTTCAGAGTTTAGGGCGTAGAAGTCCTTCTGCGTCTGCTCCCTTGCTCAGTGAAAATCTCGAAAGCAAAAAAATGCAGAAACAATTACAGATTTCTCTGCACAAATTGCTTTTGAGACACCCTTTTGAACACTCTTCAAAACCCACAAATGCATTTTCCCTCAAATATCTCACGATGATTTCATCTGAACTTGTTCCCAACTCAGTCGAATCTCCAAACCCCAAATTTCTCCTCACCCCCGTCTCAAATATTCACACTTTCACACATCCCTTTACGCGGAGCCTCCGAAATCGGTTCCCGACTGGACACACTCGAAGAAGGAACAGTACTGAATCTGGAAGTGGGCCGGTGCCCGAGTTAGATGTAAACAAAGAAGTTGACATGATAAACCTCAAGTTTGCAGAGGCAAGAGAGGAGATAGAGATGGCTATGGAGTCGAAGGAAACTGTCTATTTTAATGAAGAGGCAGAGTGTGCAAGGGCTGCAGTAAAGGAAGTTATGGACATGTTTGAAGGGCTATTAGGGAAATTGCAAGAGGGTAAAAAGGCGGCTTTGCAAAGGTCGATGGGGCTCAAGATGGAGCAATTAAAGGCTGAGCTTCAACAGTTAGATGATTAATGAGGATGGTGACCACGGGTTTTAGCTTTAAATCTGTTTGGTGCGTTCCAGTTTTCTGGGTTTTGTAATGTATTATGTTCTTATTGAGAATAACTTTGATATTGATGTTACAGGATGAAGAGCTTTGTTATTGTAGATTGAATTTTTATGGTGGGGAGTAGAGAAGCTTTTGAATAATGGACTAGTTCTTCAAATTTAATAATGTTAATGGTGCTAATAACAAAAATCCGTTACCTTCTAACTTCGAAGGTATTTTTTTGCAACTTAGAATCAGTTTTGACAATATGAGCTATATACAATGAATGTTCATGCCTTGATTGATGGATTATAGTTTGTTTAAGTAAGTTATATCTCTCTTATTATGGATTTTACTGATTTTATTCTGAGCAGAACAAATGGGTAAATGTTATGGTGAGATATTGCTGGTGTTGAGCTTTGAATGCACAAATGCTGTTGATGCTATTACATGTATCCAAAGTTCATGGAGTACGACTCTTCCAAGCTTCCTAGTATCGGGTTAACAGGCGCTAAAGATGTGTTTTTTTTTCCTTGTTCTGCAAAGGACTGAAACAACATGGATCTAGACCCCCGCTGCCATGCAAAAGTCCCTAAAAAGGGAGCGTGTTTTTGGTAGCGACTCAACAAGTGGGTTTATATCTCAAAATGTTCAACGAATATGGCATACTAGAACCACAATTCCTTTTGAAGGATTACGAAGGTCCTTAACCGCTCTCTGTCCTCTTTTCTATGTTGCAAACCACGAAAGCTTGTAGGAATTATTCTGTAGAAGCCCAAAAATATGGGTGATTAAGATGAAAAAATGAAACTTTTAAGCATGCATGCTCCTGAAGCCCCTTACAATTTCATGCAATAATAGCAAGAAGATTTGATTACATTCAAACCTGCCTGCCTTTAAATCTCTCTATGATGGGCCAGAGACTGCTCAATAGCTGTATTTATGTTTTGAGGCTGGTGGATCCATACGGGTGTTTCTTATGTTTTTGATTCATCGGCATGAAGTAAATGTAGTGCATGAATGGGGGCTTTTTTTTATTAAGAGTGATAGAAATTGCCAACAACGCTAAAACTTATTCAATTTCCCTTGAACTTTCCTTCGCCAGCACCTGACTTGTTCAAGGAACAAGAGGCTTCATCTCTTTACTGCATTTTTCATTTTACTGATTTCCTAGTTGATGCTGAAGGGTCTTGCTTACAGCTGATCCACAATTACCTTTTGATACTTTCACACAATCATGTTATGGAGTGTATGTTTAGCGTTATAATTCTTTATACTTTTAATACTGATTAAGGTTGAGATGTAGAGGGGAAAGAATGTAGACCTCAATTTATGAAATTCAGCAATGCCATTTTTGTTTTGATAAAGGACTTTGCTCTGGTATATTGGCATGGCATAATATACAGTTGACTTCTCTAGTTATCTGGCATAACTAAGTGCTATGTCTATTAGAAATTTAGAATGTTCTTCTGGAACTAGGTCCTTGAATTCATAAGTTGCTCTTTGGTCAGTGACTAGAGGTTTCTCTTCCTGGGAAGTACATGCAATATGTCCTGGAAACTGCAGTTTAACACAATAATGGATATCCACTTTCTTTTCTTCCTTGCAAAGAAAGTGGCTCCTATAGATAGAAATTAACTTGACCTTCTAATATCTACAATTCAGTGATGTGAAGTTGAAAATACAGTGGGGATCTTATAATTGTTGGATATTCAGTGTAACAAACATACAATGTATTACGTAGGTTTTATGATGATGACATTTCATAGTTTAGACTTCTTACAAATACTCCATTGCGCCAAAGGAAGAAAAGAAATTGGAGAAATGTGGAGCTAAAATCTCATTGCATTATATAAGTACTTTTCATCATTATTTCCGTACTTCTAGCGAGTGTTTATGGCTATTCCTGCCCTGTCTCTCGGTAAGCTACCTCTGATTTTTATTTTTTCTTTCTTCCAGAACACAGTTTCATAATAGAACTAGTCATATTTTTTTCCTTCTCTAGATTCATAATAGAAACTAGGAGAGCAGAAAACGTGAATGCAGATTTGAATTTTTTGTCCTGAATGCGTATGTTGCTCACATCCTTTTCTATTAGCTTGAATTTGGTATTACAGTTTTAAATAATTAGAGGGTTCGAAACAAATCGATTGACAGGTCTTGGTGACCTTTCTGAAACTGATAAAGAATACTTGCAAAATGCGATCCTGGAATGGCTCACCTCACAAGCATTTAATCAGGAGATCGCATGCTGAGAAACCCTTAGGGAGAGCTAGTTATTCTGAAGAGTGAATAATGTCCCGTGACATGTTATGGGAATTCGATGGATGTCTTGTTAAAGCTATCTATCATGGCTCATCGTTGACGATGTTACTTGGTGCTTTCACTAAAAGTTGCATTAGCAGGAGTAGAAGATTCCGGTAATTTATCAGAGATTGCCGAGTGGTTTTCAAAGATGGTTGTATGATATGCAGAAAGGCGTGTTAAATTGCAGTATATAGTTTTCAAAGATAATTATTTGCTACAGAGAAAGACGTGTGAAATTGCAGTCCATATAGAAATTAAGGCATACAAGGAGTAGAAAGTGGGGAAAAAATGGCACTGGAAACAAATAAAATGCATGTGGAGAAAAGAAATTCCATCAGTGGTTTAAAAAGAAGGCAATATGAAATTGAACTCATATCGGAAGGTTCTGAGCACTAACTTCTTTATGATATTCCTTTGATTGCTATGTTTCAGGACAGCTTTTGGCTAGTATGTAAAGTAGCAAGTTCTGCAACTCGATGGCAACTATCGCCAAGTTCAAGCCGAAAAGCTCCAAATGGAACCACGATTGGACAAGTAGCTGGATTCCTTTTATTTAGAACTAAAATCGATTATCATGGTTTTGTTATGGGACCAAAGAATACACCGAAGGCGCCGGTTGCGGCCATTTTGAAAATTTCCCCCCATTTTTTTTCGAGGAAAGGACATCGATTATCATTTGCTGAGCATGGATTGATTGTCTTGTCTACCTTTCTTCCCCTTTGGAACAATTCTATTAGGTTCACCTCCCATTGCAGAGGCTCCAATGCAAATGCACTATGAATGTGGTCTGCCCTCATCATTTTTCTTTCAGATTGCTTTGGTCCATATTATCTGGGATTGTAGAGATTGACTTGAGTGAAAAGAAACACAAAGGGAAGCTTCTTGAACTAATCATGGATCTTTTTATTTGTTTATTCCCGTCACATCAAGGTACTAGCATGCTAAGGTTCTGAATTTAAGTTAAACAACGGATTCTTCTCTCTTTATCAGAAAAAAGAAATTAACCAAAAGGGCATTGAGCAAGAGGAATACTGGGAGTCGTTGTAATGAGTTGCTGATTATTATCTTATTAGATATTCTTTTTGACCACTACTTTTGAAACATGGAAAAAGGGTGTGGACCAAGTGAAGAATGGTGAGACAAATCTTATGCCAGTTGAGGCACGAGAAGGAAGAGGAAAGCATGGCCTGCTTCTGTCTGTCTGCTTTTATCTGCATCATAAGCCCTACATTAAAAAATATGCATGGGGTCCTTCCGAGCCGAGTAGCTATTCCACTACTTGTAACAGGAAACGGTTCTCTTTTCCTCACTCGAACAGAAGAGTAACGGGCCAGACACAATCCTGTCACCTGTCCCACATTTGGACATCCTTGAATGTTCATATGATTCTGAAGATCTATTTCCCTTTTACTTCTGTATCAAGTTTTCTTTCTGTTACGTGAATCCTGCTACTTAAATATCTGTGTTTGCTGTCAAACTAAAATTTATAGTAAAACTGCTTGAATACTTGTAAGCAACCAGCTGAAATTTCTTTGCAGTGTTGTTTTTAACTCCCAGCCGCCAGAGGGCAGAAGTTGGATTGAAGAATACTTCTAATTCCATGGAGGACAAAAGCTCACATTTCACATAAATTCAGGAAGTTGAGCAACATTAATCAGGGCAAAATGGAAATGCATAGTTGCATGTAAATAAAAAAATTGTTATTCGGAAAAAGCAAAGGATGGGCAAATTCAATCACATTGCTGTTTCTACCACTGTACAGGAAAGCCCACAAGCTAAATCCAATAACACTACCCAGAAGCTCTCTTTTCTTGTTTCTCAATAACTCTCCTCTTTTATCTTCTTGGGATTGAAAAGAGAACAAATCATTGATGTCCTTGGAAGCCAAGAAGAACACGAGGACAAATTATTTCAACTTTGATTTGATGACTGTTTCACTAGAGGTTGAGAAGTCTTTCCCCATTCTTCTGGTGGACTCTTTACTTCCATCAACAATGCCACCACATCCTTCATGGTAGGCCGCTCTGCTGGCGAAGAGTTCACACAGAACATTGCAATTCCTAGTGTTTGCAGCATTTCCTGCACCATCTGGTCTGGCAAACCTTGAAGCTTCGCATCTAGTATTGATACTGCTTGTTCAAAGCTCCCCATCTTTTTCTTCACCCACTCAACTATGTGTAAGCCATCTCCAACTTGAGGCTCAACGGCGCTGCGACCACTTATGATTTCAAGCAAAACCACTCCGTAACTGTAAACATCACTCTTTTCTGTGATGTTCATGGTATACCCGTACTCTGAAATGATCATGGAGATTTGTAATTAGCAAATGAAATAAGAATTCTACATAGAACCGCACACCACAAAGTTCCTATAGCATATTTAATCCATGGGGTTAAAAGACAGATTGTGTTTCAGGCAACCCAACTAAACAAAACATACACATATGGGTTCTGGAAAATCAAGGATACTTGCCTGGGGCTATATAGCCATAGGACCCAGCTACTCTGGACATGGCATGATGATAATTTGGAGAGTTCATCAGTTTGGCCAGGCCAAAATCTGCTAAATAAGCTTCATACTTCGAATCCAGAAGTATGTTATTGCACTTAACATCTCTGTGAAGAATTGCTGGCACACAGTCATGGTGAAGATAAGCTAGACCCTGAGCTGAGCCAACAGCTATCTTGTACCTTGTTTCCCAATCCAGATTCCTATTCCCCTGCAGCAGCTGCTGCAGATTGCCATTTGAAATGTAGTTGTACAGAAGGAGCTTGACACTCCTATTCGAAGCATAACCTACAAGCTTCACAATATTCCGATGTCGAATGTGTCCAAGAATTTGAATTTCTGCAGCAAAAGAATCCACTGGATCCTCGTCTTGCTTTGTCTTCCAAAGCTTTTTTACTGCAATCAACTGCCCATTTGGCATGTCAGCCTTGTAGACAACTCCAGAACAACCTTTCCCAATCACATTCTCATCCTTCAAGCAATCTAGGATGTTACCAATGGTGAAGTTGAGCTTCTGAAATGGGATAAAAGTCCATGGATAAGAGAAATCTTCAGCTCTCGATGACGTAGCTAATGCTCCAGAAGATTTCTCCATTACATTCTTATGGTTCCGCATGACTATAACCCAGGAAGCAATAACAATAATGGTCACTGAAGCGAGGATCACAGAAATCAAAGCTATAGTTTTGGCTGATTTTAATCTATTTCTTCGATCAATTTTAGGCGAACAAGAATAACCATCTGTGGAATCACAAAGTCTTGGGTTTTGCAGGTATGAGTTTGAAGATAGAGTTCTAAAGAACGGTGTTACAGGAATAGGACCTGAAAAGTTGTTGTAGGAGATATTAAGGGAAGCGAGGCTAGTAAGGGAGCCGAGAACCTTGATTCTTCCATAAAGCAGATTATGGGAAAGATCAAGTGACTGTAACTGTGTCAAGCTGGACATCGTTTCTGGGAGTTCACCAGTAAATCCATTTGAGCTCAAATCCAAACTAATTGTTAAGCTTGTGACATAACCAATTTCTAGTGGGATTGGACCAGAGAGGTTGTTGCAGTTCAAATCAAGCAGAGTTAGCTTCTGCAAGTTTTGAATGGACTTCGGGATTGCCCCAGTAAGTAGATTGTTATTGAGAATGAGCTTGTTCAAGTAACTGAAGTTTCCAAAACTCCAAGGAATTTCACTTGTGAACCTGTTCCTGCTAAGATCAAGCTGCTCCAAGTTTACAAGCTCTCCTAGCTGAGATGGTATCTCTCCAGTGATGTAGTTGTTGTGCACATCCAACAGCTCAAGAACAGTGATGTTGGCAATTTCCAAAGGTAGGACACCGGAGAAATGATTCATATACAAGTCAAGAAATACCAAATTCTGTAATTGGCCTATTTCCTTGGGAATCTGACCAGAAAGCTGGTTTTCTCCGAGCCTCAATCTTACTAAAGACTCACAATATGCAACACTGCGAGGCAATCCACCTGATAACGAGTTCCCTAGAAGCAGAAGCTTGCTCAATTTCTTCAAACTGAATATCTCCTCTGGAATTGAGCCTGTAAGCTTGTTTCTTGAAAGATCAAGAGCATATAGTCCAGTGCAGTTTCCAAATGAGGATGGTATTGCACCAGAAACTGAATTGCCCCACAAGAAGAAACTCTGCAAATACTTCAAATCGCCAACCTGCCATGGAATTGCACCTGACAATTGGTTCTTATCAAGCTGAAGGGCTGTTAAGCTTGTACAGTTACTCAACTGCCAAGGAATCGAGCCAGTGAGTGAATTATCAGACAAATGAAGCTGTTCAAGGACCCCTAACTTTCCTAAATCCCCGGGTATTTCACCGGAAAGATCATTAGCTGAAGCATCAAGCACAACAAGTGATGAACAATTTGAAAGCTCAGCTGGGATTGCTCCAGAGAGTGCATTTCCCCAGAGAAGCAAACTAGTAAGTTTTTGCAACGTACCCAGTTGAGGAGGGATTGAACCGGTGAGCTTGTTCATGTGCAAGTACAAGTTCCTTAACTCTGAACACAAACCAAGTTCATGTGGTATAGAACCAAATACCTCGGTATCATAAAGGGACAGAGTTTGAAGATTGATCAAGTTCCCAAATGTTGGTGGTATTTCCCCTGAAATACCGGTTTCTGCAGCACCAAATGTTGTGAGATTGGTTAATAGTCCCAGCTGTGTTGGTATCTCTCCTGTTAAGTAAGGATTGCCACCAACTCTAAATTCTTGGAGCGAGACTAAAGAACCCAATTGAGATGGTATTGAACCATTGAAGAGATTGTCTTGCAAGCAAAGAACTTGTAAGAAAGTAAGGTTCGCAAGTTGTGGAGGCATCCTACCAGATAACTTATTGGAGTTCAAGTAAAGAAATTGAAGAGAAGAGAGTTGGCCAATTTCTTGTGGTATAGGACCTGAAAGAGAGTTTGAGGAGAGGTCTAAAAGTCTAAGATGACTGAATAAGCCAAAAGAAGGAGGGATTGAGCCAGAGATATTAGTTGAAGAGAGATTGAGGAGTTGTAGAGAGGAAAGAGAGGAGAGCTGCGAGGGCAGTGAGGAGAGATTAAGGAATGTGTTGGGGAGAGAAAGGGAAATAACTCTACTTTGAGGCGAGCAAGTAATGCCTTGCCAAGAACATGGCGTCAGGCTTGATGGGTTCCATGAGGAGAGGATTGATGAGGATGCTTTTGCTGACGGGCCTGCCGCCGAGATAAGAGAAAGAAGGGTTTCTCCATCAGATGACAGAGAGGCTACAAAAATTGTTTTGGCCATGGTTAACATTATTATCAAGAAAAACAACAGAAAATGTGGGGTTGGCTTCTGATCCATTTGAGTTATGATGATTTGAGAAATCTTGGGCTAATAGAATGGAGTCTTCTTGTTTAGTTTTGGTAATGGTGATATAAAGATGGTGAAAGAAAGTCCACTCTAGGAGACAACATGCATGTGAGAGAATTAGTTCCTATGGAGGCCTGGATGCTTGAGTTTTACACTATAATGTTGAAACCGTGCATGTGAACAATACAAAAAGAAAAGTACCATTAAATCTCTGGGGATTTGTTGGATACAGTCAAAGTGAAGAAAACGTTACCAGAGAAAAATCCCTCCCTGATATTAATGACAACCAGGACTGGTGGTGGCTGGTGCTGACGTGGTGGTGGTGCTAATGTTCACAGGATGAAGAGATATATAACATCAAGACCTTTGCGTCCAAGTTATGATACCATACATTTCATCAATGGTCGGATTCTGGGTTTGTATGTAGATGTTGGCTGTGGCTGCGGCTGTGTTCGTGGTGGTGGATGGTGGCTGAGCTTGGAGTTCGAGGCACACTCTTCTTCTTGTTCCCTTGTGAGGCTTTGGCATATAAACAGCAGTGCTGGTTTTCGTGCGGTTTACATTGGCGCTTCAGTTTCTTTCTGAATTGCCCAAACTGCCCTTATTGGAGCGGTCGAAGCATTTTGTGGTAAAGAGTGGTGGTGTTGAACTTTTGCTCTTTCGAGCGCAATTATCAAACCCGGTTCGCGTCGTAGATATGTGATTAAGCCTGTTTGACTAAGTGATTAATGATGTTTTTTAAAATATATTTTTTTATTTTAAAACCCAATTTATCTTACAAATTAATCAAAATGTAATTTTATTTTATTTTATTTTATTTTTATTTTTATTTTTATTTAAATAGTGGTATGTTAAATTTCTTTTTCAAAAATTAAAATTAGATTAAAGCATGTCAATTTACCTACTTTGACTCAAGTCTTGAGCTAATGTATAGGGTTTGAATGTTTATGGATATAATAATTTGGATTTTGACCTATAATTATATGTAACTCAACTTCTAATATTTTATAAAATATAAACTTGTCTTGTTCAATTTTGTTTAATGAATTGAATATATCGAGTTGACCTAAAATTTATGTGGATATTATAAATATTCACGAGTTGAGTATATTAACTATTTTATTCATTAATGATCCTAGAAAAAAAATATAATGAGGCAATTTTTGAAACTATGTGAAACTCCTAAAATGTATTTTTAGATACAACATAGAGACTATGATAATATTCATATAAAAACAAAATAAAAATCACAATTAATCATTTCATCAAGCAATTTTGGTGTAATAGGATACATATATAAACTAGCCAGAAGCGATTATAAAATATTTTTGGATTTATGATTTCACTAAGAAAATAAAAAAAAATGTAAAGAATAAGCAAAGTGAAAACAAGAGTAAAAAAAATAAAAAGAGAGGGAAAAATATTGATTATATTAAAAACTAAAGTTATTTATATTGTGCCACCTAAATTAAATTGAGTTAAATGAATTTTAAAAATCTCAATTTGTGATATCTATTTATTAAATCTTTTGATCTATGATATTTATATTATCTGATTTTAACAAATTAAATCAGGTAATATGAAAGCCGGTGGGCCATTGTGATGGGACCCAACAGATGACATGGCAAGACTGTTTAAATAACTGAGTATTTTAAATGCCTCAGCGCGTTGATTAATGTCGTGAACGAAAGATGGGTTGAAGCCATTCAAGGAGTAAGATTACTTCAGACTTGGAACCGATAACCAGCATGGCTGACACGTGTAAATAACAACTCAACAAGTACTAGAAGTCGGACGAGAATGACCAAAACACCCTCCCCAACAACATGAAAGGCGCGGAAATTTTTGGACATGAAGGTGGGTGAATTCACGAAGAGAATACCCAGGGCTTCAGGGTCCATTGTCCATTTTAACCCTGAACCAAAAAATAAAAATAAATGAATGACGTGAAGTGAGTTTGCCTAGAGAAGAGAAGAGTTGATGATGATCAGGGAGCGAGGCAGCTTGGGAGAGCGTGAAAGGTAAAAAGGGGTTTGGAGCGAGCAACCAATTTCAATGTCTTTTGGCTTACATAATTGCATGAGCCATATGATCTTAAACGTGGCCTGTGTTATAATAAAGAGGGCTAGGGTTAACATTGGCGTGGAGATAGAGGAAATTTTACGGGAGCATAGGGGCAGGTATTTATCTTTACTGTGGTGAAATTAAATTATTTGGTTACCGAGGAAGAGAAGGTGGGTTTGTTTCGGGAGTGGGGCTCTAAAGATCAGGCAGCACATGAGAGAGAGATTTGGAATATATTAGTGCACGGGTCACGATTAGGGTTTTTTATTTAGGGCTTTAGGTTTTGGCCGCACGAGACACTTCTCTCATTAATGTCACGAAAAAATTACAGCTGATGTTAATGCCGCTCTTACTGCGTGTTAAGACACTGTTTGTTTGTTTGTTGGTGTGAAATGGTTTTTCAAATTATTATTTAATATTAAAAATAATTTATATTATTTAGATGTACTTTCAACTAAAAAATATTTTAAAAAATAATCATTCGTAGCAGTACAAACAAAACATGTTATAAATGCATATGCCCCTATTTTTTTCATCAAGATTTAAATAAATTATGTAGTAATTATTTTTGAAATGTATTAATTATTTTTGAAATGTACATCCTTTGTTTTCACTGTTTAGGATTTATTTATTTTTTAACGTGAATGTCTGGGTTAACTTGTGTGTATATGAATTAATCTTATAAATTTTAAATTTAACAATCATATAAATATTTAGTGATTATTATATTAAAAACCACAAGATTTGAATCGAAAAACACAAAGAGAGCAAATATTTTAATCTTAAACTCTTACCATTAGACCATCTACTGAATGACTTTGTACATCCTTGGGTTTCCAAAATACATGAATAGTATATATATACATACAAGGAAATGAAGAAAATAAATAATCTTATTCTTAATGTGAGAAATTAAGGACACTTTACCTCAAAATAATTTGAGAAAAAACACAAATTATAATCTTCAATTATAATAAATAAATAAATCTAGTCATTCTATTGGCTTTGTTTTTTATACACAGTGAAATACTATATTGTCTCTCAATTGACCTTATAATAATATTAAAAAAATCCATTATAAAAATATAAAATACCATTTATTTTTATTTTGTTTTCAAGAGTATTTTGGTAGTTTTAGTATTTTTTTTAAATGAAAAAACTATTTATTGTTACTAATTAATTTAATAATGACCAACAAGACTCTGAAAAACTATATACTCCTAATTTTTTAACACAACCCAGGATTTATTCACGCAACAAACTAATATTTATTTATACTTCACAGGATTCAAAACGGTATTCAGAGCTTATTCAAAATAGTTGATGTCCCGTAGACTTACATTGCCACCTACATACGTCAAAGATATATCACAATCACAGTGAATACTCTGTTAATATATTAATATTAATAGATGATTTTCATTTAAAAATATATTACAATAATATTTTTTATTTTTAAAAAATTATTAGTAACATATTATATTGAAATGATATGAAAATATTAAAAAATCAAAAATCAAAAAAATCAAAAATGTTTTTTAACCGAGTTCCAAACACCATCTTAATAGGATTTGGATAGCATACAGCTGTATAAAACTTGGATTAAAAAAATGGAAGCAAGTGTTAATATAAAAACGACAGTAGAGAGGTCCAGCTAGTCCCCTGTCAAAGGAGCAAGACTCCCTCCCATAAAGGGGTCCAGAATTATACTTTCAATTCAAGGCGCCGTTTCATGGTGTATTTTATTATGAAGGCCATGATTAGAATGCACAAAATCTGCAGTGAAGTGCCCTTCAACTTGCCTGTTCTGCGGAGATTAATTTACTCTTCACATCTCCTATCTTTAATTGATTCCTCCCTTTCACCCCCTGATTCTGAGCTTGGATGATCACGTGTGTATAAATACTTAGTGGAGCTCATCGATCCATTATGAAGGGACTAGGAAGCAACTCTGTGTGTCTATATATATATATATGGTTTATTAGTTTTGGTGATTGTAAGTAACATGAAAAAGAAACTATAAAGTACACAGATTCCTGGATTGGACTCCATTAAAGAAGCAACTAGCAAGGGTTTATATGGAGACGAGACTGCGCTCTGCAGAGTCGCAGATTGCAAGGAGCGTGCAATGATTTTTCAGCAAGTGTAATTCGGTTAAATGTAGCTAATTTCTTTTTTTCCAAGAATGAACTCTATTTTTAGAAAAACGAGGAAAATATTGTCTATGTTTTTATAAAAGATATATATCCCGATTCAAACTCGAAATCTACTGTACAAATCACGATATTTTTGTTAATTTCCTTTTGCGCAAACAGGGAAAAGTATCGGAAAGGAAATCTTGGTCTCGAGCATCATGAAAATAAATAATCTGTCCTGTTCATAGGAAGTAGAAAACAGGAGAAATGTATAGCCAATTATTTTGTGTTAGAAATTAGGCCAAAGCAGGGGATGGTAACAGGCTGCAACCGTAACAGATCTTACCTTTGTCATTCCTTATAAACAAAACCTTAACCTTCTAAGATAATGGAGATATTAATCCTTGAACAAAAGGTTACTCCCTTGCTTAAAAAATAAAATGGAAGGAAAGACTTTTTGGGGCAGCTAATTATGAAGCAATGGTTTTTACTGCCACAGAAATTTACTATAAAATTCCTGGAGCCCCAAACCCTACTTAACTAGGACAACTCAACTTATTCACTTGGATATGGTTTACAAACAGAACCTGAAAGCACCCCCCCTGCTTGTTAACAAAAGAGAGAGACAATCTTGTTTAGTGAAAAAAGAAGAAAACATGAAGACAAAAATAGATCAGGTAGGGTTGGTAAGGCCTCGTAGCTTTCTGCTGAATATCTGGTATTTCCTTCTGGTCATCAGCAAAAGTAGAACTCAGTGAAGCTTCCACCATAACATGGAGTCAATGTGACATTAATTGTCAGGCAGAAAAGTGGCTATCTCGAGTCTTTTTTATATATTTTCTAAACAAATGGATACCAATGGTGAGTATTGACTTTGGTTTTGCTTGCAACTCCCTGTTTACCTTCGTAAGTCGAAGTCCAATATTTCTTTCACAGGACCATTCTTTCGACCCTAACACATTGATCACTTCCTTGAATGGAATTAAGATTGAGGTAGGAAATCTTTCCCAGTAAACGCCAAAACAAGCGTGAATTAAACATTACTGGGCCAAAAAGTTAAGAGTGTATCTAAGATAAAAAAGACTAAACAGATGAACAGACTAAACATAGCCTCATCGGGCTAATTCCATGTAGCTGGAAAGAGACTACCTTTGAGGTGCCACAATACGCAGGTGCCTATGAAGGCAATAATATATCATTCACTTGACACGGTTAGCGAAAGCACCATTTAAACTATGCCTGCCCTTTAGAAGATCAAAACAGTATGGTGCTAAGAGCAATGAAAAAGAAGAATTGATGCATATCACATGTTAGTGTACAAATAAACAGAACCACGTGCTTCCAAGCTGTGATTGCAGACTTTCCAATCTGATTTTGAACCTGAAACACAACTCACTAGACACCAAAATTTGATTTCTGCTGCACAGACAGAATAATTGCCTGATAAGAGTTCTTCCCCTTTTCCATGATGAGGTGTTTTTAAGTTGTAGTGAGAGAAGAACAAGGTCCAATTCCTCCACAAACTTAGTCCATTCACTCCCTTTCAAATTTGAACCACTTCCAGTTTGCATACAATGCTGCCTCAATGTCAGAAGATTGGGTATTCTTGCCTGAAGGAATTTCTGGCTTCAAACTTGCTGAACTGGCTGGTAGCTTTTGCTGATACTTCTTTGCCATCTCTTCTGCCTCAGCAAACACTTTCTGTCCAGAAAAACATAAATTTCACCAATGAAACTCGTAGTTAATCTCATATACGACAAATGCCATAATGAAAATGAAGAAAAACCAGAAAAACACCTGACCTCCTTGTTTAATACAAACAGACCAGGCTCACTTTCAAGGTCAGCAATGCTGCATGGTAAAGACAAGCAAAGGATATTGTTATCAGCCTCTTGTTGCCACTATTTTTAACTTGTACAAGATTTCTTTTAAAAAACGATTTAGCACAAATCTGCAAATAAAGAAACTCTTCAAAAATGTTGGATGTTAAGGTAAGCAACAACTAAAACAGTCCCACATATGGAAAAGTAAAACACAGGATTTCAATCAAGTAAATGCCCATCTAATATCCCTTTGAGCTTCCTAGCAAGAGAAAATTAAATGTGCCTGCAAGGTTGTGAGATATATAAACTAAACGAAGTTGGATTCAATCAGTCTAGGGTGCAATATCGAGAGTCAATCATTGTGATCCAGTAATTCTGATGGGATAGTTCCATTAATCGGAGATCCATAGCCCTACAGAGTCAAAATTTGCTAATGGGAACTTTAAGACTTTGCGCAACACCAACAAATAGGTAAACACTAAGAGGAAGGAGAAAACAAATTTGAATAAGTGAAGGCTTCGCATCCAGTTTCTAAATGCATGGTTCATTTAACAATTACATTGCAAATCTAAGATGTTCAGGCTAAAAATAAAACAAAGATAGTGTCACATTATGAAATATGAAACTATGTGCGCATGCTATTTAGAATTTAGATAGCACTCTTTGTTGCCATAAAAGAGGGGGGGGGGGGGGGGCATACACCGCTCTTGATAGTTTACTGAGGTAGAGCAAAAAAATAATGATGGTTACATCGGACTGTTCAGAATTCTGAATATTAGCAAGCATGGGATGAAACAGAAAAAGAAACCTGGCAGTTGAGTCCTCAATTACCTGAGAGATATTTTGTCAGGAAACATTGACTTTACAACTAGGACTTTAACCTTTTCATCAACTTTAAGCAAGTCACTGACAGATGAAACACGAGTCCGTGTGATGTTTGAGACATGCAGCAGCCCACTGAAATGCATTCATAAATATGAGGATACTTTACTAGTGAAGAGCAGTAAGTTGTTGCATTCGTTAACATAAACTCACATTGCAACCAAAAAGTATAAGGAACTCACCTACGGTTAGTTTCACCTATTCTTACTTGGGCTCCATATGGAAAAAGTTTCTTAACAGTACCTTCAAGAAGTGTTCCCTCCCTGAGATTTATCATTTCCTGCAATATTGTATACAAATTCAGAGAGCTTCTTAATTAAAAATAAACCAAAACCAAAATCGCAAACAGCACAAAGCGAAAAGTGAAATAGAATGCCAGAGGGAAACCAACCCAAGCTTTCCTTTCACTGAGCACCAGCTCATTATTGGACTCATTTATTCGATTAATCAGTATGTATATTCGGCGACCCACCTGCACCATAAAGAACCCAGTGATCCACAAGAATAATGCATGTGAGGGGCAAAGAAAAAAATTAAGAACAAAATTCATAGATGATGAGTATAGTCAAGATGGAACCAAAAAGTAGCTAGACAGTTGATGAAATGGACATAGAGGAAGAAGCTTTTAGGTGCATTGATAACAACTGTTATCAAATTCAGGGTTAAATCTAGATAGGTTATCTAATTGTAGAAACACTGATGCCTCGCCTAGAAAAACTAACCATACAGGTGCCTTAAATAACCACAAACATGGACCAGGGTTTGAAACATCATTGTAAAGAGAGTATAATATGGGCTTCTCGAATCACAGTTGCTTGATGACAGGTGTGCTACAAATACATCAAAACTAAACTTAGGTTTTCAATAACGTGTTGCACTAAACTTCTCCAGCCACAAGTACAGGTGACTTCTTATTTACCGAGCTCCATATAATTCGTAACTGTAAATCCAGTGGCAGAAGATTGTGCATTTTATACAGTTTTATTCTAGGAACAAGCTGCTGTAATTGATGCAAGGTGGCAGCAATTATGAATATGATTAAAGATCAAGACCTGACAAAAACAAAAATAATAGAACTCAGGAACCAGAAATTCCATAGTATTGCAGTTTACATTTTCTTTCAACTCCTTGAAATTGTTCACTCTATTCAACAACTCAGCTTTTGGCAGGAAAGCCCGCAATCCCTGAAAAAGCAAATTCCGAAAATTTATCATTACTGTACATGCAATTTCACACAAATCAAACAGAAAAGGTACACAAACCTCGATTCTCGTAAGCAGGCCACCAGTATTCCATTCTGAAACTTCAATCTCAATAGGTTCATTCAGATCTTTGATCTGCCTGACGCGAAGCAAAATGTCATTAAGAATCTTCAATTTTTTTAAAAAAAAACGAATCGAAACCTGATTGTTTTATTTTAGAAAGAAGTTGCAAAGAAATGCATGGAAAAGGAACTATATATTATTTCACTCAATTACAAAGGCTATCGATGAATTTTCAATCGGAAAGAGAAAGGCAAGCAACAAAAAAGGCATTCCTATTTACGTCTGAAAACTCAATTTGGAAAACTTGTGAGAATTTTAGCAAGAAGCAAGTTCGGCACAAAAACAACAAAGTGAAAAAGAAAAAAGCGAGAAAAGAACCTGCCTCACTCGTTGCCAAGCTATCCGCCGGAAATATCGTCTAGTAGAAAGCAGTGGCCTTCCACTCAGCGTCCTTCCAAGAACCTCTGAAAACAGCACAGTTCCGGTCTCCACAACAGGCTTCCCTAACCCTGGTGGGCCCCTGCTCATTGCAACCTCGTCCTTAACAATTCCCATCTTCCCTTTAACCATAAACTCCTTGGCATTCTTCTTCGTATCACACAACAAAAACTCGAACTCTTTGTCATGCAAAGGCAGCACCTCCTTTGTTAGCATCGTACCCAACAAGTCTGCCCCAATATTCACATCAAGTTTATTCTCATTACCAGAAACCACAACCCCAACCACAAAATCACCAGGTTTTGGGTTATAATAATCCACATTAATCTTCCTAGCCTCCTTATCTCCATTATCCACGTCACTTCTCTCCTCTACGACACCTAAATCACCCTCATCCTCACACATTTCATCTAGTGAATTATTAGACTTAAAGAACTTCAAAAAAGGCGCCAAGGCCTCATCTTTATCAGGTTTTTCAGATTCCTTAACAACCTCTACATCTAAACCATTATTAAAAAACATTGGAGATGGCTTATTTAACAATTCTAGCTCCTCATTCTCTTGAATTATATCATCCTGTGCCTTTTCAGGCAGCTGGGTATTCGAGAAATCATCAAATACATCATTTTGAGAGCATAATGAAATGTGGGAATTTCTCCAAAGTGGGGGATTCCTGGTTGAAGTCCCGAAAGCACAGGATGAGTGAAAACATGGGGATTTTGGACATTTGTTTTGATGGACTATGCTACTTTGCGTGATGACTAAGATGTTGCTGTGAGGTGGTAGTGAGGAGCTGAAGATAGTGAGAGACTTACAGGGTTGAAGAAGGATTTGCATCTTTGATTATCCTGTTCCTTGGCACCTCATGAGCTTAGCTCTCTCTCTGTTTCTCTTTCAGTTTTTGCTGGTTTGTTCGGGTTTTATCCACTCTGGTATCCTGTCTTTTATCATGTTCGGTTCTTCATTGGGCTGAAGGCCAGGAAAAGTCCATGCTCCTTGCTTAGGCCCAAGTAGGTTGGGCTTCCCTGACATATGATGCTGGCTGGTCTTAAAGGCCCAGATATCATGAGATATCGAGCTGTGATTTTAAAACCTTGCCTTACTAAATTTGGACTAACCCGATCTACTATCCGATTAGATCATGCCCGGGTCTTATAGCTATGGAAAAAAATTACGAGTAAATGGGTTTGGATCGAGGAAGGCCTATAAATTTATTCATTTAGGCCTGAGCTTCAAAGAGTTCGATGGGCTATTCTCTAAAAAAATTGTACTTGAAATGGGCTTATATACTCATCTGCTTGGGCTCCATTACTTTCGTATTTCAAGCCTTTCGGTCCATGAGCTTAATTTCCCTGAAGTTCAAACCACGAGAACGCGTACCCCACGCTCCATTTCCCATTTGAATCCCAGCTTATTTTTTGTCAGTTTCATCCATCCAGCATTTCAAAAATCTTTTCTCCTCTCCCCCCCATTCTGGGTTGTTGGAATTTGTAACAAAAAAAAAAAATATTATTTTATTAAAATATATATATATATATATATATATATATATATATATATCAATCACATTCCTAAGAACCCTTTCATCTAATCTTTCATATATATATATATAGATATAGATATATAGATATATATAGATATAGATATAGATATATCACATTCCTAAGAACCCTTTCATCTAATCTTTCATATACACATATTTTACTATATTCAACCATGTATGCATACCAGATTAAAATTTAAAAGGCTTTTGCGGATAATCTATGAAAATATGCCACTTTAAAATCCATGAAAATAGAATCTAAAATCTCAAACTAAATGGATTTTCTATTTACCATCCAAGACTATCCGTTGGACCTAAGAACATCATATTTATTTATTTAAATATTTTTCTTCTTTTTTTTACCTTTGATTGATCGAATAACCCATTGAATTCTGAACTGCATGGCAGATATGAAATACAGCATGGCTCCACCTGGGAAATAAAATCGATGCCAGGCACTTGGTGTTGTTTATTGCTCTTGGCAGTAGGAGCCGCCACACTGCATGATACTGGAAAACATAATAATTGAAGAGAACAAACACACAGAAGAGAGCACCGCCAGCTTGCGAGAACATAAAAATTGGAAGGAGAGGAGAGTTCTCTAGCGAAATCATCTACAAACGCAATCCCCAGGAGCTCCACCAGTAACAGAACAGGTTTACAGGATGAATTAACTATACAGTAGGTATTTGGTGACAGGGATTTAGAACTAAAAGGTTTGCTTCTAGTAGTTTCATGTTCAAACCAGATAGTTTTTAATGCGATGAATACGCTAATATAAACATCCACGTTAATAAATAAAATAAAAAACAAGTTTGCAAGAGGAATGAGTTGACTGTTTATATCGAGAGCACATGCGATGACTGGGAGCTAGGCGTTAGACTGGAATGTCGTGGCAAGCATTGGATGCGGACCAGTTTTTAATGTTGTATCAGTCTTGGTGTTCTTGAACCACCGCGCCTGTTGTGCAATCATCAGTAGCATGTAGGGGGTGGTAATTATTGTTACACGAAACACTAAGAGCCCGTTTTGTATTGCTGGCAAACCTATTTTTTTGTGTTTTTTTTTTATTTTAAAAATCAGTGGTTAGTGTTTTTAGATCATTTTACAATTTCGTTGTAGTTTTTTTTTTTTTTTTCCCAGAGGATTACAATAATTATTTTTCAATAATTTTATTTTAATTCTTGACTTTTTATATATATATACAACTGAGTTTTTTGTAGTGTGTTTGGGAGTGTGGTTACGGTTATTTTTAAAAGTATTTTTCATTTAGAAATACATCAAAATAATATTTTTTATTTTTTAAAATTATTTTTGACATCAGCATATTAAAATATCTAAATACACCAAAAAAAATTTATTTAAAATAAAAACAAAAATCAAATCAAATTTGGATAAAATACCGGCTGAAACGTTAGCTAAACAGTCACAACAAATCTAAATTTTGCACACAATTGTGTATATTTTTTTTTTAATGAACTGTTAGATTAAAAGTCAAAGAATCAAAGAGAAAATAGCAGGTAAAATAAATAATAATTTTAAATTTAATAAAAAAATTTAGAGAAAATTATAGTTAAAGTGGGTGCACATTGAAGGATGAGTGGGGACGAATTTCAAGCCGAGAGCTTAACTAGAGGTTAAGATATTCTTAAGAAAATAATTGTGTTACCAAACGACTGACAAGGTTCTAAATTATGTCATAAAATCCAAAAAAAGAATTGAGACAATTGCCAGCTTTTCAATGGCATTATCTTATGGTTATAGCACCCGACATTGTATATTAAAATGCTGCTTTGTACATAAAAATGTATGGATTCCGTATTCATGATTAAATAATATTGTTGACTTCTATAGCCAAAAGGGAAAACAATGTTGACTTTTTTAAAATCAATTTAAACTAGTGAAGAAGGCATAAAATAGAAAACTAATGGGTCAAAAGAGCCAAGAGATTACGTGTACCTGCAGATACATTTTTTATTTTTATTATTTATTTTAATTATGGCTGCATTCGTGTAAATGGAGGTCACGGGGCAAGATGAGGGGATCAATACCATGAAAGATTATCCAGCGTGTAAATTTTATGCAATGTTTAATTCTCATAAATATATTAAAAGAAATTTCCAACTCAAGTCATGAAAAAATTACGGACTTAAATGCATAGGTTTTGTTTGGATTGAGAGATAGAGAAATAAGCAACGATATTATATGAACTATTTTTTTGAAAAAAATAGTATGACGACCATAAAACCTTTTTTTTTACATGATAAACTTGTAATCTAAATCATAAAATTAGAATAATTCAATAGAAAAAAATCAAAATACCTACTCTCTCTCTCTCTCTCTCTCTCTCTCTCTATATATATATATATATATATATATATATATATATACACTAGCCAAATCCCCTCGCGCGTTGCCGCGGGTATTTTTGTATATATAATTTAACATAATTAAATTCACAATGATAAATTTATATGATATAACAAAATAAAAGTTATAGATTAAGAGATAAAATGTATAAAATTTTAAGTAGAATTTGTTACGAAAGCATAGATTACATCTTTTAGAATGTAGGTATTGCGTCATAAAAGATCACAAAAGAGCGCAAACTAACATTAAAAAAAAAAAAAAAGAGCCAAATATTTTGATAAGAAAAAAAATTAATCACTAAAATCCTTATTGTGCAGATGGTAAAATTATAAAAATCATTTAATACAAAGAGGAAATAAAAATAATAATAAAAAAATAAAGGGGAAAAGGAAAGAATATTAATTTAAAATATTATAACAACAGCAACATTGAAGTCTTAACATCTAAAATTATTGTTGTTGTCACTATCAAAACAAAAAAAATTATAAAATTATACCGAGGGAAAAAAATTAAAAAGCATGAACAAAATAGCAAGTAAGAAAAACGATTAAAATATTATTATTATTATTATTATTATTATTATTATGATGATGATGATGATGATGATGATGATGAAAGATTCAATAAATAAATGAAAGATTAAAAAAATTTAAAAAAAAATATCAAACAAAAAAATACAATAAAAATCCAAAATTATCATTGTCGTCACTGTCAACATAATAAAAACTATCAAATTGTTCTAATGGAAAAAAAAACCTCAATAACATTAACAAAAGAGTAAGCAAGAAAAACAATTAAATTATTATTATTATTATTATTATTATTATTATTATTATTATTATTATTATTATTATTATTATTATTTATTTGTTTTATTTTTGTCTTAATAATGAAAGGAAAAAAATAGAAGAAAAAGAAATCCTAAGAACTTCAAGAAAACATAAAACAAAAGAATAAAACAAAACAAAAACTATCGTTGCTATCACTGTGAAAGCCAAAAAAGTTATCAAATTATCCCCGGAAAAAAAAAAACCCTAAAAAACATTAACAATAGAGTAAGCAAGGAAAAATATTAAATTATTATTATTATTATTATTATTATTATTATTTATTTTATTTTTTTGTTAATAATGAAAGGGAAAAAATGGAAGGGAAAAAAATTCTAAAAACTTCAACAGAAGATCATACAAAAGAATAATACAAAAATAAAAACTATTATTGCTATCACTGCTAAAACAATAAAAATTATCAAATTATCCCGAGGAACAAATAACTAAAAAACATTAACAAAAGAGTAAGAAAAAAAAATAATCAAATTATTATTATTGTTGTTGTTGTTGTTGTTGTTGTGTTGTTGTTGTTATTATTGTGTTAATAATGAAAAAAAGAAATAAAAAAAAACTAATAACTAAAATTATCATTATTATTGCGTAAATAATAAAATCATAAAAATTATATAATATAAAGAACAAATAAAAAAATAAATAAATAGAAAAATAGAGTAATATTACTTTTAAAATGATAACCGATATAAATAAAAATTTCAGGTAAATCTTAAAAAAAAATTAAATAATCACTAAAATTATCATTATTATTACGCAAATAATAAAATTATAGAAATCATATAATCCAAAGAACAAATAAAAATCAAAGAACACATTTAGCTGTGGCACCAGCACATTGTCGCAGGCGGAATCATATTTTTTTCAATGTAAAAAAAAATATTTATTATGTATATATTTTTTTATCATAGCATAATTTTAGACAAAATAATAAATCTGTATATAATTTTTATGAAGTGAAAGTCTTGTCTAAGATATATAAATTTTAAATGAATATAAATTTATCTAGTAGGTTTCAATGAAATAAACACTATAAAATTATTATTGTCATTAAAAAAAGCAAGAAGAAATTTGAATTATTCAACACATTGTATTAAAATTAGTTCATTTTATTATTAAATTTACATGAAAAAAATATATATAAATTGTGAAAATACTTGTAATAATGAAATAACAAAAATAAATAGTTAATTTAATTTGCAAAGAAATAATATAAAATATTATCCAAGAATAAAAAAAAACAAATAAATCTATATAAAATAACAAATTAAAAAGAATAAGGACCACAATGAAAAATAAATATATGATTAATTCCAATTGAAGGATAAAATTAAAAAAAAAACTAATCTGAGGACCAAAATAAATCATGAAATAATTAGTTTAATTGTTGTCTAATGCTATAAAAAAATTAGAAGAAGAGGGACTGAAATGAAAAGTTGTATATATGACTAATTTTAATTAGAGGACGAGATTAAAAGAAACTAAAACATTTGTACCGAATAAATTCAAGAAACGAAAAAGAAATCAGAAATCAAAACATAAGGGACCAAAATTAACTTCATACATACATCAGGGATTGCATCGGATTTTGCTGCGGTAGGAGAGAGAAAACGGACAACCGACACAAAACCTTTCTCCTCTGCTTAACGGAGCATCCAGTGACAAAACGCGCCGCGACGAAAGATAGAGGACATGGAGGCGCACCGTTATAAGCGGCGGAAGTGAATTTTTCACCGCTGGAAGGCCACGCACGCGCCGTCGAAAGGGCGCATTTGCGTGGAACGTTGCTGGTGCGGGGCGTCGACGCGCCAGACGCCGTCCGAAAGAAATAATAAAATAATCGGATAATTACGAAGGAGCCCCTAAACCTCCTGACATTTACGAAAAAAACCTGAAGGGAAAATACGCCTCTGCCCCTGTTAACTGTGCGCAATTTTGTCGTTTTCGGGGGCTTGTTTCGTCTTCACACTGTGCAGATAGAATGTAAAAAACCGAGAGAGCCCCCAGTAATGTGCACAATTTTGGCGTTTTCGGGGGCTAAAATCGTGCTTACACTGTTCAATAAACAAAAAATAAAATACTGTTGCAATCCACAGTATACTGTGTCTGTGTGCACAATGCAGTTGTGCACAGTAAAAACACCACGGCAATTATATTATAGGTAATATATATATACACATCATCATTAAGCTTCTAAACTTGTGATCTAGATTGTTAAACTTAAAATATTTTATTTGAAAAAAATCATAAAGCTCAATTATCAATCAATTAAATATTAAAAAAAGAATCTTAATTATACAAAAGGTTTCTAAGAAAAATACAAGTTGAAATAATGAGAATATAAATTATAATAGGATTTCTTAAAATATTTTATTAAATGGTAAAATTGAAAAGAAAAATTGTAAAACCTCCGGGCAAAAAAATTATAAATTGACTAGTTTTATGTAAAACAAAAAAATTCATAACTCTTGATTGGGTTATCAAAAAATTCTGAAATTTTGCGTGAAGCCTTCTAATATGATACCTTAGCTTGGGTTAAAATTTCAGAAGTTTTAGAGAAATTCGAAAATTTGATGAAAAATCACAATTTGACTAGTTTTACGTTATTGGATGTAATTTTCAATTCGACCATCGGATGGAGATGAAAATTTTTGAGGAATCTTAAAATATATTGAATAAAATCTGGTTAAAATTTTAAGATGAATGGAGCTCGGTAGTGCTAGAAATAAATAAATAAATAAAATAATTAAGGGCAAAATAGAAATTGGCCATTTAAAACACACATATAAGCTCCTCTTCTCTTCTAATCACTGTCGTATGGGCAGAAACAAAAGAAAAGAGTGAATAGAAACAGGGCAAACGTGAGGGAAAGAGAGAAAGAGAGAAAAGTTAGGGAAAAACACAAGAAATTGAGAAATACCTTTATAAGCTTGCAAGTTCAACCTATAAAGCACTAAAGCAAGTGAAGGAAGGAGGATTTGAGAAGATAAATTCAGCTAACCTTGGAAGAGAAGAGAAATTGGAAGAAAAGCAATAGGTAAGCATGAGAAGTTTAAATTTCATATTTGCTTTAGATGTGTTCTCAAGCTTATTTGATTAAGTTGGGAAGTAATTTCATGGAGTTTTATCTTAATTTCCTTAAATCCTAGATTTTTGAACTTAGGGTTCTTATGTGAATTTGGGGGAAATAGGAGGGGAAGGAAAAATGATGAAATTGAAGTGGAATAGAATGAAAATAAGTTGAAATAACAAGTAAATGAAGAAAAATTTGGAGGAGGAAAAAAGAAACACCACATTTGGCCAAATGAAGGAAAAAGTGGGAGAATGAGTTTTGATGTTAATGTTTAGAAACAAACCATGTTTAATCATGATAATTGAAAATGTAAGAAAGACTAAATGAAGAGATGGCATTTAAATTGAGAAAATAATAATAATAATAAGTAAATTCAAATTAAAAGAGAAATAAACTAGTTAAAAGAAAATATGAAGACAAGACGTCTAGATTATGTTTGAATATATTATTGAGATAAAATGAATAATATGATGTGAGGATATAAAGAATAGAATAATTATTTGATGGAGGAATTATGAACATAGAGTAAGCAAATAAGTGACTTGAGTTAAATATGAGGTTATATGTAAAATAATGATGTTATATTTGAGAATGAATTTTATTAGAACAAATTACAAATAAAAATATTACGTGCTTTGTGTTTCGGCATGTAAGAAAAATATTCATGGCCTAATGATATAATGACACTTGATTGATTCAGGAGTCGTGTCTGGAGCAGGTTATCAGACGAAGGAGCTGGGTCATCCCGAGCAGAAGGTAGGTGATTCGTCACCATATTTTAAAATTTTTAGTTTCTCTAATAATCTGTATTGCTCATTAAATTGATATTAAACGAATAGAGCAAATGAATAAATTGAGTTGTGATTATGTGGATTCCGGTAAATTTTATGAAATTACCAGATTGATTGGCTAATAAAAGAGGTTAGCCGGATGTTGGGTAATTCAAATGGAATTACCGGATTGATTGGCTAATAAAAGGGGTTAGCCGGATGTGGGGTAATTCAAATGGAATTACCGGATTGATTGACTAATAATAAAAAAAAAGAGCTAACCGGATGATGGGTAATTCAAATGGAAGTACTGGATCTATTGGTGACTAAGGAAGGAAACCAAATTTCTGAGTAATTATATGAAAGTGCTAGATTTATTTGGTAATTAAGATAAGTTAGCTGGATTTGTAAATTTTAAAGAGATCATGTAAATTAAGGGATTAAGTTAGATTGAAGTAAAATTATTAAATTTCAGAGGTTAAGAGGAATTAATTAATATTAGAATAATATAGTGAATAAGTGACTTAATATTGTTATTGTTGAAACAGGTACATCGCGAGGTGATGCAGATTATTAGATATAGAAACACTCTTGTTTTTGAATTACTATTTTGGAATGTAATATTCATGTCGTTACTTTGAGTGTATATCCTTTTGTGTTGTAAAAATTAAGTAGAAGGTGTAACATGTAGTAGATGTATTATATATATGCATAGTTGTTAGTATGACCAAATCATTTTCAAAATGATAAGATAAGAATTATTATAAATATATTATGACTCTTAATCTTAATGTTGTATTTAAGTGGTTTAAAGGCTTATATGTAGTTAGTTAGTATTTATTACGTATGATGAATTTGTTTATCTTTTGAGTTATTTTGGTAGTATATTTATGTTAATTTACTAATTGATATTATGAGACTTATGTATATTGATAAGTATGAATATTGAGTTCTTGTTGGATGAATGGAATGTGATCCAGGATGATTGGATCAAGATGGAAGTCGGAATGACATATAATAGAAGTGTTGTCAATAACTTGGTATCAACAAAAATAGAGGAAACTCTGCCGAAATTTCAAAAAAAAAATTCCCATAATTTAGACATATTACCCTACACTTGACTTTGAAAAAAGAAATGTTGGGAGAATTTATAATATTTAATTTGAGGGTGTTACAAAAATAGAATGAGAAAAAGTTCTAAAAAAATTAAAAGAATAAGAATCAAAATTAGCATATAATTTAAATAAAAAAAATTGATTAGAGGTCTAAAAATGAAAAGGAAAATAAGCTTAACTGAAGGGGAAAAAACAAAAGAATGAGATATAAATTAGAAAAAAATAATATACTAAAAATTAGAATTGCATTGAAAGATAGAATTTAAGACAAATAATTTTTTTAATAGAAGGGTTAAGAAAATAATTAAAATTAAAATAACAAAGCACAGGTTGAAAAAGATACATGTGACAAATTGTAATATGAGAATTAAATTAAAAACAAATAAAACATTCAGAAAAGAGTTGTGAAAAAAATTAGAAATAAAAAAATAACTAAATTTAAAAAATCAACAATAAATTATAGCAAACTATCATTTTAGGAGGCAAAATAAAGAAAGAAAATGATCGATACTAAACAATTCACAACATTGTGACGTGCCCTATCCTTAAAAAAAGAGGACGTGATGATGCTTCTAACAATACAGTGGAAAAGTAACTTTAAAAGCTAGGAGGTGACACGGATCTATGCACATCTCATATACTGACAAGTGTCGCACACCTTATCTATTTTTTTTTTATTTTTTTTTTATTAAATAACCCAATTAATTCTCGATTGTACTGGTAATAACAAACAAAAGCACTTTGTGAAAAGATGACGAATCCCTCTAGAGGCCAGCTTTATTTTTCTAGCTTCTAAGAATATTCTCGTAATTTCATTGTACATTTTATTTTTATTTTCTATCTCTATTTAAACACTAAATTTTCCCTAATATAAAATTATAATAAACAAAAAAAAAATCAACTTTTTTTTTATAATTATGATATCAGGTCAGTTTACATGGAATATAATTAGTTTTTAAATATTAAATATTTTACAGGTTTAATAAACAAATAAAATACCTTGATAGAGAGACTCGAACCTGTCTAGAGGACGGGATTGTCCGAGACCCCACCTGCAAAAATCAATTTTATGATAACGTGAGGGTGTTTATCAACACCACATCACTGACAAGAATCGGAATCCTTGGCAAATACATGTGACCTTCATTTCTCACCTTCCTAGCTCGTCGCAGTTCGGCGCGGCTGTGGTGATAGTGAAGACGACAAAAACACTTGTCCAGATTTGGAACACAGAAATAGTTTGTCGTGCCCTGATGATTATATATATATATATATATATATATACACACACACACACCCACACAAATGTTGGTATCAATAATTACTTTTATATATATATATATATATATATATACACACACACCCACACAAATGTTGGTATCAATAATTACTTATCTCGGAGGGTGGTTGCGATATTTTTTAAAATATTTTTTGTATTAAAATATATTAAAATAATATTTTTTTTTATTTTTTAAAAATTATTTTTGATATCAACATATTAAAATAATTTAAAAATATTAAAATATATTCATTTAAAATTAAATTAAATTTAGACTGAAATGGTTTGGCCACAAGCCAAACAGGCACTAAATACTTCAATAATAACCCTGTAGTTTTCAAAAGATTTTCAATATTTCTTTAATGTTCCAAAGCGATTTCAAAAAACACTTTTTTTTATTAATTTTATTTTATAAATTAATTTTGAGTATTTTATATCATTTTGATATGCTAATATCACAAATAATTTTTAAAAAATTAAAAAAATATTATTTTAATAAAAAATAATTTAAAAAGCAATTAGAAACAAACTCAGCTAACAGAATCTAATAAAAAATATTCACAGTCAATGGATCGAGACTCTGGGGCCGTGCTGGGCCTTGTGATAATGCTCTTTCTTTTTAACTTGTCAGAATCAAAAGACTTTCTCTCCCTCTCTCTGTGAATATATAGATAATCGAGCTTTCACCCCTACCCCTGATTAACATTTGCATTCGAATTTTATTTTTAAAATATTTTTTTAATTTTATTTTTTTAATGATTTTATATAATATTTTTTTATATTGATATCAAAAATAATTTTTAAAAATAAAAAAAAATATTATTTTAATATATTTTTAAATAAAAATTATTATAAAAAATAAATTAAACAACTCTCACAAGAGACACGTATGTTGACCGATGATATGGTGCGAATAAATTATTTATTGCTGTTTTTTTCTTCTGATGATGACTCAATGTCATCTTATTTATATTTGATGACATAACTGACAGATTAATGTGCAACTGTGGCTTCATTATTGGAGCTCTTGATAAACGCTTTGAACTGACTAGCTATGCAGATAACCAGCTCCTTTGAAAATAATTATTAAAAAAATAAACAAATTATTTATTGCTGTTTCAATCCATTCGATATGCACTTGAAGCACTGCATATTGCCGAGGGAGACAATCGTGATTTTTTTTTTTATTAAAATGGGTATTGGATTTGGATTATATAAATCTCCACTAATTATATGAATTTTAAAGTTAATAATTATATAGATTTTTAGTGATTATTATATTAATAATCATAAAATTTAAATATGACAATATAAAAAAAAAACATTTTAATTCTAAACTCTTACCACTAGATGATTTAGACAATCATGATTTCTGTATTGGAACCATAGTTGTCTATTTTATTTTGTTTTGATCGAAATGTTTCGTACATGTTAAAAAAACAAAATAAAAAGATATTATTTTTATCTTGGTTTAAATTCCAGTCCTTTCTGAATTTTTAGCTAAATACTGGTCAAAACGTGCCGGTTTCATTTCGCCTGCTCTGTTTTTGGCTAAATAGTGTTTTTTTTTAAATAATGAATAATTTTACAATTTCAATCATATCTCTTAATTCACCCGTTAGATTGAAATAAGATTTTACAATGAGTCTATTAACATATTTATTTATATATATCATGTTAAAATATCAGAGCAATTAGAGAATAAATGACTTTGCAAGATTAGCGATGACATTCTTGTAATATTATACATGTTCATAATTTTATTTTAAAAAATATTTTATTGTTTATTTTTTTAAATTAAATTGCATAATTCTAAATAATTTAATTTTTAGATTTGAACTAATTTTTCTAAGTTATATATATGTGTGTGTTTATATATATAACCCCATTGTTCTATATTTTAAAATCAAAATATTTTATTCTAATTAAAAAAAGGACCACCAACCCACATACTTTGTTTATTCTAATTAAAAAAAAAGGACCACCAACCCACATACTTTGTTTGGAAGTGGAGGAGAAGGATAAGAAGAAAAGGAGGGAAAACGAAAGAGGAGTGCAGCCTCTGAGAAATTGGAGAGAAAATAATCAAGTTAAGGTGTGACAGTGGTTCAACCGTGATTTTCAAAAAATAATAATCAAAATTAATTATTTTACATATTTTTTTATTGTTTTGATATAATGATCTTATAAATAAATTTTAAAAAATAAAATAACTACTAATATAAATATCAAACTCTCTTTTAATATATATTTTTATATATGAAATAATAGAGTTAATGTGTTCCGAAAATAAATGAATCCTGAGAACCACTTTGCAGCTGTGAAACTGAAAATAGACACCATGATTTCATGGATCTAACGGGCATCTTTGCGCGGGAGACATTGCCTTTATGGCAACGTGGCACGATATTCATAAACATGTTTATGGTGCTACTGAAAGCATAGCGTTTTCGATTAAGGTGGCATTTGACATTGTGATTCAATCTGTTTTTTAATTATTTTTTATTTTTTTATTTTATTTTTAAAATTGATGGTTTGGTATTTTTAGGTCATTTTGATGTGCTGATGTCAAAAATAATTTTTAAAAAAATAAAAAAAATCATTTTGATGCATTTTAACACGAAAAACACTTTGAAAAGCAACAACAACCACACTCCCAAATACCCCATAAGAAATTACTTGTTTAGCAAAGTTTAATAGTGCGTTTCCTTTTTTCCATGGCAATTACGCGTAATAATATTTTTTTTCCTCATGATTTTTATAGCATATTGATTGCTTAACTTTTTATTGAGATTTTTTAAACTTATTTTTTTTTTTAAATAAAACGAGTTTAATTAAAACATTTGACTCGAAATAATTAGATATATTAGACTGCACAATCAGTCGAGTCCAACAAAATATAAATATGGAGATCAAGTTAAACATGAAGAGATTGAACATAACATTCAATCAAGTCCAAAAATATATGAATCTGACGAATATGTTAGCTTTAAACAACTTGATCGTTGTCAAATTTTAAAATTTTACATCTCATCCTAAATATTTCTCTATGATATAACCATTAAAGACAACCAGCGAGCAGACCTCTTATCTAAACTATCAAGTTTTAATTCCATGGAAATCCCCGATGATATTTGGATTGGAATTTTTTAAAACCTAATTTTAGTAAAGATAAATGAGTAGTTGTTCCTATCAATATAATATATGACCAAAATATCTATATAGAAAGTTATTTATAAATAGAAGAGCTAACTTCAAACATAAACGAAGTTATTTGCTTAAAATGATATGCATTGAGGTAATGTCCAAGTGATCGTGGATTATTTTACCAAATATATCGAAACATAAGCTCTATGAAAAATAACCACCGACAAAGTCCTTTTATTCTCCCCGCCCCCTCAAAATCTTGACCGTAGATAATGGAAAGCAGCTTGACAACCATAAGATGTGAGAACATTATCAAAGAATTCACATTGATCATCGTTTCGCCTCAGTATCACACTTTCATATATTAAAATTAATTTGATAGTTGTTTTTGAATTTTAATTGTAAAATTTAAATTTAAAAAGTCAAGAAAAAGAATCCTTCTTAACCATCAGGCAAATGAAAATTATTTTATTTTAAAAATATTTTGTTATATTCTATTACCATGAGTAATGTTGTGATCGCTATTAATTTTCGTAGTTAACACATGTTTAGTATCTGTTTAGAAATATGGTCAAGATTATTATTGAAAATAATTTTTGTTTTGAAATATATTAAAATAATATATTTTTATTATTTCTTGAAACTTATTCTTAATAGCAACACATAAAAATAATCTAAAATAAAATATTTTAAAATATATTTTTTATTTTAAAAATATTTTTAAAATATATTACCACAACGTTTTCACAAAGCCATCAGTACGGAGATGTAAGATAGCATGGACTGTTCTCAGATCTCATTTCGAAAACACATGGAAAATGATATAAATTTAGACCACCCAAAAACACTGCACACTAAAATTCAATTTCTTTATTTATATATATATATATATATAACACTGCACACTAAAATTCAATTTCTTTATATATATATATATATCAAATTCTCAAATCTATGTTATCCCCTTATCCAATTTTTATTAAAAAATAAAAGAAGAGCTCACTAGTAAAGTTTTACTCAGGAGGTCGTCGAGTATGGATTAATTTCAATATAAAATTAACAGCTGAAATATAATTATCATTAATCAGGGATTATAAAAAGAAAATCACAATAAAATATTTTTGTTTTCTTCCATGGATGAGATTTTTTGAGTGCCAAAAGAAAATCACTTTAATTCACTTTTCACCAGTAAAGTATGATAGAGGATGAGTGCGTGTTTATTTGTATGATGAATAGTATTTTTTTAAAATACTTTTTTATTTAATAATACACTAAAATAATTAAAAATATTAAAGAGACAATCAATTTAATATTTTCTTAAAACAAATAAATTCTTAAAAAATATAAACACTGCCACAAACTTTCAAACGAGTTATTATAAATCGTGAAATAGATTCGTGGCGAATAATGATTGTACAATGGAGCGAAAAAAACCCAAAAGTTATAAATAAAATAAAATCTTCGGAAAGGCACGGCCACGTGGAATGAGATGCGGCCTGGAAATTGACGGTGCAATTTTTTACTTATAAACAGCCAAAGAGAGCCGGCCTTTCACAGTTTCACTTCATCTTTGCACACACAACAGTACAGAGAAGCTCTCTCCTTCCCCATCACAGGCTAGCAGCTTCTTCCTGTTATAGAAATAGTGAAGCTCTTTCCTTGCCCGTCACAGGCTAGCATTTTCTTTCTGCGATAAAAAAGCACAGTTGGGTCAGTATATCTTCTGTTTTAGAGGAAATCTATCCCGCACATAATTAAGAGCTTCAACCTAAAAACAAGAGGCCATCAGCCGATCAGGTATGTATGATCTGTTACATTTCTTATGTATCTAGTTCCTTCGTTGCTTCAAAATTTTCTTGATTTGCAACCCTTCACTTGATTTTTTTTATTTTTTTATACGTGCAAACCGCAAGTTTTGTTCATGATCTGGGTATAGTTCGCTTGTTTTCTTCATGATTACAAGGCACGAGGGTTCGACCCATCCGGGTTGACTCGCTGGTATGCGGGTCGAGAACAAAGCATTCTTGATGTTGTTTTGCCAAATAAAACGACATCAATATGGAGTAAAACTGGCCTTTTGAGGTGGTAGATTACCGAGTTGATTTATCAAATAAAACCGGGTTTTTGATGATTTCACTCGGGGGTGAGATTAATTTACTGGATACGATTCTAGGAATTCATGTCAAGAATCCTCTCTCTCTCTCACTCTCTCTCTGAGTAAAACATCCAATATTCACACCAAAATTCGGAGTTTTAATAATTTTGAGAGGGTTCGAGTAAATATTTATATATGTCTAGGAATGCTCAACAAGTATCATGATTTTCTTTTGTCCCAGAATTTTTGAGAATTAGAAATTGGATCATTCAACATTGATTAAGCTGCTGGGAAACCTGATCCTGTGGAATGGCGTGCCTTAGGAGGGTATTTGAGAGTTTGATTGTTATTTTTCAAAATGTTTTTTCTACTTAAATATATTAAATAATTTTTTTATTTTTAAAAAATTATTTTTTACATTAATATATTAAAATAATTTAAAAATATTAATTACTGATTTTTAAAATAAAAATAAAAAACAGCAAAAAAAACAGATTCGAACGCAATCCAAACGGGTTTCGCTGGATACTCTATCCAGGATAAGGGAAAAACAATGGTGCCTTGGAAAGGGGTTGGGTATTATTATTTATAATTTAATTGAACTTAAATATGTCAATTAATGTCCGTAAAGTAGATTCCCGAGGCATCGTGAAGGGTAGTATACTCTCATGCTGTTTATAAAAATGTATTTTATTTTAAAATATATTAAAAATAAACAGGCTCTATAATAAAATTAATTGTAAATTAGTTGATTTATTTTTATTTCTGATTTTTTTTAAATGTTATTTTAATACAAAATAAAAGATAAATACAAGGCGGAGTTTTTTTTTCTCTCTGTTTCAAAAATATTTATCAAAAAATTTGAGATTTTTTTATTTTAAATGATTTTTTAATATAAAAAATAAAATTAAAAAATATTATTCTCATATATTGATAACACAAAAATTATTTTTAAAAACAATTTTAGATTTTATTTTTTTAACGTAGAGTGATGTAGGATCTGAGTTAACTGGTTTCGAGTCAACTCACTGGCAATTCCGGATTTTATAATTATAAGAAAGGGCCTTTGCTATTTATTCACGGTGCCGTTATGAAAAGACGACAAGTTTTCATGATCTTGGGGCCCATCAATTTTGGAGTAAAATTTCTTTTCCTACTTTATATCACTTTCCGAGGTTTACACTGCTGTAGCAATGTCCTCTCAAATCAAATAGCAAAGATATTTTAATATCTTTAAAATTGATTTTTTTCTTTTTTTTCTTTTCTTTATTTTTAATGTAAAATATATTTAAATTTATTTTCTTGTACTTTTTAATACAAACGGTATATTTGAACCTATTAATTAGACTGGAAAATTTGATCTTAAAATAATTTTATTTTATCAAATTTCAATAATGTAAGAATCAAAGAGAGTGATTTTTTTCTGGGTTTTTAAAGAAGACAGCTGAAATGACAAGGGATGAAACCAAATTGAAATTAACACTATTAAAAATAAATGTGAAAGACAGGTATGAGTGTGACCAAAAGCTTATAATATAGTATAAGTAACATGAATTGTTACAAAAAGTCAAAGCATCTTCATTATTGGAGTGTATTCTAGAAGGTGGATCATGCATGGGTTAGAGGAGTTAACCCTAACTTAGTCTCTATAATTTAGCAAAATTAATTAAGTAGTCCCCTTATCTCAAAAACCTTACATGGAATCTTTAAAATATTTATAATCTATTCGTTTTTTCCATTTCATGGTTTTTCTTTTATTTATTTTTTTATAGAGAAAGTGAAGATAAAAAGATTGGAAGATTTGATGAGAAAAGAATACTACATTTTTTAGAATAAAAAGTTACTAAATTACATGGTCAACGTTGGTGAAGCTGTAAATTATTTTTTATATCAAAGGGATTGATTAATTTGTTTTAATAAGTTTTATGTGCTATCTTATATAATTAAAAGAATTCAAAAATATTTCATCTTAATTCAAAAGTATAAACTATTTGGTTGAATAATAGTTATTAAAAAAGAAAATAATGACAGTATTTGTGATTATTACATCAAGTTTCGAGTTCGAGTTAATATATGTATTGTTTATAAAAATTTGAAATAATTAAGGTTTTATTCGTTTACTTGAACTTATAAAATATTAAAAAGGGAAATTTACTTGCATCCAAATTTTTTTTGAAGTTGTGATGCTTTCTTTCCATGTAAAAAACTATTTTAATTAAATAATTAAAGCTATTATATATGATTTTTTTTTTAACAGAAGATACTGGGATAAACTGTTCTCACATTCTATCAAGCCGGTCCAGAGAAATTCAGAGAGTATACGACCCTGCTAAAACTTTTATTAAGACTATTTTGAACGATATATATTATCTCTAATATAAACAACGTGTTTTTATTTTATTTTATTGTGTATTGTTTATGTGAACAACGTGTGTCAAGGGAAAATTATTATGACTGTGTTTGTAATTAGAGTAAAAATTACTTTTAAAGTTTTTTATTTATAAATATATTAAAATTATATTATTATTTTTGACCTTAACGCATTAAAATTATTAACAAAGAAGACAAAAAATAAAATAAAAAATAGTATTTTTTTTAAAAACACTATTGAATTATAAAAACAAACATATATACTTGACATATACGAGATTAAAGATGTAAACATATAGAGTGTCACTGCAGGCACCCAACCCAGGAACACTTGACAAAAATTTGAGGCAAAAATTCATCTTGAACGTTTTTTTTTTCAAACAATAAAACAATCGCTTCAACATTTTAGACAAAAAAAAAAAAAAAAAAAACCGTGGGGGCAGGGGAAGGGACATGGATTCGTCTAGTAATTATGACCTGACTTTGACAATCAATGTCTAGGGATTAAAAATGTGTTTTGTGTGTTAGGATATAGGAGCCGTTCGTTTTAGACCGGGGTAGGTTGATTATTTATGAGTAGAACATAGAAATAGTCCAGATAAGTAGGATGGAAATTTAATTCAAATTTAAGATGAACCGCCTTAAATAAATATTTTAATATATATAATTAAACAAGATATGAATATTACTTAATCTAACCCTATATATATTTGTATTTAATTTAATTTATTTTTTTAAAAAAACAATCTAAGTTGAATTTTATGAACAATTCGTTACTCGCGGTATTATTTTCACATGAGATGAGGAAAAAAAAATCACATAAAGATTTATAATAATATTGAAGAACCATTTAAATAGTAAAGTAAAGGATAAGTGAATGAAAAAAACAAACAAAAAAGGCCAGACCGAGTACTTGTCTTATCGATAGCAGGCCAAGACCTGTACATCTAGCTCAATATTTTTTTTCTTTAATTTTCCTGACACTATTTTTTTATAATATTTATTTACTTTTTAATTTTGACGTTTTATTGTCCCATGAAAGAAAATATTGCAGACTCTAGCACTCGTATCCTTTACCTCTCATCTGAGTTTCTTGCGCAAACTAATTGTGCTTCAACACACAATTATTATGAAAATAATTTTAAAAAAATTAAACTCAAAACATTTTTAAAATTAGATTTAAATTATTTTCTAGAATTGTTATTAAGCAAAAATAAAAATAAAAATACAACCATCTTGATTGTTTTATCAAGATATTTTTTCTTATCAATATGTCTCTGTTCATGTTAATAAATCCTCGAAATCTCGTTTCAATTCCATGCACTTACCACCTAGGCTATATATAACACAAATATTTTCAAAATAATTAAAATATATATTAATTTACTTAATTGTTTATGTAAATGTAAATAAATTATAAAAAAATCTAGTTGTTTTTATGGTAGTAGAGTACTATAGGATGGTCTTTGCCAAACAGGATTGCCTTTTTGCAAGCGGGTTGCTGTCAATACAACGAAAAAGTTCCGTGTAAAGTGACAACATGAGAGAATGTTATTTTGTTATTTTTTTTAATTTAAAAATATATTAAAATAATTTTTATTTTTATTATTAATATATCAAAATAAATCAAACCACTAAATTAAAATCTCTAGTCATTAGCACTCTCTAATGATAATATATATTTTTATTTTTTTAAAATTATTCTAAACATTTGCACGATCTAAAAATAAAGAAAAAATAATTTAATTTTTTTTCAATTGTTTTTTTAAATACTTTCAAAACATATTCGTCTAAATAAAAACCCTAGGAGACGTGATAGGATTGGCAACACCTCTTTGACGCAGCCTTGCTGTCGGCACCCCATCCCAATTGGATGGCTGGGGTTCCTTCGCATAAAAGAACACGGATTCTCGTTGGCATTTTGTTTTCACCGGCCACCACCTTTCTGTGGGACACTTACAGGTCACCCGTGAACCGGAGCCTAAAAATCCCGGTGGCCCGTTTCTGTTTCACTTTCAAGTTTCAATATCCTGAGCTCTGACCCACACGATTTGCCGCGCCGACAACCTGTTCTAGATCAAGGGGTCACCCTTTCTCTGCAGTAACTTCTGTTTTGAATTCTGCTTGCTTTTATTTTTTTTAATAAGTAATTAACAAGGAGACAAGAGCTAGAAGCCTAGAATGTTCTTTGTGATTTTAAAAGCTTAATATTTTATAGATTAATGTGGTGGTCTGTTTGGTGAAAATAAAATGTTTTTAAGCTTTACTTGATGTAAATATTCAAACTATTAAAAAATAAACCCTAAAAAAATACACGACTGTCAATGCTGTTATGTTCTTGTCTTAATTCATATTAAACAAATAGACCAATGCGCAAACGTATTTTTTTTTTTTGCTGATGATTTTTAAATACGGCAGTTATATACTTGATCAAGGTGTTTTACATGCGACTATGATTCGTAGAGATTCATGTTGCTTGAAATGTGAACAGACAATAATTTGTGGGCACTATGCAACTGTTAACATTTTTTATTTTTGGGTAATTTGTTGCTATTTTCTTTTTATTATTATTTAAATTAAGTACTCTTATCCTGGGACGCTCATTTGGCGTCATATCATACCAGGTGCCACGTGGATTTGCAACCATAGGAGTAGTGTGCATGGTTGTTAAAATTATGATTTTAATATGATATGTAAGGAGCTTCGAGAACTCATATTGTAAAATTATAAAATTGTAGCTGAATTTTTTGGTATAAAAATCATAAAATTACAGATAAAATTGTGTAGGTAGAAAAATCATTAAATTGTAAGTTAAATATTTTTTAATACAATACAATATAATTATAGTAATAAAATTTCATTAGTTAAGGTTCATACATGATTCAAAATAAATTAAAAATACATTACAAAATAATCATGTCCATATAATTTTATTAGGTAAAAACTAATAAATTTAAAATAAATATTTTGCTGACGCGCTATATAAATTCAAATTAGTCTCATGACTGTTATTTTTCTCGTTATTTTTAATATATTAATAAAAAACATTACTATTGAAAGCATTACTAGCTCCAACTCCAACAAATTATTTCGACATTAGGGCATGAAAATGATTTAAAAATATCAAAAAAATTTAATTTAAAGTAAAAATATATTTTTCAAAAAATTTAAGTATAAATTTTAAAGTTAATAGTACTGATTTTTAAAAATGATTCCATGATATCATATATATAACACATGGGTTGGGGGCGAAAATTTCGTATGGGGCTGGGGCCGCGAAGATTTAGAAATTTAGAGCAGAATTGTAAAATCAGATCGATCCAATCTGATTTTATAATTTTGACCAAGCTTGATCAAGATTGATTTTTTTACCCGAGTTGACAAGATTTGATGAGTTAACTCGTAAAATCATATGATTTTATAAGTCAATTCACGATTTTAACAACAATAATAGAGTGAAGTTGGCGTACTTTAATCCAGATTTAATTCCTCCCCGATTATTACCTCTTGTTAAGCAATTAAGCTCCACGATTAGGTTAATAAAGCACTCGATTATTTAATTAAGAGTCAAAATCGTTTTAAATGAATCCCACTTACCGTTATTCGGAACGAAATAGGTGGTTAGTACTTGATAACTCTTTAACTTAACATGCGTACTGGGCATGTTCCCTCTACCTCCGTTTCTCTTTAGCCAATTCTATATACTACGATCTGTCTTTCTAAATTCTCTGAACACTTCTTCTTTTTTTAATGGTTTCTAACATAAAAATCCACAGACCATGAATTCTCATTCGAAGCAACGACCAGAGGTAATTCTCTCGTTTTCCTTTTCTTTTTCCAATATTTTGATTTGGTTAGATCTATATGGAAACTGAGAGTGAATTTGGGGCAGATAAGTAGAGCTGAAACGTGTTGTTCTTTGGGTTATTGGTGCATACAGCTCTTTTGGCCAAGAGTGGTGGTTCGTAAATGGCTAAATATCAGCTCCAAAGACTCCGATTACAGCGCCGACTCTGAAGACGACTACGCTTCTTCTGATTCTGCTTCCGAAACCAATGGTAGCGCCAAAATTCCGAACTCTTTAAATGTGAAAAAGAATTGTTGAATTTCGTCTGTCGTGTTTTTTTAAGGAATTTCGCTTGTGATTTGGTGCAGAGTTTGTTCAATGCCAGAGAGAATCGCGATTTGGAAGTAACAGAAGGGATGATGTTCAAGGTTATCTCAACTCTATTTGCTTTTTATTACTTCTTTCCTTTTCTTTTAAGCTTCGAGTTCGCAGCTGGAATCTTGATTTCTGGCACTTTGAGTTTAAATTGGTGGGTATTTCGATTTAAGATATAATTTTGAATTTTGAATTAGTGGCTATTTTGATTCATGATATAATTTTAAAATAGTTACAAGCTGTTCATAGAAGTATTTGATTCTTGAAGATCGTATAAACTGTGCCTTTTATTCTGTATAGAATTTTATTGATTTTAGAATGTTGAAATATTTTTGTTTTTGTATTTTTGTGGGATTATATTTTATGGTTTTGGGGATTTATAGAATTCAATTCTGGTATGTAACTTAGTGAGTTCCATAATTATTCCTTATGCTTACTGTTGTGAAACCTGCAGCAATAAAGTTGAATATTGCAAAAGAGAGAAAACAAGAAAGAACACACAAATTTAATGTGGTTTGTCAATGTGCCTACATCCACAGGAGCAAGAAGCTATAATTCACTATATGTCATATTAGGGTTAAATAATGTGTATTGATAGTAAACCCTAGACGTACAAGAGGTATTAGTAATTTCCAAAAATATCCCTTTACTATACTGAGGGGGCATTTGCCTATGAGCCACGCACTACATCACTTACCTTCTCCTATACAAGCTGGCATATGTAATTGAAAATGGGTGATGACGCCTGCTATATTTTGATTAATTGTTAAATGGAGGTAGGCACTGATGCATTTGCAATTACTTTATTGAGGTATTTGAAGAAATCTTCAAACCATGGATCTTGATGGTTTGTTGTGGTGGTCCTTTTGGTTTTCTTTTTCTTTTCAATTATATGCGTGATTCAGATTTGGGTACACAATTGAGGTGCCTGACAATATTCCATCATGGCATCAGAATGAGTCAGTGTCTATATATATATATATTCCTGATTCTACTTAGATGCACGGGCCTTAAAAATATATAAACAAATGAAGCCAGCCATTTCCCTGTTTTGGAAGTGAATCATCTATGGCTGCTTCAAACTTGAGCCTGCATTGCTGAGAAGTTTCATTGCACTCTATTGCCTTTTATTTGACTTCTTTCCTGGGAAAATATTTTGAACTCCAGATGCTATTCCAAGGATAAGGAGAAGAAAGTCAGAGACATTTAGAGCACAGTATATAAACACAAAAGAAATCAGGTCCTATACCCTTCCCTTATATCTTGATAACTTGAAAGAGTAAACTCAGTTACACTGATGCAGGTGATTGTTTTTTTTTTTTTTTTGGAATCACATCGTGTTACTTGATGCTTTCTTTTTGTCTGGAAAAAAAATTCTGTTTCACCTCCTGGTAACCAAGTAAATTGAATATTGACAAAAATTTTATGTTAGAATATGCATTGGGACATGGAATGTTGGAGGAAAACTTCCACATGATGACCTAGATATCGATGACTGGATTGATACTGACGATCCTGCCGACATCTATGTGTTTGGGTAAGTGTTTCCCTGCACCTCCTCCATTACTGAACTTAGTTTATTTAAAGGTAATCTTCAATTTAAGACCTGAAAAGTTAATCTGTTCGCTGCCATGCAGTCAATGTTAATCTTATCTAAGACCTAACATTAATGCAATTAAACATCAATCTTCATCGATACAGTGAAGCCTTACTCTAGCTAAGAAAGGATATGATCAATTTCAATAGAGAGAACATTAAGTATGAACCTCTACTACTGTCTTGATCAATTTCAATAGAGAGAACATTAAGTATGAACCTCTACTACTGTCTTGACGGAATCTGAAATTTCCACCCATAATTGGAAGTTCTCTTATCTAAGACCTAAAGATATTTATATGTGAATGACGTGGTTTCATATCCACTAGACATGACTCATGCAAATTAATTTACGTATTGCCTCAACTTGCTGTGTGTGTTGATTGTTCTTTCTCATGAAATGCATAATTTGTCATCTTAGCTCTGTCATTTGTGGTCTCAAACTGGTTCCTTGTTTTTCTTTGTTATATCCAAGTGAGCTCACTTGAGAAATATGACAGATGCTTCATTTTTACAGGCTCCAGGAGATTGTACCCTTAAATCCTGGGAATATCCTTGGTGCTGAAGATAGCCGTCCAGTTCCAAAGTGGGAAAACATTATTCGTGAAACCCTGAACAGAGTTCGACCAGCAAGGACTAAGGTTAAATGCTACAGTGATCCTCCATCTCCATCAAAATTCATGCCATCTGAGGATGTGCCCACCATAGAAGAGGAGATATTACTTGAAAGTGATAGTGATATTGGTGAAGAAATTCATCCCTTGGATGAAGAACTCAATAGTTTTGATGAACTCAATGATACATCAATCACAGATGACATGAACAGGAATTTTGGAGTACCAGATGGTTCTGGTAGTGAAAAATTAGGCGAGCCAGTAGATTGGGATTTACAAAAGCAATTTTCATCTCCAAAAAAATTAGGTAGATTAAATTGCTTGCGGACAGAAGATTCTGCAGGAGATGTAGAAGCATTGACATCTCCTCGAAAATTAACTAAAATTCTTAGTGGTTCTGAAAGGATTGGCTTGAGCTGGCCAGAGCCCCCTTTAAATTTGCTATCTCAGCATGTTTTGCCACGAACAAATTCCTTCAAACCAGTTAAATCATTTAAATCAACCAAGTCTTTTGGTGGATATAGTTCTTTTAAGTCTGTCTCAAATGAAACACAACTAGGAGTGGCTTTGTTTGCCGAGCTTGACTTCGAAGCTCTATTGAAACGGAAAAGAAGACCATCTTATGTAAGGATAGTGAGCAAGCAGATGGTTGGAAGTTTTCTCACTATTTGGGTTCGTAGGAGCTTGCGTAAGCATATCCAGAACATAAAAGTGTCCACTGTTGGTGTCGGTGTTATGGGCTATATTGGTAACAAGGTCTGTTTCCTAACCTAATTTTACTTGCATTTTGGTCATATTTTTTCTTATTCTACCAGTGCGATGGTTCTGATATCACACACTTTGACAAGTTAGAGTTCCTTTCATATTTAGATTAAGGTCCTGATAGTCTTTGCGGCTACGCCGCCCTTTAAAAAAAAATGAATTTTGTTTTGCTTCAAATTATTTTTTTTTGGAGTGTTTTGGTGTGCTGATATCCAAAATGAATTAAAAAAGGATATTATTTTGATGCATTTCCATGGGTAAAGCACTTTGAAAACAACCGCTATCACAATGCCAAACACCACCTAAATCTGTTTTCATGGTTGAGCATGTACAGGTTAATAGAATGTGAAAGCTTGTCACGCTCTCTGAAAATTTTCACTGTCTTAACATTGTTAGGAGATTGCAAATCTCATTTTAGAGATAACTTTATCATATAATGTTATGTGAAATCTTGTTTCGGGGAAGCTAAATGCTTCATTGTTGCTTCTGATGTCTTGTAATTGATATCATGCCTCCAAATGGGTGAAAATATTTTCATCATTTTTGTTTAGAACTGCAAATATGAACTGCATCAAATCTTTTTCATCTAAGGTGAACCTTACACATAGTATGACAATTCTTCAATCTTTCAGGGATCAATATCAGCTAGCATGTCTATATATCAGACATCTTTCTGCTTTGTATCCACACATCTCACATCAGGTGAAAAGGATGGGGATGAACGCAAAAGAAATGCTGATATTAATGAAATACATAGAAGAACTCAATTTCGTCCCCTTTCCAGTGTCGGACTTCCTAAAAATATCTATGATCATGAGTGAGTATATAGCATCTAAATACAAATTCAACATGTCTTGTTTTGGTCCATATTAGACACCCTTCGTGCTTTTGAAATTATTCTTTTCAGCCTTTCGGAAGCTTCTTGTTGCTGGCTGTTTGCACATGTTTCAATTCAATAGAAAACTACATACCATAATACTAACCTTTATCGCTTTCACAGAAGAATTATCTGGTTGGGTGATTTGAATTACCGCATCAACTTGTCATATGACAAAACACATGAGCTCATCTCCAGAAAGGAGTGGTCCCAGTTAGCGGAGAGGGACCAGGTACCCAAGTGACTCTTAATTTTTTTTAAAGACAATTATGCTATAAGACATCAAAGTATTTTCCCTCGTTAGTGATTTCATAAATGTATGCATGCATGTTCACACCTCCTAAGGTGAATTGTCTGGACTTTAATTTTTTTTTAATAACATTGTTATTTTGGCTACTTGACTGCATGTTTGTGGGTTTCTACAAGACTCAAAGTTAACTTAGTTGCTAGGATGCCAACTACCTGTAAATTTTCCTTGACATGCTACCATGACAGCTTGTACGAGAACTAAGAAAAGGCCGTGTGTTCGATGGATGGTCGGAGGGTACATTGAATTTTGCACCAACATATAAATATGAGATGAATTCAGAAAAATACTACGGAGAAGATCCAAAGGCTGGAAGGCGTACTCCTGCATGGTATGCTTCTGCATGATTCTAGTAGTTATAATAGTGTTTTGACTTATCTGCTTGGTTCATGCTTATTAATTCATCTCCCTCAGCTGAATATTTTATTGTTTTATTGTGTTGTTCTAGGGTTATTACTCTGTTGAAATGAACCCTAATCAAGACTTAGTATTTACTGCTATGTGGTATAGAAGGTTTTTTCCTTCCATTTGTTTGTTAGTTGCATTTAGTATCTAGGATTATCACAGGTAATGTGGTTTTTGTTGCTAGTTTGCTGTTCACATTATCTTTTATAAATGATGCTTACCATCCTTACACTTGTGTCAGGGGTTTTTGTGGTTTCATGTCAGATTTTTCTCTTCTTATATCATTCCTTTTATTTTTACATTCTGAGGCTAAGGTTTATTTCAAATCCTTTTAAGATACAAAGTTTCATTCACTAGTATTTTTCTTAATTTCTTTTAGGTTACCATATCCCTATTAGCTTTTATGAAAACATAACAGCTGATACACAAGCATTCCAAATGGGTGAAACTGCAGTGCCCAACTGGATGGTGTATGGTGGCCATCCCAGAATCTGTCTTTTGTCAATCATTTTGATAAAGATGCTGGAAGATGAACATGTATAGGAATGACTATCTTATCAAGACAAAATAAGTTGCGAATTACTTAAACTTGAATGGAAAAAGATCATCAAACCTTCCCTGCATCCTTTCTCCCCATTTCATTCATTTCCTCTTTCACCCTCTACATTTCTATCACTAATGTCTCGCTGTCACAGCTGCCATTATTTCTGAACCCCCCGGAGAAAATTGAACATGGTGGATTTTGGAATATTATTTAAGTACAATTTTATATTCTGTGTAAATTCTCCAACTCTCAACTTATTGCTTGATAGCAGCATGCTTGCATTATTGTGTGATTATCAGTGTCTTGTATGAAATATACTACAACGTGCACCAATCCTTCAGGTGTGATCGCATCCTTTCACATGGAAAGGGAATGAGGCTACTGAAATACAGGAGGACAGAGCTAAAACTTTCTGATCATCGACCTGTGACTGCCACCTTTATGGCTGAGGTTGAGGTGTTTTCTCCTAGGAAGCTACAGAAGGCGCTCACTTTAACAGATGCAGAGATTGAAAATGAGGAAGTTGTGACAGACTTGGGCATGGATGTTGGAATGAGCCAGTTGAGATTGGAGCAGGTGAGCACTAAGTTATGTTTGTGAACTGCATAAATGTTAACTGGTTGATTCTACGTTAGGTGTGAAAGGGTGCAGTATACAGCGAGTGGTTCCTTTGCTCAGATTTAGGTATCACTTTTAGTTTATGATTAGCCTTAAACTTGGTATTTTGTATGTCTAAAACATATACCAGGACTAAGTTTGTGTGCCCACCACCTGATCACACGATGCGTAATTTCAAAATGCTGAAGAAAGCTTCATGGAAGGAAGCACTTTTTTGAACCTTCATATCTTGAAATATTATTTATCCAATTGTTGCCCTGCTAAAACAGAATCCTGGAATTTTTGCTTGAAATGGTCGCAGGGATTATCGCTATATAAAACTTATACCCCTGTGGAGGCAATTAAAATGTTTTCCTGAATATATTTTAGCATCAAAAGAATGAAAAGCAGGCATAAAAGTTAACAAGAAGAGAAAGAGTTTCATTTATAGATTATTTCAGGGCCACCAATTATAGGCTCTTGAGTGGCCATGAGCGTACCAAATAGTTTCTTCTGCTCGGCTATTTTGGTTCTATATTGGCTAAATGTATCATTTTGACCACATCTTTTACAGGATATTACTTTTTGGGAGCGTTGAGGGGGACTACCCTGCTATAAAGGCTGAGAGTGGCATCCTGACCTACGCTATTACTACCCTACCTTAGATTCATTCATTGATTTTGTTATTCTTTGCATGATATTGTGCATTCAACTTCCTGTGTTAATGTGTTCATAGTAGGGGTCTTTTTTTTTCTTCAGTGAGAACATTGGAGTCTTTAATCGTAAGTTTGATAGCAATATTAGTTAGAATGCATGGTGGCTTATACATGTGCCATGATGTATGTTATATGCATCAGAGATCAATCCATGGGGTTTATACTGTTTTTTAATGATGTAAAAAAGAAAGATATAATAGCTAATGTTTTTGCCAGTTGCTGCTGCTGCTATGCATGCGTGTGTTTACTACTTTACCATATTTAAACTGTAGATTGAAGAGCGTATCCTGGTTGTGATTACGTTTCTCTTTCCAGAGTAGAAAAATTTCTTCATCCCAAGCAAATAGCAAGCTGGCTGATTGGCCTTTGCATTGCTTTATTTTCTGTGCTCTGGAATGAATTATCTCACAAGCTCATTGCAGTTTATTTAATTTTCTGCCGAAGCTTCAAGGTGGAATACTATTTTACTCATTGGCATCAAAACATCAGAAAATTGTGCAGGAGGAGGATGTGTCATGAGTTGCTTTGTCATTGTTTTCGACGACCTCTCTACCCCCTTTTGTCGTTAGAATCACAAGGAAATGCTTCTCTCTCGGGCTCTCAAGTATAAAATTCCACGCTTTGCATGCCACTGTTGAATGTTGATAGTCGAGGAATAATCAATAGCCTTTTTTTTTTAATCAAGTTTGTCAAATATCAATTCTTTTTTTCTTCTTTCAATTGGAACATAATGTTTTGGTTATAGAATGTTTTGACATGTCATTTGGTGGTTGTAATATATATATATATAATTAAATATATTAATTAAAAAAAATTCAAATCGAAAAATAAAATTATTTGAAATTGTACAATTTAATATAAAAGACATAATAAAATAATTTTTTTAAATAAAATTATGAACATGTATAATATTATGAGAATATTATTATTATTTTTGCAAGGTGGTTATACTTTTTGATTATTCTAAAATTTTACTATAATATGTATAAATATCTAAAGATTCCATATAAAATTTCATCTTAATTTAACAGTTAAATTAAGAAAAATAATTGATATTGTAAATTATTTATTATTCTAATAAAATATTATTTGGTTGAAACTGTATGATTCCAGCATATTTTGGTTTTCAATTGGAATTTAATTGAAAAATCTGAAATGAGCAGAAAGAGATGAAAATAATATTATTGTTTTAATTGTTATGAAATATTTTAATCGAAATAAAATGAGATTGGCATAGTGGTTTTGATTGCTAAGCTATATTTAAAGAGATATTTTTTTTAGATTCGAGGAAATCATACTCTTCAAAAAATATATTTTATGGGTTTAACTGAGTAAATAAAACCTGATTATCTTAAATTTTTATAAAAAATATATATTCTAATTCAAACTATAAGACATGTACAAATCTCAAACCTTTTAACACAATCCCGTAATTCCAAGAGACATTTAAAAAGACACGACAAAGAGGCATCTGCATTCAGCCAATTTTGTGTACACAAAATGCCAATAGAAAGCTATGTTTTTATATTACGGATGAAATGAAAACCGGGCCCTCGAATGTATGCAAACAAGATCACTAGACAGAAGTTGAGAAATGTTTGGCAAAATCAAAATCTCTCAAACAACGGGAGAGTGTTGTGATTCAGCAAGCTTCATCTCCACATACCCCCCTCATCGTAAACCCTTATTTTGGAAATGTTTTACGCCTTTGAAATTAAATTACCATAAAAAAACTGGTGAGAATTAAATTATAGGGGTTAGATTACTATACAACTGTTATTTATAGAGCAATTTAATCCGAATCTAATCGATATTGATCCGAGAATAATTGTTTTAGGCTTGAAGAATAATAAATAAAGTATAAATATTATTAAATCTCACTCGAATCTCTTGAAATATATATTTATTAGCTATATTGCCCGCGCGTTGCCGCGGGTATTTTTGTGTATATAATTTAACATAATTAAATCAAAAATAATAAATTTATATGATATAATTAAGAAAAATTATAGATTATGAGATAAAATGTAGCAATTTTTAAGTAGAGTTTGTTGCGCAAGCATAAATAACATTTTTTAGAATAAAAAAAATTGCATTATAAAAGATCACAAAAGAAAATGGGCTTGGTGATCAGGCGTGTTGTGTTTTTTTTCTGGGGGTGTTTTTGGTTTTTGGCTCTCTTTTTTTTAATTAGCAGTAATGTGCACAGTATAATCATGAATCAACCCCTCAAAAACGACAAAATAATTATTAAATTATCCTGGAAAAAAAACTCAAAAACATTAACAAAAGAATAAATAAGAGAAACAATTAAATTATTATTATTATTATTATTATTATTATTATTATTATATTAATAATGAAAGAAACAAAAATAAATGAAAGACTCAAAATATCCTAGAAACTTTAACAAAAGATTAAAAAAAACAAACTATTATTGCTATTATTGTCAAAAAAATTTTATCAAATTATCCGAAGGGCAAAAAAAATTAAAGAAAGAGCAAGCAAGAAAAACAATTATTATTATGAAAGAAACAAAAATAAATCAAAGACTAAAAATATGCAAGAAACTTTAACAAAAGATAAAAAAAAACAATTATTATTACTATTACCAGCAAAACAAAAAATATTATCAAATTATCGGGAGAAAAGAAAAAAACACAGAAGAGTAAGAAAAAAAATAAATTATTATTATTATTATTATTATTATTATTATTACTATTACTATTATTATTATTATTATCATTATTATTATGTTAAATACACACATATATATATATGGACAAAAGTATGGATTATTCTAGAAATAAAAACAAATTAAAAGTATAAGGACTGAAATGAAAATCAAATATAAAGGGCTTAAATTAAAAAATTAAAAGTCAAAGGGCTGAAATGCAAATTACATTTATTCTCAATTGAAATCAGAGGACAAAATTGCAAAAATCAGAACTTGTGTACCGAATTAATTGAGTTTTATATAGCCAATCCGGAAATTGAAAGTAGAAGGACCTAAGTGAAATTTGGACATTCAATTAATTAAAATTGGAGGACCCAATCGAACTAAATCAAAACTTATATAATAGAAATCAGGACCACAAACAAAATTAAAAGTCTAGGGACCGAAGTGAAAAGCAACAAAACTTGGGGGACTCTCCTGCACATTTACGTGCAGGAGAGAGAGAAACGTGGCCGGAGGCTTCAACCGGCCTTCTCCGCGTCCACAGATTTTTTTCGGTTACACGCGCCATCTCGGGAGGAAGAACACGCGGCGGTGCATCGGGTTGAGTGCCGGTAGCGAATTTCCAACCACCTTAGGACGCCGCACGCGCCGCCTAAACAAGGGGTGAGGTGAAAAACCGTCTGGCGCGTGCGCCTCACGCCTTGACAGACACCGAATATTAAATTGAAAAAATAGGGTCAATTACCGTCTTGTCCCTGGACCTAAGTCTGTGTTTTTGTCTTATTAGGGGCTGAAACCGTCTTTAGCCATTTCAGAAAATAATAAAAAAATCAAAAGTTGCGGCGGACCGGACCAGTCCGGCCGCACGCAATTACGCCGGTGCCCCTCAGCCGGAACCCTTATTTTGTCTTATTACCAGGGATGAAAGAGTCAATGCACTGTTCACGGCTGAATATTTAAAAAAAAGAGGACGGGAAAAGGAAAAACCGAAAATAGCCCCGTTTGACAGCCCCACTTTGCCACGCGACCGAGGGCCAAAATCGCCCCTACACTGCTCAAATCCACAGTGATCTGTGAGAGGGAGCACAGTGAAAACGCCACGTCTTTTATTTGTTTTGTAATATTATATAAATAAATTTGTAGAGTATTTAGTTTTTTTTAATATTTTTTAATACCCAAATGAGTTAAACTTTATATATACAGACCTTAATATTATTATAAAACATACACATATAAAATATTTTATCATTAAATATACATATGCACGCTTGAAATATATATATTAGTCATATTATTTTTTATTAATTAATAAATAATAATAGATAATGAATATCCAAAATATAATAAATAATTTATAAATATGTTGAATAGGATATAAGCATTATCATCCTTGTTCATCGTAAATAAAAGTTGACTAATGTATATATGTCAGATTCGTAGACCACTTTCTCGATCTCGAAGAAGAAAGTTGTGGTCGGCTTCTCCACGACGTGGCGCAATTCTACACAAGCGTATAAATTTTCTTCAAGTTCGTTTTCGTACAACCAAGTGTCTCAAACTCTTTGATTGTGATTAATGATGATGTACTGAATTGAATTTACATTAATTATAAGATGGATGTGTGGAATTTGAATAGTAATAAAGTATTTTTCAGGACAAATCACAGAATTTGTTTTTCATAGATAATAGTGATATCTAAATATAAAGAGCAATCATCCAATCGAAAATCTTCAAGTGTTGAAATAATTCATTAAATAAAAAAAATTATCATTTCGAGCTTTGAATAGTACACAATTAACAAATATACTATATGGTAATTGCATCACTGCATTTCGAAATTCACGTCCATTCTGTTAGATCACTCTCAATGTTCCTTCTCAAGGTACCCTTCAATCCCTCCTTCTCTGTTTTATTTCTGTCCTCTGTTCTTTATATATATATAATTAAACTGGGATTTTTGTGCATTTCCTGTGGTGATAGACGTGGAGAGCGTCTGCATTTGGTGTTTATGGGTACCTCAATTTCACCAAATCCGCTTTCATGTAAGTAAACTTCCATGTTTTTGTCATCTCTTTTTCTTCCTGGCCTCTGTTTTATCTTTGACGTCATGTGGTTCATGTTTTCTCTCCGTTCTTGGATGGTACGGATTTCCCCATAATTATTTACAGGGAGCACTCCAAGAAATTCAACCCGGAAGATACGCAGGCAAGAATGGATGGGAAGAATTGTGTGGTAACAGGGGCTAATTCTGGCATTGGTTATGCAACTGCTGAGGGTCTTGCCTCACGGTTATCATCTTTTTTCCTTTTAACTTCATATCATATATAGTGTTTTCTTTTCTTCTTGAATTTAAAATCTTTAAAAACGTTCCTGAAATTAAATATTTATCATTGTTTTGTATTTTATCAATAATGTCATTCAGTGGGGCAACGGTTTATATGGTATGCCGTAGCAAGGAGAGAGGGGAGGCTGCTCTTTCTCAAATTCAATCTACAACAGGAAACAAAAAGGTCCATTTGGAGGTATTATGCAGATCTCATATACTCTTCTTTTGTTGATACCTAAGTTTCCACTGCGGCAGCGATTTTGTTCCCTTTTCAACTGTCAGTGAATCTCTCTATGATCAAGAACTTCTTTTTGAAAAATTTTGGTGAATTAAAAAAAAAGTGGGAATTGTATTGCATTTATGGTTGTTAACATGGTATATGGATAAAAAATTTAAGCACTTTGTTCTGATGTTAAATGTCTTGCTACTTTTACCTTTTCAGCTTTGTGATCTTTCATCTATCAGTGAAATCAAGTCTTTCGCATCCAGGTTTTCTTCAAGGAATGTGCCAGTTCATGTTTTGGTAAAGTTATCCTTTTATTGATACACAATCCCTATGAAAGAGAGTGTTATATTTGCATTTCCATGGTGTGCAAGGTCTGCAACTAGCTGGCTGAGTGGCTGTATGTACTATGGTTATGGAACCCACTTCTTTCTTTCATGATTCTGAAACTATATTTTGCAAATCCTTTGGAGAAAATTACGTGGTTCATTTTTATGATTCTGGTCATGTGAAAAATCTTATGAAACTTAGTTTGAAGTTATTTAGACTTGATATATTTTTAACTTCCTATGAATTGATGGAAGTCTGATGTGGGTATACTTTTCTGCCTTTAGGTTAACAATGCTGGTTTGCTTGAGAATAAACGAATTACCACATCTGAAGGGTGAATTGTTACTTATACCTAAAAAGCCAAATTTGATTAAAACATTGAAGTCTCATTGTTTCCCATTCAGAGAAATTAACTCACTGCTTTAATTATCTTTTACTGCAGATTTGAACAGAATTTTGCTGTGAATGTGCTGGGCACTTATTCCATGACTGAATTGATGCTGCCTTTGTTGAAGAATGCTGCACCTGATGCTCGAGTCATCACAGTTTCCTCTGGTGGAATGTACACAGCTCCCTTGACTACAGATCTACAGGTAACTTTTGTTGTGAAATTCCTTACTGTCATTTTTACAGCTGGATACTTATGGAACTCACGAATAATTTTTCTCAATGTAGTTTAGCGAAGGAAAGTTCAACAGTGTTGAACAGTATGCTCGAAACAAGCGAGTTCAGGTTTGTTATTTTTGCATACTAGAGCTCTTATATCTTCTCCTGTCATAAATTGCATGGATGTTGTGATTTTGTGGATATCACCTTTGCTCTTGCTTTCCCTCCTTCAGCTGAGTGGTTTCATGTATATGGTGAAAAGGATAGAAAGTTTCGGATTTATATTTTAGCTCTGATTCTTGTTTTACGCTCTACTGCATTCTTGATGCACGTATTCTCTTTTCTTTTTCTTTTTATATATATGTGTGTGAGTATAATTTAAATTGATTTCCAAATATAGGGTTAGAAATTGATATTTTTGCTATCAACTCATGGTGCTAAAATGCATGAAAGGTGGTGATGCATTAACTGGATCGAATAGTGTTGACCTTTGACTCAGGTAACATGTATTGAAAATCCATATGAACAAGATGGTGGCGCGGATAGAAAAATTTCCAGATCTATCAAAATTCTGTTTTCCCTTAACTTTTGTACTGCCAACTCAATATTCTCATTTTTTTCATTTAATGCATGAGTTTATGCTGGTTCATACCTTCTTTCATCCCAATGTTTTCAGAAGAAATTTAGGCTGCATCGAATAAGGGTGTGCATGCAATCGTTTGCATACCAATCTGAAAATAAAATGATGATTTTCTTCCAGGTGTTTCATGATAATTGCCTTTCTTTGTTAGGTGGCATTAACTGAGAACTGGGCTGAAATGTACAAGGACAAAGGGATCTCGTTCTATTCAATGCACCCAGGTTGGGCTGAGACACCAGGAGTTGCTAATAGTTTACCTGATTTCAGTAAATCGTAAGAAACTTATCTGTCTATTGTGATTGCAATAACTCTAATTTATTCCACTCACCTGCACATTTACTCTTTCTTTGAATTGTACGCTTTCCAGACTATCAGGAAAGCTAAGAACAAGCGAGGAAGGGGCAGACACTATTCTTTGGTTGGCTTTGCAACCCAAAGAAAAGCTGACATCAGGTGCTTTTTATTTCGATAGAGCTGAAGCTCCCAAGCACCTGATGTTTTCTGGTACTAGAGGGTCGCATTCATTGATCAGCAACATCGTCGAGGATCTTCGTTCCATGTCCAGACTTTAGTCATGAATTAAACGCCCCTTAATTGGACAGGTTAATGCACATAATGAACTTTTGTTTTAAGATTTTTCGTTTAAAGTAAATTTGAAAGAGAAGATAGCTTCAGTTGGAGTGGTGGCTAATGTAATTCTGCTCGTGTATTCACAGCTTATTGCTATGGTGGCTCCATATAATCCAACATGTTTACCTTTTTGCATCTTTTTATATGGATAACGAATTCATTCTGCTATAGAATAAAACTTTTTATTTGAAATTGGCAAGCATAACACAATTACAGATGCACAAACAGCCCAGTGCTGCGTTCCTACGAAGATTTGACCAATTATCTTGATGCCGTACGGCAAACTGCATATCCATTTACATAGTTATCGGGAGCATTATCAGAGGATCCCAAGAGTTTTTGCTTTCTCAGCCAATACTGCCGAAACCTTTGCCTAGCATACTCCATATAGTCGAAGTCTATTTTGTTTACATAACCCTGCAACCATTAGAAATACATTCCATGAAATCACTCACGCATGCTTGTGAATAACAAGGGAAAAGCAGGATTCTGAATGCTTACCGAGATTATCCCCCACAATCCCCAAAATAGATGGCTGGCCAGAGTGTACCTTTCCACCTCTTGAAGTAGTAGCTCTGCTTCATCTTCACTGGGTTGCTTCCCTGTATGAATAATATGAGCACATCTTTAGAATATTATTCCCTAAATTTCATAAAAAGGACCCAGCAAAATAACGAATTTTACTGGTCATGTTGCTGCAAAAGTCATTGTGCACTATTTTTTCAACATATCTCATCTAGTTTCAAGTCCAAACACTCTTGGGCGTACAGGAAAACTGAGCTTACGTGTTTGAATGAGCATTGCTGATCTAAAAGTAGTCACATTACTAGAGATAGTCAAACATTTCTATAAATGGCACATCTTGATGGCATCAGTGTGGAACAGCCCTGTTGAATTCCATTACCAGTCGATGATTCTTTGTTTCAAGGTCAAACTGGAATACCCATGGTCAAGCACCATTAACATCAGCAGTAAGCTTTTGCAAGCCCAAGGCTAGAAGAAAACACAGTTCGTGGAAACAGCAACTTTTTTCTCTCTTTACATTCGTGTTCAACAATATACAGATCAATCATACACCTAGCAGTTGAACTTCTTGTCTCATAAACTTCAATTTGAACGAATACGAAATCTATAAACTAACCTGCAGAACTTAGATATGTGGTGACAAATCTGCGACGCTCCTCGAGTCCTGTTTGGGGATGCAATAAAGGAAAGCAAACTAATTAGTCCAGAAGGATAGAGTATAATCTAGATCACAACATACTAAAATGGTGGCGGAGACAGCAGAAATGAAGGATAAAAAGAAACATCACAAGCTGCACACCTGGGTATTTACTATAGTCCAAGATATGTGGCGTTTCAGAATGATAATTTGCTACCATTTCGCAGAAGTGATTTGCAAGGTCATATGCAACAGGATTGAAACTTGCATACTCGTAATCCTATAAAAGGAGCAATTCATAAGGAAAGGAATGCCTTTTTTATCAACGAAGGTAGTCCTAAACATATTTTCCTGCAATGGCATTTCATTAACCACAACACCGAGCAGAGAATAACCCTAACAAACGATGGATATACAGAATAGCAAGAATGCTTCAAGGTATTAATAGAATGCAAGGGCACTTTTATGAAAATTCGGCTGAAGTCTGGCAACTGGAAATCCTAAACAAATTATGAAGTACATTTGTAATTAAGGGATCGGATGGCTACAATTTTCAAGCTCATAACTTGAAAAGGAACGACAAAACTGCATGTTAACATGGATGAATTCAGTCGCGCTGATAAAAAAACAGCCTTGTAAATATCATCAGATATCATTTAAATGGAAGAGAAGTAATACCTCAAAAAAGGCCGACCTGTCCACTTCTTATTTTTCATTTTTTTTCTTTTATATCATTTGTGCAGTTGAAAACTTCTGCTGCGATTAGCTAACAGTAGAATGCAAAGTCACCATGCAAACGTCATTTGCAGTTTCTTGCTATTAGAATTTCAAACTAAACCAGATGCTACTGCATGTTTTCTTGGAAATGGGATATATCATGCCACTGAGCTTCGAAAACAATGATCTTGTATAAAGCTACTTAACACAGTTAACAAAACAAGGAAACCTACAATTAAGGTGATTGATCTTGTCTCTTCATCGAGCATTATGTTGCCATACTGCAGGTCATTGTGACAAAACCCAATATCTAGAGAGTCATGTGACAGCTCCTTCTCTAGCATACTGATCTCATCTTCTAGACTATCCAAACGAAATTCTTCCACGCATCTGGCAGGGCAAATGTTTTTTGCTTCAACCAGCCAGTCCCTAGGAAAATCAGAAGAAAGGCATCGGAATATTTTCAATGATAAAAGAAAGACTTCTAACTTCATTATCATATCACTACCTCATCCTGTTCCAGAGAATCACAGTCCTTGGACCAGGCATCTCAAGATTGTGGAACTCTCTCATCTTCGCAGCCACCAAGGCAGATATTTCATAGTCACGAAGATCAGCAGCTGATAGTGTCTGGTAATCCGCCCAAGAAAAGGAGGAAAATAAAAGAGAAGATTAGTTGATTCATAACAAGTACTGATAACTTCTCTCTCAACGCTGGTTTCCTCGGATAAAATCTGAACTAAGAAGGTCAATGCAAGATTCCTAGCCATGGTTCAATCTATCAAGCTAAAGATAAGCTTTTCACAAATCATCATGCAAAACCAATTATTCGATTTGCTTTGTCAACTGTCAGATTTTGTTTTTATTAAACCCAATAACACAGCTAAAGCTCCCAAAATCAATCGAGCTACGATAAATACTGCCACAACAGTATCCATTTGACTCTGATCCCATCCTTGAAACATGAAATGTTTGCTGCAAAAAGTAAAAGTAAAAAGGGAAAATCCCCAAATTCATGCAAGATGAAAAAACTATGCACCATCAGAACTGTCCCTCAACGCCTGGTTTCATCCTCTAATCCAACTGTTTACTTTTGCGAAAGAAGGTCAATATTCCACAGCCCTGGGGCTATTTAACTCAATTTCTGTCCTCTGATCTAGTCCAGAGGGCATAATTTGAACCTTGACATAACGGGGAGCAGAAATATACTCCAACAAACTTGACCGTGTATAATTATGAAGGCGATACTTTATATTTGTCAACTGGTGATAAAATAGTGGATATAATTGAACTTCAAAATCATCATTAACTTAAGGAAGAGGTTCAAATTTCACGTACTCTAGCATGAATGAACTCTTCAACCCTTCCATCAGCAAACCGGCCAAGAAGCCTAGGACCTTGTCCATGCTTTGACATGCACTCAAAAGTCCTAATCTCATCGTCCCGGTTGAAAAAAGCTTCAACACCTTCACCATAAATCCGAAGCAATACTTTTCGATCAAGATTACCACACTTCGTAGGCCAGTTTATCTGGAAAACCTCATTAGTCATAGCCCCCTTCAAAGGTATCACCTGCAATGATTCCATGTCATCAACCACATCTCCCCACTCAGATCCTACTAATCGAAGGACTTTCTTCAGCTCATCTGGTAAACTACCGTTGACGAATCCATTTGTTTTCATCACCATCTTTGTAGAAAAAAGCTTGTTGTCACAAAGTTTTAGCTGCAAGAAGGTATGACAATTGGAATCGTCTCCAGTCTTTATAACTTATAGACAATCAATCACAGGCCAAAAGAAACCATTAAAAACAAGAACAAGAATAAGAACAAGAACTTCAACAAAACCTTCAAGAAACACGAAAGACCAACCAATTCACAACAAAAAGAAAGAAAAAAGTGAACTAGGAAAACACACCCCAAGAACAGAGATAAGGCCCAACAAATGAATGGAATCCAAAAAGATCGTTGAAGCTAAGATTTTATAGCACCCGAAAGACCGGCCAATGAAATATTGTATTATAACATTAAAGAAAGAAAATGTGATTATAATTGTTTTCATTTATATACTGCTCTTAAGGTTGGTAGTCATGTGCGTTACCTTTTCTTCCTTGCTGATGATAAAAGAACGTCGCGAGTAGAATCTCATGGGATTGCGTGTGAGATTCTGTGAGACAGTCACACACGGAGGCTCGGACCAGTTAAACAAGCGAATCCCGATCTGACACATATGTGTAACTGAGCGGAATCCGTGTAGCAGATTTTTACAGCAAACACGGAGACTTTGTGTGATTGTGAGGGACAGAAGGAAATGTTCTAGTCAGAAAAACACTAGATGTCGGTCTTCGACCGATACCAAAGGTCAAAGAATTTATCTAAGAAAAGATGACACGTGTTATTTACTTGGCTTTTAATATGACTAATCAAGGTTATTTAAAGACTCGGTTTTTTTAGACTTTTTCGAGTAGAGAGAAAATATAGCGTCGTTGGATTACTGGAGGATGCTGGTCTAAAGTTGACTTGGATTAAAAATATATTTTTTTTATCCTAATAAAATAATTTAAAAAAATATATTTTTATCTTATTGTATTTTTGAAGTGAGATATTTTTTAGTTTTATTATTTCTAAACACAATAAGATAATTGTTGCTCAAAAAAAACAACATTTAAACACGTCCCACTTCTAAAACACTATGATTTTACATATCTCGCTTTTTAAGCATGATATATTATGAAATTAAAATCAAAGAACACACATACAACTACCCCCTGCTTATGTCATTACAAAGATATTTTTTAACAATAATATCTTATATAGTGACATGGGTAGTTTTTTGTTAAATAGTAATTGCAACATGTCATGTGAAAAAAAATCACTTTTTATGGACATGGCTAAAATTATAATGATATCGATATTGAAATAACTTGGAAATATCAAATTTACGAACACTAGTATTATCATGCATCAATTATGTGTTATGACAGTTTTAAAACAATGATTGATTTTTTAATCCAAAGTGATTTGAACATGATGGTATTGCATGTGAGTAACTGATCAAAATCAGAGTTTGTTCTAACCTTTGCTGATTCTTCAAGGTTAGTAGAGTTAAAAATAGTTTATCACCATATTATTAGCTGCAAAACAATAAATGATACTATATTTGACAATTTATTTGTTGATCAATATATATTTTTCTATTTTAAGCCTAATGATGACGACGAGATGTTAGACCTGAACATGACATTAATATTGATATAAATATCATCGTTAATGTTATATTAAGTCTTGCTATGAATAATCTTTCAACTATAGTTGCAAGCATAAGAGATGAAATAAAATTACACAAAAAGTATAAAATATCATATGATAAAGCATAAGTTGCAACACAAAAGGTGTTTAAATATCTTTTTGGTTCATACGAGGAGTCTTTTAAAAATTACCATGTTACTATTAGCAATAAGAAAACCAAGTCCTGTAATAATTGTTGATTGAACGCATAAAGAAGATCTTGATGATAGTACAATGGTTTTTTAGGCATTTGTACCTTCTATCGAAGGTTCCAAATATTTTAAATCACTTATCAATGTTGATGACACACACTTGTATGGGTAATATGATGGGAAACTATTCATTACAATTGTTTTTAATGCAATTAATAGGACATTTCTCTCAACTTTTGTAATTATTGATGAAAAAATAACTTTAATTAAATATGATTTTTATTTTGCTTACAAAGATACATTATTGATGATAGAACATGTATATGCATAATATTAGATAGACATGCAGGTATAAAGAATGAAGTACTAGAAATTTGACATGAACTCATAGGATATCATCAGTATTAAACCTGATATTTTGTTAACAACTTCAATAACAAAATAAAAAATATGTTTTTTTCATGAGAATATGTTATGAACCTTCAAGATGAAAACTTGAATTATGGTATAAAAGACTATGTAAACTGGACCCAACATATCAAGAATAAATCAAATGAGAAAAAAAAGTTTTTATGTTCTGATGATACATTCACTAATATGGTAATATTACAACTAATCTTTTAGGATCATTTAATCATATTTTGTAAAGTGCTTGTTTAATACTTGTTTAAACTTGTAACTAATATTATATAGGTGCAAGAGTAGTTAGGTCAAACAAAGACACGAACAAACTATTTTTTAATGTGGAATAATTTGCCCTATAATAATTTAGATTTAATTAATAATGAGTATAGATAAATCAAGAGATCATATGGCAATGTTGTTTGACTTTAAGCAATAAATGTTATAGATCAACACCTTTTTTAAATCGAATGCTGTAAAAAAAGTTTGATAGACAATCAAATTGAATGATAAAGCATGCACATGTGGTAAATGATAAACATTTCAATGTTTATGTTCACATGCTCTTACATATGTGTCAACAATCACCAAGACTTTACATAATTTATTAATGATTACTATATGATTTAGAGCTATAAATTAACACATGACATATTATTTTATCCATTACTAAATGAGTTAAAATAAATTAATAAAATAAATTAAAATAGTGAAACAAGTTGCATATTTTATAAGGATAAATCAAAGAATTTAAAATAACTATTTATATTTTAAATGTTTATTGTTAACATGAAATAAACAACTTGTTTTTATTTAATAACAATTATAGTCTTAGAAGTATTTTTATATAAGTTGGCCTTAAATATCTATATCACTACATATGACTATTCAAATTGAAAAGGTTACATTTCATATTCCATTAGAATACAAATCTTGGAAAGTTATTTTCCAATTATATGCATCTATATTGTTTAATAGTAACTTTTAAAAAGTATATAAATTAAAGGGTTACTTTGAAGTTTTGAAGCGTAATTATGAGAATTGTGGAGAAGAGAGAAAAGAAATAAAAAAACAGATTATCAATACCAAATCAGACGGCTGTTGGCCACACTCGTCGCCTCATCATAGGAGGGGATGATGAGGTGATACATCCATAAGAAAATATGTTTGTGCTATTGATAGTCCCCCACACATCATTATTGTTTTTAATAATATTTATATTTATATTTATTAAATTATCAAATTGCCCCTAATCAAACTTGTTAATAACAAACAATCCAATTAAAAACATAAAAAAAATATATTTATATGTAAGCAAAAATTAAAAAAACTGAAAAGAAAAGGAGAGAAAGTCAAATCATATTGGTTATAACTTGTTTGATATTGTTATAATAATTATTATTTTTCAAAGTAATTTTCATTTAAAAATATATCAAAATAATATTTTTTTTAGAACATCAAAATAATTAAAAAACCAACACAAAAAAAACTTAATTTGAATTTAAAAATAATAATTTATTTATTCATATTTTTAAAATACGAAAACAAGCAGTCCGTTAAAGATATAATTATAAGTAGCAATTCCTTTTATTCGTGGGGGTGGGCCTCTGAGAAAGAAAAGAAAAGAAAAACTATGGTTAGATGCCCTAGCTTGACTGCAAATATAGGCACTTGCAATGTTGAAAAACATTCAAAACCCTACCACCATGCCAGTGTGTTCTCCACTGAAGCTAGAGGAGTCCTTTTGTACCGGATAAGATAATGAAAGGTTTCTATAATGGCTCCCCTCAAGGTTGTTAATTTCGTTCCGTTCCGGTCGGAATGGCCGGAACGTTCCGTTCCATTAAGAAAACCGAAACAAAACGGCGTCGTTTTCATCTCGGTTTAAATTCCGGCCCGTTCCGGAAATTCCGGCCAAATTCCGGCCGGAACGTCTCGGTTCCGTTCCGGTTGTGCCGTTCCGGCCTTTTTTTTTTTTTTTTTTTAGAGATTATGATTAAAATTATTTTGATTAACCTATTTTTGTGTTTCTAATTTTGAGATTAAGTTTGTTTGATTTTGTGTTTGTATTGTATAATTTAAAGTTAGTTTATCTTGATTTTTAATTATACTTGATAAATTAAAATTTTAATTTTATATATATATATATATGAACAGTACAATCCCGAAACGGCACACCGAAACGCTCCGAAACCGGAACGTTCGGTTCCAATAGAAAAACCAGAACGACGACCGAAACGGTATTGACAACCTTGGCTCCCCTTGAGAAAATAAATCATTCAAAAATCATCTCAATAATAATAATAATAATAATAATAATAATACTTTCGCATGACCATCAGTCCCCGAATATGGGTCCATTCAAGGAAATAAATAATTCAAAAATCATCTCAATAATAATTATAATACTTTTGCATGGCCATCAGTCCACGAATATGGCTCCACTCGAGGAAATAAATCATTCAAAAATCGTTTTGTTTTGGCCCTTCATATGCAGCTATGATTTCAACCTTTTGTTGACTCCTCTCACTGAAGCTATAATTGTACGACATGAGAATTGATTTTTACCCTCAAAGACCTCTAAAGCTTGACACAGCTTCAATTTCCCATCCTCGATTGGCCAGCTCCCACTTGATTGGAGTGGTCTGTCTCTCCGCCCATGTCACTGCGCATACTTGTGCTTTATACAGGGCTGCATCTTCCTTGGTATTTTGGCGAAATCTATCCCTGATCATCTATAAATCTGATCATAACTTCAATCCCAAGTGCAGCAATCCCCATTCAAATATTATAGTACTATCAAGGGCTCATCTTGCTCGTCCATGAGTTCGTGACTGCCTTCTATTTCAATTCAGGAATCTCGTCGTCATGCTACTTTATGAGTTTGTTTGTTTTTTTAATCCAAGATTCCAACCAGCTCTTCACTTTTACTGTGGAGCAGGCCATAAAAGTTAATCCGCACTTGCCTTCATAATTCGAGCATCATAATTGCCCATCAAGAGTTTACAAGTTTTTTCGTTTCTTGTTTTCCTCTGTGCCAGCACTGTTTATATAAACCAAAAAAATGGCAGTGATTTGTTAGAACATTGGATTCATATAATTTGACCCACTTCAAGGGATTAGGGTCCGTGATTCCTTTGAAAAGACATCGACTTGAGGGTCGAACGAATTCTGAGACAGGCCTGGAATTCTGCTCCATGATGATGAAGTCACCTATCAGTGAGGTTGATGGTACACAACTGGATAAGCATAAACTGAAAACATATAGAAGTAACATCAGAATGGCCAATCAAAGCTTTTCTTGGTAATGCAAGTCATATCAGTAAAAAGCCTTTACCACAACTTTTTCAGTAATATTATTGCTCGCTGCCATATGTCTTCTGATGTATATTATGTGGGAAATGAATATTACTATATATCCGATAGAATTATGAAAGCAAAATATCGAGACAATTTGATATTTTCCTACTAATTAAAATATCCCTTGCTTCTTGAATTCTGGTTGTTTCAAGTGGAGACCTAGGCCTTGAATTAACTTGTTCTGGATTGATTTTGTTCTCCATGGGAACAATCCAATGCTCTGCTACTCCACAAGTCATTTGCTCTTCATCAAGCTTTCTACTTAGCTCTTCACTTTGTAATGGGGAAACATCCATGAAAACCAGTCGACTATTGTCCCATGCTCATCCTCACCAGTACTCCACCGTTGGCTATCAACACTTGTCGTATCCACTCTCCTACATTGACTGTGCTGCTTTGAATTGGTTCCCTCTAAATATCTCTATCTATAGTTGAAAATGGAGGGCCACATGTCACATTTTCAGCCATGATTTCTCGCATCAAACCAACAAAAGAAACCATCCCTTAATTTACAGCCATAATTTCAACCCCTTGTTGAGTCCTCTTGGCAGTTTGCTGACACTCATTTATCTTGGGCTTTATCTCCAATCCCTGTTTATGAAATGTTCTTTGTTTCGGCAGGAAGGTAAAAAAATTAGAGAAATTGGTCGCCAAAGAATAAATTGTACGGATTTAATCTGAAACAAATGGTCATACAAATCTAACAAGTTCGGGCCGGTCCTATGAGAATATGCGACTGCAGTGCGTAGAAGGAATCTAGGGGGCATAACATGCACCTGAAATAGAAATTAAACACCAAGTACCTAAAAAAAAAAACACTATGCATGCATTGGGATCTTGGGAAGTCGTACCCTTACTATAGTTAATGATTTGATAAATAACAGGAGCGAGTGTCAAGGGAAGAAGAGCAAGCAACTGCTTCGGGAATATCAAGCAGCTGTTTTGGAAAGTGGTCTGGCAGGTAATGCTGCACTGGGATCATTACGGGTTCTGATATATATATATATATATATATATTACAAAAAATATAAAGGGCGTTGAGTTTTCACTGTAGCGCAAGACTCAGTTGACTGTGGATTCGAGCAATAAATGAGGCTCCTTGTTTTTCCTCTTTTTTTTAAAATAATCTTCTGTGCACAGTGTATTAACGGTTTAACCCCCGGTAATAGGACAAAATAAGGCATCCGGCTGAGGGGCACCGGCGTAATTGTGCGCGTCCGGACCGGCCCGGTCCGGTCCGGTCCGCCGCAACTTTTTTTTTTTTTTTTAATTTTCGGAAATGGCTAAATATGGTTATAGCCCCTAATAAGACAAAAAGACTGAATTGACTTCAGGGCTATAACGGTAATTGTCCCTATTTCTCGAATTTTTTAATCGGCGTCTGTCAGGGCGTGATCCGCACGCGCCAAGCGGTTTTCCGCCTCACGCTCAGTTCAGGTGGCGCGTGCGTCCTCATACGGCGTCCGGAAATTGTCTGCCGGAGGCTATTCCGGTGCGCCGCCGAGTGGTCTTCCTCCCGCGGTGGTGCGTGTATCTACCTAATGTCCGTGGACGCGGCGGAGGCCGGTTCAAGCCGCCGGCCAACTTTCTCTCTCTCCTGCACGTCAATGTGCAGGAGAGTCCCCCATATTTGTTAACATTTCACTTAGGTCCCTCAACTTTTAATTTCGTTTTGGGTCCTCATTTCTGTTTTATAATTTTTGATTTTGTTCGATTGGGTCCTCCGATTTTAATTAATTGAATGTCAAAGTTTCAATTCGGTCCTGTTACTTTCAATTTCCGAATTGGCTGTATATAAATCAATTAATTCGGTACACAAGTTCCGATTTTTGCAGTTTTGTCCTCTGATTTCAATTGAGAATAAATGTAATTTGCATTTCAGCCCTTTGACTTCTAATTTTTTAATTTAAGCCCTTTATATTTGATTTTCATTTAAATCCTTATACTTTTATTTTTTTTTCTTTCTAGAATAATCCCTACTTTTGCCCATGTATATATAAGTGTATTTAACACGATAATAATAATAATAATAATAATAATAGTAATAGTAATAGTAATAGTAATAATAATAATAACAATGACTTAATTATTTTTTGTTCTTACTCTTCTGCGTTTTTTTTCTTTCTCCCGATAATTTGATAATATTTTTTTTTGTCGGTGATAGCAACAATAATTGTTTTTGTTTTTTTAATATTTTGTTAAAATTTCTTGCATGTTTTTAGTCTTTCGTTTTTTTTTCCTTTTCATTATTAACATAATAACAATAATAATAGTAATGATAATAATAATTAAATTGTTTTTCGTTCTTGCTCTTTCTTTAATGTTTTTTTTCCCCTCCAGATAATTTGATATTTTTTTTTTACAGTAATAGCAATAATTGTTTTTTTTTAATCTTTTTTTAAAGTTTCTAAGATATTTTTAGTGTTTCATTTATTTTTGTTTCTTTCCTTATTAACATAATAATAATAATAATAATAATAATAATAATAATTTAATTGTTTCTCTTACTTATTCTTTTGTCAATGTTTTTGAGTTTTTTTTTTCCAAGATAATTTAATAATTATTTTATCATTTTCAAAGGGTTGATTCATGATTACACTGTGCACATTGCGGACCCACATTTTTTTCTTAAGTGCTTTCCTGCTGGTATATTTTTTTTTCTTTGTTTTATACTTTTGTTTTATTCACTTATACATTTTTTTTTATGATCGGGGTCTCCGACCAACGTAAGCACACCACGACTAATTCTTGAGCTAAATTTTTTTACAAACAATATGGATTGCTACAATGCTTTCTCTTAACCACATTTTGGATAGCGCGTGCAGCGTAGAACTTCTAAAAATGTATATTAGTTTTTTATATATTCATTTTATTATGTAGAATGTGTTTTAAATAATATCATGATATTAGAGATATTTTCAATTTCTTTCATTTATGTGCATAGTACAATAATCATAATATCCTCAAATAAGACGAAAAAAAGACTATTGCAATCCACAATACAACTTATTATTGATAGAAAATTACAACTTATTTTATACTGGTTATTTCATTGAAACCTACTAAACAAATAAATTTATGTTCATTTAAAATTTATATATTTTATACAAAACTTGCGCTTCATAAAAATTATATACAAATTGATTCTTTTATCTAAATTTATCCTATGATAAAAAAAATCATACATAATAAATATTTTTTTACGTTGAAAAAAATATGATTCCGCCCGCGATGAGGAGTGGGTGCCATGGCTAGATGTTTTTTTTTTATTTTTATTTGTTCTTTGGATTAGATTATTTTCATAGTTTTATTATTTACGCAATAATAATGATAATTTTAGTGATTATTTTTTTATAAAATCTTTCGATTTTTTTTAAAGATTTTCCTGAATTTTTAATTTATATCGGTGATCATTTTAAAAGTAATATTACTCTATTTTTCCCCTTATTCATTTTTTTTCTTTTTCTTTATTTGTTCTTTAGATTATATTATTTTTATTATTTTATTATTTATGCAATAATATTGATAATTTTAGTTATTATTTTTTATTATTTTTTTAAAAAAAATCTTTTGCTTTTTTATTTTGTATTTTTCATGGCAATTTAATTATTTTAATTGTTTTGGCTGTAATGTTAGTAATAATTTTAGCTTTTATAGCAATAATAATGGCAATAACGTCAGGATTAATTTCCAATCTATGTTTTCGTCTTTTTGTTGATAGGAAATGAACAATTTTTTTTTTAATTATTGTAGGTATTTTCACAATTTATATTTTATTTTTGTTTAATTTAAATTGAATTATAAAATAAACTAATCTTAATACAGTGAACTTGATAATTCAGATATCCGAGTTTTCTTACTTTTTTAATAATGATGATAAATTTATGCTGGTTATTTCATTTGAAACTACAAAACAGATAAATTTATATCGATTTTAAATTTATATATTTTGTAGAAAACTTGCACTTTACATGAATTCTGCACAAATTTATTATTTTAGCTGAATTTATATTATAATAAAAAAATTACACACAATTATTGTTATAGCAGTGATAGCAATGATAGTTTTTATTTTTTTATTATTCTTTTGTATGATCTTCTGTTGAAGTTTTTAGAATTTTTTTTCCCTTCCATTTTTTCCCTTTCATTATCAACAAAAAAATAAAATAAATAATGATAATGATAATGATAATGATAGTAATAATAATAATAATAATAATTTAATATTTTTCCTTGCTCACTCTATTGTCAATGTTTTTGAGGGTTTTTTTTCTTGGCATAATTTGATAACTTTTTTTTCTTTCACAATAATAGCAACGATGGTTTTTTTTTTTCTTTTGTTTTATGTTTTCTTGAAGTTCTTAAGATTTTTTATTCTTCCATTTTTTTCCTTTCATTATTAAGACAAAAATAAAACATGTAAATGAAAATAATAATAATAATAACAATAATAATAATAACAATAATAATAATAATAATAATAATAATAATTTAATTGTTTTTCTTGCTTACTCTTTTGTTAATGTTTTGTAAGGTTTTTTTTCCATTAGAACAATTTGATAGTTTTTATGATGTTAACAGTGACAACAATGATAATTTTGGATTTTTATTGTATTTTTTTGTTTTATATTTTTTTTTTTACAATTTTTTTAATCTTTCATTTATTTATTTAATCTTTCATGATGATGATGATGATGATGATGATAATAATAATAATAATAATAATAATAATAATAATATTTTAATCATTTTTCTTGCTTGCTATTTTGTTCATGCTTTTTAATTTTTTTCCCTCGGTATAATTTTATAGTTTTTATTGTTTTGATAGTCACAACAACAATAATTTCAGATGTTAAGACTTCGATATTGCTGTTGTTATAATATTTTAAATTAATATTGTTTCCTTTTCCCCTTTATTTTTTTTATTATTATTTTTATTTCCTCTTTGTATTAAATGATTAATTTTTTTTTCTTATCAAAATATTTTGCTCTTTTTTTTTTAATGTTAGTTTGCGCTTTTTTGTGATCTTTTATGACGCAATACCTACATTTTAAAAGATATAATCTATGCTTGCGTAACAAACTCTACTTAAAATTTTATACATTTTATCTCCCGATCTATAACTTTTATTTTATTATATCATATAAATTTATCATTGTTAATTTAATTATGTTAAATTATATACACAAAAATACCCGCAGCAACACGCGGGGGATTTGGCTAGTATATATATATATATAGACAAAAATGGCAGAGGAGGTAAAACCCGATTTCTTTCTCACAGGTTTTTTCGGAACCAGTGATCTCTGAAGTAGCAACGATTACGCTGACTTTGGCTTCTTTAAATGGCATTTCACAGGACAAGCTGGACCAGGTGGTGGGAAGGCGGAAACAGATTGAGCGTGTCACGCAAATACTTTGCAAAGGATAATCCTTGTCTTATAGGTGACCCTGGAGTCAGAAAAACTGTCATTGTCGAGGGCCTGGCAGTAAACATCGTTAGAGGCATTGTTCCTTCAAAACTTGAGGGGAAAAAGGTAGTCCTATCGCTTAGTTTACCAAAAATCATAACATTTTATATTAATAACTATACACCAGTAATAAATTTGTACCTGTACAACTCAAACTGTGTTGTGTTCTTTAGATTTTTGCTTTGGATATGGCGCGTCTAATTGCTGGCACCAAATTTCACGGAGATTTTGAAGAAAGATTAACGGGGATTGTTGATGAAGTTAAACAAAGTGACGGAAATATTATTCTTTACATTGATGAAGTGCATAACCTTCTTGGCAATGGCCAAACACTTAAGTGCTGCTAATATACTAAAGCCAGCTCTTGCAAGAGGCGAGCTAAAGGTAAATTAGTCCGTGCTTGTGTTGTCTATTCTTAATCTGATATTCCGATTTACAATCTCTTATCATTGTCTGTTCCCACTTGTGCATTGTATTGGTGCCACAACAATTGATGAATATCGAAGCCACATTGAAAAAGATGGAGCACTCAAAAGGCGTTTTCTGCATGTGGATGTGCCAGAACCATCTACTGATGAGGCGTTAGAGATTCTGAAAGGAATACAAGGAAAATACGAAGCTCACCATGATGTGAAATACGCAAAAGAGGCTTTAGTTGCAGCAGTTCGTTTATCGAACCAGTACATAAGGTCAAGATTTACATTCACTTACCTTTCCCTGTAACCTATCAGATATCAGATAGCATTCTATTTTTGCAATCAATCATGTTTAGTTAGATTTTGAATACACTACATATTTACTTTTATATGTTTCAGTGGCCTCTTTCTACCGGATAAGGCCATAGACTTGATCGATGAAGCTGGTGCCACAGCTCAGCTGCATCAAGCGCGATCAACTTCAGAGAAACTTGTTGTGACTGAAGAGGATATACAAGCTGTTGTCTCTATGGTGACGGGATTCCCTCTTGATAAAGTCACCTATAAAGGGTCTCATCGACTCTTATACATAGAGGCAGAACTGCACAAGTACATTGTAGGTCAGGAAGATGCTGTAAAGGCAGTTAGTCAAGCGATTCGCCGAGCACGAACAGGCATAAAAGACCCCAACAAACCAATTGCGAGCTTTTATTCACCAGTCCGACTGGCGTAGGGAAAACAGAACTTGCCAAGGCTTTGGCTGTTGAATATTTTGGCTCCGAAGAAGCCGTCGTCAGGATTGACATGTCTGGATTCGTGGAAAAACATACTGTGTCAAGGCTTATTGGATCACCTCCTGGATATATAGGGTATGATGACGGTTGTCAGCTGATTGAAGCTGTTCGTCGCAGAGCCCATGCCGTGGTTCTCTTTGATGAGATCGAGAAGGCTCACCAAGATGTTCACAGAGTTTTTCTTCAGATTTTAGATGATGGAACGATGACTGATGGTAAAGGACGTAAGGTCGACTTTAAAAACACAATCATCATAATGACTTCAAATATTGGTAATAGTTTGATTTCCCAGGAAAACGAGGAAGAGGATACAGGGCTCAACATCGTCAAGCTTATAGTAGCCCAAGAACTGCAGAAAAAGTTCAGCCTAGAGTTCTTGAATCGAATAGATGAAGTGATCGTGTTCAGAAAACTGAACAATGCGCAGCTAAAAGAGATTGCAGACTTGATGCTTGCGGAAGTTTACGGAAGGCTAAAGGCCAAGAACATCAATGTAAGAGTAACAGATGGATTCAAAAGGAAGTTGATGGAAGAAGGGTGCAACCTTAGCTATGGAGCAAGGCCATTGAAGAGGGCAATTGTGAGGCTTTTGGAGGACAACATTGCTGAAGCGATCTTGAATGGATCTGTAGAGGAGGGACGTTCTGTCATTGTAGACGTTAATTCAGACGGCAATGTTATAGTGATGTAGGCATGCCGTTAGTAAGTGAAGGTTACAAGCGATCTGTGATTCAGGAAATCTTATTTCATGTAATAAAAAGTCTAATTAGTTAGGTTCTGCGATTTAAATTTTGTGTTTGCTTGTGCCCTTATTTATGTATCTGCAAATGCCTTCAATCATTTATTAATTTTGTTGGCTGGGGATACCAACACTCTACATGCCAAAACGCACCGTTTAATTGCACTTTTTGTTGGGCTACACCACCCAGTTATTAGTTGTCTCGATTCTAACTCACAAAACAGTTAACCTTGGAGTTAATTTAGCTAAATTAATAAAATAGTTTATTTAATATTATAAATATAGTTTTTTTTTTGTATATATATTCTAATGATAAAAGTTATTTATAATAGTCAAATATATTTTAATATATACCAACGAATAATAAGAACAAACAATATTATAATTTTTTCATTGTTTTTTTTATATTAATTAAAATGCTACCAGACAATATTATATAGTTTTTAATTATAGTTTGTTTAAAATAAAATTAAAAAATATTTTTTTTTTGAAAAATCTCATGAATTTTTAAATATAAATAAATAAATAAAATATAATATTATAGTTCATATAAGATTACATGTAAAAACAAAAACTATTTAGCAAATCAAATCATTTTTTATATATAATTGAGAAAAAAATAAAAACTAACCCAATACTAAATATTCTTTTATAATTTAAAGACTCGATAAATATATTAAAATAATTTTGTGACGCATTAGATAATATTTGATAATGAAATAATAATGGTTTTTTAAGAAGACTTGTATCTAAAATATATATTAAAATAATATTTTATTTATTCATGAAAAAAATATTTTTAAAAACATATATATATATAAAAAAAAATAATTACCATCACAAATCATATGATTGTTTGCCAACTATTTTTCCTAGTCTCAAATAATATTATATAATTTTAAAAAATTTTAACTTTTCTATAATAACATATAAAAATGACATCTCAAAATAGAAAGTATTGTTTTATCTATTAATATGACTATTGGATTGGAGAAGTAAAACGTACTTACAATAGCTAAAAATAGTCTTGCTTCATCGTATAGCTAGCGAGTTGGAGATGCTCATATATGTCCACTAACGTTTAACTCTCAATTTGTTGGGTTAGGAGTCATGCCCTACTGTTTTTATGAGTTTTAATTTAAATACATGATTAAAAAAATTATATATACTTCAATTATTATTATTATTATTATTATTTTCGTATCTCTTAAATATATTATAGTTTTTTTATTGGATTATTAAAAAAATTCTAATTATTATACGACTAATATGAGAATCAAATCATGAATATTCAATTAACATAAATTTTATATTTAGTTTTCAAGATCTCTAACACATCTTTCTATATAATTCTATCATCTCTATCCTTTTTTGTATTCAATCATTTACAAAATATTGAGATTTTGTTTTACTTTTTTCTTTTAATTTATTAATAATACCACGATAGTTTTTTGTTTGGAAGGCAAATTTTCTAAATGTTTTGTATTGAGTTCATCCTTAGTTTTCGAGTTTCTATTCTTTATTATCATATTCTTAGGTAAAAATAGTTTAAAAATAATTTATTGATCTTTAAAGAATTAATAATTCTGTCACAAATTTAATGATTTAAATCACGAGGTTCAGGTTTATTTAATAAATTATTATTTCAATGTAAAAAAATCTTATCTTTTAAAATTAAATTATGTTTTTTTATTAATTACTTTTTAACCTTTTAACCTGTCATCCAAATCAAATTAGAGGTAGAGAAATATCACTCAAATTAATTTTAAAATTGAGTTAAGAAAAGAGTTTAGAGATTTCGAGTTTCATTGCCGTATCAGATTTATATTTAATAACAACATTTACTTGCATCTAGATTTTGTTTTTTATTCTTCAAAGTGTTTTTTTTTATTACATTTAAAGGAATAAATAGTTTTTAAATTCGAATTAAAACATATATTTTTTATTAACATTTAAAAAATAATTAAAATTTTACTCGATAATCTTAATTAACAAAATATATTTTCTGGATTTCCTCGCATGGGTGTGTTCTCATTGCCAGAAATTTCAGGCAAATCTCGATCTTGTGTTCATTGACGATCGATCCTGGCTGTTTTCTTATCCATAACTGAACTGAGCACAGCCCAGTCTGAACATATGTATCTGATCATCGCTCTGTACAATTTATCTTTCAAGAAATGGCATGGAGGTCTGGCTACTGATAATGTCAACAACGAGAAAAAATAAATTAAAAATAAAAATTAAGACTATTGAAATCACAAGCACTCTTCTTGGATAAAATAAATAGGTTTATAGTAAATAAATAAATCTTCAACGTATTGAGCGATATTGCCCAGACGAGGCCCAAGGCCCGGGCCGAATTGCACAAGAGCATCAATCGGTTAGCAAGTAGGCTGGGAGAGGCGGGGACGGCAAAGGGTATCCCGGTAAACCACTACTTGCAATGGAAACATCAGAGTCCGGGGTTTCATCACTACTCACAGTACCAGAAAATTCAAAAAGTCTTGTCTTGTTAAACAGGATAAGAAGATTAGTAGTGTAGCATGTCCGTGAATTTTCATATCAGTGCCTCTGGCAACTGCATTTTATTGCTATAGTAATGGTTTTTTTAAGTAATTAATCGATTGTAGCTGCTGCTCCTTTTTGTGTTGCTGTGTCTGTCTACCTATCTATCAATGGATGTACCAACTTTTCAGAAAATCTCTCTTGGTAAGTTTCTTGTCCTTTATCAGCCCTACAGGAAAGTTGGGACTCGCGCGGGTTTTATTTCCGTGTATTGCTTGTTGCTTGACCTCCTCGATCTTCACTGAAGGATTGGTTTGTATTAGCGTTGGTATTCTATTTGATAATGGGTATCTGGCGTCCACATGAGTCGATTATGACGGCTTGGTTTTGTGAGGATTTGATGAGTATTTACATTGCTATTTATTTTCCGAAGTTGATTTCTTTATCAGTCTTGTTGTCTTCTCTTGCCGCTGCTGTTTTCAACAATGAAATGAAATTCCATTATAGATGCATTGGAGTATAAGAGGTGCAGTTCTCCAATGGAGCACCCGTGTAGATTTTTCGCATCTGTCAATGCAGCAGAGAACAAACCATTTTGTTTGTTACATGCGGTATATGGTAAGCTTGTGTTAAATTGGATCTACAATAAATTTACGTGCATAAGCCTTTTTTGGAGAGAAAAGGGTTGTGGCGATCCATTTCATCAATTTACAAGGGCTGTTTAGTTTATCGCAGTTGTCTTCATACATATACTTTGTTGGGAGTTTTTAACTCTATTTCTAAAATGAGATCTGATATCTCTCTTTTGTCTTCTTCTTTTCAGTTGCAAATTCACAGTTTAATTGTGTGTGTGTGTAAATATATACACCTTCATGTCACGAAGCGTTTCTAATGTCTCTGACAAGTCCAAAGTGTAATATTAGTGTCTATATTAGGTTAGATAAACAATGGCCGTACTGTTGCATCGTGCTAGCCAACAGCATAAGTGATAACTGTTGCTAAAATGAAAATCTCTTCGATTTTTCTGAATGCCAAAAGCATGTCCATATACCTAACTGTTGCAGCTTATATCTGGGAAATCAATACAGATGGTATTCAGGATCTTGGCTGCATGATTTTTGCAAATTTGTGGAACTCGTTGTTCTGTTGGGCAGCCTTGCTATTTTGTGTTTTGTTAATAAAATACCAAGATTCGAAACTCAACCTCTAGCTTTTCTACAGCAGGCTTCCTAAATTTTTGTTATGGGTTTTACAGAGGGCATGATAGCTGGAGGTGCTGCAGGTGTTATTGCAGAAGCAGTTTTATACCCTATTGATACAATTAAAACTCGATTACAGGCAAGTGGGCCTATTCTATCTCATTTTTCTCTATTTTTTGCTCTGCATTGCATCCCAATACCTAAATGTTACAGACTGGCTTCAAGTTTGAAAAGAAACTCCATGTACTGTTCCATACTGAGCTTAGTTCTGACAGAAATTTCCTTTTTCTTCACCACCCCAATTTCATGGTTGCATGATGCCATCATATTTTGACTGTGCTGTATTTTCTTGGTAAAATCATGGTTACTCAAGTGGAATTACTCTTTTTACTACATCTGGTTGCTTGATTGTAATTTGAAGTTATGCTACACAGTTGCTGCTTGATCATTATTTTAAGTTATGCTACACAGTTATTTGAAGTTGATCTGTCCAAATGTTATGTTTTCTTGGTGATTCTAAATATTTTGACACACTTCTTTTAAAGCAAGTTTCATATATTTGGTAGGGAGGAGGACTTTTCAAACTGCGGCATGTGAATTGCGACTATACATGATAGTGGATGTGCAAAAGAATTCTATTGAGTCAAAAGAAAAGACTTAAACCAAAAGAATCCCAAGTTTTGCACATGTTATACAAGCTATAAAACTTTTTATTATTCGAGTTATGATAACCAATTGTGCATGGTTTTCATGTTAGGTTGCTCGTGGTGGAGGGAAAATCATTTTGAAGGGTCTTTATTCTGGATTAGCTGGAAATCTTGCTGGTGTCTTACCGTGAGTATTTGGTTTCAATGTATATTCACCTATCCAGTACATACTTGACCATGTAGATAGACAATCATTTGGTGTATTGTTAGATAGGTGAAAATATGGTGTACTTTTGTAACTATGTTCTGTATTGCTGCTCTTATTTGTACATTTTTTGTATGTTTCCTTTTTTCATAATTCGAATTTAATTAGCACTTAGTGTCATCTTGATTTTTAACTATTTTTGTGTTGGTGGCATGCAGTTTATGGATCTGTCTCTTTTCTTTTGCAGGGCTTCTGCTATATTTGTTGGCGTATATGAACCCACAAAGCAGAAATTGCTAAAATCTTTGCCTGAAAACCTTAGTGCCTTAGCCCAGCTGGTATGATTCCTGCCTAATGCACTTCAAGTTGTTAAACTAATTCTAATGAAGAATGCTATTTAATCCAGCATTGCGTTTATGTGCTACCAGTCTTTAAATATTTTCCCCTGAAAGTCATTTCTATCACTTTGGCATTTTTAAATTTGCTTGATACACTTGTAAGAATGGTCCAAATTCAGCCCTGTGCATCGTCATCTAAATTATGTTGAAACTTGTTTGAAAAATAACCCATAGAAAATTCAGGCCCTTCACTTTCATGCTCTGAGTCGCGTATTGTGCACCTTGTTTTTTTCTTTTTCCCCAATGGAAAGAGCCCTTAGGTTCCATCTACTGTATAGCCTCTCTTTGTTGATTTAATAGGGAATGAGACTTCATTCAGACTGCAGGTGCCATTGGGGGTGCTGCTTCTTCTCTTGTTCGTGTGCCAACAGAGGTAATTAATTCTACCTCTTTGTTATCTATCCTATTTGATTCTTATCAGGTCTTTTCTCCCCGAATATTTGTCAGGTTGTTAAGCAAAGGATGCAAACTGGGCAGTTTGCTTCAGCCCCTGATGCAATCCGTCTTATTGTCTCTAAGGAGGGTGTTAAAGGTCTCTATGCGGTATGCAACACTTCAAATTTTAAAACTCAATTTAGCAATTCAAATTTTAAAACTCAATTTAGCACTTCAAGTTTCCGAGCTTTATAGTTTCTGTGGATAATATTATGGGATTACATGCATGAGACTAGGTTCTGATGGTGTGATAGTTCTAGTCTCTTGCATGTAATAGTTCTGACAAGCATCATTTTTTCCAAAGCTACCTACATGTCATTTGGTGTACCAATGCTATGCAGTGCTTCTTGATTTACCCTTGGCCATGCTTGTCATTATGCATGTGAAAGTGTATCTCATGAACTTTGTTGGTTATTTTAAACTTTCAGGGGTATGGATCCTTTTTATTGAGAGACTTGCCATTTGATGCAATTCAGTTTTGCATCTACGAGCAAATGCTAATGGGATATAAGTTAGTGGTAAGCTTTCTTTTACTCACCAGAGCTCGAGGCCCTAGAAATTTCTTTGCATGTGCTTTTGACAATTCTGTTACCTCGCTATTGTGAATATTATTATTTTATTTACATCATGTTAAGAGGAAACTAATGAATTTCATGTGACTGTTCTGCATGCAGCGGGTGAATTTATTAAAAAATTGTGCAGAAATGACTATTTATTGTGTTTTTCTTTAGGCAAAGAGAGATCTGAAGGATGCAGAGATCGCTATAGTTGGTGCTTTTGCTGGTAATGAAGCATTCTCAGAAACTTAAGTTCACCAAACTCTCTGGATATTTTGGTGCTTGCACTCCTACTGTTGTCCTTACATAAACTATTTTTTGCCTTGGCTTTTTATAAATGATTTGCTAGCTATTCTGAGCTGCAGTTTTTACCATCTTCAAGCACTGATTCTTGATATGTCCTACTAGTCTTATGTTCTTATTGGAAGATCTCATTCCTTTCATTGAAGTTTCTTGTTGATGCTCCTTGTGTCTTTTCTTAATACTTTTAACATCTGAATGGAAGGGGTGATAATAAATCCATGTCTCATCCTCCTTAATCCTCAATTATGTGTCCTACAATACCTATGTTAGTTGCATTTGTGTATAAATCTCTCCTTTTATAAGAATCTCTCAGCTAATCTAGTTCACATGCAGGTGCAATAACTGGAGCCATGACTACTCCACTCGATGTAGTGAAAACCAGATTAATGGTCCAGGTAGAGATAATCTGTTGTTTAACTTCTCTTTCATGTAGCTTTCAACGTGTTTCATAAATCTTCCATATCTTTTTAACTCTTGCACGGCTTGATTATCTGTTCTCTTCTTCCTCTGTAGTTAAAAATTATTATTGAATCTTCTTCGATCCGATTGTCTGTTCAAATGTTTCAGGGATCTGCAAACCAGTACAAAGGGATTTTTGATTGTGCCAGGACCATAGCAAAAGAAGAAGGAACTCGTGCTCTTTTGAAGGTTGGTTCATTTCTTATCATTCTTCCCACAATTTAAATAATCAAATTGAGTCTGTCATTCTTTTCTTCTTCTTCTTTTTCTATTGTTTTGGACTTTGGTAGATATATTCACAAATCCAGAGGCAAATCCTTAGGTTTCAATAACATGGTACAGCTGCTCAAACCTGGGACCTATTTCTGACCACCACCTCGTATTTTTTTCTCCACAAAAAGCCAATGGAAGCGATATACCCTTCTCACTTTTCAATGTAATTCTCAAGTTACTTGACCCAAATAAACAAAGCTGAATACAAGAGATGGTTCCATTCACCTGAACAAACTAGTTAAGACTTAGTTGATCAATTTGGACTCCCATTTAAACTTTATATCCTTCTTCCTGGTGCCCATTCTTTCTTTTCAGGTAAGAAATCTAGCATTATGTTCCTTACTAAAACAACAGCACCTGTTGTAATTCAATTTATAGAAGTCAGATGTGATGGTTACTTCCTTTAATCTTGTCACTGTGCATAAAAGATAGTTTGTGCCCTCATATCTTTATGCTCTTGGAAGTGTTCTTGTTGACTTTGATTTTTTATTTTCTCCCTCGATATTAAGTTTTATGATTTTTCTGAGAAGGTGTGGACCGTTTAGTTGTAAAAAGGGGGACGTGTCCAGCTGATAAAAAATGAAATAATAACCTTTTTTGTGTTAGGGTAAGCTTGATCACTCAATAACATGCATGCCACTCAATAACGTGAAAACATTAGATTGTCTTCTGATAAGTTAAAAGTAATGTTCGGAAAAGGATATTAAACATCTTCAGAAGTGAAATTTTAATTAACAGATTGCATAAGACTTCCTTTTTCTACCATTTGCTGCAGGGTGTTGGACCAAGAGTGTTATGGATAGGTGTTGGAGGTGCAATTTTCTTTGGTGTCCTTGAGAAGACAAAGCAAATTCTCGCTCAAAGGTGCCCAGAGCCAAAGATGTGAGCAAGATTAAACTTTTGCTAATCTCTAGGCTGAAACATTCGTGAATCTCGTCAACATGGAGGACCTTTTGATTATTCGATCTTATAATATTTCAATTTCAGCTTACTTCACATTATTTTTTACACTTTTCCCAGCAAAAAATATTTTGAAAAATAATTCTTGTCACATTCTCAAAATAGTATTTAAAAAGAATAAACTTTTGTAAAGGAAGGTTTTTAGAATTCAAATCCAGCAATAACAGAAAACATCCAATCTTGAATCAATCTTGTAGAGTATATCCAGTCTTGAATTGAGCTTGAATCAACCTTGAAACACATATTAAGTTTAATTATAGCTTACCCAACATGTTTTTTATAGTAAATTTTTTTATTTTAGAAAACTAAAATGAATATGCAATTTTATACAATGTTTTTTTAAAAGTAAATGCAGGAAAAAAAATGTTCCGAGTGAATAAAAGATTCAATTTAAATAGAGCATAGTTAATTAAGGTTAATCGACGAAATTAGCGATCCAAATCCTAAACCCCATTAGACATAGTAATATTTTATATAAAAGAAAATCATTTGTTACGATCCAAATTACAAGCTTTAATCAATATTGAAGTGGGATGAAATTGAAAATAAAATAAAATTTAAAATCATTACCATAAAGTTTTAAACTAATATAAAAATAAAATTTAATTTATTTTCAAGGGATGGAATTAAAAATAAAAACTAATCAAGAAAAGAGTCAAAAACAACCATACACTAATCAAAATAACAAGGATAATAACTAAAATAAAAATATAATGGAGGACACACCTCAATTTTTGCATGGCCAACACACATCCCGAGGCCTCGAGAGAGAAAAGATTGAAGAGAATACTCGATCACCGCCAAACCACTGAGAACCACAATACATATGTCAGTTTAATGGAGATCCTGTCAGGTAACAGCGCTAATGACACGACGATCTGGTGTTTTTGGCCACCAATTGAGGTGAGCTGTGCCGCATGAGCATGGCCACTCTCTCGCCCAAATCAACAATTACCAATGTGTAACTGTGAAAAGAAGACCCCACCCCAAAACTAAAGCTGATGTTTTTCTCAGCGAAGGGGAAATAGTGGAGATTTCACTGAAGTCATCAAATGCAGAAATTGAAATTGTACTTTTCCAATGGGAATATATAATTATATATAGACGATACGTCAATATCTCAGAATCTACTGCTAGAATCATGACAGTACTCGTCGATGCACAGTAGAAACAAGCTTGTGATTGATGACCTCATATCGGGATCACAGCAGACAACACGCTACGAAATTATATTGAAGCTGGCACCTTCATCCACCTAATATCCATAAAAGAATCCTCGTTGGTCAACCCCCCCTTGTCATTTTGCCTGTTACGGTTTCCCTTACCCAAAAAACACCGATCTCTTCTTGGTGGTGATACAGGGGGGTGTCTGAAAAGAAAGAATCAGACATGGTTAAGACACAAAGCTTGAAATATGTATTGTGTTTGCTTTGTTCTGTAATTCTTAATATCATTTTCGTTTTTAAAGAGGGTGGTGAGTGGAATCTGAGTTGGAGCCAAATTGCAGCCAGAGAAGCGGAGGCTGTGGCGGCAATATCATGCTCAGGACATGGAAGAGCCTACTTGGATGGTCTGGTTCTTGATGGAAATAAAGAACCGGTTTGTGAGTGCAACACTTGCTATGGAGGACCTGACTGCTCTCAGTTCTTACCTGATTGTGCTGCAGACGCTAATGGGTACGTACCTATCTCCTTCATTTGCTCTCTCAGTCTCCGCCATGTAAATTCTACATCTTGGGATATGATGGAAGGGGGAGGTTCTTGAAGATTCATTAATGGTATCTTTGAGACCGAGATTCCCTCAAGAAATTAAGTTTCGCCTAGAATTTCTTTCAATGAATGATAATCTATCAGTTCTCTATCTGCCAGACTCCATAGCTGCAGAGAAACGAAATTTCATAGATTGAAAAATTTATTCTTATAATTTCTGCTTAGTTATGAAAAGTTTTGTTGACAATCCCATGCAAATACAGTCAACGACGAGACATTTAGAGTTTGAGAGTAAGCAGCTAATCCATGTTAGAGATCTTACTGTTAGAAGAAGAATAGATGTAGTAGAAGTTTAAGAGCAACAAAAATAAAAATACAAAATTATAGAAAAAGAAGAAGATACGAGAGGAAGATAATCTTATTAGATGTATTTTTCTTGTAAATGTTTTTTACACAATTGTGTTTTATGTTTATGATTATAAGTTTATTTATTGACTTTAAATTCTAGACAAACAAAAAAATAAATTATTCAAAGAATATTTTAATCATAATAGAAAAAATGATTATATCAATTTAATCGGATGACTGATTCATTTAATTCAAATGGTTAATTGGCTCTCAACTGGTAGACTGAATTCTTTTTTCTTTAGAAAAATCAAAATTATATTTACTTTCAACATCCTCATATAAACTTGATTTGTTTATAACTATATCTCTCATCTAGGATAAGATAACATATTTGAGTGGTTTTGTGAAAATATATGCAATTTGCTCTTCGGTTTTTTTTATTTTTTATTTCAACTTTCTTATTTTTAATGCATTCCGATAGGTAATAAAATCTTGTGTCAATGCGTTTACTTATGTCATAAAATATTGGAGTTTCTACTAAGATAATGACTAGTGACTTGTCCACAAATTTTTATAGGCCTCCATTGTTGTATTTGAAAGTCCAAAGTAAAGGTAAAGTTGACCTCATTGGTGACAATGAAAGTGTAACTATAAGTTCTTGATGATTTTTATATTTCTTTTTCTTTTCATCAAAAACTAATAGAAAATCATATTTCTCACAATCTACCTTTCAATATCATGCTTCTTTTTCATTGAACTCAACATCTTTACTAATCATCATTTTTCCTTCATTAAGATTATAAAGTTTATACCCTCCAAATTTTTTATCGTAACTTACAGAGATAATGTAATATATTATTTTTACAACCAGGATATAATAAACATCACTAATTAATTTACAAATACTATTTTTTTTAATCTAATAAGAATTGTATCTTTTCATTTTATGATAACTTTTGAATGACCTGCAATGGTGATATTGCTTTTAATTAATTGATCAAGTTTTACAACCCTGTTTGTATCTCCACACATGTGATTACTGGCAGCATTGTCAAGATGCTACATGTTTTATTTGGCTTGCATTTGCTTATTATGGACTAGTAATAGGGTGGTTTATTTCTCTTTTTTTACCACGAGACTAGCATTCTCTTCAACATTATTAGTTGGATTATGGTAATCCCAAGCAAAATGATCTATAATTTGACAGTTATAGCACTTAACTCTTTTTTTGTCAAACTTTGGTCTCATATTGCTATTGTCAATGGAATCGATCAACCGATTTGCTTTATTTGATCGACTAGTTAACTTTTTAAGGTTACATCGGCCTCCTCTTCCAAATTTGGTTTTTCCTCCTTTTTTGCCTCGCCAACATCTTGTACCTTCTTGGGTATATTCAGAGTTATTTTACTTTTCTTTTGTAGATAATTTTAAGAAGAGCATTTGTGCACCTCTATCGTCGTGAGTTTCATTGACTCTTTCTTCATAGGCTTGTAATTTTACCATGAGATATTGAATTCTTACAAAATTCTCTTTTATCGCAACCACCATATAATGACTTTTTGTGTTGAACGTAATATATTTTCTAATACACGTGTTTCTTACATCTTATCTTCATAACTTTTCATTTTATTTTATATGGACAATACTCTAACAAAGTAATCTAAAATATCCTCTCATTCAAACATATATATCTTTTAAAAAATAACCTCGAAACTTTTATAGGCATGCTTTTTTTACATTTTTCATATCCTTGGTTGATTGTTATAAAACGTTTCATGCTAGCGTAGTGGTGATTGCGTCAGTCACTATCTCAAAAGTGACATCATCTAGATATTGGGGGATGGTTTTAAGTATTTGTTGATCTTTTTTTCACACTTCTTGCATGGATTGTCTTTAGGATGAAGTCAATGTTGCTCCTTCCATACTCTTCAAAGTTTTTTTCAATTATTTTTTATATATCTTGAAAATAGAGTGAAGCTTTCACACATATACACCAAATTTCATAGTTGTCCTTTGTCAAACGAAGATATTGAAGTAAAAGATTTGGACTGGTCATGTCAAATAATCAAAAACAAGCTCTAATATCACTTGTTGGAAGAAAAAATAGGTGTGGTAGAAGCTTATGGACAGCAAAAACAAAAATACAAAACTAAAGAACAAGAAGAAGATTTGAGAGGAACACTATCTTATTAAGTGTTTTCATCTCTTGTGTATTTCTCTCTACACACGTCTGAATTATGTTTCTAATTATAAATCTATTTATAGATTTTAAATCCTAAACAAACAAGGAATTAAGCTGTTTAAAAAAAATCATAATTATAACAGTAAAAATATTTTTTTCAATAAAATTGATCAACCGGTTCTCAACCAATAGACTATTTTTTGTGTTATTTTATAATAATCAAAGTCATTTTTACTTTTAACACTTTATTTAGAAATATTTAATTTCATTCCACCTCAACTAAATCAAAATATATGACAAACAATCACTATCTCTATTGCAGTGGGGATCCTCTGTTCTTGGAACCCTTCTGGATGCAGCATGCAGCCAGCAGTGCACTTCTAGTAGCAGGGTGGCACCGGATGAGCTACAAATATAGTGATAATTCTTTCATCTCTGAAGAGCTCGAGAAACACATCCGCAAAGTACACTCCACTGTAGGAAATGCATGCACTGATAAAAGATATATTGTATTTGGTGCTGGCTCAACTCAGCTCCTTAACGCTGCAGTCCATGCTTTATCTCCAGATAACTCTTCATCGCCTGCCAGGGTGGTAGCTTCGATTCCTTTTTATCCGGTTGGGACCACTCAGATTCTTGATTTTTATTAATTTCTTGAGATGACATTTTAGATGCTGCATTGATATCGGTGATAATTCTGATGTTGCTACCAAAGCCTTGCAGGTTTATGAGCTGCAGACGGACATTTTTCGATCAGTAAATTTCAATTTTCAAGGGGATACATCCTTGTGGAAGAACAATTCAGACACTGGTACGGAAATCATCGAGTTTGTAACTTCACCGAACAATCCTGATGGACAGCTGAATAAGGCTGTTCTCCATGGCCCAAATGTCAAAACAATCCATGACCATGCGTATTATTGGCCACATTTTACGGCCATTCCAGCTCCAGCAGATGGTGATGTGATGATATTCACTCTTTCCAAGCTTACTGGCCATGCTGGCTCTAGATTCGGGTAACACCAAAAATTTACTCTTTTATGCACAACACGTATTCTATTTGTTGTAAGTTTTGTTTTAAACAATTTTCCGCACAACACATTTCGAGTCTTTTCATTGTCAAGCATTCCCAAGACCATGCATTGACAATGCTATTCGGTACTGGAAACTTGTGTCAATTTTTTTTTCCTCGGTGAAATACTGTGTTGCTGTAGCATTGCTAGTTCCTTGCAATAGCACCCTGCCCATGTTATTTGCTTTATACAGGTGGGCAATCATTAAAGACGAGACCATCTACCAGAGAATGTCAACATACCTGACCTTAAATACCATGGGAGTTTCTAGGGATAGCCAGTTGAGAACCCTAAAGCTTCTAAAAGTAGTCCTTGCAGGGAAGGGAAGGGAGATATTCGGATTCGGACATGAGACAATGAAAAAACGCTGGGAGAAATTGAACAAGGTCATTTCAATGTCAAAACGCTTCTCTCTGCAAGAAATTGTGCCCAAGTACTGCACCTACTTCCAGAAAATCAGGGGAGTTTCCCCAGGTAACTCTAAGCCTATGATAAGAAATGTTTTGTGAACAGGCTATTTATTTACACTCTGCTTGATATATATATATATATATATATATATCACCATGTCCGAGATTGCGTCAACTATTTCAAATACATTGCAGCTTATGGATGGTTAAAGTGTGAGAAGGAAGAAGATAAGCACTGTTCTGCAGTCCTGCAAGCAGCTGCCAACATCACAGGACGTCAAGGTAGCCTGTTCTACGCAGAAGATCGCTATGTGCGCCTCAGCCTCATTAAAAGCAAAGATGATTTCGATTTATTGCTTCACAAACTACACGAGGTAGTCGCAGGAGAAGAAGGTCCCAAGAATATGTGAAGAATGCAGCACACATGTTTATTACAGAAGGTCATGTCTGTCTGTCTATTGACATTGTATGCATATAAATGTGGATCCTTATTCATTACAGGTCATGTTTGACCTGTGTTCATCATTATCTCGAAAGAATTCGTGTCTATTGAACTGTTCTATGTGTGAATGTCTACTTCATTGATGGCTTGAATTGCCCTGCCACAGCGTAGATGCATCTGTTAATACAATTGCTGCAGGTATTTTGGTGGTATTTTGTCAGTTGCCAATTATGATAGTTGATAAGAAGACAACGAGTTTTAAAAGAACAAATGATGTACACAACAAGGATTTGATATTTAATAATTTATCATTTTTATTTTAACTTAATTTTATATTATTATATCTCACTTACAATTTTATCATAATTTTTCAATAGGTATTAAAAATGTGATTTATGTTCTGTACAAGTAGCATGGACAGTTTAAATAATTTATCCTGCTCATTTTGTATGTGGATTTATAATTGAATTTCTAACATTGGAAATTAATGTTCAATTAGTCCGTGAAATAGATATATAAAAGTTTTAGCTAGCAAGCAGAGAATAACTGCATTTTTTCTTTTACCAGCCACAAAACTCATCGACCAAAATTAATCATCTTTTCAATACAGGTTGCTTTAGCACCTTTCTAATGTTGCTTTCTTTAGATTATTTACAGTTTTAATTAAAAAAAATGTGAAGTAAATTATGCATTTATTTTTTTTAATTATCAAAATCAAAAGTATTCATTAAATTAAATTAAAAAATCTCATATTTAATATTAATTTATTTAATTCATTCGGTTATTTATTTATTGAATTAATTGGGTTCTGTTTGGTCGCTTCGACGAAATTGCCTACCTGCACTTTGTATTTCTTTTTCGAAGCCTTCTTCCCCATTGCAAATTTGCATCATTAACTATAATTATCTCTGGTAAAAGATTAAGGAAAACAACAAAAATTAGGAGGCAACAAAAACAATACGAAGGTAACACCATAGTAAACCCCAACAAGCCGCCTCCTCGGCTAAGCCATTTTACATGTCATATAATCGTCAATATCTTAAACAGCGCCTGCATATATAAAGCAAGTTTCACTGGATCCATCAGAGGATGCGAAGACAAACAACTATTGGGTTTTTCTCAAAAATTATTTTTCAAAAAAAAAATATTATATATATATATTATTCGAACAAAAGGCTGTTGAGAAATAAAACGAATCCATTAACAGCTGAGTGTCTACACATTAGTAATATATATATATATATATATATATATATATAGCCCAAACCGGACAAAAGAATGGACATTACTCTGAATTAAATCAATGTTTGCTCAGCATTATGAGTCTAAATTTTATGCCGACTACACAAACAATTAGGAGTTTTGACAGCAGATTTGCAAGGAATTGCGAATTTTTTTGTTGTGAAATAAATATACAGCAACTTGGTTTCGTATAAGTTAGTGCATACCTTATACCTGAACTGACCTTTTAGGCAACTGTCTGTGGTTTAAAACGTTGGTTTTCATTCTCCTCTTCAATAAAAAGCAAAGGAATACAGAGACAATAATCAAGATAAAATAAACCTCTGAGTGCACCCTCCAGAAAAACTCAAGCCCGCAATTGCTTTCACACCTACAATCATTAATACTTCGCAGGCTCCCCTTGGTTGTGACCTCTGGATCAAGAATAAAGTCCAGAGTCATGGCTGCTTCGTCCAGTGAGATACGAGTGGTTTTTGGTTTGTACCCAGGCATAGTGGCCATAACTACAGAAACAGTTGCCCCGTTGATATTAGAATTACAAGCGGGGATGAGACAGCAATCTTTAATTATCCAGTGAATTAAATATATAGTATTGCAAGATCATACCCGATTCTGAAACAAAAAATACTAGTCTTAATTGGGTAAAATGTACTAGAGGTCCCCACACTATTGATCAAGGTGCAAAGAATTTGTAAACAAGTTACCTGGCACAAATAGTCCCTGACAGAAGTAAGAGTAAAAACTAGCCATCCTGTTAAGTGACTTCAGGTATCGATCCAATATGGATTTAAGTAAAATCATGTGTGTGGTACATGACACCCAATCCCACTAAATAGAATGACCTGATTTGCATTGAATACTTTGTTTTGGGACTATTTGTGCTTTCATTAACAGTTTAGGAAGGCTTGACACATGTTATCTTTAAAAAATTACGAATGGTTTACCCCAATTGTTTTGAGGGATTTTTTGTGCTGAATAATTTATTCAAGTACTCTTTGCACTTTGGGTGATTGAGAATACAGGGGCTCTGGCACATTTTACTCTATGTGATTGAATGATATAACTACTAGTTAAATCAAAGGCTACATGATATTGTTGGGAAAATGCGATGAAGGCCATTGAATCAGAATAAGATTTAAAATTCATGAGATTAATAATATCATTTACATTTCAAACTTCCACGAAGTTTTTACTTTTGGATGGAACATGTTCTGGGTGATATTTGGCTCAGCTTTGTCATGTTGCCACTTTAGGAACAGATTGGCTTTCTAACATTACCAAAATGAGTGTTCCTGTTTTTTTAATTTTCAAGAACTATTTGTTTACTTAAACCTTAAGGAGACTTCATGTTTTTCCAAATTGTTAAAGTTTAATCTTGATATTTGGTACACATCAATATATGACATACCTTCATATCTCTCCCCTGGAGCAAGTAGCCGATGGTAATCAGCAAAACCTTTGCCAGCTTTAACCTGTGAATTGAAGTAAAGGAGTTGCTAAGGAGTATGTTGCAAAAGAAATACCAAGACAACGCACCAGATTTCAAAGCAATGACAGAAGATTTCCTAAAAGGACTGGCCCACTGGTTTGGTTAGCCATATACAGAAGCGTGAACTTGATATCCCCGTCAATGTTATTATGTAATAACCATCCCAAAAGTTCAAAATGAAAGTATGTCAAGATTAGCTAATACAGAAGCTTGAACCTGATATCCTCATCAATGTTATTATGTAATAACCAACCCAAAAGTTCAAAATGAAAGTGTCAAGATGCATTTTACATAGTATTGAAGCAATTCTCAAGAGTGGGGGGGGGGGGGACAAATTTTCCCCTGGTAGAGCAGAGACATGCCGCATGATGCTATGGTTTTGAATAGAGACACTGCATAAACATGAGAGATTTCTTGATGCATGGCAAAAATAAGACAATAATTTGTTTTCCGTGATAGATATTACACCATCCACAACCAATTTCTGAGAGAAAACCTCAGCGTGCTTGAGGACAGCAGAACAAACTACAACTCCCTAGTTACAATACAGAACAATAAAAAATAAGGTAAATAAATGGTTGTGGACTTACTGTGTAATTTATTCCCTTGATCATAACAGAGCCAGGAAGTGGCATTCCACTATCTGATGAAAAGATCCTTCCATGTATTCCTGTCTTTAAGCATAAAAGTCATTGAGATAATGATTTGACACTTTGTAAATCAGGTATATATATAATTGGCATGATTTCAGAAATAAACCGTGATCTCCTTGCCCTCTAAATTATCTAAAATGATTTTAATCAAAAAAACAATAATGATATTCATTTTTAATAACATGAATATGCAACCCACATGGATAGGATTGCTGCTTAAATATCTGAATTTCAAATCGAATTCACTTTCAACTCATCCAAACTAATGTTTTATGAGGAATGAAAGTGACAGTATGTATTTCAATAAAAGAAATTTTTAAAAATCCTCATTTGCATGACAGCATGTGAATATTCCGTGAAAAATCATTTATGTGGGTTCCTACTATAGATTTTACAAAAAGCAGGAAAAAAGAATAACATATGAATACATGGGGGGGGGGGATCAATCGCCACTGCAGTGTACCTTCACAAGGCTGGCTGCAAGGTTCAGTAAACTCATTTTGTTGTACTCCCAAAGAGTAGGAATCTGCCCAGGTACATGGCAAGACGGATTAAGCATTGGATGAATGTATGACGGGAGTGAATGAAGGAAAGTGGGAGGACAGGGGTGATGTACTGACAAATAAACACAGATACTGCTTGAAAAACAAGATCTGACCTCATTGGCATTAGGCCATTTGTTGTCACTAATCTCCAAGGTCAATTCAAAACATCCAGCATATATATAATTCCAATCTTGCATTCCACCATATATTGGGTACCTGCAGCAAGTTTTGGTTAATAGAGTCATTGAGCAACAAATATAGGAAAAGAAAAGAGAAGGAAAACTTGTATACTCTTGAAGAACATGCAGTTCCTGTGCAAAAGAAACAATATTGAATTTGCCATACCAAAACGCTCCATTTGTGATTCCTCCAGGGAATTCCTTGCTCAGAGACATGTTATGGTGAGAATGACTATATATACTCGCCATGAACCGGAATGTGTCATCATCAGGGCATGCATAGTAATTTCTCCTGAAATTGGTTGCACATAACAAGAAAAAGCTAAATGCATAAAGGAAAAGAATATGCAGGGCATAAAAATTATTGCAAGGCAACTTAATAGTGGTGTCTTCAATGTCAGTGAGAACAGTTTGGGAGAGCAGAGAGAGAGATCAGATTCATGAAATTACTTGTGGCATCTTTTATGGAAATGCATACAAGCAGAACCTAAACATGCATAAACAGAATATAGCCATAAGAAAACTATTGGCAGGAAAGATTTGTTTAGAAACCACATCATGGTAATGATGCCTAAGATACATGTCAGTTTTTTTAAGGAAACCTAAACTACAAAAAAGAGGTGTGAATCAATAAATCATCTACTAGATTAATGATCAATGGCCGAATTGAAAAAAAACATATGTTAAGAAACACTGCCAAAAGAAATGGAATGGGTTTGACTAAGCATGGAAATAGTCTAAAGATCACCAAAAGAATAGCATGTAAGGAGGGATTAAAGGATCAGTAACGAAACATGAAGAAAGAGGTATTGCTTTCAAGTTACAAATCTATACAATATGCTAAATTACCTTTTATCCTCGGTACCATCCCATGGGTAATTTGCAACTAGGGCACCCTGAGAATAACAAAAGACAAGACTAAGAAGTATGATTAAGCAGGACAAATCCACATCCTTGTGTTTATGAACAACTGAGTTGCACTCACAAAAGCCCATAAAAAAGATTATTTCTTTAGAATCAGCTGAAATTGGCTGGATGAGTCAAACCAGCAACAAAAGTATGTTGAATGTGAAGGTGTAAAGAAGGAAGAAAGGATTAAGTTTTAAATTCCAGGACAAACAGACGTGAATGAAAGAAGATCCAAGTCTTCCATTTCTGATCAAGAAGATTGCCACTCGCAATGTTTAAGAATTTGATAGCTATTTTGGGCACATATTGACATAAGAACCACCAGATTACATACCCATATAATTACTTCATCCCTCTACATGTGAATTACAAAATGTATTTAACTCAATCACAATAGACAACGTGCATAGTAATATGTCAAGAATACCAGCTAAGTGCCTATCACTCTTAGCTTAAAGAAACAACAAAATTAAATTCATTTAAAAAAAGGCACAGTATGTATATGCTTTCACCAAATTCATAACATAGTGGAAGAAAAGGAGAAGACGCATCACCCCATGCAGGCTGGCAGACGCTGCAAATTGCATCTCTCTTAGCCAATTCATAACTGCTCTTGTTTCCGGTTGGCGTGCATTTATGTCATTATTGACTGGAAAGAACTGGCATTTCATTTTGGTTAATTCTTTCCACTCACAGCTGAGTCTAGAAAAGAGATGCAAGCCAAAATTCAACTAGTATAACAAATAAAGCAACATGTAGGAACATTTCATTTCACAATTATGGCAATTTTATTATTTTACTTGATTGTGGATCAAACAATTTGGACACAACTAGGCCCTAGTAGATAAGATCATTTCAGACCCAGAAAAAATGTTGAAGTTCCAACAAATGTAATACATAGGAGTATTATTTGAATTCATTTTTGACCTGAAAGGTCCAGAACCAATGATTGGACTACTTGTTGGATAACAACTATCAAAACCACAATTATATAGCTAATCCCAAGTATTAATATTTTAGCAGTGATATGAATCTCGAACTGTTTGTATTTTCTCAATTTCCCCTCCTGGTCCATCTCTTAAAAGAACAGGAACCCAATCATAGTAATTGCATGAAAAATATATTGCAGAAGTTACTTCAATTAGAATTGTTTTGACACGGTACAACAATTCAAAGATTCTAAAGGGTTTTTTGTGTCATGAGATAAAAACATGCAGTGCAGAACTGTAACATGTTACACATTGTAGTATCCATCCTCATCATAGCAGAGTATAATAAATTGATTTCAGGTTATATCTGGATTTGCCAAAAAAAAATAGCAAAATCAGTGACAACAATGAAGTACCTGATCTGGAAAATCTCGATTTAGATCAATATTGTTAGCATTACCGCGCCTCCTTAAAAAATAACCATCAGGATTCATGGATGGAAGAATATGAAGGTGAATATTTTCTACAATCAATCTGGCCTGTAAGATAACAGAAGACTCGAAAGTGAAGCATACTGTGTTGCAGTAGTGCAAGTTATTAATTGGTGCACAAAGCAACAGGAAATTACTATATTAATCATGCGAATTTCACTATCAGAATTGAATGCAAACATAATGTTACCTGCGAGAGCTTCTGAAACAAGGATATCAAACAAATAAAGAAAAAAATCTGTTCGCAAATGTTCATATAATGTGACAGGAATGGTCACAAATGAGCAATACTGTAATTCTTAGCCTTTCTTAGTGGTAGTAAATTTGGCTTGATTTAGAAAAGAAAATTGGAATGGTGCTGGAAGAAGACACAAAGAGTCTGTCAAGATTCATAAGTGTAAAGGAGATTGTGAAAATGTAGATAGAAATCAAAGAATAAATATGCAGCTAAAGAGTGCAGACAGAAAGAAAAAGCACATGCAAGTAAACTGCAAAATAAAGTTCAGAAACTTTAGATGCAGACATGTAATGAAAGGAGAAGAGAAATACCAAGGAATCCTTCATATAGTTATCGCATATCCAATTAGCAAGACATAACAGAAGCTCACGACCAACAGGTTCATCTCCGTGGACATTTCCAACGAACTGAAAAGGAAGAAAAAAAGAGTCACCTTGTTGCTCAGCAGCTAATATGACACATTGCATACAATGAAATGGCTGTAAAAGATCATTCACCTTGAATGCAGGCTCAGGCTCTTCCTCCCCAGGCTTGTCAGAAATCTCAATAACCCACTACAGTCCCAAACAAAATCAGAAACCACCTTTGTAAGAAATATGTAGTGCCGGTAAAAAAAATAGAAAATAGACAACTAAATAGAGTGAAACATTACCAGTGGAACTCCATGGACACTCTTTCCAATACTGATTTATCCATTCCAAGAATCCCTCAACGAGAGAAACAAGCATGTCAGCAAAATCACCTTAAAACCAACAAGAAAAAATAACTATATTCGACAAAACCTCCAAAGTCCAAATATATAAATCACGTCGCGAATCATTTGTGTATCAAATCTCAATAGAAACAGTGTCACCGCAATCAATTTCCAATTAATAAGAATAACCTGTAAATCCTAGAAATATTACTGCATCTTCGACCAAATTCTTTGACAGCCTTCTCAAGATCAGAGTTGGTCATGTATCCTTTAGCTCTATCATCACTGCTCCAACAAATTTTTGCCACATTTAAATTTGAAAGTAAAAAAACGCATATTCAAAAAGCATAAAAAGATTCAATAAAAAATAAGCTTTAAAAAATCAATTAAAAAAAGAAACTGAGATGGAAAAGTACCTTAACTTAGACTGTTTGTCCTGGAATAACTGCCTCCTAACAGAATCCGAAAAACTAATTCTACTACCATTTCTAATACCTGAAAAATAAATAAACAAAGCAATACAATTATTTTGCGGATCATCACCAAAACCTAAATCGGAATCGAAAACAGCAATCATAAATCGTATAACCAATATTTTAGAGACAGAGAGAGAGCGAGAGAGAGAGCTGACCTGAAGGAAGAGAAGAATGGAGAGGGCCGCGAGCGGTGGAAGAGGAGAAATAAAGAAAGAAAACAAGGAGAGCGAAGAAGAAGAAGAGTTTCATTTCTGCAAGCAAAACGCCAGTTTGGCCCAACCATCTGATGTTTGCAGTCTGCTGGATTTTAGTTTCTTCTACTTGCAGTAGAGGCCCGAGGGGTGGTATTTATATTTATTTATTTATTTTAGTTTTCAGCGTTGAATATGGAAGGGAAGGTGGGATATGCGTGGGCTGTGCACGTCACGTGACTCCCAGAGGGAGGGGGGGAGCTGGAGACGGGCAATTATAGGTGGATCTGGGCTTGGGTTACATGGGCCTCAAGATTTTCCCCGATCATTCGATTCCTTTTTTATAATCAACAGTTTTTAATTTTAAAAATTATATTTATTTTTGTGTTTTAGAGTTTTTTAAAAAATAAGAATTCGTATTTCAAATTAATATTTTTTTCTTTTTCATATCATTTTGATATATTGGTGTAAACAATAAATTTAAAAAATAAAATAATTATATTATCTAATAATTTATTTTCAATGTGTTATTATACTGGCCTTTCTTTCTTTTTTCCTCTGGAAGCAATTCTCGATGTGATATTAAAGTCAAATAGTTTATCGCTGGGTATATATGCACGCTTACGTAGATATCAATTATATTATCAAATCATAATCAGTTTCAGAGGCTGCAGTTAACTAATTGCTGGCTTGCAGTTGCTTGGTGAGAGTGCTAAGATGACGGGCAGTGACTGCTAGCCATGGAAATGAGCAATGCTTTCTCCAATTTCATCTTCTGCTAGCTTGAATACTTCTCTTAACAATTTTGTTGCTAAAATATTCCAACGGAAGCACAAACCGTTTCATTACTGTAAACAATCAAGAGTCCCTTCTCAGCTTTTGTTTGGGAATCAGCACACGAAAGTGGAGCACAGATGGGGTATCGTGTATGATAAGAAATAAAAAGCCGCCAAGAACCAGGCAGTGTGTGAAGGTATACACTAATGATCCCATTTATGCCACTGAAGGAATGCCAGATGCTTGACATAACAGTCAACTAGTCACCAAGAATATTACTGATTGGACCATCACTCGGCAGCCCGAACTCATCTTTAGATGATTCAAATAGCGCTCTAAGAATCCCACTGTGAAGATATACTAATGATGGAATTACGAAGCGACTTTGATCAATTGAGTAGACAACAAAATGACCCTTGTCAGCAAGCACAGATGTACTTTCACCATTCCATGTTCTCGGCAGTGAATTGCTCCTCCTTTTGATAGAAGCTAACTTCTGAAACTTCTTCCCAACTTGGTGAGGATGCTGGAACTCTTCATGTCGGAATACTTATAGACAGAGCTCGGATGACTTGAGGGATGTGCAAGAGAGTGGAATACAAAACAGAAGTAGTGGTTTTTATTTATACAGGATAACAAGGATTGTGATGTTTGTTGTTGTTTATTACATTTTTGCCGGGTATCACTTATCATATTATCCATCCTTTTGGTCTCGTTTTGACTCGGGAATTGGTTGTCTGATGTGTCTAGTAGACTTTGACCTGGTATTTTTCGAAGAAGATTGCCTTGATTTTATCAGGGATCTGCTTTTTTAATTCAATGAGTAACAGCGCAATCTAGAGTGGTGGGAAAAAATCCAAATAGAGCATAGGACGTAGGAGTAGGACAATCTAACTAGTTTTAATTCAAATTAAAAAATATAATATTTCTCTGTTTCAAGAGTTGAATAGGAAGCTTACATTTTGTCTTGCAGTACTAGCTTCCACCTTGTCAGTATATCGCCTGTCGTGTTTCTTTTTCTATTAGGACAGAAAATGTCCTTATTCAACTGTTGACAGAGTTTTTATTTTTAATGTCGGGAGGGCTATACTTTTTTTATCATGAGGAAATAGATAATGATGGGGTGGCAAACCTACTGTAGTAATGAGGTTGCGTTAAACCTTTTTTATCAAACCATTTACGTTTCGTTTAATCACTGCATTATTATCCTGTGACGTTGGTGTAATTGGGTGTGACTGAAATGATGCCGCTCAGTCAAGGAGTTACACGGTGTTGGTGACGGAAAGGGTGTGACTTACAATAGAGAAAGGTGGAGTTCACCGGGGACAAGGGTGGAGCCAGCAATATACAGTCTACAGTAGGGGAAGCCTATTTTCTCCTCCTCTTTCTCCCTTTCTTCTTCTTCTTCTTCTTCTCTCCACTTAGCCTCGGCTAGGCCAGGGATTCGAATGAGCCTGGGGCTCCCCTTCTCCCTCTCTTCTTTTTTCCTCCTATCCACCCGGCCTAGATCGAGCCATAGGTTTAGCTGGGCGGCTTTATAGCTAAGTTTGCCGGCCTTTTCTTCCCTCTCCTCTCTTTCCCACCTTCGGATGGGCCTTTAAGATTTGAGGGTTTGATTGGTCTACGTGGAGAGGGTCTGATTGAGCTAATGGAGGGCCCGGTGGGCTACATGGAGAATGGCTCAGTTAGGCTATCAGGCCATTTATCCTCCTCTTCTCCTTTGTTTGGGCTTAAAACCAGCCGAACCCTCTTTTTTATGTTTTCAGGTTTTTTTAATATGTTATATTGAAAATAAATTTTAAAATATATATATCATTGTAATATATTTTTTAAATAAAAATAACCGTTACCACAATTCAAAACACATGGTGAGTTCAGCTTACCCTAACTAGACAGCAATTCAAAACACCCTAATTAGTAATTAAGTGGTGTTACCACAATACAAAACACATAGTGAGTTCAGCTGACCCTAATCAGACAGTCCTAATTAGTATTTACGTGGCGATAAATGATTTGTATTTAAAACAATACCCGGGATGAGCTTGACGTTAATGGAAGCCAAAGTCAGAGGATAGCAAAGCACCGCCGTCCAATGTTTTCAAAATGGTAGATGATTGGCCCAAGACAAGATCCTTGTCGATGGACCCACCATGACAAAGTGTGGAGCACGTGTACGGTCAGTAAACGAACACCAGGCCACCGGCTGGAAGATTTAAGGCCTCGGAGAGTATTTCCAATTGGGGGCAGGGTAACTATCATGCCCGATGTCCTTGGTGAATGAATAAAAAACTACCATGATCGGTGCCGACGGGCCCCACTTTCTTTATTTACTTAAGTTTTATTGTGAGTGCCTAACCGACTTTCGCCTCCTCATGTCGTTCTTGATTTTTCTATTCTGCAGTCATTATCTCAATTTGACCAAGTATTTAAATTAATCAAACACATTCCTTCTTGTCGTAGTGATCTCTTAATGACATCTCACGTTGTATGAGAAAGCATGTTCCAAAACGACAGAAGCCCGAACACACACACACACACACACACACAACCCAACCCGAAAATTATGTTGTCTTGAATAATTTAATCGGGTTTTGGGTTAACCAATCTGGAAAATCAATTTTTTTAGCCCAACCCGAGTTAGAGGTTGAGTAGACTTAGGTCTTGAATCCATGTATTTATATGGTCGTTGTTTTGAACATCCATTAGTTGAAGGTTTTCATTATTGTCCCGAGAAAAAAGGATTGGTGAGAAATTATTCGAGTGAATTTAATTTGCTGTTTGAAATTATGATCATACTTATGTCCGTTACTGAAACCTTATTAATTGTTTTAATAAATATACAAATTCACATTATAAGTATTATTTACTGAAAATGACAGCGTAATAAAATTTTGTGATGAATGAGAACTTTATTAACTCGATTAATTTAAATAAATTCCTGTAATATTTTTTGTATTCATCATTTTGCCCTCTTGAGCATAATTTCGCGGACATTGATTGCACTGTAAATTTGAATGCAGATGATTTTTAACCCCCTGAGTATGTGGGGCAAGCTGCCACGGTTTTCCATGAAAAATAGCGATAGATGATTACTTTTTCCCTCACTGTGAAGGTAGTACTTGACTGTATTGGGTTGTGTTTATTATTATTATTATTATTATTATTATTATTGATATAAGTGTTAAAAATAGATAATGTGCATCTCAATTAATATTATAAATTTTAAAATTGATAATTATATAAATTTTCAGTATTTATCATCATAATAATTATATGACTCGAACCATGTGGTTAAGGGTTTTTTTAATTTATTCTGTAATTTTTTGTTAATGTTTTATCTAGTTATTATGGTCTTGTTAATTAGATTATGAATTTTACAAATTAATCCGAGCTAGTTAGCTTTTATTACTTATATTATATGTTTATCATATTATCTTAAGTTACATGTTTTTCCAATTTTATACGATCTGGATTTCTATCCCAAGTTACCTCAAGATTTGTTTTTATATAGAATTTTTACTTGTTTACTGTTATTGCATATTGTAAATAATACCAACTTGTTAAGCTCAATGAGGCATGTAGCCCTAGACATTTTGTTTATTTCTTTTTAAAAGCAATTGTAATACCTACACTATCACTAACTTTTTCTTGGTTTTTCTTATTAATTTTGGTTTTATTTTAATTAGTATTTTTTTATATAATTGTTTAATATATATTTTAATTAACATCACTCTTTATGATGTCTGTATCTATCTCTTTTAGCCTTTTCTTGATATTTGTTTTTACTTATCTTGCATGTATTGAATTTTCGAGGATATTATTTTGATTCACCTATAAAAAAAATATATTTCATATAGATAATACTTAAAATATGTACAATCTTTCATGTTTTTTTTTTTCATTCTCTCTCGCTCAATCATTCTTGTATGCTTGTATATTTTTATTGTTACTTGATTGAATAAAAAAATAATTACTGCAAAAAAAAGATGTAAATACAATCCGGTAAATACCCCATGTTGCAGTTGAAATATCTTGATCTAAGTTTCTCTTAATTTTTCTAATTTTGCTTTTTTTATTGCTAATATTTTTTTTTATTTTTTACTCATACGATAATCGATTTATTTAATTATATGCTTGCACAAACTTTTTGATTTACTCATTATTTTTATATAAAAAAAAACACATTTAAACAATTACATGTCCATTTTCTAGATAAAAATTATCGGTGGTGGAGCACAAGGGTTAAATAGGCATTAAGAGACTCTAAAATGTGTGATCATTTTATTATAGCAAAGAAACATTATTCACACTCAAATTTAAATGTGAACTCATTGTTCTTTTTTTTTCCATCTTGTTCCTCAAATATTTTTAGACGATTTGAACCTTTTGTGGCCAAATGAAAGGACACGTGCTTCAAATTTGTTGAGGGAAGTCAGTACCTGAAGAAAAGGGATAAAAGCATAAAAGACCAGGAAAGGAAGGGTTGGTTTCAAAATTAGGTCAAAACACTATCAGTCTCACATTGATCCTCCTTACTTTTATATTATAAGTATTGATCCCTCTATTTGTCACAAATTTAATTTCAATCCAAAACTTTATTTTTTTTATTTCTCTGCTCATAGTCTGAGAGATGAAAGGGAAAGCAGGTGGATGATAGTGGGAGAAAAGGAAAGCTTGGGTTAGCACCAATTACAGCCACAAAAAGGTAAGTTGGTGGTTTTTATTCGAAATGGAAGCTTCCTTGCCCTTCACTTTTCTCGAGATGCCAAATTTGACCCGACGAAGTTTCTGGTTTTATACTGGTTTTGGGTGATAGTCTGGGTGTCTGAACTCTGAAGCCACCTGTTAATGTGTTTAGGGTGTTTTGTGTCAAAATAGGTTACTAAATAAAGAAACTAGTAGCTTTAGTTTTTCATACAAGACCGTGTCTTGTCTCAGTAGATCAAATTTGTCAATATTATTATGGTCTTTCTTCTGGTTTTTTTATTAGTATAGAATATTTTAGTTTCAAAATATTTTAGCATGGTATTTCAGGATTGTACTGTTTATATATATATATATATATATATAAACAGTACAATCCTGAAAATCATTTAAGGGTTGTACAGTTCATATGTAATTAATATATATATATAAATATATATATAATATTATTTTAATAAGCATAATTAAAATTCAAGATAAATTAACTTTAAATTATACAATACAAATACAAAATCAAACAAATATAATCTCAAAATTAAAAAAAAATCACAAGCTAATCAAAATAAGAAGGATTTCAAGGCCGAAACAGCACACTCGGAATGATACCGAGACGTTCCGACCAGAATTTGGCTGGAATTTTCAGAACGGACCAGAATTAAAACCGAGATGAAAACAATATCGTTTTATCTCGGTTTTTTGAATGAAATAGAACATTCTAGCCGTTCAAGCGGAACAAAATGATATTGACAACCATGCACTAGACAGCTCTATGTATTTTTAAAAGAAAATTACAATAATGACACTCTTCCTATTATCACGTAGAGATATAAGAGTAGAAGAGGCTTTTGAAATGGATCAGACGCATGTTTATTATCTGCGGTATTAGTTTATACGAAGAATAATTTTCAATAAATATATTTGTTTAAATGTGCGGTTATTTGTTTTTAATTTGAATTTAAATATGTTTATTAATATATTTTTTAAAAAAATATGTCAGAGAAATGTATTTGTGAAGTTAAGATTGCTTCTTTTCTCTTAATTGATTTCATGCCTCAGGCTTTTAACTTTTTTTTAGTGTTTTTGGAGTTGTTTTTAAAATTATTTTTTGTTTATATATATTAAAATATTTTTTTAAAAAAAAATATTTGTAACATTAGCGCATAAAAATAAAAAAAAATAAAAATAAAAAATAAATTTTTTTTTTAAAATATTTTTAAAACACAGTGTAAAATATCTTTTTCTATTTTCATGGAAATACATCCAATTCATATTATCTCGTCATTCTGTATGACCTCTCGGTCTCTCTTAATAGTTTTTTTTTTTAATTAAAATCTTATTTAATATTGTATTTTAAAAATATTTTAAAAAATTAGAAAGAAATATTTTATTTTTATATTTTATTTTAAATTATTTTTTATATTTTTAGATAATTTTAAAAAATAAATAATATATTTTTAAATAAAAAACTTTTAAAAATAATTTTTTTTAAGAAAAAGCACTACACAAATACGAACAACTGGTCAGTGAAGGGTATATTAGCCATCCTACGTTGACAGGGAAAACAAGCTCGCCTTTCAAAGCCACTACCCAGCAAATCAAAACGTGCCACGTATGTCAGGATATATCACTGAACAAGCACATACATGCCAATTTCACCGCATGCATACATGTGATTCGCTGTCAAGAAACCAGCGTGAATCGGAAGTGCTTTTACTTTTAAATATTTCAGATTAAAAATATTCTATATATATAATTTCAAAATATGCTATAAAAAATAAAAAATAAAAATTTATTTCCAAGGAAAAATCAATGTCAAACGCACACCCCGTAAACAAAGCGTCCCTTGAAATGGGTCCCACAGAAATCGTAGTGGTCAAGTGGTGCAATAACACAAGTTTTTTTTAAGAAAAGATATATTCTTAGAGCGGCATTGGACCACGTGTGAGCCAGGCTGAGATCTAGGAAGTTGTATATATCTGTAATTCGTTTCTGGTTGGTTATTCGTCACCCCAATAAATAGTTTTTATTATTGTTATTTTCAGCTGATTCCTTTATCGATGGCTTTGCTTACTGTTTATGAGGAAAATATCTAGGGGTGATGCTGAGTGTCTTAGCCACCTCCCAGATATTTATGAATCTGCCCGTATTATCTGCCCGTGCATTTCCAGCCACTTAAATTGTTATCGTGTCTTGAAGATAATGGTGCGATTCCTTTTCGGGCAGCACTGGATGACCGGTGCCCTTTGGGTTTTCGGTTCGGGCGTCCACTGTGGAGGAATTTATCTGGTCGCTAGATGCCAATTTCGAGGCTTTAAAAATTCGGAAATTGAAGGGAAGGGTCTCGAGAAAATTGCCGCTGTCAGGTATAATCTCCCATTACAGATTTCTTTTAAATATGAAGGCAAGAATTTCTGTTCGTCTGTGATAAATACCATCTTAATATTTTTGCACTAGCCAATCACAGCAGCACATGGAGGAGGGGGAGCTGAATTCAATTCGAAATTCTCCCCTGCATTATAAATGATTCTAACAATCCCGAGTCTGCTTCTTTTTATCTATCATGACCCTTATAAAGCATTTTATTTAATACTTGGAGTTGCTTTCGTTTTTTTAATTCCATAATAAAAAATATTTATAAATAAGCTTTTATGTCAAATTAGATAAAATTATTATTTGTTTCAATGACCATGTATTGCTAGATTCCACTTAAGATCTATATATATATATATATATATATATATAAAGAACTTGGTTATGTGAGTGTTTGATGTTTTACTTGGAAAAATATGAAATTGATAATTTTAAAGTGCTGGTATTAAATATTAAATATAAATTAAAAAATATTTTTAAAGAAAAAACAAGAATATTTCCAGATTATGTCCTTGTTTATAGTATTGTTAAGGTTATTTTTTAAAATATTTCTCTTTAAAAATATATCAAAATGATATTATTTTATTTTAAAAAAATTAATTTCGACATTAGCATATCAAAATGATATAAAAACATAAAAAAATAATTTAAAATAAAATTTTTTATATTATTTCTATTTTTTACTTTAAATTAAAATTTTTAATATTTTTTAAAAAAAATTATATACAAAAACTATAAATTATTTTAAAAAATAACCTCAACAATCTAAAAATAATAATAATGGAAAGTGGTCGACAATTCCTTTTCATGCTTTGGATAAGTGGAATGAAGTCAACCTTTCCATGCTTTGAATAAGTGGCATGAAGTCAACCTATTCATGCTTTGAATAAGTGGAATGAAGTCAACCTTTTTTTATCATTGTATTATATTAACTAGGAGTGACTATGTGCATCTCTTTTAATGGGTTCTCCACTCCGAGGATGTCAACCAGAATTCACCATTCCTGGATTGCCAGTATTGGTTGAAATATTCGAATTAATTCCCTTGTTTTCCTAATTTGATCCTTCGGAAGTCAAATCGATTATGACCTCCTCGTGTGCTCTCTGCCTTGGAACGCACTATTAAAATCAATCAATTAATTAAACCTTAATACCATCCAACTTTCTTCCATGTTGGGTTATTAGCACTTTTTTTTTTAAATATTGGTTAAATAATGCATGTATATAAATTACATGCATCTCAATGAAAAAATATATTATTTATAGCTTATTGTTGTTTGTAATGTTAGGAGCTATGAATGAATGAAGAAGGGATGCAGATACCGGGAAAAACTTATTTATTCAACTAAGTCTTGGCTTTATATAGCAACTAATACATTGTAACTGAAATAACAGAAACAAAATAGAAAAATAGATTCTAAACAAGTTTATATCAGATTGCTAACAAATTGCTAGCATAATATAAAACTAGGACTCTCCCCTTCATTCCATCCCTTAAACTAAATGCTATGAAGCAGTTTAGTTTATACCATGGCGGCAACTTCACACACTTCCAGCAATTTCTGAAGTTTTTGAAAAACTTCAAACTTCAAAGGCTTGGTCATTATGTCTGTGATTTGATCTTGACTTTCACAATGAATTAATTCAATTGTGCCTTCCTTGGTAAGATTTCTTAAGAAATGAAACCTTACATCGATATGCTTGTTACGACGATGCATCACTGGATTTTTTGACAATTTAATAGTTGAACTATTGTCATACATTATAGTCGTGCATCCTTCAATTGAGTGTCCCAATTCCTTTAAAACTCTTTTTATCCATATTCCTTGACAAGCGCATACTGTTGCTATTACGATCTCAGCTTCCGTGGTTGATAAAGTCACAATAGGTTGTTTCCTTGAACACCATGAGATAACACTTAAGCCCATTAGAAAAACATAACCAGACGTGCTTTTCCTGTCATCCATATCGCCAGCATAATCACTATCTGTGAATGCTAACAACTCTCTATCTTCCCACCTTTTATAATGAATTCCATAATTCACAGATCCTTTTAAGTATCAAAGTGCTCTCTTAGCTGCTTGTAGATAAATCTCCATGGGTCTAGTCATGTATATGCTAATAAGACAAATAATAAACATCATGTCAGGTTTGGTGGCAGTCAAATACATCAAGCTACCCGCCAACTATTTATAATATATTTCATCAATAGTTTTTTCATTTCCATCGCTGCTTATCTTAAACCCTGGAAATATTGGACTTCCCACTGAATTACTTTCCATCATACCAAATCTTTTCAACACTTCCAATGCATATCTCCTTTGACATATATAAATGCCATCAAACTGTTGCAAGACCTCAATTCCAAGAAAGAACGTCATCTTTCCCAAGTCGGACATGTCAAACTCCCTTAGCATGGATTTCTTAAATTCGAATAGCATTACTTCATCATTTCAAGTAAAAATCAAATCATCAACATAGATACTTACGTTGATGATTCTCCTTTCTTGGTTTCTCCTCGTGAATAAAGTCTGCTCACTTTCACACCTTTGAAAACCTTCACTAATAAAATGTGCTTCAATTCGACTAAACCAGGCTCATAAAACTTGTTTTAATCCATACAGTGCTTTGTGTAATTTGTAGACTAGATGCTCATCATCTTTCTTTTTCATATCCTTTTGGATGCTCTACGTACACATTTTCATTTAGTTCACCATGAAGAAAGGCCGATTTAACATCCAATTGAGAAATCATCAAATTCTTGTGTGCAGCCAACGCAATAATCATCTGCACTGTATCCATTCTTGCTACCAGCCCAAAAATTTATGTATAATCTACTCCATATTTCTGAGAATACCCTTTAGCCACCAGACGAGCCTTGTATTTATCAATTTTTCCATTCTCATTGTATTTTGTTTTATAGACCCACTTTACCCCTATTTTTTTCGCTCAAATTGGTAACTCAATGAGTATCCACATTTTGTTCTTCTTAATGGATTCAATCTCACTATCCATAACCACCCTCCACTGATTATTCTTTGTTGCTTCTTCATCAAACCAGGGGTCTGTTACTGTCAATGCCATATTATCTTCATCCTCATACAATCTTTTACCACTGACATAATCTTCTATCCACGCTCGAGGTTGTCCTTCCTGTAATTGCCTTGTATTTTTATCTTCATGTGTTGCACTTTTACTGCCCCTGTCCCTCACTCTATCTTCATTAACTGCAGCAGTTTCGTGTTCTGCAATTTCATGTTCTGTATTTTTGCTAACTTCCCCCTCATCACAGAATTCCCCATCAGTATCCTCTCTACTATCCCTTTCTTCTTCCACCCTTTTTTCCACCCTTTCACCCCATTCTAAATCTATCACTGGATATTGTTCTGCAATTTCACCACATTGCCACCGCTCTTCTTCTTTGAAAATCACATCTCTATTGACAATGATTTTCTTAGAAACATGATCAAAAAGTCTATAACCTTTTGATTCATCATTGACCCCCAATAATACACACATAGTGCTTCTACTGTCAAGCTTCAACCTTCTTGCTTTTGGAACATGAATATGTGCTTTACAACTAAAAACCCTAAAGTGATCCACTAAGGGCTTTATCTCACTCCAGGCTTTCTCTGGTGTAACGTCTTTTATTACCAGAGTGGAACACCTATTGAGAACATACACAACCCAGTTCACAGCCTCTGCCCATAAGGTTTTTGGAATATTCTGATCAACTAACATGGATCAACCATGTTCATTACAGTTCTATTTTTCCTTTCGGTAACACCATTTTGTTGTGGTGTATAGACAGTTGTCATCTGTCTCTTGATCCCATTATCTTTGTATAAATGGTTAAATTCATTATAAATGAATTCCTCCCCTCTATCAGTGCGAAGGCACTTAACAAACAGCCCCGTTTGTTTTTCAGTCATTGATTTAAAGCTTTTAAATCAACCCAAAGCTTCTAACTTCTCTGCTAAAAAATATACCGAGGATTTCCTGCTATAATCATATATAACTAACAAAAGGTACAACTTGTTGTCATTGGATATAGGAGTGATCGGTCCACAAATGTCAACGTGGATGAGTTCCAATTTCTAAGTTGCTCTTCAGGGGCTTTGCTTGGGAATGGGATCTCGATGTTGTTTTCCTTTGATGCACTCAGTGCATATCATTTTTGAGCTTGACAGTTGAGGTAGTCCACGCACCATGTTCCTGCATAGTAAGATTCTTAAACCTTTTGTAGCTCAAATGTCCATATCTTTGATGCCAAAGTTGACACAAATTTTGAGTTCCAGTCTAAAAACATTTTCCAGCTTTTTCTTGTGAGGAGAATTAAGATTCAGGAAATTAGATGAACATTCGGTTTATGCTCATGGTAGTTTGAATTATCAGACCCCTTCTTGGATGAAACACCTTGCATTTTCTATCCTTGAATAAAACATCCAGCCTTTTTTCTTGTAACTGCCCTACGCTTAGTAAGTTATTTTTCAAATCTGGAACATAATAGACCTCGACAATGATGTGATTTGTCCATTCAGCAGAAGTTTCACACTGTCTTTTCCCATGACATCTATTCTTGTATTATTTCCCAACTTCACAGAGTGTCGAAATTCTTCATTGAGATTATTGAACATGGCTTGATAACCACACATGTGGTTAGAACACCCAGAATCAAGAAACCATGCATCTTCTCTTTTAGCTTGATGTTTCTCTACATAAGTCATCAAGAGCATTTCCTCCTCGTCATCAAACTCTATATAAAATGATTCTTTGTTTCCAGAAGGACACTCCCATTGAAAATGTCCAAGATGATGGCATCAATAACACTGGACTATTGCCTTCTTAAATTTTGTTCATCCTTTCCCTCTCCTTCTTCCTCTATAAGATGTGCGACCACGACCTTTGCCTCCTTCATATGCTACTTTCAACACTTGTTCCTCACCCTTATGCCTTCAAAATTTTTGCTCATGGACAATTAATGAGCTTTGTAATTCATCAATCGTGAGAGCATTAATGTCCTTTGATTCTTCAATGGAACATACAATATAGTTAAATTTCTCTGTTAAAGATCATAAAATCTTCTCTGCCACTTTAAAATCTTGCATATCTTCTCCATAAACCCTCATTTTATTGGCCACGATCATTACCCTAGAGAAGTACTTTGTTACTCCTTCACTAGATCCCATTTCAAGTGTTTCAAATTCTCTACGGAGGACTTGAAGATGAGATCATTTAACCCTTGCATTCCTTTCAAATTTCTTCTTCATTGCATCCCATATACTATTGGCAGTGTTTTTCCTGAGAATGGTGTCAAGAATTATTCGATCGATTGCTTGAAAGAGGTAATTCTTTACCTTCAAATCTTTCAGTTTCATCTCATCATTCTTCCTTTGTTGACCTTCAGTTTGTGTTGATCCACTCGCCTGCTTAGAATATCCAATCTCCACAAATCCCCACATTTCCTTGGATTAAAGAAAATTCTCCATTAACATGCTTCAATGATCATAATGACCATTGAATCACGGAATAGCTGGTTGAACAAAGCTTCCTTTTGTTGTATGTTGCCGCAAGAGTTTCAAAATATGTTGCTTTGATCTTTAAATAATGGAGGCTTTGATACCAAACTGCTGGGAGCTACGAATGAATGAAGAAGAGATGCAGAAGAATGGGGAAAAACTTCTTGATTCAACTAAGTCTTGGCTTTATAAAGCCACTGATACATTGTAACTAAAATAACATAAACAAAACAGAAAAACAGATTCGAAACAAGTTTATAACAAATTGCTAACAGAATATAAAACTAGGACTCTCCCCTTCATGTAATCGTAACATCTAGTAATGAAAATATTAAATAAACAAGTAAGGAGAGAGAAAATAAAAACTTTAAAACACACATGCTTCAATTATAATATTATCAACACATCAAAATCTTAGTAGAAATAATTCAATAGCCCTAAAATTTTTTTGAAGTGGATCACAACTTGTTACTAAAATCAAATCACCAACGCTTTCAGACATTGAGCAACATAATTAGAGACATTTATTTTAATGGTTGTGTAATAAAATAAAAAATTAAAATTGACACTATGGCATCGAGCATGTTGACTGTAAATACTAAAAATAATATTACTATAGAATTATTAATTTTTTGGACATATTTGATGTTAATACTATTACACAGAATAATATAAAATTATATTTTAGAATTTTATCTAATAATTTAATCTTTTAGATATTATATTTTCTTGACATGATATTATAGTTTTGTTAATCCAGTAGTCACGAGTTTGAATTTCACTACCTCCATTTTTTTTTTATAAAAATAAAGTACAATATAATATGAATATGTGTGAGTTTTAAACCTAAATGACTTTCATTTAGAGGGATATGAGGGAATGATATAAATTATATTTAAAGACTTTACCTAGCAGTTTAAATTTTTAGATAAAATGATTTCTTGATAAATACTTGAAAATATTAATGATGATTAAAAAAAATATGATGAAATAAATATAAATGAAGCGTTATTCTAAATTCAAGTCAGTTACGTTTCATTTTAGGATTTAATAAAATAATAAATATCACAACGTTAAAGTGAATATCAAGATTAATAAAAATAATTAGAGCTTGCAATTTGCTCCCTTTATTTTATTTTATTAAAATTATTTTTAATAAAAAAAATAAACATTTTTTCCTTGGTAAATAGTTTAATTATTATAAAGATCTTCTGAGAAACTGAAGAATATCATTTTTTTAGGTTACACATCCTCTACTTTATTTATATATAAAAAAAAATCAAGTTCATATTGAAAATTTGAATTACATTGTTTTCGACCAATATTTGTTGTGTAAAAAAATTATTTTTTTTTTCTCTTGAATGAGATAGGTGCCATTTCTCCATTCAAGACTTTTTAGCTCAATAGTTTTTTTTTTAAAATATATTTTTTTATATTTTTTAAACCTATTAAGTAGATTAATATATATTAATTTAAAATTCATATATTTTATTCGCATTTTATATAAGCTTTATGTATATTTATTATTTTCTGAAAATTTATAATATTATAATAAAATATCACACTTTTAATATTTTTGTATTAATAAAAATATAATTACACAGATAAATGGGTAGTGTATATATATAAACGCAAACTACTCTACAGCGAGGTTCTTCCTAAAAAACCCTAACAGAAGGAGAGAGCAATATAAAACCTTTAAAAAGGTGTCTGTCTTCTTCAAGGATTGATTTTCTCCTTGTCTGGGATGACAAGGAAGAGGAAAGCGCATGCCTGCAGTGAAGCAGCAGTGTCAATACGAGAGGGCCTGATATTTGCAGATGCCGTGGGGGCTAATATTATTCCTGGCATCTAAAACAAGGTAAAAATAATATAAAATAAAATAAAAAAGTTTTTTTTTTTAATTTTTATTTAAATACAGTATCAAATATGCACCTAGTCTATTTAGTTTTATATTCTTATATTTTAGTTATCAAATTTATAATGTTTCAATTTCCAGAACATACAGTAAAAGAGAAAGTCTTTGATTTATAAAATAAAATAAAGATTTTAATTGAGCACATTCAAACCATAAAAAAATAAATTTTTATTTTATATCCTGGGGATAAAAGAATAATCGAGGTGAGTTTTTCCTTTAACTATGGCATGCAAATTAGATTAGCGTTTTGTAAATATTTTTCATCCAATATAGTTTTTGTTTTTTAAAGATATTTTTTAGAGTTGAAAATGAGATTATTAAAACTGTAAGCTTCATGGAAAACCAGGAATACAGAGGCTAGTTGTTACCTTTCTCTGTATCAGGATTTAAATCCTGCTATATAGGCTTATCACCCCTGTGATGCCTTGCTAGTTCGTTAGACTTGTATAATATTAAATGGATTTGGGGATTAGTTATGATGCATGTAAGTTGATCTGGATATCCCAATTATAAATAAAATATAGGGATTAATAAAAAAAAATTGTTCATATACAAGGATTATATTATTTTTTAACATCGGCGAGAATGCGAGCAGAACAAAAACACACGCGCAATCTAGACATAGTAATTGTTCAAGACTGTCTTTGAATTTATTTTTAAAAATGATTTTTTTTTTAAAATATATTAAAATAATATTTTTATATTTTTTTAAAAATCATTTTAATATGAAAATTATCTAAAAATATTAAAAAAATATTATTTTTTCAAAAACGTTTTCAAAGCTATTAAAGATTAGTTTCTTTTGAATAAAATATTTTACAAGCAAAAAACTTTTATTAAAATATCTTTTATTAGTGATCGTGGCAGGGGAAATATCAATGAGGAGCTGGGAAGAGGTGGTAAAAAAAAATAGTGGTAGTGAGGTGAAGAGGATGACAAAATAAGTGATGGTAATGTTTAAGATGACAAAGGTGACAAAAAGAGAGAGATAGTGATCAAAGAAAAGGTTGTGAGATTAATATAACAATTAAATGATATTGTCAATGAATTATAATTTATAAATTATTTTACAGAAATATTTTTTAAAAAATAAAATAAAATTCCAATAAAATATCAAACAAACGGACTAATATAAAGTAACAGAGTAGTTTTTTTGACATAAAAATAATAGTAGAGGACATCGATTCCATCCCTTAGAAGTGGAATTCATATGAATCTAATGCATGATAAAATAACATGTAATGGAACTATTCAACATGTGAACAAATAATTAAAGTTTGAGATTAAAAAATTTATTTTTTGTTAGATTTGAATTTAGTAATTAATAATATAATGATAATTATTAGAGATTTACATGGTTTTTAATTTTATAAAATTAATTATTAAAAATTTATATAATTATTAATTTTATAAGATTAGTCGAAATAAGTTCATGTTTACCTGTGTACCCATATAGTTAAAAATAAAAAATAAAATAACATGTGATCAAGGGTTATGATGAGACCGGTTCCAGGTAAACATGTGGTGAGACGCACATGCTACTCAGCAACAAGCCCATAGCAAAAGTATCTTGTCCGGTTCCACGTCCACCCGCATCATTTTCTCACCAACTAGAGAACCTGACATTTCCCTTGCAGTGATTCAAAAGCTGGGATAAACGACGTAGGTTTACTCACTAATGTTGGGTTATTTATGTCATTTTAGAGTTTTGCTGGGAGCCTATTTGGCAATCCATCACCTTCCTGGGGACCGCAGAGTAGACTTTTTTCAACCTGAAAAAAAAAAAAAATCACTGTTCGGATCGTATATTTATCTGGATTTAAAATTTATTTTATTAAATTATACGATAAAAAAATAGAAAACCGTAAAAAAAATCAATAAAAAATATATTATGATAGACTTGAAAAAAAAAACATTGGTTAGTGTTCTAAAAAATTATAAAACTTTGCTTGATAGCAAGATAGAACTTAAATGAAATTTCGTAAAATAATATCTAAAATATATTTTTAATTAATTTAAGAATATAAAGAATATGCCAGCCAGTAAAAAAATAGGGAACGAAACTTGAAAATAAAACATTTGATTTTTTTAAAAAAAATATAAGTCAACCCAAGTTAGCCAATTAAACACCTTGCTCGAAGTATGAGAGCAAAATATCCATACTGAAAAAAAAAAATTGCATATCCTAATTCATAGCAAATTTAATGTTAAATAATACAATTAAAAATAATTAGTTAAAATAAAAATAAAAATGAATCATTGTTAGCAACCTGTAATCTGGATTATAAAATTAAAATAACTTGACAAGAAATAAACTTTAGAAAATAAACTTTAGTTATCAACCACTTGAATATAAAGTGATGAGCTTGAGATAAATATAGCGAATGAAACCTTTTTTTTTTTTAAAAAAAAGATTTGATTTTTAAAAAAATAATATACCTCAACTCGATTAATCAACTAAACACCTAGCTCGAGTTACAGGAACAAGACAAGTTTGGTAGCTAGCTCGTTGCGCATAGTTTTTTTAATGTAGTGAACTGACTAATTATTCGGCCTATAAATAATTATTTAGTTTGTGGATAACAAATTGTAATCGTTAAATTGTATTGGAGATTTTTTTTTTGTCTGTATCGAATTAGTTTAATACTGTTATTAGTTTAAGTGTTTAGATAATAATTTAAGGAGCACATGCGCTTGCGAAGCACAGAAGCAAATGTCGAGTGAATAGTGACTTTACTCTTGGTAAACAATAACTCTACAATAAACGTCCGATCTCTTTTAGATATATTATAATACCCATATAAAAAAAAAATATATGTAGAGCCCCATTTATAATCAATTTCGTGTTAAAAATTAAAAATAATTAGTTAAAAAAATAATTGTTAACCTAAATTGGCATGTTAGATCCGTAACTCAACCTCACAAGAAATAAATTTCAATTCTTAATTAGCTGAAAGTAAAATGATGAACTTAAAAAAAAAAAAATCAACTAATAAAAAAGACAAAACAATCTGGATGAACACACTAGCACATGAGATCTTATTCATGAGATAATAATAGACCCATAAATAACAAGCTATAAAATTATAAAAATTAAATCTCAATCAATATTACATTAAATAGTTAAATTAAAAAATATTAATTAAAAATTATGATCAAATTTAATATAAAAAACTGATAGCCCGGTATGCTATTTTGGAGAGAGTCGAGCGCGAAAATAGAGGAAAAGAGACAGTGTGATAAAGAAAAAAAAAAAAAACCTTGTCTGGTTTAAATTAGAGATCTTTCATCAATACACAATACACATCATCCGCGATGAAGGCATTCTTCAAGACATATATAACGAATCTAAATCCACGTAATTTTAAATTAAATTGATATTTATTTTATACAAATATATCTAAATCCACGAATCTAAAACTATTTTTTTTTATACAAATGATTTTAAGACCACAAGTTTAAGAAACTAAATAGCATCAACATATATCTATATCTATATCTATATTTTAATTTTTTTATTTAATATTAGTTTTTTTTAATATCTTCTTGGTTTTCTTAAAATATATTTTTATCATATTAACTTGGTTTCGGATATATATTACAAATTTTACGAGTTAATTCATTATTAAAATTACCTAGTACCTTCATGGACTTGAATTTATTAATCATACAATCTAATAATTCAGAAGACAGTGATCACTTTTGTTAACTATCCATCTACTATTATTGCCTTTTATTTTATCATCTTTTTAAAATAAAGCTACCACATTGAACCCGGTTGATGCTATAACCGAAATCATTGATTTCGAATGTATTTTAAACAAGCTTACTGCCCAGGACATGAATTGTTGCAATTATTTTTTAAAATATTTTTTTTATATAGAAATATATTAAAATTTAAATAATATTTTTTATTTTTTAAAAATTATTTTTAATATCAACATATCTAAATATCTAAAAATATTAATTTTTTTAATGAAAAAATAAAAAATAAAAACTATTTTTTTTTATTTTTTTTATAAATACTTCCAACTGTAATGCCAAACAACTCCTAAATAGATGTTACAAAATACATTTTTGATTTTTTTATTTTAAATTAAATATTTTTAGTGTTTTCAAATTATTTTTATGTATTAATATAAAAATATTATTTTAATATATTTCTAAATAAAAAATAATTCAAAAAACAGATAATATAAAAATAGACAATCATATAAAAATACGATCTAGTTGGATGAGATGATACCCGGTAACGGATGGGTGGGGTGAAAATGGACACCCCTCTAGCTCAGCAACATCATCTGGTCCATGCTATCATGCCATGATGCATGTATGAATGCACATGCGTGAATTAACATGGCAAAGATTGATATGACGTGGTTCTCTAAGGTTAGAGGAAAATATCATAGCCACGTACGCAAGAAAATCTCAGAGTAGAGTAGTAGACACCATCTAAAAGATCTCCTCTTCCTCTCTGCCGAAACAACCACCTCTTAATATTTTTTGCAAGCTTTAAAAAAAATCTGTCAAGGAAATTAGAGTGAAAAAAAAAATCTCAATAAATCAACCTAGGCAGCTTCAGTTCAGATACCTGAAATACGGTTCTCATACGCAGCGACCAGGTACGTTGGTGTCCTTGTTTTGTTTTATTATGTTATAAATTTCATTTCTTTTTTGCTCAGCAAAATATTACTGATTTTTCTTTTCCGGGATCTTCGATTTAACTCCAGTTGTTTGTAGTTTCATGTTTTCTGTTTTTTTTTTCATGTTTAATTATTTTCCCCTTTATTTAATAGTTTGAAAATGTGTTTGTATCATAGCCCTTTTGATTTTTAAGGTGGATTCCCTTTTCGAAATTTTATAAATTTTTGTGGAGCGTTATTGTGTTTTTATTTTGATTTTTCTTTGAATATCTGGTTATCAACTCTAAGCCAGCAAGCCATTTTTAACCATGTTCTTGCAGAGCAGTAGATTCAAGTATTTGTTTGGATTGCAAGACACTTTGTAGAAGCATATTGGGTGAGAGGCGGTAATACAGAAATCAACAAACCAAGATAGTTTTTATGATCGAGAAATTCTGGGGGATTCATAGAGTAATCAGAGGGAATGTTGAATGACGATATATTGATCTCGATTGGTAGTGGCTGGAAGAAAAAAATTGTTGTTGGTTTTTGTTAATTAAAAGACAGACAACTTTGTAATGGCTAGTTCTTCTTCTGAGAGGTGGATTGATGGTCTTCAATTCTCTTCGTTGTTCTGGCCTCCACCTCAAGATGCCCAACAAAAAAAGGTCAGTGGAAGCATTTTCTCTTAATTTTCTTTTCTCTTGTCTTCTTAACAGTTCTCGAAGCATTTTATTTCATTTCTGTGGTATTTAATGAATTCTGATGAGGCTGCATCGTGCTTATTATATTCATTTTTAATTATTTATCCTTTTCTTTCTATTTTAGTTCTTCTTATTTATATAGCTGTATCAGCGTGTTGTCTCTAAGGTTTATCGGTTGCCATAATTCAGATTGTACTTGCCGTCTTTAAATTTCTTCCTCGTAGAAGGAAGATATAAACATGAAACACAGTTTCAAGACTGACCCTGTTAATTAGTGGACACCTTTATTTCTTATTGGTGGATCATTCAGCACCACCTTTATCGGTCAGTATTATGTCATAAGAGGACTGGCCTTGCTGCAAAATCTTTTTTAAATGGGATTTTTTTTCTTTCAATATTTCAATTTGCTAGCTATCATTATGCATAAATAATTGAGTTTAAGCCAGTAGAAGGGTGATTTTTTATTTGACAGGGTATAACTTTTTATTAATTTAACATGCATATCATTTCTAATCCTTGATCAAATTCCTTGCGGACTCAGACTTTCAAATATCACTGTGTTCGGTTTAATTTTTTCATAAGTATGTATACCATGGAGACCATTAATATTGCTGTTTGTATCAGGGACATGAGAAACTTGGTCGTTGAATCTAAAAACCATGAATGAAATGGTTATAAAAACTCTATTCATTTCCAACTATAAAATGATGTAACTGCACAGAAAAGTTAGGATCTAGGCAGCATTCCTCTGATTTTGGATATTTTTAGCAGAAGTCGTCATTTCCCTCTTAGGCAAGTAATATTTCTGGGAAAAACAACCATGCAGGCATGTTCACGCTTCACTTCTAAAACAATTCCATAATAGCTGGAAATTTAACTTTCAATTCCTTCCTCTATGTTTGTTATGAAAAAGAGTATGGATGGTGGGTGTATGGGAAAGGGGTGTGGATTAAATGCTCCTCTTTTTGGTTGGGTGGATATAACCTCCCAGGGGAGTACAGGAAGGATCCCGCTTATCTTAGCTGACTGCAATTTGCAATCTGCTCATATTGGGATGGTTAATTTCCATCTTTTCTCCTCTACACCCTTGCATTTTACCCTTTTTGTCTTCCCCCTCTCTCCATCCCTTAGACTTTATTGGAGTTTGTCTCTTAGGGCATCGATTAAAAATTACAGAATCAGCACTTTTTGACTGTCATCAAAACACCACCATGTTATGTACAGTTAAAACTTTTGAGTGAGGTGAGAACTTCTATTGTTAATTTGCACCCATTCATCTCTTTTACCCTAATGGTTATAACATTGAATTTGTCATTTGACATGGAAAAGTCCAGTATTTGCATCTTTAAAATATCTCTCTTGAACATCTACACGTATTTGCCTTCTGACATTTCCTTCTATTGAAGTTCAATTCCTACAAGAATTGATCTACATGTTTCTGTATGTTTTCCCACATCTGCAGGCACAAATTACTGCCTATGTCGACTACTTTGGGCAGTGCACATCGGAACACTTTCCAGATGATATTTCTGAGGTATATTCTCTTTGAGTCTGTCTTTCTTGCCTCATATGGTATGAATAGTGAATCCTATTGAGACTTTTACCTTTCATAAAGTTTATAATATATATTGGTTGTGGATATGGATATGGTTTTGACAGTTGATTCGCAATCGTTATCCATCAAAGGACAAACGCCTTTTTGATGATGTTTTGGGTAATGATTCTTCACTTAAGCTAATCTATAAAAGAATTTATTGTGCTTGTCAAGTATCATATCAATGATTAGTGGCTGCAATAGTTCTGATTTACATATTTGTGTCAATTTCCAGCTACATTTGTCCTTCATCACCCAGAGCATGGACATGCTGTTGTTCTTCCAATTATTTCATGTATTATAGATGGTACACTAGTTTATGACAGGAGTAGCCCTCCATTTGCCTCCTTCATTTCCCTAGTCTGCCCTGGTAATGAGGTATGTAATGAGAACCATTGACTTTCTCAAGTTTTACTTTGGTCTTTAATTTTTCTATTTTCTTTACAGCATTCAATTGCTGTATGGGCTGGAATGAAGCTTCTGATTTACAACACATCTTTTGTTATTTCTACAGAATGAATATTCTGAACAATGGGCTCTGGCATGCGGAGAGATTTTGCGGATTTTAACTCATTACAATCGCCCAATATACAAGAGGGAACAACAGAATAATGAAACAGACAGAAGCAGTAGTGACAGCCACACTACAAGCAGTAGTGACAGCCACGCTACAAGCAGTAGTGGCAGCCACGCTTCAAGCAGTGAATCAGCAGAAGGGAAATCCTCCAGCGTGCCTTTGGTCCAACAAGAGAGGAAACCTTTCAGGCCTCTGTCTCCCTGGATCACTGATATATTGCTTGCTGCACCACTGGGTATTAGAAGTGACTACTTTCGTTGGTGAGTGCCATATTTTGTGTTGGACTCTTTTTTTTTTGGTTAAAAAGTAATCAACATCACAAGAAAAGTATGATACAGTATGATTTCCTTACATTAATTCTAAAATAGGACTAACTTATCAATGTTGCATCGGCAACTGTTGGTTCTACTAGATTCTCTGTTTTCAAAATTTAAGCTAAAGGTTTGCTTTGGCAATTTCTAGTGAACTTGTCATTGAATATAATGAATCATATTTAATTCTTGTCAACTCCCTGTTATGGTGATTCCCTAACCTCAAATGTTATTATGCATTTTCAGGTGCAGTGGTGTTATGGGTAAATATGCAGCTGGAGAGCTCAAACCACCAACAACCAGTAAGTTGGATCTCTACTTTAGAAACACAGCACATGATTTTTTTCGCTTCTAGCATCTGCTTAACTTTTTTATACTGGGGCTTCAAGTTTTATTTTAGAATCTTTTTGGATGTCTCTTGCATAATGAGTTAAATTTCAAAGTTAAGGAGATTTGCAAGTATTATAGACGAGGTCTGGTTTCCTTGACAGGGAGTTTACTAGAAAAGTTTGTATTATTGTACAGGCAGTTATGCTACTGAATAGCAAACATCTCACATATAAGGAATAAATGGATTCCAAAAGTGAGTGTCTAAATTAGGATAAAGAGAATGGTGAAGATGATATATTCATTAATTTGACAATGAGATGTGTTAAGTTACATGTAAAATGCATGCCAATCTTTTCGTTTTTGCAATTATGAGGATTAACACAGGATAGCGGAAGACATCATTGATGTCTAAAGAGAAATATCATGAGACAATTCTGATTTTTTTCTTACATAGTGCTCGAGACATACACATAATGATATTTCCATCTTTGGAACATATTTTGTTAAGTGGAAGTACATGTGGTTTTCCTGTTTTTTCTTTCTGCCGACATGTTTGTTTGTTTGCACCAAAATGATAAATGTTTTTCTTTGATAGTGTGGTCCCTTTATTGTTATTTCCTAGCATTGTCACCAAGTCTGTTAGCATTGACTAGTACTTTCCACTCTGCATTTAGATACCATTTCAAATGATCAGTAAACCAATCAGCAAGCTTAAAAAGTGTCATTGAAGGCAAAGAAAAACACTGTCTTTGCATTGTTTTGTTGTCTAAATTCTTTTGAAATTGAAGGTCTAGCTTACAACAACCTCTGTGCAGATAATCCTTGATTGTAGTAGTGGAGACAATCAGTTCATTGTGGTTTGCAAGTATGGATGTATAGTATAGTCGGGAGCAATTATTATCTTTGCTAGAGAATAATTTAAATTTTATCGCATAATCTGCAAGAATAACATGGCAGCAGTCTACACCATGACAAATAACACTATCAACTGAATTAATTTTGTATTTTGTTAGCTTCTTGTGGGTCTGGAAAACATCCTCAACTCATCCCATCAACTCCAAGATGGGCTGTAGCAAATGGTGCTGGGGTTATTTTAAGCGTGTGTGATGAGGAAGTTGTTCGCTATGAGACTGCTACATTAACCGCAGCTGCTGTTCCTGCACTTTTACTCCCTCCTCCAACAACAGCTTTGGATGAGCATCTAGTTGCTGGCCTACCTGCTCTTGAGCCATATGCACGTTTATTTCACCGGTAACTACATGATCTGCATGTGTATTTGATGAACTTCTTGAATATGGTCTCTGTATCATCCAATGATTCATGTACATAGCATGTTTTTTAATTGTAGGGGGCTCAGTTCTTTTTCTTCCTGTTCCTTCCCTTGTGTAATTTTATTGAACATATATCTTTATTAATGTTTTAGTGTGCCGAAAAACTCTGTTCATAAAGGTGGAGACTAGCATATAACAGAACTTAAAGATCTTAAAGATGGCGGGACGCCAAGTCCCTGTCTACTAGTGTGACAATTTCAATTGACTAGGTTGAAGCATTGTACTTATTAGTGGTTGTTAAATGTATTCTATTCTGGATGGATTAGGTATTATGCCATTGCAACTCCGAGTGCCACCCAACGACTTCTTCTTGGACTTCTTGAAGCACCACCATCATGGGCTCCAGATGCACTTGATGCTGCTGTACAACTTGTGGAACTTCTTCGAGCTGCTGAGGATTATGCATCTGGCATAAGGGTAATCATATGCTTTTGATCAATGACATTTAAATGTACTGTGATAAGTGTATTGCTTTAATCTTGTTCTGGAGTATGCTTTGCCTTTATTACAGAAATTCACCTTGGCAACCAAGCATGCTTGGTATTGATTTCTTATTACCTGGTTAATAGTCTTATTGCTAATGAATATGTTCTTGTCAAGAGATCAAGTGGAAACCAATTTTTTTTTGGAGAGACTATAAATGCATAATATTTTAGTTTATTATTATTATTATTATTATTATTATTATTATAAAAGAAGAATGTATTGTTAAGAGAATCTAAAACAGAAACTAAAAATTACAGCAAGGTTAATAAATCCTCCACCTATAGAATGTAAAACAGAAACTAAAACTTAAATTCTGTCTTTTCTACTTAGCGTTTTGCAAAGTCATGAAAGATGGCAGTTCCCCCTTTCAGGAGTCTGCTAATGTAACCCATTAATGAGAACAAAATATGAACAATTTTTGCTTAAACAATCACTTTTTTTTTGTCCTTCTGTATTTCTCTGTTTGTGATTAAGTCACTTATTTCCATCAAAAGGAAGCTTTCTCCAACCCAAAAGAAGTGGATTTTACTCTGGATATCATATTTTGACTTGATTAGCTTCTTTGGCCTGCCTTTGACTATCTAATTTCTTTTACCCCTTTCTATTTTATTCTACTTAATTTCTGTTTTCATTTATGCAGCTTCCCAGGAACTGGATGCATCTGCATTTCTTGCGTGCAATAGGGACTGCAATGTCCATGAGAGCAGGTATAGCAGCTGACGCAGCTGCAGCTTTACTTTTCCGCATTCTCTCACAGCCTGCATTGCTTTTTCCTCCACTAAGGCAAGTTGAAGGGGTGGAAGTTCAACATGAACCATTGGGTGGTTACATTTCATGCTACAGGAAGCAGGTAATATAAATGTTATTTGTTGACATGTCAGTTTGACTTCTTGTGTTTCAATTTATGAATAGCACTTCATTGTCTGGTTTGTTTCATTTTATACACGGTACCAGATAGAAGTTCCTGCAGCTCAAGCGACTATTGAAGCAACTGCCCAGGGAATTGCATCCATGCTTTGTGCCCATGGACCTGAGGTTGAATGGAGAATTTGTACCATTTGGGAAGCTGCTTATGGTCTGATTCCTTTAAGTTCCTCAGCAGTCGATCTTCCTGAAATCATAGTTGCCACACCATTGCAACCTCCAATATTGTCATGGAATCTGTATATACCTCTCCTTAAGGTCCTGGAATATCTTCCTCGTGGAAGTCCATCTGAAGCATGCCTCATGAAGATATTTGTTGCTACTGTGGAAGCAATTCTTCAGAGAACATTTCCACCAGAGTCTTCTAGAGAACAGACCAGAAAAACAAGATATCTTTCTAGCTTAGGGCCTGCCTCCAAAAACCTTGCTGTGGCAGAGCTTCGTACTATGGTCCACTCACTCTTTCTAGAATCATGTGCTTCTGTAGAGCTTGCATCAAGACTATTATTTGTTGTGTTAACTGTGTGTGTCAGTCACGAAGCTCATTCCCGTGCAAGCAAGAGACCAAGAGGAGAAGAAAATGATCTGCCTGAGGATGGCACAGAGGACTCGCAATCAACATCCGAAACGCGAAGAAACATGAAATCTGGAAGGATGAAGAAACAAGGTCCAATTGCAGCATTTGATTCTTATGTTCTGGCTGCTATTTGTGCTCTGGCTTGTGAGCTTCAAATATTCCCCTTTGTTTCCAGGGGGGGTAACCATTCTACTTCTAAACATGCAGAGACTGTAGCCAAGCCTGCAAAACTGAATGGAGCTGTTAGTGAGTTCCAAACTAGTCTCAACTCTGCAATCCATCATACTCACAGAATTTTAGCAATTTTGGAGGCACTTTTTTCTCTGAAACCATCATCTATTGGCACATCTTGGAGCTACAGTTCAAATGAGATAATAGCTGCAGCTATGGTTGCTGCTCACATTTCTGAACTATTTAGACGTTCAAAGGCTTGCATGCACGCACTCTCTGTTTTGATGCGATGCAAGTGGGATAATGAAATTTACACCAGGGCGTCCTCACTATATAACCTCATTGATGTTCACAGAAAGGCTGTTGCATCCATAGTTAACAAAGCTGAGCCATTAGGAGCACATTTGCATGCACCCGTTTGGAAAGATTCTCTTGTGTGTATTGATGGTAACAAGCAAAATAGAAGTGCAAGCACTGTCTGCTTTAATTCTGGGCAATCATCTGTCCTGCAATCCACAAAATTAGTTCATTCAGAAACCAAACTTAAATGTGAGAGAGTATCACAATCAGAAGAAGGCTCTGGCAGCACTTCGGGAAAAGGTATTGCTGGATTCCCATTGGATGCTACAGATTTGGCCAATTTCTTAACAATGCACAGACATATTGGATTCAATTGCAGTGCACAAGTTCTATTGAGATCAGTGCTTCCAGAGAAGCAAGAGTTATGTTTCTCAGTTGTTTCTCTGTTGTGGCAAAAGTTAATAGCATCACCTGAAACTCAGCCTAGTGCAGAAAGCACTTCTGCTCAGCAAGGATGGAGACAGGTCATATTCCATGTTCTAATCACTTTTCCTTCAAATTGAAAATAAAAATTAAAAGATTTAAGGCATTTTATATTGAAGGTTTCATGCTACACACACACACACACAATTGACATTTAAAAAAAGCATGAGGTGCTGCCCAGTTGTGGGGAAATGGACTCTATAGATCGATTGGGCTATATTTTATCTAGATTCTCATTATTTTCTTTGAGAGAGCTTCCTCTAACTTGTCAGTATGTATTTAGGTTGCTGACGCACTATGCAATGTTGTATCAGCATCGCCAACAATAGCAGCCACAGCAGTTGTTCTTCAGGTATATGTTCTGTCTTGTAATTATGCTGTCAAATGCAATCGTTTACCCTTTATGTTTGGCCTGTCATTTTGGAAGTGTAGCCTGTTTGGTGTTTAAGTTAGCATCCTGTTTTTGTTTTTCCATTTCATTTTCCTTTTAAGATTCCATCGCCTCCTTTGTTTAGTAATTTTCTGTGTTCTGGTTAGGCGGAGAGGGAATTGCAGCCTTGGATTGCCAAAGATGATGATTCAGGTCAGAAGATGTGGAGAATCAACCAACGCATTGTGAAGTTGATTGTTGAGCTGATGAGAAATCATGATAACCCAGAATCATTGGTGATTTTGGCTAGTGCATCAGATCTACTTCTCCGTGCCACAGATGGGATGCTTGTTGATGGAGAAGCTTGCACTTTACCACAGCTTGAGGTAACTTACCATAGAAGGTTTTACTTCACATTGGAATATGTGACCTGCTCTTTGTAAGTTAGTCATCATAATTATATTGACTGAAGGCTCACGGCATTTCAAGTGTAGTCAGGAGTCCTTTGTCAAACAATAAAAAAATGGTACTTGTTATTCAGTGTAGCTAATCTTTCAATCTTCAATTTGGCAGCTACTAGAAGCAACCGCTAGGGCAGTTAAGCCAGTGCTGCAGTGGGGAGAGTCTGGATTTGCAGTTGCAGATGGCCTTTCAAACCTCTTAAAGGTGAATATACCCTGCTGACACATCCAATTTCATTTAGTATGCACGAGCATGTTTTATGCATTCTATCATGTGGATAATGCCAGTCTGGGAGTAAATCTGATGCTTGCTCTTTGGAATTTTCGGCCAATTCATGCAGTGTCGTCTGTCAGCGACTATTCGATGCCTTTCTCATCCAAGTGCTCATGTCCGTGCTCTGAGCACATCTGTTCTTCGTGATATTCAGCATGCTGGTTCAATAAAACCCGTTTCTAAACTCACACACAGGAATGGAGTCCATGGATCCTCTCATCAATATTTCAGATCAGATGTCATCAACTGGCAAGCTGATATAGAAAAGTGCCTAATTTGGGAAGCCCATAGCCGACTCGTGGCAGGAATGTCTGTTCATCATCTTGATACTGCTGCCAAGGAGTTAGGCTGTACTATATCCATTTAACATTGATTAGCTTTTGCCAGCCATTTCAGGTTTTATCATTACTCTTTCCATGAGTGAGACTTACTGATACAAGTAGACCATGTTAAGTTGATTGAAGGATCTGATTGGCCAGAGAATTAACTCACTTTATTTTAGGTTTAAAACCTGAGGTATAACAGTGTACAGTGATACAAATCAACAGGGCCATATTAATTTTATCTAGTTCGAATAGTCAGATACCTTTGTTACACGCCGGAATTGGACATGGATGGCTTAGGTTTCCCTGAACAGATTGGTATACGGCAGAGGAGACGAATTATATCCGAGTTTCCATAGCTTGAGAAGGCTTCGGGTTCGATCCGAGTTTCCATAAGTTGACTGTTTTTATATTTCGGTGCTCTGTTGATCTTAGCTTAGTCTCCAGTTGCCAGGATAAGAGCTACTCTTCCCCTGCTCTGCCTAAAATCCGAGCCAAGACATGACCCTTTTCCCCTTCAAAACAGAAAACTAGGACGTCAAGACGTTGAAATAAATTCTGATACCCGAAGGCAAATTACTTGCACGCTGATAAAGAGAAATGGGTTAGGACGTGAAGGTCATTTATATTCCTGGTGTTAAAACTTAATTATCTTCTGAAGAAACCTGGTGGATTATAAAAATTGTAAGTGACGGGCTTTAAATTCGTTCCGAAATAACATCTTAATTCTTATTAACAAAACTACTGATTTCTAAAGGAAAGCTACTGTGTGTAGATTACCATTCACTCTAAAACTAAAATTATAACAATCGAGCTAGGTGTTGTGAACAGTATTGTATTTTCACAATTATCTTCATTACATTGTCAAAGGTTAGATTTGTTATTTCTCTATTTTTAACACAGTGAAATTACTAGCATATCCTTAAGAGAAAAAAAAAATACTTGTGTATGTGATGAGGGTATTTTGGTGTTTTCATTGTAATGATAATGCAATTACTTTGGTAACTTTAAAAATAAAAATAAAAATCTCTAATTAGGTCTTTCTGGTTATTATATATTGGTTTTGTTATGATTTTAGAGATTACTAAGAGGTATTTTTTTAATTACTATATATTAAATATTGTTTTTTTTTAAACGGGTAGTGCCTGTGCTTTTTAGACATCATGTATGAGGCTATTCGACCACCAAACATTATCTTTTACAATAGTGCTTAGAAAATCTTGATACCCCCTATATTTTTTTTCTTTTCTCTCTCTCTTCCTCTAGCTTGCACCAATCTTTATAAATCTCAAAACAATTTCTTCAATATTTTTCCTTTAATATTTGGTCCCTATAGTCTTGATTACTATTTTTTAGAATAAACTATAAGATTATGAATGTTTTTCAATTTCGCTCCTGTTATTTTTAATTTATAAATAATCTATCAAATTATAAAGTTTTTTTTTTTAATTTCATACCCATGTTTTTTTTTAATGTAGTCTTCATGCTTTTGATTGCTACTAATTTTTTTTATGATAATTTTTAATCTTTTTTCCAAATTTCATCCTCCTTTTTTTATATACATAAAATTTTATTCATGCCTATTTGGAAAGCACTCAAAAAGTGCTTTTTGAAAAAAAAATGATTTTTTTTCTTTAAATGAAAATCTTTTTAGTGTTTTTTTTATCATTTTGATATGTTGATGTCAAAAATATTTTTTTTAAAATAAAAAAAAATAGTATTTTAATGCATTTCTAAATGGGAAGCACTTTGAAAAAATAATTACAACCATAATCCTAAACACCCTCTTCATATTACTATTTTTTCTTTGTATTTTCATGTTTTCACTGATTTTATCATTTAAAATTAAGTTGACTGAGAATTAAGTTTTTTTATTGAGTCATAGTCTAGGATTTAACATTTTGCAAATCTTAGAGATTAAACTAGATGTATAAGGTTAGTCTGAGTTTTCTTTTTTGAGATGTTTTTTTTTTTTTGATATTTTTTATAGTTTTCCTTCTATTGGGTTAGCCTCTTAAAATTTTAATTTTTTTAAAAATAAACTCTTATAATTTATCAATCAATAAATAACCTATTAAATTACACAAATTTTTAATTTCACCTCTCTTATGATCTCTGTATCTTTCAAATTTGATGCTCATTCTTTTAATTGATATTTATTTAGTTTGAGATCATTTTTGGAATTCTTTTTTTCTTTCATATTTCATCTTATTTGGGTTTTTTCTATCAAATTTTATCCCCATTATTTTTCTTTTTCTTATTTGCAAGTTTTTAAAATAAATTTCATCATTTAAAATTAAAAATTATTGAGTTATTGAGCTCGATTCCAGAATTGTATGACCTGTTTTTGTTTTCACTCTTTTTTGTGAACTCACTTCAATTGGTTTACAATAATTTTTTTTTAAATTTAAAAAATGTATACCAATTACCCAATTTACCCCTGAAATACGAGCAAAAAGTTTGCCCAGCGATGGTGGAAAAGGCAGCACGAGATGCGGTACGAAATGGCACAAGGGCATAGCATACATTGGGAGATAGAGAGAGGTAGACATACTGCGTCACCATCACCCACCATCCTTACCACACACCCTTTTCCTCTCTCAAAAAACACTTCATTTTGTTAATGTTCTCTCAGCCCATGTAACCAAAACCACCACATTCTCCTCTTCTCTAGAGAGAAAAAGGAGAGAACATACCCTCTCTATTTATCTTTTCCTTTTTGAGCCGACAAAAAAAAAACTAACCTAAAACTAATTTTAAAATCAATCCATCCCTTTGAATTAAAATCCAATTGTTAACTGTTATTAACGATGGGAAAGAAGAGAAAATCCATAGCAACAAGCCTGGACGAGGTGGATCGGACCATGTACGCATCATTTTGCAGTGCTGCGAACTCTTTGTCTCAGCTTTATACACAGTCTATGAACCACCAAAAACTCTCCTTCCAAGCCGGTGAACGTCAAAGCCTTGTAAGATTCCTTCGTTATCTCTTTGATTTAAGGAATATCAGCTTGTTCTCTGTGTATATGTGTTTCTTGTGGGGCTGTTCTTTGTGGAAAAGTTATTGTTTTTTTAAGCAATCAAGCTTGTGTCTTTTTGTTGTCCTTCAATCGGGTCACTGATTTTTTTTTTTTTTATTGTTAGTCTGGTTTAAAGGTTACCCATTTCGATTTTTGCTGTAAACTTTAATGGGCTGTTTGGCTCTGAGTTAATTGTAAAGTTTAATGGCTAGATAGATACATTGTGTGGTTTTGTCAATGGATTCACATTGAAGTTATGGTGTGGTAGTTTAGTTTTTATTAATTGTTGCTGTAAATGATCATCACAATTGAACTAGGCACTTGGCATTTCACTTGTTTCTGAGTGGCTTGTGCTTTGAATGGTGGTAATAGATTGGCATTGTAATTCGACTGTCGAGGAGGTAGATTGATCAGAGCATCAGTATTTTTTCCTACCATTTCCATTTAAGGAAGCAAGCGGGATGTGAGTATTTGACAATTTGGATGCTTTGTGTGGGGGAGAAACAGCATAATCTTGACCAAAATGAAGTTTTAATATTTCCGGGGCTTAACTTTTAAATTGGAGTTGTTGGAGTGTTTTTGCTCTTGGATTTTAAATTTGCTCATTTGTGCTATAGTAAGCCTGGAAAGTGCTGATGCTTTTAATTGTAAATGGTGATACAAGAGCATAAGTAGCCTAATTGGTGGTGGAGGAACTCACCTTTGTTTCAAAGTGGTGCCATTGCGTGAAACTTTGATATTGAGAAAGTGCTCTTTTAAAAGTTGATATCTTTGAGAGACATGGAATGGTTCAATACTTTGACAAGAAAACAGATAGTTTTTATGTAGTTTGTTTTCTAATTAATTAAGAGGACGAGGCAGTTAGAACACCAGCATAAGACTAGAGTAAATAGCATGTTCCTATAGTTTTGGATCAATGGGTGTCAAAGAATGGACTTTTTGGTACTCTGAAAGGTGAAAGAAAAGCAGGTCTAGTTGGCCTGGAACTTGTCTGTTTTGGGAAGATTAAAGAAGCTCAAAAATGGAGTTCTTGTAGATTGGCTTCAGCCCAAAGATAGGACATTTTTTTTGCAAAGACTTGGAAGATAGCTACTCATTGATTGTTGGCAGTGGACAAAAAATTATGGAAGAGATAGAAAATAAAATGTGGACTGTAATATATGTGTGATGAAGCTTAATGGCAGTATAAGTTTATAGTATCAAAGAAATACCAATATTTGAAATTGAAACAAATCTTTTTTATAGTTTTCATTTTATAGTTTTCCTTTTTAAGCATGCTTTTAAGGTGCAACCTTTGTATTTTTCAAGTGGAAGTTTAATATCTTCTTCCTATAGTGAAATCTCGAGGCTGAATAATTCTAAGTTCATGGAACGGAATCACCTACACCAGTTAGAATAAGCACCAACTCGTTAGAGGATTATTATGGATTTATCAGAAAGCCATTAATGGTGGTCCTTATTTGCACTGATCATTTTGTAGGTGCTCTGTGTTATTCTAGTATGACATTGTGATCACTAACTTTCTCCCAAGATGGCATACATCTTTTATCATTGCATTCTTGTGTGTCTGAAGCTGTTTCCTTATTTTTCATAGCATGGGCCCTTGAACTGATTTTTGTCTGTCTTATTTCATATAACTCACCCAGTCGAGAAATGCTTTTGGCATAAGTGAGACATTCACTAGGAATATTGACAGTGAACAGGCTATGAAGTAGTCTAGAGATGTTTATTCCTTATTAGGGAGCTTGGTGTTGGTGTTGGTTTGAAACTAGGAATATTTGCTGTGTCTGAGATTAGCTCAGAGTGTTTCATGTTAAACTGGAAGGATTAAACTTATTGGTTGGTTGTGAAAATGATTTGTAGGGTGAATGTGTGGTCATTTTGGTTTTGCATTCAAATCTGGTTTGTTCTTTTCAACTTTAAGATAATATATTCAGTTAGCATGATATTCCACCAATTAAATGTTTATTAAGGACAATGATCTTCTTTTCCAAACTAGCCTACTGATCTTTTCCACATGCCAGAGTAGAAAATACAGTGGGATAGAGAAACCTCTAAGATGAAGATTAAACAAATTCTATACCATTACCTATACCTGCACACTACACACTCACTCAGTGTCAATAAAACTTTTCTTTTATTAGAGTCAATGGAATAACCCAGAACACATGTTCTTGATGATGCTCTTGTTCTTTTGATGCTTTTAACTTCCAAATTGAAAGGTTGTTGCTTGGTGAATGCCATTTAAGCTGTCACATTATATATATCTTCCCAATCAAACTTTATCTACTGACCTTTGCTAATGTCTTGCAAGCTCAGTTCTCTTGTTGAATGATGTTTTTTCTGATATATAGCCTGCTTGTATTGTTTTCAGGAAAAACTTTACCAATGGATTTGGAGGCAACAAGAGGGAGGTTCTCGAGTGGCAACAGTTGATATAATCAATTACATACAGGTTGGTATCAGTTATTCTTCTTGCTTGATTTATTATAATTGATCATTTGTGTGTATACTGACATAACTAACATGCACACATGCTTGCTTCCTGTGCTTGTGTAAATGATATTGGCACTTCCTTAGCTCTGAAACAACAGATAGATTATGAGATATCTGTTTAAAAGTTAAGAGTGCTGTCTTCCTGGAATTCATTGTTCTTTATGATACTAAGAACATCTTCATTTACAACATGGTAACTTTACATCTCCTGTAGTACGTGAAGATGAATTTGGTCAATGAGTGTCTAAGATGTGTATGATAACTGTCTTTCAATTTTTTCCGTGTCTCGCTGTGGGAGATCTAGCTATTATATGGACTATTATGAGTAGTATGAGCCAACAATAACAATGAATAATATATGATGCACAAAAATATTAATTTATCTTATAAGAGAACCTTAAAAACTCTAATTTGTTTTCCTGCTCCAGCAGACAGCTCCCCTTAACACTGCTGGATACAGTGCTGCATTACAAATAACAAAATATCTGGAAAATTTCATTAAAAACAGGGATATTGTGAATGCAATAAGTTCTTGTTGCAATAGGCGTACAAAAAACCCACTGATTATTTTGTTGATCTAGTAGTTCATCGAATGAGCTGGTCATCTTCTCCGATGGAAGGCACACAAAAGCCATGATGATTGCATGTTAAAGATAAACTTATATGCTGCATCATACTCTCCCAGTCTGAAACATCAGAAGGAATTTGAAATATTGGTTTGAATTTAATTTGGAATGTGATTTACCTGTTTTAAAATATATCAGGACTATGCTCTTGCTACTTTGGAGGAGATTGGAGTTTGAGTTTTGATCCATGTGTGAGACTCTAGGGCATGCATGCAGAGGCTTTATTTGTCATGGCTGCGTATAACATATTCTTATCTATTTAATGTCAATTCAAAAAATTAATCATGTCCAGGTGGCTGGAATGCAATTAATATTAATTGACAATTGAGTTAATCAAATCCGCTTGTATACAGTGTTTGCAAACAAAGCTCAAATAAAATAAGTGGTACAGTGTTTCAAGCACCAGTGTGACTGAGATGTTTCTTTACTCAGCTATCAAATGGATATTGATGTATGTCTAATAGGCTTGGTTTATTAATATTATTATTATTTGCTCATCCTTTTGTTTTTCTGGGTTTTATGTTCTCTTTTTGGATGCACATGTGTGTGTGACTGTTTGTTATGAGTGACTAAGATAGTTCTCAGTTCTCTTGTATTGATAATAACTTGATTTTATCTAAAACTATGGTCATGATGCAGAATGAACTGGACTATAGTGGAGAAGAACCATCAATGTCCCCTAGAACACCACATCAACAGCAGACTTCCCAACCTATTCCATTCACAAATTCCACCTTTCTGGTTTCTTCAGGCTCATCTGGCCTAACAGCAACTGCTCAGGGCACTCGTTCTGAACACTCTGATCAACAACCCAAGAATACAGTTTTCTCAAATGCTTTGTCGAGTCCCATTCGCAGGAGTCTCCAGAACTATCACATTACTCAGGGGGGCTACTGTCCGCAAGGTGGCTCACCTTCAGGAAATGGAACCCGCAACAACGAGCCCAACTTTCTTCAACACCATAACAGGGATCCTAATCCTCCCAGCTCCAATGATTCTTCTATGGACATCTAAGATAGCAGGTCCCACAAGCTTCTTTCCATGTTTGGTTATAAGACTTGGATGACTGTTGCAGTTATGTTGCTGGTTTGGTTGTTGCAGTTCTCTTCAAGAAGAAAGCAGATGGAAATGGTTACTCCATACTAGAATAATCACATGATGCTGTTAAACTTGCTGAAGCGTGTGAAGAAGGAAAGCTTAGTGGTGAGTTCTCATGGAGCAGAATGCTTATACATTGAGCACCATAACCTATCATTTGCTATCTTTTTTGTTGTTTTTTTTCAAATGGTTAATTTGGTTTATGTCATACGTAAAGTGCTTTGTTGAATTGGTCACACTACTTATAAATTGGTATCAGCAGTTGCATTTTCTTATATTGTTTTGTTCTTCATGATGTTCTGGTTTATTAGGATGTGTTTTTAAGTGATTATTTCGCAAGTGATGTGTGCTTTCCATGATTTGCTTCAGTATGTGTTATTATGCTGAAGTTTAAATTAAAATGCTAAGAAGATAGATTAAAGCATTGATACCATCAAGGAGTTATATAGGAAAGGGGAAAACAATGTTATGAATCATTCGTTTGTGCTATGCTAGATTGCTTCAAGTAGTTGAAAATCTTCAGATGAAAGAAAGAAACTAGCTTGAAAAGGTCCCTATTCATACTTTCCACTTGGTGTTAACTGGTTTTACACTGCATTTTTTTCACGTCATTCCCTTTGATTCTTCCTTGGATTATGATATTTCCCTTGAGCTGTCCATTCGTTCATGCCTGAAACACCATCATTACAAGGTGCCCAAGATCCATTGCACAGCACCTTAATTATTAAAAGTGCCAATTATTGTATACGGGAACTAGTTGACGTGTTTAGCAAGTCTCCAACGTAAATGGTTCAAACTTCTATAACGGCATGAATCGTATTTTGTACATTCCACCAGAAACAAAGAAACAAATAACGTTGCAGAGCCTTCTGATTCCTGCCCGAGTAGCAGCGCAGCTGCTGGTACGGGATGTCGGGGGCTATTTGTAATCTTATATCATAAAATGATCATGGGGTCCAAAGCAATCCCAATCTCACATGCTCAAGTCTCTCCTTGCAATGGCTTGACAAGAGATGAATAAGCAGCTTACCTTGCCAGCACTACTCACTCGCAATCAGTTCTTGCATATGAGAATCCCAATCCCGCATGTCCATTCTTTATTTCCTGATGTTTCTGTTTCCTTAATCTGCTTTTATTTTTATCCCTGTAATTCCTAGACTCCCATGGAAGTGGTATTGTACATTACTGACCCACAACTCGTCTTTTCTCGCCAAAAGCACATTTACGTATATTACTTTTAAGGAACTTAAATTTGATAGACAGATGAAGAGAGAAATGCAACACAACCACCTTTAGATGTCCAGCGAGATTGGCTCTTCATAATTATCACAACAACCATTGCATCTTCAACACACGCCCACACACACACAGACATACAGAGGTCTAGAATTATGCTTTTGAGTGAGTGCATAGGTGACTGACGCGTTTCCTATCAAGTTTGTCCAACTTTTGGCGCTAACCGCATCCATGTATCTAAATAATGAAATCTAAACTTGATATTTATATTCACAATTGATGAGAGCCGGTGTTAGGGCATTTCTTTTGTGTATAAAAACAGGAGCAAAATCTCTTGACAATACAGAGAAAGGAGTCTCGTCAAAATACCTAGAATTCCAGGTTAATGGGTGTTTTGACCTCGAAGAAAATAACCTGCAAAAAAAGAATACCTTGGCCGCTGCCATACAAGAAAGCGTGGGGCAAGAAGCTCAAAGAGTGTCGGTGAAGAACTCCAGCCCAACAAGTTTCTCCTCTAGTTGTTCATAGACTAATTAATAGAATAATTTATTTTTTCACGGTGGAGTTATAAGAAAGGGTAGATTGTGGAGAACTCCATATTTGACTAATCTGATTCAAGGTGGGATATTTTCCTTGTCGAATAAAGTTTTATTTGTATGGCCCAAAGACACTGACCCTTTACAGTCCAAGTTGAATGGATATTTGGTGTTAAAACAAAATTAATGAATAGATAATTCATATGATTGAGAGAATTGATGAAGACATCTAGGTATGGAAAGAGAAACGACTACCATTCCCGTGTTGCCTGTTATTGACAATTCAAGGCCCTAGTTCTTGACAAAGAAAATCCAGGGATGATCTAATCCAAGGAGATATCCAAGTTTGGAAAGACAAACGAAGCAAGCTAGTTGATCATAATTTGGACGTACATCTTAGCGTTTTCCACAGCAAACATGATCGAATTCCAAGCTTCATCATTGATGTCCACTTCAAAAGACTAGAAATCTTGTCCCCAACATGAGAGTGAAAAACCAAAAAAATTACTGTAGAAACAGGCCTCCGCATAGTAGAGTGGAATCTAAATGATTGGCCGAAGCTTTTACAGGGTTATACGATAAGTTTTACACGAGATTCATTAATTTACTGCCTTGTTTTTTCTCCTTCCTGGCCCTTCGCTTGCATCATGACAGGCACATTTCCCTTTCACAGGAACTCAGCATTTCCTCGGAAGTTGCAAGTCAACTTCTGATAAAGTTGGTGGCCCTCATCTATGCATTGAAGTGACATTGTTTCTACTTTGAGAGCTGGCTGTGCTGCTTGTGTGCGACCCACTGGACCTTTCTTATTTCTGGCACCCATAAACCTCACAACCATTCCAAAGAAGCAGAGACTGTGATCAATTACTTTGCGCCGGTTGCTGCTATATATGAGTGTTAGCTAGTACTTTTTCATTGGATTTCCTGTGATGTAACCTAACCTACTTGTAAGAAATAGGATGCACTGAAAAGAGGAAGATTTCCCGGCCAAATGTGTTGTAAAATCCAACCAAAAACTCAACGATTCCACTACCTAATTGAATTAGCTTAAAAAATAATCGGATTTCAGGGAATCCAATCCAATCAATTTGGTTGAACCAACAAGTAACCCGGTGTTTATTTTCTTTTAAAGTAAAAACATGGGAAAATTACCCTTCACATTTCCAGTTGCCAACCGGAGGATGGAGAAGAAACCTGCCACAAAGAGATCTCAAAATCATTATTCCAACGTTGTTGGACTTATTTTCAATAAATTCATGTTTTTTTTTTTTTCAATTAATGATCAACTCACCTGACTGGATTAAGGGGTTGCCAGACAATTTGCATTGTTGTTTACTGCATATAATATATCTAGTCATTAAAAATTTGGTGAGATTGTGGGTTGGTGGTTGAAGACGATGATGGTTGGTGAGGGATCAGAGGAAAGAAAATATGATGACTAGGTTTGGTGTTTAGAGAACAAAGAAAAGTCAAATGACATCTAGGGTGCTTATGTAGAGGTAAAAGACTGACAGGGTGTTTTTTTAATCAATCAGAATTTTATAATATATAATGTAAGTGTTTGAATTAAATAAATAAAATAATAACAATACACTAAATAATTATTTTTTTAAAAAAATACTATAGCTTGTGATACCTAAATTTTGTATTTTCATGATTTAAGATCGTGTTTATCATAATTTTTTAAAAAATTAAAAAATATATTTTTATTTTTTGTTGTTATTTTTTTTTGTGATTTTAGATATTTTTATGTAATGATATAAAAATTAATTTTTAAATAATAATAAAAATATTATTTTAATATATTTATATACTAAAAATATTTTAAAAAACAACCTCCGATATACTCTTAAACAATTATAAAATCATACAATGATTACTTTGAAAATTTTATTTATGCTTCTAATATAAGATAGATACAAGTAAATTATAAAAATTTATGCATTTCTTTTTTTTCTTTCAATGCATTTTTTATATATAAAATAAATATTACAATCACAAACAATTTGTTTTCATTTTTTAATTAAAAAAACAATTTAACAAGTCTTTTAATATAGGGTCGGGTCTTAAGTTATTTACTCAAGACCTTGGAAGTAAATTGATCTTCAAGAAACTCGAAGGGGTGGTGATTTTGCCACGCCACCCATTTATTAAGGCCCCTCACCATTTCAGAAGGCTAGAAGAGGTGTTATGATGTGGAAAAACCACCCTTCAACTTGAAGTAACCATTGTTAGGCTATATTTATAATAATTTTTATATACTAACAGTAAAATATTCTTCTTTTATAAAATTTTAAGACCATTAAATATTTCATTGAAAAATAAATAACATCAAATATTTGAATTAATGCATTTTATCACAAGAAATAAACTCCATGTAACAATAATAATTGTAATAAAAGTTTACATTTTAGGTATTTGTAAACTTGAGAAAGAGAAGAGAGAAAAAGATAGGAAATAAAGAGTTAAGAAACAAAACATGTGGCGGTGCTATTGCTAATTACCATGTTATCACACACACACACACACATATATAAATGTCTCTAACCAAAAGTTTACATTTAATGTCCCTAACCAAAACTTCTAACAATTAGACAAAACTAATATTGATTTTCCATTAAATGCTGTAGCAAGTGTGGAACTTCCTACCACAAACTAATTTGACCTCCAAATGCTAGCCAATGAGAATTTTCCTAAACCTTTACCTTTTTTCTTCTCCCTCCTTACTTTGTCTCTATAAAATCGAACTTACTCTTCATAAATATTACTTAATCAATCCAATTGATAGACATATATAGATTATATAAGTCCACACCATAGATATGAAATATAAAAATAAAATTTATCAATTGATCTATCTATCCATTTATCTATCTATAGAGAGAGAGAGAGAGAGAGAGCAAGAAATAAACACTGTAAAACTAGGGTTATTTACATGGATAATGGGATATATAAGACTAAGGCTTAGATATCTAGGTTGGTTTCTTAAATAAGGCATTCCTTTTATTGTGAAGCTATAGCTCCAATAAAGTCTAGTATATGGATTGGATTAAAGGTAACACTGAATTCCACATATATTTTTCTTAATTGATTGAATATATACAATTTATACATGACAATAAATATCTTGTCCTCAACTATCTTAGATAAAGTTTTTGACCTTAAAAAAAAAATCTTGGAACTCCATAAAATTTTTTCTCAAAGCCTCCAATCATACTTGAAATCTTTAGGCTTTTTCCCTGGTAGCAAAGAGTTTGTTCCTTAAATCATCTTAAGTGACATTTACCTTAAGAATCACTTATCAAGATATTTATTTAATTATAAACCACTTGAAACTTTCTTTTAATATACCCCAACTAAAATATGCTTGTATGTTATCCTACATTGAGGTATAGGCCATCTTAAGGTTCCTTAGTTTGACCTCTATAATATACTTTTTCTTTCTTGCTCATTAAAGAGTTTTATGGGTTTTCTTGTGTTTGACAATGACCTCTCTCATATGGTTCACATCTTGGTTATCCAACACCTCTAGAAATATGCACATATAAAAAAAATATGTTAAAAACAATAAATGATTAGAAAAAACAATGATAAACTAAATGACAAAGTTATGCAATATTTTTTTTTTTTTACATTTGAGGTTATTTATCCAGTCAACTCAAGTAGTGACTATAAATCTCATCATATGTCAATAAGATATATGAAGGAATTATTATAATAATCTTTAACTATCTCACCACTTTAAGGTTAACCTTTCTAAAGTTAGACTTTTTACCGACAATTTCCTTTTATAATATTCCTCTCCTCTTTTATCAGGGTAAGGGAAAAAATTTAATTATAGAAGAGTGAAACAAATATATCTTTAAATCATTGTTCAACTTCTATATGAACACTCTAGACAAAGGTTTTAGGAAATTATAGTCTTTATAACTGTAATTAGATATAAAGAGAGTATCAATACCAAAAAAGCCTTTATCAATAAAACTTGAATATCAATCTCCATAGTGATGGAAACCTTTTCTCTTAAAGTGAATAACAACATTCATAATTATTTTAGGAGGTTTAAATATGTTTGAACCCTAACTAAGAGAGTACAACTACCACTACTTTTTTTTTTCTTATAGGAGTCGTAACTCTTACTATTATTTTCTCAAGAAAACTAAACTCATCCATGTTGATGGTCTATACTTCATCTCTTCTCCAATCATAGCTTCACTTATGTCAAAAGATGAAGATCCCTTTCTCGGTGCCAATAAACATCCCTCTAAAGACTTAACTCAAATCTCTATTTCTTTTTTAGCTGTTAACTTTACATAAAAACAAAGTTAACAATAAAATAAAATGAATAAAAAATAAAAGATAAAGAGGTCAAATACTTTATAATGCCCTTTCACAATTTTATTAATGTCATGCTCGATTAAGGTTAATGCCAAGTTAGCACATGTTTTCTCCTCATTAAAACTTAAATGAGGTTTATTGTTCACCTCAGAATGAGATAACCTTCAATAGTATAAGCAATCTTACATCAATTGTATACCATATCTAGATAAAACTGACCCATTTCTTGTTAGTCACAGGCTTGCCTTGTAGAATCCTTTTCATAACACATACGAGGTTCATTGAAAAATATAAAAAATTAACATATATCATTCCCACTATTGGTATGAGGACCAAATGGTAATATGTCCTAAAGATGCCAATAACGAAAGTTTTTCAGACCTAACATCCTTCTAGTTTCATATTGCTCCTAACACGTGTATGGTTTTGATGAGGTGACAACACAAATAATATTAGGTTAAGCATAAGATTGTTTTGCAAGTGTTATATTTTCTATCGCAAATCATTAATTTTATAAACTCTGGAGAAATAAATATTGACATAAACATGCAATCATCTTTTATCCGAACACTAGAAAGCTCTTAATCCATAACATATTGAGTATAAAAACTTAATAGGTAAAATGTTATTTATAGTTAATTCGATTGTTATAGGTTTGTTGAAATAATGTTTTTAAAAATCAATTTAGAGGTCATTAGATTTAACCATTAAATCAAAATGGTGTCTATCTTTTTCATTTTTTTAATCTATTCCGGTCAAGTAGTGGTGTCTTTTGTTCATATCAACGACAATTAAACCTAATTGAGAAATGATTAGAAATAGTAAAATTAGTTGAATTACATCATCATAAAGAAACTAGAAAGAGTATAAGGGTGGAAGATTTAGACAGAAGATGCGCCATCAAATAAGCAATTGAAGAGTGGACTTACTTTTTAGTTAAAAGAAAGAGGGCAATCAAACAAGAGCCACCTCTCTCTCTCTCTCTCTCTCTCTGAAGTATATTAACTTTTGATTTTAATTTTTTTAAAATTATGAAATTAATATTTTTAATATATTAATATAAAAAATGTATTTTAATAGATTTCTAAATATAAAAAAAAATAATTTTTACCCGCACACTGCTTATCCGTTTCCCTTCCCACTGTCACAATAATAAATAGAGCACTGCACCCTAAGATGATAAATAAGAAAAGGAGGTGGGGCCCAATCGCTATCATGCGCCATGGAGCCACGATCCCTATCCACCTTTTAAATAATTTGAACCAGGAGAAAAACTCAATCTTTCTTTCTTTTCGTTTTTTTTTTATTTTCCACTTACTAATAGCTTCATTTCACATTTTATTTACTTGCTGGCTACACTATTCTCAAATTCCTCGCCGATTTATTCGATCCGACATGCCGGCGCCGCCGTTTTAGTCCTCCAGATTCTCTCGTAGATCTATCGCGTCGCTATCAGGTACTAAAAAGATTTTCTGTTTGGTTCCCGAGAAAAAAAAGAAAGGAGATATCCACTTTGTTACAGCCTACAGCGAGTAAATTTAGCAGCTGAATTGCTCTTGTTTACCGCTCTGCTTTTTTTTTTTTTTTTTTAAGAGAACAAATGTGAATTGATGCATGTCAGCCATCTTTCTCTCGTTAAACAGTTGAATCCTGTTTGGGATGCGTTCAAGTCATATTTTTTTACGCAGCTCATGATCGATACCTGTATTTTTTTTTAATGGTAAAAAATGGGGTTGACCATGTTTATTTGATGACTTTGTATTAAATGGGCTCTTGTAACTTCGATCAGATTGCTGATGTTGGCGATCTAACTCTTTATATTAATGTCATTTTCATTGCCACTTTTGGATAGCTTTTTTTTCTTTCCCGTATGTGGTTCTGGGATTTGAAGTTTGTAGATCACCGTGATAAATCTAACATTTCGTTGGTCGGAAACGAATATAATTTGTGCAATTCTCATTTTCATAATCACTAATATCTGGTTGTTTTTGTTAATATTTGATTTTTTGTGGTGTTTTGATGGCAACCTATCTGACCATTAAATAATTATTCTATGAAGGGCTGGTGTCATTGTTAGTAGCAAGGGGGTGTGTGGGGAGCGATACAGAAATTATATTTTGATGCCCAGATGATCAGAACTAATGTTATTGGCAGTGGAAGGAGGAGGGTTTTTCTCTTCTTCGGCTTCTGGGTATAGCAAGGGCTTGACCCTTCTTCTCTTGGGTCAGAAGCACGAAGACAAACCCATGAGAGTTACGCCGTGGAATCAGTACCAGTTGGTGGACCAAGGACCTGACTCTGACCTCCAGCTGGCTTCCTTGAAGAACCGGCTTTCCCACGGCTGCGCTTCTTTTGTCTGCTTTGGTCGCGCTTCCGCCGGACTTGAATCCCCATCACCTCTCAAAGTAGGTCCTGCCCAACAGCAAGATGTCTTCCCAGATCCTCTTGTTGCTGACAGGGGAAAAGATATTACAACTGAACTCGAAGGTGATAACAATGCAATAAAAGTGACTCTTAAGAGTAGTTTGAAGAAGACATCAAAAAGCATTCCATTTCCTGTTGAGGATGCTAATCAGAGCGAGCTATTGAACGACAAAGGTAGTAATATACCTGGTCATACAGAAAGGAGAAAAGTGCAGTGGACGGATGTTTGTGGGAGTGAGCTTGTTGATATCAGGGAATTTGAACCAAGGTATGGGAGTACCTTATCTTGATCTAAATTTTGATGTTATGAGCTCTGCATTAAGTTTAATTTTATGTTTCAAGCATATCAGGGAGATTGTAAAATGGATTTTTTTAAATCTGTGCTCTTGTCCATGCGGGCATAAACCTCCGTTATATGTCCCTCTAGGGGTACCACTGTGTCTTTTTTAATTTCCAAGTTACATCTACATAAGTTCTGAACATGGAATCTGCTTCACATGAGCTTTAATGGGTTTGTTGTCTTTCAGTTGGAATACTACATGAGATGTTTATTTTTGAGTCATTTTGTGTGACTCGTCCATATCAGTACAATCTTAAGATGATCAGGTTACTCGCAATCCTAAAAAGTGACAATTATATTTTGATTGCTTGACAAGGAAACAAATAAAACTTCCAGCAAGTTTGACCAATTTTGCACTAACAAGTGGATGTTAAGTGAGCTATATGATAATATGAGCATTCAGCTTGAGCCTTAACGCAAGTGATAAAAGGATGGGATGTATTTGGAGATGCTGAAACTGAGTAAAACACGAAGGATTTATGATTGTGATTGACCATAGCTATGAGGGATGAGGTTTTGTGTCCTTGTTCCAGAGAAGAGTCAAAAGTAAGGGCTTACATCAGTTCTTCTCATTTCCTTATCATGAATTGTGTTATTTGTAGCGGGTTCTTATTTCATCAGCAATTTTGAGTTTCTTTATATTGTTTTTGTTCACAGGTCTTTGCTAATTCATGTCCATTTGCATTCCACTCTTTTTCCATGCACATTGTCACTTCCCATTGTACATTCCTTTCTGTAAATCAGCTCTGTTTTATCAAACCATTTCCTTTCCATGCACACGATCAAACTAGCTGAAGGGCTGAAGTGAAATGTTGGTGATATATTTATTGCATGTCTCTCTGAGACTTGCCAAAAGATAGATATCTTAATTTTATATTGACCACGGTGCATGTTTGTCATTTGCAAATGGCAACTCTCAGAATTTACAGCCCGAAATAGCAATGTGGCCTCAAGTCTCTTTCCTATTTTGGCACTGGTTCTGTTCTTCTACTGTCTTCGATTGGTTATACTGGATCTTCTGTCAGTCTGACCAATGTTTAAAGTGCGTCTATAGATGTCATTTTGTTTGTTCCTTGCTTCCATGGAGAGGCATTATGTTCAAGTATTATTGGACTATGATTTGGGCATCCATTTCCTGCATCTACAACAGCCCCTGTCCTATGCATATGTGACGACTGAAGAAAGCTATAAATGTTGGGTACCATTGGAGTCAGCAAGTTGGTTTCCTACGTGGCATGGTTTCTATAGTAATGTGTGAAGGAGTCCACTTGTTTTGTATAGAGGTTGTTGGTCGCGTTTTGTTATGTATTATGCAGAAACATAGCTTTCTTCATCCAGAATTTCTTACCCAACTCCTATCTCATTTTGGTTTCCTTTCTATCTGGCTAATATTTCATTATGACAAATTTGCTGATTCGTAAACTTAATTCATGACAGTGAAACAGGTGGATCAGATGATGATTTTGAGAATGGAAATGAAAGAAGTTGTTCATGTGTGATTATGTGATCAATTACCAAAGTTTTGGCACCCAAGTTCTCTCTCAAGATGCCTGGTACATCACTTGAATTAGCTACTGCGAACAGAGGTCATCTGCTTTGTCCCTGGATCAACTGATTTTTGTTAAAGAAGAAGAGTGATTGAGTGCATATGAAATGCTACCATAGCCAGGAGTTCTGCATCTGGCAACGCATCCATAGCGAATTAGTGAGAAGTTCTATATCTGGCCACGCCTGTTGGATTGATCATTTGTGCCTATATTCAAATGATAAGGATTTAAATTTTGTTACTCTAATATTCACGCTGTTTTATCACCTTATTCTTGTTACTTGCGATTGCCCTGCCCATTGTTTTCTCAATTAATGTCTCATATTATTTTTTGCCATTTACTGGTAGTTTGATGGATTAGCTTGTATGCTCCCTCCCTTTTGTGACATGATTCACCTTTACCATTTATATTCAGTCTTCAGACTAATGAGAAAGCTTTTCTAGGAATCACATCAACACAAAACCAAGCTGAACTGTTTCTCTTTTTCTCTTTATTTCGAGGATAGATCTAAGAGCAACCCGAAAGGAATTTTCGAGGTATTAGTCACGTTTGCTGGTCAATCTCTGGTATGCACAAGCTTTCAAACCATGGTATTTTTTTTCAGCCTACAAAACTATATTAAGACATTATAAAGTCAAAAACTTGGTATATAATAGTTGAGAAATATTTTTGAAATAATAAATATATAAGCCTTATGAAATTTAATTTTCAATAAATCAAATTTTAAAGGATCAAATACATAAATACAATTCAACCACATAAAATGATCTAAATGAAGAATGAATAATTAAAAGCAAAAAACAAATATGAACTCATTTGTGTTAACTTGTAAAAACTTACCAATCAGGTTATAAGATTGTAATAACCTAATAAAAAAAACACAAAACCTAGCATGCAATTAAAAAAAATGTCAAGTAATGGGATTAAAAAAGAAAACAAGTAAAAAAAAAATGTCAACTCGTGTTAGCATATAAAACTTGTGATTCAGACTATTTAATTAGAAACATCAAATTTGAAAAAAAAAATGAAGATTAACTTTTAATAAACCAAATATCAAAGATTGAAATTTATATAAAAAAAAACAATTAAAATTATAAGGATCAAATTTGAGAAATGTTTTTTTGAAAGGATAGATAGTTTTGGATTGATGGGTAAAATGGAAAGAATAATTAAATTAACAAAATAAATATAAGAAGAAACCCTCAAAAGAATAAGGACCAAATAAAATAATTTTTTATTTATGAAAGAATAAAATTGAAAAAAATGAAAGATTATAGAAAGGGTAAGAAAAAAAATAAATAAAAAGAATAAAGACTTGAATTGAATAAAAAATTAATAAATTTAGATAAAAGGTTGATTTTTTTTTCTTAAAAAAATCCTAAAAAATGATTAAGGACAAATTTTATGAATCAAAAGAATATAGTATGACATTCAACTACATGTAATTAAGGGGATTATCTTTAAAAAAGTCAACACAAATTTAAAGAAAAGAGAGAGAAAAGAAGAAAAAAAAACATTGTAGATGATAGTCCACCAAGAAACAACCAATACATGTCATCTCTTGAAGAAGAGAACATCGTTGGAAATCTAATGACATGATGGAAGAAAGTTCTTTACCATCAGAGTAAGTTGCATGTGCTACCCAAAGATAACAGAGCAACTAACATTTCAATGTGTGTAACATATTTCTCTTTTTATTTTTTTATTAAATTATTATATTGCTCAAGGAACAAATAATTACCATGAAAAAATCTTTATCAAACTATGCAAAAACTCTTAAAGCTTGAAAAATTGATTTTAAAGGCAATTAAGATATCATATTGTGCTTAAAAAAGTAAAAATAAAAAACTAAAAATGACCATGGTGTTTTTTTTTTCAAAAAAGGAATCAAGTAATTTTACCATGAAACAATTGAGAAAAAATCGAGTTGCCCCTTAACAAACATAAAATGGTAAATGAACCTCGTGAAAAAATCATTTACCCTATAATTAGTTCAATTGATATTTTTGTCAAGAGCAAAATTATCAATTCATTATTTTAATCAATAATTAATCAAGGCATATATACAATAATATTTTTCTCATATATTTTATGTTTTTGTAATACTTAGTGATTATTTATACTTGGTCCAAAAGTTAAGAGTTTTTTTCTTCCAAATATGACTTCCTCACATGCATGTTTGTTTGATATTGTAGTTTGTAGTATTTTTCAACCTAATATATATATATAAATTATGTTTTAAAAAAATTATTAATTTTTGACATTAATACATTAAATTTGTTAAAAGTATCAATTAGGTGAAAGAAAGTAAAAACTTACATGTTGCAGTGTAAATTTATAAGAAACTTTAAACCATATGATGTTTTTACCGTAGTTTGACCTTGTTAACACCTACACAAAACACTATAGACTTACTATTTATTTCTAATAATTCTTTTTGGTGCTCAAAATTTTATTTTATGTGATTTAATCATAATTGAAGGTTAACCGCTTATAAGTTTTTAGTCAATGTTGAAATTGAAAGAATGAGGGGTTGAAATGAAAAGGTGTCAAACATGGATGACATGCTAGATATTTCAAGAAAAATACTCTAAGATCATCGATATTTAAAAGTAATGTAAATAATACAATTTAGATCCCTCAAAATTTATAAAAATCATTATTGGTATATAAGCTCATTTGTGTTATTTTTCACTCTCTGATTAAGGATAGGAGAGAGAAAGGTGTCAGTAGATTTTGATGATAAGAGAGAGTCACAATTCACTTCATTTTCAATCAACAAAATGGATTTTAATGGTGTCCAAGGATCCATAAAGATGAAAGATGCTTCATAGTAGTTGTTTAACGCTTCAATATTGCATTAAAAATTAGATTTAGATTGAGAAAACCAAAACTAACCCACTTTGATTTTAAGTTTTCAAGTTAGTTTTTGGATATTCAAAGTTTATTGGTTGATTTGTGGGTGTTAGAAGAGTATTATTAAAGTGTTTATAGGCTTAAATGACTTGAAAATTGAGTTTTTTTTTTTTTTTTATCATGATAAGTGATGCCTTGATTTTTTTGACTCCCATAATAATGCTCAAATCTAAGTTCTTAGCAAACATATTATCTACTTAATTCTTTTTAAATAGGGGCAAATTACTTATTTTCCTCCCATTTTAAAAATAAAAAATCAGATTAAATCCCGACACGCGGGGTTATTCTTGAAGACCCACTCGCATACCTGAGCTTTTCCTTGCAATGGCCCAGGCCCTCTAGACCATAGACTCAAGAGTCTTTGCTATTTTTTGATTTTTTTAAGGGTTAAAAAGAAATTTGAAAAAAAAAAATAATGAACTTGATTGAATCCATGACCCAGACGATATGCTTGATGAGTTAAAATGCGACATCTAGACTATTTTTTTCTTCTTCTAATTTAAAATTGATATTTTATCCTAGTGTTTTTTTTCTTAAATAATTTTTAAACTTATGGTTTAATTAATATCCCTCCTTTGTGATATTTTTTATTTATTTAAAGTGTTTTGGACATATATATATTTTTTTAATGGCTTGTGTTGGTGTTGTGTATTTAGTTTTTAGAATGATTATTCTAACTCATCTATATTTTTTATGAATATTTTACATAGATGAGCTTTTTTATAATAATAAATATTAATTTTTCATATAATATTTCAAATATATGAAGTCCTGCATAATATTTTTATTATTTTATTTTAGTCCATTAGTTTAATATGTGTGTCTTTTTCTATTATAGTTTAATAATATAAAAATATAATTCTAATAAATAAACTCAACAAGCATGATTGGATAAAAATTATGCCTTACAAAATTAAATATCTTGATATATACCTATTTATTGATAATTCTTTAATATATAAAACCATGTCAAAAAAATCAATATATATATATATATATGAAGAAAAAACAATCTATTATATATATATGAAGAAAAAACAATCTATTTCACAGCGGACAAATAGCTAGTCAAAAACCAAATCGCGTCAACAAATAACTTATTACACGCAGTGATTTCTGTGATGAGCGAATAGAAGAGGGGCATGTTGGTAACATCCCACATGCTCGGGTGGCTGTTAGGCGCCAAAGTCACCGCTCCTTATCCACACACACCTCTTCCCTTCTGTTTCTGAGAACACCTCACGTACACAAAATCCCTCCTTAACCAAAAAGAGAGAGAGAGAGAAAATAAGAAACAATTATCCTACTGGGAGAGAGAGAGAGAGAGAGAGAGAGAGATTGAGTACTCGGATTAAGAAAGAAGTGAAGGAAAAAATGTCAGTGGCATCCTCAATTCCGTACATCAAAATCCCAAACCCTTCCTCCTCCTCATCATCTTGCTCCTCTCTATCGTCCTCTTCATCAACTTCCTCGACATCTTCTTACTATAGGTTTTCCCCAACAACTAAGCCTTATATTGTGACCATAAGGAGCTCGCAAGCTGAAGGGCCTGTAAGGAGACCCGTGGCCCCTCCTCTTAGAGAACCTTCCTCGCCTGCATCACCATCGCCTCCCTTGAAGCCTGTCCCTCCTTCTTCATCGTCTTCTCCAGTGGTTCCACCACCAAAGCCAGCTGCTCAGGTGGCTTTGGAGGACAAGAATTTGATTACTTTGGAGTTTCAGAGACAAAAGGCCAAGGAGCTTCAAGAATATTTTAAGCAGAAGAAGCTTGAGGAAGCAGATCAAGGTCCTTTCTTTGGGTTCTTTGGCAAGAATGAGATTGCTAATGGGAGGTGATCATTTTTTTTTTTGTAGTTTTTCCTGTGCATTTTGGATTTTTTGAAAGTTTAGGTTATCTGGGATAGATTCGTGGGGGTTCCCCAAGTTGATGGTTACATGTCCTGAATAGTGAAATTGAACGACTAGGCCAATCAAAACGATACATTGTTCAGTAGAGAAAAGAGAAATGATGATATGGCTTCTTCCCTCTAAAATGGCTAGTTTCTTGCCATATTAGTTTCAGTCATCTTCGTAGTTAGAACACATAATAAGAGCTTATGCATGAGAACCTTGCCCTGCTTTATTAAGAGTGTAAATTAGTTTGTGCAAAGAAGTCTCGCATTGGAATGATATTAGAAAGAATGCCCACATGACTAGATAACTGAAAGTATTTCAGATCCATTGTTCTTGCGCCTCTGAAAGGAAAAATGTGCATAGATTCCACCAACTATTTTTTTTAATTTCTGAATTCCATTAATTTTTCCTTTGTAGATAGTGCTTAAATAAAGTTGTTTTCATGGTAATGCTTCTCACGACATTGTGCCCCCCCTCCCAGTATTGTTCACTATCTTGGTGATTTTTTATGCTTCACCAATCAGTAGAGCGAGAAAGATGTTTTCCCCCTCTCATGTTTACCCCCAGATTTTCTAGATTTTTGTTTTGCAAGTGTTTTCTTTTCCTTTCCCCCCCCTTTCAAACCCAGCTCTTCCCTTTAAAATGTACTTTATTCGTTTTGAGTTTCAACATAATCCTTTATTAGGTTGCTGCAAACTGTTTGTAATTTATCCTGCGGTGACAAATAATAATAATAAAAAACTCCTTTCACGAATGAAAGAGAAAATGCGTTCACATATCTTTTCATGAAAAGTTAAAGCTCAACATTTTCTTGTTAGGAAAAGGTAGATAAGAACAAGGCATTGCATCGTTTAAACTTCAGAGGATGCAAGTTTTATGGTTGGTCAAGTGTCTGGTACCCTAAACTCAATTTACAAAGTCCTTAGCCTTACTACTTGATTTGGTTTCAAGGTTTTTCACATACCAAGTTCAAGTTAGGTTGCATTTATAGCTACAGTTACCGGAAATAATGTGGCTTTCTGATCTGATGCCTCGTGCATTTCTGTGCTTTGGATATTGGTTGAGCAGATGGGCAATGTTTGGTTTTGCTGTTGGGATGCTAACAGAGTATGCAACGGGCTCAGACTTCGTTGATCAAGTAAAGATACTTCTGTCCAATTTCGGGATACTAGATCTGGAATAACTTCACGCATGATCCCGGAGCTATGGATACCTTTTGATCTCTACAATTGGCTTCTTCCTCCTCAAAGACACCTATACGTTTTGATTTCTGTAATTGCTGTTGCATATACATTGTTTTGCAATTTCTTCAGTAATCTATTTGTTTTGCAACTTCTTCAGTAATCTACTTTATATTCCCTTCGCATCACTAACAAGTATAATTGTGAGCTGAATTTTCTCTGTTTGCTTGATTTGCAAGGATACAAGTTTGTTTTGATCAGTACTTTACCAGGTGCTAAAGATATTGATGTTATCACGACATGTTTGAATGATAAGAGTTTCATCGAGGCTGGATCTTTGAATGATAAGAGTTTCATCGAGGCTGGATCGCCAATGCTCTACGAGCAACCCTCAAAAGTATAGAGAGATCGACTTGCTTGTTGCCTGTTCTGTTAGCAGCAAGAATGATATTCCAGTGAGTAGTCGACCTCTAGCTTATCAGGGAATGAACTTAAGAATCATTGGAAAACATTCTTGCACCTAAACTGGCCACCAGGAGATCAACGAAGCCATCAAATTTCTGTAGCAATTTGGAACAAGAAATTTCATCATGCATGCCACCAGCGGTTCCGCTGGAGTAGATGGTAGCTGATCATTCCTACTCCTTACTAAGCATAAATAGCTAGCATAACTAGCACAGTAGCATGTCAGCTCGTGAAGATGTGAATTTGCAGAATACAACTACAGTCACATAACCTAAAGGAAGATAAACAAATTAGCATCATAATTGGTGATTGCTATTCAAACAAAACCCCTAATAAGCAGATATATTTACAAATACAAGGTCTCATGACTTGGTCCTCCCTGCGGGCTATCTTCTACTCTGGTGGCATTAGGTATTTGTATAAATAGTCACCTTTCTGCCTTTTATGTGAGCACAAATGTTCTGGATTTTATGGAACACATTGTCCAGTGTATCTCATACAAGCCTAAGACTATTGAGTGAATCATCTCCAGCATTCATTTACATACAGCGTATGCAAGAGTGACCAAAAACAAAGCGCATGCTACACGCATTCCCTTTTGCAAAAAGAACATCTTCGCCTCAAGTCTCTCCACTCGAGCCTCAACATTTGCCATTCGTGCCTCCAATAAAGCTACCCGAGCCTCCAACCTTGTATCTACATGCCCTGTGTTATTTCTAGTACCTGGTTCATAATCTTCAATTTGTGCTGAATCATCTTCCCATGGTTGATAGTGACACATTTCAATTCATGGAGTTAACTGCAACAACAGATGAAAATTTGCTAGTATGTTATCATAGCAAATACATCATGACATCCCATAGTGTTTAAACCTGCTCAAAAAATAGATCTTTGAATTTCTTATTTAGATGATATTAAGGAACAACCAGTTCTCATGTTCTGTTTATCAAGAGTGACTCTAACCAAACCGATCTCGGCCTCATGCTAATCTGTATCATGCAACAATAAAAAATAATTCTTTATAAATCCATTCATGGGAAGAAAATAGTATTCTCCTAAATTTTTGGCATGAAGAACACAAAATACAGCTAGAATGGCTACCAACCAAAACTATCTCCAGTCAATAATGTGCAATATCAGGGTTATCTAAAAAACCCAGCTCTTCATATGCAAATTTCGAAGATTCAATTCGATGAAGCAATTAAACGGGCTTCACAGCGACCCACAAACGTTCATTTATTAGAATAGCATTCTCCATCTCCCTTCAAGCTAATGGTATATGCCATTGCCCAGTCCTTCTGACGGATACAATTAAAAAAAAAACCTAAGAAATGAAAATACAATTAAAACCTAGGAACCTAAGAAATAAGAAAAGAGAAACAGCCTCATCCTAACAAAATATTTTGCATGAATCCAGTTTTTTTAATCCAAATCCTTCCTGACAATCTACACACATAAGTCATAAGAGAAAGAAAGAAAGAAAAGCATACCTCAACAACGCAGAGAATGATGAGCGAGATCCTTCTTGACGCGAAACCCCCAGAGTGCGTTATTTTTCTAGGCTGTCAAAACCCAAGAGAAATCATTGGATTGGAGCTTGTATCAGAAAAGAAAGACGGAATTAAAAGAGGCGACGGTCAGGTGCTAACTGCTGATAGCCGTTGCTATTGTTTTAGTGGTAGCAGTAGCACAGCACAGATCTCGGCCACATCAGACAGGGCCTCTATTTAATTTGATGACGTGGGAAAATCGTAATGGTCCAGTTCTATTGAATCGGTTCTTCCTTTTTTATTCTCATGGTTTTCAATTTCTAGTGCCTCCTTGCTAATGTGATCACACCGGCGTTTCAAACCATAATAGATTCACAACATTTGGTAAGTGTAAAATCAGTTTAATTTATTGTGAGATCCACCACAAAAATCGAGCGAAACTGCTTAATCTAAGAAGCAATTTCCTTATGCTTTTATCGAAACTGCGATTCAAGCATTAATGTAAAACCAATCGCAGGTTCTACGAAAAACAGGAGAATAGGAGAAACAAATGAGAAACTAGTCAAAAATGAAAAACAAGCGTTAACGCTTGAATCATTAACGTAAAATCAAATGAAAAACAAGTGTTTTTGTGATATTGTGCTATTCTCTCTCTCTCTCTCTCGAGGAATAAGAGAAAAACAATCGGACGATGATGACGTCTCTCTCTCTCTCTACAGAATCGATCGCAGGCACACCACCGACAATCTCTCTCTCTCCATAGAGGCAACTCTCTCCCCCCCACAGAGGCAACTCTCTCTCTCCATAACGGCAGCTTCCGATGCTCCTACCGGTCACCACAGGCCACCATCTTCGACGTCACCATCACATGAAGAACCATCTCGGTCTCCTTTACCCATCAGCCGTTAAAGTTGTCATCGTGGTCAATCAAACGCTACTGTTCACGTGAATTAATTCACGTAAACGGTGCAGCGCACTGTTTTACGCATGTTGTTTTAAAGCTGGACTTTGGCCCAATTTGGCTAGGCCGACCCATTTAGTTGAGTCAGACTCATTCTGATTTATTAAAAAAAAAAATATGTAGATAAAGATATGTCCTGATGAAAGGGAAAGACGCGTGACTTCGTTGCACTCCACAACCCTATTGTTTTTTTTATTGATTATGAATTAGAAACTTGCAACTGGATTTGACATTGGAATTATATCCTTATAATTGGATTGCAGATGTTATTACTAATGATATTGTTACCATATGTTGTTTCTCGATCAAATAGTAAGGAATCGTAGAGGCATTCACGTATCGATTTAGTTCGTAATGACATTGTAAGTAGTTTGATGACAGAATATAAATAAATATATGTTTTTATTCATGAATTATTAATTATATTTTACTGTAATGATTATTAATCTACAAAATTTTAAAAACAATTTATATATGTGTGTATATCTTTTAAAGTAATTTCACAAGTTGACAGCAATATGAAAAATATGATAACCAAACACATAAAAATGCTTTTTTTCAACCTCAAACTCAATTATAGTTTTAACCAAACACTTCACTACTTATTTTGAACCTCAGCTAAAAGTACTTTTCATGAAACTAATATTTTAAAATCTCAACCACAAAAACAAAAATAATACCAAACACACCCATAGTAAGACGTTTGGCCGCGGGTCAATTAAATCTTATCCAACACTAAAAAAAAAAAATCAATGGATAATAATTTAAGATATATCAAGTTAAATTTATTAATACGTGATATAGGGAATGAGATAAAAAAAAAGCTTGTAATTTTTTTTTAAAATATATAAAGTTTAAGATCTAATAATGAATAAAACTAAATTTTTTAAAACATATATAATTTTGTAGAATAAAATCTAATTCAACTCATACTAATTTGATAAAGTCATAACTCACGATATGAGATCGAGATAATTTAAAAAAAAAAAACCTAATAAAAATATCAAAGTTCAATATAAAAACTTGAAATCAAATCCATGTTATCTCTAGCAACTCCTCTTGGAATAACCAAAAAAAAATAAAAGTGATAAAAATAACAAAGATCAAGGACAAATAATTTAATGAAAAGTGATGAAACAAAAAAAACTTATAAAAAATCATGGAAAAACAATATAAAATAACCCGAGCGGACTTAACTAACCTTCCACTCGTGATTTGAGATGTTGAAAATAAGAGCCTAAAAAAAATCAAAGTCAAACAAAAAAACATTGAGAAAAGAAAATAAAAATTACCTTAGGTTAGCTCAATCAAATCGCTATCAAAATAACATAATTTAAGAGAAGGAAAAATAGAGACCAAGCTTAGGGAAAATAATTTTAAAAAAGCTTCTCAAATTTATATTTTGTTCTAAACACATTGCCATTAGATGGAAAAAATAAGAGCCCAAAAGCCTAAGAGGTATGGGTGTTGTGATCTGTTTTAGTGATTTGTTGGCCATTACAAAATTATTAAAAGGTATGTTAGTATTTTTTTTTTCTAATTTTTCGCACAATAAAATAAAATATTTGTATAAAAGTTCAATAAAATCTAAAATGGTTGACAATGACTATTTCATTTTTCCAAAATTTTAAAATTTCTAATTTACTCTTAAGGTAAAAAAAACAAAAAACAAATTAGAGTTGTTAATTGAATGTTTTTCTAGTTTTTTTCTCTTTAGAATACAATAAAAATATATTTTTACCCTTAAGAAAGACAAAGAACAATGAAGTATTCATATAAGAGAGAACTATGTGTGCTGAGATCATGATTGAAATCTACTAATAATTTGTGAAAATTAGAGATTTAGACTACCTGAAGTATTTTTAGAATGAAGATTGTTTTTATTATCATATTTTATTTATTTAATTTTAAAAAACATATTTCTAATTTATATGTTTTTTCTAGTGCATTAAACATTGTTTAACAGTTTATTTTAATAATTAGATTTGTGTTAGTTAATTACTAATTTAGACTCATTAGCTTGAAACCTAAAAGTAATTCATTGTGACTTGTTATGATGAGAACAACCAAATTGTCAAGCGATTCTTGTGTAATTACTATCATTTAATAATTTGCCCGTATTGGAAATTTTGATTGAGTTTTTTTTCATCTCTATTATAGAATGTATTCATATAGGAAATATTGTAATTATATTCTCGTGTGGTAATCTCCACCATTACTCTTGTATATTGCCCTACTCATATATATAGAAAGGGTTGGCTAACTATTAGGTTAAGCCTCCTAATTATTCTTAACTTGGTATCAGAGCCTTCAGCCAACAAAACTCTTTTTTTCTCCCTTTGCAGCCGGCCCTAAACCCTTCTTCGCCCATGGACTCTACTGTTGCTGTCGTTGCCTTCTCTCCCTCCACTGGTGCTGCATAACCACCGGCCAGCCAACCCCATCTTGCTTGCCGAGAGAATTCCTCACCTGCAGCAACTAATTTTTCCGCTTCTTCCTCTCTTGTTGTCCTTTTGCCTCTCATGGACACTCAACCCTCAGCTATGTTCCCTCTCTCAAACACCCACCATATCGTTTCGTTAAAGCTTATGAACACCAACTACTTTTATTGGCGAATGCAGATGAAGCCATATCTCATTGGTCAAGGTGTTTTTCAATTCGTTGATGGCACCATGCCGTGCCCCCTAGCCTATAAACTTCAATCTTCGGTTGCTTCTTCCTCTGTCATCAACCCCTCTTATCTTTGTTAGCAGCAACAAAATCAACTTATTTTGAGTGCTATACTCTCCTCTCTCTTCGTGGATGTGTTGCCTCTTGTGGTAGATTGTTCTACCTCGCATTGTGTTTGGCGCACTCTTGAGAAGGCCCTCGCTTCTCCATCCAATTCTCGAATCATGTAACTCCATGGCTCCTTTCAAGACCTTCGACAAGGTGATGCTTCGGTTAGCATATACATGCAACAAGCCAATTCACTATTTGATGAATTGGCTGCTGTTGGACGTCCAATGTCCCTTGCTGATTTTAATCTCTATGTGTTTCATGGCCTTCGCGGTGAGTTCAAAGACTTGGTCACTAGTCTCATAACCAAAGTCGAACCACTGCCATATGCTGACCTTCATAGCCACCTTCTTACACATGAATTTCTACACAAGAAAACCTTTCAATCCATGGTTATCAGCTCTCCTCTGTTGTCTTCTTCTCCTCTACTGCCAACACCACTGAATTCTGCTCATCATGCCATGACAAATCACTGCAGTAACTTCAGCCAAAACAGGGGGCGTTATAGGGGTAATTGGCATCAAAATAGCAACTGATTTCCTCCCCCAAACAGGAGCTCCTCTACTATCGTCTGGAGGTAGAATCAGTGGCAGCAAGGGAGGCGCAACTCTGGTGCTGGGAATTGGTCTGGACAACAGCATGTTCACTGCCAAATATGTTCCAGTATCGGCCACACAACTCCCCAATGTTCCCAATTTCGTAGCAGCACGCAAGTGCCATCTACTCACCTTGCTGTTGCGAATGATTCCGCTGTTTTGACATGGTTTCCCGACACCGGAGCTAATCAACACGTGATGCCAGATCTTGCAACTTTGACCGATTCTGCCCCTTATCTTGGTAATGATTTCTTGCATGTTGGTGATGGTAAGGCCCTTGACATATCCCATATTGAACATTCTACTTTACATTCCCCAAAACGCATGCTTACATTAACTAATGTCCTTCGTGTACCTAACATTACGAAACCGTTGTTATCTGTTCAAAAATTTTATCGTGATAATCATGTTTATTTTGAATTTCACGATTCTATGTTTTATGTGAAGGATCTCATCACCAAGGAAGTCCTTCTTTCCGGTCGGAGTCATGATGGTCTTTATGTTCTCTCCGAAATGTCAGCCATGTCGGTACCTCAAGCCTTTTGGTCTCCTTGCATTTTCGCGACACCCAACTTGTGGCATCGTCGTTTAGGTCATCCCACTCCTTGCATTCTCAATTTGTTAATTTCCAAAAATAAAATTATTTGTACTGCTAGATGTTCTCTTACTCAATGTCAAGCATGTCCTTTAAACAAGTCGTCCCGTTTGTCATTACGACAAACAGGTCACAAAACTTCTGCCCCACTTGAATTAATTGTTAGTGATGTCTAGGGCTCCACTCCTATGTTTTTTTCTGATGGTTTTTGTTATTTTGTTATCTTCGTTGATGCGCACACTAAATATATTTGGTATTATCCGCTTGTTGTGAAATATGATGTATTTTCTACGTTTCAATGTTTTCAGACACTGGTTGAGCGTCAGTTTTCTCTAAAAATCAAATATGTTCAAACTGACTGGGGTGGTGAATATCGTAAGCTAAATATATTTTTTTAAATAATTGGAATTCATCATCGATTAATTTGTCCTCATACTCATGAACAAAATGGTACAGTTAAACGTCGTCATAGACACATTGTTGAAATTGGCTTAACTCTTTTAGGCCAGTGTTGTGCCCCATTATATTTTTGGAACTATGCTATGGAATCATCGGTCTATCTTATAAATCGCATGCCTACTCATGTTCTTCAAAATAAATCTCCTTTTTCGTGTCTGATTCATAGCACTCCTGATTATACCTTCCTACGTACTTTTGGGTGTCTTTGCTTTCCATTTTTACGTCTATACAATGCACATAAATTAGATTTCTAGCTTTCCCTTTGTGTGTTTTTAGGCTATAGCTCGTCTCATCTTGGTTATCGATGTATGGATTTAGCATCTAATCGTGTCTATATCTCCCGTCATGTTCATTTCCATGAAATTATGTTTTCTTTTTCGAAGTCTGAACAGGTAACAACATCCCCCATATCCCCCACCACACCTACCTATCTTCCTTCATTACATCCCCCATCTTTTCTTCAGTCTCTTAAATCCCCAATCGACAGCAATCACACCACCATTTCTCCCTCTGCTGCACCTCATCAGCCTACCCTATTGCCTTTTGCATCAGCCACCCCAACCTCCCCATCCCCCACAACCACACTATCACAACATCTTAGTGTTTTCAATGATTAATGTGCAGGAACAAGTTCAAAATTGCAGGATTCAGCAGCCACACAGCCACGGTCTGCAGCTCCTCTCTCCAGTCTTACTGCAGCAGCACCGCCAACTGTCGTGCAACCCAGCCCCTCCATGGCTTCACCTCCTGGTCTGAATCTTTGTGTTGACCTCTCTTCTTATCCTCTTCAGCATATTCCAGCTACAAGTTCTGCGCCTCTCAGTCCAGTTGCTCCTAAATATCCCATGGTTCTTCGTCCGTGATAGCCCAAAACAGCACTGACCACCTCCACGGCAGCATCCTCTGCTGCATCATTTGATCGGTAGCCTCTCCTCCCTCTCATGAGCCCATTGTTTTTCATGATGCTAACAGGTATGAGGCATGGCACAGTGCAATGTGTGAGGAAATTCGGGCCTTACGCGCAAACCGCACATGGATTTTAGTGCCGTTTCATCCTTCCATGAATGTTGTTGGTAGTCGGTGGGTCTACAAAATTAAGCGTCGATCTGATGGTAGCATTGAGAGGTATAAGGCGCATCTGGTTGCTCGGGGTTTTACTCAGCAAGAAGGTATTGATTACTCTGAAACTTTTAGTCCTGTTATCAAACAGGCGACCGTCAGACTAGTATTCTCCATTGCCATCTCGAGTGCTTGGAAAATTCATCAGCTTGACATTCACAATGCCTTTCTCAATGGAGTGTTTGATGAAGAGGTCTACATGAAACAACCATCAGGTTTTGTTGACTCTACTCTCCCAGGTCATGTGTGTCGATTGCATAAATCTCTATATAGCTTAAAACAAGCTTCGCGAGCTTGGTACACTCAACTGAATGACTTCCTATTATCTATTGGGTTTCATGCTTCTAAAGTGGATACATCATTGTTTATCTTCTCGGTTGGTCATGATATTTGTTATCTTTTGGTGTATGTGGATGATATTCTTCTTTACAGGAAATAACTCTAGTCTGCTTCAACGTCTCATACAGCTACTGAGCACCGAATTTAAACTCAAGGATTTGGGTGATGTTCATTATTTTTTGGGAATTGAGGTTCAGTCTACCCATCAGGGTCTTCTGCTTTGCCAGCATAAGTATACACTCGACATCCTTACTCGAGCAGGTATGTTGTCTTGCAAGCCAGTCGACACTCCCATTTCGGCATCCAAAGCCACCATTTTGCCTAATAAGTTGTTCTTTGATGCTACTCGTTTTCGGCAACTTGTGGGGGCTCTACAATATCTCACCTTCACACGCCCGGATATTTGTTTTGCTGTTAACCGGGTATGTCAGTTTATGCATGCTCCTACAGAATCTCATTGGGCTGCTGTAAAACGCATTCTGCGTTATCTTCGTGGTACGGCATCACATGGCTTACATATTACTCGCAGCTCTTCCTTTACTTTACATGGTTTCATAGATGCAGATTGGGCAAGTAATGTTAAGGATAGAAAATCTACTGGTGGTTATCTTGTGTTCTTTGGTCAGACGCTGATTTCATGGAAATCTGGTAAGCAATGCACTGTTGCTCGTTCTTCAACGAAAGCTGGGTACAAAGCCTTAGCTAATGGCACGGCAAAAGTTATCTGGCTTCAGTACTTATTAACAGATTTTCAGATTCCGACTGGCTCTGCTCCTATCATATGGCGTGACAACCTTGGCACCACGTATTTATCCGCAAATCCTGTATTTCATGCTCGCACAAAACATATTGAAATTGATTATCATTTTGTCCGAGATAGAGTTGCGAAGAAAGAAATTCAGATTCGATTTATTTCCTCTCAGGATCAACTTGCAGATGTCTTCACAAAACCACTCCCTGCTTCTTCATTCACTGCTTTTCGAGTCAAGCTTTGGGTCGATTCTCCACCCTCAGCTTGAGGGGGCATATTATAGAATGTATTCATATAGGAAATATTGTAATTACATTCTTGTGTAGTAATCTCCACCATTACTCTATGAGATTTCAATGTAATTTAATGTATTAACTAAATCTATTAATATATAATTTATAATTTTATAATTTATAATTTTATAATATGATTTTATATTATATTTTTCGTTTCGAGTAAAAAAAAAACATTCGAGCGGGAACTTTTTCTTTACTTTCTTGTAGAAAAAAGGACGAGTAATAATCTCTGTCCCGTAAAAGAAAAAGATGAACTGTCAAGTTTAAAATAGATTACGCATCCCCTCCCATATGATATCATTCGATTAGAGAACAAGAAATAATATTCCAGCAACAGGTGTCGATACCTAATTAGAACCTGGGAGCCTTCCACCGCTATACTCTCTAAAGTTTGGGAGTGTGGTTGCTCTTACTTTTCAAAGTGCTTTTCGTGCTGAAATATATTAAAATGATATTTTTATTTATTTTTTAAAAATTATTTTTGATATCAGCACATAAAAATGATCTAAAACACCAAACCACTGATTTTTAAAAATGAAAAAAAAAAAGAGTAAAAAGCACTTTGAACCCGGGCACTAATTAATGGGCTCTGGATGGTTTCAGGCAGGGAGGGCTTAAAAATAAATTGGCAGCAGAGACTTGAATTCCAGATTGCAATTTCGAGGTTGTCTCTCTTTATCGGTTTTATATTGTATTTCAAAAACCTTTTTAAGGAAATTTGAAAGTTTTTATTTTTATTTATTTTAAATTATTTTTTTATGTATTTAGATATTTTGATTTGTTAATATTAAAAATAATTTTAAAAAAATATTATGAAAAACAACATTAATCACGGTACAAACAACCGTTTTTGGATGGACCAAATACAAGGGTTGTTTCTTTCATGTGGCAAAATTTGCAGACAAACTGGGACCTTTCAAATAAATGCCAACTCTAATTTTGGCCTTGCTTTCTGGTGGGTATACTTCAAGCACTCGTGTCCCATGTTTCATAGATGGCCCTAGCTAGAGAGTTTGATTGTATCAGCTTCGTTTGGGATTGTTATTCAGAAAGACTGGATTTATTATCTCGAAATATAATTTGCATAAACTGGGGGAAAGTCAGTGATAAGTTTTCTCCACCAGCAAAATCCCATCTCTTCTCTCGAGGAAGTATGCCTCTCTTTTTTCCATCTGTTTGCTCGCAATCATATGGTCAGTTCCATTGCTTCTCCAAAAACAAGGGAAAATTAAGTAAAAGGAAAGCACTGAAATTCGCTTGAGCTGCAAATTAATGAGGGAAACATGAAACTATATATCATCAATGTTACTGGTTTCTTCGATTTACTCTCTGAAAATCTTAATTGGAAATTTGAGTTGTAGATGTTCGTAATCAAATCTAAAAACATATTACACATACATGAGAGGGATAAATGAAAATTCAACTCTTTTTCATGACCATATCATTAGACACAGGACACCCCAGATTACCAAGTTTAGGTGATGATGCATGGCATGCATACATATGCTCCATGCATGCTTGGAAGATCTCAGACAATCCGATTTCATGACACTCTCTGCTCGGCTTTCCGATGGGAGACAGAAAGAAAAGAAAGGGAAAACGAAAACATAACCTCATGACACAATTAAAATTAAGCAATATTTACTTCCATGCATATTGTAGGTGGCAGTCACACGCCATACCGAGCATCGCTGAACTTGCTCTTGATCCACTTGAAACTGTTCCTTACATTAGATTTAAGCTTGCCTTCCATGGTAAAAACATTATAAGATGCAATTCTCTTCCTTCTTTTTAGCTCGGGATCACTTGATGTTGCAAAACCATTTCCCTTTTGGCATGGCCCATTAAAGTTATACGAATTCGGTCGATCTTCGAATCCAAATTCCCCAGAGAAAGATGAAGAGTATTGAGGGAACGACTTACTCTTCTCCATAGCCAAAACCTCAGTAATAATCGAAGCCAACCGCCTACTGTGATAGTTCTGATAGCTAGCTAGCTAGAAAGCACATTATTTTGGATCCTGGGTGGTATTTATATTGTGATCGGGACATGGAAAAACTAAGCTCACATGCATGTCAAAAGAATGGCGTTGGACATTGAATGGACGTTTGTGATCATCAGTGGAAAGGAGGTGCATCATGATCCTGTATGGTGGCAGACCATGAGGTGATGTTGGGGAGGATTAAGTTTCTATGATAATAATAGTATGTGTTTTATAGAAGAATCATGAAAACCAGTGGGCAGTGGCTGTGGTGACTGGTAGGGGCCAAGTTGTGCAAGATGCCATGATCAGTGATTGGCACAAATGAGCTCAGCGTGGTGGGGTGAGGGCTCCACTAACCCATCAATAAAGGGGTTAGGGTGAGGGCCCGGGTATTTAAGCTTTAGTGTTTTATACTTCATTTTAAAAATATTTTTGAAAAAAAAATTATTTTTTATTTTAAATTAAAAAAAATATTTTTAGATTATTTTCATATAGTATTATCAAAAATATTTTTTTATAAAAAATATTTTCAAAACAATTTCAACCACACTACAAAACAGTCCAAAAATAAAATCAAACCCATGTTTTTGGTAAGGAAAAAAGATGAGGCCCAGGACACGAAATTGTCTTACTCAGTTTAATAATACGTTCTAGCTAGGTGCATGTTTCATGATGTAGTGTTTTTTAATTGAAAATATGTGGGAAAGATATATTTTTTATTTATATATATTAAAATCATTAAAAAAATTAAAGGAAAGATATATTTTTTATTTATATATATATTAAAATCATTAAAAAAATTAAAGGAAATAATTTAATATCTTTTCAAATAATTTGAAAAACATGTTAAAACGCATTACAAAACACAGATAGCTATTAGCTAACCTTACCTTTATAAAAGCAATGGGAGTACCTTCCACTTTATGCTCATGTTCGGTGCTTAGTGCTTTGTGGGCCTTTATTGTAATGGGAACATCATCTTTAGGATTCCACTTTATAAACAATCTTTTGGATCCAAGTACGAGTCTAGAAGTGATCCTAGCCGCTGATCACCAAAGTGGTTCCCGTAAGCGTTCATTTGTCCACAATTCTGGTACCAATATATATATATATATATATATATATATATATATATATATTGGAGAGTGGCTTGAGTTGAATTGAGACTTTATTTGAAAGGAGGAGGTGAAAGCATGAATAGAATAATGAACGAATGATGTGTTCCTCCATTCCATATCCTATGAAACTATAAAAAGAGAATTAAAATTTAACAATATACCGATATCGTAGCCAAGTGGACTCTTTTTAACCGGTGAATATTTGACGAAGTGACTGTTTGGCATTGCAGTCAAATCTGTGTTTGGCTGTTTTTTTTTTTTTCACTTTAAATAATTACAGTTTGGTGTTTTTAGATCATTTTGATGTGCTGATGTCAAAAATAATTTTTTTTAAAAAAATATATATCATTTTAATATATTTCAGCAAGAAAAACACTTTGAAAAATAATAACAACTACATTCCCAAACACCCCGAAAGATATTTGCAATTTGCATGTAGCGCTTGCTAGAAAGGAAAGGGTCGGCAAGATATTTTGCTACAGCCACTTTTATTTCGAACCTCAATGCTATGGCCAGCTTATCAAGGAGTGAAGAATCCGAGCAAAAGCATATACTTGGCCGATCAATATGTGTCTATGTTAGGATTAAAAAGTTTTTTTTCTAATTTTTTAATTGAATTTTGTGATTGTTAGTATAATAGTCCATGAAAATTTATATAATCATTAATTTTAAAATCTATAAAATTAATTGAAATACACGCAAATTGATCATAAATATATTAATAATAAAAATAAAAAAATGTGTGTACGTCTACGAAGTCGTCGAACCAAAATCCTCAACTTTCACGGGTCGGGGATTCAAACATAAATCAATAAAAAGTAAGCATTTAATTTTCATGCAAAAAGTGATATAAGCAGAACCTCGACTGGTTCCATGTGTTTCCGCCGAGGGAAACAGCATGATCACTTTCGAGGCATGAGAAGGGTTTTGCCCCTGGCATGCCACTCCGAAAGAACCTTGGATGATGACTCCTAGTTCGAGGCTACTATTATATCAGCGGCTGTAAAATTACAGAACATTATCATAATACTCTCCACCCAAGTTCCTGCAAATTTGACAGTCATTTGTTTTTTCTTGATGAAAATTCTCTCGGCCAAGTTGTGTATATGTAGTCTATGGTCTTGCGGATGTTTTGATGGGTTGAAATTATACCTTTTTTTTCTTCTCAATTTTAAAAAAATTAAAAAGATAATAATGTTTTTAATTCATTTTGATACATGGATATCAATAATAATAATAATAATAATAATAATAAATTATTTTAATATATTTTTAAATAAAAAATACTTTAAAAAATAACTTAAATAACATTAAAAACAAGCAAGCCCGAAGAAAATAGTATCATCTACTGTGCACATTATTAAAACACTCTTGTTACTGAAATAATTAGGTATGGTGTTGAAATATATTTTTTCCTTTTCTCCTTTAATTGAACAATGACATTATTAAAACGCTTTTAGGGTAAAACAAAATCTTTGTTTTGGTCAAGGGCTACTATTGTCATTCTCAACTTAGTTTTTTTGTTATTGTTGGTTGGGATTAAGGGCATATTTGTACTCTAGTTTGTTGTGAATATCAAATCAATCTGATTACTAAAATGCTCTTGATGTCAACAAAACTTTGACTTTGGTTGAGGTTTGTTTTTTTATCATTTTAACCTTGTCTTTTTGTTATTGTAAGTTTAAATTAGGGGTAGAATTATACTTTAACATTTAAAAAAAAAAATAATTGTTGACACAGATATCACACGCATTAGCATATGAAAGGTGGTTGTGATCTTTGGATAATGTGTGCAATGTTATTTGAAGGCTAAACAATGGATTTCAAGGTGACATTCAATTCTTTTCGGCGTCTCTTCTTTTCAAAGGAAGATGTCTGGGAGTCTAATTATAATTATTTTTTAAAATATATTTTTGTTTAAAAATATATTAAAATAATATTTTTTATTTTTAAAAATTTATTTTTATATCAGCACATCAAAATAATTTAAAAATATTAAAAAAAATTATTTAAAATGAATTTTTTTTTAAATTTTGACTAAACATCAGTTCAGCCACTTAGCCAACATAGGCACTTAATCATCACGTGTCCCGGTTGAACTTCTAGTTTGATATTGAAAAAAAAAATTTTGTTTCTTCCTTTTCTTTTTCTCTTTAGTTTTTACGCTTGACCATCTATATTAAGGTTATCCTTCATTCTGACCTGTCTTTCTATTTTAACACCGTTTTTATTTTTTTTTGTTTTTTTATAGATTTTTTTTTCAATTTTATCATTTAACCTAGTTTATCACGTGTTATTTTTTCCATTAGGGTATTCATTCTTTTGATTTTTGATTTTTGATTTTTGTTTTTTTCCCTAACCTTTTATACTATTTTTATTGGTTCTCAAATATATTTTTCAATCAAAATTTAAGATATATAATTTATTTTTTTTCAATTTCTTCCTTGGTCTTTTGGATTCTTCTTCCTTTTTTAATATTTTCTTTTCTTTTCTATTTCACCCTTTATCAAGTATTTGTAGTTGTCCTCTAATTTACTTTGAATTTTGATTTTTATCCCCATTCTTCTTATTGCTAGTTTTTTTTTTTTTTTTTATCTTTTTTGTATAATTGATTTGTCTTTCAACTTTATCATTCAATATTTGATATGATCGCATATGGATTTGCTTCCAGTCTAATTACTTGGGTCATAGATTTGAAAATTTAACACAATTGACATTTTTATTTTAATTTCATCTCTTGATATATTTTTTAAATTTACTTTGTGGTTTTCTTCAGAAAAATCTCTACTGAATTATCCTAATTTCACGACATGGACCATGGATTTTGCAAGTTAATCCAAGTAAGCTAACCCTTTGGTATTAATTTTACATTTTATCACATTACCTTGACTAATTCAAGTCGGGTTTTTTTTGCTCGTCTTTCAAACCAATTTTGTAGTTTCAATTTTTTTGCAAGTTTTTCATATATATATAAAAAAACTCATTCATTTATCATTGTTTTCTATTTTTTTTATAATTTAGTAAAATTAATAATTGTTGTTGTTGTTGTTTTTTATTTTTTCATGATAAAAAAAAAACTGTGTTTTGTTGTTGTTGTTGTTTTTTATTTTTTCATGATAAAAAAAAAAAAAAAAAAACTGTGTTTTGTGCTGAACTAGGAATATATTAATTAAAATAATCTATATTTTATTTTATTATTTCCGTATCTTCACTAATTTTTTAACTCTTGAAATAACAATTAATTTACGGGTTTTTTTTCCAAATATAAATGAAGATGTCAATTTAGTGGGCCAATTCAAGGAGGAAACCCAAGAGTAGTGTTATATAACGGACCTTGGGTTTTAGACGATTCTAAAAGAAGGCCCGTATCTATAGAAACCTTAGTGGACGTGAGATGACTGCTCGTCGGCCCGTGCAATATCGCCTTCCTGACTTGGGCAAATCAATGGCTGCCAAGAACCCGGACACGATGCAAGTGTTTTCCCTTCCCGCGACATCCATATTCTATCTAAGAAATCTATATATATCGTTGAGCACTTTGAGATGCTTGCAACGATCACAGCCATACCGAGACCATTTGCCATTGCATACTATCCGATGACATATTTATATAGAGTGATTTATTAGAGAAAAAAAAATTCTAGAATTAATTTTAATATCAGGTGATCAGTTTATATTCAGTGTTTTTTTAAAAAAAAACTTCAAATTTTTTTTCTAAAAATAGTCTCAATATCAGGTGACTTACTCATATTCAGTGTTTTTTTTAAAAAAAAAACTTCATGTTTTCTTTAAAACTAGTCTCAATATCGGGTGACCTGCTCATATTCAGTGTTTTTTTTTAAGAAAAAACTCCATATTTTCTCTAAAACTAATCTCAATATCAGGTGACCAGCTCATATTCAGTTTTTTTTTAAGAAAAAATTTATGATTTTTTCTCTAAAAATGATCTCAATATCAGGTGACCTGCTCATATTTAGTTTTTTTTTAGAAAAACTCCACATTATCACTAAAATTGGTATCAATATAGGGTGACCAACTTATATTTAGTGTTTTTTTTAATAAAAACTCTAAGATTTTTTTTTGTAAAATTAGTCCCAATATCGGGTGAGGTACTCATATTCAGTGATTTTTTAGAGAAAAAAACTCCATATTTTTTCTAAAACTAGTCTCAATATCGAGTGACCAGTTCTTATTCAATGTTTTTTTTAAGAAAAACTCTAAGATTTTTTTTCCTCTAGAAATGCTTAAATATCAGGTGAGCTACTCTTATTTTGTGTTTTCTTAGAAAACTCCACGTTTTCTCTTAAACTAGTCTCAATATCGAGTGACCAACTCATATTCAGTTTTTTTTTTATTAAAAACTCCACGATTGTTTTTCTAAAAATAGTCTCATTATCGGGTGACCTGCTCATATTTAGTGTTTTTTAGGAAAAAAATCCATGTGTTCTCAAAAACTTGTCTCAATATCGGTGATCAGTTCATATTCAGTTTTCTTTTAAGAAAATCTTCACGATTGTTTTTCTAAAAAATAGTCTTAGTATCGGGTTACTTGCTCATATTTTGTGTTTTTTAGAAGAAGAAAAATCCACGTGTTCTCTAAAACTAATCTCAATACCGGGTGACTAGCTCATATTCAGTTTTTTTTTTAAGAAAAACTTCATGATTGTTTTTCTAAAAATAATCTCAATATCGGGTAACCTGCTCATATTCAGTGTTTTTTAGAAGAAAAAAAAAACCATGTGTTCTCTAAAATTAGTCTCAATATTGGGTGACCAGCTAATATTCAGTGTTTTTTTTTTAAAAAAAAACTCCAGGATTTTTCCTCTGAAAATGGTATCAATATAAGGTAACTTACTCATATTCAGTATTTTTTTTTAGAATAACTCAACATTATCTCTAAAACTGGTATCATTATAGGGTGACCAGCTCATATTCAATGTTTTTTTTAAGAAAAACTCTAAGATTTTTTTTTCTAAAATTGGTCCCAATATCGGGTGATGTACTCATATTCAATGATTTTTTAGAGAAAAAAACTTCATGTTTTCTCTATAACTGGTCTTAATATCGGGTGACCAGCTTATATTCAGTGTTTTTTCAAGAAAAACTCCAAAAATTTTTTCTAAAAATGCTTAAATATTGGGTGAGCTGCTTGTATTTTATGTTTTTTTAGAAAATTTCATGTTTTCTCTAAAACTAATATCAATATCGGGTGATGAGCTCACATTCAATTTTTTCAATAAAAACTCCATGATTATTTTTCTAAAAATAATCTTAATATGAGAGATGATCTGTTCATATTCAGATTTTTTTAGAAAAAAAAAATCCATATACTCTCTAAAACTTGTTTCAAAATCGGGTGACTCCCTGTATTCAATATTCAATGTATTTTAAAAAATACTCCACGTTATCGGGTCCCTTTCCTGCACCGGTAATTTTTTTTTTTTTTTTTTTTTTTTGAGGTTGGGGCATCATGTCATCAGCTAATACGCCTGCGTTTCAAAACAAGGCATAAAAAGAAAAAAAAAAAAACCGGATGACTCGAACAACTCTAGATTTGTCGACCACTATTCTTGAGATACCCAGAAAAAAAAGTTTTGATTTATAATTTTCATTTCGGATATATGTTTCAAGAAATCAACATATGGATGCCATGAAATTGGAGTCAAGGTCAAAAAATAAACTCCTTTGCTAGTGGTTGAGGCGGCTTATAAATAGTTTAGGCGGTGTCTCCGAGAGAGAGAGAGATGATAAACGGCGTGTAGTGGGACGCTTCGTTTTGGATACATGAGTCGAAAAGGTTAACATTTTTTAAGAGTGGAATTTTCCGGTGGAATTTTCCGATGGAAATCTCATGTATTGCCGAATTTTCACCACGGGAGGTGCCTTGTTCTACTGAGTGCCTTGAAAGTCACTGCTTACCGAATTTACTGAGCTGTCGTTGACGAGATTTTTTGTTTTTTTATGACAGGTTGAAGGGTCCATGTGATTATGAATGGATAGACTTGTCATTTGATTTTTAGCACTATCTATTTGTTTTTAATACTATAAATATTAATTGCTCAATTCTGATAAACTATAAGAATTAAATAATAATTATTATTATTAACTTGAAAACTACCTTTGACTGTTAGTTTAATACGAGTGGGGACCTTTTAGCCTCAGAGATTGGAATAAGACAGTTGTGGCTAAAAGAAGCTTGTTATAAAAATGATTTTAAAAGTTTTTAATTTAATTTTAATGTTTTATATTATTTTGATAAATTAAAATAATATTTTTTAATTTTTATTTTTGATATCACACATCAAAATATATAAAAAATAATTTTAAAAAATAAAATAAATTTGTTTTTTCAAGTGGTTTCCCAAACACCCTTCGACTCTCTTATATAATTTAATGGAACATCGATCTATCTTCATTAATAAACAATTTAAGCTAAAATATGATATTATTATTATTATTCCCTTTAGTTTCTCAATATTTTCTAGGTAGTTAGCACTCTACGAAACTAGTTAATTAAACGCCGACGACTGATTAGAAATTTCCTTGCTCCTAGCCTTCGGCCTGAGACACAGCACGATCGATGGACTACCGCTCTAGATGGAAGAGGTTAGCTTGGCCCCATAGGAACACAAATCACAGATTTCTTAAAACATATCTTGTATATAAACAGCTGCTTGTTAAAACCACGAATAATTATTTTGACAGAGCTAACTTCCAACTAGTTATGCAAACTTCAATTTTACAGAGCAGTCAACAATTATTTAAGCAACACAGTTGAAAAACAACAAGAAGTAACCCGTAGACAAGTGCCAACTGGTGGAACTTGGATTTCCAGCATTTAGAAATTAGGTATTTATCTCAATTCGGACTTTGTCTCCAGATCCTCTTCCACCTCAGACACCAGATAGATGTTGTCTGAATTTCTCACCGAACAATTGGCACGAATTTCTCCGCTGTTGCCTGTCAATACGCTAAGCTGTGACATTTTGATCATAGCAACCACGAACTTCTCAAAGAACAGAGATTCATCTTCAGCAAAGCTAGTGACGATGCCCCTTGTCTTCTTGTACGAGTACAGGTCTTGGTCTGAGGTAAACAGGCCTTGGCGGTTCACGAGATCAACATAGTACTTGTTGTCGAATTTATTAGGGGACCTAATATCTAGCACAGTGGTGTTGGTAGAGTTAAGTGTGGGGCAAGTTTCCTTGAGATCCTCAGCAAAGGTTTCCTCCATGGTAGGATCTTGTGGATACAGGCGCCCGGTGAAAGAGGTACAGTGACCTATACCAATGGTGTGACCACCAGACAGGGCGACCACGTCTGTGGCATCGAGATTCTTGGCGGCGAGAGATCTGAGAATTGTGCTCGCATTATCAGTGGGTGGTGGCAGGTTGGCTAACGTCGCATTTTGCGTTGCAAAGTTGAGGCCATCTCGCCTCCCCAAGGGAACATCATATTCAGGGCCACCTGACTGCGATAGATAAAATTCAAACAAGATAACAAAGGATAAGGTTCTGTGCTGACTAAGAAAATTTATTCCTAGCACGTGATTTCACATTAATCATGCTCATGCATGCATGTGGCCGATCGAGGGTAAAACATAGTACTGATGGATATAGTTGCCAGTTTGGAATTTTAAGATTTAAAGGAAGACTTCTTTTTTTCTTATCATAATGACTGTCAAAAGTCTCTCATGTCTGCCACCCACCCCACACGGTAATAGAAACAAACTGTTCATGTTCTTGTCATAAAATGAAATTACAATTTAAACATAACAAAACTTCTCCACTATGCAATAATAAAATATAAGAACCACAGTAATCGCCTGGGATTTAGTAAGATGTTGAATTGGTCTCTACACACATCCCAGTTTTCATGGTTACTTATAGAAGTGAATGGCCTCGATTAAAAATCATGACCCCATTTAAAATTAAAAATAAAATTAGCCTCCCTTTGCTAAGGCAGCATAAGTCAATGAGTCTGGCATTTTTCTTCTCTCTAGTTTCTTAAGTTCAGCATTCTGGACGAGTGACAAGATAGCCATAAATGTAACAACTACTCAAATCAGATCATCGCTCAACTGGATAAATATTGACAGGCATCATAAATTTTCAGTGATTGGATATAGAGAGTAAATTTTCAACCACACATCAGGTGTTGTAATTATAAAGAAGTATTTTATTTAAAAATTTAATTTTATAGGTGGGGTCTAAAAATATGATTTATATTATTCTCCAATATATTTCTTCAAGTGAAAATTTTTTGGACTTAAAATTTATGCAGATCCAATTTATCTTGTGCTTGATTTTTTTATCAAATAAAATAAAGATTCTAAAATTCGAACTCATAACTACTGGGTTAATAAAATTCTGATACTATATTAAAGAATCATCTCACCTAAAAATTATAATTTATAAATAAAATATAAAATATAAATAATAATATAAATAATGATAATATTGAGAGTAAATTCAAGTATTGGTTACCAGGTAAACAGAGTCACGGGCAGCGATTGCGACAATATCAGCACAAGAGACAACACGGCCACACTCCTTGTGCACTCGCTCGCGGAGGTCGTCGATGATCTCAAACGCCTTTGCTCTCAAGGTCAGGTTGGGAACTGCATCTTGCTCGCTTGGACCACTTGCTGAACCATCAAGCAACACTGAGCCATCACATCCCTGTAATTTCACCGATCAAAATAAAATCCGAAGACATGGGGACATATAGAATCATATTAATATAGCTTTGTTTAATATATATATATATATATAGTAGTAAATATGTACCGGAAATATTTGGTACTGTTTTTTTCTTACCTGAACAAAACAGTCGTGAAAATGGAGACGAAGCAAGCCGGCAGCTTGGCCAATATCATTCTTAAACACTTTCTTGAGCTGTTTTCTTATAATGGATTCAGCTTTAGGACAGCTATAGTCGTAGAACGACCAAGACAGACCATTCTCTATAGGAAAGGTGTTCTGTGCCTTCTTGGCACAAAAACAAGAAACGAGGAAGAGAGAAGAAATCAAAAGAAAGGTGAAGGATTTAGCAGTAATAGCCATGGTTAGGTTTCTAATGTCCTGGTTAGCCTAAGAAGGTGCTTCTTTATAGGCAACGAGAAGCCAGTCTCCCGTTTTGCTGGTAGTTTGATTTGTTTATCACCTGCACGAAGTTTCGTCACCGTCTCGAGTTAATTTTCATCTGTCGACGCTGCTATTCCAATCAAAATAATGCAAGCAATTGACTTGGGCTTTCAGACTTTTGAGAGGTAGGTTTGAAAAGTAGACGTTCACATGGTGGCCACATCCCACATATATATACACACACATTTCAAGCTAAAGTTCTCGATTTTAAGATTTATAGACTTATTAGGTTGGATTTTTGAAGTCAAATAGAAAAATAAAATAGATAGAATTTGAATTCGTGGTAAATTCTCGTTAATATTAAAATATTATATATATAAAACCTCAATTTTAAAAAAATACTATTAATATCTTAATAATGCACAGATAAAAAAAAGAGTACGGAGGGTAAAAATGATTTGTGGTTTGAATATGAAGGTTGAAAAAAAAGCAAGTGTGAAATGGAGTAAAAATATAAGGAAAGGAAGGAGGATAATAGAAGAGTATAATAATACAACACGAACCACAGAAATACATTAATACTATTTATCCTTTTGTCGCACGCTATTGACGTCAAACAACGCGTTATTTATCCTTTTGTGACTTATTAGGCCCCGTTTGGCATTGTTTGCCAACCTGTTTTTTGTTGTTTTTCGATGTTTTTTTTTTATCATTTTAAAAACTGGCGGTTAGTGTTTTTAGATCATTTTGATGTGCTGATGTCAAAAATAATTTTTAAAAAATAAAAAATATCATTTTGATATATTTCGGCACGAAAAGCACTTTGAAAATAAACAGGAACCACACTCCCAAACACCCCCTAAATCTCATTCGCTTCTTTATATAAACCACATAAATGGAATTCACATTTTTAATTCAAATCTAAATTAACCTCGGAATAAATAGTCTTACCCTAAATCTAAACCTCAAACCTCTAATCTGTAATCATAAATCTCAAACTCTTAATTCTAAAACTCGATTTTATAATCTTTATTCTTAAATTTAAACCCCAAATCTTAAAAATAACTTGTGATCCTTAAACATTATTGATAGTAAATTCAAAACCCAAAAACACACATAAAAAAATAATTAGAAGGATATTTTTAGGTTTAATGAGCACAAAAAATAGCATTAAGGTTTCTTTATATTGATGTAATATTTTGATATTGTTGTTGTTCTTTTATTATAATGTTATTTTATCTTTGCAATAACGCAACATAACAATGGGTTGCATTCGCTCACTTGTAAATGCTATCATATTTGTTAACCTATAAATGTGTGCTTTGCAATTATAAACAATTTGATGTTGTTGATTGCATGTTCACCTGTAATTTTATTACTTTAAGTTCTACTTCTTTGTCCAAAATAAGTTTGAATGTTCATAATATGAAAGACAATATTACAATATCAACCTAACAAGTCCAAAAAATATTAAAAAATATAATAAAATACAGCCATAAAAATCTTTAAAAGCATAAAAAAAAATAACTCAATTATTCTCTCTACATATACCCTAGTTTATACATGCCTATGACAATAAGTCAATATGTCAACTTCATCAATAAGATAACTTTCTAATATTTGAATCATCTTATCCTTCAACACAACATCATCTAGACGTATTGTCTCCACATGCATTTCAAGTGTAGTGCGAACGAGTCTAGCCAATAAGATACATAATAATAAGTGTATTATCTTTAATCTCACAAAGATCAATAAGAGTATTTTTAACTATTTTGTAACAAATTATCAGCCTATCTTTATGTAAATACAATTATTAATCCATAAATAAAACACATTTAAAATCATATATCAAAATATATGAAATACTTATAAAATTTTGAATTCATTAGACATTTAGTTCACATTCCATGTTCTTGCATAAAGAAACTTGCATTAGATTTGGTGTGATAATATGTTATGTTATACTCTAATCTCATTGCATATATTCATCCTTTGAAATAATAAGTTACACCTTTATAAAAATTCCATCCCTTTATACATTTCATTATGTTTTGTCATGGAGATGGTAGGTCATCAAATTATAATCATTATGTCTACATCACCAACGAATATCATTTACTGCTTTATTTGTATCTATATCAATCAAGATGTTGCTACTAACCAAATTATTGCATCAAATTATTTGCACAATGCAACTCAATCAATTCAAAAAAAAAAGGACTACAATTGTCCATAAATCTTTGTTTAGCGTGCATATGGGAGGAGCAACTAATATCATCTTTTGATTAAGAATTCCACACACAAACATATAGAATCATTAGTAATGAAATTATTTACACATATATTATGTAAACTAATTAAAATGATTATTTTATTACAAGCTATTAATAGACATACTTAATAATTTTGATGTTTATCCAACTCACTATGATAAAATGATAAAAACATGTGTTGGATTAAAATCAATAACCTAATTATATATGTTATATTTTTTTTGAAATAATTCATAAAACTATATTTTTTTTATTCATCATCTTTTAATTATTTTTTTTCATATGTCAGATTTGTTTGTTTTTTCGTTCTTTTGATTACATTTGTTTATCTGATATACTTTTTAAAAATATTTTTTTTACAATTTTATCCTTCATTTTTCTCTCTTTTTAAATTTGATCCTCATTCCTTTTATTGTTATCTTTTTTAATTTAAGAAATTTTTAAATTGATTTTTTTAATTTTATCCTCTAATATTAAATTGGTTTAAATTGATCTTTTTAATTGAATTTGAGTTTAAAATTTAATAGATTGTAAGAAATTAACTTAGGTTTAAGAAGTTCGTTCAAGTTTTCTTGTTTTTAAACATATGTTCTCTTATTTCATCCGCCATTGATATTGGGCAATGTTTTACAAATTAACTTCTGTTATATTGGATTTTTTTTACTTGCCGTCTTAGTTAAATTTAGTAATTTTTATGAAAATATTTTTAAAGTAAATTAAATATAAAATATTCCATTCATGATATTTTGTTTAATTATCTTTTATATGGCAGTATCTTTAAAATCTTATTGATGAGCCTTTTGTGGTTCAAAACAACAAATCAACGGTGGATTTTGATAGTTTTCTTTTTACATCTTCTAGAGTATGATATTGACAAACAAAAATAATATTTAAAAAATAAAAAACAAAAGAAAGTCGAAGAATCGGAACTTGGCTGGTTGCTTGTAATATCTCCAAGGAACATTGAACGGTCGAATCCCTTCAGAAATGATATCGCGTACAGGGAGATTGAGTGATCAAATACGTGGAAAACTGAATTTTCACACGGTTTTATAGTCCTTATCAATTTGATTTCGTAAAGGACCTGATTTCAGCGCACAGAAGCTACGGAGCCAAGAATTATAAAACTTCGACAAAGCCAACGGTCCTATTAGCCGTCCGAACTCGTATGTTTCATTCTCGAGCTATTTTATTAAGAACAAGCAGAACTGAAGTTGTCAGAGAAAAAAGATGAACAACAAACCCATAATTAACACGTTCACAACGACACAACATTCGCTCTCTAGCTAGTGGGATTTGGCCTTTCATGTTACTAGAGATTACTTCTTTTATACTAATTCGGACAGCGTGTCGAGACCCTTTTCCACCGCAGACTCCAAGTAACTGAAGCCTGAATTCCTCACCGAGCAGGTGGCGCGAACTTCACCTTGATTTCCTGTCAGGACCTTGAGCTGCGACATTTTGATCATTGCAACAACAAACTTATCAAAGAACAAGCTTTGATTAACAGCGAAGCTAGTGACAATGCCCCTTGTCTTCTTGTTCGTGTACAGGTCCTGGTCTGAGGTGAACAGGCCTTGGCGATTCATGAGATCAACATAGTACTTGTTGTCAAATTTATTAGGAGATCGAATATCCAACACGGTTGTGCTGTTGAAGTCACTTGTGGGGCAAACTTTCTTGAGATTGTTGGCAAAGGTTTTGTCCATTGTGGGATCCTGGGTTGGATAGAGGCGGTCAGTGAAAGAGCTGCAGTGACTTATACCAATGGTGTGGCCACCGGAGAGAGCTACCACGTCGGTGGCATCGAAGCCCTTGGTGGAGAGGGATGAGAGAATTGTGTCGGCGTTGGCAAAGGGTGGCGGGAGGTTGTCTAAGGTTTCATTTTGAGTTGCGAATTTCAGACCGTCTCGCCTTCCCAGGGGAACATCATAATCTGGGCCACCAGACTGCACTTGATAAAATGCATACAGTTAAAAAACAAAAACGATTGGCTTTGGTTATGAGTATTAAATTATGCAACTCCAAACTAGCTAGCTAGGAATCATTATCAGAAGCTACAGTAACGGAGAGTGATTCAAGTTGACCCACCAGGTACACAGAGTCGCGGGCTGCCAGTGCCAGAATATCAGAACAGGAGACGACACGGCCACAAGCCTTTTCCACGCGGTCGCGTAGGTCTTCGATGATCTCAAATGCCTTTGCTCTCAAGGTCAGGTTGGGAGGGGCGTCCTGCTCACTCGGTCCACTCGCTGATCCATCAAGCAGCACTGAACCATCACATCCCTGCAGTTTAAATTCTCAGATATAATGAATTGCTCAAAAACAGTCCCATATCACAACAGAACATAATTGTAGACGCCCAAATGAGTTTGAAATATATGAAATATCTTGTAACCTGAACAAAGCAGTCATGGAAGTGGAGACGAAGCAAGCCCGCAGCTTGTTCGATATCCTTCTTGAACACCTTTTGCAGCTGTTTCCTTACAATGGATTCAAGTTTAGGACAGTTAGACTTGTAGAATGTCCATGACAGACCATTCACTACAGGTATAGTGCTTTGTGCCTCAGTTGCACAGAACCAGGAAGCTAGAAAGAGAGAAGATAACAGAAGAAGAGAGGTGAAGGAATTCGCAGCACTGGCCATGGTTCTTGTTTTTTTAGTTCTTACTTTGATCCAAGGAGCAGCTTATTTATACGCCATGTGAGGTTCTGTGCTTTTTTGACTCAGCTTTACACAGTTGAAAAACGAAAAGGCTACGTGGTGGACACATCCCGATGGTCAAATTTACATGATTTTCCATCTTTGGATACGGGTTGATAGTAATGATAATTCAGCCCCACCCTGATTTATATTGTTATGATATCATGTGAATAAGTAGTTAGTTTTTTTATTTGATGCATAATTAATATCGTATAGGTTGAGTACTAAAAAGAAAAAAAAAAGATTTTTTAAAGAATTTATTATAATAATTCAAACTTGAAAAATATTTATTCTATTATTTTTTTAATTTGAAATTTAATAAAATTATGTGAGAGTTACTATAATATAATAATCTTGCTATAAGAAACAAATCAACGAAAGAAAATTTATGTAATTTTTTTGGGTGTTTTTTTTTTAATTTATTATTTAATATGATATTTTTATTTTTCAATATTCAATTAATAATAAATTATTTTCTTGCATTTTTTTATCATATAATAGAACTTTCGCTCTTTTTTCATTTTCAATTCTATCCTTTAATTTAAAGTTTTTATTTAATTTTATATTGACAATTCCCACATGATTTAATTAAAAATCTAATCTAAAAAGTAGTGATTTTAAAGTTTAATTTGTTAAGTTGAGTTTTTTTATAATGCCAAAGAAAACTAGTTAGTTATTTTTTAAAAAGAATTTATTATAATAATTCAAACTTGAAAAATATATATTCTATTGTTTGTTTAATTGACATTTAATTAAATTGTGTGAGAATTACTATAATATTAGTCAACTTTACAATTTAGCTTATAAAATTTATCAGGTTTTTTTTTTATATGTATGATAAAAATATAAATATTAACTCACAATCAAATCAATTTTGAATTATAAATTATGTATAAAAAATAATATTAAAAAATCAGATAAAAAACTAAAAAAGTCGCGAATCCAACTACAAAATGTGGGTTAGGGATATATCCGCACTAGTAGGTGAGCATTGTATATTATTATTATATTATATAAATAACTAGAAAGTATGGCGTGCCACCAGTCTAGCAATGAAGTCTCCTATCGTATGCTCATTAATTGTGCCGAGCCACGGATTTTTATAACTCGAGGTCCCACTTCAATTTTATAACGTGAGCGTCCTGATTAAGATATGTTAAACAATCAAAATAAAATAAAAATAAGAGAGATATTATAATTTGTTTAATAAATAATTTCAATATTTTCAAAAATACTTTTGAAATATGCATAGTCTAAATGATTTTTTTCTTTCCAACAATAACCTCGAGAGTATAACATGAAATCTTTAGTGTATACAATCGAGTTGATACCTTAGAGTAGTGAGGGAGGGCAGGATAGTAATTCAATTAAAGGACTCCAGAGCTAAAAAGAATAGTAATAATTAAAATAAAAAAATGACCCTGTCGAGAGATGCTGGGAATATTTGGGATTTAATTGATAAAGTTTATAAATCTAATGGTTAAATTAAAGTTTCTCAAATTATTTTATTTTGAGGAGCATGTGGAGGCACGCTTTTGAAGAAAATAATTACAGGGAGATATTTATTTAAGAAATCATTTATTTATTTATTTATATTATTATTAGTAGTAATTATCTCTTTGGGAGCTTCGAAGACCGTACATTTGCAAGATGCCACTACTCCCACTTGGTCTGCTTTTCTGTTTTGTAATGTCAAAAGTCTGGCTTTTACTAGACAAGCAGCCCACGTGACGATTCTTTCTTTCTTCTTTTTAGGTGGGGGGACACGCGCATCAATAGTCAATTTTCAACCACTCTGGAGTGCTCTTAAAATATTTTTCATATATATAAATATAATATCCAAAAATAATAATTAAAATCAAAGAAAAATAAATTATTAATTTTGCCGTGAATTGTTGGGAGGAACATGGTTAGTTTAACGAACATGTAAATTTACAATAATTATTATATTTTCAATCAAGTTTTAAGATATAATTAAAAAATAAAATAAAATTATTTTAATATATATATATATATATAACTATTTTAAAAAACAGTTGTTATTGCACTTGCATACACTTTCTAAACACATTTTCTCTTGCACTCTGCATTGTAATTATTAATAATGGATACCTTGGAACCTTGTAATAAATCAAGTTTTAAAATAAATTAAAAAATAAATTATTCAGATAACTTTGATGAGATTTTTTAAAAATAAAGTGTTATCGTTTTAATAAAAATAGTTAATAATTTTCTCAATTGAAATAATCAATTGATTTGGATGGAAAAATAAACACAATAACATTGGAGAATTTGATATTAATTATAAATATAAAGAAATGCGAGGATTTGTACACTTGTAGAATGATTAGTCATTTATATTTTTTTAAAATATATGAACTCTTAGTTTACTCGACAATTAGACAACTATCACATCGTGGCTAACTAAATTATAGTTAAATATAGTGCAAGTACTCAAATAAAAGCAATCATAAAGTACAAGTGTTTTTTTTTATCTCAATATATATATATGAAATGTTTGATGGGTTAAATTTTGGGTATAATTATTAAAATAAAAAAATCCCGGAAAATAAAAATCCTTTAAAAAAATAACCAGAGTCACAGCATCTAACAGCCAATCGTAATTTTAACTGCAGCCGATCAGTAGAGAGCAGTGAAGAAGATGAGCCACCTGCTGTGATCCAACTTGAAAGAGAACTTTAAATGCATCCAGACAAATCAAATACTGTATGAGGGCCGCCATGATCAATTAATAAAGGAAGAAAAAGGCCCGGCAGAGTCGCTCTTGCCTTTCTGTGACGCTTGGCCTCGGAGAAATGGAGAAGTTACACGCCACAGTAAAGAAGAAGGTCTCTTCACAGTTTCTTCTGATTATTTGTTTACGGTAATATTACAGTAGATTGTGTTGGTGGGTGTGGAAGATTTTCTTTGCTGGTTGTTGGAAAGAAGAGCGCCCCTCGTTCTTCCTGGAAATACTCGTTGCTGGCTACGACTATCTTTGGTTTCTGTTTTCAAATTTCCAGCTTGTTTTACTGCCAACTTTCTCAGATGATCCAACTTAATATTATTATCTGCATGACGTCTCCATTAACTTTTAATCTCCCAGTAGTCAATTAAAGCTGTAATTAATTCGAGATAAAAATCGATACACTGCACCTGTCTTGATTAGGTTTTGAATTCAATGCCTGCAATCATCTGGTTCACTGAAGATTTCGAGGTAATATATTTTATTTCCTGTGGTTTGATTCCCGGAGTAGCCGCCCACCGCCCACCTATATATATATATATATATATATATATATATATGTATATGTATATATATATATATGTATATGTATTTTTTATGAGAAAAAGAAGAGGTATATGCTTTTGTGCTTTCCATGATATACAAGAGAAGACCTTCATATCAGATTATAGGAAGGAGTATGCGGTGGATATTTTGGTTTGTGAAACCTGTAATTGTATCCAGCAATATTCAAAGGGAGCAATCGTAGCCCACAGGGCAAGTTCGAGGACCAGCTTTTAAGCCGAAAAAGTTGTTTCCGAAACGACGAAGAACTTGCCGACAAAGAAAACATAGTGACAAGGAGGGTAACCACCACCGGTTCTTCACTCCCATATTTCCTCCACTGATCTTATCCCTATTTATTGTCTTATTATTATTATTAAGATTTTGAAAGCGACATCTGGATTTATTTTTATTTTAATTTCAAGTGGAACTAAAAAAAACACGACAAATGATGAAAGCAGCAGCTAGTTTAACTTGTCCGAACACATATCCCACTCTTGCTGACACCACGCTCCCAGCCTCCCGCCTCGCAAGATTGACCTTGTAGCATCTTTAAAAAAAAAAACTAGCTATATTTAATATTGATACGTCAACATCTCTTTAATATATTAAATGAATTCTTAATTATTATTTTTTTTATTTACCAAAACTCGTCAATTTAAAAATAATATTTTAACTTTTCAACATAACCTTCACTTTAAAATATAAAAATAAAGAATAAAAGATTAAAAAAAAATGTTTTCAAGTTTTTCCCTTGAAGAAGCTTTTATCTCGCTGACTATTATGGCCAAAATTCACTTGGGTACATAAAACACATTTAAATGAAATTTACTGTTCATCACCTCTCGAAACAATATGGTTTTGAATGGTGTTTTGCTTTTCTTTTTTTTCTTCTACGATCAAACTCTCTATTTGTAATTTTATTCTTCTATAATGCATTTATTAAGAGTTAAATTTGATAATTATTTTTTATTTATTTTTAACAAGATTATCAAGGTTTTTTTTTTAAAAAAAACTCAATATTATATTGATACTCATGAGGGGGAGAGAAAATGATTGGTTGATTATGAATAAAAAAGTACTAAATTTGATATCAATTTATTTCTATCGATGAGAAGAGTGTGATTAATGCATTCTTGAGCTTTTATACTGTCCGAATAATCAAATCATGATAGAGAATATATTTTTTATTTTATTCAATTTAAAGGTGTTGTGATTTGAAATATTAGTCTATTTAGATTCTAAATGTGTGTTTATTAGGCATTTATAAGTTAAAATAACTTTAAAATAGTTTCTTGGATAATAATAAAAAATCTCAACTTGATTTTTAAACCATCTCTGTAGCGCATAGAATTTTCATCATATTTTTTTATATACTTCAATAGTATACACCAGCATGCTTGACCGCGTGTTATGTTGAGTTTTTTTTCTATATAAAAAATTAATTTTTTATATACTGTAATTGATTATTTTAATATTTAATTATTAAAATTATAATAGATAAAATATATTAGAAATAATTTTTTTCGTTTAAAAAGAATAATGTAATCGAGATGGGAATGAGTTTGTATATTTTTTAATTGTAGATAACCTAGGTAAATTTATCTACTGATTTTTTTCATGAGTTGCTTTTTTCCCCAGTAATATTAGATCTCAAATATTATAAATAAAAACTATTGTAATTTTTTGAAGAAATAAACTTAAATTTTTTGCGTGCTCTAATTAGTTATTTTAATATTCAATTAGTAAAATTGTAAAAGATAAAATATGTTAAAAATATTTTTTTTTCTGCCTAAAAAGAACAGTGTCGTCGAAATGAGAAGTGACTAGTATATTTTTTAATTGCAGATAACCTAAATAAATCTGTTTACCTATGTTTTTTTAGTTGTATTTTTTCCCAATAATATTAGATCTAAAATAGTATAAATAAAAATACTGTAATTTTTTTAAGAAATAAAATTAAATAAAAGAGCACAAAATTAAAATTAAAAGCCAAAATATTTTTTCATTTTTTCATATTTATTCATCATATTTTATACTAAATGTATTTTAGAATACTGGTATTAATATTTTTTTTTCAAAAAAATTCTAGGTCATTTTCTCTCTCTCTCTCTATATATATTTTTAGGCGATAATATTAAATAAATATTAAAATATATATTTAGTCTCACATGTGTATAAGAAAAAAATTTAAAAATAATCATTATCATTATTTTGAATACTTTATCTAAACTTTTCTCTATATAGGAAATTGAATGATTTCATACGCGTTGTAACTGGTTATTTAAATATTTAATTAATAAAATTGTAATTAATGGAATATGTTAGAAATATTTTTTCCTACATAAAAGTGATTGAATGTTGTCACTATTAAAATTGTTTTGATAATTATTGTATCAGTAGATTATATAGTTGGAATCGAAAATATTTTGTTCAAATGAGATATGTGCTCCGTATAACATACTGATTGATTGTTATATATATTTTATTTATTTCATGAATTCTTTAATTAGCAAATAATAAAATTACAGTTATTGAATTTTAGTACAGATGAGTGATTTATTTTATACACCAGATAATTTGATTAATGTTTTTTTAACTAATTTGTCGATAATTTAATTAATAGATAGCAAAACCACAATCGATGATATGGACTAAAAATATTTGTTTTTTCAAAAACATTTAGATCACATACACACCTATATTAAGATGCTAATATTACATAAATATATAAATATATAATTAATTTGACATACCTAAGAGAAAACAAAACTAACAAATAATCATTATTTTGAATGTCTTATATATGATAATTAGAAATTTCAAAACCTAACAATACTAACAAAAAAGTAATTTCAAAACAAAATAAATAACTAAATATTATTTGATTTTAAGAAAATATTTGAGTATATCATTATAAATATTATATACATAATTAATATTTTAATTATTATTGATTATACTATCGATGACACCATAACTATTGCTTAAAAAAATTTTTTTTTTAGTTTATAAAATTTATTTGTCATATTATTATATTAAAAATAATTTAGAACACTTATCATAAATTATGATTTTATTTTCAAAGAATAAATAGGTCATATATATATATATATATATATATATTAGGACGTTAATATTAAACAAATATAAAAATATATATTTAGCCTCATATATCTAGTTAACAGTGAACAAATAGTAAACGTTAAAATTTGGACATTAAATAGAAGAACTTGGTGATATTGGAAATAAAGAAAAACTAAGAGCATATACATATAAACATGGACAAAAATAGGAACTATGTAAGAAATATGTATAAGAAATAAAAGAACCAAAATAAAATCCAAAATTAAAAGTATAAGGGATAAAATTAAAAAAAAACATGTATAATAAATTTAATTTAAAGGACAAAATTGAAATAAATCCAAACATTGAAATTAAATAATTCAAAATAAAACCAAAAATTAAAAGAATTGGGATTGAAATGGAACTAAAATCCATAATTTATTGGCATTGAAAGATAAAATTGAAAGAATCAAACTTTGATACCGAAAATATCAAAGATTTATAATAAATATGCATGGAAGGATAAAATTGAAATAAATCAAAACTTAGATACCAAAAATATGAGGACCTAATCGAAACCACAATATATAATTACTTTCAATTAAATGATAAAATTGAAAGAAATCAAAACATATATAATAACAATAAGGGTCAGAAAAACAAATTCAAACATTCAAGGACTGAAATGAAATTTGATAAAAAACAGTTGCGCTGGCAGGAGAGAGAAATGGGGGGGAATTCAAATGATCATTGACACGTCTGCAGACACCATATCATCAAAAGCACCATATCAGGTGGAAGAGAGCATGATGGAAAATAATTATAGATGCTGGTTGGGTATTTTTGGACGCAGGAGGAAACCGCACGCGTCTTCCAAAACACGCAGGAGTGCTGAAATAGATAGCGCGTCCAGCGACACGCCAATAGTACACCACCAAATTTTTTTAAAAAAAATAGCTAATTACCAGATCGCCCCTCCCTGCCAGGCATGATTTTTTATCCTTTTTGAGGGACAAAACGATGAATGCAATGTGCAATAAAATATTTAAAAATGAATAAGCAGGTCGGACGAACTGGACCGGACAAAAAATATGCAATTACTGTGGAACCCCTCAACCCAAGCATCATTTTTTATCTTTTTCAAGAGACAAATTCGTTATTATATTATTTATCCAAAGAGAAAAAAACTCATATAGACATGAAGCACCGAGACAGATATTCAGTCCACAACCATGATGAATCTGCATGCACAATGTTGCTACAGTGGTAAACTGAGCTCTTTTAGCTATTTTACTAATAATATTTATATATTATTTTAATATTTATTTTTATAACTTGCCTTTAGATCATGATAGGTTTTTATTTACAAAATAGTACTTATAGTTTTTAGTCGTTTTAATTTTATTTGACCTGCCAATACAAGAAGTAAAATCTTGAAGAACCTAATTGAAGGAATTGTTTATGCAGGGAAGGATTCCCTTTACGTTGCTGCTAAAGAAATTGGTGGAGATTTTCTGATTTTTCATGCAGCAAAAGGGCTCGGCACATCTCCAAGCCCTTGCGCCCTGCGAGTAAAAAGCCACAGTGATGACAAAAACTAATCCAAATGTTGACCAAAATCCAATTTTATTTTCAAAGTTTATTCAACAAATCCACAACTTCACTCATGGCAGGCCTATCGATCATAATCTCCTCTGTACACAACGAAGCAATTCTAAAATATTCATAGACTTCATCTCCACTCAAGCCCTCCTTGGGCATATTACGATCCAAGATCTCCATATGACGATTTTGGGCCAACATTTTCTTAACCCATTCGATCAGCCCCATCTCTTTCTTCTCCATCTTCTTAGGCAAATTCGGCCTCTCTGCGGTCGCAATCTCAAACATCAAAATCCCAAAACTGTAGACGTCTGCCTTCGCCGTTGCCCCGATGACTCCTTCTTTATACTCCGGTGGCATGTACCCCAAAGTCCCCGCAACCTGCGTCGACAAATGCGAGTGCAACGAATCGATTTTACGGGCAAGCCCAAAATCAGTGATATGGGCCTCAAAGCTCGAATCCAACAAAACGTTACTAGCCTTAATATCCCTATGAATAATGGGAGTAGCAAGCCCATGCAAATAAACAAGCCCATTGGCCACACCTCTGACTATCTTGATCCTCGTCTCCCAGGATAATGGAAACTTATCCTCTAAATATTCGTTATTTGGTGATGATGTGTCGTGGATCCACTGGTCAAGACTTCCTCTTTCAACGAACTCCAGAATTAAAACCCGGTCCAAACCCGAAACACAATACCCGAGAATTTTAACAATATTTCCATGGCGTAACACGCCTAGTGTCTCCATCTCGGCGCGAAACTCACGAAAACCTTGAAAAGCGTCCGGATCAAGCTTTTTAATAGCAACCGTAGAGCCGTTGTAGAGTGCTGCTTTATAAACCAAGCCAAAACTGCCATCGCCGATGATTAAATCGGTGGAGAAGTTCTTGGTGGCGACTTTTAGCTCATCCATGGAGATCCGGTTTATAGTCGGGTCGAAGGAGGCGCTTTCGTCCGCTTTTACGGAGGAGGGCTCCGGGTTTAAAACGGTTCTGATCTGTTTGCGGCGGAGGCGGCGTCCGTAGTCGCGGTTTTTGGTGAACTTGCAGACGAAGACGATCAAAGCGAGGATCATTACTAGGAAGAAGACGCTGCCAAAGGCGGCAAGGGCTGCTGCCAAGAGAGATACGTCCATTTGGAGAGAGAGGGAGAGTGTGGTGGTTTCTTGTGTAAGAATTTTTCCGGGGCTTAAAAGTCGAGGAGGGATAGGTGTGGGGAAAGGATTGTGTAGAGGTTGGAGGACGATGGGTTGAATCATAACGTCCATTTACAGATTGGGTCCTACCATGATTGATTGATCATTGATTATGATGTTTATAACGGGTATTTTACTATTTTGTTACGGCGGAGGTGTGTTTTTTGTTTTTTGAAAAATTATTTTTTTATAAAAATAAATTTTTTAAAAATACTGTTTTGATATATTTTTAAATTTTACTAAAACTAGGGAAATAATTCGAGATATGAATCGGAGCGTTGTGGAAAGACCGAGACCATAGGAGTAAAAACAATATTTAATCAGGGTTAACACCAACCAGAATACCTAATATATGAGTAGTGTAAGGCTGTATTATATTTTAGAAACGTTTTTGAAAATTATTTTTTTATTTTATTTTATTTTAAATTAAATTTTAGATAATTTTTCTATGTTAATGTTAAAAATAACTTATAAAAAATAAATAAATAAATTTTTTTAATACATTTCTAAATAAAAAATACTTTAAAAAACAATACCACACATTAAAGCACCTCTCTACACGCCATTATAATTTAAGAGATGTTTGGAAAGTATTTTTTTAATTATTTTTTATTTTAAAATAAAAAATTTAATATTTTTAAATCATTTTCATTTACTAATATAAAAAATAATTAAAAAAATAATTATATTTTTAAACAAAGAACACATTAAAAAATAACTTCAGCTTAAAATAATCATTCAAGCAATGCGCTTCTCTCTTTCTTTTTAATTTAAGGTTAGAAATTCAGAAACCTGGGCTTATCATATGGAAGCCAGCCCCCAATACCTTGAAATATGTTATATAGCAAATAAATATATGCTAATTGGGTGTAGTTAATTTGCTTGGTTTAAGAATATCATTGTCATTAAAATTTATAATAAAAAATGATGAATATTATTACGAATTTTCCACTACTTTTTTATAATCATTAGTAGTAGTTCCATATAGTTATTAATCCATAAATGTTACGAGATTTCGATTCTCTTCGTTATAATTGATCAGTAAAGGATAATACCTCTTAATCCTAAAAACTATAGATTTTTAAACGGGTTTATTCCAACGGAAGAAATTCTAAAGTTCATGCAACCAATTCTTGAAAAATGTCTGACTAGCCACATGAGAACATGTATCGTGCAGGAAAAAAACTTGAACGTTTAACAAGGATGGTACCGCATCCTTCATCACCCATCCGTGCAATTTGGGGGAAGACTTGACAGTGGAGGTTGTGGAACCCATCCGGAAACAGCACCGCCTTGAGCCGAAGAAACAACGGTCTTGGCCCCGTGTGTCTCGACTCTTTTCTTTAGAAAAACCTTTTCCTTTCTTTCCACATTTTAAGGATCCAAATCCTGTTTAATGACAGGGTCTATCGTCCAAGGAAAGAATTTTGGTATACTATCAAGGATGAGAGGCAAGAAGATATCATGTCATCGAGCAAATTTTTTTTTTTTTTTTTTGAAACGGGGTTGTCAACATGTTCAGTATCCTAGATACTTGACTTCATTATCATTACCAGGCTCCTCAGAAGGTCGTGCTTGTTCAAGTGTCCTCTGTGGAGTGCAAGCAATATTCTTGATAATGGAGGAATAAAGATCAAATTCTGCCTTCAATTTCGTGCAGCATACCTGTATCCACTTCTCAGCAACAGTGGTAGGTACACTGTCTTGGCTATCCCTCTCATGCTCTTCGATCACGGGTCTTATTTCATTGTACAACAACGAAAGTTCAGAGGCTGCATCGTTTTTCATTTCCTGCTCCAGTAATAAGCTTTATACATAAGAAAAAGGAAACCATATTGCATCCTTGATGCCGCATGTGCGAGCGAGCACACATATATGTTACTAACAGAGAGAGGAAATCATAATGAAACACAGCAAAATTAGTTCTCACACTGATGCTCTGCAAGAAAAAGGTTACATGAAACCAGATACCAATTTCTTCTGAGCAGTTATGTGGATACAGTGTCTATCCCTGTTATAATTATGATGAAAGTGATTAACATCTAAAATGAAAAGCATGATGTTTTTAGGTTTGTTCTCAAGTCCTTCATTCATGCTTCATCATAGGAGCTTTGTAGAATACAGAAGAAGACATGGTAATTTCAATTATACAAAGCCTCCAAGAAACATCCATCAGCTTTGCTCTAATAGCACTTTGCATCCTGTATTTTTTAACGCCTTACCTTTTGCATCATATATTTTGGTTTGGATATGAAGCGCATCCTATAGTTTTTCTACAGTAATAAAGTTTTGTTCTTGACCTTAGTAAATCCACATGTGCGCTAGCGCTCACAATATTATTATAGCAACCTTTCAAAACTCCATAAATGCCCCTGCTACTTTTTAACCATGCTTTAGTTTTAATGTAAATCTCCTATCCATGATCTGCTGAAGTAACATGCCAAAGCCTAATGAGGGAATTGATCAGCCTTGTTGGTTTTAATCTAAATCCATCGTGATGAATGCAAGGATGGGAATCATCTCCACCTTTTCTTGCAAAAAATAGTTTAATTACAAATGTGCAGGCACATGCATGTATATATTTACAAGTACATAAATATACCCATACCTCATAAGTGAGCACTTCCTCTTGAGCTTCTTTCACTGCTAAGAGTTTAGTAACATGCTTTGCATCAACTTGCTTTTGCATCAAATGTTTCAACTTTCCAGTAGAATATTGCTTTGATCGTTTCTTTGGCACGGGCCCTGATACAATGTGGTAATTCCGGCATGCACTATTACTTCGGATGCGAGATATCATTGCATTCTTTGGTGCAAATGACTGTGGAGTACCTTGGGAATATAATGCTATCTCTTCATTAGATTCAACTTTTACAGCATTCATAACCACGCCTTCCATTGGAAATGAATCAAGTGGTTGAACACTAAGAACAGTGGATTCCAGGGGTTGTTCAGATCCCATATCAAAATTCAACACTGTTGGATATTCAATTTTCCCACCAATATCATATTCAGAATCAGAGTTTGCAATTTTTATGAACTTTGAGGAAGGTTCATCTTCCGCAGAATCATATAGTGGAACTTTCTCAATTGAATACCTGTGTCCAAAAATCATTTCGAAGTAAATATGGTAACAAAGTACATTCCATATGAATGGTTTATCAAAAAGATGCAGTCCAAGGGCACACCTTAGCCAGATAATAAAGCTAGCAGTAAATTCTGGGTAATAGTACAAGCACATATGAAAAAGTTTTTGTTCTGTGATGATAATTTCTTTAAGAATCAAGAGCAGGTGTATACATATTTTCATTTTATTCAAATCTTAAAATTGCTGACACTTAACCGAGACTTTAGCGGAATATTTTCTCTTTGCAAGCTACCTCATGAACAGTTTTTCACAGTAAGGGAAGAAAAAAGGTCCATTTTTGTAGTCAATGGACAGAATACAAAACAAACTAGCATTTAAATTGGCATTTCCACCTTAATGTATGGAATAGCCAATTACAAAACAATATAATTGTTATTTTATCTATGATTTCCTGACAAGATATAGCAGATCTATCAAAAGCAGCAGGGGTGCCTTGTAAGCATTGATAGGAACAATATTGAGATGCAGCAGGCGAAAAAACAAGGCTAGATTCTATTGCACATTATAAATTACTGGGTAATAATATGGTAATATTGGTCACTACAGGTCAACTATAGATGGAAGAATTGTCCTTGCTACTGGATGCAGGTGAGGGGTAGCAACTAAACCAGCTAAACTAAGCACTCTTGTCCTTGTTGTGTTGACTGTCACTATTCACACAAGTTGATAATGACTTATCCCATCTGAATCAGCAGGGAAGGATAAAAGGCAAGTTCCTCAAAGATCAAATGTTATGAGGAATAAAGATTAATAATAGCTGCCTCTTCAAGTGTGCCAAAATAATTCAACAAAGCTATGATAACCCCTAACAAATTAAAATGATTTTTTTTTTGCTACACAATGCATCATAAATAAGAATACATTACCTGTCATCATCATCTTCCCAGAGATAAGTATCCTCCTGTTAATATGAGGAGAGAAGTTTATCAGAAGTTCCAGAACTACATCATTGTTGATGCTCATCGAAGATAAGCAGAACAAAGAAAAACATAAATTAGGCAAGTAACAATACTCACAACATGAGATTTCTAAAACAAAAAACAGATTCAAGACGTTAACACATTTGCTACAATATTTAGAAAAAAATGAAACTTTGACTTTCAGTAAAACTTCAGTTTCAAATCAAATATATGGTCAAATAATGCCAAATTCTCTCTAAATCCAGATTTACCATTTGAAAGTTTACCTGAAAACCACGAGATTTTGCCCCAAGAAACCCAGAACAGTTGACTGCACCACAGAGGCAGCGAACTTTGGCACCACCGTACCATTCAAAATTATAATCATATGCCAGTTCAGTTCCAATAGAAATGTTTTGCTTCGCAAATATTCCAACCCTTATTTCCCCTAAAACAGTCCACTTTCTTGTCTCGCAATTTGGCTGGCTACAATTTGTTTTTTAGTTACAAGTCAAAGTCAATTCAAAAACCAAACAGGGATGTGAAACCAAGAAACATCTTAGAACAAATAGAAAAACCTACTGATCCAAAGACACTCACCATGAATGATTTATAAACCTTGCAAGGCTTCCCTTTTTAGTGGCGTCGATAGACTCAGAGGAATTCAGTGAAATGATAAATGCATCTTTGAGTCCTGCATCAAGCCATGTGAAAAGATAAAGCTACCTTCAACTGAAAAGTGATTCAGGCATATCTATGATGAAATTCATTCTACCTTGATTTTCATAAACTTGGGATCTTTTCTTTGCTTCTTTCCACGATATTACCTCTCCACAGTACTCAATAATAAATTGTCCTGCCTGCGTTACTTAGAAAAGGAGGGCTCTAAGCATAACTGCACCCATTGCATGATAACATATAGGCAGAAATATTAAGGACAAATTATGTTATCAATTTGTAATGGTGCCATGGCACGCATTAGATACTCATTACTGACAGACCACCTCCATATTTTACTCTTGTGCAAATTTAGTAAGTAGATTAAATTTCTTGTCCTTGCCTTGAAGTGGCTAATAACAGAGAACAAATTATACGAGAATCCACCCAAGGGAATATATTCTAAAAACGATTGCAAGAGCTCATCCCAGGCAGATCATTCTCACCTTTATTTCCTCATTAGCGAGAAGACCCCACCCACGGCCCTCAGTTTTAAACAACTGGGTTTTGGCATACTCACACTTCTGAAATCTCTTTTAACATCAAACAGAAACATAACAAAAAAAGCAAGAAAAGAAAAGGGTTAGCTTCAGTAATGTTTGAACAAGAAACCTCATAGGTTCATCAAACTTTGAAAAGGTGCCATTATCGAGATATTATGTGATGAATTAAGAATCATAAGCCACATTCCATGTCAATAGAATCTGAATGACCCAGAGTTATTACAAATGATATGAGAACAGATTTATGATCTAGACCCACTGCTTCCTTGATGATGTATGATTCTTTTGCTATGATTCAAATTTTAAAGTTGACTTTGATTTTGTTGTGTGCAAACCTTCCCCGATGAGAAACTCATTGTTCAAGCAAGGCTGCAAGTGGAGCATATTGTTACTCAAATTTGACATCAATAGGAGAGAAAACTACTCTCTGTCAGCATGTTGGATTGATGAGCTTCCCCTCAGCAAGAATTGTCTTATACTTGAGAGAAACTTTCAGATGTTATGAAAAGACCTTGAAAGATCATGAAGATAAACAAGAGGCACTGAAGAGGGCATGTGGATAAGCATCGCACCTGAGGGCGATGCTTACACGCAGGAGTGGATTTGCTTGGACTACAAACAACAACAATTTCTTTTAATGAAAACTAACACATTTTTCCTTTTCTTTTAGGAGAAAAAAAGAGAGCTTATTTGATAGAAATTGGGAAAGCTCAATCACAGTGAATGTATGCATTGTACAGTTATTCTCTCTTAATGTTTGACTGAGCCAACTAAATGAAATTATTAAGACGATGGCTGCATATCAAACATAATAGTCCATAATAAACTAAGAAGCGTGCAACATTTATTACTGTAACGTTTAGTCTATCGAAATGATGGGGAATAAAAACTTCAAGAGTATGTATGTTAAGTACAGGTGCACCCGAAAGGTACTGGGATACAGTAATACTTGGGGTTCATAGAAATGATGCAGATATGCAGTATTGATGTAACCTGATTCTTGCAAAAGACACCACAAGGGCAATATCCAGGCGTGCACTCTGTGCTTGTTAATAAATTCAGGCACCTCTCCCCACAAGCACTGTCAGGATCATTGCCATTAAACTTGCATTCACAGATGGAAATGTCTTCTTCCTTCTGTTTCTTATGTCTACAAAAGCAATCAAGATTCAAGAAAGCAAATCAACAGATTTCAGTGGACAAAAATGCACATAAATCCTAGAGTGAAGCCCCAACCAAAATGTACAAGTTCAACAGTTTCCAACTAGACTAAACAGAAATGAGGAAGCAAACTAAAATTGGAAAAGAATTTGACATGCTCGGGTCCTCCACAAAGAAAGCAAAACAGGAAAACACTAATATGATAATACTAAAAGTTGAAGTTCATGAGAGAGGGAGGGAATCACAAACACAAACCTAGCTCCACATTTGAATGCAAAGGCACAAAGCAATCAAATCTGTAAATTTTCTAACCCTATTACTGAAATTAGAAGATGCTGCATTCAATTTTCTAAAGATAAGATGGAAATAAAATAGGTGCTTAAAAATTGAATTCAGCAATTACAACAGTTAAAAGTAAAATACAATGAAAAGAAGATGTTGTCTTACTTTCGATATAAAAAATCATTTCGTTCAATATGCTCATAATGTGGCAGCTGTTCGGTCCATTGATCCTTCAAAATAAGACATTGTCTCTTCAGATGCATATACATAGCCATCTCAAAATAAAACAGGACAAATATACAATCAGGTAAGAAGGCTGTTTTCAATGACTAATCCATAACAGAACAATCACTACTTTCAATGGTTATTAACATCCAAAGATTTTTATAAGTTGATGCACTTTTGTTTACCTAAGTTTATATGGTGTTATCAGTTCATATTCCACATATAAAGATTCACTCATGAGTTTACAGTGATTGCATGTTCAGTCACACGTGACAGATAAAAAGTTCAATCACAACTCAACCCATGAGCTTCATAAAGTTCAATAAGAACTCAACCCATGAGCTTCATAGAATCTGAGATTTGATCGATTCCTTAAAGCATGTACAGAATTAATTCAAATTTATAACAGAAATTCTAAGCTTAAATTCTTATTTCATCAATCTCATATTCTCCAGGTGCTTTAACAACAGTGAAATAAATAAAACAATCAGAGTGTGAGAAATTCATGCCGATGCTAGAGTTTAACAATAACAAAATTACTCGCAGATACAAGTGTGTTTTGCATGTGCACACGCACTTGGGTATAAAACATTCATGTCGTGCCAGAAACAATATCACGGCTTTCAAGAGTTGAAACATGCAATGAATGATACTGTGATACAATCAACTGCTAAAACAAGGGACAGTAATTCGATAGCCATAGCTGACTCATTAGTAATAATATGCTTTGGAAGTCCAAAATCCAGCATAGAAATAAAAGCAAAACAGTAAATGCCATATCCAGATAACCGGATCGCAGTATATGTCACCGAAGGTCTCCATCACTTTTTGTACAAATTAAGCTAATAATCCAACAGGACAACTATTTTATTGCTCCCAATACAATCATTCACTGCTCCGTTCAATAATCAATATCATCTCAATTACTTCCTAAATTGAGTTAAATTCTAGAAATTAAGAGAGAAAGGATGGTATAAATTAAAATACCCAAAAACCCAGTTTCCCCTACCCGTGTCCCCCGTTTCTTAGAAACCAAGAAAGACCTACTCACTTAACAAAATTCAATTTCTTAAAGAGAAAAACAGGATCTTAATTCAAAAAAGACCCACTGATTTAAACCAGAAGCTAAGAGCATTAACAATTTGTTCAAATTGAAGTTTCAGAAACCCTTACATTACTGCTTCCTTCACCCACTTGACACCACAGATTTTCCATGGAAGTAGACCTCACACTCTTGCTATTTATTTCAATTTTGTTTCTTTCGAAAATTGATTGGAATGATACTGTGGGAGGGCTCTACGTTTTCTTGATATTTTCTCCGCGTAGTTTAGATATTACCAGCTATAGATGACGACGCTCGGTCGCGGATAAAAAGATTTTGTTTTTTCACGCCAAAATATAATATAGGCATTTTAATAAATTATTAATTCTGAATAGAGATTATATTTCGTTTTTTAGTGGATATAATTTTAAAATCCATTTAAAATGAAAAAAATATTAAATTAATATTTTATGATATTTTTATTATAATTTTAATGTATTGATGATAAAGAAAATTATTTAAATAATATTAAACATACATTGCACCATAATACGAAATATACATTAAGTGTGTGTGTTTATTTAATAATCTGGTGCATTATTTTACCGAAATTGAGAAGTTTAGATATAAATACAAAATAAGACTACGCCTTCCTTGTCACGAGGAGTTCGTACAGATCTTATTTAATTATATGACATTATAGTAATTTAATTTTATTAAAATAAAATAATTTTCTAGAATAATACAAGAGCCCTCTAGCTCAAGGTTTGGAGCTGTGCTAAAATAATAATTTTATTAAAGGTTTTTCTATATATAGAAGTAGAGGCAAAAAAATATAGAGAGCGTGAAAATACGCGCTAACATGCAAAAGAGGATTTGCCACAATATTTTTTTTTTGTCGAGTACTCTCGGCCCATAAAAAATGTACTTTTTACTTCTAAATTCCTCACCCATAAAATTTTAATTATTTTTTTTTTATAAAAAATATATATTTTTTAATTTGAACTTAAAACATACTATACAAGTTGTAAATATTTTATTATTTATTATACTAAAGCAACGGTTGTGGTGTTATCCAATCTTCAAATGTAGTTTCCACGGTGTATCTAAAAGTATCTAGATTAATTGTATATTATATTTAAAAAAAAAATATTTTTAGATATTTTAATGGGTTGATGTAAAAATATTTTTTAAATAATAAAAATTATTATTTTAATATATTTTTAAACAGTGATTATTTAAAAAATAATTTTAACTACACTATCAAACAGTTGTAAAATTTATATTAATTAACTAATTACACAAATAAAGCACATGCTTAAAATCAAAAGAAAGAAAATTCATGTGCTTATTGTTACTACATAAATCTTCCTAAGAAAAAAAAAGTAGCCCGTCAAAGTAATTGAAGGCATGATGGGGAGGAAATTTGAAAGTTTTCAATAAGATCCAAAACGGTGTGTGTTAGCAGATTATTTAGCGTATGGGAAAAGTATTATAGCATTAAAAATAGATGATTGTAGATTTTAATGGTGATCTAATGATGGGTATTTTTGTATTTTCATCTTGAAAAATTATTTATAATTGGATGGGTAACTAAGTAATTTTGTGTAATTTTATCTTGAAAAATATTAAATAATATTCATATCAAATAGTTAGAAAGGTTTTGTGTTATTTTAGTGACACATGGCATGATATATGGTGGTGAAAAGTTTTTTTGACGTGTCGATCAGTTGTTGGTAGAATTTTTTTTTCACAAGAGACGGTGCATTTTTTTTTTTTTTACTTATTTTTTCTTTTTTTATTTCATTACTCGACAGTGATTTTTTATATATATATATATATATAAAAACACTTCTTGGTTTTCTTTATTTTCTTTTTTATATGGTAGACGCATACCTTTCTTTGGCTTTTAATTATTGATTTTATATGATTGATTTTTTTTCACTATTTAATATATTTGATTTATTGAGATTCAATCCTCTGTTTTTTTTCATATTTATTATTTCCAATCAAGGGGTGACATAAATAAAAATTGGTTTTTCTTTTTTCTATCTCATAATTATAGATTGATTTTTGCTAAATAGATTTCATGGTTACCTTTGTTTTTTATTTTATATAATTATCTCAATCTCATAACTTAACTTTTTAGTTTAGCGGGTTAAATCGAACATGTTTGAATTTTTTTTCTTTTACAATTGATATTTTTAATCTATTTGTATGTTATCTTTTATTTTAACTTTTAATAATTGATTATTGAAAGATAAACTTCAAGTATTTTTTATCCTTTAAAAGCTTCTCTGGTCAAAAGATACGAGGGTTAAACACTCGAGTGTTTGCGAAGCGTGCGTGTGGATTCTACAGATTTCCAAACAATAAATCCCCCGTGATTGCTACGGTGATTGAAATTTAATCAAATCTGTAAACTAGCAGTGAAAATAAATAATTAGGAGCAAAAGTCAATCCGTTAGGAGGAGGAGAATAACATCGTGCGAGCAAATAAAGGCATATGATGACTTGTTCCAAAATATTACATATATAAATATTTAGAATTGTGATAAATAATATTTATTTAAAAATATACAAAATTAATATTTTTTATTTTTTAAAAATTATTTTTGATATTAGTATATTAGAACAATTTAAAAACACACATAAAAATAATCTAAATTCAATTAAAAAAAAACAAATATCTCAAACGCATTTCCTAGCGAATCAAAGTGGACAGCAAAGGTGAGAGTTGCACTAATATCTTCTATCCAAAGACAATTCTTATGCAGCTTTGACATCGTCAGAAAAACATTGGGAATTCGTTTCTGCCTCTCGACTATTTTTTTTCTGTATTGAATGCCCCCACGGCCCCACCTCGTAATATTTATGGTATTTAAAAAGGATATAATAAAAAAAATGGTAGTGAAAAAAGAAGAGCTACCTGGTGATTAAACTACAAAGCTTCATTTTCGAACAAGGTCTCTTTTTTAACTAGCTAAAAAAAGTATTTATTATATTTTATTTTGATCTTTATTTTTTTTATTCATGTTATTTTTTTGATATTGAGATTTTATTGTTTTAATTTTATTATTCAATTCAAATTGACTATATATTATTATGTTATTTATTTTGACTCTCAGTCTTTTAATTTTTAAAAATATTATACTGGATTACCTATTTTAGCTAAATATTAGAGATGGACCATGCTATATATCGAGTATCTATTTTTTCAGTAAAAAAATAATATTAAGGTGATGCAAATTCTCAATATATTTTCTCATTAAAAACAATATTTAAGTATTGCAAGCATGTTTTAAATAGATAGGATGTATTAACAAATTTGAGTTAGTACATAAGATTATGAAAAGGCTCATAATTGAGGCAATAACAAACACGTTTACAGGTAAATAAAAAAAATAAACAAATATTAAATTACTCAAACAACCCCGAACCGTAGATAATAATGAAAAAATTAAATATCAAAATATCATTTTGCTCCAGCTTCAATGCTTTTTTTTTTAATCTCTTATGAGGGTATTTTAGCAATTTTATTATTTACTCAAACATAAAAAACCAAATATGATCTCACCACCAGCACATTGTTTTTGTTCCATCCAAGGATAAAAAAAGTAAGTTTATTGTTCACGGTTAGCGCACCAAACCGAAAATATCCTCGATCTTTTTCTTCTTGTTGTCTGTTTTTTGGGTTAAATTAGTAATTTTACTGTGCAACATATATGGAAAGGACAAAAACACCCTGCAACAATCAAATAATACAAACCGGACTCTAGAAAAAATTAAAAATACCCTTGAGATCAAGAGTTAAATTTCAATACATTGAAGGGCAATATAACAATTACATTATTATAATCCATGATAATTTGAATCTACTACATAATGTTTAAACGATGTAGTTTAATTTCTTTTTTAATAGGTGTTTGAGAAGTATTTTTCATAAAAATATGATTTTTTAAATAAAATTTATTTTAGTGTCTTTAAATTATTTTAATATAATATATACAAACTAAATTTTAAAAAATAAAAAATATTATTTTAATATATTTTTAAATAAAAATAATTTTAAAAGAAAGCCACGAACACCCTGAAATAACATGTGGTCCTGATTATGGAAAGAGAGCATCGTGTAGTCGTAGGTAATAGGCATCCCTGAGAATCTTTCTCTTTTCTAAGCCAGCCTGTTAAACATTCCATGATCACGTGTCACAGCTTAATCGTAAATTATTCTTATTTGTCCTTTTTACCCTCAACAAGTTGTCTGTTTTTAAAAGATTCCACACCAACTCATGTACTGCTCATCTTCTCTTCTATTTTATTTTCTTTTTAAAAAATCATTAACTAGTTTTATAGGCCTTGTTGCATTAATAAAATAAAATAAAAAAGATTCTGAACTAAAATAGCATCCTACTCAATGCCATAAATGAGTGCAATTGAAATCCCATATTCACCCTAAATATTATGATTTGTTTTGTAGGTTATTGGAATTTATTTAATATTATTTTTAAAATTTGTTTTTTAATTATTTTTTTTATTTAATTTATTATAATAAAAATAAAAATTTATAAATCAAACATAAATAAAATATGAGGATGTTTGTTTGATATCAAAGTAAATTTATAAAACACACACACACACACACACATATATATATGGGGTAATAGGTGGTATTTTTTGTAACAAAGTCTAGCAAGATTAATTTTGTAAGCTAGCTTTTCAGATGATCTTGATAATGCATTCATGCTTGAAATTATGCTGTAAAATACCTCCTAAGAAAGTTTTTTTTAATATTAATTTATATAAAAAATTAAATTAATATTTTTTCAAATAAATAATACTTTAAAAATTTATCTAAAAACAAAACAAAAGCAGCAAGAGATGATGTATTTTAAAAGTTCTTTTGAAAATTATTTTTTGAAATATTTCATTGATTTTCATTGTTTTTTTAGATTGCTTAAATGTGATTATATTAAAAATATGTTTTAAAAAAAATAAAAAATATTACTTTTTAAAGCAATAGTTATCGTTCTCCAAACACCCTCACAGTAAGTTAGTGTAAAAAACCTCGAAACGGTACATTTAGTTACCGTTAATATTTTGCCGCATCATCTTGACCCCACAACTATAATACCATGTGAAAGCGAGGGTCGAATTAGTACTTTCGACGCCCAAAACCAGGGCTACCAAGAGGAGTTCAAAATCCCATCGGACTGACTGATAAGGGTAAATTAGTAATTGCAGTATCCGATCAGAAAATGTGACGTTAGATTAAGAGGTCAGGGCATGCGAAATTAATGAATTGATTTTATTTATTATCCCAAGTATCTCCTCCTCTTGCCCCGAACGGTGAATCAAGAATTTCACTTACTCCTACAGTTCAGAAAAAAAACAATTTTAAAAAAAAAAAAACAGAGAGAGAGGAGGACCGGAGCTAAATTTCTTGTTTTCCAAAACCCAAAAGCTATTTTTATTATAGGGTGTTGTACTGTCATGGCTTATGTGAGATTGATTGATTTATTCTTGTGGGTTTCCTTTTTCGAATGAATTTTGTAATGAGAAGAGAAGAAGCAAGAGCTAGTTGGAAGTGTTCGACTCTTTGCCTGTGTAGTACTAGTACTAGTAGTAGTTGAAGAAAAGTGGAGGAGATTCGTGTGGATTACTGTCATGGCAAAGCGCGTGTTCGAAGCATGGAAAGGAAGTAATGTAAGGCTTTATTTTGGGTACTCTTTTTTATTTTGTGTATATAAGTGGTTTCTAGCATCTGGGTTTGGTTTATATTTGTTTCATATTTTTTTGTTAAATTTGTGGGTTTTGCTTGAACTTTTCTGTTTCTTTTTTAGGGATTGCTTTAGAATTTTGCTTAAGAAACTACTGTGTAAGTGGTTCTCTGTTTGGTTACTGATAAAATGGAGGAAGTAAGGAAAGTCTTGGGTTTTCTGTTATTTTGAGCTTTTAATTTTTTGCTGAGTTGAGTTAAAATCCGTATACCTTTCTTTTATTTTATGTTTTGTAGAGTTGTATGCCATCTAAAGGGAAAAAAAGAAGAAAAGGAAAGGAAAGAAACTGTAATCTGGATTATTTTTTTTGTGATATATCCTTTACTTTTTGTCACAGTTGACTGTTGTTTGTACTAAATCAGGAACCGGGTAAATATCTTTCTTGTAATGTGGGGGATGGCTTCAAGGGCTGTGAATAGAACCATGGAGTGCGTTTTCAGACCTTTTTAGATTCTGGAATCATTGTTCCCATAATTATGGCGGTACAAAAATTCATACAGTGGACTATCTGGGTGGCTTGGTTAAGTTAGAAGCTAAACATGGTGGCATTGTATTATAAAGATTTTGATGGGAGTGTTAATGGTGGAATGATAGGTTTTTAATTATGTTTATTGGTGCCCGTGTTCTGTTGGTGGCATTGCTAGTGGCACTGATATTGATGGTTGCCTTGCTGGGGGGATTGCAAGTGCCTTTGAGGTCTGGAGTAGGATTCATGGCTCCACCAACTACTAAGATGATGAGTTCTCCATGCCATAGTTTCGTTTGTTGATAATTTAGCTGGGGAGCACTCACTGAAGCTGTAATAACTTGGCAAGGATGAACAGTGGGTCCATAGATTCATTAAAGCTTTGAGGATGTTACTCGGATGTCTTTAAGCAGTGAAATTATCTTGTTTGACATGAGTGGACATGTACTCGTGCATCTGAGGTGGATGATATTGCAACCTTGTTATTCTTTGGGAGGACCAGGACCTCTGATCTGTACACAATTTGTGGGCTTGAAAGAGGGGAGTTTTGGATTACTTAGGGTTTTTTTTTTTGTATTTTTTTTTTCTTGAACCAAGTGCTCAAGATTCATTAATTGCATGCTAACCTTAGATAGTTTACATGCTATTACTAAATATTGGAAGCATGAATATGTTTTTTTTTTTATTCTGGGTGCCTTGCTTTGTCAAGTTTCATTCATCTGGTCAAAGTTAAGAATGACTATTCCATGAAACTTTCAGTTCTGATTCTTTTTGCCTATCCTCTACAGAAGTTCATCCTTGATGGGAGATTGATATTTGGACCAGATGCTAGATCACTGATTGTCACTTTATTGCTGATCATTGTTCCCGTAATAATCTTTTGTGTGTTTGTTGTGAGGCATCTTCGCCATGAATTTTCACCAGATAATGCAGGGTATGCGATTCTGGTGGTAGCTATTATCTTTACTATACATGTAAGTTTGCTTAACCCCTCGGTGTTTGATAATATTGTTCTTGCTATAGGTATTTTATAGAACAAAATATGCTATTTCTTTGATAGGGGATTTCGCGCACTCAAGTGTGCCCACTTTAAGATAGATGGTAGGCTACTATATTCTAGTTAGTGTCTGATGACTTTCAGGGTCTTCCCATAAAAGACTTGATGCCTCATTTTATTAGTGGTCATGTTGGAGTCTTCTTTTGTTTTATAATCTTTTATAACGTGTAGACAGTGATTTTCATATGGACTTGAATCATGTACTTGACAGTTTCAGGCTCAATATGACCAATACGAGAGGCTGTTAGTTGTGAAAACATGGTGACAATAAATCATCCCTATGACATTTCTGCTGGAACTGAATGTCCCCCAGATTTTATTATGTAGTGAATCCATGATGCAGTGTATGTCTTGGATGATTGCTAGGGCTAATCTCTTGGCTAATATTGACAGGTGTTGGTTCTTCTTTTTCTCACATCAGCCAGGGACCCGGGTATTATTCCACGTAATTCACATCCACCAGAAGAGGAGTTTCGGTATGATTCTTCAATAAATGAGGTTGGGGGAAGACAAACACCGAGCCTCCAGTTCCCACGGACAAAAGAAGTTATGGTTAATGGCATTCCTGTTCGGGTTAAGTATTGTGACACATGCATGCTTTATCGTCCTCCTCGCTGCTCCCATTGCTCCATTTGTAACAATTGTGTGGAGCGATTTGATCATCATTGCCCTTGGGTGGGCCAGTGCATTGGACTGGTATGCTTTTAACCTGCATTTTAACCTTTCTTTTTCTTTTATATTCCCTATTAACATAACTTAAGTTTTTTTTTTGGTATTTGTCTTCCAATGTAAGTGTCTTCAAAAAGCTAACTATGCTTTGTTTGTGCAGCGCAACTACCGATACTTCTTTATGTTCGTTTCTTCATCGACTCTTCTTTGCATCTATGTGTTTTCCATTTCAGCCTTGTACATTAAGGTTTTGATGGATGATTACCAAAGCACAGTCTGGAAGGCAATGAAAGAATCTCCTGCATCTGTCATTCTAATGGCCTATTCTTTTATTTCCCTATGGTTTGTTGGTGGGCTTACTGGCTTCCATTTGTACCTCATTGGCACAAACCAGGCAAGTTTTTCCCCTAGGACTGATTTTTTATGTGTTGGTTCCAGTTATTTGCTTAACTGAATTGACATTGAATCAACCAATTCTCATTTCTTAAAAAAGGGGCTGCGAAACACTGGTCTAAATGCTGGACTGGAGTTTTTAATGGTCTTTCATCATACAATAGTCTGTTCATTTGAAATATATTTGCAATCTTTAAGTCGTCACCATCTAGATAAGCCTGGATGAACACAAGCATCAAATGAAAGCAATAGTAGTTTGCATCCGCCACAATTATTGTGGACTGAACATTTTTGTTTTCTTGTAAAAATTGCTTTGAACTGCTGAAATCTTAGAATCATGATTAGTTTTATGATGACTGTTTGGGATGTACCTGGAGAAAAATGCAAACTTTGCCCCTGGAATAGCAGAAGGCCGTGTATTTTTTTTCTCATGACTTGTATTCACTTATCCTTTTCCATACGTAAGAGATGGGATGCTTGCATTTGCTTTCACACCGTTATAGCATCTCAAGACTATTATTTCCCCCTTTTATTATTACTCCATTCCCCACCCCCTCTCCTGTATTAGCTAAAACTATGAATACTCTATTCTATACAGACTACATATGAAAATTTCCGGTACAGAGCTGACAGCAGGGTCAATGTCTACAATCTTGGTTGTTTTGATAATTTTCTTGAAGTCTTTTGCACTAAGGTTAAGCCTTCAAGGAACAACTTCAGGGCTTTTGTTGAAGAGGAATTACAACAAAGGCCCACGTTGCCCAGCACTCAGGAAACAGATGTAGAAGATTCTGTTGGTGATCCACGCTCCAAGGTTGAAGATGACCTAGATATTGGTGAAGATATATTGAAGATCTCCCAGCGTCGTAATGTTGAAGAAATTGATGAGGACATATGCAGCAGAGGGAGCAACGCGCCTCCTCATAATACATCAGAGGTGGACTCAGCATTGAGTTCAGATCATCGAGCTCCCACGATTCGATCAGATACTAGACATTCAAGCTGGGGAAGGAGAAGTGGGAGTTGGGAAATTGCACCCGAGATCCTTGCCAACTCCACAGTCACTGAAAGCAGAGCCTATACCACTCCCAAGGAACTATACCAGTGATGATTAGCTAATTCATTTAATTGCTGATCCCAGTGCGTCATCAACTTGGGTTTGGATGTTCACTTCTTCATGGCGCTGAAAGAATTTTTCTTTGATTAGGAAACTTACAATCATCTTTATGGCGAGTTCTGATTCTGCTCTCCTTTTTAGGCACGAGGGCTGTGTAATCCTTTTTGTGGGGATGTGGAAAGCAGTCAATGGGAACATGTTCGTAATTGTTTGAGAAGATAAAAGACTATCCTTGCCTCTTTTGTTTTGTTTTGTTTTTTGGTTCTTGCTTAATATTCTTAAACATAGTGGTTGGACCTGTAATTCTGGATTTATTCTTTGTGTGAATAGCTATTTTCAAGACAATGATATAGTTTCCCCTCTATTGTGTGAACCCCCCCCCCCCCCTTTTTTTTTGAACTCTGGGTCTGTGGGGTGCTCGTTATTGCGCCATGACAGCCAAGGGCACTTGAGTTATTCTATAGTCTTGCTAATTTGTGATATCATGAGCTCTTTTCTCCCTATCATTTACCTCACGGATAATCTCTCGGGAGCTCATTTACCTATCATGGATAATCTATCGGGAGCTCCTGGTATCTGAGTGTTTTTTTTTTGTTATAGAAACCCGTAAATAGATAATTTTTGCCTACTTCCTGTTCAATTAAACACTTGTAACAATTTTTTCAATAATGAAAGCTTATAATTTTTTGTACAGAACGTATTTTTGGTGGAAACTAGATTATTTACTGTGCTATTCGATAGGTTAGGTTGGGGTGCTACGTCATTTGGGTTTTTTTTTTTTAAATGTAAAAAAATATTTAAATATTGTTAATATTTTATTTTTTCTAATGAAAAAAAATCTCTATAGGGACTGATCCAATGTCACTTAGTTGATTTTACACGTTTAAAAATGTCAAACCCATAAAATCATAGTTCGACTAAAAAAAAAAAATTCAATATGATATATTTTTTTTAATATTAAGATAAATATATTAAATTGATTTAAATGAATCCAAGTTAACAAGTCAAATTCATAACTCAGATTATGAGACTAAGTAGATGCTTGTTTTTGTGATGCAATCCGAGATTGTAAAAAAGCTTTCTTATTCAACGTTTAGCTATATTTGAAAAGCAAAAATTTGACATGGATCCCACGCAATAAAATGAGAGGAACACTGGTGTAAGAAAAACAGTTATTAACTGCTTTTTAATTTTTGCTTGGGAGGTCTAAAAGAGGGAGGGTGAAATAATATATGATATATGGTTAGGGTTCTGGAGGGGGGGGGGGAGTGGAATAGTATATATGATATATGGTTTTATAATTATTATATTTTTTTAATATTAAAATAATCTATAAACTTAATTAAAATATAATAAATATATTAAAAAGAGATCATAATATAACTTTTGTCTGACAATCATAATTTTATTTCAGATGATATTTTACTAGAAGTTGTTCCTCGATCAAATAGTCAGGGATTACAAAGGCCTTCACGTATGGATTTAGTTCATGATGGAATTACAAGTAGTTTGATGAGAGAATAAAAATAAATATTTAATTTATTTGAATTATTAATTACATTTATTATTATGATTATTACATCTATAATATTTAAAAACAACACACACACACACACACACACACACATACACACACTTTAAAATAATTTCACATGTTGACAGCAATATGAAAAATTTGGTAACCAAACACATGAAACTGCTTTTTATTAACCTCAACTACAGTTTTAACCAAATACTTTAGTTTCAGTTATAAACCGTAACTAAAAATGATTTTCATTAAAAAAAAATTAAAATCTTAACCACAAAAATAATCGCAATACCAAACACACCCTAAGAAAACATATTGAAAACAAATCATAATAAAAAAAAATATGATGTTTAAATTCCAAATCAATCAAATGTTGAATGAAAAAAATAAAAAAAATGAATTAAAAAATAAGACATAAAAAACAAACCAAATTAACTTATTAAACTTGTGACTCAAGTCATAAAATTGAGATAACCTCGTAAAAAGTAAATTGGAAAAAATTACAAATTCCAATTCCTAATCAAACTTAATATTAAAAAAAAAATAATAATCAATTAAAAAAATCAATTATTTTATCTACATCAACCCATCAAATCTATGATACGAGTCATTAGATGAAGATAATCTCATAAAAAAATAAAAAAACAATAACTTGATTTAACTTGTAAAATCCAGAACTCTAATCATGAGATTGATATAGCTCAATATGAAGCAATAAAAATAAATTATAAAGTTAAGTTCTCAATCGATATTATGAGATCTAATTTCAATAATGAGATTTGTAATATTTTAATTGAAAAAACCACAAAAAAATAAGCTAACTCTACCTAGGCTAACCCACCAAGTACTATTCATATGTCTTAATGTTGAAATAACCTAATAAAAAATAAATCAGAATAAATTATGAATTATAATTTTCAATTAAACATAATATAAATGAAATTAGAAAAAAAAATCATTAAAAAAAAATAAATCAATTGGGTTAAGTCGTGACCGAGGTCATGAGATGAGAACAATTCAATAAAAATCAAATTCAATTTTAAAAGACCCATAACTAGTTCATGAGATTAAGATAATATTTTAGAAAATGATTTAAAAAAAACAATATGAATTAACAAGAGTTAAAATATCAAAACTCACTCCTAAGAATGTAGTTTAAGTAAAATTTGTAGAGAGAAAGATAGAACAGTAGAAAGTATCTGCATAGTTTCAACTCTTAATTTGCTTTGTTTATCAGCTGCTGCTTGTAATGCTCGATTCTCAGTAACTCCGCCCTCTTCCTGCAAACTCTCGAATCTGATCCTCAAACAGCAACCGCATCTAATGTCCTGGCCATGGCTAAAACTGCCTGCAATTAGCAAGTAAAGACTCGACGTGTATGCATGCCTACTTGGATATTGTGTTCAAGAACAAAACAGCCAACCCAGCAATTCAGCCTGCTTCGAAACCATGTACTACTTGCTACAAAGCAGTAGTGGTAAGTTCCAGAAGTTCTTACAGTGAGCTTGAAAGATTTTTTTTTATTTTTTTTGGATGCTAAACCTTGGAAAGTGTACTATGTAGATCCAAGTGAGTGAGTGAAGCCACAGTTATCTGGACTCTTGAAAAAGATGCACGGACTCAAACTCAATACCTGCAGATCACATTCTTGGACTCAAACTCAATAACTGCTGTACAGATCACACTCTTTGTCATCACGACATGCCTCTCAAGGACATGAGCTTGAAAGATGATCCATCAATTCTAACTTCTCTAGCATAGCTTAACCTAACAGATCATTATTATGACGGGGTGGGTGGGTGTAACGAACATAACAGAACATGAGAGGATCCCAACCCCCATATTTGGCGCGCCAGAGGTGTTTTTCAATGAAAATTACGCATGTAGCATCTTTGTCTTGGTATGAACTGTTTGACAGCTCGAACTGTCGTGTACCCGTTGCAATAGCAACTCTAAAATTAGAATAGTTCTGTTCTATAAATTAGACTGCACCAATCGCCATCTTGTTTTTGTAACAATGGGTTCTAGCAATCGCCCTTTGCTTTTTGCTACCCTTTTCTTGTATCTGCTCCTGCATTTTCCTTCTCAAACCGAGGCTAGAGGTCTCAAGTGTCCGAAATTATTGAATCAGGTTTGCAAGACAAGCCAGAACTATGCATTCTGCGTGAAAATTCTTATGTCCAGTCCCCTGACATTGTTGGCTCCTAATACGAAGGGCATTGTTGTGAATGCCCTGGACATAGTAAGAAAAGAATCCGTGAAGACAAGCAAGTTCTTTGATGGATTGGCCAATGGAAAAGGCACGGTGCCTGCTTTTAAGCCAGCCCTTCAAGAATGTGCATCTGATTTTATGGCGGCCTCAGGACTTATGAACCTCAAGGTGCTAGAAGGTGATTTTGCAACCATGGATGTGAATTATGCTCTTGATGATGCTCGGAGTTGTGAAACTAAACTGTCGATGGATAAGGTTAATATTAAGTCAATTCCTGCTGCAATTAAGAATTGGAAGAATTTCTATGCTGTTGCCAACGCAGCCGCACTAACCCTGGAAAATCTTCAAAACTAATTCCTCGTTTGAAGATTTCGAGGACAATATGAGTGTCTTTTGCACGCTTGAGGCTTTGATATCATTTGAGAAAAACTACGCATTCTTATATACCGTGAATTTCTCTATATACGAGAAGAACAAAAGATGCATGAGCTTGCTTATATAATAAGAAAACTTTCAGAAGCTAATTCTTTTCCAAAGCTAATCTAGAGATTTTCTTAACCAATGTTTATGTAACCTTCTTCATGCTTGCACTCTGCACTTTAAATAAATAAATAAATACGATCTGGTCTCTTAAATCATTATGCAAGTTGGCCATAAAAAAATCCCATATACAAAATCGAAATAATCTTCATATTTCACATCTCAACATCTTTTTCCGGATATATATATTCTACCGCGCGCACAAACTTTTGCTTAAAAGCTCTCCTGTAACTTGGAATGTCTTACAGCCCATCATATAGTTCTGTATAGCAATCTGCAAAGGAGCTCGAACATTAATAATAGCTGGGATCAAGTTGAAGAACGTGCACGGCACCATCTAGCTAGACAACATGGTCGTGTCGGTTGATGAAGTTGATCATTTTACAAAACAAATTTTTTTGTTTCGAGTAGTTCCACTTCATATTGAAAGAGGAGGACAATAGGTAGCCGTTGGTTTTTATTAAATCGAACGGATCAGAAAAGAATGATGGTCAACCACATCGCACTCATTGCATTAGGAAATAGGATTTGAACTGGGCACTGCTCCTCCCCGAACCTTCATTCACGGCTCTCTGGCTTGTAGAAAGAAAAGCTGTTAGCTCTTCTATAAACAGTAGAGCTAGCTACCCTTTTCCAAGACTGTATAACCCGGTCCCAGATAATGCAACGTTGACCATTTCGAACTTCACTGTCTAAAAGATTTGGTCCCCAACACGAAGCCCAAGTTCGGAACCATTCATTTTCACTTCACTATATGATTTTTTGCTAGTCAGATTTTCACACGCCCTTCTTTGAAACCCTAGCAAGCACAGCTGTAACTTTATTGGGCTAAGGCCCTGATTAATTGCATTAGGAACATCCTCTATAAAAAAATAGAAGAGGAGGAAGAGGAAAACTTCTGGATCCTCAACTTTTTAGTTGAGTTCATCCCATATTACATCGATGAAATTCTTTCGGTATTCATCCCACTATATATATATATATATATATATATATGGATAACATGAACTGTATTAAAAGTTTTCTTTGATTATAATATTTTTAAATACTTTTTAATTGCTAGACATGTATTTTCAACATCACTCTTTAAATTCATGCTGACCAACCTGTGTCCAGATTGTGTCCATGGAAATATTCATGGTGACCAAACTGCACACGTCTACTACTCATGACTGTTTTTTGAGTATAGATAAAGTTATTTTTAAAAATATTTTTATTTAAAAATATATTAAAATAATATTTTTTTATTTTTTTAATATTTTTAACAACAGCATAAAAAATAATCTAAAATATTAAAAAATATTTTTTTTTTTTTATTTCAAAAATAATCTCAATCACCAACAACCCCTCGATAAAGCATCATGGTGTAAGTTGATTTGATTGCTATCTCTCTTTATTGTTATTTTTATTATTACTATTATTATTAACATCGTGTCACTCTCTCTCCAGCCCTTGTACGTAAAGTTCTGACCGGATCCGAGATCTCCTTCCACGTGTGTATCCGAGATCTCCTTCCACGTGTGTAACCACGTGCTCATGACCCGTCCTCCTAAAATAAAGGCACATTCTAGAGTCTAGACAGAAGAAAGCGACTGACCGAATAGAAAATTGTTTGAGAAGTAAGCTTCGATAACAAGAAACGAACGAAAAGTATTTGTCAAATTCACATAGTTTATTTATTTTTGTGTCTCATAAATCTTATTTATTTATTTATTTATTTTGTAGTAATTTTTTTTAATATGTTGATATTAAAAAAATTGAAAAAATATTTAAATATATTTCTGAAAATAAATAAATTTACAAACAGCTCTAAATCTGGAGATCTGAGAGGCTGGTGCGAGGATTGCCATTCTTGCAAACCTGGCGATATGCAGCTGCTTCATTGAACATGGCGGTAAGAAGTTATTTTGTAATTGTATTTTTAAATTAATTTCAACGTTCTTCTGTGAGTTTAATCAGTTCAACTAAGGGAGTTTCTTTTTTCTACTCTTCAAAGTTTTTTTTATTAAGCTATATCTTCTATAAAAAAACATCAAATTAATAGTTTTAAAAATGTGTTTTATTGTTTAATTTGACAAATTCATATCAAGAATTAAAAAAATCTGAAAGAAATATTATTTTAATAAATTTTTGTAAAAGAATCCAGCACAACAAAGCATATTTAAATACGATGATCGTAGGTGCAATTTGACTGTTCTGGTGAGCTGCATCTAGATATAAATCCATATGATTCCATCAAAAGGGTAGCTTTGTTTTACGGTAAGCTGTGTGTGTATATATATATGTGTATATATATATAGAAAGATGGATCCTGTCGACAGCATGGGGAGGTGGGGGCAGTATGAACGCTGATAAAAAAATGAAGGAAGAACAAACAGAGACGCTTCAACTTTAAACAGACGAATCATAAGAAAATATTTGGCACGTTTTTTGTCTTTCGAAAAGACATGATTTCCGGCTTGCGAATAACAACACGTCACAGGTTTATCAAGTGAAATTGGAAACGCACTTTCAAACTTCAAAATACCCTGTTGGGTTTTAGAAAAAAGACCTGTCTATTTTTTGTATCTTGTAAAGTACAATAGATTATATTAAAAATCGAAAACCTATGAGCATAAACGATGCAGAACACGCCTTCAATATCTTCATCAAAGCTTCCAATTCAAATAATAAGAAGTAGAAGAATACAGGAAAAAGAACACACAGGGCTCTGTTGATTAATCTTGACCTAATCACGAACAGATGCCCCCGCGCGCGCATGCATACATGCAGAGAAAGAAAGCAGCGTCTATGAATTAGGCTAGAAAGAAATTAACACAGTGATTGTAGATTTACATGGTTATTAGTATGCAAACCGAAAAGCTTTAGCATCTTCATATAAACTTTATGTTTTTTGAGTTTTCAAGACCGGAGTTAAGTGACAAATGAGTTTGCTTCTTCTTCTATAATTTGTAATTAAAGAACGGGTATATTTCTATAATTATTTCCAAATGAGAGATAAAAATATTGAGATAAAAAGCATTTTGAGATAAAAAATACATCTCTTATAAAAGCATTTTGAGATAAAAATATTTTGAAAATAAATTGCTATCAGGATCTCCGAAAGAGCAAGAAGGGGAGAGGATAAATACAATCTAATTACCATCGTTTTCTTTCTTTGATATAATGATTTGAACAATCAGAAGAAAAGAACTGGGATTCTGAATATTATCTTTTCTCGAAATGATTGTTACAGTGTTTTGAGAACGATGTGTAGATCCTTTGTATAGTCACTCTTTCTTTGCACCGATTATAATAAAAAAGAATTAACAAGCAAATACAAAATGGTACATTAATAATACATAACTCAATAACGAAATAAAATATTTCTAAATTTCCAAAAAAAAAAGATAAAAGGAGGGGGAGGCGCAAAAGTAACAGAATAAATTGCTGTATCAGTTTTAACCAGTGGAGGAAGGATGGGGACTAGAATCTGTCCATGGGGGCACCGGAAAATCGGAACTAGAAGCTGGATTCTGATTCTGTGGTGACCGAAAATAGCCCAACTGATGACCAGCAAAAAGCAGAGGAAACGAAGAAGCAGAGGGAGGTAGTGTTGATGATAGCGAATCAGAAGATACCGCTGCAAATGAAGAGCCTGAAGTAGATGAAGGTGACGAGGACAAAGTTGATGATTGAAAAGAAGCCAGCTGGGGATTATAAAACATCTGCTGTGAAAAATTTGAAGGTGGTGGTTGATGTTCAAGAAAGTCCCCAGAACTCTGCAACAACTGGGAGTACTCCCAGTAGTCTCTTATAATATCAGGCTGAGACTGAAACAATGCAGGTGCTGGCCCCTGCGGTCGCTGTGCTAGCTGCCTTGGAGATGATACTGACTGAAACTGGTGGCCAGAAGGGAATTGTGAACGGAAAACGGGAGCTTGAGAAGCGGTAACATTCTGCATTTGAGCTGGTGGTAGCCTGGCATTTTCAGGGAAGTTAAGTTTAGCTCTGTTTCCTCTGAATCTTAAAGCAGCCTCATCATAGGCTCTGGCTGCAGCTTCTGCAGTTTCAAATGTGCCTAGCCAGACTCTCGCTGCTTTGTGTGGATCACGTATCTCTGCTGCCCATTTGCCCCATGGCCTTTGCCTGACTCCTCTGTATCTTATTTTTCGCTCTCCAGTTTCACCCAGAGATGCTGTTTCACTTGACGGTGCTGCTGTGGAGGAGGGTGCTGCTGTGGAGGGGATTACTAAAGTTGAAGCAGCCGCTTCTTCATTTGCTGCAAGTGATAAAAGTAGAGAAAGCTTATCGACTAAGAAAGCAAATTCGTTTTGGAGTCTGTGTGTAATATGATTGAGATGCCAAATTCTCTTCCAAGACTGTGTCGCATTGTTTTGTTCTTCGATGAGTTCAAACCTTCTAGATGACAGCAATTTATGTTTTTTTTTCTAAATCTGACAAAATTAAGGACTTCTAGGGAAGTTAACAAAATCTTCAAGTACATGCAATAATAGGTATATTAGATATTATTTATATATTTATTATTAAAAAATGATATTATCTAGATATTAAGTAATTTCTACAAGAACAATTGTAACAAAAAACAGGATGAAAAAACATTGAATATGAATCATTGACTAAATAATTTTGGTGGACAAGTAACAGAATTCAAGTAAAATAATGGAGTTTTGAAAATAATTGATAGAAGAATGGCATGGGATAAAATTGACGGTAAAATTCAGTATTGATGATCAAACTTACCAGTTGCACCAGATGACAACGAATCACCCTGTGAACTTCTAAAATCAATAAGCCCTCTATAAGCCCCTGGCAAAGACTCCTTCAATGGAGTTGCTGCACCGGTTTCTTTTTCTCTCCCTCTCTTCTGGCCAATCCAGGAACCAGAGCCAGAAGCTGAAGAAAAAGCAGACAAGGGTGGAGAAACGGGAGTGGCACTAGAACCAGGTTCTGCCTGAACAAAAGCTGACGTTATTGTTTCACCTCCTACACCTGCAGGCCCATATGATCCCCAATCACTGGTGCTCTCTCTTTGGCCTGACACCACATGTGTAAGTGCTGATACCATCGCAGACATCTCTGTTGAATTGCCATACCCCATGAACATATGCGGCGGCTGAGCTACCTCTACATGCCGCTGTCTTGGTTGATTCAATTCGGAAAATATTTGCTGTGCTGTGTATGATCTCTCTTCTTGGTTATCATCGCAATCTGTTGCAGGGTACTTGCTGTACTCCCCTGAGTCTCCTCTTGAGTTCGCCACCTTCAATACGCACATGTAACTTGAATGAAACAGCAGCTGCCAATATCAAGGCAAGTGTTTCTTTTTGTGGGGGGTTTTTTCTTTTGTTTTTTTTTCTTGTCCAATTGTTGGAAAACCTTTTTCTGAAGTTATAGTGAAGGGAGGGGGTTATATATGAAGGAGAGAATTCAAATTGAACCAGCCGCCATTGAAGCAGTGATAGAATTTTACTGCATCATTCACAAACATGATAAATATGAATTTATTTATTTATTTTAGAGGTTTTGTAAAAAGGTTTGTTTTCTCTTAAAAGGGCGTGGAACCAAAAATTAAATACAGAATCAAATAATAAACGTTCACACTGTAGATTTGACTGATAAATTGAAATGGAACCCTGGACAAGGCCTTCCTTACAACCATGACGGTGATTTTAGATAAGAGGGAGAGAGAGGGAGCGTGTCCGAATTGACTTCCACTAACCGACAAACAAACAATTGGGCTTTGATATTAATCTAAGAATACCTCTGGAAAGTTGTGGACATCCGCGATGACGCAGCTATTCTTTTCTCGTCATTCAGGTAATAAATTATTAAATTTCATTGATTTAAATAAGTTGAGTTTATTTTAAATAAATAATAAAGGGGTCAGATTAGCAAAGGAAGTTGCTCAGGAGAACCTAAAAACTATTATTTTTTTCAAAAAAATAGTAAATAATTTAATTTAATTTTCAGCTGCTGCAATTCAAAAGGATAAAATTGAGTAAAAATATCCTAAAAATTTAGGATTTGATTAGCTTAAGTTTACATTATAAATATATAACACTATTAATTAGGGTTGAGCTAACATGAGTCATCCTGCGAAACACATGACTCAAATCATAATATAAAGATAACTCTATTAAAAAAAATCCATATAACTCGTTTTGTTTTGTTCTGTTTTGTTTAAGAAAAAATATCAGTCTATGTTAAATTTTTAAAGTCATTATCGGAATTGTTAGACTAAAATGAAAAAACTAAGTAAATTAATTCTTAATTAATTCAATCTTGAATGAAAATTAAAAAAAAAAAGATTTAAAAAACCAATTAAATGAATAAGAATCAAAATTAAAATACAAAATACATTTTAGAAGGATGAAATTAAAAAGCAAAAAAATTAATAAAAAAAAAACAAAAAAAGTAAGGATCAAAATTATAATAAAAATACAAAAAGTTTTTTTTCTTGAAAGGTGAAATAGATAAGAAAAATAAATTTATCAAAAGGCCTAAAAAATCAGGATTAAAAGATAAAATTGAAATCAAAGCTTTACAAAAAGAATAATTATAAAAAACTAGAAATCAAAAAATAAAAATCAAATTAAAAATTCTCATAAATCAGAGGAAAACACAAAACATTGCATGGTCGCAAATTTCAAAGAGATGAAAGTAAAGAAAAGAGGGAAAAATCTAAAACTTTTCATGGTTTTTATGCACACACCAACCATTTTTCTTCTTTTTTATTTATGCAAATACCAAGTTACCCCTCATCTCATAAGATATTAACAAAAAAATTATTACTATAAAAAAGCTCTCTTGAGACCAGTTTTAATATTTTGTTTGCAATAATATTTTGATTGTTTCGCCGTGTTTTTCTTTTTTATATATATATATCAAATCATCCTTAGTCGATCCGATAATAACAATAAAAAAAACTTTGTGATAAAACTAAAATTATCTTATATGTCATTATTATTATTATTATTATGATTTTAAGTGTATTTTTGAAATACAAAAGCAAACACCCATAGAGTTGACTAGGGAAGTGGATGAAGTTTTGGGCCTAAATTGTCTGCTTTAGTTTTATTATTATAATTATGGTGCTTTGTTCTGACCTTTTAAGTGTTTAGAATTATAGTTGTAGTTGTTTTTTAAAATATTTTTTATTTAAAAATATATGATAATAATATTTTTTTATTTTTAATATCAACACATTAAAATCATTAAAAACCACTAAAAAATATTTTTTCAATGCTTTCCGAACAGTAAGTTCTTGTTAATAACGAAAGCATTTAGCAAGTGAAACTTGAGGGCCAATTGGATTGCAGACAAGTTGTGCTTCAACTAGCTTCATCGACGACCTTTTATATTCTTTGTGGGGGTCAGTACTAGAGCCATAGTTGTCAATACCGTTCCGGTCGCCGTTCCGGTTTTTCGATTGGAACGGAACGTTCCGGTTTCGGAGCGTTCCGGTGTGCCGTTTCGGTGTCGTACTGTTCATATATAATTAATTATATATATATAGAAAAAAATAAAATATTAATTTTACAAGCATAATTAAAATTTGAATTCTTTTTTATTTAAAATATTTTGGTGTTTTTAAATTATTTTGATGTATAGATGTCAAAAATAATTTTTAAAAAATAAAAAAAAATAGATTTTGAACCCGGAACGGAACGCCCGGAACGAAACCGGGGCGTTCCGGCCAGAATTTGGCCCGAATTTCTGGATCTGTCCGGAATTAAAACCGGGACGAAAACAACACCGTTTTGTCCCGGTTTGTTGAACGAAACGGAACGTTCCGGCCATTCCAACCGGAACGGAACGGATTTAATAACACTGACTAGAGCCCTTGCCCCCACGATCATTTATTTATTGACTCGTTCAATTTAAACCAACTAGTTCAAGAGACAGGCGAATTACTAGTTTTTAACTCTATAAAAAAAAATTATTACGGCTCGTTCTGGTTAATTCCCATGCCTAATTGCTATTACAATTATTTAGATGTTTTCCTTCGAGTTTGACGAGGTGACGAGGAAAGCCTGCCTGGGCGTCAACTTTTAAGGAAATCGATCCCAGTTGCCAATTTGGCTTCGGAGGGTTCAAATGTAATTAATTAGTGGTTTAGCTCAAGTTGGTTTCAATATCCTTCTATGATTCGATGAAAGTTGTGTGTATTAAGGTTTGACGTGGCGTGATTAGATTCGTGCGGAACCCATAAAGCAAATGCTTTTGATTATGATAATGACAGTTGTTGATAAGCTCTTCGTATCGTCAACCAGCGACTTTGGTCAACTGTTCGATGCCAAGTGGTTTTTGAACAGGTACACTTACAGCCGTGGCGTAAGTTGTTTGCTACTTAAATATATATTCAAATAATTATTTTAAGTTTATTTATTTATATTAATAGATTAAAATAATTTAAAAATATAAAAAGTTAACTTAAAGTTATAACATTTCAAAACATTCTTCCTGTCCAACCGTGTTTCTTAAAAAATCTTGGATATTTCTGGTTTAAAATTATTATTATTATTTGTAATTATTAATCATTTTAAGCTACTGAAATAAATAATATTTTAATATATTTTTCAATAAAAAAACCTTCAAAAATATCTCATAAAAAAATCTTGGATATTTATAGTATACTTAATTTCTAGAACTTCAATGCAACTTGTTCAGCTACAAATCTGTATACCAACTCTTTGCTCATGTTGATGGGTAATGCTTTAAATGTTTTCCGTCCATAGATCTATTCCATTAAAAAAGAAGCAAATCTACGTCGCTTAAATATTGTAGCAGTAGAATTAAATTATTATGGATCATAATCGTATAATTATTATTTTATTTTTCAATGAATTGAAACTTAATTTTTAGTCTCGGGGATATTTTTATTTAAAAAAAAAACACTGGCTGACATTATCTGATTATTAGAGGGTATTCTTGTTTTTTATATATATTTTTTGTACAATAAAATAATTATTTTACTTCTAAAAACAGACAACAAAACAAAGAAGAGACAAGACTATTTTTGGTTTTGTGCACTGAACTTGAACAATAAATTCACTTCTTTACCTTCAGATGGGATAAAAACAGTGTGTTGACATTGAGAGCAAATTTGGTTTTTATTTGCTGGTGGATAGCAGAACTATTAAAATACCATAAAAAAGATAAAAGGAGAACACTGAGACTAAGGTAAAATAGTAATTTGATACCAATTTTTTTGTTATTATCTCATTTTGAGGGGGGGGGGGCATTTAAGTAGTTTTATGTTTGTCTATTATTTTATTATCATTTACCCGCGCACATGTTTGTTAGACGCGTCATCCGTTGCCTCTATTGCATGCCTTTCAGGCGACATGTTCAGTGTATGGAAGCTAAAGAAACTACTCGATTATTGTCTGTGAGCGTGCCACCATGTCTTATTTCACATGGCGGTGTGTGTGTCGACAGAAGGTCGATAGGCAATCGTTAATGATTTTTTTTTGCTTCTTTTTTTTTTGCCTTCTCTCTCTCTCTCTCTCTCTCTCAACGTCAAAATACATTTTAGTCCTGTATCTTTTTATTTTGTTTTTTTCCCTGATTGTTTCTATAAAAGTCTTGATTTTTTTCAATTTTATAATTTAATTAAAATTAATCATATATGTTATTTTTTATTTCAGTCTTTACTCTTTTGATTTTGATTTTTTTCTTTTAATGTTTTCAGTCTACATATTTTGATTTGTTTCACTTTTGTACTCCAAACAGAATTAATCATATATGTTATTTTTCATTTTGACTGTTATCTTTTGATTGTTTTTTATTTTATATTCCATTTATTTTTTTAAATCCTCAAGGCTTAATTTGTTATAGTTTTATCATTCAATTGAAAACAATTATATATATATATATATATATATATATATATATATATATATATATATATATATATATATATATTATTTTTATACTTATTCTTTTAATTTTTGATTTCCAAAAAAAAATTTACCCTTCTTGGACAATCTTTATTATTTGTCCATACTTATGTGTCCATGCTTTGAAATTTAATTTTTGATTTCTGTCATTTTGTTTTTGTTTTTTTAGGTTTAGTCTCTAAATTTGAATTTATGTTGTTAATCAATTTAATATTAATTATTTTTTTGTTGCTTTTCTTTGTTCTTCAGAACAAATAGTTTTTTTCTCTCATGATATTTATTTGGATTTTCTTTTTACTCTTTTCTTAAAGTTTATGTTTTTTTTATTCTTTAATATAATTTAATGGTTTTTATTTTTTACTCAATAATAATGATAGATTTAGTGATTTTTTTTTAATTTTTTTAAGTGTAACTTTTTTTTTTTGGTTTTTTTCCATGTTTATATATATGTGCTATTAGTTTGGGTTTTTTTTTTGTTTTTTTTTCTCTTTTTTTGAGTTTGCATTTTTCTTCAATTTCATCTCTAAAATTTAATTTGTGTTGGTGATCGCTTGGAAAATGATATTCCTTCTTTTTTCCCTTTGTTCCTTTTTTTTTTATTTGCTCTTCAAGTCAAATGATTTTTTCTAACTAATAATATTTATTTCTGTTTTATTATTTATTTTATTTTTTTGTTTACTCTTTTATTAACGTTCTTAGGTTTTTTATTATTCTTCTGGATAATTTTATTATTTCCAATATATTTACACAATAATAATAATAATTTTAGTTTTTTTTCTTCAGGGTAATTTAATAATTTTTATTATTTTTATAGTAATAATAAAAATTATTTTAGGTGTTATAATCATGGTAATAATAATGACATTATTAATCATAATGATAATAGCAAAAGTAATTTACTGCAATGATTATAGTGCTTATGATGTTAATAATTATAGTTTTGATGATAATGATAACAATAACTCATAAAATAATATGAAGAATATTAATAATAATAAAAATAATTATAAAAATATTATTATAATTTAAATAATATTAATAAAAATAAAGGTGTTGATTATCATAATAATTATTGGTGTAATAATGACAATGATAATAAAAATTAATGATGGTGGAAGCAATAGTATTGTCAATACTAATTAGAATAATGATTATTTACAATAATAATTATAATGACAACCATAATATTTGTGTCAACTTAACAATCAAAATAACAATTGACTTAATCTACTATACGAGCCACTTGTCTTGCGCTTTATCGCAACTAGAATCAAATTTTTTAACATGAAAAAAAAATGTTAAGGGTGCTAGTTTTTATTTTATTTTTTATGATGCTTATATCTTAGCGAAATAATCAACATAGACAGAGTTTTTATGAGGTAATGTCAAAAAATTAATCATGGGACAATTTTTGATGTTTGGTACTAACGTTAAATACTATAATTTTAAAGAAACAAGGTAAAAAATCATAGATAACATTGAGTGACAAGATTTTTAAATGATACAACACTGAAAGATAAATTACTATATTTAAAATATCATGATTGAAGGCAATTGTTAAAAACTAATTCTTAATAATACAATATCGAATGATAAATTATTTCAATTATTATTCTTTTTGTTATTCTTATAATTAAAGGCAAAAAAAATATTATCAGCATCAAAAAATATTATTTGATTTGAAGAACAAACAAAAATAGTTAAAGGACAAAATTAAAGGACAAAAGCAAAATTTGTATTATTACCTTTGTAAATATAATTATTTGGATTATAATAAAATTTGTAGTTTAATATTTTTTTTTGTCCAATACTAATATTAAGGCATACAATTTTGAAAAAAATAAGATAAAAAAATTAAAAACAATATTGAACCACAAATATTTTTCAAATTGTTAATCAGGGATATTAAATTTTAAATATTGTATGTAGAGAAATTGCAAAACTTGATAAATAGTTAAACTACAACACCAAATGATAAATTATTTGAATTCTTCTTCTTCTTATTATTATTATGATTGAAAGTAAACTAAAAAACATATTAGCATCATTGAAAAAAAATGATATGAAGAACAAATAAAAATAATTGAAGAACAACATTAAAAGATAAAAGAAAAATTAGTATTATTATCATGATGAAATATTACGAGACAGTTGAACACAATCTAAGTTAATTTGTTATTTTCTTTCCTGATTGTCTAAAAAACTTTTGATATATATATTCATTTCATTATGGATAAGGTGTTGATAATAATTATTTTTAATATATTTTAATATTTGTTTAATATTAACATATAAAAAAATGAACTAAAGTTTTTTTTTTCTCAAATTAATTCAATCTCAATCTCAATGTTCTGAAATATTTTCAATATAATAATATCAAGAGAAAAATTTCAAAAATAAAAAAAGTATTTTAATTTCTTTTAAAATAAAAATCAATTTAAATTAAAAAATATATTAGTCCACACGTACATAAAAAAAATAAAAAAATCACCGGGATTGCAGATTACTAATAATAAAATATTCATTATACACGTATAAGAGAGAGTTTCGGTCTCATTTCACGTCACCAAAGCTAAACTTACATTATCATTTAATGCAAACTGTATTTAATACAAAGAAAATTAGCATTAAAAATTAAAAATCAAAAGTAAGAATATAAATATGAATAAAAAATAAAAACTATCCTAGAAAGATAGAAAAAATTAAAAAGATCAAAATTAAATAAAAATAATAATAAAGAACAAAATGCCAAATAACAAATTATAGATGTTGAAATGAGATAAAAAAAAATTCTCTTTTTGTGACAGAGCGCAGTCAAATGAGTGTTCAACTATATCTAATTATAATTTTAAATAAATCATTAATAGCTGAGGACATTCTCCTTCAAACAAAACTAAGCAAATACCCAAAGACAAGTTTAGTTGGGATTAACACACAAATATTAATCCAATGATATTTCTATCATCAAAATCAAAACACGAGTAAATGAAAACAGAAATGGATGGGAGTCCGATCGAGTCACTTTGGCTTTTGAAAAATATTCATAATTTGACGTGGTCCACTGGCATCATTACTCGAGGCCCGTGCAATAATTTTACTGCCATCATTATATTTCATGCAATTATTTGGAGGTAAATCGTGCAGATTATAATAGATTGAGGCGCTACCTCTATATTAATGACGGTGACACCATACTCTAAATTGTTTTTAAAAATATTTTTTATTTTTTAAAATTATTTTTAATATTAGTATATAAAAATAGTAATTTTTTTAATTTAAATAAAAATAAAATATTTTTAATTTTTTTTAAAACGCATTATAAAACACCTTTTATTCATTAATTACCGGCATTAAGAGCCACCCTACTTACCACAGAGAGCTAGAAAGGCACGCACGCACGCACCCCTTGCTATAATAACTTCAAATTATTTGCATGGAACCATCGAAGTAATTTGCCGTCAAATCCTTGGTTTGATTTTTCCGGCCCTGTTTTATCCAGTAGCTAGAAGATCACCTATGTCTGTATTATTGGCAGATTTATTTATTTATTCCCTCCTTTTTAAAGTAAAGTTGGGAGGTAGGTAGATATTCTTCAATGTGTTGTCACGTCTTTTTGGAATTCAAGTTAATATACCCGAAGTTTTCTTCCCCAAACGGATATATAATTTTAATTTTTTTATTATGCAACTGCACCTTGCGGGTGGATAATGATTGAGATTATTTTTAAAAATATTTTTTATTAGATATGTATTGCAAGAATATTTTTTTATTTTAAAAAAATTATTTTTAATATTAATATATATAAAAATCTAATTTAGACATTATGGAAACATCATGTAAAACAGCGCTACCGGGATAAGGGGGGAAATGGACAGAAGGCTCTTTGTGACTGTGTACCTGATGATTTCCCCTATAGATAGATCTTACACGTGGGAGAGTTTCGAAATCTCCACGTGTGTTTTTTTTTTTTTTTTTTATTTCTTATAAGAGTCGCATAAAATAGTGGATGTTTCCAAAGTTCAATCGGGCGCGGATCAGATTCGGAATTCGTGAGGCCCACCATCCACTGAAAATGGACAAAGGTTCATAGATGTTTTAATCTTCAATCAATCTAAACAAGTTCATTCTAGGCATCAAACGAAGCTTTTGTTTTTGTTTTTATGTTTTTAGTTAAATGACATGTTTTTTTTTATTGTGGTTTAAAAATACGATATTGATTAAATATAGTCTTTTTAACCCTCTCGTAACATGAAACCAACCTAATAATAATTAAATATTAATATTAGATTAATATATCAAGACATAAAACTCAACGTTTAGCATATATAAATTATAAAAATAATAGATTGCTTGTTATATTTAAATTTGGTAGGCATATTAATGGAACAACATGTATTGGAGGAACAACATATTATTATATTTTAGATATAACCAGTATTTGTTTTTCCTTTTTTTTTTAGAGGCTCGGTTGAACATATAGTTTTTAATGAATTTGGTGGTCATATATTAACATTAGCAGGAGGTAACACGGATTGACCAGTAGTCGAATATACTAATTGAACAAATATCCTTTCATAACATAACACCCAAACATATAGTATATAAAAGGTATTTATTTATATTTCCATTTATAATTGTCTGGCTATACGTTAGATGTCATGATCAAAGCTAGTTCAACTCAAGTTTGCTCGATTAAATTTAAGGAATATAGTTCAAATATCTTTAAATGGCCACTTCGGTTGAAAAAATGACGGGACTCTACTCGTGTTGCATATGTTTATTTCATGATTTGAGAATGATTGAGTAAATTAGGTCAAAATTTATAAATTCTTAAAAATCTACACGTATAAGGAATATGTTGAACCTTGTTTGGCTACATCAGGATTTATTTATTTTAGATTCGAGAAAAAAGAATATGTTGAACCTTGTTTGGCTACATCAAGATTTATTTATTTTAGATTCGAGAAAATCTTTTTTCTCAAAAAACATGATTTGTGGGTCTAGGTAAGATAATAAAATCTTGATTGTCTCAGACTCTTATAAGAGCTGCACATTTTAATCTAACTTCGAAATTTATTGTACAAATCTCAAACCCTTTATCATCATACCATATTTTTAAAGACGTTACGTCAAGATGATCCCATGAAAATTAAACTCCTTTATTTCTTACTATTATATATACTTTTTGAAGGAAAGGAAAACGTGTATTTTTTTTTTAAAACAAATATTAATTAATTTTGTAGTTTAAATACAAGGAATTAGAGTTGTTCTGAAATAAAGAAAAGGATAAGCACGAGCATCCCCACCCATTCCATATAAAAAAACAATAATAGAAAGATCTGCTTTGATTGCCGTTCATCTCACCGTCCAATTAAAACTTTATCATGATAACTATCCATTACATGGTAGAATGATAAAAGTTCTGGATATAAACATATTTTTTTTATAACTCTATATTCGAGCTTTGTGATTTTACTCAAGCTTATATAATTATTAATTTTAGAACTTATAAAATTAATTAAAATATATATAAATTAATTCAAATATTTATGTTAATTAAAAAATATATATTACGGTGATGGTTATGGAGTTTTTAATAAACATGTCGGTTTTCACCTATAAATAAAGAATTCTTCCCAGTATTAGATTCATTCCACCACGCTAAGAATTAATATGATTTTTTTTGTAGACAACTATAAACAACTATATTATCCAATTGTATGTACATATGTGCGCGCGCGTGGGCGGCTGAGTGGGGGTGGGTGAAGGCATTTCATAGCACCAGATCCTTCGGATGAAAGCCTAGCACATAATTAAATAAATAGTATTTAAGATTGGTAGTGTCATTACACTTTTAGAATAAATAGCAGAGAGAAAAAAACAGCACAAGCACCAAACACGCTTAGATAAGACATGGTAATTACCTCTGTTAACTACGGTTAATGAACATAACTCTGTCAAATCAGAAATGATTTATAGGGTTAAGAAAGTGATCAGTAGATTGTAATGAGAGTGACATTTTAGCTATATTAATGGTTGGTGGCTGGAATGGACAAAAGCAGGGCAGGTTCAAAGGTTGGACTTCCTAAGACGACAAAGAAACCAATTACCAGCAGTACAAATATGTATTTCATGGGATATGGCCCAAATAAACGTGGATAAGTGCTAATCCCATAAATGATAAAAACAAATCATCATAGCATTGTTAATATGATTGATGAGAAAGGACGGGTTCTTGTAATAAAGATAGAGTGGAAACCCCACTCAAAATCTCATCAAATGCATATTTCTTACCGACTAGGATGTAAATGGTGGACGTACTGTGATGATTAAGGCTTATAATACATGTCTCGAGTTTAAGTTATAATATATATTTTTTTATAAAAAAATAATTAAAATTTTATTTATTTATCTGAATTTATAAAATATATTTTTTCAAAATAAAATTTCCTTCCAAAATAATTTTGAAACACAAATTTCATTTTTATTACCACCCAGTTTCTTGATTTCTTTTTCTTGCGATAGTTGAAGATCCACGTCACAAAATAAAGATGTGGAAAAGACATTTCTTCTTAAAAAAATCAAACAAAAGAAGAAAAAAATCTCCCACGTGCTGACTAATGTGTATATAAAGAAAGTTACGGGCTTGAAAACGGACAAGATATCCAGGATCTTTCCTGGATGTGCCCTGCAGCCGACCTGGTTCTTACCTGGCCTCGGATGATCAATTTTTGTTTTTTCCTGACAAGAGATCTTGCATGGGCGGTCGAAAGCTGTGGGTAAAATCCAAGCAGTGGCGCAATCAGCCAATCGATAAGCTTTGGACCCTCGCGAACAGCTGTTAATGTCAACGACTCTCTGCCTTTGACTGAAAAGGAGCACCAAAATTCTAAGCTTCTTTTTGTTCGTTCAAGAGATGTAGTCAATAGGTTGTTATCGACACTTGTAACCTCCACGTATATACTTATTTGAATATTGTGTTTTAAAAATGATTTTTAAAACAATTGGAAAATTTTTATTTTTATTTTTTATATTTTAAATTAAATAATTTTGATATTTTTAGATATTTTATATACTGACATTAAAAATATTTCTTTAAAAAATAAAACAATATTATTTTAATTTAGAAAAGAAATATTTTTAAAAATAATAATAACCATTACCGAGCAGTATCTGTACATTAAAAAGTTTCTTGACGGATGTGTACTTCGAAGTAGATTGTACGTTAAATTTTGAGAGTGACATTAAATGCTAGCTAACATTTGAAAATATGTGTGGTAACCTTCTCGAGTCTCGTGCTATGAGCTTCTTAATTGTTTCTATTGAATGTTCGGGAGTAGGAGGAAGGCTTGATGAAACACTTTTTATTTTTATTTTTTTTATAATTATTATTAACGTGGATGGATATTCTGTGAATATCTTAATTAATTTTATAAATTTTAAAATTAATAATTATATAAAATTTTAATATATCTAAAATATATGAGACTCGAATTTTATTATTGTCATTTTTCAGTCCGCAATTTAAGAGATGAGAGAGAGAGACATGGATTCTAGTGGTTTAGAAATAAATATATTGTTTATATCGATTCCAATAATCAAAATGATTTTCTTCAAAACCCTCCACGTGTTATTAACTCAAAATGTCAGGAACGTGGTCCAATTAAAAAATATTTTTTCAACGAGGTCGGTTCGATTAAAATATACGCTATATCTATCTCAGCTACTGAATATCTTGTCCGGAGAGGGACGCCTCATGGTTTTATGCTTCGAAATTAAATATTTTTAGAAAATAGAACATTAGTGTTCTTGTATATTTATTTTAAAAAAATAATTATCAGCCAGTATTCTACAGGTTTATTACCAAGTGTTTGTCAGGAAGACCAAATGTGAACCCTAGATTTCCCACTTAAAAGAAAAGAAAGAAAGAAAAACATATGGGATCGATCGACCTGCTCGAAAAGCAAAATAAAGTGCCATTATAGAATATTTATGCGCGTCATTTTTGGGGCAAAATAAAGTGCCATTATAGAGTATTTATGCCGAAGCTTTGTTCCCCATCCTCGAGATAATCGTGCAGAAATTAGTGATGGTGGGGCAAAAACTCCTCTAGAAAGCATGGACGGTAGAAAATGGTGTTATAGGCAGCAAGGATGAGCTCAGTATTATTTATGGATTTCGAACTAGAACTTATAATAGTATGGTCGTTCAGGCAAACAAGTCTTGCCAAAATGCATGTGATTAATGGGGTTTCGTAATGTACGTGAATTGTCTGGATACATGTCAATTTTCTCGGAAACTTTCATCATTCAGGACAGTGCCGAAATCATGAAACATACATTTTCAAGTTTTTTCCAATTTCCGGAAGTATCGGGGGGGGTTTTGACAGAGAGAGAGAGAAAAAAAAGGGTTGCTACGACAGAAATCGAGGACTTTTGACCACAAATAATCCATGCATTTTGGCAATAGTCAATGTGATCAATTAGTTTTTTTACTAGTCATTCAACCTGCTCTTCAATGCAGGTTAATGTTTTTTAATATATATATATGGATTTTTATATGTTTTTTTACATTAAATAATCTCAATTAAAATTTGAAAACTTTATGTATACATCTTGTCAAATAAATTAAGAATTATTTATATAGTAAAAAATTATGAACTTAATTGAGCTCAATAATATATTTCTATAATATTTTTTTATCTAAAGTAAATATTTATAAAATTGAAAATCAACAGAATATCAAAACAATAGAAAAAAATCAACACAGAACAAATTATATTAACCCATTAATAACCAACCAAATATTAACCGATGAATTTTCAATGAAAAAAAAGAAAAAAAATACATTTATAATAGATAAAAAAGAAAGAAAAATCTATAAAGAACAAGCTTGAAATGGGAAAAAATTCATGCGGAATCAAGAAGTTATATCGATAAAAATATACCTTTTTTTTCTGTTTATTTTAATCTTTCGACGAACAATGGAGTGGTAACTTTTTATATGAGATGTGAAACGATGAAGGTTCGTCTGGCAGTTGACGGAAGCAGCAGAAAAATTCAAATTGATATGAGCAATGACTTCCAAAAGTAACACCCCCTTCCTTCGGCTTTGATTCAATTAAAAAAACAAAATACAATGCTCGAATTCAGAAAACAATGCGTGCTGAAGGCTACAAGCTTCTTCGGCTGGGCCCTGGCTCGGGACTTCGTGCTCATCAAGTTGCATGCTTTCGAGGTCCCAGTATATCTGGAACCGAGGAGGAAGCACCCAAGGAGTGGATAATGATAATTATCTTGAGCACTTTGCACAGAACTTCGGAGGTGATGTTTCTAATATATGCAGCGTTGCATACTTTATTTTATTCAATTGTGTTTTCATTTTCATTGTATTTTATTGATTTTAATAGATAAAGTCAATTTGATTCGAGGAGTTCAAGATAGTACCAAGCAAGCCCGATGATACTTTTCTTTTCTTTTCAATTTTCAGAAAGTGGTAAAGGTGTGGGACAAACTAGAGCAAGCTGTGCGCAGAATTTGATTCCGTTTAAACACATGTGCATGCATTTGGACCGACCGTGATGGAGAAGAAAAATAATTAAAGCATCAATTTTCCTCGAAAGAAGAAGGATGACGGGGAAGTAGCGAACAGGAAATGCGGCCAACAATTTATACACACACACGATATTGATTGAGTTGGTAGGAAACAACCATTAATTTGTTTGCAAGAAATATTATTTTGTCATTTTTTAAGTGTTTTTTCTATTAAAAATACACTGAAATAATTTTTTTTAATATTCGCACATCGAAATAATTTAAAAACATCAATAAATTTAAATTTAAAATAAAACAACAAATTCATATTTTTTTTAATAAAAAAACAGAGAAACTCTTAGCGATGAATACAATATAGAATAAACGAGGTTATTTGCCCACGCGCTGTGCTGGCCTTTTTTCTATGTAAAAAGTTAATTGATTTTTTACGTGTTGTAATAAGTTATTGTAATATTTAATTAATGAAATTATAATAAATTAAATTTGTTAGTATTTTTTCATCTTAGAATGAATACTATAATTAAAACATAGGAGAAGTAGTTTATATATTTTTTAATTGCAGATAACATGGATAAATTTGTGTTCTCAGGAATATCAGATCTAAAATATTATATATTTTGTTTTTTTTATAAAAACAATCTAAAATCCAAGAATTATTTTTTTTCCTAAGAAATAAGCTTAAACAAAAGAGGACAAAATTATAATTAAAAGGTAAAATATTTTTATTTTATTTTATCAGATTTAGTTCTCATATTATTATATTAAAACTATTTAAGAATATTGATCTTATTTTTTTGTTCTTTAAAAAAACCTAGGTAATTTTTTTCTATCTATCTATCTATCTATATTTTCAGGTGCTCATATTAAATAAATATTAAAATATATAATTAGTCTCACATATTAATAAGAAGAAAAACCTAAATAAATGAAAAAATAAATAAATAGGTAGACTTAAAAAGAAAATTGACCTGAAAGATTAATAAAAAGAATTTTAAAAACAATAAAGAGAGAAAATAATAAAAATTAATTTAAAAATAACCATCAACACAAATTAAAATGTAAATATTACAAAAAACCTGAATAACAGTGGAAATAATAAAAATTCATGAGACCATAATTATTGGTAAAAAAAATAATTTTTTTATAAGATTTAGTACTCATGTTATTATATTAAAATTATTTCAGAGCAATGATATTATTTTGTTTTCTAAAAAATCTAGGTTATACATATTTTGAATGTTTTATCAATATGTGACTTGAAGGGAATAAAAAGATAAATCATAATAATTATTAAATTTAAAATAATTATCAGCACATATTAAAATTTGAACATTAAATAAAAACTTAGTAATATTATAAATGAAGAAAAATTGAGATAAAAAACTAATAACATGTATATATAAATATGGACAGAAATATATATAAAAAAATATAGGAATTAAAAGTATAAGAGATAAAAAAACATATATAATAAATATAATTTGAAGGACAGAATTGAAATAAATCCAAACATGGATACCAATGCAATTAAATAATTTGAAACAAAACCAAAAATTAAAAGAATTAGGACTAAAATGAAACTGAAATTTATACTTAATTTGTATGGAAGGATAAAATTGAAATAAATCAAAACTTAGATATCAAAATTATTATAGATTCCAGACCATTTTAAAAATTGAAAGTTTGAGGACCTAAATGAAAGTATGATATATAATTAATTTCAATTAAAGAATGCAATTGAAATAAATCAAAACCTATATAATAACAATAAGGACCTGATCGAAACAATTCGAATTGTAGGGACTATAGTGAAAATTGGGAATAAACAGCTGTGCTGACGTCAGAATGCACAAGTAGGAGAGAGAAAAGGGGGGAAATTTTTCAACGACTATTGACATGTCTCCGACCATCTTGTGTTTACACGAGCCGCTCCATTGTGAAGAGAACATTGATGAAAATCATTCTAGACACCGGTTGGGTATTTTTTGATGGCGGAATAGGCTGCACGCGCCGAATGAACAACGCATGAGCGTTGAAGATGGACGGCGTGTCCAACGACACACCAACAGTAAATCGGCGGGAAATTAATAAAAAAATTGATAAATTACTGGCGCACCCTTTACGGACATAACATGATTTTGTCGTTTTCTAGGGATAAAATAGTTATTGCACTGTGCAAAAAATATAAAGAAATAAATGGACCGGGTAGCTAGACTGGACTGGACCGAAAGTGTGTAATTACATTTAAAACCCTCAGTCATGTCCTTATTTTGTCTTTTTCGAGGACTAAATGCGTTATTTCACTGTACAAAAAAAAAACTCAAAAAATCAAATGAACCGAACAAATTGAACCGAGCCAAACCAAACAAAAAATTGAGCGTAACAGTAATCGTGAATAGTGATTTGTTAAAGGATGAATAGTAGATTGGGCCTTGATCTGTTTTAGTTATAGTAATAAAGTATCGGCTTAAGCAGGTGCGGGCGTTCGACGTTGAAGTGAGCTAGGTGACGTTCTCTTGTTCTCTTTCTCCTTCCTTTATCTCAACATCAATTAGATAAACCTTGGAGAAAAATCTTGCTCTGGAAAGTTATGGACCGAAGAATGTTGCTGTTGTTCAGTCAAAGATCTCTCTTTTCATCCTGATTTGGGCCCCTATTCGAGGGTGACATATATATATATATATATATTGTTTATATAAACATAAAATAATTCTCAATCTCCAGTCGCTGATAAGTGATAACTACAAATCCTGCTGCTATTCCAGCATGTGAAAGCCATATGAAAATCTCCAACTGCCCCAACTATCAAAAGCAACCATGCCTAAGACCTTTACAGAGTGCTCCGTCTTCAAAAAACAAAAAATCTCTCGAAATGATCATCATCCAACAGTGATACTTGGAATGGCACAACAGGTGAGAATTTCATCCACAGGAGTAATGATTAATAAATATCATGCGATCCAAAAAACATGCTGGGACGTAATATCATACAATCCAATCATTAGCTTAACAAGCAGCATGCTTCTATACAGTTAAATGCTAGCCAGAAATGTGAAAAACCGAGCCAAAACAGAATGGTTCGAGCCAAAACATGCACAGGTTGCTTCCGGTCTCTATTGGGCCACTATTTTGAGACTTGGTCCTGATCCAAGCTTTTTTTTCCCTCTCTGACTCATGTAGGTCATCGGCTCGCAGTCCAATGAAGACCAATGTCCAATAAGAGCACATTTTTGAATTGAACCTGAATATTATTTGCACATGAACCAAGCTTTCCTCCAACGAAATTTTCAAAGTCATTAACAGGCAATAAAGATGATTCGAAATTTCTATCATAAAAATGCCCGAGACTGTTATGAGTCAGTCAGTCAGTCAAATTGCGCAGCCCAGCTGCCTCGTATGGCTGTTTTTTATTCAGCTGAGACACAAGTAGCCACCCAGAGAACTGTTTATGGCAAATTTCTCAAAAAATTCACAAAAAAGGGTGTATTAGCAAATATAATACCAACTCGGTCCACTCCTCGCGGTAAGTAAAAAGGCCCGCCCCCCTTCCCGAAAGCACAGCAGCCAACCTACATAAAAAGACACTATCTACTACTACGTTTAAGCGGCCCAGTTATGTAGAAATAATCCAAGGCCCATCAATCGGCATTCATCATCATCAGAGTACATGAGAGAACAAAGAACGCCTTTTTACACACAAACTTTTCACTGAATTAAACAAGAACACTATTTTTTTTAATTATATATATATATATATATATATATATATATATATATACAGCCCCGGAATGATAAGCTGAAACCGAAATATTCTATTTCAATTGAAAATAAAATATCAACCGAAACAGAATTAACAACCTGATACCCAGTTCTGAACCCTACAAGAAGAATCAACTCTTGTGAGAATTTGAGTGCAAGGGCTACTAAAAAGCTGGGGCTGGAACACTATGCATCCCTATCAACGAGTTGGTTTTTCATTATGGGTTTGATCCAAACCCTGCACGTTACTCATAGACTGTTACATAGCCATTCACTTATTGACCTTCGTTGCCATAACTTGTAGAAGGACTTCATAAGTCAAATGAGAGGAGCACGGAGGTTAACTTCCGCAAGCCATGCACTCTTCCCGGTTCCGCGATGAGCATGCTGCCTGCGCCATATCAGAATTAACATCATCCTCTGCCTTGTTAGCATTTTCCTGTTCCATCGCAAAACAGCAAATTTTGTCAACAATTATATAGAAATATTTGCTTTTACGGAAAATCCAATCTATTTAGGTAGAACTGCAAATCAGTGGTCTGAAATGGAAAGATTGAAAAAACAATATGCGTCTAAGTGAGACGATGTTTGATTTTATACTTCTTTCCATATTTGTTATAGTCTCCATTCTCAAAATGGATTTTGTTCCCTTAACATTAAGAACTATATACGAAACAGATTTATGGAACAATTGAACGTGATCTAATGATATAATGAAGAGAAACTCATATACAGTGTTGAGAACAGTTGTGTCGACAGTGAATTTGATAGCATCTGCAGCAGCACGTGTTCTCAGGTAGTACATCCCTGTTTTCAGGCCCTGTACAGAAAACATGACAACATCAATAATAAACATATCAATGGTTACACCGAAAACGCACTTTGAACAATCATAGCATAGAGAAACATATGATAAACTAGCCACTTGAGCTCTAATCATGTCCTGTCAACATGCCATGGAGGAGGCTACGTTCTGTAGTTTTCCCAGTGAGACATGAAGTGGGAAATTGATCAAGAGTTGTGGACTGCAATAAGCAAGCAGTGTGTTTATGCTGCAAAAGAAATATAAGCACCATACCTTTGACCAAGCATGGAAATGCAGGGAAGTTAGTTTTCCAAGATCAGGTTGCTCCATGTGAATATTCAGACTCTGACTTTGGTCTATGTAGCATCCGCGATCAGCAGCCATGTCAACCAATGTCTTTTGCTTGATTTCCCACACCGTCCTAGTATCACACAGTAATTCTGCCTTGGCATGAAAAGATACGAATGTGCTACAAAATATAGGATATAGACAAGATGTAGATAACCGTACTTATAGATAGCCCTTAGCTGCTCGGGAATCTCAGGGATTTTTGAAACCGAGCCATTTTCATATATTATCTTGTTTTTAAGAGCAGGTGACCAGAGACCCATCTCCGTTAAATCATGAAGGAGGTGTCTGTTCATCACAACAAATTCACCGCTGAAAATGGAAGTGGTTAGATGCCAGAGGGAAGAAGATCCACACTTTACAGATATCAACCTTGTAAAGCAAAGCAAACCTTAAAACTCTGCGACTATAGATATTGGAAGTATAAGGCTCAAAACATTCATTGTTGCCAAGTATCTGACTTGTTGAAGCTGTGGGCATAGGTGCTATGAGAAGGGAATTTCTTACACCGCATTCGGAGATCATTTCCCTAAGAGCATCCCAATCCCACCTATCTGATGGTGTCACACCCCACATGTCCATCTGCAAAATCCCCTGAAAGAAAAGAAAGGTTTCTCAAGTTCTAGCCATCTTATCTTTCATGTCTTCTTGAGGGCATGTAACATGCATCAAATAGAATATGACATAGGCGAAATGCCATATCATGGGTGATTTATTTGCATGATGAGTCAATTTGAGGAAGAAAAAGGAGGAAAAAGCACACCCTTCTCTCTGTATTTCTCAAGCATTGACTATATAAGAATGAGACTACTTCCTAGACCAAGTTCACCATATTATCCCTTTTTAAAAAAATCTCTCAAATTCTTCTGAGCATTAAACCTAACATTTGCACCATCCTATAAAGCCAAGGCATGAAACAAAGAAACAAAATAGCAGAGGTCATCTAGTTGAAAATCAGACACCAAGTTATGCCATCTTAAATGTCTGTGGAATGCATTCATTGAAACTGATAAAATCAGAGAACCTAACCTTGCTCACAGGGCTTCCACAATATGTTTCATAAGGGCCATCTTTAGCAGCCAGCTCAGAAGAAGATTTCAGTGCATGGTAGTATATGGTTTCAAATATGTCTTTGTTTAGCCTTTTTGCCTGCGACAAACAAGTGAAAAATTCAGTCTGGATGGACAATTCAAATGAAACCATATCAAATTTGAGAGAAGCAAATTAATACCTCTGGTGAATCAAATGGCATGCCAAGCAGAATGAAGGTATCAGCAAGACCTTGAACACCAATACCAATTGGTCTGTGTCTTAAATTTGACCTCCTTGCAGTTTCAACGGGATAGTAATTAACATCTATGATTTTATTAAGATTTGCAGTGATCGTCGCTGTAACCTAAGATAGCACCAAAAGTATATAAGAAACTCAAGTCTTCCAGATAGACCAATTCAGATTTCTTAAAAGATAAATAGATACAGTTCTATCTGAAATATATCTAGTGTAAGTGAGTTTATATAAACAAATGTGCATCAGCATGCTTGCCACTCTGTGCAACAAGTTAAATTTAGAGATCGCTACATTCTAACTAAAACAACCTCTGCTAGTTTTTCAAAATTAAAGCATCTGTTCTTTGAATCTCTAGATCCAACCATCTTGGAAGACTGTGATTCAGCAGATACCCCCTACAGCAAGAAGTAAAGATTGTTGAGAAGCATATTAAATTACTAATAAGGTATAAAAAGGATCTGGTAGACGAAACTATCAATGCAACATTCATTTTCAGTGTCCCACCCTTTCCATGACATATCGTGGAAGACCAATGGATGCCAGATTGCAAACTGCTGTTTCTGTTGGACTTGTGAACTCGATAACTTCAGCACAGAGGTTTGAAGACTTGATAGTGCCCAGATTCTGCTGGTTGCTTTTCCTGTTGCAAGAATCCTCAAAAAATAAAAGGTCCATTTAGAATACTCAAAAGCAATGAATCTGTAACACTGAAATGCCTATAGCGGTTGTAAATTACATGTAATACCTTGAAGAGCATGTAAGGTGTTCCTGTTTCAATTTGGGAATTTAAAATCTCAAACCAGAGTTTCCTAGCTGAAATAATTTTCTTTGCCCTATCCTATATTCATAAACACACAAGTAATTGTTAGTTCCAGTGCAGACAAATACTTCAACATTTTGATCCAAACAACCATCACAAAAGTAGCAAGCTTTCTACCTCACTTTCATACTGAGTATACAGTTTTTCAAATTCCTGTCCCCAACAATCAGCCAAACCTGGAGCCTCATTAGGGCAAAACAAAGACCATCTTCCATCACCTCGAACTCTTTCCATGAAGAGATCAGGAATCCAAAGAGCAAGGAATAAGTCTCGAGCTCGGTGTTCTTCCTGCAGAAGGCATCAAGAAGAAAAGGCACGAGAAAGAGTCAGGAAAAATAAGAAGGGAGAATTCAAGGATCTGAATCAAAATGAGAAAAAGGATCTTTTTCATTTGGAACTAACCGATATACACCTCCACTAAGATTAAGGTCAATGTTATGAAAGGCCATTAAGTAATGAACATACCTTTCCATGGTTTTTTCTGAGATCTAGAAACTCAAAGATATCGGCATGCCATGGCTCCAGATATATAGAGAAAGCACCTGATCAAAACAAAAAGATTGGCCATTGAGAACAAAAAATTCCAGTAAATTACATAGCATAGACAAAATTTAACTACTTTCATGCAAAATCACTCTGATCTGCTGTCTTGCTTTATCCATGAAACTTGCACTCAAACGCATTAAAAAAATATAACATAATTGAGCTTGTACCTTTCCTCTTCCCTCCTCCTTGATCAACATAGCGAGCAGTGTTGTTGAACACTCGAAGCATGGGAACTATACCGTTGGAAGCACCATTTGTCCCCCGAATATAACTGCCTGTAGCGTGGATATTATGAATAGCAATACCAATTCCTCCAGCTAATTTGCTGATAACAGCACACTCCTTCAGAGTATCATATATGCCTTCAATGCTGTCATCTTTCATGCACAGGAGAAAGCAACTGCTCAACTGCCATATCAACCAATCACCCAACGCCAAATAAATAATAAAATCACATGAGTACTTCATGTAAGATTAGCACTGTTATTCAGATGCTGGAGAGCACTGATACAACACAGTCATACTTGAGGGTGGGTAGTTCCTGCATTGAAAAGGGTAGGGGTAGCATGAGTGAACCAACTTTGAGCCATCAAGTGATAAGTTTTGGTGGCAGATTCAATGTCGTCTTTGTGGATACCAACAGCAACTCTCATCAGCAGGTGCTGTGGTCTTTCTACAATCTTTCCATCAACCTTCAAAAGGTAGGACCTTTCAAGAGTTTTGAAGCCAAAATAATCATATTCAAAATCCCTGTCATAGAGGATCTCACTGTCCAGCCGTTCAGCATTCTGATACCAATGAAGGCATTGATTAATATAAATAATTTATATGTATTCCTCGGTCACAAGTTAATAGAAAACATGGTTAGTTTCGCATGTTGTCCACACTTCTGCTACCTGCAGCTTGAAAACAACAACAATAAAAATAATAATAAGATGAGTGTACCTTCATGATTATTTCATAGACATCATCTGCAATTAGAGGAGCCTTCTGCCCAGAGCCTTTATTAAAGTTATTGTACATTAATTTGATCCTGCATTACCAGCCTATGAATCAATCTCATGTAAATACAGAATACAATCAAATCAAAACAAAACCCCATGAAACCAAATACTCACGTCTCTGAAAAGGATTTTTTTGTATTCTTATGCAGATTCGAGACAGAAATTCTCGCAGCCAACTGCAACACATTATCAAACAAAAACAATCAAGCTCAACCCAAGCCTTTCAATAATTAACGAATCAAGCTGACTTCAGACAAAAGAAATCACCACGTAAACAATTATCCCCGATTGATCAAAACCAAAATGAAAATCACCTCAAACAGGCCAAACAACCACTAAAACAAAGCTGCACTAAAACAAGAGCTTGACAACAAGTTTAACACACACATACGATAAACCACGAGAGTCCAAATTAACAAAAACCAAGATTGCAAAAGATTACAAAATCACTAACCAAAGCATAATCAGGGTGATTAGCAGTCATAGAAGCCGCGGTCTCAGCAGCTAACTCATCAAGCTGGGTTGTTGTGACACTTCTATAAACCCCAGCACAGACTTTCCTTGCCACAAGCACTGGATCACAGTGATCGTTACTTAACCCGTAACTTAATTTCTTCAATCGAGCAGATATCTTATCAAAACGGACCGGTTCTTGGCTCCCATCTCGCTTGATCACGTACATGGTTGATAGAGATATTTGAATTGGATAATTTAAAAGGAAGTGAATGATCATCGAACAGAGATGAGCACTTATTTATAGAAAGAGATGGTGTAGAGAGGAAGGAGAGTGCGAGAGAAGCTAGAGGGAAGTTTGAAGGATTTGAATTTGAAAGTTATGAGGTTTTTCTTTTATATATATATATATATATATATATATATATGAGAGAGAGTGGTTTAAGGGTATGTTTCCCGCCAGAAATATCTCCAGTGATTTATATTACAATGGTATTTGGTTTAGTTTTTTCTTTTCCAGCCAATGAAATATCAAGATTGTAATGTCTTTATAAAAAAATAATATGTATTTTGAAAAGCATTTGTTGTTGATTAATATATAAAAGAAAATGAAGGAAGAAGTGAATAATAATAATAGTAATAATAATAATAATAAATTACTACTATTATTATTATTATTTATTTTTGCATTGGGCCAAAAACTAAGATTTTGTTAATGAGGGATTTTTTAATTTGTTTATTGATTTGATAACTTTAAATAAATTTTTTTTTTATGAATCTACACCTTGTAAAATACTTTTTAGTGTAAACAAAATGTTTGTTTTTCTAATTTCATTTTCAAATTTTGGTTTATTAAATATTAAGCTTTATAATTTGTGATTGTTTTTTTTTTCTATGTGATTATTTTAATCTCATAACTCATATTGCAGATTTGACAAGTTAACTCGATTGACTTAAAAAAAAAATATTGATAGTTTTTTCAATTTTATCTTTCAACTTTAAATTGATTAGGTTTTATACATTGTGATTGTTTTTATTTGTTTTTTATGAAGTTATTTCAATCTCATGATTCGTGTCACAAGTTTTACAAGGTAATCTGGGTAGACTAAAGTTATTTTATTATGTCTTTTTATAATTTCATTTTTATCATTCAAAAATGAGTTTATTGAGAAACGAGTTCTATAATTTGTTTTTATTTACATTCTATGAAGCTATCTAAGTTTCATGATTTTGATCGTGAGTTTTAAAGATTAACTCAGACTGACTCAAGTTGTTGTTTTTATTTAATTTCTATGAAGTTATGCTGGTCTTATAATTTGACTCATGGATTTGGTGAGTTAACCTAGATTAACATATGTTTGTTTATTTTATTTCCTTCATTTTAATTTAATTTTTTCATTCAATATTTGGTTTATAAGGAATTAGGCTTATAATTTATTTTAATTTACTTCTTATGAGGTTATTTTTATTTTATGACCCAAGTCATTGATTTGACATGTTAACTTATGTTTGTTTTTGTGTGTGTGTGTGTGTGTGTTTTAATTGATTGTTTTCAATTGTATCATTCAACATTAGATTGATTGAGAATTGAGCTTTACAATATGTTTTAATTTGTTTTATATAAGATTATCACAATTTCATGACACAAGTTGTAGATTTTTCAGGTTGACTCGAGTTGATCAAATATGTTATAGTTTTAATTTTTTTTTAAAAAAAATAGTCTTAAATTATTTTTTTAGTCAAATTATATTTCGATTAATTATTTATGTTTTTTTTAACCCACCAAGTTGAATGAGATATGGATCAACTTTCATACGGTTTTATTTTTTTTTTCTATTACAAAAACATTAGCAACACCTAAATGTTTTTTCTTACATTTGTTTTTAAAAAACCAATCCATAACATAGATAACTTTTATGAACCCTAGAGCAAACTAAGATCATTTTAATTTAGACTTTGAAATTGATAATTGAACTTGACACAATAAATGATCTACCTTAAGACATCAAAACTATAGTAATCACCCTCACAGACATCCTCACTTAGAGACAATCACAAAAAATATTTAACAAAGATATCAAACGCTCCAAGGCATGGAACGATAAGTCTATGTGTCTGACCTAAAAGAAAAGAAGTGGGGGTGCACCATGTGCCTGGATTTTTTTTGGTTTTTTAAATGAGATGGTGAAGAGTTTTTGTTAATAAAAATAATTGTCATGGCATTTTTAAAATTAAATTTTAGTTATTTGTATTAATAAAAAGTCAAAGAGTTGAATTTTTGAAGTCTAAAATCTAAAATTCAAGCTTGTTTTTAACTTAAAAACACTCTGTAAACCTTTACGAAGGCATTACAATGTTAGCACATCGATTGATCTAATGATTCACTTTTTTCAAAATGCTTGAAGGACAGAATCACTTTCGTTGAACCGTTATCTATAAAATGAATATATTGACATTTGAATTGACCTTTTTGTTTTTGAGGTGTGACTAGCCAAACCCTCTTTCCCCTGGATATCATGATTCCAGATCATGGTGGAGCAAGGATAAATTAGTAAGAGTGGCAACTGCTAAAAAAAATGGCTGTTGACCATAATAAGGTCGAAGGGTTGATTTCACACTGAGTTTTAGCTTGAAAAATCTAGGGGATTGTACAATGGAACCCTCCAACAAACAAAGCCTTGACTCAATTTACAGGGTTATTTTTCTTGACAAACGGTTTCTAGATTCATTAAAAAGCTCAAGCAGGGATCATCAGCAGTATTTGTTGTATGCGCTCTAAACGGTCAGACCCCTTGTGTTGAAGAGAAATTGTCTCTTTATTTTCTTTTGATAATAAAATTAAACAATATGATAACGATACAGGAACAACGGCACAGTAACGATCTATACTTTTTATCTCCGTTTAAATTTAACAGACAGGACAGCAATAAACCTCTGTTTTTGTAGTTTCACCATTGGTTTTTGCATTAGAGGATGTACATTTGAGCTCATTTTCGTCTTCTCTGCGCTGTAGGGGGTAGTTTCTCAGATGGACCACAAGGAAGTTTCTGCCCCGTCTCCCTTTCAATTCTGCTCTTGAGCTCTCTGAGTATCCGAATTTGGGCAAGCTTCTCAGGAGACAATTTGTCCCAGTAGATCCCTGCAGGTTAAAAGAGCTCGTTCTCTAAGAGCTGGGGACGAAAACTACCTGAGCCCTTTACAAGGTTGCTTTACGAAAATAACTCTAAGAAAACTACAGTACACTAAAGACTTGAAAGTACGGGCAGCAGCGGTTCACAAACCTTGAGGCTTGGGAATATTAGTGTTGGTGAAGATGACTTGGCTGGGAGTGCATATGATGTCAACGGGAACATCATGGATCAACATTTTCTCAACTGGAATATCTTCTACCAATTGGCAGTCATGCACTGCATGAGTTTTATTAAAGAGTAAGAAAACGTCGAGACAGTTAAAAGGGACCAAAATGAACAATAGTTCAGTAACAATATGAATAGCAACAGTGTAAATAAAGGGATGGGAGCGTAGGAAATGAGATCAAGAGTAGCGTTCCAACTACCGGAGGTGACAACGGGTGTGGAGTCATCAATAGCTCCCATATACCGCAGCATTCCATGTTCAAGTTCAGCAAATCCCTGCATTCCGAAATCTGTCTGACATTAATCTTACAGAATCTTCAACTGCAAAGATGGTATTGCATTTCACATAGTAACAAAAACCATCTCCATTTTCAGAATGAAGGTTTGAAACTGTAGCTAAGGACCGTATCCATCCATTAACTCTAAAATTGTTTCAATTCATTTGACTGGCAAAGATTACGTTGAGTTTATAATTCAAGACATTGTATTATTACCTCTCCCTTGCCAAGTCGAGCCCCAGTTTTTGGGTCAACAGCGACAGAACCAATGACAATTAGGTCAACCTTGATTTTCTCATCCAATCCAATAGGCTTTCCATACTTGGCAACACCTACAGAGGTGCATGCCTCATTTATGGTACTAGGGCTTAACATGTGAGATTCAAGCACAGAGAAAAACCCAGTTCTCAAACGGGGTTGAGGAGTCAGCAGTTTCTTTCCACCTGCAAACACCACGATGAGGCACTGGGAGCTTACTCATAAGTTTGATGCAAGTCATACTTCTAAGAGTAAGGTATAAGGCTTCAATATGATAGAAGACTAACCAGAGAGAGTGAGAAATCTGACTTGTTTTTGTGGTGAATCCGGGTTTACCTTCACACAACTCGCGTCGAGAAACACCTCCAACCCGCTCAACTGCCATAACCCGGGCCCATTAAAAGAACTCTTACATGCACGCGTTCAAAAGGAGAGAAGTATAAAAAAAACAGGTCGGCGCTTTTACCATTTTAGCTGCAGCTGAGGCGCCAACGAAATTAGGGATCCGGTGGTGAACAGGTCTGGGGTTCTGAGCAATATTTCCGGCCTCCATCAAATCCCAAATTCTCTTTCGGATGACCCATTTCCAAGCTTTGGGGTCATCCTCTGAATTCGTCTCCATCTCTCTTTTAGAAGTCTCGGCCATTGAGTCTCTTGCCTGTGCATCAAGTCTTAACCTCTCGGCTTCGTAAGCTTTCTCGTCCAAAACGACTCTATCGTCGTGGGCATTTCGCTTAGAACTTCCCAGCTTGCAATTTGAATTGAACAATCTCTTGCTATGAGTTCTCGAGGAGAAACAAATTAAAGATGGAGAAGAAAGGGGGTGGTTAAAGAGGAGTGTGTGTGAGAGCAGAAATGGAGCTGATATTCGGGTCAGAGATGAATCCATTAGTAGGATCTAGGATCTAGAAATTCGGGTTATGAAGTGAGGTATGTGCTTTGCGCGTGGATTTTAGAGGGAAAAGATAGTGCATATCCATTAGTGGGTGTTTGGTGTAGATTTTAGGCCCCGTTTGTTTCCTGTAATTCACTTTTTAGAAAATCATTTTTTAAACTTTTCTGTGTTTGTTTGTCTTTTGGAAAGTTGATCAACGGAAAACACTTTCCGGTCAACGGAAAACATTTTCCAGTCAAAGAAGAATTTGGCATATTAATTTTGGTCCTTATTTTTATAATTTCTATTTGCTTTTTTCTTATCATTTTTTTATTGAAATTTTTATCTATCAAATTTGGTCCTCATTTTTTTTATTGTTACTTATTTTATTTGAAATAATTTATGAAATGTTAATTATTATTATTTTAATTTATTCACCTTTTATTTTTTTAAAAAAAATTTTAGATTTGATCTCTATTATTTTGATTATTATTTATTTTATTTGAGATAATTTATGAAATTATATTTTTTTTCAATTTCATTCTCATTCAACTTTTTAATTTGTAAGATTTGTTCCTCATTATTTTAATAAACTTGAAAAAAAATTAATTTATTAATAAATTATTTTCAAATCATTTTTCATAACACTGCCAAACATCAGAATTCACTTTCTAGGAATTCACTTTTCAGGAATTTATTTTCTCCGGAATTCACTTTCCAAAAGGAAACCACTTTCCAACAAACAAACGGGACCTTAGATTGCAGTTTAAAAAAGAAAAGGTAGCTTTAAGAAAATATTTTTAATGGTAATTTTGTTTTTTTAAATAATTCAAGTTGATTGCTGCGTGCAAAAAGCCTGGAAAAGAAAAGGAAAACTAATCAAACATTTTTTATATATATAATTAGGCAAAATACAGGTATTAGCTAACAAGGTTAAGATCAACTTAAAAACCGTCAATCTTGTCTAGCATTTATTGTTACATTTATACCACAGCTTCCATCTTGAAAACTTGTGATAATGATGCTTGGGGCTCAGGAGATTACACCCTGAAAAAAAAAGCATTAATTGCCGAGGGGATTGTGAACATTGTCCACGCAGCGCGCGCGCTGACAGAGAGAAGGGGAGGGAGGCAGAAGATGGAGATGTAGAGAAGGCGACCTGAGAAGAACAGTGAAGAGCAGAAGCAGGAGAGATGAGGAGGGGAAGAATGACGAGGAGAGAGCAGATGGCAGATATCCAAAGAAGATCATCAGGAAAAGGGGAAGAATAAATTTAGGTGGCGGGGCTAAGAAAACAACAGATACGACCCAACTAGCCTGAATTACAAGAATATACAACAATGATACAAAGTATATCCCCCCTCTGGATGCGGACGGCGACACCTGCCCCCCCCCCTCAAAACTGACCATATCTGAAAACAAGAAATCTAATCCTCTGAATTTAAATAAACATTCTTAAGAAACAACTGGTACAAATAGCAGAATTGTGCGACAAATAAAATGAAAGGGCATCCACCAGTAAAAAAGCAATGAACTGTTACATGAGAGGAGAGGAGGAGCTGTCACCAGCACGTGAATATCCTTGCGAAGCATGAATCCTCGGGAATTATTATTACCACAGCAAATCTTTAACACTGCTATTCTTTTATTGGTTTTCTCTAATGGACTGTAGCTGGGAGAATGAGATACGGACAACTGACCCAGCAAGTGACGTAGCATGCTTGCACACAATGGCTTCTGTTGCAGCCTCCTCAGTTTCAAACAGGACAAGCGCCTGCTTCTTCCCATTCATCTCAAAGAGCTTGGTGTTCACGACGGTGCCATGTTCCTCTGCAAGACTCACAATCTCATCCTCAGTGATGTCCTGAGGCAAAGTGGAAAGATGAATCATCTTTGTTGGTGAACAGCAGTATCGGTAGTTCTTTGCAGCATTACGGTTGAAGCGATTCAGATTAGAATGCATGTACTCGCGTGTATCAGCACCTTGAATTATGTTTGGATGTTTCGAAAAGTTGACCTCCAATCGCTTTCCAAAAAGCATGGCACCCTGTTCCACATGAAAGTGCATAAACACTGCCCGTTTAGAAAAAAAAAGGTGATATGGAGCATTCAAGGAGAAGAATTTACATCAAACAAACAATAATAGCAAAGCAACAAATTCTGAGAAATCTTCGTAGACCGAACCTTCAAAAAATGTACTGCCAATTCAGCTTGGAAACCATCCCCCATCTGAATAAGTGCATGATCAGGCTTGTTGCGAAGAAGCTTAATCCGCACTATGTTTCCATAGAGAGAAAACAGGTTGAAAAGCTTGTCCTCGTCTATTTTCTGGGTACAGAAACATTTTTCTTACATGAATATCAGGAGTCTACTGGAGACAAGAAAAATTATATTCAAAAAGAAGAATGAAATCAGATTAAACTTACATCAGGATTTAAATTGGAGACAAGAATTGTGCACCTATCATTTGTCCCACTAATCCCAGGAGGCAAACCTCCACCAAAGGCAGCAGCAATTGCAGCTGCATTGGGCATCTAAATTTTCCAAAAGAGATCAAAGGTAGTAGATATATGCAAAATAAATCTATTTTTAGGCAAAATACTTTACATCTTTAAGTAATATCAGGCAATTACAGAAGGTAACATCTTATTGACTGTTATTCTATGACATTTTCTTACAGAAAAGGTGTATTTTTATTACAAAAAATGTTATGTTATATAAACCAGCAGAGATAGCGAATGTATTTCCCGGGAATACTGATATTCCCCAAATGCAGAGAATAAATTTAGCAGACAGAAAAGACAACTAAGAAGATTTACAAGATGTAGCTCTTTAGGCTGTCATTCATGCCTTGCCAATTCCTATCAGTTCTGAAGTTCCAGGGAATAAAAAAGGTGAAAGGGTGCAATGGTAAACAATATACACAGTAAGGTGTTTTCAGTAACAAATTAGGAGGAAACTAAAATACTATGGTGTAAAATGCAGTAAGAAAATAGGAAAGTTTGTTGTCCCAGTTCATGTTTCCTGAAACTGATCAATAGCATCATCACTATGACATATTTTAGATATCAGTTTTCAGGTTTCAACCCTAGCTGTTAGTTTCTGGAAACAAGTTAGCAAAACAACCACCTGGACATCAATTAGGCAGGCCATTACTGTAAATGTAGGAAAGGACAAAAAAACCAATAAATAATTGTGATCAGCAGACATCCTGAATATTACACATGGATGATAAATGGTCTTTATGATGTACCGCAGCAATACCCACCTGAGGATATCCAGCTGCATGAAATAAAAAAAAGGATTCAGTGTTCAGTGATGAGTAACAGATCACTGTAACCTCTAAAGCAAGCACATGCCCTGACTCCAGTAGCTTTAAGAGCATACATACCTACATTGCCATATGATGGTTGCTGCAAAAAGAAACCAAAAGGAATTTAATAACTCAAACCACCTATCAGCAACCGACATGTAAATACAACAAGAGACGGGTACATACTTGGGAAGATCTGGCTTTCTGTTCTGAAGGCAAGTTAGGATTAGTGAAATCCCTGTGCAAAGGAAGATAATAATTTTGGCAACCTTGATAGGAAAACATAGAAATCAAGCAAAGAATAACCCTCTCACCTTGAGGTGTCATTGTTGTAGTTCACTTGCAGCTCATCCAGGCTAGATGACAAGTATGACAAGTACATTAATATCACCAGAAAAAAAATATTCAGAATTCTTCAATCAGAATGCCCCCACTCCCCTTCCTCGCTTCCCAAAGACAAGAAATAGAGGATTGAGTGGGTGTGATAATAAAAATCAAAGAATGTTCATCACATACTTTGAAAACTGAATGTCCAGCTGACAGCAGCCATCATAGATATTGCGTCCCTACCAAAACAGCAAGTTCCAAAAACTCTTAATAGAAATCCAGCCAGCTAAAACACCTTGAAAGGAAGCTTCCAGGTGAAAGCAACATCCTTACCTGAAGTGAAGTCCTGGCCTCAACAGCACTCTGGCGTGACTGATATTGAATAAGGGCTTGAAAACCTAAAAATACACAAAAAAATCATGCATGACAATTTCAAATCATACTGAGCATTTTAATAAAAAGCATAAGATAAATCCACAAAGCACTCAGGGTAAACAGTTAAGTAAGATCAATTAAGTAAAGAAAACACAGATTTTTGTCAGCTATAAAGCAATCTTACAATTGGAATGCACAAAAATAAATACCAAAATTAGTTAATGTAGGAGCTACAATTCTTAAAAGAGAAAATGGACAGAGAGAGGGGAAGAAGGAGAAAATGAACTTGAAGGAGCTGACCAGCTGACTTCTGAAATGTGACAATCTTCTCCACAAATCCATGGGGGGAAAAGACTTGGTGCAGCACGTCCACTGTAATAGGATATTGCATGTGATGGATGGTAACTAACAGAATTCGATTTGGCTGTGCATCCAGAGTGCCCAACAGCAGACATCATTGAGACAGAAGAGAGAGAAGAGAATAAATAGAGGAGCATAGATAGCGAGAGAAGACATATAGAGAACTATAGTTAGAAGAAAGATCAATCAAAACAGATCCTTTACAGTTGATGGTTCAACACGCAGGAAGCATAGAGTCATGGCACTAAAAAGAAAAACATGAGAAATTCCAAGGCAAATTTTGAGAGATGAAATGTCTGAAAGAGGAAAAATCGCAGGTTACAGTTTATTACAGAGATATAATAATTAAACTGCTATGCCTCTATGCAGTTACATTAAATCATCTGATAATGATATGCATAAGACTCGGTAAAGATCTAAGATATCTCTACATTTTAATTCAAATCAAGCAGACATAGTGGATAAACAAATTAAGGAAAAAAGCAAGGAAGAAAACAAACAATCCACAGTGATTACAGTGTTAGCTTCATATTTGTGATTGAAGAAACTAGTGATATTCTCTAACAATTTGCTTTCTGGTTATGAATAATATCATTACCTAAAACACCACAACCCACACTCCAACTTACTGTCGCTATTACCCTTACCAACCAATATAAGGAATCCTTTTCATCCGTTAGCACCCCTTCCCAGACCTCCTTTCAGTTTCAAAAGAAGGAAAGGATGCCATGCAGAATTCTAGTCTCTACAATCGATACCCTCAATCAAAAGACTGAAAGTCTCTTTGCCTCAATAATGCCAGGCCATATCATGCTGATCACATATAGCTATTGGATCAGCGTATCATCTATATCTCTAGATAATGATTGATTTCTGCATTATACACTTTTTTATTGGCAGAAACTAAGTCATTTTAGTTCAGACAGACTCAAATAACCATTGTAGCCATCTGAGGTTCAACAAGAAATCATGGAAGCTTCTAGCTCCCTGTTTATATGGATTGCAAAGTAATGCTATTGATAATGCAACATCATTTGGTTTTTGATATCTTAGACAACAAAGTACCCACCTCATCTCCTCGCCCTTGAGTATTTTGATCCATTGTAGTCAGTTCTTGATGCGATGAGAATTGAACATAAACATTCCTTCCCCTGCAAGAAGAAAAGGGGATTCAAAACACGTATTGAAGTTATCAGTTTGGACAATTTGGTAGTGGTATTTATACCAAAAACAAAATGAAAAAGGAAATGCCCTTGCAGAAAGTTCTGCGAGAGAACCATGTACAAACTTTTGTATACCTTATATTTGGTTGAGAATTTGTATAGAATTGAAGAGCATTGATGGCTGAAGGAACATCTTGCATTTGAAGGAGAGCCTGCATGCATGGCAAACATAACAGACCATGTCACAGTCCAGGTTCTGCAAAAACATGGTGTTAATAATCACCACTATTCAATAAGCATTGAAGTAACCTGATTTTTAGCACGAAGCATAACAAGCTTTGTTATAACCCCAAATTGCTGGAACAACTGAAGCAAGTCATTCTGGAAAAACAACATAAGATCATCAGTGATGCATGAATGTAAACCAGTGCATAAGCAGCATTCCATAATTCATAAATGCTTTTGAAGACAAAATAAAAGACAAATCTTTCCAACACTATTTCTAGTTATCACTGTGTTTCAACCCTTGCAAAGCTTCTAACTAATTAGGAGACAACTCTAGCTGATTTCAGTGATTTGAAAACTTAATGACAAAAAACAGTCAAGAAAACCCAGAGCATCTACGCTGAGTTTTATTCAGGCTAAAATTTTATTAATTAAGATAGTCAATCACACTCTTTGTATTAAAGCCAGCCTGGAAGAGAATTCATTATAGGGTTTTTTTCATTCTTTTTAATAATTAGATAATTTAAAAATGTTATGCCACAACTCGGACTCAAACAAAGATGCTCTAGCATTGCTTCCTCCAAGCATAACTTTATCCCATATAGTAAATGAAGCTAAGCTCAGCCTTGGCTATTAATACCATTGGATTGAGCTCAAATAATGCATCTTTTTTAATGTAAATTATTTTTTTTCTGTGTATACCACTAGGGTAATAACTCCAGGTATTAAACAGAGATGAGATAACACATATAACACAGGTTGTCAATTTTCCCTGTTGTCTTTCTGTGGTCTAATAGAAAGCATGTCCTCTCATCTATCACATTTTGGAATATTACGCCTCCTGATTCTTTTCATAAAGAAGTTTTCAGTCTTCTTCAAGTTCACTAAATACCACCACACAGGGAAATTGAAAGGATGTTAACTCATGTCCTCGCAATTTTTTGGACAAAAATTGTCCAATTTAGCATAACCAAAAGGAAAGCTAATATCTTCAGGCATTAATAGAAGTTTTATCTGTCTTTAAAGATCAACTTCCAAAAAAGCATCATTCCTTGTGATACGTTCCAACACCTATAGAGGTGTTTGGATAAATACACTAATTATTTTGAATACTTAAATCACAGCTTCTGATTTTTTATGTGCGTTTGTATGCGAGCATGAGAAAGAGATAGAGAGTATACTTCAGAAATCTCATGCCCCACATTGCGAACATGGATAACTTTGGAAGGCTCAGTCATTTCGAACCAGTCTGCAACAAACCAACACAGGATTTAATCCATATTTTCCATCCTCGAAAGAAAATTGCATTCAAAAGTTCCTCATATGAAACGAAAGAAAAAACATCCACTTCTTCCTTACAAATGGAAAATGCTCGCAGTATAATCAAACAACGTTCTGAGTTCAATTAAAAAAAATGAAAAATAACGCAACCTTACCACACACAAAGCAGTGCTAATTCATGTAATGCTAACTTGCTTAAGAAACACAATACTCGTTCAATATTTACTATTTTTCCACTTCAATTCCTGTGCAAATCTTAAACAACGTATTTATTAAAGAGCCTGATCATCCAGGCACAATATAACATTTAAACCCTATGTCACTAAAGGAATAGCATAGCTGCAAGCAAAGGTCGTGAAATCCGAAACCCTAACTAACGGTCTGTTTGAAAGCTGATAAATAAATAAAAAATAAAACAAAAATATAGAATCTAAAAACAAAATCATCGTGCAAAAATAACACAAAGCCATCAGCTTTATCTGATTTTCTCAGTTACCAAACAGACCCTTACACAATCATCGAGTGCGATCGAGAAACGAAGAGAGAGAAATAGAGAACTTGCCTCAGGGAGGACTAGAGTGAGAAGGGGAGGAGGGGAGCTTTGTCTAAGAAGGAGGAGGAGGAAAAGTACTCTATAGATCGACAGCTACGCAGGCACGATGTCCGTCTCTGCCGTGAGTGACTATTTTGCCCTATCTCCAACTCTTATAAGTGACTCCACATTAGTAAAGTTTTAAGATTATTTTATTTTAAAATATATTAAAATAATATTTTATTTTAATTATTTTTTACACCATCACGTTAAAACAATTCAAAATTATAAAAAAAAGATTCAAAAATTCTAAATGTATTTTTTAAACGTAAAATAGTATGTTTGTTTTTGCATTCAAAAAATATTTCTTATTTTTTTTATATTTTGTTGTTTTAATATTAAAAATATTTTTAATATATATATATATATATATATATTATTTTTATATATTTTCTAATAAAAAAATATTTTAAAAAACATTTATGATTGCAATTACAAACATAATCTCCTAGGATGATGTATCTTTTCTAGATTCTTAATTGGGACTTATGCTACTTTTATTATTTTTTTCGTTGTTTACTTTGTTTTGGTTTTATTTTGCAGCTATTTTCTACTCATTTTATATGAAATCCTACATATTTTACACATTCTTTCAATTTATTTATCAACAAGGTCAGATTAGTGCATCTGAATTTGAATTGATGGAGTGGGTATTTGAGAGTGCTTATCAAAAGTATCTATAAAAAAAATTGATTTTTTATTTTTTTATTTTAAATAAAAAATAGTGTTTTTATATCATTTTGATGTGTTAATGTCAATAATAATTTAAAAAAATATAAAAAAAATATTATTTTAATGTATTTTTAAATGAAAAACACTTTAAAAAACAACGGCAACCAAACTCTCAACACAGGCGCTGAAAAGCGTAGGTTAAGAGTTGAGAAAGAAGATCGATCTACCCTGCATGATTGGTCTTGTTAAAAAAATACTGAATAATGTCTAGAAATTTATTGTTTTTTTTTGTTTTTAGAAAATCAAAAACTTTTTATTTTATTATCTGTTTTATAAGAGGTGTTTATTTTTAAAAGAAATATGCATGAGTGAAAAGTTATCGTGCATTTACTTACATAAATAATATTGTATTATCAATCAAGAAATATAAAAAGTAGTGATATTTTGTGATTGAATCATCAAAGTAGATTATGGCATTGTGACAACAATATCCATAACATTATAGTAACTATGAAAATAAAAGTCTAAAAAAAAAAATAAAGATACAAAATATTTAAGGAATGATTGTCGTTTTTATCAATAATGAATAATGATAGTCATGCTACTGCTTCAATTATATTAAGTAGTAACATTACAGTAACTATAGGAGTGGTTGTAGAAACATGATAATAATAATAATAAAGTCAACCATGTTGAAGGATACGAAGATAATAATGGTATTATTAGTGAAATTAATGATAAAATTAAGAGAGATAGTAGTAATTTTCTCTTTTTTTGTGATTGACGTGTCTGAATGAGCTTGTGTATAACTTGATTAAATTTTCAGGCTATTGTATTTGTGTTTTTAGAAATTTTTCACATAAAAATAGGTTAAATTACTAATAAAATTCAAACTTTAAATATTTGTGTAGAAGTGTGGTTGCGGTTACTATTGAAAGTACTTTTCGTTTAGAAATAAATTAAAATTATGTTTTTTTTTTATTTTTTAAAAATATTGAGCTCTAGAATACTTAAATATAAAAAAAATAACATCAAACACACTCCAAATAGATACTTAGACATCAATCCTATTTTAAGAAGAAACCGATGGGATGGAGAGGAAGAAAAGCCTCCATCCTCTTCAACTTCTCGTAAACCTCCCTCCACCAGATCAGTCATATTTGTCACCTTTCAAATTTTAATCAAAGAAAACAATTAGAGAAATGAGAAATTATTATTTTTATTTTACATATCTACAGTTTTTAAATTAAAAATTTAAATGCATGACCCATCCTTGTTTACAAATACATATCCATCAAATATAAATGATTATTAGTGTTATTATTTCTTAAACTCGTAATTGGATTTTGCAAGATATGGAGTTAGAAGCACCTAAATAAAATTACTCTCGTCAAATAAAATTTATTAATAAAAAAATATTTTTTTTGGGTCAAAATGTCTCTCTCCTTCCTTGTTTTTATTTTATTTTTATTTTTTTTATGACTCTTTCTACTTGTAAAATTAGTGATTGAAACACAAAACAGATAAAGTATAATATTGAAATGTCAAAACTTCAACAAACATGGATAGAAAAATAAAAAACAGTTTTAAATTTCACCGCCAGTAAATAAAAAAAAATCTATTTATTTTTTTATATTAAATTTGGTCTTTTTATTTTATTTAAAGTAATAAAATAATATTTTACTTTATGAAATCAAAAATTAATTTAATATTTAAATATATATTTTTAACAATACAAGAACTTGCCGTAAGCTAAACGAAATAAATTTTTATGTTTAATTACCAGGATTTTTTATAAAAAAAAAAACTTTGGTAACTGAATTATATATATATATTTTTGGAACCCATCAAGCTCTCTCCTGGTCTACAGGGAAACCACCAATTCATCTTGTCTTTTGTAAGCATAATTTTAACACAAAAGTACCTTGTTATCCTTAGAGAATAAAAAAATCCATTATTTATTTATCAAAAATGTCTATAAACTTATAAATAATTATATCTTTTTTTAAATCATATATTATTATTTAAAATACAAGACACTCATTCTCTCAACAAAATACTTTTTTTATGAAAAATAAACACACCTTTCTTCTCACCTTAATGTATTCATATATATATATAAAAAAAAAACTGAAGTTCCATAATTTGCCAATAACAAACTCTGAGGGTGCTTAAGCCAAAACGACATCGCTCGTCAGATATCCCGTGCTTACATTGTGGCAACAAGCAGCAAGGGGAAGGAAATTACACAAAGAGGTGTTTACTTTGTATTTTAAAAGTATTTTGAAAAAAAATAATATTTTTTTAAATTAAACATTTTTCTATTTTTTAATATTTTTAATATAATAATATCAAATATTTTTAAAATAAAATAAATATCATTTTTATTCTAAACGAAAATAACATTAAAAGGCAACACAAACTGCTGAACAGGCACCCGAACAGCCACCAAAACAGCCACGTCATCAGTTCAATAAGCCGGTCTCGTAGCCGAGGCGACCGCCCTTCTTTTCAAAAAAACAGAAGAAACCCTACCCCTCTTTTATCTCCCTCATATCTTCGCAGCTGGAAAACAAAAAACACGAGAAGAAAACCTGTGCTGCTACTCAAAACTCAAAAACGGTACGGTAAAAAAACCCTAGCTCCTTCAATTTGTTCTATCTGCTTAGTTTCTCCGCGCCATAGAGAATGGATCGGTACCAGAGGGTAGAGAAGCCAAGAAATGAAACACCGATTAATGAGAACGAGATTCGCATCACTACTCAAGGAAGAATGAGGAACTACATTACTTATTCCACTACGCTCTTTCTGGTCCTTCTCTTTTACTCTCTCTCTCTCTCTCTGTTTCGATCAACTATTTCATACCTTACATTGTTGATTGATATATCGACCTCACAAGTCGAGTACCTGTGCGTGTGCTTGCTTACACAGAGATTGCGTTCTCCTACTTTTTTTTATCAAAATAAAATTTAGGCTGATTTATTTGTGTTGTCAAGACTGCAAGTGAAGCATAATGATTCTCGGTAGCTTTCTTTATTATGATTTGCTATTTTTTTTAGACACCTGGGTGTAGTGCAGCGGGATTTGTCTCTTTCTCTCTTAATCATTGATTTTTTTATTTAACTAGAAATTACTGTTATTCACTACAACCTGATAGAGTGAAAACTTTGCAGATGGTGCTGTAGACAGCCTTGTTTCACTTCCATGTGTGTCCGAGCCAAATGAGATCCATGGATACGATTGATCTTATCTGTTAAAAAATGCATATTTAATTATGACATGTTTCTGTTTTGTCTTTTGTTTTGACAGTCACCAGTTTCATCCTATGAAAGAATTGTCGGCATATCTTTAAGTAAAATATTCATTTATGGCATGACATAGCTCTGAACAGGTGATTTCTTCTTGTTACTTTAACAGGAGAAGGGATGCGATGAAATCTCTCTCAAGGCCATGGGCAGAGCCATAAACAAGACTGTGATGATTGCTGAATTGATTAAGGTAGTTCCTTAATTTGCTATGCTTTGCTCCTATCCCTGTTTTATATGCTCCTTTTTTTAATTCTTCCGCACCTTCTCATTGAGATTAACACAGAGACAAGAATATGCTCGCAACGTATCATCAGAATTGTCATTCCATTTGTTTTATCTTTTGATTATACTGAGAACTTCCTCTCTATTTCAGAGAAGGATTGCTGATCTTCATCAGAATACATCCATTGGTTCTACTGATATAACTGACATGTGGGAGCCACTAGAGGAGGGTCTTCTCCCGTAAGAGTTCTCCGGAGCATTCTCTATGCTCCCTTTATGGTGTGTTGTTTTGTCTTGATTGCAATGACTGGTTTATTTGTTGTCAATACAGCTTGGAAACCACTCGTCATGTGTCAGTGATAACAATCACTCTCTCCAAGAAGGAACTGGATACATCCTCCACAGGGTAAGTTGGATCTGGCTTTGTGCCTAAAGCTAATGCTTTGATCAAATTGGTTTCAATGAGACAAAACTCCATCAATACTATTTCACCGCAGTCTCTATAGCATTATACTTGTATACATACACATGCTCGCATCCATAAATAAGTAAGCATGCATATATAAAACTGTTAGCTTTTTAACATCATGTTCTATGGAGAATTCACAAGATTTTGGAGTACTTTCTTGTCTTAAACTTGGTGCATTTTTAATACCATTGATTTACTTCTTATCTAGTTACCAATCGCCTATTCCAGCTGATCAAGTGAAACCATTGACTGAATTTGATCATGAAGGAGGTAATGCAAACGCTTCACATTTCTTTTCTGATTGTAATCCCTCTGTGGCATGTCAATTGACATTTATCTTTCTTCTTATTGAGATAGAGGGGGGCTCTCCTCGTAGGCAGGGGAGAGGGCATGGTGGTCGAGGAATGGCTAGAGGTAGAGGTAATGATTGGCACAACCTTAACAGCTCTTAATACGCTACTCTTTTCTATTGGTTGCAGGTGGGGACACGATTTGTTTATAATATCTATATATTGTATGCAATGTAGCTGTTGATGAGTGGATATTTTTAAATTAAGCAATTGATATTTGAAGCAATATTGGATGGGATTTAGGAGATAAAGTAAATCAGCCAAATCATGCTCTGCTTGAGCTGTTGGTGAGCAATCTTTTTGTAACGGGGATTGTTATAGAGCCTTAACGAACTATACTTTCTTATTGCTAAAATGGGGGTGTGCATATAGGCTGCCCTTGTATTTTGTAGGCACTTTATGACATGAACTTTGACAATTGGTGTTGATCTGTATAATATGTCTGTGCGTATGTGAATTATTGATGAGCAGAAAATTTTGGTGGGATGATATGTCTGAATAGCTGGATCACTTCCACAAAACAGTGCATCACAACATTCATTTCAAGTTTTATCATCTGAACTGGCTACAAGATCTGTTTCCACCTCATACCAGTTGTTTACTTGCCCTTTGTTTATCATTCATTATATCTGCTTTTATTTTGGGAAAGTAACAAGAACATTTTCCATTTTGTGCACAGGAAATACTAGCAATGGAGTGATGGAGTACAATGGAGATGGTGGGCGTGGGTATGGTGGCAGGGGGAGAGGTCGTGGAAGAGGATGGGGTTATCGTGGCCGTGGAAGAGGTTATGGTGGTGGATATATGCCACAGCAGTCAGGTGGCTATAATGATTATGGTGGTGGAGCATTTGTTGGCCAGGGCCGTGGTAAGACCTCATAATCATGTCATCACGACTTTGTTTCTTGCTCAATAAATATTAAGATGTTACAAATAAAATTTGAAATAGGTACAAATAGAAAACCTCCTCTTGCTTATAATTGGCCAGCTTTGCATCAAAGAAACCCTCTAGTTGTCTCTCCTGTTCTCCTTTCCTCATTTGCATTGAACCATGGAATTCTTCCACATTTATGCTACATGATACAACTCAATTCATTTTATTTGCGGGCATGGTAGTTATTGTTCATGATCTCTAGCAACCAGTTGTCGTTTTTTGTTTTCTTATAATCACCCCTTTCTTCCCCATCATTTGAAAAACATCTTTCCATCCACTGTTGGAAGTATCCAGAACTTCAGTTTAGCTAAAAAAACAGAGAAGAAAACAATGAGTTATTTCTTGGCTCTCTTCTGGAGTTCATTGTGTCAAATAAGGTGATGCTGGAGTGCATGATAGTGATCCACTGGTGAACTGCTTAAATGGTTTTCAAATGATACATGCTCTTCTGGTTATTATCCTTATCTGAAATTAGAACTATTTGGCCATGCAGGGAGAGGACGTGGACGAGGCAGGGGCAGGGGTCGTGGGCATGGCCGGGGTTTCAGACCAGATGTCCCAGCCCAGGCAGCTGAGTGAGCCATAGTCTTGGTTGTAGAATTTGGTTAGAATGGATGCCTGCTCTGTTGATTTTGCCTTATTCTAAGTGAAATAGAAATTAAACAGTGGATTTCACTAATTAATTTCCAGGCATGTTAGTTATAGTAAGCTCCTGCTCCTCATGCGGGATGGCCTTGTTTTTGTAGTTTGAAGGTAGGGATTATTCTTGTTTACCGCCGCTGACAAAAACCAAAAAAGTTGTATACTTTCTTTTCGTGTAGGGAATAATAGAGCAGTACATTCTTCCAGTTCCATTCCATCCTTTCTGTGTTTTCACAAGAAGGGCAGTAGCTTCCATGTTTTTTTCTCATGAAGGCAAACTTTTTTCCTGTGTTTTACAGTGCAAAGTCATTGCAATGGTTCGATTTCTTACCCTTGTGCCTGATGAGACTGTCATAGTATGCCAGAACTTTTTTGTCAAACCGGGTTACAAGTAGTGTATAGCTGTTTTGAAGTTGCTTCAGGCCAGTTATTCAAGAAATTTTGTGATGGATTGTTTAGAGAGCAATATGCTCCGATTGTGATCTTTTGCACAGCAATCCAGCGTTTAGAGATACAGAAAATAGATAAATTGTCGTATTTCCCGAAGTTGAAGGACAGGAAAGGAAAAGAAGTGGCGAATGACGGATAAAACGACGAAAGGCTTGAAATAATCCTCTCCACAATTAAAATTGATGACTGGGGATAAGGCCCGGGCATTGTTTAGTTTTTTCTTTTGCTGACATTACTAGGAATCATATAGTTGCAGGGATTAGGGAATGAGTTAAGACGCGGCTTAGGTTTTAGGAGGTTATTTCTTGTGCTATGGCTTGGACCTAGATCGTTGGAGACCTTTTAATTTGTCATTAAATTCAGGTTTTAAATAAATTATGTAAAAGTTATCATTTGACTTTGTTGAATGATAAGACTAAAAAAAATAAAAGAAAACAAGTCAAGTTAATCCTAACTAATTTGTTATACTTGCGATCCAAATTATGCATTCAATTATATATATAAATATAAAAATGATTTATAATCAATTTAATACTGAACAATAAAATTCAATAAAAATATAAAATAAAATTCTTAAAAAATTACATAAACATTCAGGCTTGAGTGGCGTTGTTGGGTTGTTGCTACAAAACCTTGTAAGCGAGTGTGGTTCTCACGAATATCGTTTTCCTCTCAGAGTATCTCCAACTATTCAGAAAAGTCAAATCTAAAAAACTATTTTTAGTTTTATCTTTTTCAGCGCAAGAGCTATTTGGTCTTCAATTGCTATTTTTACACATTTCAACAAAAAAAACTAAAAGATAATATATATATATATATATATTGTTGAAATACTGTTCAAGCTAATTAAAACCTCATCGATCTTGTCAAGCTTTATACTTTTCCTCATGACATACTATCTGGAGGCACAAGCTGATGTAACTAACATCTCAGCCCAAAAGCCTGATCCAAAAATTTGCTATTGTAAGGGCAAGTCTAACGGGAGAGGGATCTCGAGAGGCAAAGGCAAATTTTTAAAATTTTAGGTCTTGTTATTCAATTTAATGCCTCCAACAGGAGAGGCATCCCAGGAGGCATTTTGCATTTCCAACTCCAGGGAAGGCATTCCTACAGAAAAATGGATGCAGAGCCAACTGAAAAAGAGCTGTTGGAATTGATAAAATTATACCGTTGGCAATAGATTATATTAAAACACAACAACAATCAACAGAAAACCACAATTCAAAACACTCAGATAATCAAAAATCACTTGGCAAAAGTGCCTCAGAAGTTTTCCTTACTCTTCTATTTTTCAATTGACGCGATGCTATCAACTTTTCCTTGCTCCTAGTTGTTGTGAGAATTGGGTCCAGTGCTCTAACTCTTCCTTTCCTTTTTGTTGAAACTTGATGGGGAATTACGTTGATTTTGTTGAGTTGCTTTGGGCTTCAATTTTTTGGCTGGAGAGGTAGAGAGAGATGGAGGGGGCTGGAGTAATTGGGGGGCTGGCTAGCTGGAGGGGAGTGACGGTGGGGCTGGTTGGCTGGAGATGGAAGAGGGGGCTAGATGGCTGGAGAGGAGCGACAGTGGGGGGCTGGCTGAATGGAGAAGGCAGGGGGGCGGCACATTATATAGGAGAAGGAAGGTAGGGTTTGAGTTGGGTGGGGTGGGGTGGGGGTGGGTTTTATACTATTATTATTAATTATAATAATTAGCATAAAAAAATAATTAGCACAGAAAAATAATTATGCGAAATTAGTAAATTATGGGTTTTTTTCAGTTAGCTTAATTACATGCTATAAATTTAATTATTTGTAATTAATTTGATTGAATTATTTGTTATGGAATGTATATTAATTAATTATGTTTGAACTTATTGGTTATTTGTTAATGTGTTCATTTTGTTTAAATTTTAAATTTTAAATATTGTGGGTCTTTTAATTATATTTAAATTCATTTTTTAATTTAAATATAAAAATAATAATTATTTTATTGTTGGAGAGTTTTTCAAAAGCAATTATTTAATTATATAACTTACTACTATTAATTGCATAATTAAAACTATATATAAAATAATTAAACTTTATTTAAAATTAAATTAAAAAATAGCTCTCCAAAATGACTTCTATCATTGGAGCACACACCAATAATAAAGCCATATACATACTATTCAAAAAGTCATTTTAAAAATTTAACTCTCTAAAATAGCTCTTGTCATTGGATTTGCCCTACGACACACTCGAAAACATTCTCTAAAGGAATTGAAAACTGAAACCCCAAGAACATACTGAGAGAAGGAGAGTAAGAGAGAGTGGAAAAAAAAGGAGTGATGGGGTAAAGGAACAGGAAAAATAAGGGATGTATAAGAGAGTGAAGGTTAGAGAATGAACGGTGAAGAGGTAACCTGCAACTTTTGTACACAGTGAACAAGGCAAATCATTGTTTTAAGTGTAATCTAAAAGGGTTTTTTGTGACCATACAAGGCTGGGGAGCCCATTGTTGATTTTCTCTTCTTGATTGGCGGGTGCAGGATCTTCTTCTTGGCGGGTACTTTTGAATTGAATTTAGTTACTAATTTGATTTTTTTATAAGAAATCGATTGCTTTTATTTCAAATTTAAAATGTTGTGAGTTTTTTTTATTTCAAATTTGATTTTTTTTATTTAGATAAAATTAAAAAATCAATAATTATAATGCTGGAGGGTTTTTTAAAATCAATTATTCAATTATATAAACTACTCATATTAATTGTATAATTGATTACATAACTATATTATATACAAAATAATTTCACTATATTTAAAATGATATACAAAAAATATCTCTTCCAAATAGCTTTTAATATTGGAATATACATAAATAAAAAAGTTATATTTACACTATTCAAAAAATTATTTTATCAGTTTAGCTCTTTATAATACTTTTTTACATAGGAGTTGCTCTTACAGGAGATTGAGAAGACAAGTCATTTGTCATATATAACACAATATTTCTCCTAGTATAACTTGAACTCGTGAGTTTCAGCTCAGTCAACATGCAATAACCAAATGAGCTATACAACAAACTAGTTAATTGCCCGCATTACGTTGCGGGTCGAACAAATAATTTTTATAATTGTTTAGATTGAAACAATTAATAAATTTTGTTAGTTCAAAAATAAAATATAACATATATACATGTAAGGTTTGATATAATGAAATACATCAACACATCCTATTATAACAACAATAATATCGAAAGCCTAACGTCTAAAAATATCATTACTATTATTGCTAAAACAATAAAAATTATTAAATTACCCCTTGGAAAAAAAACTCAAAAATATTAATAAAAGAGGAAGTAAGAAAAAAAAACTAAAATTATTATTATTATTATTATTGCGTGAATAATAGGAAAATAAATTCAATAAAAGAATTAAAAAAAACCGAAAAACTTTAACAAAAGAGCAAAAAAAGAAGAAGGAAAAACAATTAGCTTAAAAAAATCATTTGATATGAAAATAATAATAACCAAATGAATAAAAAAACCAAAAGAAAGAATAAAGAAAAAAAAATTCATTTTTCAAATGTTCATAAACATAAACTAAAATTTAATAACACAATTTTTGCAAAAAAATGTTATCTCAACAAAAGAGAAAATAAAAAAAATAAAAAACTATGAGCAAATATATATGAACATGGATAAAAAAAGAAACTATTTAAGAAATATAAAACAATAGTGGAATTAAAATAAAAAATTTAAATTATAAGGGCCAAAATAAAAGCCAACTATATTATCGATTTTTAATCAAAGGAAAAAATTAAAAAAATCAAATCTTATATACCGAAACTATGAAGGGATTTAAAAGCAATCTAAAAATTAAAACAATCAGAGCGAAAATAAAAAAAGCAATATATATTCAATTTCAATCGAAAGACACAACTGAAACGATTCAAAAATTATATAACAGAAAGAAGGACCATACAACACAATTAAAAGAGAAGGGACTGAAATGAAAAAGACATAAAAATAGGGGGCTACTTTGTAGTCTAGGGCAGAGGAGAGAGAAAAGAGAAAAAAAATTCAGCCGCCCACTGTCTCGTCTTTGGTCACCTTGTGCTTGCACGCGTCACACCACAAGGAAGAGGACACAGTGCAACATCTAGTGAGATGCCGAATAAATATTTTTTGACACTATAAGATGCCGCATGCGCTGACCAAAGAGGGCGTGAGGCAGATTACTATCACCCGCGCGTGACACACGTGCCCATAGTAACCTGAGATAAATAATAAACAATTATGATCAATTACCAGGACACCCCTACAGTCAACTCTTCATTTTTATCTTATTGGGGGGCATATACATATTTAGTCATTTAAAAAAAAATGAAATGCCCGTGGCACCCCTTCTGGCCAGAACTGATTATTGTTTTTTTCTAGAACAAAATAGTTATTTTACTGTGAAAAATATTAAAAATTTAGAAAAAGAGGCCACCCGAACTGGACCGAACCAGATAAAAAATATGCAATTAGTGTGGAACCCCTCCATCAAGTGCTTTTTTTGTCTTTTTCCAAGATAAAATCATTATTTTACTGTGCAAAAAAAAACCCTAGTAAACTAGCGACCCGAACGGACCCAAAAATTGAGCAATACTATTATAATCCACAGTGAAAACACACAGAAGTTACAATATCGACTCTGACCTCTTTTAGTATATTAAATAATATGTTGCAAAATTATTAAAAAAAAATACATTAATGATGCATTGTTTACAGAAACAATTAATATGTTATAAAATTATATATAAAAAAACACATTAATGATCCATTGTTTACGGACTATTGAAATTACACGTAGAATGGTGCAATAACACTTGTTGGTTCATCAATTTGTATACTTGACATTCCTTGGGTAAACCCTAAAATAAAGACTTTATCAGCGTAGTCTCTTAGGCCATGGCTCTCGGGTAAGTTGAGGGCGTGAAAGAGGAGATCCAAAAGGCTCGCCACGGGCCCCTGTATTTTTGAGTTTGCATTATCTCAGACACTTGCTTCTCAACACAAAAGCAACATCTTTGTTCCCTATTGGCGGCTTGTTTTATGTTTCACAATCATTTTTGAAAATTATTTTTTTAATTTTTTTTATAGCTCTAAGTTCAAGAAATGTGCTTTGAGGATTTAAGTTTTGAACAATCAATATTTGTCAATTACTCATTGATGGAAATGAAAATTGAAAAATACTTAATGTTAAGAATACAAAAAATAAATAAAAATAAAACAATATTCATTATTTACCCTTTTTTTCCATTTTACATTCTCAAACACACCATGGTTGTACATGTCATAATCTATTTCTGGATTTTTCTCCAAATTTATCCAAATAAAAAATAAAAATAAAAGGGATTAGCATGGTGAAAAATATTAAACCGGGATTTTGAACAATTTTAAAAGTCTGATTGTACCCTATTATGCCTCAGAATGAAGAAACTATACAAATTCAAATTGAAAATAAATTATTATTGGACAAATATGCATAAAAACCAAGTCCAATGACATAATTAGATTATTTTAATAGGCACTAGATTTAATCATGGATCAAATTAATTTTATTAACAGTTTAATTGGAAAAATAAATAAATTTAAGAGTTCAATTTTAGGTTCATTGAGAAGTTTGGAATTTTAGTAGACCAACTTTAATTTTTAACAAGTCAAATAATTGAAATCAAGAGAGAAAGTGAAAGAAAAATCTAAGTTCTAGGGTCAATTAAAGGCTAAATTGACGAAATATATAGTCAAAGACCAATATGAAAAGACACCGAACTGCAAGGACTTAAATGATTGGAATCAGGGGTGAAAATGAAGAAAACTAAAAGTTCAATGGTTAATAAAAGGTCAAAATGCATAAATTCAAAATCAAAGACCAAAATGAAAAGGCCGTGCAAATCCAAAAATGCCATGGAAGTATATCGGGGGATAAAATTGCATAAAATTAAAAGTTTAGGGCCAATTAGAGATGAAATTAAAAGCAATTAAAAGTTGAAAGATAAAGTTCGTTACGTGATTTGAAGAACAAGAAATGATCAAATGACATGCCATCTAGCTACTATGCATTATCTTCTTCACCAACTTTTATAGTAGATCAAGGGATTTGCTTTGCAAGTATATTTAATGTTTTTACCCTTCACTAAATTTGAAAAAAATTGTATAAAATTGATCCCCTGATGTTCGACCATATGGCATGGTCAGTTCAAGCTGAATTGTCAAAATTAAATAGTCTATAGTATCAACTTCAAGTTAATGGTTGTGATCCTTTCGAGTTGAATCAATGGCTGAAAGGTTATTCAAATAAATACAAGATTACCATAATACTTAAGGGGGGTATAGCCCCCAATAATATGGTCGCATCAAATCCCCCCACACTTAGCTCTTGCTCGTCCTCAAGAAAAGATAGGTAAAAAAATTAAAAATAAAAATAAAAATAAAAATAACCATGATCAATCTCTTAATCTCCCATCAATATCCAAGAATTTAAGCATTATAAATAAGAATACAATTGAGAAGGATAAGGAACATAAATCTTCATGAATTTGTTTACATGCAAACTTCAAAATTCAATTACTCTTTGGGATTTAAAAGAAATCTATGCCATGCCAAAATGATAGGTCCTCTCATTGATATACACTTCAACACTTATGTGTTTAGGGCTTATGTGTTTAAATCTCTCAAATTCAATCAATGAATATGTTCTACCATAAGCTTGCTCTTCAATCTCATCACCATTACTAAAATATTACAAACAATGCATGAATCAAAAGGTCTTATTCTCCGGTTGTAATGGGGCTAAGGTTAAGGTGAGGTAAAAGAGAGTAGAAGAAAAGGTTCAAACCAAAGAAAGTAGAGCATTATGAAAAAAATGATATTTCAACCAAGATATTCCATCAAAACACATCAATTTTCAATCTTTAAGCACCATTGCTTAGCTACTTTTGATTTCAAGCTCGTTTCTATTCTTTTTTCTTCTTTTCTTTTCTTTTTCTTTTTCTTTTCCTTTTCTTTTCTTTTTTTCTTCTTTTTTTTTTGTTCTTCACCTTTGACAACTTTGCCCATCTTTTCATCAAACATCACTACTTCTTTCTTTTCACATAATTTCCAACCGTAATTCCATGAGATATCATAAGTATATGCTCTACTAATCCTTGGCCAGGGGAAAAGAGAAAAACATATAAAAAGTTTAAGGTTTATACATGGATAAAGTAAAGAAAAGATAAACAAACTCAAAAGGGGCTCACTAAAGATAATAAGCTTTCGGTTCGCTTTTTGGCTCAAGCAGTTAAAATTCCTAATGCCTTTATCATCTTCATGCATTTATGTAATGCGAATGTTATCTCAACAAGATATGAAGCAAGTTCTAGAGATACATATTATTGAAAGAACGAACAATTAAAGAATATAATGCTGAAGGCTCAAAAGCTTGCATTGGTTTAACACTATAAAGTCAACATGGCATATTTTCGGAGTCAATCCCTAAACCAATTAAACATTAAAACTTGCATGCACACTCATTTATTCAATTTATATATTCATCTATCTCACTTAATTCTCATACATAATACTCATATTCTTATAAACCAATGGGATTTCAAAAAGATCAATCATAGCTTTTTTTTTTCTTACGGGAGAATAAAGAAAACCAAAATAAAAAAACTAATATTTTTCCAATACCCCTACACTTAAAACACAACATTGTCCTCAATGTTGAAAATAAAAGAAAAGGAATATAGGAGAATGACAAAAAAGAAATAAAATGAGAAAAATAAAAGATAAGGGAAAAAGAAAGCAAATCTGATTTTTTTTGTGTGTTGGGTTGCCTCCTAGTAAGTGCTTGTGTTTTGTGTCATTGGCTCAACATGTGGCATGACATGCTCATTCTTCGTAGAAACAATGATTTCTACCGTCCATTTTTCATAGAAAGGTCTCAATCGATGCCCACTGACCTTGAGTACTTTATTGGTTTCTAAACTTGTAATTTTGATGTGGGGAATGGTTGGCAAAGCTTGCAAAGCCAATGCTTCTTCGTGCACATTTAGGGGAACACATGTGTGCCTCTCCATCTCCTCCAATTGGATAAAATCATAGTCATGGCTCAAAGCTACGCTTAATTCATCCACATAATCAAAATCATAAACTTGTTGCACACACTTATCAATTCGGTCATAACATGTGATAAAATAAACATTGCTATAAGGATATTTCATTGCATCATGAAAATTAAATTCAATCTTTTCATCTCCTACCTCCATAGACAAAGTATCCTTACCAAAATCAATTTTTGTATTGGTAGTTTTCAAGAATGGTCTCCCAAACAATATAGGATTGCTGGAATCACAAAAATCATGGTCCATATCAAGAATATAAAAGTCACATGGAATTAGCAAGCTATCAATCTTGACTAGGACATCTTCTATCACACCAAGTGGGTAAACAAAACTACAATCAGCAAGTTGTATTACAATGCTAGTTTTATTCAAAGGCTCCAAACTAAGAAAATCATAAACATGTTTCGGCATAACACTAATGGATGCACCTAAATGACATAAAGCCCTTTTAAAACTAGCATTGCCAATAACACATTGGATAGTAAATGCACCTGGGTCTTTCTGCTTCAAAGGCATATTCTTTTGAACAACAGAAGATACGACTTCTCCCATACTTACCATTTCATGACCTTTCAGTTTGAAAGCTCTTTTAGTAGTGCACAACTCCTTCAAAAATTTAGCATACTTGGGAATTTGCTTGATAGCATCAATCAAAGGAATGTTGAGTTCTACTTTCTTGAAAACCTCTAAGATCTCTTTTTCTTAGACCTAGAAGAGCTCAAAGGAAAGGGTGGAATTGTTTTAAAATTGAAATTCATTGAGTGAGGAGTTACCTTTGGAGTGGTCGTCGTTGTCTCATTTTGTGAAGGAGGAGTAGGTTTCTTCTTGCTACTCAATTTAGTTTCTATCTCTTCTTCTTCCTCCATCTCAACTTGTTTTGACTTGTTTTCTCAAGTTTTTTCCCACTTCGCAACATGATTGCACTAACATTCTCTTTTGGATTCAATGCTTGGGAGGGCAATTTTCCATTCATTTGTGTTTCTAGTTTGCCCACACTTGAAGCTATTTGCCCTATTTGCTTCTCCAAGTTGTGAATACTTGACCTTGTATCTTGTTGAAAAAACATGATATTTTGTTGCATGGTCACAGTGTTAGAAGCCAAGGTTTTCATCATCTCACGAAGATCATCACTGGATGATGACCTCATAACATTAGAGTTGGTAAACGGAGGGGGCTGTCTTGCTTGATAATTTTGCTGGGGCTGTTGTTGAAATTCATGGGAATGGAACTGTCTCCCTTGATTGCCTTGATGAGGTGGGTTCCCATAGTGAAAGTTAGGGTGATCTCTCCATCCAGGATTGTACGTGTTAGAAAAGGAATCATACTTACGTTGGGCTTGTCCATTGAATGTTCCATCAACCACATTCGCTTGCTCAATGTAATCTTCTTGCATTGTTAGGCACATATCCGAAGCATGTCCTTGTAGTGAGCATAAGCTACAAACTTTTACCTGCTGTACATTTCCACAAGCCAAAGAACGCACAAGAGAAGTAAGATCATTAACTTTATTCTCAAGGTTAGAAATACTTACCTCATTCACTCGTTTGTTTGAGAAGTCTCCACGGGTGCCAAACTGTTTCAAGTTTGCTGCCATGTTTGAGATCAATAGGCGTGCAGCCTTGGGTGTCTTATCTACCAATGCCCCTCCACTTGCAATATCAATGATACTACGGTCAGTAGGCATCAATCCTTCATAGAAGTATTGAATGAGTAGTTGATCAGGTATTTGATGATGAGGACATTGAATGCACAATAGCTCAAATCTTTCCCAATACTCAACGAGTGTTTCTCCATGAGATTGCCAAATCCCACATATTTCTTTTCTTATGTTTGCAACTCAAGATGCTGGGAAATACTTTTCAAGGAAGATCTTTTCCATGCCATTCCAAGTATCAATGGAACCTGGGAGAATAGAAAAAAAGCATGTCTTTGCTGCCCCTTTTAAAGAGAAAGGAAAAACTTTCAACTTAACTTGTTCCTCTTCAACTCCATTTGGTTTCATGCCAACACAAACCATGTGGAACTCTTTACGATGAGTATGAGGATCTTCTCCTACAAGTTTATTGAAAGTTGGCAGCAAATGTGTAAGCACCGAGAGGAAAATATATATATATATATATATATATATATATATATATATATATATATATATATATATTAAAGGTTAACTTAGTTTTAGCTGCCGATTTCTTTTGTGACGCAGCGGAAAAATCATAAAGGAATTCAATCAAACGTCAATATTCCGTAATTAGATTACAACAGGATGAACTCACAGAAAACTCAAGAAATTTTACTGAGTAATTGATAAATGATAAGATCAGATGCTTTACAATGGTAAAAAAAAAAAAAAAACACGGATCTAACCCATGACAGATAGGAAAAACGTTAATAAGCCATAAATTACCATAAATGGAAAAAAATTGAGAAAATTTATAATATGATAGGTCTATGAATAAGCCCTGATTTAAACATTAATTGATGAAATTCGACTCGGACTTTTAAAATCAAGAATTTGGGTCGAAACGAGATTTTCCCAAAATGACAAAAATGGTAATTTCGGGGCTGAAACGATGGAATTTGGCCAAAAAACCGGTAGACATCAGGGGTTGTGCCACTGACTTCTTCCAGAAATGGCGGTTCGCATCGACCAGGTGAGTTTCGGCCAATCTGACTTCGTCAAGTAATCAGCGACGACGCAATTTTCGTGAAATCAGTTCCCGAATCAGTCTCGCGAATCAATTTTTGCGAATCAGTCTAGCGAATCAGTTTTCACGAATCAGCTAGTGAATCAATTTTCGTGAAATTAGTTCGCGAAGCAGTCCTCGCGAATCAGTTATCACGAATTAGTTTCGCGAAACAGTTTTGCTGCTGATTTTTTTTAAGGAGCTAAGAGGAAAGGATTAGATAAAACCGATTTTAGATAAGACTAAACAAGAATAGGAACACAATTAAACCAAACCCAAACAACCCCCACTTTACATGAGAAGTATAAATAGAAAGAGAAGAGAGAGAGAGTGAAAAGTTATCTTTCAAAAAAAAAAGGGACCCGTTTTTCTCCCTTCCCCTGTAAATTTCAGACCAACCCGAAAGCAACCAGAAATTGTGTTTTGTGAGTGAGTGAGTGAAGGAAAAGTTAAGTTTATGAGAGAAGATTTGGAGGGTTACTCGTAGGAGAGAAGAAGAAGAAGAAGAAAAAGAAAAAGAGGAGGAGGACAACGTGAAAGGAAAGAAGAAGGAAGAAAAACAACAAAGGAAGAGAAAGAGAAGTGTCAAGCATACCTCAAACTTAGTTAAATCCAAAAGGTATGGGTCATGAAACCCCTGCCTCTTCTCCTCAAAGGAAAAAAAAAGAAAAGAAAGAAAACCCTAAGGAAAATGACCCAAGACCCAGATTTAAACTAATTATAAAGGAAACTAAAATTAGCCAAAAGAAATAAGGAAATAGAGATACATGAGGTCAACTTTAAAAAAATTACAATGAAAAATGAATAAAATGAAAATTCAGTTGTGAAGTGTTGAAGGGTTTTATGCTGAATTTGATGGTTTCAATGGGTGTTTTCTAGGGGAAATTGTATGTGTTTTCTGCTGGGAAATTATGTGTTTATGTTTGAAAAATTATGTGTTTGTGTTGGAAAAATTGTGTGTGTTGTCGATGGAAATTTGTGTATGTTGTGCTGAGAACTTTGTATGTTTCTGTTGGGAAATTGGGTGTGGGTGTGCTGGGATGTTGTGTGTGTTTTTGGTTGGGATTTTGTTGAAGGTTTTGGTTGCTGAATTGGGTGCCTTGCAGCGCAGCGAATTGTTATGTCGTTGCTGAAATTGTAACGGCTGATTCGCTGCTGAAATTATGTCGTTCAGCGAATCAGTTTTCGCGAACCAGTCTCCGCGAACCAATTACCGCAAACCAGCTTTCGCTGCCAATGTGGCAGTCTGCAGCGAACCAGTTTCGTTGCCGATTTCTGCCAAAGCCTATACAGAAATGATTTAAATGCTAGTAACAAATTCATGGGGTGATGGTGTAAAAGGTGAAACACTTGAATGTGAGCATACAAACTTTTGAAATGAGTGTGGTGACGAATATGAATTTGAAAAATACAAATATACTGATTTATGACCATTGATGTCGCAGGCGGTGCGGTCGGGATTGGACCATCGGCAAGACAGGAACAACCCATAGGTGGAGCAGGTGGGTGACTTGCACATCTCTATTTCATAAGATACATAAGAACTTGTTTTAATATGAATATTATCCTAATGCAATAGAGTTTATATTAAATTGTTGAATGTTTTAATGTAGAACAAATGATTGATTAGCTTCGGCTAATGGCTTCTAAAAGGATGGTCGGAATAAATGATTGATTAGCTTCGGCTAATGGCATCCGAAAGGATGGCCGGAACAAATGATTGATTAGCTTCGGCTAATGGCATCCGAAAGGATGGTTGGAACAAATGATTGATTAGCATTGGCTAATGGCATCCGAAAGGATGGTCGGAATAAATGATTGATTAGTTTCGGCTAATGGCATCCAGAAAGGTCCATAGTAGATGAATGGTCAATTTCAGTAATTGATGCCTTTGGATGATAATCAGGGTAAAGATTAGGGTTACTTGAAAAAAGAAAAAGAAAAGGAAAATAATAAACACTACTTCTATAAACATTACAAGTGAATGGCATTTAATATATGTAGAAATAATAATTGTTAATGCTTCATTTAACTGGCAAGCCATTTTGTCACTATTATTATTATCATTTATAAATTTCATTTCCTTGAATGTTGTGTACTACTGCAGGGAGGTCACATCCACGAGAGATTTGGGAACCCGATACACGGAAACCTACTTTTGTAAAGGACCATATAGATGCATTCTAAATTTCAATGTATTTTGGAGAAATCAATGTATTGAATGCATAACTCTTATCAGACCTTTTGTGTAAATTTTAAATCCTACTATATATAAATCTCTAGTTATGCAACCATACTATTACATGTTTATAAAAAATTACTTTTAAATAGAATGTTATTGTATGATTGGTATTTTATTGACGTGAGGTGATCAGATTCGTTGAGTATCAACATTATGAAAAAAAAAATTTGGGCTTTTACAAAATATATAAAACCAGATTTGAGTTCAAAGTCTACATTACCTGTTTATGTTTATGCACAATGGTTGGTTTTCCACATTAGGAGCAGTAAGCTCCTTAGGTGTTCGTTGTCGTGCAACAGCCATGACGTTGATGCGAGCTTCCTTTCGTAACCTGCGTAAAGTGTTTTCTATTTCGAGATCAACCTGCACTTGATGACTTTGGTTAGCAGAACGGGTTGCAGACATAAATCACAAAGAAAACTCAAAAGAAACCAAGCACACAAGAGATTGAAAACAACGTAATAAGCAATAGTATCCTATGCTAGAAAACTAAAAGTGTTTAGAAACCTTAGAAAACGATGGAATTGAGCCTCAATAGGGTGGGGCTAGTGACCATAAGTCATTAGTTCTTCTCAGAACGTCGTTTACCTTCAGAAAAAGAAAGAACAATACTTAATTCCACTAAAATATCTATTTTGAACAGTACCGCCGCAAACACAAGTAATTTTTTTTCAGAATAAATAAAAATAATAGCAAGTAGAATCAATCGCAACACAACACAACAACACAAGAATGAACTAAAATCACGTCCCCGGCAACGGCGCCAAAATTTGTTGCAATGTCGCGGTTGCATAAATTAATTACCCTAGCTTAAAATAAATCAAACAAGATAGTATAGAGCAAGCAAGGGGTCAATCCCACGAGGACGATTTAGTTCAGATGTTTGTGCTATATGTTATGCAATTGGGGGGGAGGGGTTGGAAGTTGTCTAGGCTAAGCTAAAGCAAACTAAGCGAAAATTATATAAAACTGAAATTTATCAATAAAGCAAACCTTGATCACAAATCAACATCCACCTACATAAATCAGAACTGATCATGGAAACGACACATCAATTTATATTCTAAATATTTATCTCTTCTTAAAATTGGTTCGTTAACGGATCCGCAGTATAACTTACCCTAACCATCAAACAACCACAGTGTCCACACTAGTAATTTGATTCAATGGCAGCATTAAAATCTAGATGAATTAATCAATTAAGAAACATAATTGTCCACAATATATGTTTAGTTCGATTGAATGTTCTCCCTAAGATTAATAACGTAGATCCGCTACAATTACTAGCTTAGTTGCTTCACAAGTTCATATACCACAACTCCGGTTTTGATATCAAACTTAGTAATAGATTGTCTACAATAATAGCTTCGAGTCCGCTCTTAGCAATTAAATAAACAATCATAGAAAAATAAGCATAGGAGAACAAACATATTCATCATATAAAATGAAAAATTGGGATAAAAATAGATCTCACAGTTTTTGAAATCTGAAGGTTTCCGTGTCCTTGCAACTAAGCAAAAGAGTCTAGCCTTGCATGTTTATTGAACGACTAAATAAAAAGATGGAAGAAAACATGATTTAAGGTTTGGAGGAGGAAGATTTGTGTTTTCTTTGGTGCTAGCCGCCACTTCCTTGCTCCTCTCTTCCTTTATATATCCTTAGAAACCCTAGTATCTATTTTACAAAATAGTCCTTCCTTAAGTTGGCAGAATTTAGTTGTCCATTGTAAAATTCATATCTCATTCATATCACATTGTTTTGAGCTGAAATTTGAAGAGTTTATAGGTTTTTGAGTACAAAATCTATCAAAATTGGGTTTGCATCAATTGGACTTCTGTAGATCGAGATATGAAAGTTGGAATGGACAAAGGTCGACATCAGCAGATTGCAAGATTTGACTTTGAAGGATGCGATTCTCATGCTTTTCCTTATTCTATCTCTTTTTAATTATCATTCCAGAAAGATTTGGATGTTAGCTTTTGAATTCCACTGGAATCACTTCATTTCAATCTCTAGAGCTTCTGTTCTGCACAAAACATCGACTGAAGGTCAAATCTGTCAATCAACTCCAATTACCTCCTTTTTGCATCTTTCATCCAAAAATACCTTTAAAACATAAAACAAAGAATATCAAGGCATTTAATACACAAAACATATGCAAAACACTAGGTAAATATGAATGAAATTATCAAATAATATGGTCGTATCAACCCCCAACATAGATTGTTTTTTATTTATTTTTTAGATTCCCCCTTCTCTTTCCTTCCACCTCTTGCAATTGTCTAGAACCTTTCTAGCATCCCCAACAATACTAACAGTAAATTTAGTAATGAGCTAGACTCGTTTTGACCTGACTCTATCCAATATATATATATATATATATATATATATATATATATATATATATATATATATATATATATTAAAACAAAACTCCAAAAGAATTTCAAATAGGCATTTCAAAGAATTTATGATTTTCTTGTATATTAAAAAATACTTGATTTTCTCCAAAAAATTCATAAACATTCTAAGTGTTTTTCCAAAATATTTATGATTATATGGAAGTTTTTTCACCCAATCTTGTTCAATATCAAGCTATACACTTACATTGTAAGATATGAACTCGTTTAAAATACATGATTTTCTTTGAAAAATTAAAAAAGAATAAAATAAATTAATCTCAAAAACATAAAAAAAAAATGTTTTTTTTTTTTTGTGTATGATCGGATCCTAAAATTTCCCAATCATATTTTCAGAAAAAAGTTTTTGTGTATTTTCTTATATTTTAAAATGTAAAAAAGATGTTGTAATGAGTTTATGACTATCTATTGGGATTAAATGAAAATGTCAAAAACCCTTACCAATCATTTTGTTTATTTTATAATTTAAATATTAAGATTTAGCTTTAGACTTTAATATTTATGAGTATAAAGTTACACTACAAAGTATGCTCTCAAGTATTAATGATATAAAGATAAAAGCAACGCTAAAATTCAAGTCTTGGAATATTTAGATTTTAACTTAATGAGATAGAGATTTTCTCATGAAAAAAGATTTATCTTGAACCTTAGAAATTTGACTTGGAAAAAAAAAAAAAACTATAATGTACCTTACCTTAGATAGAGTGTACTAGAGGTAATGTGTTTTTTTTGCACAAGTCTTTTTCTCTACTATTCCAAATCATTTCTAGTGATTTTAATACTAAGTGACAAAACCTGAAAAGTATAATTATAATTTTATAATTATAGTCATAATTTATTTCTCACAAATCTTAGGAGGTAGACTAGCTATCTAAGGTGCCTTGCAACATGATGAGGGCTCTGCTGGTGTTTGTCTAGTCCATCTTATTTGATTGTTTATCTAATTAGTTTTTTGGTGTATTTAGTTTCAACATGTATTTTTATCATTTTAGCATGTATTTTTAGTTTTAGTTCATGCACACACACATTGAGTATGAATTAATGTTGTCTAACACTTCAATTTTGCAAATAAATCAAATTATAATTTAGGTGGAAAGTAGCGGTTTATTTTATTATTTTTAATTGGGATTCAAATTCGTAAAACATTCAAATATGTATTATTTGTTTACTTGATAACGATGATCACTCTATTTAAAAAAATAGACCACTATTGAAAAAAAGACAATTTTATAAATTATTCCAAATAAAAAACTAAATTAAATATGAAGGTAAAAAAATTAAAGAGCTACTTTGCGAATCTGTTGTGATATGAATGAAAAAAATTAGAACTAAAAGGAAAAGAAAAACAGAAACCACAGTCCATCTAGATACCTTTTGAAGAATTGTTTACTTCTAAATAATTATTTTTAAATTTAACAATGACTAATAGACTCGTAAAATTAAGGAATAAATTCCTATAGATAGTGTATTGAAATGACAAAATGAGCGTTCCGATTTGATTTGGTTAGAATAAAATAATGAGGGGGCAAGTTGCGAATACGAAAAAAAAATACACATGTTTACGACAAGGACAAAAAGTAGAAGAAAACGTAAGCCCATATTGACAGGAAGAATCACGAACGAACACGACAGTAAGTGAACCAGTATGCTAATTCAAAATTGCATTGTAAAATCCATGCGAACAAGAATTGTTCAGACCTCCAAACACAATTGTGTCATGGCAATGCCTCGGAATGGAATCCAAAATCGACTCAATTTACTACAATAACAAAAAAATCCCAGGTTGCATAAATCATGCCTTGAGGCGGCCATAGAATTTCTGTTTCTCCTGTGTTGTCTGGAAGCGACCATGCCCAAACTTCGAGGACGTGTCCACAAACTTGAGTTTGATTTCCTCAAGAGCCAATCGAGATGTCTGTTTGAGTAGTGATTGACGGAGCGTAACCACCCTCTTCTTAGGTCCTACGCAGCATCCCTTGATCATCAGATAGTCGTCCTTCACCACACCATAGTGAGGAAAACCACCAATTGGAGTGATGTCCTTTTCGGTCCTGTTCCATCATGGAAAAATTGTAAATGCAACTGAATTTCTAGATAACTTAGCAATGAACGTGGGGAAGCATATTAAGCTGATTTTATCAAACAAACTAGTGAATTGACTTGGGTGACAAGTTCTTTGGGATTGCCAGCCGATGAGAATCAGGAAAATGCTATCCAAGGAAACACAGAACGCACAGTTTTCATAAAGAATTTGACAAGGTCCCAAGAGTCCGTTACCTGTCATACTCTGTTATGGCAGTGTGGGTCTCCTGGCCCACCTTCCCAACCTTGTAGACCTTCTTGTTCAATTCAGTACGGTGGTGATATCCATTCTGACCAGCCCTAGCAACAGTGAATGAGACTCTTGCAGGGTGCCAGGCTCCGATACAAGCCACCTTACGTAGACCTCTGTGGGTCTTACGAGGCAGGCGAGTGACACCCCAACGAGTGACAACACCTTCATAACCCTTACCCTTTGTGACACCAATAATATCAATCATTTCATCCTTCTGGAAAACAGCATCAATTGGGACTTGCTTCTCAAAGAAACCATAAGCAAAATCCACCTTCTGGGCAACTGTCCCACCATTGACCTGGATCTCCATCAAGTGCGCTTTCTTCTGCTTCAATCCCTTCATCTTTCTGATCTGTAACATGTTAAAGTAGGAACAATTATCACACCAACAAATTACAAAACAAGTTGAGGAAAACCAATCACGCAGGTCTTGCCAAATGACTTGAACAAAAGCATAAAATTGATTAACATATAAAAACAAGTGAAAAGCTAGCCTGTGGTTAAACCTGAGTGTGGGCCAAAACACGAATAACAGTTGCATATTTCTTCAACTTCTCAAGTTGTGATTGGATGCTCTTCTTCCCTTCATCTGTCTCATACTGCTTTGAGTATTTGGTGAATGCCTTCTTCTTGGACTTGCACCAGTTCTTGTAGAACCTTCGCTTGATTTCCTCACTCAAATGCTGAGCCCAAACAGTGTTCAAAGTTCGGAGGCCAGCTGGTGTTTTCAAGTAACCCACAACTCCAACAATCACCATTGGAGGTGTCTCAATGATTGTTACAGCTTCACAGGTCTCCTTCTTGTGAAGCTCTACAGAACAAGAAGTAAATTACAGAAGTTACAACAAATATAACTTGTTTGTGCTGGTTCAAAAAAAATGATATACAGAGGGACATTAATGAACATCACAAAGTTAGCATGTTAGGTTGAAATTTTTTGCTTACTGGATCCTGGTTTTTCGACCTCTCTGACAATGTGTGTCATGCCAGCCTTGTAACCCAAAAAGGAAGTAAGCTTGCAAGGCTTGGTAGGGTCATCCTTGGGGAAAGACTTCACTGAGCAAAGCAAAAACAAGAATCAAACGATTCAATTGGACTTAACTGGCAGCATACAAGCAGGGAGAGATATTACAACCCAAAAACAACATAACATAAGAATAAAGATATAAATAATAACCTTTTCCTCTGTGACGAGCAGCTCGCTTCCTTGGAAGAAATCCAAGGGAACCATGTCTTGGGTGCTCAAACTTCCTATGAGACATCCTTCTCCTTCACCACAAAATCATATATCTATTGATTAACCAGCTATAGATAAATCTAATTGAAAAAAAATAGTGAAGTTACAATTGCCCCTTAATCTGAAATCTGAACGATTATTACATCGCATGACAAAAATCCAAACTTGGATAAACATTATTGCAAACTACATAATATACAAGATCTTTCAAACGCAGAAATCTACCTAAGGAAACGCTTTAGGCAGAACTCAAGCAAGATGAGATAAAACACGTGTTAAAAAAATCAGACAGGCAATATGAAAAACAACAATAAAGCATATTCAGGGAATCAAGATACAAAAAACTATAATGATTCTGAAGCTCTTAAGCTAATGATCCGCTAATTACTAGAAAACAAAGCAGTAATAGCTTGTAATATGAAAAACAAAACAAAAACAACTGTTGGTTCGGTCATTTTCCACTGAAGCAAAGGTATTTACAACTATGTACATATACCAATGAGATTAAGGAACCTAAATTTTATTTCCTGTTCTTCCACATTTTCTTGCAACCAAGCGATAAAAGAGAGGAGAAATCTCAGAGACAGAAAGAGGAGATACTCACCTCCGGCTGCGGCGAGGCACAACAGCTTAGCTCCCAACTTTAGAGCAGACAGAGAGTGTCAATAAACCCTAGTTGGCCTTTATATAACACCACTTCAAGTTGCATGAAAGATGAAACCCCCCCTTTCCTCGTTTTTTAAATGGGCCTACTGATTGGATGAAATACATTCCCTAAATTTTGAATTGGGTTGTTTAGGCCCAATCTCGAGCTGTGAGTAGGCCCATATAAACCAGGCTCATTAAAAGTGATTATATAAAAATACTATATTCACTGGGAGAAGGGAAGCTGGACATCAAAATAACACAAGAGAAGTCTCGTAAATCTTTATAATATTATAACACATCTTAATCAACCTAAATTTTCTAAATCAAAACAAATAAATTCTTTTCTAGCTCTGATATACCTTTTGTATATTCAACTATAAATAAATACACTTAATACAAGGCAGTAGACAAATAGTTTAACGGAGAATGTAATATGTTGTGTTTCAAAATATGTTTTTTACTTGTAAATGCATTTAAGTAATATATATATATATATATATATATATATATATTCTTAAAATGTATTTTTATATCCATATATCAAAATAATTCCAAAAACAATTTCTATTTTAAAATCAATATTTTAGAAATGTCTTCAAAATGCACTCTTAAACACACTTATAAGAGAGTATAGTTAAGATTATTTTTCAAAGTGTTTCTCATTTAGAAAAAATAAATAAATAATATTTTTTTCATTAATATTTTTTAAATTCAGTGCCAATTAGGCACTAAAATACTATAATACCAAGCACATTAAATATTGTTGTACCTGTTAATTTTTATTTTAAAATATATTAAAATAATATTTTATTTTTATTTTTTGAGATTTATTTCGAAGTGAATTGACGTGAAAGCTCTCACAACAGGGAGGAGATTTTGAATTCCCTCACAAGAAGGGTACATAAATTATATAAAAATAATACATGCTTTCTCATATGACAAACAGATCTTATAATCAACAAGAAAAGTATCAAATGAATTAATGAAAACTAGACAAGACAAATGGCAGTCGTATCTACACATCCCCACTACAATCTCCATTCCAAACTTGTTGCGAGGAATCATGCTTCTGTCAGGGGATGTCTTTTATCTTCGATGATAAATATTGTAGCTCGCTTATGCAATCCTAAAACGACCTTTCTACATGTAACTCAAAACCTTCTACGTCAGGTGTCTTAATCACAATTCAACCCGCAAATTTCTAAAACAATGCCACCTTTCGACACAAAAGGGTTGATTCGAACCCATAAGAGTGTTAAGACAGAAGCTAGAAGGATCGACCATACAACAATAATGGTGGGAAGCCTGTCTTGTTTCCCTATCAACCCCTTGAGGAATGGGTAAAGGTGGACAATTACCCACAACGCGAAGAATAGCTTTCCAAAGAGTGGACCCCAAGTCTCGTAACCATTATTGATGGCATCAGAAACTCCAACTACGACTCCGATTATGTTTATGATAAGCAAAGTCATAGGAGGAATCAACAGAGATGTCCATTTAAATAGGTAGAGCTCTGAAAAACCTCCATCATCAGCTGCTTTGGAGGTCACAGTGAAATTGGTGTTCACTCCGGCCAATACCTTAAGAAGACCCTGGAAGAGAGCAAATAGATGTGATGAGGCACCCCCAATGACCCAGAACTGCTCATTTCTCCACCAGTCGTGTATCCCGACACCTCCCCACTGCATTTCGAGGATACCGGTTGCAGCTATGGATATGAAGAGAGCCATGAAAATGATACTGGCATAGTTACTAATCTGTACACCACATGAAAATAGGGTTTAGAAGGAAGCCTTGCAATTCAGACAATATTAATCCATTCATTTAAAAAAGATAAGGGAAGAGAAGTTACCGCAGGAACAATGAATTTCCCAGTCAGTAGACAGACAGCAGGTAAGGTACAGTAGGCAATCAAGGGGATCGATGTCAATGGATAGACAACAGAGTTTATATAAGAGAAGCGTTCCAACCATTTCAATCCACATCCATATCCATACCATATTGGACAGTGTCTACTCAATAAAATTTCAACAGACCCCAGTGCCCATCGGAGCACCTGGTGTAGACGATCTGAAAGGTTTATCGGAGCTGAACCTTTAAATGCAGGAATTTTTGGCATGCAGTACACTGATCGCCAGCCATGACAATGCATCTTGAATCCGGTTAATATATCCTCAGTAACAGAGCCATAAATCCACCCGATCTAGAACAACATTGCAATAAAGACAACAAGAAAGTCAAGTGTCAATTCTACTAGAAAGGAAACCCTGTTAGCTAAATTGTCAAGTTCGGAACATTCATGGCATGCGTACCTCTTTTCCCCATTCAGTTTTATCTTCATAACCACAACTAATGACATGAATGGCTTCTTTCAAAAGTGATGCAGAACTTGCTCCTTTAGGAACTCCACCATCTTCCATGAGTGTAGCGGCTATGAAAACTGACGACTGTCCAAATTTTTTCTCAAATTTTATCTGAGGCATCAAGGCTGATTTTTCATTATCTATCCCTGCAATCAAAGTTTGATAATCACAGCAATGGTCAGGCTTTTGTTCATTCTCAGGCAAGCAAAGAGCAACACCATCCATGATTTCAAAAATAGAAGAGGGACTAATTTGACCTGGCTACTGGAAGTCAAGAAACATTAATATCTGACTCAAAACACACAAATGACTCAGATTAATCCTTAGATATCTTCAAGAAACTATTGATATTTTAACTCCACGAAACAATTAAGTGTTACCCTTACCTTCAATACCCTCCTCAATATTTTCTAATGCATGTATTTGCTTAGAAGCCTCCTTGCTCTTCTTTTTTTCATTTGATTTTGATTTTGATTTCTTATTCTTCTTTTTAGATCGGAAGCAGCAGCAGCACCATCTTGGCAAGCAATTGCATGTCCTCCCTGGAGGCTTCTTCTTGACAGGGGCATCATATCCATAAAGTGCTTGCCTCCTAAAAACACATCCAGTACCAACATATATAGGACCTTGTATGCCATCCAATCCTTTCATATTGATCTGCACTTGTAAAAAAAATGGAATGAGCTTATAAAAAATAAACAAAAATGAACAAGAAAGCTTGTGTGTGTATCAAATCAACATTATCAAGATTTTTACTTACATCAAAGAATACAACATTACGATTTGAGTATCTATCATGACGATCAATCCCATCAAATCTTTGTGGAAACTGAACATAACAAATTTTCTTTCCAGATGTTGGGTCCATCATGAAGCACATGGCTTCGCGAAGTGCCTTACTATTGTTTATATAGTGATCGCAATCAACATTCAGCATGTAAGGAGCATTTGATATGATTGCAGAGACCCTCACCTGGATCAACCGGCCAACACAAAATGTTAAGAGAGGGAAAACTATGATGAAATGCCAGAACAGTTTGTGTGCATGTGTGTGAGAGTTTTACCAAAGCATTCATAGCCCCAGCTTTTTTGTGGTGATCAAATCCTGGTCTCTTCTCACGAGACACATAAACTAGTCGAGGCAATTCATTTCCTTCAACATCATGAACTCCATTATGACCAAGGAAAACCTGAAGGATGATAGCAAGAATTAGAGTTACTTAAAACCCCTCACTAACTATAAGATCAGTAGGATGGCATGGCATCTAACACCACACTAAATGTATTCAAACAACATCTTTCACCTGAATCATTCCGGGATGATCTCTGACATTATTCCCTGGCCATGGAGACCCATCCTGCATTGTCCAACCATCCTCCGGAACCTTCTGTGCCATGGCAACTAACCCATTTATTCGAACTTTGAACTCTTCATATTCTCTCTGGTGCCAACAAAGAACAACACAAAACCATAATGTATTTTGCTTAAATGAAATCAATTTTTTATTTATTTATGATGTGGATATCATTATGGTGGTTACAATAATTTCAACATAACATGTTTAGCTTTCATTTTATATTGAATGCAAAGACAAGCTTCTTCCCTTGTCATATTTTATGAATATTGGAACAAGTCATGTAAAAGACTGAGGCAAGGAATGAATAATAGCATAAGCAGCTAGAAGAGATCCACGAACCTTCATGGCACGGCGCTCTCTAATAAATGCTGGATCTACTTTGTCTTTCAAATAGTCAACCTTCTTAGCAAAATACCATTCTGGAGCCCGAGGCTCAATGCTGAACCTCTTGCAGAAAGGGACCCACTTTCTTGCAAATTCAGATGTCTCGGAGAGAGCTTCAAAAGTAAGCATGGCTGCACCATCATCTGAAACATAGCACGCAACTTTTTCGACTGGATAATCTACAGAAAGGATGGACAAGACTGTGTTTGCAGTGATAAGTGGAGGTTCTTTCATAGGATCAACAGTACTAACAAATACATCAACACTTGCTAACTCAGATGGCTTCCCCTCTTTCTCATACCTACGAAACAATTAAAATTTTAGATGAAATTTCTGAGAATAATAACCGTGATCGTGGTGTGTGTGTGTGTGAGAGAGAGAGAGAGAAGCAGTACCTCAATGATAATCTATCAAGATATGTTTCTCGCTCAATCGGGTACCATTTTGGAAACTGATCTAATATCCATGATATGGCAAACCATATTTCACAAATTACTGATGTAAGCCACAATCCATAGGCATCGTTGACTGGATGAAGAATTCTATAGTGAAAAAAGAGGCCGAGAATCACAAGCCTGAGTATTATGATCAATCTGTATGGGCTAATCTTGCTTGAAGAAATTGGTAGTTTCCTTGAAAGAGGCTGTCTTCCTTCATCCATCCTATCAAATCATGGTAGACAATTAGTTTTTCTAATCCAAACTCTACAAGCAAAAGTGTTAAGAATAAACAGGACTGGACAGACCTTTGCTCACTAAATTTGTTTAAGAGCTAGAATTTCTAAGCACTATACTTGACAATGACACCCAAAATACTGGACATAAAACCTGAACTGTGTCTAGTTATAGTTTTTAGAACACTCTGCAGAGCAATACTTGATCAGTGAGCACACTTACATAGGCAAATCAGGATCATCCAATTCATCTCCACCATTGTTTTCACCACCCTTTCCTCCTTGGTGCTTGACCACCTGAAGTTTATCACTCTGCTTTTTCTTCCACTCCTCCATTCTTTCCTTCCATGCAACCGTTCCATACCCATACACTGCCAAGTCTTTATTAGGATCCATAGGCCTTGGTGGCACTGCAGTGTCAACACACACCAGGCTAAGATCAGGCAAAAATCTAAACAACCAACCATTTAAGTCATGATGTATTTCAGAAAAGTTGTAAATCATCAATTTAATGAACTTACAGGACATGGAAGAATCAGGAAATGGCATTGGGTGAACCCGTTTTCCACGAAATGGGGGTATAATAAGGGCATGCTTATCAGAAGAGATTCCAACATCCTACACCAAAAACCCAGTCACCAAATAAGTAAAAATTATAGCTTTAACATACAGAAGATACAAATTGAAGAGTGGAATCAGAACAATCAAATTTACCTCTTCACCATAGGTCAGGAGAGGAATTTCAGGAACAACAGAAGCGGAGTCGAACTCAGATGGTGTGGCAAACCCAGAAACATTGGATTGGGAACCACGACCAGTGTTGAGGCGAGCAGCTAGCAAGGCTTCAGCGACCTGGTGAGGGTCTCTCCTGTCATTGATTCCCATGTCAAATTCATTCTCCAAATCATCCGTATCCTCCTCTTCCTCATCCCCGTCAACTCTAGGACTCCCTGCAATAGGTCGCATGTTTCAGATAATGTTGAACTAAAATCAAAATCTCAGCAACGGTTTTCAACAAATAAAGCATAAAACGGTCATTATAGCAAAGACAGTGAGGGGCTAACCTTTGATACGCTTGTATCTGGTTCGGCATTGAGGGCAGGCTTGATTGCCCTCTCTTCTTTCATACTCGTAGCAAGGTCGACACACAGGGAATGCACATTCATTACAAGCAACAAATGGCTCCCCGTCTACTGTAATCTCTATCTCATCCCCGCAGATCTTGCAAATCTGCCCGCTTAATTCTTTAACGGATGTTACCTGGAATTGATAGCAGCTATAAAATTAAATCTCAATCAGACCATGGAGCCCCATAAGTTGATGAAATGAAGATTACAAAAGCTTAAGATATATTAGCTGCTCGATCTCACAAAAAAAAGAAGCAGCAAAATGAGTTGATGGGAATCAAAGTTGCAAAATTCAAAACAACATTTCATTAACTGGTCTAGAATCTAGAACTTAGAGGAAAAAACCAGGGATTGGTTAATGAAATTTGTTTATAAAATACATCACCGCAGTGCACAAGAAGAAAAATTTGAGACAGAGCACATTTAGCAACAATACAATCCTCTATCAACTTAAGGAAATCAATAGATTAAGCACGACTAGTGTGCTGAAAAGAAATAAGAAAAACCATTAGAATCTCTATCACTGTTTAAAAACCACTTGGGATCCCTGAATTTTACACAAATTCGGTTGTCACAGTCAAAAGTTTTCGAGATAGGCAAATGGGTGCGTTCAAAATGCAGAAATGGAGCCATAAAACGACTTCAAATACCGAAAGAAACAGTGTTTTCCAGGATCAGACTTTTTAAATCCACGAAACACTGAAAAGAGAGGGAAAAAAATAAAATCCAAGTAGCACTTACTCTTGCTATTTCATCAGCATTGATAAGAACAAACTCGTTTCTATTGTGAGAACCAGCAATGAGTCTCCCTTTGGTCTCCATTTAAAGCTTACCAAACAAGAAAAACCCTCCAATCTCAACTCACAATATCACAATCTTCCCCTCTCTCTTTCTGTCTCTCATCACTCAAAAACCCACAAGACTGTAGCTCTTGTCTATCAGCCCTTTCAGTTTCAGCCCACACTATCACCCTCCCAGTTCAAGAACACACGACATTACAGTACTACAATGAGAGAGAGGAAATATATATAGAAAGAAAGAATTTTAGGAGTGTCAATATCAATTGCAATATAATACTATAAAGAGAAATTAGACAAAGAAAAATAGCTTGATTTCTCCCCCATTTTTGTTCGATTGTTTTTCTGGTTGATTCTTTTCTTCACGGATCACCAAGCTGGGTTCTCTTTGTTAAAATGGTTGACGCCACTTTGCTTGGCAAAAATAATTATAGACAACAAAAGGTAATTTCTTTAGAAAGAGAAAATACTGCATTGATTGAGAAGAGAGAGAGAATACAGAAAGGAAAGTAAAATTCAACGCGTAAAACACAAGAGACGAGACGAGGTAGAGACACGGACAGTAAAAAAGATCAGCTTAACGGATTGATCTACATGTGTGTGTCGGTCGGTTTGTCCACCTCTACCCCTCATCTATGTATGTATGTATATATATACGTTTTTGCATCTGTGGGTTTTATGTAGCGAACAAAATTATAGGGATTTTAGTTGTGCGCCAATTATTTTTATGTGGAATGGTGGCTGGTGGTGGGGACAAGGTGGTGCCCCACCGGAGATGCTTTTCTGAGAGTGGTAATGGGGTGTTTTTAGTAATTGCGGTTTGTGAAGTAGTGATGATGTGAGGTGATGTGTCCTCCTCAGTTCGCTCACAGTTTTGTCGCTTGTGGATTTATAAATATATATATATAGTTAAAATTATTACGAGATTGATTCTTCTATATAAAATAAATAAAAAATTATATTATATTAGTTTTTATAGAGTCAAGATTTAAAACTCAATTATATATTTAATTTAATATAGAAAATAAACTTTATAACTAGTAATTTAATACAACTGTTTCTATATTATTTGATAAAAAAATAAACTTTGGTAATTATTAATAAATAAATATCTATTTTTTATTTAAAGTAGTAATTATTTCTATAACTTCTCAAATTCAAGGATAAATTCTACGTTTTTCAAATTATAACTACTAGTTAATATATACAAGTTTTGATTATTTATAAAATAATATAAAGAGTTATTTTCTCTTATAGATAACTTACAACAAAATTAAGTTAAAAGAAATTAAAAAAAAAAATACTTGTCTCCAGCTCATTTGGGTGATCTGACTTGTGATAGATAAAAATCTGCTACATACATGTCCACCCTTTTCCGTGTACCTTCCAGCAAATCAGATGTTTACCTTGGCAGTGAAGAAAAGCGAGAGTGGCTTTTCCCTTGCTGTATTGATGCACATTGGCAATCATGCTTTTTGTGTTCCATCATGGAAATCAACCATGTATGCACAGCCAACGCGCTTCCTGAAAGCTCCTTTTTTATATAAATTTATTAAAATAATTGATTTTTTTATTTGTTAAATTTTATTTCTAGCATAATCGCATTAAAAGCACTAAAAAATATATTATTTTAAAAAAGGAGCACACCTATCTTTATCCACGTAAATGCAGTCAATTAATGTGTTCATAGTTAGGTAATTATCAAAAGCATCATCATTGAAAAATACTGTAGACAAATAGTTTAATAATATCTTTGCCTTTCTTAAAAAAAACAAATATTTTAAGGTTGCTTTATTTTTAATGATTCATTAGTCATTAAAACAACTTTTGAGAATGATTGAAATTGTTTTTTTAAGTAATTGTTGTTTAAAAATATATTAAAATAATATATTTTTTATTTTTAAAAATTTATTTTTAACATTAACATATAAAAATATTATAAAAACACTAATATTTTTTAATTTAAAAAAAAAATAGAAACCGGATGTGCGGGTCAGTTAAGGTGTTCTAATGGGAACTGCGGATGCAGCGCATATGGATGAGCGCCAACATGATCTCTTATTCCTTGGGAAGGCTCAAGGTATCTTGTGCTATATTATAGTATTAGAAGATTATAATAATTCGAGGGTACTAAGGTAATAAAACAAATATATATATATATATATATATATATATATATATATATATATATATATATATATATATATATATATATATATATATATATTTGTCAGGTCAAATTGGCGTATGTTCATTTAAAAGGCTTTAGGTCTCTCTCCAAGCAAATATGAAATAATCGGTTTGCCTCGTTTTAATTTAAGAAAATAAAATAAACCATAATAAATTTTTATCTTCCTTATAAATAGTATTGGGTTTTGGTTTCATTACAATTTTTCCTTTCCAGACAAATAATTTATTTCTAATAAAACATTGAAAAGCTTCATGATATCGTTCTCTTTCATTTTAACTACTAAATTTAGTTAAATTTCATAAAAAAATCTCGTTATATATTATTATATCTCATGTAAAAATCCTAAGGAAATAAGAGTTTTGAAAGAGTATTGAGAGATTGTTGATGCTATTTTTGTAATTCTGCTTAAATTCATGATTTTGTTTATGGATGTTATTTCATTGTATTATTTTTCAAGATTGATTTTTTTCTTCAAAATCATTATTAAATAATAAATTGATAATTGAGTTTTATAATTTATTTTATTTAAGGTTATAATGCTCTCATGTTCAATATTAAAATTTAAAAAGTTAATCCAAGTTAATATGAATTGATGTAATATACTATTGTCTTGATATTTTTTTTAAAAAATATCATCTTAATTTTTCTTAGTTAAACTATATTTTTATCAGTCATCTAGGTTATCTCCAAGCTTGTCAAATTGATTATGTCACATCTATTCAGCTTTTACTCGTGTTTAAAATTTGAATTGTATAATTTCAATTTAGTTTATATTTGAATTTTAATTGATATTATATTATATTAATTTAATTAAAACATTTATAGGCATGAAACACAAAATGTCAAAATAGTTTAAAACTAAAACACACCGTTTCAATTGAGAAAAAAAGCCAGAATAGAATTAACAATAATGTGCGGACACAAAAGAAATGAGACTGTTCTTGTTCTTGTTCTCATTGTAATCTCTTAAAGCGATGGACACATCAAGCTAAGGCTAGAGTCAATGTCGATCAATAAAAGTCTGAAACATGAAATGTTGTCTGCATTGATAATTAGAAAAACAGGTTTCTTTCAAAGTCTTTTAAATGAAATTGTTTTTCAAAATATTTTTATTCAAAAAAATATTAATTTTTTTATTTTATAGTTTTGTTATATCAACCTAATAAAATAATTTAAAATACTAAAAATATAATTTTTATTTTAAAAAAAAAATACTTTTAAACAGAGAGCTAACATGCACTTAGATATTAGAGTATGGGCTTCAAATCAGAATGTATTAAGTAAAATAAATAATAATCACGAGAATATCTTTCGGTGCGGCCAAAATACTGTTTATCTATTTATTTTTTGAAAGTTATTATATTAAAAATAAATTTTAGAAAACAAGCATAATTATATAAAAATAAATTAAAAAACACGCAGATAATTCCGAGATGGATAACTTGTATATGACGGAATCGAGAAATGGATTAAGTGTTGACCTGGCGACATCTCTAACCGTAAAAGATGAGAAATAATGATTCTGAATTATCTAATTCTAAAAAGAAATGATTTTGTAAAGAATCAAGCGGTAAATCATGGTTTCCCTGAAAAACCCAGCAAAATGCAGAGCACACACGAACCATCCACCTAACGCCAACACTATATCTGCAGTCATCAGCTTTGTAATTGGCCAGACGAGGTAGTTAAGTAATCTCTTTTCATCATCTCATCAGTACCAGCACTCCCTCATCCAATCCAAAATGGACACCTGGAGATCCATCCATACTAAATATATTGGTATAAATTTAGGGTAATGCTGTTACTTTCAGTGATCTAATCCTGAGCGTGCAAATTTAGATGACAGATTTGATATCCCAACCGAACACAAGATAGCATACGTATCTTCAACATAGTTAAGATTATTTTTAAAAATATTTTTATTTAAAAATATATTAAAATAATTTTTAATATTATTATAAAAATGATCTAAAAATATTATTGTTTTAATTTAAAATAAAAATATTTTTAAAACATGAAAACAAACGCTCCCTAATTTTCTTTCTTAAAACTTTGGACGAAAGCATATCGTTTTCTTGCTGTCAATTAGTGTCGGTCATGATAAATATTTCATCTCATCTTTAACTAATCGAGGACACGCCACGCAAATCCTTTTTTATTTATTTTTTAGTTTTTCAACTTCCATGAAGTGACCGGGCAACTGTTGCCAGGGAGAAAAACAATGAAGCAGCTTATTAATTTTGTCAAGGCAGCATCTTAAGATAATCGGATCGCTCATCAATGGACCCGGAGATGAGTGGCTGTGATATTTTGGTGCTGTAAAAATAGTCAAGACCAGCCAAGTGAAACCATTTTCAATACACATAGCACGTTAAGAAGAATCCAGGGGGGGATTTTACAGGTAATTATAATTGATGTGTACAGGATGCATCACATGCGCATAGTTTTTCTTTTGATTGTGATTTTTTTAAATAAAAAGATTCAGGGTATGCAGCATGGATGCTTCTTTAACAGGCATCCTGTCAATTTCGTATTCTGTATAGATTGCGAAAAGCAACCATATCAGAGACCATCGCTGCAAGAAAATAAATACTTCTGCAGAATCTCCTGTTTCTGTCTGCGCAGACCAAAATTATTGCAAGAGCAGGAATTACCCCATCGTCATAAAATTCTACTTTATGGTATATTGCATGACGTCAAAAGTTGTCATGAATTCCATATCAAACCGATCAGTGGTAATTTAAATCATATATATCTACCTTTGGAGGAGCTCCGGGGCATCCATAGACCTCAACCGAGAGTACAAATCTGTCTCAAATGCTTGACCAAGTCTCACGGCCAAGATTTGTGATTGGTGGAGTGTCGGTGGCCGGCTGTTCCTGTTTAGGCGAATCTCTACTCGCTAACCAGGTACTACGCCGTCAACACTCGACCAGGAAAATATATATTTAATCAATCACAAACATTCATTACATTTTTATATTTTAGCAGATTAATCAATGATTGTGTACACTGAATACTTCATGTTTTGGCCTGTCATGAGGTGTCTAAAGTTTGATAAAAACTATAGGACTGTATAATTTTACACAACGCAGATGAGATTTCCTTATCAGGATGTCAATTGGCCTTGGCAGTGACAAAGGACGTGAAACAAACCTTCTAATAAATCATGAACAAATATTTTAATCGACGACTTTATTATACATATATTCTCATAGATGAACAATGTCCAAGTCCAAGAGAGCAACAGTAGTGAGCCCCAGCTAGAACTACTATTGGTCCTTGAAGCACCGACGATTTATTCTGGTTCCTGCGTCATGTTAAGTTACAGTTTTTTTTTTCCTTTCGAAATGAAGGTGACAGTAATTGACCGCAAACTTTGACAAATTCCCCCAAGAACATCCATCAATTGGATGGCATCCATGCATCATTCCATGTCTTATCGAGGAAGCCGTGCAACCACGAAAAAAACATCACATACGAAATAACACAATGTGTTTGTGAACATTTTTCAATATGATCGAAGGAAGAGAGGGGAGTTTTTTTAAAAGAAAGAAAGAAAAGAAGAAAGCAATCTGTGTTGTGGACATACATAATGGACTCAAGTTTTCTTTCGGATTCGTGTAGCCGATCCTTGTAATATACATCCAAGCTCTTAATTATGATCCGACATATCAATTTCACTGGTAATTCGTAACGTAAAGGATGACCCACGAAGACTCCATGTTTCTTTTCCATGACGGGCTGATCGTGAGCTTTTGCAATGCAACACTTGGGAAAAAAGAAAAAGGTGATGGAAAAGCATGGAGAAATCAATAATTGTGAAGAATGTGGAATGTTGAACGGGACACTGGGACTACGGAATAAGGATTTGCTTTTTAGATTTCTTCTGTGCAACTCAACCCGATCCCTACTTGCTCCCCTCTCCTTTTCTCATACTTTTGAGGAAGATGAACAGATCTGTACTCTGTGTATTGGGTAGTTTCTACTTCAAGGGAACACACCCCTAACCTGGCAAAAACCCGATAGGTTTTAGGGCTTTTGATAGTAAGAATATCGGCGATTTTGTTTCTTCTAGCACCATTAATCATCAAAGTGACAGTGCTTAAATCTGATCTTCCAAGCTTTCCCTTTAGGGAAATGTAATTCATTGCGATCAACATGGGCAATAATGAAGTACCAAACCAACTCGATCTAATCCAGTTGTGTAAGCCAGACATCAATTATAATGTCTGGTTTGGTTCCTATCTATTACATCTCATTTATCTGCCCACCAGGGCGTCTAAAAGGGTAGTGATTTAGTAGGTAATTAATGAACAGACACCTGCACATTCAGGAGAAAAAATATTTTTCATATGCTTGATCGATTTTTTTTTTTTTGCACTCGAGAATTCAGATTTCTTGAAGAAAACAGGGACATCACTGTGTATCTGGTCAAACTTGACATACCGAAACCTAATTATTTTCATGTCCATTATAAACTCATAAGAAAAATATTATCTCACTCGTGATTTTTGCATTGAACCTTTGACAGGGCAGGTGGCTTGGCGGGTGGATAAAATGATAGGAAATAATTATGGGTTGAATTCCTGTTGTATCCACACCTATCTATTATTTAATAATATATTAAATAGAATTAGATATCTGCTAGACGGACCTAGATCCCCTTAGCTCTGTTGCTAAAATTCTCTTGGAGTCACCAAATGACTGTGATCCCTTATTCGATGTATTTGTTTAAATTTAAATATGATTTATATTATTTTATAAAATATTTTATTAAATGAAAGTTTTTTGAATTGAACATTAGCTAGGTATAATTCTTAATAGAATTGCAAGGTGAAAATCATTTTATGCTGCTTTTAGAAAGCATTATCGGCCCTATTGCCTGTCGGTGGACAATTATGCAATGCAAGCCTTCAAAGCTGCTTTGTAAGAGAAAAATCAAGTTTTCAAAGCTGTCCTCCCTCTCCTCCATAAATACACGGTTGAGATTGTATGAAAGACAGGTGCTCTTCAGTAACACAATTTTCTTGCCATAGATGTGAGCAGTCGAGGATCCCACTTTATTGCTTGAACGATCGACATGGTGATGAGATTGTCGGTGGTGATAGACATCCATCTCTCCTGCCTGCTAGCAGGGCCACCAGTATTCAAGCTTCCGTTCATTTCTCCGAGGAAAAAAAAAAGGCGAAAAGGAAAAATAAGAAGCTGCCAATCCCGCAGTTTGAATGTGACCGAGCTGGCTATTTTAATCAAAGCTTCAGATGCTAATAAAACGTGTATGATTAGCAGACTGGCCTTTGCTTATCTCAGTCTCAGCTCATCCCCTAATCATGAGCTGAACGAAATTGATACTCCCTTTATTACCACTTTCTCATCATATATCCAAGCACCTGGAACCTGCCACGTGTAAATCATAAAGAGCAGATCAGCCGTGCCCCCCATCCCACTTTTGATGTCGTGATTATGCGCGTTTTAGGACAGCTAGCTGGGACACCCTTCACCTTTTAGGCTTTTTACTCGCTGGCAGCATTCGATTTTAAACCCGGACCGGCTCATGGGTTGACCCAGGACCAGGTCTACCCTGGTCTTGTCCGGGTTTCAAATGGTCAAAATCCAGGCTTGCAAGTTACCTGCTAACCAGTTCAACCGGATCGAGTTTACTAACGCTTGTAGACCGGGTGCTACACACAATCACACACGCTATAGCTTGAAATGCGAGTTCATCTAACGGCTTATGTGAAGCCACGTGTCATGACGGGAAACAGCTTGCCTGTCACTCTCACAAGAAGATGCGTTGCACTTGAATCCAAAAGTATGTGCACTACGGCAGTCTCACTTCATTAAAAAAAATGACCGTTTGTATTTGTTTTAGACAAATGGCGGGACAATGCAGCAATGTACTAATCCATCTGTCTATTTTACTAATTTATTTTAGTGTTTTCCAGTAATTTTATTGTACTATAATATTTAAAATAAAAAATTAATTTTAAAAGACACGTAAAATCTGCATTTTACAGCTCCAAATCTGCTGGTTGAACAACTTCTAAAATTTTAAACAGCCGGGCTTTCCTCTAGTAATTGGGCTTTTCAATGTTAATTTTGATTCAGTTTCAAGAACAAAAATTATATTCCTACTTGGGACAAGGTCCAGTTGTAAATGGGCCGGAAATATTATATCCGCAACAACCCTGAACCTGAACCGACTTGTTTGTCCATGTTGGCCCATGACCTTTTTTTTTTTTTTCTGAGTGTGGTTAGTGCTTCGGGGAAGAAGAAGAAGAACCTCATTGAATTATTTAAATTGCATGAATATAATGAGTTTAGAAGATAAATTATGAGAAACTTCTTAACAATAAATATATTTTATAATTATTTATACATGCACGAATGTTACTGATTTAAGATGTATATTTATCCTGCGGAGAGAAAACACCTTTAAAATACAACTAAAACCTCTAAATATCTAGAAAAAATAAGAAGAAGAAACAAAGAAAGTAAAACATACATGTATTATTTCTATGAGTAATAAATTTATATATACTTGAAATAATATAATAAAATATTATAAGTGTTAATGAAATTATATGACTATTCATGCAACAATTATATATTTGTATTTAAACTAATAATTATTATTTGGTTTTATCCCAACAATCACAAATATTAAAATTAATTAGAATAATCAAAAGAATTAATATCACCCATATATTTAGTGTCTGGTGTCGTATTTTTATATTATAAATATCCATATAATAATATTAAAAAGCCTTCTCGCTCACTGCACTGTGAAAGTCAACCCATCATGATTTTCATTTAATTCACTATACAATAGAAATTTATACTTATAAATATTTAGAAAATAGTGTTTCTTTCCCACGTGGGATTTTTTTTTTTTATTCATTTACAAAGTACATCAACAATACTCCATTAATTTGTAATGATTATCTTTTAACTTGATAGAGCTATACTTATAAGAAGATATTTTACAATTTAAACTTTTAATTAGTGTTATAACTTAATTCCTATTGAAGTTATTGGTGTTTGCGGATTAAATCAATACTTTTATTACAGAAAAAAATTATTATACATAAAATACCATCTAAATTCCAGAGGAGGTTTACAATTGTTTAAAGCTATTATGGCTACTTGATAAAATTTTATTATTCATTAATATTTACAAGAGAAAAACCCTAATTCTTGTCGAAACCAGCACCATTTCTATATTAATATGAGTGAAATTATTATACGTGTATCTATTACATTAAACACAAACCTTAAATTCTATTAAAAAGTTGTTATTTTCAAGGATAAATTATTTATCTCGAGGTTTTATTGGTTCTCTCTTAGTGTATAGAAATGATATCAATAAGCCTTTTAGCATTTTAACGACTATACTTTTAAAATAACCAAGACAGAGGCCTAGAACATACTTGATTAATTATTTAATACGATTAGAAGAATTAGTGTACGGTTATTAATATTATTCTGTTTTGACTAAAACGTTCCATGCCGTTAAAAAAACCCAAGACAAAATAGTGTTGTTTTCGTCTAGGTTTTAATTCCAGCTTATTCCGAAAATACCGGCTAAATACTAGCCAGAACACGTCGGTATCATTCCGGGTATGCTATTCCGACCTCAAAATCCATCTCCTTTTCTTATTTTGAGATTCTAATTAAAATTATTTTGATTAACCTGTGATTGTATTTCTAGTTTTGAGATTATATTTGTTTGACTTTGTATTTGTATTATATAATTTATAGATTATTTATCTTAAATTTTAATTATGTTTGTTAAATTAATATTTTTTTTCATATATACATAATTAATTATATATGAACAGTACAATCTCGAAACAGCACGCTGAAACACTCTAAAATCAAAATATTTTATACCAATAAAAAAATCAAAACAATGACTAGAATAGTATTAACAAAATTGAATGGTGCCTCTTTCCATGAGCCTTTTCTTCCTATTAATTTCTTGTCACGATGCTCAAGGATTGCAAATCCACCGGATCGAACTGCAGCTGCCGGCGCGACAATCTCGTCTTCTATCTTTTGCCTGTGTGCATGCTCTGGGTCTTTCTTTGACTCGAGCTTCTCATAGCAAATTATATATTAGAAAAACAAAAACTATACCTAGCACGCCTGCTGACTTTCTCGAACTTCCATTAAAAAAGAAAGGGAGATAACAAATAATTATTTTATCAAGACAAGGATTAATACACAGGCTTGTATCTTTTTATTGGTGTTCAAACAAATAATTTGTCCCAAGCTATAAAAAACAATTGATTAAAGGTCTTGAAGTAAATAGTTTCTGTAAAAATTATATACATACGAAATTATAACATGAAATTAATAGCTCACCGAAAATAATAATTAATAGCCCAACCCTTACATTTATAGGCAATGACACGTGTGAGTTGACAAGCAAGTTACAAGCTAGATGGTCTGCTGCACATAATCCACATATGCAGTTTTTATTTATTTATTATTATTATTTTCCCTCATAATTTAGAGCAATCCGAATGTGATTAGTCCAATGAGAATGAGGACCATAGCATATGCCAGCTAAAAACCCTCCATAGAGCAAGCAATGAACACCAAGCTTAAAAATATTCATCCGCCATTGGTCGACGTACCCCAGATCCTCAATTTCAGAAGCACTTTTGTTGGCCCAGCAATTGAAATCCACATCATTATGGGTAAACCGAACATCAAAATCCCAAATGTCTAAGGTGAAATCTGTGGGATCTTTAAACACTTCCAAGTAGCGGCAGCCTTGAATTAGAAAACCCCAAACTTTTTGCAGCAAACTACCGAAACAATCAAGAAACCTGTTCGACACGCTGTCAAAATCTGCCTTTCGAATTTGATCTTGACCAAATGATAAATTTACTTCAAAGCTTTCAAGCAATGAGCACTTGGAGCACTTGTGTTCAGCTAGAGGAGAAAGATTCAAGACAGGAAACCCACAGTTTCCAAGAGAATCCCATGCTGAGCTTTTAGCAAGAGCTAATAAGGACTCCCCTGCACTTGCCCAGAAATTTGCAACAGAAGCAAGCAATGAAGATTCAAAACAAAACAGACGGTAAGTTGAAGCTGCAAGAAATAATGAGTATGCTGCACTGATTCTGTACATGTTCAAAGCTTCCCATGAAAGTCCACCAACCTCAGAATGCAGAGCAAGCAAGTTACTTGCTCGTATTTTATAAGCAGAAGCCAGAACTGTATACGAGTTCAGGGCAAGATGGTGCAGGGGATGCAACCTGAAGTTCAACTGTGATTTTCCTTCTCTGACCTCTAACAGCTCATCAAGGAGGCCAGTGATCAGCATGTTCTCAAGCTTCTTGCAGCAAGATTCAGGATCACCAATAGCAAGATACTCTGCAGTAACTTCTTCTACATAATCTGTCATCTTTCTAGTTGCTTCATCCCTATAAAAGCTGAGTTCAGAACTTAAGCTTGAAGTGGCCATATTTGAAGCAGAAATTTCCTAGATGTGAGAATTCAGGTTAATGCATGTTCAAAACAATATGTAGAATCAGTCATCCACCAATTTCTCAAACAAAGACACAAATATGTCCAACCTCCCAATCTTATGATTTGAGCTTTCAGAGAGGTTAGGACAGAATTCAATTTCAAAAGTTACCTCAAAGTCCATGGTGAAAAAGAAGTCTTGTTGTTCACAATTTTAATTGCTAAACTTCATAAACAAGAACATAATTGACATTTTCCAATCTTGGTGCAAGAGATGAAAGTGGAATTTAATTTCCAGAAGGCATTTTCCAATCTTGGTGCAAGAGATGAAAGTGGGATTTAATTTCCAAAAGGACAGAAAAATCAAAATGACTTGTCACTCAAAGGATACTTGCCTTTTTGTTCACTGAAAGAATGACAAAGGGTTGCTCGTCAATCATTAAATTTCCATTCACCATCAACGGCCTATGATATGGCATGGCTATTGCCAAAAGCCAACTACAATGGAGAATTATAGCGGTAGATCATTGTTGTGCCACTCTTAACTCTTAAACCACTTGTCCTAAACAATTCTCATGAATGTAAGTCCAAACTGACATGGAAAAAAGAATTGTAATTCTTATAAATTCTCTCACATGGAAAAACTTTTCATGGAAACAATGTGACCTTAATTGTCATCTTCATCTGCATGAATATCGATCACAATCGCTAACCCAGTTTCACTAACAATCTGATCATGAATCGGAAAGTCATCACAACAACAATGCACACAATACTGTAAAAATATATAATAGCATTACCTGCAAAATATGATCTACATAAGAAGGGGGCGATGCAATGCATCGTGTACAGCAACAAATAAAACGATACTTGGCCCACAATTCTGACCGCCTTATTTCCTAGGAATAGCATCGGTGAACATAATGTAAATATTTCAAACAACAAAGTAGAATTCTGTAATGCAGGATTTGATATTACAAAAAACAGAGAGTAAATATTTATTTGGAATCATTTCATGTATTGGAACCAGTGCGACAAGAAAAGGAACAGCACAGGAAGTGTAAGGAAATTTATTACCTGGGGCTGCAACAAGTCCGTGTATGCCACAGTCACCTCCTCACCTTTCTTAATCCTCTTAATGCTCCTCACAATCACTCTTGGTCCGCTTCCACTACATCCTGCCAAACAACAGATTTAAAATCTAAACGAGCCAGATCATAATATTAAAAAATCCTCCATAAACAACCACCACCAGTATGCAGTGTAACCTTTTGGGAATTCAATGTTGTTATGCACGCCATTATCACTCTGCAAAACAGAAATAGACAGGTAAATTATAGCAAAAACAGATAAATAAAAAAGAATGCGACCACTATTTCGGTTTTATGGACTTCTTTTAAAGATGGAAATCGCTGTGACTTTACTTTGGTGCCAGCAGGAAGAATTCGCAACCTCGAGTCATCCCTGAACGGCAACACATTATCAGGAGGAGAAATAATAAATCGATAACATGCATTGGGAGAACAACTGTGGTTAATCCACGAGAAATTAGGGCCATAAACAGCAATCCCGAGGGAGCGCCCTTCGTTATCCTGTACCTCAACGGCGTTCGTTAGCACCAAGCACAGCACAGCCTCCAACAAAGTAGAGTCATTTTTTCCGTTTTCATCCATCTCAATCCTTCTAGCAGCTGCTATGGCCTTCGCTCCATCTCTTACGCGAGCTGAAATCTCTTCGTCGGCCATCAATTTCTCCCGGTTCGTCAATAACCCACAAATTCTGTTGGTGGAGGAGGAGGGGATAGAATGATAGAGGAGGCGGAGGGCAGCTCGGAGGTCGGAGGAGGGGAGGGAGTGGAGGAGGTGGAGTTCGGCGGGGGAGAAATGGGAAGAGGAGCAGATAGAGGAACAGTAGAGCAGCGTGGGGGCATGGTGATGCTGGGTAAAATTAGTACCAGGGAGCAGAGAGAAGCAAGAGGAACAGTGAGAGTGAAGGAAAGCATCGTGAAGTGCGTAAGAGAGAGGGACCACCGATGGGGTCATGTCTTCGGCAATTTCTATGTCCTCTTCACCGGCTCTCATCTCCATCTTGATTCTTGAATCTCGAGCGAGCATGGCGACTGGCAAGGGAACCCCTCTGCTACGCCTAACGGGCTCTTACAAGAAACAATAAAGTGGAAGGTAACATTCAGGGCTTCACTTTTGTCTGGCCCGGTTGAAATGGGGCCAGACTTCTAGGTCCAAACTTCGGTCACCTTGCTTCCCATCTCGCAGAAAAGTGGTGCTTGTGATTTTGGGGGTAAATGACATCTGCAAAACTGGAGTGCTGCGCTTCATGGGAATTGGAAAGAAAGGATTAACGAGGTTGATGTTCCGGTTTTCTCTGGAGGTCAATTATGAACTGGAGTATTCGGACTCCTTGATTGTGAGGTTTCTTCTTTGATTAATGAAACTTTTCATTTATTCAAAGTAGAGGGACTGATATTGACTTTGACCCAGGTTAGTTTGATCCATCTCATGGATGCCCAAAAACGTTCCAACTAAAAACCCGTGAACATCGTCCATGGTATGGCTTCATCCTGCATGAAATTGTCCAATAATACTTCCTGGTCAGAAGGCCCCAAATGTCAAAGCCTGGGCCTATGATAAGATCGATATTTTGCTGGTTGGAATTCATCCGTTTACAGCTTAGTAACCGTTTTTATCATAATCAGAGAACAGATTCTCTCATCAATCCTACATAACACAACAAATCATTAGAGCAGAATTTCCCAAAGCGAACACAATATGACATCACAATTTTACTTGATCAACATATTCAGGAACATTTTCTGTCACTTTCTTGGTACACGAGTTTCAGACATGGAGATAAATTAAAAAGAAAGGGAAGTAATGGCAAGTGCAGGGTGATCTAGCCGTAAGGAATCCCAAACATAATGGCTTCTCAATGTATTGATCTTTGAACTGGGAGCTGGGTAACGTGTGCGCGAGAGTTTTATTCGCCTGGAGTTTCAACATAATATGGAAAGAAGATAAAAAGGGATACAAACAAGCTGACGGTTGCTATTGCTTGACATTCAGTGAACTTTCAATGCGTTGGATGAGCTGATCTTTAGTCAAAGCACCCTCCTGCAAATAATTGAACCAAGAACTCTAAAAAACTCCAACCGGCAAATAGATGACCGTAAGTAGCTATAGAACAAGAAGCAACATAACTAGAAAAACTTGAAAACAACGTAGCATTATAAAGTTCCCTCCCCTCTAATGGACACAGGCCTTGTGATCAAACATGTCAGACCTTTACCATCTCTTATTTTTGTTGGGTAGTTAATCAAAAAGGATCAATCTAAACATCGCAATTGACTTAATGATTCATAATCAAGTTATCAAACATATGCATGTTCCCTGGCACATAAGAGTAAAAAAGGGCCTGACTTGATAGCCTCGTAAACAAGATATATGCCTTTCAGAAGCCTACATGCAAACAAGATTGTTTTCCAAAATGTAGTATAAACTTAAATTTTAGAAAACTTTCACTGCAGTTTCCTATTATCCATTTTCTCTGAACAAAATCCATTTTCTCTAGTTCAAGAAATTCTATTTGTCCTTTCTATAACATTCATTTAGAGAATGGCCTAGATTCCACAACTGAATAGGTCTCAGGACGTATGGCTATTTTCACTTGGGAGCAAAGAGAAATTAAATCAACTTACAAAACGATCATATGGCTTTGCATCCTTGAAAATGATGAAAGTTGGCAAGGCCTCTATTTTGTATTTATCAGCGATGCTGGGATATTTCTCAGTGTCGATTTTCACCACCTGAATCATGTCTTTCAGGACAGCACCGACTTCATTGAGAATTGGAGCCATAAATTGACAAGGACCACACCTGTACACCACAGGTTAGCTTCACTTCTATTCAATTGAGATTCTAGATCAATCCAAAATGCTAACATCAACAACTTAAGGATCCTTATACATCACCAACCTACTCGATAGCCAAGTTCATAACCTTGCCAATCAAAAGGTTAATCCCAGTTGACATAAAAATGTGAAGAAATTTCATTGAATACTAGCTTATAAATTCGTTTAACAACATTTTGGAACCTTTTTTAGTGTTAAGAATTGAATTCCAAATGGAATTCAATCTCTAAAAAAATGCTACAAAAATAAATCAAATGCCAACCCCTTTGATTTACAGTTCCAAAAAGGAGAAATTAATATTAAAACTAACTTTTCCAAAATACCCATCTGCCCATCTTTTTTTCTTTTTTCTTTTATAAATCTTTTAAGGAATAAGATGAAGGTGATGAAGGTATTATAAACAACAAAATGAATTGAATTTTATCTCTTCCAAAAATATGAATTCAACTTATTTATCAATTGAATTCAAATCAAACACTATAACTGAATTCAATTACAATAGAGAACTGGTTCCAAGAAACCTAAGTGATTCCACATATATATATTGGTTAATCTGCATAGTATCAATTCTAGAGTTTAGATGATTGCATGCAATTTCCATTCATGACATACTTTTCAAATAATGCAGAGGAAGAGTACAAACAGAAAGTAAATCACCAGGTTGCATAAAAGTCAACCAACACAGGTTTATCAGAGTTCTGTAGCAACTCATCAAAGGTGGAAAAAGTTTGCTTCTTTGCAGCAACCTGTGATAATCATTTGAAAAGGGAAAAAAAAAGAAGAGGAATCAATGCACATGGAATATAGAGCACTTTGAACTTGATAGCTCAGAAACACAACAAAACTATTACATAATGCCAATACATATTGACAACAATACAATCAGTCAGATTGACTGTTCTTGTTCATTGCTTGCATTTATAATAGTCACAAGCAGACAGATATTGTGAAAAACCAAAGTAGGAGAAAGGATTGAATCCAATGGCTGTCAACGAAGCCTTGAGCATTAAGAGTAATCACACGCATCCAAGTAATGCTCACTGCCATTACCTCCATTATGAACCACGAAATATCTTACAAGTTTCTCTCAAACATCCAAGTTCTAATAATCTTGCATATGAGCTACTGTACGTAGATATAGAATAACCCAGGATGTGTTTGACTCAAAAAGATCCACATTAATCTAGGTTTGAAGAATTTTGGTTAAAGGTCAAGGGGAATGGCAGTTAAAAACCAGAACAAATATAGTTAGTATATCAGGTGATAACAACCATTAGATGATCTCATAAAGTTGACTACCAAAACTATCAGCAACAACAGAAACTAAGAACACAGATGACAAATGTAGATACAGAGTCCTAAATGTCAAGCTTTCATTAAGTTAGTTCCACATAAAGAGCAACCGGAAGAGTACAATTTTATAGTATTTCAAAACACTATGTCTTAGTGTATAGACTAGTATTTACCCAAATCCCATTCAGCTAAGTATCTAGGGACAACGTCTAAAATTACCAGAAATCGAAGTAGCGAATTTCTGTCTTTCTTCAAACTGACCTTGCCCAGCGAAAAAAAACTGGCGCATAATGATGTCACAACAGCAACTCATTTATTTATATAGAAATGGAAAACAGTCATTTACGTCACCCAAAACTAAAAACTACAAATCCCAACCAGCATAAATAAATATAAACAGAAATAATTTAATACCAGTCCCCAATAAACCTTTAAATCTCACCAATTTCAACAAAAAAATAGAAAAAAGGAGTTACCAGGGGCAGATTTCGCGGCCTGGATTGAGAGGAAACCCCTCCGTTCCGAAACTGAAGTCGATGAAGCTGTGCTGGAAACTGGAGAGAAGAGAACGAAGATAATTTGGAAGAGTAATTAGAAGTGGAGTTACGAGTATTCAATGAAGGAATTGTCGACGCTGAAATAGAAGAGATCGCCATTTTCTTTCTGGATAGATGTTTCTTCAACGGCGGGGAGATAATCCACAAGAACAGAAACCTTAAACGATTTTTTCTGGGTATGATATCCGGAGAGGCAAAAATATCTGTTTGGAAAAGAACGTCCTGCTTTTGTCCGGAAACTTGTTGCGAACGGATTTCAATTTCGAAAGGTAATTATACGGTACGGCTGATACAGGATAGTTTTATGGATCAGTGGGTTTTGATTCGTTGTACGTGTGGGTATATGAGTCAAGGGCTTGCTTTTAGATGGTTTCTTGGTCCACTAGAACTTCTTAGGTAGACGTGGTGCCACCTTATTATTTTTGATTGATGGCAGAAACAAGAGAAATGACAGCTCAGTCCTGATTACTTGGAAATAGTTTAATCAAGGTGCCTAAATTCCACGCGCCAACTTTCTTTTACCAGTATTAGAATTTTCTTAAATGTAAATGGGTTCAAGGCCCATATGAAAATGGGCTAATTGAATCAGCTGCTCTGAAAGGTGAAATTGTGCATGAATTGCAGCAGCCAATTGAAGATTTTTTAGCTGGGGTTTATTTTTGCATCTCAAAAACGTTTTTGAATTTTTTTATATTAAATTATTTTTTTCCAGTTTTTTTAATTGTTTTAACATATGAGTATTACAAAAAAAATTAATATTTTAAAATAAAAGATATTTTAAAAATTAATCACTACCGCGATACCTTACTCAAATTCTCATTAGCCTTATGCCCTTCTTATTTTTTTTATTGATTTAATGGAAAAAACCAGCACTTCTTTAATAGTTAATATCCTTGTACTCCAACAAATTTGATTGAGTTAAATGGATCACATCAAAGTTCAAGTATAAATAACTCTAACATGGTGTATTAAAACATGGTGTATCAGGTTTGTTTTTTAATTTCTCCGTTTAACAGTTTGAAAAAAATATAAAAAACATTTTAAATGTCTTGGGCCGCAACATGAATCTTTAGAATATGACTTGCAAGATCTAACAAAACATGGTAAATGTTGTTATTGTTGTTGTTGTTATTATTATGACACTTATAATGTTTCATGTATAAATTCTATCTTCGTATCAATATTAATTATTTATTGACATGTTCATCTCTTAAATTCCAACATCAGCCCAATGCAATCATCTCACGATATCAGCACAATTAAATTAAATTAAGTGTATTATAAAAATTATTTTTTACATTAGCACATAAAAATAATAAGAATTATTTTTATTTTCTATTTTAATTTTTTTTAGTGTTTTTTAAAAAAATTATTTTCATGTGATGATATCAAAAATAATTTTTAAAAAATAAAAAAAATCATTTTAATTCATTTATAAACAAAAAATACTTTAAAAAATAATATCAAACATACTCTCAAGTAGACACTAAATCAATCTAATATATCACATCTCAGTATAAATCTTAAATTATTTTAAAGCCAAACCTAGTTCAAGTCAACTCATTTAAAAACAACTCTTCCAAGGTTAATTCTATACTATAGATGAACAAGAAAACTCAAGGTTAATCCACTTAATCGGATTTAATATCAATGCCTAAACAGTTTCTTAGGAACTAGAAGTTTTTTTAGATTCAATTTTTCTATTTTTACTTTTATCTTAACCACAGTGTAGCACAGGTTAGAAAACTAGCATCCTGCATAAATTTCAAGTATGGACCTATAAGAACCTGCTTTCAATTTCATCATCTTTTTTGGCGATTGTTTCTTGGCACAATTCCAAGAAATTTCCAAACCCGTTCCCCAGGCAGTTCTAACATCAACAACAACAATGAAATCGTTACATGCGTGGAATTACATTGTTACATTGCAGAAACCTTCATAACCAGGAGAGAAGAACGTGAAATCAACCATCACTTGTCAATGTGAAGGCCAGAAGGACAATTGTTAGTGCAGAGAAAATGATCGCACAAGAAAACAACCACAAGTGCTTACTTTGGCCTTTGTTCCGGCTCTCCTGAGTGCCCAACTCAACCTCCTTGAGAAGCTCCCTCACTTCGTCCATGTCCGAGTCTTTTGCTGCTTGGATTAGTCTACCTTGAATTCTATCAAGTTTTGCAAGTCTTCTACTTCTCAATGAATCCTTGGCTGGCCAGATAAAACCAGTCATCTTCCAGAGAAGGATGCCTACATATATGGCCACCACACAGTCTACTGTGTAATGGTGGCGTTCCCGAATTTCTCTCTGGGCACTGTGCATTACAAGCAGCCATATGAAAGCTGAGCTATAGCCTCCATAAGCTTCCTACAATCATATGCCAGAAAAATGAGTTCAAACTTAACAGCAATTGCCATTAGATGATGGGGTAATGTAATTTCAAAGTTTATAGTACAAGATTACCATCCACGCCATAGCTGTCAGCACGGCAACAAGCATGTGGCCACTGTATAGGAGGTCATTGCAGCCACCTCCAGCTTTCTTCAAAAGACTAAACCATGAAGCTCCTTCTCCAGGTGTGGGTCGTAAGAAATTTATGAGGAAGTTCATGGAACCCCAATCTGGCTGGTAATCACTGAGGTGTTCCCCAGTATCAGCTGGAAAAATGCAAAGAGAGAATCATAAAAAAAAATTCCATTCAAAAGTGTTTTGTAGAAGTGCACGTCTGCCATAAGTTAGGACTGCTTAGTGATGAAATAAAGCACAGCTCATACAGCAACTGCATATTTTTCAGTTATGAAACCCCTCTAGTAGAGAACAGGCCTAAGAACTTTGTCTACACTAAAAGACCGTCTAGAAGAATGAAATCAATCGGATTGGCAGAACTTTTAAATCCTCTTATAAGAGAAACTACATGACCCATTTATAAAACAACGTAAACATCTCGTTCTGGTAAAATTAGCTCGAAATGAACCCCCTTTGACATTCACAAGAAAATAATTCATGGTAATGAGCTATAGGGACTTGAAGAATATGAACAATGTGATTCACCCAACCAGTGAACTGAATAGTGCATTCAAATAGAATGTAACAAAGAGTTATGTTTTCCAAATGGATCCACAAGAGTAAGTAAGTTTTATGATGGCCAAGAGAACTATGAAAATGCCTTCTAGAGTTAGCTAAAACCATTAGAACACCAAATTCAAATACTGGAATTCAAGTTCAATACAAAACATACCATAAGCTATATCCCACTTTATTATCTGACGAATAGCATCTGCATCTGAAGCATAAGGAACATAATATTTCTGAGCCCAGTGATGAGGGTATGTGGGGACTCTAAACCGGGCAGCAGCACACCAAGGCCGGGCTGATGGTAGAATTGTAGATACAAAAGTTATAGCACGAAGAAGACGACCAATTGCCATTGTGAACATGTATCTTGCACCAAGACCAAGTCCAGGAGCTTCCACAGAGTTAAATAGCACGGAGAAAGCCAGCATCATAAACAACATCAGGAAATGATGCAGTCCAATAATACGTGCTCTTAGAATCTCAACCAATGTCTCTGGAAGCTTTTCATTAAGTGAAAGGAGCAACCACTGGCCGGTGTCAGGTAGAGGAGATGCATCACTGCTCACATTACCAAGCCAACCATGAATACCATAAACATTTATGGCTATTATTTTAAATAAAAATAGTCGAGGAGATGAAAGCTACAGTCTTGGCAGGAAACTGGCAGGATATATCACAACCTCAACAAATAAAAGTCATGCCAAGTTAAATCTTTGTATAATTAATGGGGATCTTCATTTTGAAATTAATAAACCACTAAATAACATTCATAATTTTCTACAAGTACAAAACTTAAAATTCTTCAGAGCCCACAGAATTTTGCGGGGAAATAAATCCTTTCAAGTATAGGGTCAGCAAGGCTACACTGAGAATTTAATGGATCTTAATTTTGAAGTAGAGACCTCAAACATTTACATCCTCCAGTTTAAATTCAGAATTTTCTCTTCATTGAGAATGCAATACATGATGTTTTTATTGACAGGATGAAAACAATCTTGAAAAACATCTGCAGCTCATCAACTAGCACACCTAAATGCACATGTAAATTTCAAGGCTCTGAACACCACCTACAGATGTGCTGATTTTCTTTCTTGACTCTTTCTAGAACTTCCATTTATGTGACTACTAAGGTTCTCAAATAAATACATCTACATTTTCTATTATCTAAATACAGAAATGCAAAGCATTTAATAGAAACAGGCAATCTTTGCGATTGCAATACCTAAAGACCTAAATGCAGAGTAGTTTCCTTATTTCCCTAAACCTCAACAGGCAACTATCGTTTTGCGCAAAAATCTGGACAACATAGTCTAGAGTTCATTTTGATTCTTACACTAAAGCAATTAACATCCACCTGGCCCATTGGCTGATCTGAATCAAGATTTATATTCTTTCACCCATCAGAATCTACTATACTGGAAACCTTCCTTGAAATAGATTCAGGTTCAATTGCTCCATTAATTATATCACTGGATATTCAAAGTCAAATCCAGATCAGATCCAGTGGTAATTTAATATCTTTCTAAATCAGTAACTAAACAGTTATCATAAAGCAGAAGAAACCATAGAGAGAACAGAAATAAAATACAAACTAGTTCCAAAAATCATTACTACTTAAAACCAAAAACACAGGATAATCAAAACAGAAAAGGCAAGTGTGGAATTACCTGTGCCAATCAAGGCCAAGAACAGCAGTGACAAAGCGCACAGAGAGAGCCTCGAAAAGCAGACAAGCGAGCATAAACAGCATAGAAGCAACAAAGGGAATGGCAGCTCTAAACTCAGACGACCAGTGCTTGTAGAAAGGGACACGATAGATGGCGATGAGAGCGAGTATTGACCACAATGCTGGCTGGAGACGCTCGTGCCAAGTTGGTGACAGGTGGCGCAAATAGTCCACCGCTACATAAGAAATTGCCGCCAGCCCTAAACCAGCGGTGGTTTTAGGCGGTGAGAACCACCGCCTCATGGTGTCAGTGGTGATGAGTAGTGGAAAAAACAGACTGAGTGTGGTAAGTAAAGTCGGAGATTGGAGGTCTTATCAGGGACAAGCTTTTTACCGTGATTAACTGTGCATGTTAAAACGAAGGCAGGCATTTATCTATTTTTAAGAGTCAAATTATAGCAATGGTTCTTTAAATAGTGTATAATTAGCTCTTAAGTTGATATGGTCTCCAATGGTAAGAGTCATTTTATTTAATACCATCAGTAATTTTGTGTTTTTTATTTTTCCTGCCGATGGATTCCGTAGGCAGAGAGCAAAACATTTTTTTTACGTGAAATAAATATTGGATTTTGATTATAAAAAAATAGAGTTATTTGTTTAAATGATAATTTAAATAAAAAATAATATTAATATCAATTAATTAATAAAATAACATTGAAAAAGAATAAAAAGAATCATATTTGTCTTATAAAGATTATTAAACAACTTAATATTAGATCAATAAAAGAAAAGAAAATTATCAAAGGTTAAATTAAATAAAATATCAACTTAAAAATACAAGAAACTTTGGCTAACATATTTTTTAAAATAATATTTAATATATGATAATTACAACAATATATCCGAGCAATCTCTAAAATTATAACAAAATCAATGTATAATGATAATTTTGTTTTTCAAGAGAGTAATATTTTTATTTTGTCTACGAGGTTATAAAAGTATTGTACTATTCTGATAATAGGGTTGAAATTGGACCAATAATTAAGCATCATGAGAAAAAGATGAGGATTGAGAAATTCAAGGTTATAATTAAGAGCTTAATTGAATAAGAAACTGAAGAAAAAGGATAAATTAGATTAAATATGAATAAAATGCAAAGAAATAAATGTTCAGGAATGAGTTTGGATCAAATAGTCAACTTAGAAAATTAATTAAGGTTTAATTGAAAAAGAATTAAAACTAGAAGTCAATTTGGCTTAAAGATGAAGAATTGAAAAATTATGGACTAAAATGGAAGAAATGGAAAAATCAAAGGGCCTAAGGTAACTCGGTCAATGGGTGGATTGAAAGAAATCGAAAGTCCATATATTGCTCGCACGCTTACACATACAACACGCTAACATATTTTTTAAAATAATATTTAATATATGATAATTACAACAATATATCCGAGCAATCTCTAAAATTATACTCTAAGCGAAACAATGCATTTTTACTTAAATCAGGGAAGAACAAGGTGTTGAAGTTTTGAAGGAAACGACGTTGTTTTGTTCATGATCTTCGTAGACTTTTATGAGAAAAAGGAAAGCAAAAACGGTTGTTTCTCACTCCACTTAAAGGCTCGATCTTGGTCTAAATCAAATCTCATGGTGTCACAGAAATGAAAGAAACCCGTCTTCTAACATGTCAGCTATAATCCTAACACAAGAAATTAGGGTTTAACTCACAAGTATTAGGGTTTATCTCTATTCTGATGCTATATTTAGCTTTCAAAATTTGTTCTTATCTCCACGAATCAAGCAAAAAGCATGTTCTCTGATATGATGGCTACAATCATGATACAAGAAATCGTGCTTTAACTATCATAATCCACTATAAATTTCATGTTAACCTTCTTTCAAGGCCAACATCTATCCTTTTTATTTTGATGCAAGATTCAGATCTCAAATTCGATTCTCTCTCAAGAAATCAAGCAATGAAATATTGGTGGTTATCACAAAAAAAAGAAAGAAACTCGTGAGAAGAAAGAAAATGATGGAGAGTGGAGCAGAAGATTTTAGTGACAAGAAGAGGAGAAGAAAGGCCCACGTAATAGAAGTTTCTTTTACTGCCACAATTTCTCTTCTAATTCCAGGTCTGTGTAAGTCATCGTTTTTAGCAGCCTGTAAAAACCATGATCAAAACTAACTTGCATTCCTTTTTATGAAAAATGTAATCCCATATGACCACCACCATGAATGTTTTGAGTACATTTTAATCTTACAAATCCCATGCTTGAATGCAAGAATATGATATCATCCTTTAATGCCTGTTTCTTCTTTAAAATAACGTTGATATCTGCAGCATTCAAAAGAAAAAAGGATCAGTTCCATGAATAGAAAGAGGAGGGACCATTCTTGGTTTTTTTTCTTCCGGAAAGGTCACCTAGAGCCCATGTTCCTCGTGTGAATCAATGTAGTCGTGTGTAAGATAGGCAAGAACGAGACATGGCAGCAGCCATTTTTCTCCTTCCTTATTTCTTTCTGTTCCAAAATATCAGGTAATTATTGCTTCGGTGCGTGCTTTGGTGAAAATTCAGATCTGTAAAGACAGAAAGTTTCCTTGGGTGGGATATAAACTGACTTGATTACTGAGAACGTTATAAGAGAAAACATGATGCATTAGATCGATGGGAGAAGGAATGATCAGAGAGAAACTTTTGAAAGAATGTATTTCTCCATTCCTTCTGTTGGCATTTATTCATCACAGATGCTCTCTCTCTCTGCTCGTTTCTTTTTAATACGAAACCGCATACTCAAATTGTCAATTCAGGGGTGTAAAGTCCAGAAATATCTTCTTTTTTTGTGTTTTTTTTATGTGTGTTACATGTTAATTAAATTGATTTATCTTCTATTTTGGGACCGACGATGGAGTCTCGCCAATAAATCAAACCAGAACAGATACAAGGAAAGAAACCATGAACTGGTTCAAGTTACTAGGTTATCTTACTTGTTGTATCATTCCCTTATTTTTCAAATTACAATTACAAATAAAACGAGAAGGCTTGCAAAAAATGTAATAAGAAAACTGCTATCATTACACAGACCAGTGGAGAAAAAAATGTAACCTGACATGTAGCCGTATACTATCCCTCAATACCGTACATCTATGAATGGAACGAATGGAATGTCTAAAACAAACTGAGAACAATATATATATAACACGAAAAGACCCTCCAAGAAGCTTATTAACAAGATGGGCAGCACCACTTTTCAATCTGGATAAAAAACCATTGCAGGGGGTTCGGCTGATCATTGTCCTCTGAAGACGAGGTAGGCAAGGGTAGCTCGGGAGGTAAATGTCGGTGAAATGCATCAACTGCAGCTGCAACACCATCTTCATTTTCTATCAACTTTGCCATTTCCATAGCTCGAGACTTCACCTGACCAAGTTGAAAGACTCGTTAGGAATTTGAAAAGGCAGCTTCTTATAACACTGGTGCATAGGAAGAGTGACGATGCAACTTCCCATTTCTTGTTGCAATTTTGTGATAAGCTAACATGATCAATAGGAAAACATAAAGGAGGAAGAATTCAAAAGTTGTTAATCACATACAATTATGCTCCATTTAGAAGAACCTAGATTCAGCTGAGTTTCAATAAACATTTTATCTTCTTGAGAATATGAAATCGTTCAGCACCTGGAAAACACCTTTGATGGTGGCTTTTAGAAAAGTCATAAGAGGCCACCCAAATTCTCAAAAAACTAGACGGAAGTGAGTCATAACAAAAAAAAATGGTGAAAATGGTGCTCTGACTTTATAACTTGAGAATTATTGTGAAAATGTTGCTCTGACTTTTACTATGAAAAAAGAACTAGTCCAAAATATAATTTATATCATTAAAACATATTTGCAGCTTACTTGATCAAGTGCTATATCCTAAAAGATGACAGAAGGATCAACTAAGAACAAATATACCCGAACAAAGAATTAGCAAGATTTTCTGATAATTAAGGCAACTACAATTGCAAACACCAAAAAACACTAACGAGAAGATAAAATCATACCAATGAAATCTAATATATTTGTGATATCATATGAATCGACTCTTCCATGTACAACATATTGCAATTACCTCAGGCTCTAGCATGAATATTATTGCATTTGAAAGGTTCTCAGCATTGAGCTTAGCAATTGGTATTGGTGCAGGTCCTAATCCTTTTTGATGCACTCGATCGCCCCAGAAGAATTGATCGCCAAAGAATGGCACTATAGTTGTCGGGCACTGTAATTAACATTTTTAGAGACAAGGTCAACATGTAAAGAGTGAACTTGGTTCTAATAAACAATTTATTTGCATAATTTGATAAGGTTTTAAACTACATCTCTTAGTGCCATTTCCAAGCACATAATACCTTTGGATTCACTGACATGAAGTTCAGGAAAGAATAAGCTTAATGAAACTGATTAATTTGAGTCATTCTCGATTGAAATCAAGAGTGTTATCATAATAAACTATCTACAAAATGCATTTACCCCAGCTCTTAGTCCAGTAGCCGTGGTCCCAGCACCACCATGATGAACCTGCATATCGTTTGTAAACATCTTCCAATCAACTATCTGGTTAACAAATGCAACCAATATACTCAAGTAAGACGGTATTAAATGGAGGTTTGCATTACAGGTAGCATGCCATTCCTGTCATTCATCCATATCATTAAATCTAGGCAATAGCACATCCCCATATGATTTATAATTGTCTAGTAGTTACAGAGTTGTTAGGAAGAAAATATGATTGGCAGTGGGTAAAAGGAGAAGGAAAAACAAAAGGGCCTTACTGGCAAAGTGCTCAACAAAATTACAATCTTAGAATATCACTCACCACAGCAGCACATTGAAGAAACAACCAATCATGAGGGCAATCTTTCAAGAGGAAGACACTGTCAGGCACTTCCATAACTGCAATACACATGACAATCAGAAGAGAAACTATATGTATTTCACAATGTAGTACGCATATGTGTTCCCATTTTATAATAAAAATGTAGCACGATTTTCAAGCTATTATAATGACAGAAGACAGATTGGTAACAACAGTTGAGGAACTCTACAATTCCTTATCAAACAAGTTGTGGTGGAATATGAAATGGATAGAAGAAGAACGATTTAATACATGAAATAAGGGAGTGAGAAAGTAAAACTCAAGCTGAGAAGGCAATCCAATCCCACTGAATATCATCCAGGGAAGTAATAGCTTACGGAGTAGTACATTTATTTAGTATATTGGAAATTGCCAAGCCCTACTTAAGTAGATATCTGTACAGCTAATCAAAACATATTTATTTAGAAGCTTCAATTTATGCCTACGTGAAGCATTCCTTTTGATTATTGTTCATTAAATTGTTAAATCACAAATTAATCGCCATATCCAGGTAAAATAACGAAAGATGAATAGAGATTCACCAGTCATCAAAGCCATACTCAAACAAAAAGACATTTGTATGGTGATACAGATCAGAACTATGCTATTTGAGACTCATTAAAAAAGTGATCAGTAGCTGTAAGCAGGCATAAGAAAAGCTGGAAGGAAAATACTTACGATTTCCAAGATCTCCCCAACCTTGATCAACTATTCCTCTTTGTCCAGTAACTTTCAAAGCCTCCAGTATTACGTCCAAAGTATTCTTGGGATCTTCAAGAGGCTTCACAAGCAACATATAATAGTTTAAATTATGTCCTCTAAAAAAACTTAATGAAAGATTCTATTGGCCAACTAAATGAATTTGAAACAAAAAGGATAGACGACACAAGGATTGATAGACATTTAATTTTGAGATATAAAGAAGCAGGAAAAGAAAGGAAACTATGCAAAATTTATTGAGGACAGAAATGCAAGGATGAGAAAATATTCAAATGAAAATACAGAGAACAGTATGCCCAGCGTACTAGCATTGTGTTTTTTCAACCATATCCTTTCAATCTTTTTTTCTTTTAGAGTTTTTCACTCATACATGTCATATGAGAATAGGAATGTAGCAGAGGACTCAGCTGTAATTGAAATATTTGGTTAATAATATAAAAGCTCTATTTTTTCTCAAGCATTTAAATTCATCCTTCAAACATATAACACACCAATTTAAAAAAATCACTGAGGAACGGGATTTTCTTGAAGTGACATTTCCAGAGTCAGCACAAGTTTAAAAGTGAACTTTGTGGTTAACAAGTTACAATACATGGCCATAAATTACAAGTAATTGTTTCACTGACTAAGAAATTATAGCTAAATAAATTATATTTCAACTGAGCTCCAACATATACAATCTCAAACTCTTCCAGGCCTCGTTCATTTATCAATATTAAAGGCTGTTCTGGTTCACAATCTAGCAAACACCCATGAGATTCACAATAAAAGTCACAGTATTTATGTACCAAAAGGAACAACTACAAGCTACTAAATAACATCTAGAGGAAAAAAACTAATGAATAGTGAAGTACATCATCCAACAAACAGAACAAACAAAGAAAAAAAACATGAAAATGAAACTATTACAGCTCCAGGGAAATCACCATACCATGCTACCGAATCCAATATATACGGGTTCAGTTCCTTTCTGAATCCATTGCAGGAACTCTTCTTTAGGTTCATATTTTGATCCAAGGTTTAAGAAACAATAACCAACAACATCGACTAAAGGGCCCCAGTCTGCAGAATAGTTAATAAAGTCGATTATACATATGAAGCACAAGTGTTTGCATTTGGCTGAATAGAGAGGGCGGGGGCGGGGGCGGGGGCGGTTGATAAAGAATTCTGCTTAGCATTAGTGGTTGAGAGCAAAAACATTGGTGTGACTAGCTCTCCCTTCTAGAGGAGAAAAGCAGTGATGTTAATAGATAAGTAAAATAAAATGTAACAAACATAATAATGATTGGCTGATTAAACTGACTCTTCGGATTTCCAGCTGAGAAGTACTCGATCTAGAATACATGTTGAGTTTGTGGCTGCTTTTAACCATGTAAATACCTAAGCTCTTCTTCAGCAATGGAAACATGAAATCTGTTTAAAGAAGGAATAACCTCAAAGTAATTTCATCATGGTCCAGTAAGTAAAAACCAATCGTAGGTGCAGGCTACAGATTTAAAACAGGAAACATTTTCGTATGAACCTTTGTGGCTAGATATGTGCTTAGCATTTAATAATTTCTTTTTAACATGTCCTTGATTTTGCCTCTTCCCGTAAAAATAAAAAGAAAGGAAGGAAGACAGAAAAAAATTGGGTTTTGATATGAGGTAGAGATAACATAATTTGGAGAAAGTAGCATCCTAGAATAGCTAAGTGTCATGGATTGAAGGCACTACAAGAAGACAGCGACATAGATATCTGAGCTTGAGAAGATTAACAACAGTATAACTAAATGGAGAATCTTACCAACTGGCTTTGGCACAAGATGGGGACTCCACATATAACCTGTTGGCAGATGAGATATTGATCCATGGTAGGTACTGAAGTATGCAATCGGTGGAAGCTTCAACTTTCTTTTCCGGAATTCATTTATATAGCCTCTTATTCCCCACCATATCAGTAAATCCACGACTATGTATGAAAGCTGGATACATGGAAACAGTTTTTGGTGAAATTAGTCCAATGGTTCACAGGAAAAAAGAAATTATAGGGAAATGTGACACCAAGAAAGAGCATACCCAATAACCAGCACTTTGTGATACACGTGCTAAAGGATGAGGAAATTCATATGTTGGCCTGTCTATTGAAGATGGAGATGAGAAGGCATAGCCTTGAGTACAAAACTAACAGATAAACAAGCAAACAAAGCATAATTCACTAAAGATAACATGCTTTTAAAATTCATTATTAATCTTTTCCTCAAATTTCCATTTTGGTATGTATCATTCTCTAAACCTTCTTTTTCCCATTTTATTAACCATGCCAAAACCCTAGCACTGGCAAAGGCTTGACGACACTTTTCATATTCCACCTTCAATCAGATATTCATGCACTTAAGATTGAGTTTTCCAAGTCAGCTACACGTGGATCAAAATAATTAGCATGAGACTAAAGCAATCATGCGTACTTTTAGTTAAACTAGTGGAAAAGTCAAAAAGAACATTGTTCTCTTTCCCTTTGTTTCTAGGAAACAACAGAAGAATCATACCATAGCAGGCAACACAGAATTTACTTTTAAATTAATGTTATTCAAACTGATGATTCAAGTGTTCCAAGTAGTTTTAGTTTCAAATCACAAGCAAGTGATCACTCGATACTCACGTCCAGGGCATTGTGAAGAAAATGTGAATTGGTATACCAAGAGCTTCGGCAACATGTACATGTCCTGCAACAAAGGGGGAAAGTTAGAGTTTGATGGATGCCATTTTATCTTACTATATCCTTAAGATCTGGTTTGCTCACCATATGCCGGAGGGTTTGCAATAATTGCCTGTGCTTTGAAAGGCACACCAGTTTCCATATCTGGTTCTATGCATGCTGCGAGAAGAGATTCAATAATGGCCTTCAGTTGCTTCCTCTGTGTGGATATTTCTCCTGGTGCAGATGGGATGAAACCTTTGTTTCTCGCCATATCTGAAAGTAAGTCCTTGCATTTAGTAGAATAACAAATTCAGTTTAAGGACACTAACCTATATAATATTAGGTTGCAATTAATAGCAAACTGTACTTGCTTTAACAGCTGCAAAAAAAAAAAAAAAAAAACTACTTGTCAACCAGATTTTGATGCATTAGTCACCAACTCCTCAAAGCTACAGAAGATTAATGACACTCATAGCGATATAACAGCTTTGGAGGTGTTGTTGATTGAGTCATGATCAAAGACAATATTGCAAAAGGGAATTCAAAATATGAGGGAGCTCTTACATCCTGCCAATTCCAGAGGATCACCGCCCAAAGGATAAAAATCTACACCAGCCGATCTTACAAAACTGCAGAAGTTAGCATGAGTTGCCAGCCTAACATGATGACCAAATTCCTGCTAGAAAATATTGGATCATTTGCAAATAAAATTTCAAAACCTATAATGATATAATAACAAGAGATTGGGGAACATGTGATGCTGACATCAGGATTTTAACAGTGAATCATGTAAAACATAAGATTGCCCATGATTTTTGCAAATAACAAGGATAAAGTACAAAACACACAACTCTTTCTTGAGTAAAAACAAAATCATTGACATACAAGAGGTGAGAACCACGACATAGAACATAAATGTCATTGCAAAAATTAAAATAAGTACAGTAAGTAATCAGTAAATTACTATGAACATGCCTGAAGTCTTTCTGCAATAGCCAGAAAGGGCTGGACATCTCCTCTTGTCCCAACCACTAGCATAGCAATTTTCAATCTTGGAATTGATTTATTAGAACCCGAAGTGCTATCCTTGACATAAAAGGATGCCCCTTCAACTGAGTGAAGTCCTAACAACTCCGAAGCAACAGGAGCATTTTCATCTATATCAACCTCAACTGTTCCATCGTTTTGTATCTTGACTAGCTCTATGATTAGTTTCTTCTGAAAACCAGTACAAGAAGTCATGAAGAATAGAGTGAAATCATATGCAGCCATGAAAAGTTGAGAGATTCAGATCCATGAGAGCAGGATAAAGATCTCGCTTGAAAACCGAAATAAACTAGAAATAAAATGTCATAGAGCAAACAAAACTGTCATACTCAAAACCTTGTTAAGGGGGAAAGAGCGGCAGGCTATCAGATACTCCAGCAATCATAGATGATGGTTTATGATAGCCATAAAAAAATAACATGTGATTTTAAATAAGAATAGTTGGGGGATCTCAAAAGAGACAAGAAATCACGAGGAGCAAATACTATGCAGAGACACAACATGAGAATCATATATAATGAGACACAGTACACGCACAAAAATCATTTCTGGCCTTCTAGCATAGGTTCCAAACAATATATATGATCACACATAAGGAAAGTTGCTAATTACCTTTTCACGCTCTGACAGTCTATTCAATTTTAGTTCATACCTTGAAGCCCTTTTCTCCGTCTTGGATCTATAGAATGTAATGTTATCATCATCATCATCAAACAGCGGATGACTATAATCGTCAACAAGTGCAGTAGTGATGCGGTGATTCAAGCCTTCAAGATCAGATGCTTCACATCAGACAAAATATCAAATCAACTCTATAATAATGCAAAAGGAAAAACAATCTTAACCATGTACGAATAAAAGTAAGATATAGTTTTAGAACTGAAAGAGAAGAAGTGGAATAGGATTATTGTTTGTCTCAATTATAGAGAAATAATCAAGCTGGAGACCCTTAGGACTAAATTCAGCAAGTATAATGAAGTTTCAATCAGGTACGCCGTCTAAAGCAAAAAAAAAAAAAAAAAAAAAAAAACGACACTGGCTGCCAAATATCAAGTACTAACCTCTTTGAGATAAAGTAGATAAATCCAAATTTTTTGATTTGAAAATCTCTAGAGGTGATGGCTGCTTCCCCGACTTTGTCTTCTGTTTCTCTGCTTCCTGAGAAGAACCTGCTTCAGATTGTTTCTCCGAAGACACGCAATAAACTGTCACTGACTCATCACCTCCACTGCTCTGATCAAAATTCTTATTCAGATCATAGTTGGTTCCCAGTCCTACATCTTCTGAATGTTTTAATGGATGATCAAATCCATTATTAACCATTTCATCTAATTAGCAGCTTCAACCACTTAGTCTCAGGAAAAGAATCAACAAGTAAATCGTCACTGGACCCGGTCCACAACAGCAAAACTCTTAATCAATAGTTTCGGGTTTGCAACTTTAAAGCCCTTTAACAAGAAATTCCAATTTCTCAAATCTCAGACTCCTCCAAGTTCGGAGCTTGAAGCTACCATCCAGCCAAAATCATCAGTCGAACTTAAAATGCCGCCAAATCTTAAACCCTTCACCAACAGTTCCAACTGCACAAACCCTCACTTCTCCTCAAGAATTTGAGCTTGGAAAAACTCACAGAGCATCAAATCTACCTTTCAACGACAACTCCCAGTCACCCAACTACGCAACCTAATCCAAAAACTGCAGCTAACACCGCAACCATGAAGCAAAACTAACAATTCCCAGAACTCCAATAGCCTTCAAACACGCGGCACAATTTTAAACTCTTGGAATTGCGAACGGAAGATAAATGCAAACAAAGAAGTTACTGTTTGGAATTTATTTAAAAATATATTAAAGTGATGATTTTTTATTTTTTTGATATTAATTTTGATATTATTATATAAAAATAATTTAAAATCACTAATAAAAATTATTTTAAAATAAAAAATTAATTTAAAAAAATATTTTTAATATATAGTGAAAAACAGCGCCGGGGACGACAAGGAGGGCATGCGCCAAAAGTCCAAGAAAGGCTGGAATTAGAACTTTTAAATGGTATAATAAGAAATACACTTGATAAAAAACAAGCAGACAACCACAACAAGAAGTCAATTGGAAAAATCAAGCAAGTTCAGTAAGGAATTTGTGGGGTGCTTAAAATTAAACCACCATTTTAAACCGCCATAAATGGCAAGAATTAAGATAATAAAAGGAAGAAAAAAAAAAGAAATCACACAGGACACGACCCGGCAAGACCGGAACGTTTCTGCCCGTGCACAGAAGATAAGGGCTGTTTTTATGCTCACTAACTGTTCACCAATCATGACCATCACTTGATTCTTCTGGAAGATGAAAAGGTCAAGATTTTTAGACAAAGAGGGTAGTTCAACAGGTGTTGATTATGTAAGCAAGTCTGCTTTCCTTCACTGTGTCCGAGAGTGAGTGAGTGAGTGACACGAACTTCAAGTTCTGGGAAAGAAGGACTCCTTTTGACGGTGGGACTGTTGAGAATGTCATGACCAATGGTTATAAAACTAAATTCATAGCCGTCAAGTTTTTTTTAATATATATATTAAATAGTTGCTGTCAATATTTTTTTAAAATAAAAAAATTGAAATTGTGCAGAGAATAAAAATGATATAATTTAAATTAATTTGTCCAATTAAAAAATTATATGAAAAATCTTAGTTTGATTAAAGAAATTTAAGATGATATTAAAAAAAATATTAAGATAATAACATATTATATTAACTTGAGTCAATCTACAATTATAATTATAAAACCATAATAATTTTATATAAAGCAAAAACTATCTAATTTAACTTATTGACAAACTCATGACTCTAGTTATAAAACTAGTATAATTTTATAAAAAGTAAAATAAAATAAATTATAAAACTCAATTATTCAGCAAGTCATTATTAAAAGATAAAACTAAAAAAAATACAAAATAACTTGAAATAAATTGTTCTAACATATTAAACCTGTGAATTAGATTATAACACTTCAATATCCCCATAAAAATAAGCTAGAAAAATGTCATGAGTCGATATGGGTTAATTTTCCTAACTTACAGTCCAAGTCATGAAGTTAAAATAACATCATAGAAAATAAATTGAAAATTATAAAAAATAATTCTTAATCAACTAAATGTTAAACAATAAAACTGAAAAAAAATTATAATTTAAGTTAACCTTAGTTAACTTGCTAAACTCATTACTCTAGTTATGAAACTTATATAAATTTAATATATATATTATTGAAATAAATAGTATTTTATGAAATTAGATTTTAGATTATTATTTTCTTACAAAAAGAAACGGGAGAAATTAATATAGAAGCCAAATTATATAACATAATATAAATATTTTTCATCTTTTTTAGGGTGGCTGGAAACTGGAAGCGACCATGAAGAAATTAATTATGAATGCATGTTTAAGTGATTTTTTATTTCTCAGGTTATACAAATGAGAGCTGAAAACTCGATACTTATTGTTTCTAGAACTTACTAGATAGGTGAATGTGACATGTTAGAGGCATAGTTAATTTTATTTTAATATAAAAGAATGTTCGGGAAATCAGTATTTAAAAAAAAACAAGAAAAAGTTTGGAAATCAAATTATTGATTTTATTAAGTTAAATCTCTTGGTTAATTTAAGAATATAATAGAAAAATCAAGAAAATATAGTTCACCGGGATGATTCAAACACCATTGGAAAATATAGTTCAATGACACCGAAAGAAGCTACATGTATTGTTAGAGAACTAGCACATAAAGCAAACAAAATAAAATATCATAAAATAAATCTTTTATATTTATATTTAATCAATTAATATATTTTAATTCAAAAAATAATTCTTTTTAAAAAAATTAAATTTAACAAAGAATAAAAAAAAAACACGAGATAACCCGGATTATTTTTAAAATTAGCGCTAAATTATCTAGAAACAAAAAAAAAACAAAGCCCAATATTCTTTTAAATAAATGATGAAAGGGGGTGGTGAAATTCTAGATCCAGCTCAGTTAAGTAACTTGATTTTCAATTAATCTAATGTTGAAAGAATTAATAAAAGAAATCAATTTTAAAAACTTGCAAAATTTATATAACAAATACCAATAAAAAAATGAATATCAAATTTGATAGTAAAAAAAAATAAAGAATGATGAAATCATAAGATAATTATATTTAAAAGTTATCTCAAATAAAGCTAATAACAATAAAAATAATGTGAGCCAAATTTAACAAATAAAAAGAGAGGAGGATAGGATTGAAAAAAATATCAAATGTATATATTTAAAATAAATAAAAAAGGACTAAACATAAAGAAAAAATAAACTAAACTCATGTTTTATTATTCGGTACTTGAAAATATAGGTCTTAATTAAACTAACTCCTCATGTGTGTTAAATATCATAAATTAAATACACCTATCTTGATCTTAATATTATCAAGTAATTGAACCTTGCATGCTTAAGGAAAGTTATTACATGATTAGAGATAATTGATTCACATATTAGAGGTTAGCTAAGAGGAAGGATACGTAGAAAAATATTTTATTTTTTCATGGTTGATTTATTTATCATAAAAAATCAAATTAGAAAACATATTTAATTCAATAGTTGATATTTAATTATACTCAATGAATACTTCTTATAATTAAAATTAAAACTTTTTCTCTCAATACTTTACATTTTTCTCTTAATTTTCAAAATTGATTTCTTTTGTTTTCTTAGTTTTATAAGTGTTTTTCTTAAGCATGTTTTATGTTCTTACAATTACTAACTTAACTTGGTTTGTGATTAAAAGTTCTATGGAGATACAAAGGATAAAAAAAAAGAAGCTAAATGAAGTATTTTTAGAATAACTTCAAGCAAATGATTAGAAAAGACATATTGAGATAAGTCATTAGATTTAAAAAGTGCAAATCCCAATTACATTAATGAAATCCAAAATTGAATAAGGAATCATAACGGATTAAACCTTCATGTAATGTTTGGTTCATATATTTATTTATATGTGAGTTTTTTTTACAACTCATGCTATTTTAAAAACTCATCAAGATAAGAGAGAACGATATATTTAAAGTTGGATTTGAAATCTTGTAGTCTAATATATATTTGATATTTGAGATGATAACATGAGCGCTCATTAATGACATGAAAAGTATCTCACATAACCAATAAACCTTTTATAAAAATAAGATTAGTGCTTATTAGAAGGTTAGAATCAATGCATAAGTTATAGGAATGAGATTAGTGTAGATTTTTTTTAAAAGTAATTTGATTAGAAATTAATTATTAACTATAAAACTCTTTCAGCTCCTTAGTTCCATATAATTAATCATTCTTTCATATCACAAGCTCTAGAATATTTTTAACATTTTATACATGTCTTATGAGATTTAATTTTTTTGAAGTCGTAAACCTTGCATGTGACTTGTAAGTCACAAATAAGGTAATTAGTTTGGAAATGTATTATTTTTTAAATATTTTTATACTATGATATTTTTTAAAAATAACTTTTTAATCACTTTTCATATGAGATGGATCACATAAAATCTCTTGCCATGATGGAGAACAATATCTCAACATGTATGGTGATGAGAGGTGTGGTCAAAATCTAAAAAGATATCATGAATGTATTCCTTGATTGTTTTTTTATGATTTAGTGGGAAACTAGTGGTGTTATAGAGATTTTCCTATACAAAAAATGTGAGTATCGTTGCCTAGTCATGCTTGTTTTTTCTTTATTCAAATACGATTCTTCATTACTTGTTTTACATTTAAAAGACTTTTATTATGTGATATGTCCAAACAGATTCTCCATCTTAAGTTTTTTCTTGTTGAATTTTTAGAGATATATTATGGTGCTTTTATTTCTTTATTAGGTGATGATGAATAACTTTATCTATTTTACTTTTGTTTCTAGCTAGGATGCTAGTGCTAAAATGAAATATGAGCATAACATAAAGGCAATGAAGATCAAATATAGAACTAAATTTAAGGTTGTGATACTACACGCTGATAAATATATGACAAGCTATGAGATTTAGTTTTGCAAATGACACCATTCATTGTCGCAAACAATAATCACAACCACCTTCTTTAACCAAAATAACATTCACTTACATAATTTATTATATTTATATTTATATGCCTTCTATATGGGATTAACTAAATAATTGAATAAAGAAATACCACCAGAATAAGGAATCAACCAATGATCTTTGACTTAATAGAATCTCTTACAGAGGCAAATGAGATATTTTAATAAAGTTCAAAAGTAAAAAACGACATGAAACGATGGAAGAGGACATTCATCACATCTGATTAGCGCTGTCTTGTCTCATGCTTTGCTACTTGCAAGTGTCAGTGAATTGGTAAATTTCGATTGGTTGACTAGGAACAGTAGATCATCTTCCAACATGCAACGCAGGGCAAGAATTTACTGTGCGTTTCAAATATAATAAAATATTTTTAAAAATATTTTTGATATCAATCTATTTATCTAAAAATATATAATTTAAAATAAAAATTTTAATTTTTTTATAATTTTTTTTTAAAATAAGAAACATCGACTAGCCACTCCCCCAGCACACGTCTGTCAAGAGCTCGAGAGTCGAGACCATTAGAGTCGGTGCGAAGATAGAAAGCCGCTCTACTTTATTAGAAAATCTTTTCGTTCTCCTCAGTCTCGAGCTAATACAGCTGGTGTTTTATTATTAAGAAAAACACCAAAAGTGTAGTAGTTAGTGTCGGCTTTACTATGTTATATATATATATATATATATATATATATATATATATATATATATATATATATATATATATAGTTAATTGTTTAAACTAGTAATGTATTCTTATATTGTAAATTTAAAATGGGTTGAAAAACACGAGAAAACTTATTAACAGTTTAGAACTTTAGTTGAAATTATTTTGTAAGATATTTTTTATTTAGAAATATATTAAAATAATATTTTTTTAAAAATGATTTTTAATATCAGTATATCAAAAAAAAAATTAAAAAACAAGTTACCAAACACCTTTTAATATTTGTAAAACTTTGACTTTAAAAATGATCAAATTAAATAAAAAATAATTATAAAAAGAGTAAACATTAATGATCACGAATGCGCCGCCTTGTTTCTGACAACTTCAAGATTCACGAAGCCTGATCATCTACTCCACCATCCTGGTATACTTTGTCAATAATAATCATCGGCTCCACTGCGAACTATTCATGCTAATTCTTATAAATTTCTTAATTTATGGAAAACACTAATATTCATGCACGCTTTTTCCCCTCATGCTCCTATTTATCTCCGAATGTCTTTTTCAATACACGGTGTTTCTTCTCCGCCTCCTCCATTCTAATCACCTCCACCACCCACTGCCAATCTCACCGCCGTCGCTTTCCAATTCAATACGTGAGCTATCATTATGAAGAATTGAAGTCATGCCATTGAACTATCACGCCCAACATTTTAAATAGTTTAAAAACATGCTAATAATCAGAAAATTAAAAATTGTATAAAAAAAAAACTATGGAAGGATGAGAATAACCTCCTAAAGGAGTTGAAACCAAGCTAAGGACTGATGACTGCTCACTGCCAAGGATTTCGACATGTGGAGGATGGATGGGAATCCCCATGACCTATTTCACAAGTTTTACAATCTTTTGTACAAAGGTGATAGAAAATAATATAAATTATATTTTGTGTTTTTATCTTATAATTTAAGTTTTTATATGAGATTGTTCTTTGATATAATATTAAAATCTAGTTGACACAACAACCATGAATTCGAATCTCACCGCTCTAATTTCTATTCGATAAAAATTAAATATAAGATAATATGAACTTACATACAAGTTTTAAGTCCAAATAACTTTCACTTGAAGAAACGTATTAGAAAATAATATAAATTATATTATAAAACTTCACCTAATAATTTAAATTTTTAGTTAAAATGATTATTTAATAAAAATAAATAAATTAGGCTAGGATGAACAATACCCTTCATAATTCTAGTCAGAGCAGTAGGTATGGTCCAATTCATAAATGTGAATGGGCTGCTCAATATATTCAAAAATCATATCAAAACGGACTCTTCTTAGTTTATTGAAAAATGGTTAAATCTCTTTCTGGATATATGCACAACTGAAAAAAGCCCACATATATTAGGAAGAACATCACATATAATTGATGTAAAAATAAACAAATAAATGAAAGAGACGTAATTACCCTGTACAGATTATGTATTGTTCTAGCAACTCAAATGTTCAATGCTAGATGCTGCCATTTCCCCAATCACTAATGCTCTTGCTCGGTTAATCGTTAGCAGGCAGAGATACACATGCTCTTCAAGCTCCTCTACCTGCTTCCTGAACCCAGAATCACTCTTCTTAAGCTCCTTCATCACTTGTAAGGAAAATCTATCCTCTTTTCTCTCCAAACAGAACCGAATCATTGCTTTGTCGTGTTCAACCTCATCTTGAAGCCTCGCAACGAGTCGACTCATCGTGTCAAAATCCCGATTCAATATGTAAGTTCCCTTGGCTGCCACATCAAGTTGCTGTCCGACTTTCCTGAGGATTCGACTTCTCAGAAACTTAAAGCTCAAAAGCTTTTTCTTGAAGCGCTTTAGTGGGAAGCTCAAAATGGCTGGCCCCATAACCAGTGCGGTCAGACTATGTGCTGCTATAACAATGGCTGAAATTGCAATCAAGCCACAAGCTGCTGTCATGCAAATTCCTGAAGCCTTATGGATATATGCAATGAGCTTCATCTTCCGAGCCACATTTCTTCTTTCGGAGTTTAGGTGGTTTAGAACTGAAGAGTACCTGTCGTTAATTAACCTGAAGTCATGCTTGTTAGGGGTGGAAAAAGGATTGGTCTGGACAATGAATGAGTACAGCTCGGAGACAATCAAATTCAATTTATCAGGCGAGTACTCATCGATACTATTCAGCACTGTTTGAATGAATTGGTAACTAGATTGGATCTGGTTTATATTTTTGAGGAGGTGGCTGCAAATATTTGAAGCCTCTGCACTCAGGTCAAAGAAATTGAGCATGAGGGTTTTGAGTTCAGGTTCTTTTGAAAGAAAAGCCGATTCGAGAATTGCAGGTATAGAATCCTGACTCGGTTCCAGGAGAACTTCAGAAAACTTTCTATGGCTGTAAGATGGAAAAGATGGCTCGTTTACAAGTGATTGGGCTTTGGTGAAAAAGTCAGCATAGGACTGGGTTCTTAACGCGCTAAGATACTCCTCGTTGACATTCAAGCTTTTACAGGCATCCCTGAATTCCTTCCCATCTGAAAACCGTAAAAAAAGTGCCAAATTCCATGTAAATCACACAATCGAGAGACAATTAGGAGGCATAGGTACTATTAGCCTGTAGATAGCTCAATTCAAACTTCTATTTTTTAATTTGACAGGCCCTGATCGTTGACAGGCACTACTTTTTCAGCTCCTGGAAAGCTATAAAACGCTATATTTTATTTGACAAGTCAAGTTGGGCAAACAAAAGAATTTCTTTACAGGTTTTTTCAAGTTAAAAAATGATCATCGATTCCAAACTTTTCTATATGTGCTAAAGATTGCAAATTTTTCTCCAGCATGATTGCAAGGCATGTGTTCCCTAATTTCATCACCTTTCCTTACGGCAAACGATGAATTATACTTGATGAGACGTCGTGATATGATCAAACTAACCATAATAAAAAAATGTAAGCAAAAACTAATAATAAAAAATATCCCTTTTCCATTCACGGCTTACATAGCTAGCTAATCTTGTTCCTCAATGAGCTGTTAGTGAATCTTAATATAAAATGAAATATGGAGACATTAATATGGCAGCATACCTTTTCTGTTCTTTGATCTTCTCGATTTGACCCACATCATATGCTTATAAATCTTAGTCTCGGGAGGAGGGATATAGCTTTTGATCACTTTCAAGGAGTAAAAAAATTCACGTCCCCAACTTGAGCTTCTTCAGAAAAACTAGTAATCCGACGAATAATGAAGGATTTTAATGAGTTATATAACAGATTCCTAGGTTGTGTATACCGTGTATGTATCTTTGCTTCACAATGCCTCAAAAAGACATTTGAAAGTGTCGTGTTTCACGTTATCTTTTTTTTTTTTTAAATAAAAATAAAAAAATAAAAAATTAATCGCTCTTATCTAATACAGAAAGCAGGATTTACTTCACCAATTTGTTTGCAGGCTTTGAGGCTAAATTTGCTGAAGAGTTTTCCTCCTGTCAGGAACTTTATCGCAGATACAGACTCTTTTCCCTGTGTTTGCCTTCGCATTTCTTGTCGTTAAATTTTTTATACACGTCTGTAATCTTGTCCTCGTATTGTCATATGGTTTGGCACTTTCCACCTGTTTCTATACAAATATCATGTCCGAAAATTAACAAATATTAATGTCAATGCCATGAATAAAAATACCATTAATAAATTATTATAATAATATTTATTGTTTTTCCATATGTTATTACCAACAAATACAGCGACATGATTCTGTCTTATTTGAAAAAGTCATGTCGGTTATCACCTTGAGAATGATAGTGGAATTAGAAGAATATTTTTTTTGACAAGTATTCCATTGTTAATTCTAAAAAAAATATAAAGTGTTAATATTTCAGAAGAAATTACCGATAATAATTTATTTTCACTAATTTTCATTAAAAAATCCAATAATAATATTAAAGTTATTACCAAAAGCACGACCTCCCTTCTCTTACTCTGCCGTTTTTTTTATTCTTTTCCCTTTTTCTTTGTATATAAAAAATCATTATCCTTGTTTTGGTTTAATTATTAATTATTTTTAAAGATTTGTTAAATGAAGTAAATAAACCTATTTATCGGTAAATTTATTGGTGATTATAAACACTGAGAGGGTATTTTGTCAATATTTTTCTATTTTCCAGTAGTGGAGTACAATGGAAGCTGGTATTAAATTCTTCGTATACAAGTAAAAAAAAAAAAATACTAATAACTTGACACATATATAATAAAAATCAAGGTTAATTGGACCCATACTTGAAAGCAAAGTTCTCAATAAATCATCAAGATCATTAATTACAATTGGCATTTTCTTTCATAGCTGATTATTTATAGTCAAACATATAACTTTATTATAAAAGGATAACATTTCTATATACTAACTCATTAAACACAAAATACATAAATGAAATTCAATAATTTTATTAAAAAAGATTCTCATTCAATAAGACCACTATAATTTTCTTATATATTTTATATATATTGACCTTATATTTATCAATATTTTTTTTTAAATAAAAATACATTATCAACATATTCAATCTCAACAACCATAGGTGCAAATACAATAAGAGTGAGCTAATACCTCAACTCAGAATAATTAAATAGTAAAAAGTTAACTTTCTTACATAAACTTTACAGCTAATATTTCTTAATATATACATGTAAATATATAAATTGATTGAGAATTTGAGTTGCGAACTCTCTTCTTGATCTGGCTTTTAAAAGTAGCAACCTACATGTGGATCGTGTCTAAAAATATATGCATATAAAATAAAATAAAAATTATAGGTGAAAATGCCAGCCAAGGCGAAGCCGTGTAAGCCTTTGAATCCAATAATTAGCTCACGGATTCTCATCTCGGTCATCATTACCGCCAATTACTGGTTGCTTTTAATCATTGGACGGATAAGATCAGGCGGGACCCCTCGCCTAATTAACTTGTTAATTAGTAGACGCATCTTTTTCCATTTCCATCATCGTGAACCTCACTAATTAATAAAGTGGTTCCATTTATTTATTATCCAATTATTAATTATAATATCTTGTTATTGGTATTATATAAAGCTCAACCGGCCAACAAATTATATTCGGTATTTTCAGGTATGCATTATATGAACTTTGTACTTTGGAAGTTGATTTAACTTCATTTTATTCGTTCATGATTAAAATTCGAGATTTTCACTTCAAGAGTTTGATATCCTGAGAGTTATGGAGAAGAGTCATCATGCTCGTTGTATGGTTTGAGTTCCTATTTCGTCTTTTAATTAATAAATAAATTATAGCAAACCAATTCAAGTGAAAATCTCAAATATCATCTTCTTGATTTCTTTTTAATGTAGAATTATTATTATTATTATTGTTGTTACTGCTGCCGCTGTTGCTGTTCTTATTGTTATTGTTGTTCAGGGACAATTGTTCCATGCACGCTAATTAATTGCATGTTTTTTTTACTAAAAAATAAAGTATCATGAGAAATGGAATTAAAAATAAATGACGCAACTGGATTTAAAGAGTAGAAATCAAAATAATGAAAGATATTTAAAAAGAAATGAGTTGTAACAAAAACCCTAATTTATATTTTATTATTGATATTATTCTCTCCTTAATTAAAACATAAATCACAACCTTTTGAATGGACTTCAATTCAATCTTTATAAGTTAGAAATAATAAGATTTTTTATTCAAATAGAAAAATAAAATAAGTTCAAAATTAAGTTAAAAACTTGAAATTTACTAGAAATTTAATAAATCAACCTTTGTTAGGTAAATTTAATTGACATATTATAGAAGAGGGATTGTAGAATCAACAAATATATATATATATATATATATATATATATATATATATATATATATATATATGTATGTATGTATGTATTCGAGGAAATCCTACCTCTTTTAGTTATTTTTTGATGATATAGATTAAACAAATAAAATTTCAGTTATCTTAAACTCTTATAAAATAATCAACATGTCTTGTTTCCTTTTTGAAATCTATAATTTAGATCTCAGATTTTTTATCACCACGTGATGTTTTTTTAAGAGAGCTAACGTTAACATGTGGCTTGTAATCATTGGCCATGACATTGATTACAAACTCGAGAGCGGTTTGATTATTTTTGAGTGCTTCACTAATTTGTAATGAGGAATAAAAGATAGGTGTGCGGGTTTATTTCTCTCCCTCCCTTTACGTGCTCTGTGAAAACAACGGCGGGCTTTTTTTTCGTTTTGAGCAGCCGTAGCCTTTTGCTTGGTGCTTGGGCATTTGATTTCAGGCATGGGAAAAAGGAAAAGTGTTCAGGAAGCAGGGGGCAGCCAAGCTTAATCTCTGCCCTGTCATGGCATGTAATTAATCTAATCTCTGCAATGAAAATCTAATTTAATCGTTTCATATATATGCTCTATGCTAAGATGTACAAGTAATCTCTTAATATTTTATCAAAACCCTCAAAGCGTCACCACTGCAACAAGGTGTGACGCGCACAATAGCATTTGCTGCCCATAAAACCTGCTTATAGATTATAATACAAAGATAATATACTGAAATTGCCATGGCGACTCATAAACGTGAACAGAATCAAAGTAAAGCATACAAGAAGAAGCCTGGAGGTCGTCATCTGTAAATTGTCCGTGACGATTCAGCTTTTTAATGACTTCGTCATTACATAATTAATAACTTGAAACACGTACGTAGATAAATGAGGTCGGTCGGTTATGCAAACCAAAACTATCTTAAAAAACAAGAAGCTGGGTTATTATGCTTTTCATGTTTATAGTTGTAACGTCTAAGAATCCTCCTATCCATTCCCCCCTCCTTAAAATAATAATAAGGGGAATAATAATAATAATAAGAAGAAGAAGAAGAAGAAGCGTTCTCTATAGTGTTGGGCTCAAGCTGTTAAGTCTAGGCCCTCGTGACAAAAAGCGAATCATAGAACGTCGTAAATCCGGGTAGACATCAAATGAAACAGAAAGCCCAAACCGACCCAGCCCAAATAATTCACGGTGTAGAGTAACGGACAGTGATTCTAGCATCAACCACCAATCACTATCAGACACTACCACATTCTCCAAATCATCATGATCAAACGAAATCGGCAGTTCTTCACAGCCATCACAGCCGTCCAACAAAGCAGTAAAAGCAACAGAAAACCCTCCCAGCAACCCCACCCACGCAAATCGGCAAGGGCAACCCCACCCCGTCCGGCAAAATCTCACGCGCTTTATACACGCCTTCATTCTATCCAGTGAGTCTCCCTGATCCCAACAGAATAACAAACTCAAAACCCAAAATCTCCCCAAAACCAAACCCAATAAAAGCAAAACCCCAGATTGAAAGAAAATTTTAAATAATAATAATAATAAATATATAAATAAATTGAAGCTGGAAAATCGGGAGAATAAGAAAAGGTCTCTTCCCCCTCCTGAAATGGCGTCGTCGAAGGTGATGGCGTCGTCGAAACCTAGAAATTCGGGTCTATCTTCAACAACCTCATCTCGATCGCGACGCAGCATTTCTTCTTCCCTTTCTGCTGCTAATACTACAGAAAAACTAGCACATCATTCTACTGACCAATTATTCCAAAGAGAATCAACAATGACAGTAGACGGAATCTTACGTAACGTATACGCCTCTCCATCAACTGAATCGACTCTCCTCGGCGCACAAATAACCCTAATGGAAACTCCTAACCCTCCCCCTCCTCCACAAATCGAGACAAATGATACTATTAATCAGGGTATGAGCGATGTAATTCCACAAGAGACTAGGACTGCGGATGATATATGGAGAGAAATTGTGGCTGGAAGGAAGGAAATGAAGGACGAGCCAGATGAGATGATGACTTTGGAGGATTTTTTGGCTAAGGCGGGGGCTGTGGATGTAGTTGGAGAGGATGGGGATGGCGCGAAGATGTCAGAGCCTGAGAGGTTGAGTGGAGGATTGTATGCGTTTGATCCTGTCCCGCCGAGTGCATTTCAGGTGTTAGATAAGGTGGAAGGCTCCATTGTTGGGTTTGGGAATGGAGTCGATGGTGCTGGTAGTGGTAGTGGTGGTAGTGGAGGAAGAGGGAAGAGAGGGAGGACGGTCATAATGGAACCCTTGGATAGGGCGGCGCAGCAGAGGCAGAGGAGAATGATTAAGAACCGGGAATCAGCTGCTCGATCTAGAGAGAGGAAGCAGGTCAGAGGTTTATATGTGTGTGTGTGTGCGTGTCTGCGTGTGCTTTGTCATGATTGAGTGATGATACCGATTCTACTGATTCAACAATTGTGGTGTTTTATTTGGGTTTTAGGCTTATCAAGTGGAATTGGAGTCACTGGCGGTGAGGTTAGAGGAGGAAAATGAGCAGCTGCTTAAAGAGAAGGTAATTCAACTTGCTTTATTTTCAGCATAATTTGGAATTATGAATTCGGTATTTGTTTTCTTTTTCTTCCTTGTTGTTATAACCTTATTAAATCACAAGTTTCGGTACACATTGATACCTTGGCCCTGCTATTTGGGATACTTTGTTATATTAATTTAGCCTGAGCTTTTAGCTTTGTGGTGATGGAGATAGTAGCTAGCAGTTTGCTGTTCGATTATTGTCTTCAACCCTTTGTTGTGTGAGTTACAGAATAGCAAGACAGAAACTTATGGTGGTGATGTTATTCTATGCTCACTTTAGCCAAGACATAAATTGAATTTGGATTGTCCAAATCATGGGAGCAACGAGAAGAAAAATAACATCAGCAATGCAAGAACCAAAAAGTTATTCAAACCCAGTGGCATAGGGCTGATGCATTGATCAATGATTTTTACTTTATTCACTAAACAAATTAGTCTTAAGACTTGTAATGTAGGTATATTGCTTCTTGTGTCCTGATTATCTGCTGCCATGTCTGATGTATATTGCCTTTTCAGAGCGTGTTTGAAATCCATTATTACTCTTAAAACTTTTCAGAATAGCTTAAGACAATTGAAATGGATTGAAATAAAATTCCCTAGGCATCGTTGTCCATGTCAGACCTTTTGCCCTTTTATACGCAGGATAGCTCTGCTTCATCTAAACATATGTGAATTCAGACTTGTAGATTTAGATAGTATAAAATAAGTTAAACAATATGCAGCCAATTTCCACATTATGTTTGCAGTAGATTGCTCCTATCTCTTTTATTAGCTTAATGTAATGGAGACTTTATATTCTTTTTATGAGCTTAATATTCTATTTACATAGCCTATTTTGTACTCACTGCTTAGTTTGAAGCTGTTTTGCTTATTCCTTACTATGTCTTTATATTCTTATTCCTTTTCCGGTGTCTCCTGGGCTTTATATATCTAATTTGTCAGTATATATTTATTAGAAATTATTATATTAGAAAAGACCCCACTGCCTGATTTCATCAGAGGCATATGGTGATCTAATGCTCTGCATGCCACAAAATTTTTTGATGTGTTTTCTCGTCTAACAAAAGCTGTTCATTATGCAGGAAGAGAGGACCAAGGAAAGGTTTAAGCAGGTACTGATTCTCTTCTGTTACTATATTATCACACTGAAAACACTAAAACCCTGTTATAACACCTTATGAAGTTTGGGAGTATAAGTGAAATGCATTGAACACATAAAAATGGAAATGTGTCAGTAGAGGAAGAAACATTATGAAATGTAACTACTGAAAGACAATGGTTTCACTTGAATTTCTTGTTTAGGATGATAGGTGCTTTAATACATATTGTTTTAAAGGTGTGCTTGACTTTGGTTTTGATTAACCATCATCCAGAGCAGCTTTTCCATAAACTTTGTTTTAGGTGTGTTTCGGTTCTAATAATAATGTTGAAAAGTTAGCAATCTATTGCTTTGAGTTTTGAAAAACCATGGTTCGGGGTTGAGAACTTTGGTTTTGATTAACCATCATCCAGAGCAGTTTTTCCATAAACTTTGTTTTAGGTGTGTTTCGGTTCTAATAATCATGTTGAAAAGTTAGCAATCTATTGCTTTGAGTTTTGAAAAACCATGGTTCGTGGTTGAAAACTATCCCCTTGCAATGGTATGGAATGAAGCGGGACTTCTGTGACTTTGCTAAGGACTTCAATGACATGGTTGTATGTTTGTGCTTGTACTTTTGCAGTATGGATACATCCATATACCCATGCATTGGGTGGTGGGATTATGTATTGTATTTGCGATGATGAGCTATACTTGAAAACTCAAGGGAATAACTAGAAAGTTTTACAATTTAGGAAAGTGGAAAATGAAAGCATCAGAATTTCAAATGAGGAAAAAATGAAAATTGTTGAGAAATGCTTATCAAATCGTTGAGGAGCCAAATTACCTTATGGACTACAAAACTAAAATGTTAGTTGCATTGCAAGATGCTTCATTGAAGAAAGAAATGGAGAAAATGAAGTAATTCATGGTTATGAAAAGGAATTTTTGTAATAGAGGTCTCATTTCTTTAACTATTTTTACACGTCCATTTTGGAATTGCTATAAAGAATCCTTTTTTAACTGCATATCTGGAACCAATTCTCTATTAAAATTGAATCCAATTATCATGTTCAAATTGCATTCTTTGGAAGAGATATTCAATTCATCAACCCCCCCTGTTTCTACCTCCAGTTCTGTCATCACCTCAAATAACCCACAGAATCAAATCCAAACCCTTTGAATAGAAATAGTGATTTCAATTATTGACACTCAAATAGTTCCAGTTGAATTCAGTCCAGAGGGTTCTAAACATGTTGCAAGAGTTTTTGAAAGACTGTTGAAGAAATGGGTTATAGTACGCATTCCTTTGGATAGAATGCAAAATGAAGATATGTGTTTTTTGCTTGAAGGTTTTCAGGTTTTAAATTACTGTATATCAATTGTGAATATTTAATTTGAGCGCTCAGTAGAGACTACTCTATGTAGTAATGGTCCAAGTAGACATATATAGTAGCATGAAATTGTGGAGGAATTTATTCTTAGATGATTCATAGTTTTGACGACTTTGAGCTTCATTAACTATATTTAGAGCCATTGATTCCTTTTCATATCCTTAAAGTGAGCCTTCACAGGAAGAAGACCAATTGAAATTGTTGACTTTTTTTCTTCTTCTACAGCTTATGGAAAAAGTGATTCCTGTTGTTGAGAAGCGAAGGCCACGACGAGTGCTCCGGAGAGTCAACTCCTTGCAGTGGTAGATTGTATGTGCTCGAGGTGATAATTCATATGGTTCTCATACATAGAGGAAAAGGAAAAGGAGCATCCTCCCAAAATTCATTTTCTAGTGGATTAGATTTTGAACCCGATCTTTATTTAGAGCAACCGTGGTTTATTTATGTGGAGATGAAAAAAAAAAGAAAAAGCATTGCAACCTGAATCATAAAGTAAACTCCTTAAAAGCGAATTGGGGGGTAACGATCCAGGGGTAGATAGATGGTAAAAGGCTTTAGTTATTTATGTAGTTAGGAGGTGTTGCTACGCAATGCAGTGCATTGTCACCCTCAATTGCGTTATAGGGGAGCAGAAGTATTAGACTGTATTTATGTGCTGGCAAGTGATGACAGTTGGCCAGAATATATGGTGGTGGCATCTATTTGTAGCACAACTTGTTTTGCTGCAAAATATTTGGTTATGTTTAAATTCCACGTCTTGGATCTCTGACCATAATGGTGCAGGTCTTTGATACGGTATTCCTGGAGTTTTTCTCTTTTCAGGTGTAAATCTTCCGATGGATGGGCTCCGGGAAGAAAGTGTAAATCTCATTAGGGATACAAGGTACGGTTATGATTTTCGGCAACTTTAGATTTTGGATATTAAATGGATATTATAATATTACGTAACGGTGCTAGAAAGGGAAGGAGAACGATGATGCATAAATCCAAGGAGGAATGACGAATCACTCCAATTTTTAGGGGAGTATGATGTTTTTTTTTAAGCTGTTTCTTTTAACACCAATGAGTTTTGGACGCAGTATCTATGAATTTTTTTTTATTTTAAATAGCTGTCCCCAAAAATAATACAGTTGAAAATTTATTGTGGAAGTACCACATTTGGTGCTTGTTTGGCACTGATTTTGAACCGGTGTTTTGCTGAAATTCAAAAGTTTTTTTTATTTTTTTATTTTAAATAAATATATTTTGGTGTTTTTAGATTATGTTGATGTCAAAAATGATTTTTAAAAAATAAAAAAAATATCATTTTAATACATTTCGGCAAAAATAATACAGTTGAAAATTTATTGTGGAAGTACCACATTTGGTGCCTGTTTGGCACTGATTTTGAACCGGTGTTTTGTCGAAATTCAAAAGTTTTTTTTTATTTTTTTATTTTAAATAAATATATTTTGGTGTTTTTAGATTATGTTGATGTCAAAAATGATTTTTAAAAAATAAAAAAATATCATTTTAATACATTTCGGTACAAAAAGTACTTTGAAAAGCAACATCAATAACACTCCCAAACACCCTCTTGGTTGCGTTGTCATGTCATTAACTTTTTGAGATTGCGGCAATAGCCCGGATGTGTTTATCATTAAATTTATAAAAATATTTTTGAATTAAAAAAAAGTTATTTTTAATTTATATTTTAAATTATTTTCTTGATTTGTTTAGATCATTTGTATATGTTCATGTCAAAAATAATATTTAAAAAATAAAAAAAATATTTTAATATATTTATGAATGGAAAATTTTCAAAAGCAATCTCAATTATAATTTTAACAAGGCCTAAAATTTCATTTTTTTTTTGAGGTTTTTGCAAAGTTATCAATATCATTTAAGTTGTTTTGATTTTTATTGAAATAGAATGTTTTGGTTTCTGAGTGTTTTGGTGTGCAATTTCGGTATTGTGCTATATATATATTAAGTATATTAATTCAAAAAACTTTAGTTCAAATTCAAAAATAAAATTATTTAGAATTATGTAATATAATATAAAAAAACACAATAAATAATTTTTCTGAATAAAATTATAGATATATATAATATTATAAGAATGTCATTATCAATCTTGTAAAGTCATTTTATTATTTGATTTATCTAAAATTTTAATATAATATATATAAATATGTTAAGAGACTCATAAAATTTTATCTTAATATAACTGTGAGATTAAAAAATATGATTAATATTATAAAATTATTCATTATTTAAAAAAAAATATAATTTAGTTGAAATGGAATAGACAGAATAAAACTGGTATGTTTCAATCGATATTTGGTTAAAAAATCTGAAACAAAATGGAATTTAAATTGAAATAAAAATAATTTTGTTTTGTTTTATTTTTTTAACTAGTACAAAATATTTTGACCATTCTTATTCAAACCAAATGAAATTGACAACTATTGGTTTTTGGTGTCATTGTTGTGATATCTAAAATTTGAAATTATATAATTGAAATCATATTTTGAAATAGTGTTTGATAGAAGCGGGTTCTAAATGTAACTTTTTAAGAAAAAATATCTTATTTTTAATTGAGTAGTTAATGTAGTTTGTTTTAAACTTTAATTTTTATGTATTGATTATTTTGAAAACTATTTTTTATTCTCATTAGAAAAATTGTGATTTAACATTTTCTCCATTGAAATGTAGATAATGCAATTTCAAACTCCAGTGAGCGTTAAGAAACCTATTTAATTTATATATTTGTAAAATTAAATTTTGTTAATATGCAAAAAAAAATGTTAATATAGTATGTTCTCATAAACTCATTTAATTTATATTAAATAAAATAACTAAATTAGAAACTAAAGAAATCATTATAGCCCTTCAAGTATTTGTTTTATTCATCACTATAGAGTAATGATTATTTCGTCTTCCCATGGGAAAATGCATGCCTTTAGATCAAGTTTATTTTGATATTTTTAAAATGTGTATTAATCATTAATGATTTCTTTTCAAGGTTTAAGTTTATTCAGTGTTTTAAACTAATATTAAAGTAATTAAAATACTTTTAAGAGTAAAAAATAATAATAAATGGTCTTAAATAAAGATATTAAGGTGTTCTTGTTTTTTTCACGTAATGAAATTACACAAGTATCCATGAATGCAAGATATTGAATTCATTATAACTGGAGGTATTGAGGTGATTGGGTGGGGGAAAGGTAAATTTTAATAGCTTGGTATAATGTATTTTTGTATAAATAATTCATAGGGTGACCCTATAGTTGGGTAACATGGTAATCTAAGCGAGTCCTGATTTATTGTTTTCTTAATTAATACAATATTATATTGATTGTCAGGATATAAATCTTTTTTTTTCTTATATTTCTTCTTCTCTCTCTCTCTCTCTCTCTCTTTGTTTTTTTTTTTTTTATCTTGCTGTGTTTCTACCTTTACTATTACCAGCTATCATGTTATTGCCTTTTCTCATTTTTTTTTGTTGGGTAAACAATTTCTTTTATTAATTGTGTTGTTTTTATCAACAATTAATTCATGGAAAGTAAGAAATGATTTGATATTTTTTTATTGTAAACAAATGTTTGGAAACCTTTAAGATCAAGGGTGAATTTTAGACTCCAAATAAAATTCATATATTTTATTTATTATAAACCAAAACACTAAAGATTTTTATCCCATACATCTTTTTTTTATCACTCACAACTTTTCATTTCCTAACCTGAAGACCTTTGTATTGTTTTTATTTTTTAGAATGTAAACACTTCACTAAGTCTTGATTATTATTATTTTTTGTTAACAATAAATTCAACCAATGATATTTCTAGTCTTGATTTTGTTGTTTTCAAAGTAACAATACATGATTTATTGTTTTGGGTCATTTCATTATGTATATAAATTAAGAAAACATGTGTGATTTCATGTTGCCTTTTGCATGAAATTTCTCATTTTAACTAGCAATTATAATGCACCAACTTTTATAGTTGTGTATAAGATAATTTAGAATGTTAGCAAATGTTCAATTGCCATTTATGATTGGATAAAAATAAGAAGATTATTTGATGTTTTTTAGAAGATATAAAAATTGTATAATCTCATGTTAATCAAAAAATAATCTTGAATCAAGTTAACTTGGGTCAGCCTAGGAAAACTTGGCTTACCGGGGACCTAACCACTTAGTTATGTCAACCTAAAACCAAGTTTAATAACTATAGTTATAAGAAAAGGTTGTGATTAGGTTAGTGGGTGATGCACGTGATTATCGGATTTGCAAAATTTTAAATTTTTTATAAAAGACTTAAAATAATACTATATTATCCAACAATGAAATTGCAATTTATAGAAGAATACGGCAATTAAAAGGAGATTAAAACGAAAAGGATATCCTATCCTGAACTATTTCAATCAATATCAATACCAAATATAACATTAAGAGATATAACCATGAATTTTAATAAAAGCACTTTCAAAATAAGGTTGCAATATACTATTATGGTGATAGTTGATAATTGACACTTTGGTTTATAGCTCAAGAAATAACTCAAATATTATTTGATTATTTTTATATGTTTTAGTGATTACCCACTAAAATTATTAAAATATAAGGATAAAAAATTTATTTCAAAGGGTTTAATATATTTTAAGTTCTTGGTGATTTCATCTTATCATTCACAAACTTATGGCTAAAGTAAAAAAAAAAGAAGTCAATGTTTGGAGACTTACTTGAGATGCATGATAATTTACAATGGAATAAAAAAGCACATATAGTTGTTTTTGGCTTAATGATGATATATTCTATTATAAATATGAGTCTATTATAAATATTCTTTGCCGAAAAAGAAATTGACCATATAACTTCAGTAAAACAAATGATTTTGTTTATGGATGATAAGGAGATTAAAAATGCATTTGGCTTAAAAAATAATAAATTTAATTCGTTTAAAATGTTTTATATTAGTTTTTTATAGTAATATTTTTTTAAATCTAAATAAATTATTTTCATATATTTATTTAAAAAAACATTTATAAAAAAACAAAGTTTTTGTATGTAGTTGGGGTACTGTTACTTTTGTCTTCTAGCCCCTGTCATTGCATTTTTCAACTCTTTTAATGTTCGATTTGGCGACATCGAGATTACAATAAATAACAAGTCTTCGCAATCGGCCTCTTATTTTACGGTTCCATTCACTATAATTAAGCTTTTAAAAGACCAAAGCGGGGGCTCCTTTTGCCCTTCTCTCTCTCTCTCTCTCTGCCCTTCTCTCTCTTCTTTCCACGGAAAAAATAATGAGTTTAGGTCCCCGTTTGTTTCTCAGAATTCATTTTTCAGAAAATTACTTTCCAAATTTTCCTATATTTGTTTGTCTTCTGGAAAGTTGGTCAACGGAAAATACTTTCCAGTCAAAGAAGAATTTGGCTTGGTTTTCAGTAAAGTATTTTCCAGAAAATTTGGGAGGAAAACACTTTCCGGAAGTTGTGAAAAATTTAGAAATGTCATTATTTGCTGATTATATCAAATTTGATTCTCAAACTTTTGATTGCTATATATAATTTGTTTTGAATATATATTTTTCAATTTCATCTCTTAAAATTTAATTTTTATATTAATTTTGGTTCTTATTTTTATAATTGCTATTTGCTTTTTTCTTATCATTTTTTTATTGAAATTTTTTATCTATCAAATTTGGTCCTCATTTTTTTTTTGTTACTTATTTTATTTGAAATAATTTATGAAATGTTAATTATTATTATTTTAATTTATTCACCTTTTATTTTTTTTTAATTTTTTTTTAGATTTGATCTCTATTATTTTGATTATTATTTATTTTATTTGAGATAATTTATGAAATTATATTTTTTTTCAATTTCATTCTCATTTAACTTTTTAATTTGTAAGATTTGTTCCTCATTATTTTAATAAACTTGAAAAAAAAATTAATTTATTAATAAATTATTTTCCAGATCATTTTCCATAACATAAACAAACACTGGAAAGTGTTTTCCAGTTCATTTTCCATAACACTGCCAAACATCGGAATTCACTTTCTAGGAATTCACTTTCCAGGAATTCATTTTCCCCGGAATTCACTTTCCAAAAGAAAACTACTTTCTAGCAAACAAACGGGGCCTAGGTCTTCTTCCACGGAATATGTAATGACTTTAGGTCTTCTTTTCTTTTTATCTATATCTTAATTAATTTTATGTATTTTAACAATTATTATATTAGCATTCATTAAATTTGAAACTATAAAATAAATAAATAATTTTTTTAATCCTAAACTCTTACCAATGAGACTACCTACTAGATTATTAAGATTATCTCACTTAAAAATTTAAGTTTGTAGGTGAGAGTTCAGAATATGATTTATATTATTCTTTAACATACAACTTAAAGTGAAAACCTTTTAAGTTTAAACCTTACACATGTTCATATTATTATTAATAGTTTAAAAGTTAAAATTTTCATTTTTGATTAAAATAAAATTTAAATTCTTTTTTTAAATATTCAATTACAGCTAAGAGTTATTTATAATAAACATATTTATATCTGATTAATTTAAAGATCAAGAATAAAATGTAATGATTATATCAAACTTAAATATAAACATTAGAGCCGCATCAAGCATGCTCACATTGTTTAGCGATTTTGTTTTAATAAATATATTTTTATTAAAATAATAAATATATTTTTGGTATCAATATATCAAAAAATATAAGAAAATAATTTTAAAAATTAATTAAAATAAATATTTTTAAAATACAAAAACAAACAACTTAGTATGAAACATGATACTTTTCTCAATGGATTACAGAATCTCTGACTATACAAGTTAAATTATTTTTTAAACAGAACAATTTACAGGTTAAAATCAACCAAAGTGAAAGAAAGATTTTATAAAAGAAAGTGAATGAGATTCCTCACCTCCCAAGAAAAGAGAATAACATTACTCTGAAGAAGTGATTATAGGCTTCGTAGCAATTGACTGCATAGCGCTGGAATCACAGAGCTAATCATTTTAGAATAATAATCTCCATCTTTTTCTACAAGACCACCCACGTATAATTAATTCCCTCTGCTTTTCTTCTTACAAAGTTCTTCCACAAACTAAATCATACCACATTTTACTGTATAAAAAAACAAAACACACACCCCCACAGTCTCCGATATCCATGCCTGTCATCCATTCAGAAAAACCCCACATCAAAAGCCAGTGTTTACCTGTCTCTCCCGACCCACTTTCTCCCAGACGCAGTTTCTTCCTTCTCTCAAATCTCTCTTCTGTTGTTTGATCATTGATGAGCCAGAGGGCCAAAGAGCTAATGAAGATTTTTTCCGTGCTTCTGTTTCTGCTATCTGTTCTCTCTCTGCTCTCGCAACCTTCTGACTCCACAACAATACTAGTTGATGGTTTTTCAGAGTGGAGAGACCCCATTGTTTATATTGGAGACTCCATCAGTGAGCACTTGAAAACCCACCTTTTTTTTTTATTTTTTTGTTTTGTTTTTGGTGCTACAAATTGATATCATTACGCTCTGTTTTTATTTTATTTTACTGGCTTCTCTCAGTTTTCAAGCACAAGTATCGCTACTACCTGTATATTTTCCAGAACCAAAGAGCCTTCAGCCTCTGCAACTTCACTCAAGCTACACTTCTCACCAAGCCCAATTCCACCTCCTACACGGTATCTCTTCTCTCCCTCTCTCTCGGTTAGAGTTTCAATAATGTACAGAATCCCATGTTCTTATACATGCATGTTAGGCTGCTATAAGAAATGTCTCAAAATTCCGATGACAGCAATCACCGATTTCTTAAAAAAGTTATGATCTTTTCCCTTCCCCCCCTTCCTAATTCAGACTATAAAATGTGCTGACCATTTTTCATGTTCAAAATGCAAATAACTAAAGTGGCACCCATCACGCCCTGGTTTCTTCTACTTCACATTCAACAACGGCTCCCTCAAATTCTGCAGTCAAGATTCACAAAAACTCTCCATTAAAGTCTCTCCACCACCGCCACCAGAACAAATCCCTCCAATGGCGTCACCTCTAGTTCCAGGCGACATTATGGCATCTTCCCCTGCGTGGCCTTACCTTCCTCGAGATGAAACAGCCTCTTCTCCTGCTCCTGAACCTAGCGGTGGCGCTGCGAGCTCTCCAATGGAAACAGTGCCAGCATCACTGCCAGATAAAAGTGGCGGTAGTGGCATGCCTTTCATTAATAGTAATCCTGCTGTTCCTTTGCCGACTGGTGAAATTGATTCTGCGACTATTAGGCCATTGCCCACCTCCGGCCATCATCAACCGGTATATTCCTTTTCTCCTTTCACATCTATCGTAAAAATTACATATTTTATTTTATTAGAATTGTGAGGAATAATTTTAGTTTATCATAACAAAAATCATATAAAATATGTAAGAAATACTAGAGTACATATAATTTCGAATTTATAATATACAAAATAAAATTTAAAACAATTATATATATATATATATATATATATATATATATCAAATTTATAATAAAATATTAATGATTAAATTAAAATAAAGAATAATACTTACTTATTAAAGTATTTTAAAGTAACGTTGATTTTTTTTTTTTAAAAAAAAATTTATTGTTTATCATTTACGTAACTAGGATATCTGCAATATCTTCCTCAAGATTCTAACACCATCATATTAGTTTAAATGCATTTTTAAACAAGGTTTTAAATCAAAATAGAAAAACTTAAATATCTCTCAATAAATTATTATCCTAAGCTTTAGATCCGAGAGAGAAAAAAAAATGAAAATATAAAAGAAAATGAAAACAAGGTTTGTGGTGAGAAAATTATGGGAAAAAATTAAAAATTCTAAGTTAGAAATCCTTTTCCATATTTTTTATAATGGATTTTGGAAACTAAAAGATTAAAGAATTAATTTTAATATTATTAATATTTAATTAGCCACCATAAATTAAGAATTAAATCAAGAAAAAAATAAAAGCTCTTTCAAATTATATTTTTATCCATCATAATTTATTTAAATCATAAAATTTTAAATAAACTTAAAATAACATCTACTTAAATAAATTTGTAGACTTCTTTATTAATTTGAGAGCATATCATTTTTTACATTTTCTATGCATTACTGAGATAACTTCTTCTTCTTTTTTAACAAAAAAAAAAGCCCAATATTTTTTTTCTATAAAAAAGATAAATTCAAACCAATTCTTAACTTTCATCACAACAATTAACCTACTAATATTAGTAAATACTCGAGCAGTAAACTGTCTTTCATTTTATTTTATTTTATTTTATTATATTTTAAAAAAGAAAAAGTGAAAAGAACAATGGGTGCGGAGTGTAGAATGGTGGACTGGTCTTGACTCTTGATGGGGGTGTTCTTTTTGGTTTTGGGTGGAAATGCAGGTGGCGGTGGGGTTACTTGGATTTCACCTGCCGCCTCTAATCTGTGGTGTTTTGCTGCCGCGGTTGCTGTGAAACAGAGGAGGGACAGAGCGATTCGACGCAAGTAGTGTAAAAATATCGGTTTTGAGGAGGAAATATAATATTTAGTTAAAGATGATGGTGATGATTATGCCATGTTTTGTGATGACCCTACTTTGGAATCGTTTCCGGCTTTTGCTTTCCGACATGCAACCGACTGTATTCCACTCCTTTTTCTTTCCCTCTATATTTCCTCAATTTGAACGGAGTTTCTGTTTGGGAGATGAGAAAACAGAGAGGGAAGATAATATAATTTCCCTCCTTCTTGTTTGGATGGGGCCGGAAAGGAAGAGAAGAAAATGATGCCAAACATGGAGAGCCAACATGTTTTCATAATTAAAGTAACGAGTAAGGTAAAGGAATAGGGATGAACTGCTAAATTAAACACACCAATTTTTGAGAGATTACCTGTTGAGAGATCTCAACCAAAACAATGGGACCGCATGATGTTTTTTGTTTTACCTATTTACTAAATCATGTGTTAAATATAAATCCCTTTACACTGAATTTGTGTAATAATTTCTTTTATTACAGAATGGCTTTTCCTAAAACGGAGAGTTTTGCCCTAGTGAGTTGAAACTTCTTGCTACGAGCGTATTCACTTATTATTATCTTTAGAGTTTTCTCTATAGATATATGAAATTCTCAACTGTATAGTTGGAGGGAGGTTTTTGACTCAAGTTAGTTCATAGAAATAATTTTGGGCTTTGAGCCCAATAAGACAGCCATGTTCACTAAGTTCTGGGCTTCGACACAATCATTTTGAGATCCAATTTCGATTGCGTGCAAATTCAATGCTGGCACACAAAACAACGTTGTGATATGACTTCCTAGAAGTAGAAGTCAGCATGTCACCCCCGTTAAGTTGTCAAAATTATAATTTTGACACAATATGAAAAGATTTTTTGAAATTTAAATCGGAAGTAAAATTGTATCTGAATTTATCCGTATAAAAATCATAAAATTATAATTAAAATCATGTAAGTAAAAAAGTATTTTATTTGCTACATAACTCTGCGTGAGTCACCGTCTCTTCCAATTTGTAAAAGGAAAAAAAACACACATGAAACAAAACCACAACACAAAATCAATTTTTTTTCCTTTGTTGCTTTCAAGTTCTCTTCTCATGCCTCCACAATTAAACTTCATAACATGAGGGAACAGAGATATGCAATTATTTTTGCTCAAGTAGAAATAATAAAAACCTCTAAAACTCTCCAAAATTTGTTAAATTCCAGGCCGATTTGCATTAAATTTAAATTATATTATAAAATAAATTAATTTTAATACAGTGAATTTGATGATTCAAATATTTTTTTATTTTTTTATTGATGATAATAATTTTATACTAATAATTTTATTTAAACCTGTAAAAAATTAAATTTATATTAATTTAAAATTCATATATTTCATTGGAAATACATGCTACATATAAATATTGTATAAATTTATTAATTTATTTAGATTTATAGAATAATAAAAAAATTTGATATTCATAATATTTTTTTTTGTATACAAAAAAATATAGTTGTTATCGCAGAGAAGTAAGTGGCTTACTAATATAATAAAGCGCCGTTAACTTCCCGCCAAGTTGAAAACACACATGAAAAGCAAACGGTTTTAACTGCTCGTAACAGATTATGGCAATTCGATACGAGGAAGCAATGAATATGTGCTTTTCTTATGCGCACACTTCAAAACCACCATTCATTTCTTCTTTTGCTTCGTTGAAATGCATTGCATGTTTCAGCATTGGCTATTAATTCTATCTCAGTTTTATTTTTGAAAAAAATAATAATCTGAACGAGCCATGGAGTTAGAACTGGGACTCAAGATCACCCATAATAGAGATGATATCACTTCCTTCACCGAACTTCGGGTTGCTAAAGACCATGCCGGTCCTCTCTTCTTGTCTAGAGAAACCGAGACCGAGTTCAGCCTTGTTGCGTATCTCACAGGTAATCAATGTTAACACCTCCGATTCTTGTTGCTCTTATTGATGTTGTGATCATGCTCAATATTGTGATTAGAATTTGAAAAGTTGCAGGTTTCAGAAAGGAGAATATTGACATCAAGATTAGTGAAGATGGTAATCAGATCACGATTAGTGGGAAGAAGCCAGTTCAGGAGCTGGTGTTGATAGGGTTGATCATGCACAAGAAAGAGGTTGAGTTGAGGGTATTCAGCAAGGCTTTTCGAATTCCTCATGGTGTCATTTTGGATAAAATAAAGGCAAAATTCAATGACGAAGATTTGACTTTGACGATCACTCTGCCGAAATTAGTGAAAGGAATTCGTGGTGTTGGGATCGAGGAAGTGAAGGAAGAGGAGGTCGATAAAGGGAGAGGTGAGGAAGCTACCGAAGGAGAGTGCAGGGAGCCCGGGATGAAGGTCGAAGAAATTGGCCAAGCTGTGCCGAAGGAGATGAATATAGGCGAAGCTGAAACAACAAGAGCAGTAGCTCCCGAGCTTTCAAGGAAAGAAAAAGATGATGAAGCAGTGAAGGAAGAAGGCATGGAGCCCGAGAAGAGAACAAATGAAGAAACTGCTCAGGTTAAGGAGCAGGCAATTCATCAAGGACAATTCAAAGAAGTAGAAGAGGTAGCTGATCACATGTCCCGTGAAAGTGGCAATATTAAAGAGCTCATAAGGGAAAAATCTGCAGAGCCAAATATTAAAAGCAGGGAAGAAAGTGAAAAGTTCGTGGAACAGAAGGTTGATGCAGGTGAAATAGTGCCTGAAAGAGTTGGAGATACGACGTTACAAAAGAAACCTGAGCCTAAAGATCAAAGCGAATTAGAGGAAGCCATTGTTGAAAATTCAGAGCCTCCTGCTACTGCTACCACAGCTACATATCAGGAAACAGAAATCAAGGACCCTAGGCAGGTTAAGCCAGAGAGAGAGATTGAGCACCAGGAGCCAAAAGAGCCGAATCTAGCTGAAGAAACTGAAAGAAAGGAGCTTCCTGGATTGATAGAGCAGGGGAAGAAACAGGAAGCTCCGAAGGCCAAGAGCGAGGGTGAAGAACCATTGCCAGAACATCCAGAGCGCAATGAGTTGCTACAAGCTTTCAAGGATCAAGGGACTAAACAACCAGAAACGTCAAACCAATCATCATCTCAAGCTAATCTTGAACATGATGCAGAAGAAAATCATCCAGTCAGGGCTGAAATAGCACAAGAATCAGTAAAGATGGAAACAGAAACGAATGTTCAAGAGCCATCGATACCTCGACCTGATCAAGAGAAAAAGCTGGAAGATAAATCAAGAAATGATGAAGCCCAGGAAATCAACGAAGCAACAGCTGATGATATTGTAGAAGAGCTTGAAATGGTAGAGTTACAGAAACAGAAAGATCTAGTTGAAGGAGCAAGAAATAGAAAGAATTCTGTTTCGAGAGGAACCAAGTTAGTTCCTCCTCTTGTTGCAGGGTCGGCCATTCTTGTCTCTATCATAGTGTTTGTCATTAGTTGGATTAGAGCTAAGAAAAGATGAATTATATGTAACCAACTGGGCTTTACTTGCTTTGTTATTGCTGACAGCAATAAAATGGAGTTCATCAAAATAATCAATCCGCTATAGAACGAGTTGAGGTTTGACATGCGTATTAACATGCCATTGGAGCACATCATATTCGCGCATATACTGTTCTTATTATTTCAGAATTACAACTAGAAAACTCAGATATGGTGGCTAATTGCTATAACACGTAAGCATATTAACCACCTTTACACATCAAGTTGAGACTAGCCTAATTATTGACTTAAAAATCTCAAAGACCACATTATATTTCCCTGATAAAGTAAATCTAATTCAAAGATACTGATACTGCAATGAAATGAAGGTGTGCTATTTTGTTAGGACAAGAACATCTACGGCCAACCACTGCACGGATATTCTTGGTCGCGAAGAACGTAGGTTTTTTCTGTGATTGTGATTCAACCTTACCGGAGGCAAATTTTTGAATTCTCGTCCAATATATAGAAATCACTTCATGTTCTAGCAACCAATTTCGGGAAATAAAATTACTTTGAACATACAGCAAGCAGGCTGAAACTTAAAACATAATGATCACGAAGGATGTTGTTAAGCATGCATTCCTAATAAGATAGCTTTTCACGAGACCCCTGATTTCAGCCATCGACCAATAATGAACTAAATATTCAGTTGAATCAACTGGAAAGTGAAGGTATTTTTCTACCAGTTTGACAATCCCTTTACACATTCAGCAGTGGTTTTGAGAGTTCATGTTTTTATTTCGTGATTTCCAGCTCTCCATTCAGCAGGGAGCTACAAGGGTAATAAATGACAAAAAAAATAGCAATTATATTTTACTTACAGATCATATCATCCAGAGAAACGAAATTAATAGAAGTAAATCAACTGAATTCTCCTGGTTAATTGGGAGAGACAAGCCTCCACAGAAACAATTCACACCATGCGCTAGATATATCATGTGTGGTGGCTGTGTTTTTAAGTTTATTAGGCCCATGAGGAGCCCGGACACGCTGTGCATCACAAGATGACATGTTCAATGTTCATTATAACCTGTACAAGATTTAAAGAAGGACCATTAGTCGAATAACTTGAAAAGAGCGCCTCTTTTGTGCTGTTGCAAGGACCAGTATCGTGGCGGCATCTCCACTATTTTTTCTAGTTGGTATGTAATTGTCTAATCTGCTCTCTTCAGGATGTAATGTTTCACCAACTATGCCCGTGCTACTTAAATAACTAAATAAATAAATAAGAGGGCAGTGATGGGTTGCTCAAGAAAAATTTCCTTTAACTCGATGAAGTGTATTCCTCAATGGACATGGAGCTATAACCTTTTTGTGTAGAGCAGTGTTCTTGTTTTGCAATATTAACTGGAAAGAACATTTTTTTCTTGCAAAGGACGGAATATGGAACACGTTAGAAGACAAGAAGGGATAAAAGCATATGAGATGTGCAATGAGAGCTTTCGTAGTCAAACAATTCAGAAACTCTTAAGAGTGAAGCAAAGCATCACCAGCTGGTGGTTAAACATAGATTGGGGGGGCTGATACCTAAATTGGAATTCTTATTCTGCACATAAAATCTACTCCATGTACAATTGTATACCCATTAATAACCTAAAAAAATAGAATCTCATCAGAGAGTATTAAAAGTGAGAGTAACATTTCTGTTTTAGAAAGTCTTAGAATGCCTTTTATTCTAGACAAACAAATTTCTGAAATTCTATTTTGGATGCAAAATGTTTATGGGGTCAAAATGCTAGCAGTTTCAAGGACTCGAGATCAGACTGAATCAAAGTCAACCACAAAAGCAGATGCCACCAACTAGTTGCTCCAAGATATTATGACAAGATATTGAGCTATTCTGCAAATTGCAAGAAGAACAATATAAAAATCAGCCTCAGAAGTTCATATGGCAGCAAATCAAAGTCAAATGAACCTCTGAACTAATAGAAAAGCTAGAAACTTGACCTAAACATGTAAGACCCACTAACTAATAGAAAGCTAGAAACTTGACCTAAACATGTAAGACCCACTAACTAATAGAAAGCTAGAAACTTGACCTAAACATGTAAGACCCACCTCTGTGATAATGAAAGCAGAAGCTCCAATATCCAGCAGTAATTTATTGGTGGTCAGAAATTAATCAAGTCAAAAGAAAACATGGAAATGAAATTCTTTGTTTGCTCTAAACAAAATAATGAAATTGCCGAAATTACTATATATAAGAAAAATGAAGATGCATAAAAAGGAGGATGAAAAAGATCCTATCCCTGTCCTCATCCACGGAAACAATAATTGTAAGTTGAGATATGGGCAAATGCTGACATATTTGATGAATGTTCAACTAGTTCATCAATAGATGCAACATTCCCCAGTTGAATACTTGATAGAAGATCGGGTGAGGCAGGCAGGATATCTTGTGAGTTCAATTGTCCATATTACAATGTCAAGAGGTCAACAAGGTTGTGCAGGGGTGGGGTGGGGGGATGGATAAAAAGGACTACCTGCAGGCTCCATAGAACTTAGATATGAAAACAGAAAATCTCAACACATTAACAAGTACAGATGTAATTTCTTTATATATCAACATCCAGCTATACCAATTCTCCAAGGAGATCAAATCGAGATAAATATAATTATTGTTAGCTAGTAATGACCAAAGATCATAACTTGAGCAATTCTGTCTCACCTCTTCCATTACACAAAAAAGGATATGTATACCATTAACAAAAAGCAAATCAAAATCAAGAACAGAAAATCAGCTACAACAAGAAGATGCATTTTCTAACGAGAAAAAATAGATTACACATATAGCAGAAAAGCTGTAGATCAGCAGCCATGTACTGCAAACATTTGACCCGTTTTCCATATCCTATATTTCTTTACACAACATATATCTTGCCCCATAAATACAAGAAATTTTTCCTATCCTTACCCATTTATTTTCAAACCATGTCTCATAATCATTCTCCATACCTTCATCTGCCAAATCACAAATGGTCCATCACTCAAAACATTACTCGTGATTAGGCCTTCCCAAGGAATCAAGCCCTTCAGTCCGGCTACGAACAATCCTATGAAACACCTCTCTCACTTGTCTTTCCAAAGGATCCAACCCCTCCTTCAAAGCCTCACAAACATTTGCCAGTTCCCTCACTTTTTGCCTCGCCTCTCCTTCCTTTTCCTCTGTTAATGGAAACTTATCCCAGTCCGTCAACTCGCTCATGACCCTCGTACACTTATCCATCTGGTAAAGCTCTCTCAACAACCCACAAGCATTCCTCCTATCCCTTTTACGCGACTCCTCCAAGATCCTCTCGTGCAACGACAAGACCGATTGAGCCCACGGGAACTGCCGAGGAATGGAAAAATGTACTTGCAATCCTCTGTCCTGGCACGGAATCGCAGCCACAAGTGCCCAGGTTACAAAAAGCAAAATCGTATTCATAGAATAAACAGCCACCGCAATTCCATGAGTAGCCACGCCTTCATTTCCTCGTGGCACAACCAAATTATTCCCAATTGCCTGCAGCTGCCTGGCTGCAGACCACGACCGCGACACGCTCCACGACAACGATCTAAAATGCCCGAGATTCCTATGATGCTGATCTCTGGACAATGCTTGTTGTCTTCCAAAGGACCGGTTTCTATGAGCCAAATTAGATACAGTCGAATCCTTCTCGTCTAACATAGAAATTGACAAATCAATCAAAGCTTTCTTGGCACGACGAAACTGACCCTCACCATACAATCTTTGATCATCCAAAGCACACAAAACAATCTCCAAAAGTTTCTTCCACTCCCTGATCTGCTCAATTCCATCACGAATCGCGTTACAGACATCCAAAGCCTTGACAGTCCGTTCAAAATAATCCTGAACTAACCGGTCCAACGGCGGTTTATGGACCAACGACTTGTGATTGAACAAAATCACTCTAAACTCCTCCTGACAACAGAGGAAAGAATCGAGAAGTTTCCGGATCCAAGCTAATGAAAGGAAACGATCAGGTCCGTCCCATGATAACACATCAAAACGGTCGGTAACTTGTTTCTGAAAGGCCTCGAGTTCGACCTCAAGGGTTGGGGTTGTGTGAGGAGAGTCCATAGAATGGACCTCGCGTCGGAGACCTAAAATAGAATGTCCAGGTGATGCCGAGGAGCTTCGATAGTCTGTAGCAGGCATTATCACATTAAAAATGATTAACGATAGGTGGAGAGTGATTTTTGAGGGCGCGAGGAGGAGGAGGAGGAGGTCTGCGAGGTTTGATGGCTGTGACTGAGAGAAACCCTAGGAGCGAGGGTTATATATATTGGGAAAGAAACGGACCGCGTTTCATGGTTGTTGGAATTAGAAAGGTCTAATTAAACGACATGGTTTTCTTCAATAAAAAATCAACGTTGTCTTAAATTGAGGATTTTATGTCTCACCTTTTCTAATATTATTCTTTCCTTGTGGTAAGTATGGTTCGGAGATTCTTACATGAACTGCACACGCAGTGTACACGCCTTTAGCGACTTAGTTAAATTTGCAATTGTTTTTTTGTTTTCTTAATATATCTTTCAAAATTAATTTTTATTTTAAAATAATCTATTATATATAAATGATTTAAAAATACCAAAAAAATACAAAAATAAATATTTTACTGTTTTAATTAGGGATTCCGGATTCGAATATCTTGAACCGAGCCGTTTTACCTTATGATGTGACAGGTTGTCTGTATTACGTGGCTTGATTTGAAAAGGAGGAGATGAAAGGGTGTGGTGTAATGTCTGCCACGTGATGGGTTCCGGGGAGGGAATGTAGAAGACCTAGAGAGGGGGGAGTGTACACGTGGACGTTACAGCGGGGTCTTCGTTGGCGCGTAAGAGGGGGGGACTTAGTCTGTTACTGCTTCCAGAAGTGAGCGATTGGCGTGTATTGTTTTTTGAACCTTTAGGACGCAATCTGTCCTGCTAAACCATGTCACTTAGCTTTTATTTATTTTGCCATATTATTTTTTAAAGTTTTTTTATTTATAAATATATTAAAATATTTTTTTATGTTTCGAAAAATTATTTCTAATATTAATATATAAAAATAATCTAAAAATATATATATAAAAAATTAAAATATATTTTTTAATTTTTTTAAAATATTTTTGAAATATTATGCCAAATATATTGTAAAAATCATATCACTAACCCGTTATTAGCAAGTTTATTATCTGTTGATTTTAAATAGTTTTAAGATTATCCATTCACCTGTCATATGGCTTGGCAGTGAATTAACATAAAAATTGTGTTTGTTTTTGGAATCTAATTGTCCTTTTTTAAAAATAAATAAATAAATAAATATTGTGTGTGTATTCTTGAATCATATGAAAAATAATATTTTAAAAATAAAAATATATATTATTTATGTTGTGTGTGTGTGTGTAAGATGATTGGAAAATGGGAGGCACGGGGATAGATGATAGGGTATTAAATTAATGCGGGATTATGAGAATCCCTTGTTTTGCACTAAATGATACCCCGTAAGGACGCTTTTGATGCGTGCTTTAAACGCGCTTTGTTATTTCAAGTGTAAAATAATGGAAAGAGAGAATATATTATAGGTTCTTTTAATAGATTTAATGTTATCAAAAAAATTGATGATTTATAAAGGGACCAATATCAACCATTGAAATTTTAAGTTTTTAGTAGATCTTGGCCTTCATGATGCTACGTTTAATATTAAAAAATATGAAAACTTTAATATATTTCTTAATATAAAAGTATTAGTAATGATTGCATATTGAGTATTTTTTTTTAAAAAAAAAGAGATAATGACATATCAAATAACACCATTTTTATTTTAAATAAAAATATTAGAATAATAATATATCAAATTAACTCAAACTAACCATGAATAACATGTGAAACCTATGATCTAATTCATATGACATTGGAGTGTTGTTAAAAAATCTTAATAATAACAAGTTACATGAGTATTGGTTGACAACAAAAATACATGGAGTCCTTGATGATATCTATTATTAGCTTATTGGCTAAATTTTTTAGATTGTATAACTGTGCATGTATTTGATTTATATGCAAGAAGTTATGTATGCTTTAGTTTTTAAGCTTTTTAATAGTTTGTTTGTATTCCTAGAATTTTAAAAAAAATATGTGTTGGTTATTATTTATCTAGTTATTTCTCAAAGTCTTTTTTCGTCTTATTTGCCACACCCTTACTAGAGCGTGGCGTTGCGATAACCTTTCCCGGAAACAGGGTTCATGTTGAGCTTTTGTTTTGTTTTAAAAAAAGAAGTGACCACCTAAAATTATGGTTACTGGAAAATATAATTGGTCTTTTAGAGATTTTAAAGAAAGAGACTGATTATGTAAAGCAAATGTTTTAACACACCCTACCTAAGGTAAGTTACTTGGTGTTTATGGTGTTAGTGTTTATCTAATAAATATTCCTAAGATAGGTTTGCTATGATGAATAGATTTTAGTTCAAGGTCTAAAAGAAATTACTCTTGACCAAATGAATTATACCTTTAAATATGTCTATATAGTGTCAAAGGAGAACGAATGCAGATATCTTGAAATCTATGTTTGATTCAAAATAAATAAATAACCTATTAATTAAGATACTGTTAGCATATAGATCTACGGATTTTCAACGTGCTCTTTTTACTCTTTCGTATTTCAAGTGATATTGACTCGTAAATCGCAAGGAGAAGGGAAAAAATTACAAATCAGAGGAAATGTTAGAGAGCTTTAATAACATATTTTAGCCTTGGTGTTTCATGCTATCACGGCTCATAAAACCCTAACATATTTTAGCCTTGGTGTTTTATGCTTTCACAGCTCGTAAACTAATAAGTCAAAAATTGAAATGTTCTCAATTATAACCAAGACTTCTTTCAAAGATGCGTTGAATGAATAATAACAACTTTTTATTTTTGAAAAAAGTATTTTGATTATCACTTATTGTTTCTTTATCCAAATACTGATAGTGAATAGTAATGATTTACCCCTTATAATGCTTTAGTACTAACCACTTTGAGATTTTTTTACCAAAATATTACTAGTGAATAATATATGAATCCCTAAAAAAAAGATTTTTTTTTTATTTTTTTGAAATATTGGCCAACACCATTTGGAATTTATAAATATGTTGTAAAATCCAAAAAAGCAAGAAAGTAATTTTTGTGTTTACGAAATCCGTGCTAATACATGTTTTTAAAAAACTTTGAATATTTTTTTAAAAAAGAAAAGAAGTGCTTGAGATATGTTAGGGTATTGGTTGTCTGCATGAAAATATTTTTTTGACATATATGTATATTTATCATATTACGCCAAAAGCCAGGTATTCTAAATATGAAATTGATATTTTCTCTTAGCAATAGAAAAAATATAGACTTTAAAATAAATATGCTAAAAAATCATAAACATATATCTCTTCATTTTTCTTTATATTTTTTTTAGAAGAAAAGAAAATAAAGAAAAAAAGAGAATCGGGTCACTTGCCCAAACCAGTGACCTGACTATGCAAATAAGAGGAATGCTTGAGTTGGCTTTAGAAAATCATGTTAATTAAATTGCAACATGATTTTTTGGCTTTATACTAGATATTCAAACGACAATATCTTGAGTTCTTGATATCAAAATTAGGCGATTGAAAAACCTAAATTCATCTACATGTACAGGAATACAACTTTCATGAAGCACCGGACATAAGAGAAAATTGTTTTGATGGATAGAATCTACCCGCGACCTGTATGGTCAAAAACTATTTTGATGAACCGAATTTGAGGCAGCGAAAAAATTATGTTTTAATGCAAATTCTAAGGGATTTATCCAACCTTAGACCTATGGAAAAAATTAGTGTCGCTAGTTTTGCAAAAAGAAACAAAATATAATCCTGTATGACAGTCAAGCAACATAAATTATTGTAATATTTTTTGAACCAACCCCCCTATTTTTTTTAACTAGACTAATTAAATTTCTCAAACTTAAAATTGATCTCTTATATCCCAATAAATCATCAAAACATTAAAATGGGTCTCACAAATAGGACTTGCTTTCTCGGGTTAAAATCATTCTTGCGACAGGATTTTCTACTTTTACACTAAACATTCAAATGAAGATATCTTGAGCTTCCGACATTCAAATGAAGATATCTTGAGCTTCCAATATTAAAATCAAGTGATTAAAAATCCAAAGTCATTTATACTTACATGACTATAACTTTCATGAGGGATATGATGTGATAAAAAATTATTTTGAAAAATAGATTTTGCCCACAATCTGCTTGTTAAAAAACCAAACAGGACTAGATATTCAAATGTGAATATCTTGAGCTTATGATATCAAAATCACAAGATTAAAAAATATAAATTCATCTATATTTACATGAATACATCTTTCATTAAGGATTCAAAGCGAGAAAAAAAAAATTAAAGAATAGAATATGTACATAATTTGCTTGATAAAAACCAAGTAGGACTAAATATTCAAACGAGAATATCTTGAGTTTCTGATATTGAAATCAAGCAATTCAAAAATAAAAAGTCGTCTATACATACATGAATACAGCTTATGTGAAGGATGTGAAATGGGAAAAATTGTTTTGAAGAATAAGATATGTCCACAATCTGCTTGGTAAAAAATTAGACATTCAAACAGGAATACCTTGAACTTCTGATATTGAAATCAAGTGATTAAAAATTCCAAATACATACATGAATAAAACTTTCATGAAGGATCTAAAGTAAGAAAAAATTATTTTGAAGAATAGAATCTGTCCACAATTTGCTTGGTAAAAAACCAAGTAGGACTAAACATTCTTTGAATCCCTTCTTTGTTTCCATTTACTTTTCTTATCCTTCTCCTTTGCTGTTAAAATTATCAAGATTATTAGGTTAACTAGGAATCTTCATAATTCTAAAGTCATTCTTTTTTTTTTTATCTAGTCTTTAAGGTTAAATAAATTTCTTAGAATTTATAATAATTTTGTTGTCATCGTACTTTTGTTCTAATACTAAAATTTTCTTCCCATTTAGATGTGGAGTCCAACTTGATGTTCATGCTATATCTGACCATCCCAGCTATATTCTTTCATTCATAACATGTTCAAGAATTGATCTGAATCTTTATTGGATCTTAGAACCCACTGTTTTTATATCAGATTCTTAGTCAGATAGAGATGCTCAGCATTGTCAATATCTAAACATTTTTAGTCTATTTTTTTCAATTGCCCAATAACTATAAGCTAAACTCTTGCATTTGATTCAAAAGGGATATGCATTATTTCTAGTACTTGGGCCTAAAAATGAGTAACAACATTAATTATGTTATTTTGGGTTTTCCGTATACTTTAGAAGTAGTTGTAAGTGTATAATGATGATTAAAACCATGTGTGAATATTTTTTGCAAAATCTAAATTAAAGTCTTTGACTTGGCCTTTGGCAAACTATTAAGTTTTGTATCTATTTTGTGAGTGGTGGATTTATTCCTTTATCTTTGAATCTCTAAAATGGTGATTGATCTATATATTTAGAGTGGTGAGTGATTTATATATTTAAAGTGGTGAGTTTAATCACGTCTATATCTCTTTAGTTTTCTACTTTAGAGTGGTGAGCAAAAATTACCATTTATAAGTGATCTATTACATTTTTTATTTTATACCATCCTAATATCATGATGACATCATCATAGTCCTAAAGAAAAAAAAATAAGAAGCCTACTTTTTTAATAAGCATATATTTTGAAGGATATAATTTATTGCTATCCAATTTTTTATCTCCCTTGTTGAAGTATTTTTTGGAAAAAAAACATAAAAATGCAAAAACAACAACAACAAAAAAATCTTTTGTTATATTTACATCATTTTCAATATTTTTCAATGCCATTTTAAAAGAACTTGAATTTTTAATGTTTTTTAACGCGCTAAGTTTATAACATCATTTTTTAAAAAAAAATATTCAACATTGATATTTTTCATTAGAGGGTATAGACCGTGCAATATCCCTTTCAACTATACCTTTGAAGAATCTCTGGTGGTAATAAAAAAAAGCCTTAACATCATTCTTTATAGTATAAAAAAGATAATTTTCTATATGTGTTTTAATTTGAAATTATTTTATATGCAATAAAATCATTTAAATTCCACATCAAAGCTCTTTTCATTTGAAAATTTTATTTTCTTGACACATCAATACATTAAAGCTTCAAATGATCATAACTATTTCAGCTCAAATCAATTATTAGAGAAGAAAGTTTATATTCCTACTTGTACTGTAAGGACCAAGTTTGGTTGTGGATAAGATCATGAATTTTAGGCACACGCATCTACAAAGGAAAGTTATAAACTCGTTGTATGACATGTCAATAAGAATAAGGTGCAACAAATGATCCAAATGAATTAAATTCATCTATACACAATCCAATCCAAAATACATGTTATGTAAGTCCATTAAAAATTGAGGATAAGTCATATTAAATTGCTTTCAAGTTATACCATTGAATGAGTGTACCATGAATTCATCCATCCCATCATATGAATGATATCAAATCATATGTCTAATAGTATTTAGAGACACAAATTACTTTTATAATCTATGAGTTATTGAGAAATGCTTAGATTTTTTATGTGACAATTTTTCTCCTAGCAGTATTTGGTTAATACTGAGCATGTTGATAAGTTTTGTACTCGGTAAGATTTGTATATTTACCAAAATAAAAAATGTAAAAAATTAGAAAAATGTTAGTTTTTGGTATCTTAGGCTAAAAGGTTTTATAATGGATTTTGCAATATAAAAGTTATCTTTTAATTTATTCCCTTCAAGTAACATGCTTTCATGTCATTTAATGATATTATTATTATGAGTCTCACTCAACTTATAATCTGACTTGATAATAAACATTCATGTAATAATCAGTAAGTAGTACACCCATTCCATAATGTTTCATAAAAATCTTTCAAAAGTTTAAAAAATATAATGTATTTATATTTGATTCTCCAACTAAAAAAATGTTATTTGAACCTTCAGCTAAATAATTTGATTCATTCCCTTTGTATTAATCATCATACTCTTATTAGGATTACAATTATTTATCACAAACCATGTTTGTTGCAAGAATTAAAAATTAAGCCAACAATCCTTTTTTACATGGTTTTGTAAGGAATATATGATTCTCCGTTTGCAAACCAACACAAGTATTTATCTACAAATATTTTATTAGGGGATACATCATCATTGTATCTTTTATGGTGAAACTTTCTATTTTTAAACTTCATACATGAACATCTAATTCCCCTTCTCCTTCCATTAATATTCTTCAAAAAAATACATGAAATTAATAAATTCCTCAACTTTTTGAATATAATATTGTTTATACAACCTTTTAGAAAAATCTAGATACATCTAAGAAAGATAAGTAGTTATTTATGAAACTTATATAGAATAAAGATGACAATATTTATCAATAATGTACAATCAAATCAAAATTCAGCTTTTTTTCTATTAAAAATAAATTCATAAGCCAACAATCAATTATCATTTCTATATAGATTTAATGGTGCGTCAAAATATGAACTAAACAATCGTATAACAACAATAACCGGTGCCAAACTAATTATATTATATATGAGTTGCTCAATTTAAAATTATTCAATCTAGAACAATACATTTTTAATTATCATAAATTCCATAAAAAATAGATTTTCTTTAAAGTTTTCTAAATTTTCAACTTAGCAATAAAATTGACAAAATATAATTAGTACCCTTAAAATACACTTATATTCTGGGCAAAACACACTAATTAAACTAAAATATCAATTAATTATTTTTCAACTTATTTTCCATAGTATGATAAAATATTAAAAAGCATTTTTTAATTTGTTTTCTGTTAATTATATAAAAAATCACTTTCTATTTCCAGCCAATAATACTATGCTATAAATTATACGTTGCAAGAGAAACCACCCTGCTTCACGTGTGGTTTGCGGCTTTCTACAGGCATTTGGTTTTTTTGTTTGACGAGGTGAACATGAAACATGACTTCATTCTGTATTCTTTTTTAGCAACTCTTCTTGGTTTGCGCATCAAGCCAACATATATTAATTCATGGGTTTTTCTCGACCAATATAGCTTATCAACTTCAACTTGATCGGTATGGTTGAATTGGAAAGTTCAAACTTCAACTTGATAATATTTAATTTTAGTTTATCAACTTCAACTTGATCGGTCGTGCACACAACAAGAATTTCTTAATAATTATAATTATGTAGGTGATATAGTGATATACGCTGGGATTATTAAAGAGGTTTACTTTTTATGTTGTTTAAGGTTTGAACTTTGTAGGTGCTAATATGATGATCATCGAAAACTTACATGATCATTAATTTCAGGATCCGTGAAATTAATCGAGATGTGCACCGGACACCTATGTTAATAATAATAAAAAATCTTAATCACAAGAGGATGTAAAATTATTTCTTACAATAAGAACGGGGAAAAATAAAAATCTAAATAGTTCATATTTTATCAGCGCAACTTTAATATTTTAATTTGCTTATGTGAAAGCAACATGAATTTCGAGATGCATTTCTTTTGGAAGTTTCTAATTATTTCAGTAGGTGAAAGGTTCTTTCAATAGAGTTGTGAATACATAGACAACCATTTTACTAACCAGCAGAAAAATTTTACCCGTAGATGAAAGTTCTCTCTCGATATGAATGCCCGCATATAAGGAGGCTCCATTTGTTTGGTAGAATAATTATCCAAATATTTATTTATTGTAGTGATTAGTTTAGTTTATGTTTGTTATGGTAGTGCATAGTATTTTTTTTTTTTTGCTTCAATTTTTTTTTTTTTTATATTAGCACATTAAAATTATAAAAAAAATACTTAAAAAAATTAATTTGATGCATTTATTTTGACTTCTAACAACTATTAAATTCATGAGTGCTTTAGAGAACTTAGTCTTTAGCAAAATTCTAATAGAAATTACCATATTTCTCACTCATATAAGTTATATTTTATTAAAAATATTATATTGTACTTCACTTGGTGTACCAAGATATGAAAATCATTAAGAGCTCAACTCACTCATTATTAAGTTGTAGTTAACACTTATTTTATCATAAGAATAAGTGTGAAATAAGAATGTTATATTACATAGTTTTTTATTTAAACCTAGATGTTTGAACCCCTAATCAACTAGGTATAAATATCATTATTACACTTTTTTTTTATCTTTTAAAGGTTTTAAGATTATTCCTCTCAATGAATTATACACAAACTCTCAATAAATATTTAGTTAGCGTGTGTGTGTGTGTGTGTGTCTATATATATATATATATATATATATATATATATATATATATATATATATATATATATATATATATATATATATATATATATATATATATATTATTTTATGCCCTTCTAATTGATGAATGACCATTATAATGGATGTCGCAACGATCTTTTTTTCTTCACGCCCTGCCATCCCAAGAAAGGGGAAGCAACGGGCAGAAAATAGGTCTTATAATCATAAAATTATGATTATAATCTTTAGGATTCGTCACTTGATATTAAAGTTATTAGAAAACTTAATGGTCTGTGAGAGTTTTAATAAGAGAACTTGTTGTTCAAGGAGAAGACACATCACCCCCAATGCACCTTACTTAAGACAAGTTACATTATTATTTGATTATTTTTTTAAGTCAAATTTTCTATTTGTTGATATTTTCTAAGGCTCAAAGTAAATCTCTTTTCATGAGAGAGTCTCAACATCATGAATTTGAAAAACTAACAGTTCTAATATCCAAATTTTAGCATTGTGTTTAGTATCTTTTTAACATATATGAATGAACTTTACAATGTAATTTTACACCCCAATAATTAAAGTTCCAAGGAAATGAACAAAATGATTGTTGAAATTTTTTGATATTTTGGTTGAATTCTAACTAACAATCATAAATCGGTTATGATATCCCCCTTTCCATTTAAAAAAAAAAAACATAAGAAAAGATGTAGTTTTTTTGTGAAAAATATTATTAGAAATTTTAGAATTCGGCAAAAAATAGAAAATATTATTTATAAATAAATATTATGGCTCCATGAAAGCAAGGTATAGAAACATAATAATAAATCATCGTAAAAAAATATTTGAAGTATCAAAGATAAAATCATTATACATTATATTTTTTATGTTAATAAGATGATTTTTATTTTGTTCATTGTGATATGTTAAATTATCACTATTTCATATATAAATTGTAACATATACAAAAATATTATCATGTAATAATATTTTTACGAAGTAAATTTCCATGAAAGATTGAAGGGGTTAGAAACGATCTCGTTTAAAACTCATTCTCATTTAACAAAACTTCCTAGACTGTATATAAGAACAATAATCGACTAAATAATTGTTGAAGTATGAAAACAATTTCATATCATAAGCTATAACTTGTAAGCAAAGTTATGTATTATAATATTAAAAAAAGAATTATAACAAAACCAAAAGGTTATACATTAAAGCATATAGAATTAAAATTAAAAGTATATGTGAGAATATAGCATATTAAAAGAAAGTTAAATTATAAACTAAATTTTAATGATGCTAAAAATTCTTTCATAATTAGTTGTTGTTGTTGTTGTTATCCACAATATAAACCAAACAAAGTCTAATATAAAAAATAAAATATTAAGATTTTAAATAATTAATTTATCATAAGTTGTATTATATTAGACCAGGTAGTAAAGATATTTAGTTTATAATAACAAAAGCATACAAAACATAAAAGATTGTTCAAGGTAAATATAAAATCCATACAATTTAAAATCTATAAATATGCAAAATAAAATTCAAGAAAAACATGTTTTCAACAAAAATATAATAAAAAGAATACTAACATGCATGCTAAGCATATATTCAAATCTGCATTATATATGAGATAAGAGTCCTAGAAAGCATACTAGTAATAAAAATAAAAATGCTTGATTAAAATAAAGAAATATACTTATATGTTGAAACCCTTTCAAGAAATTAAATTTTTATTGTTGTCAATTCTTGGTTTTTTATCCTTAAAGCTTTTTTGATCTTTACTTGTACACTATGATATTTGCTATATGTGTTTTAAAATTTCAAAAACATCACAATAATTTAAATTCGTTTCGATACATGGTCTTTGAACCAGATAAAATAATAAAATTCATATTTCTGTCGACAAAATATAAATTTTTACTCTAAATTTGGGAAGAAAAGGATTTGAAAAGCTAAATAAATAAATTTATCCATGATTTATTTGGATTATATTAACTAAATAAATTTTAAATACTTTGTTTGTTCACAGAGAAACGCCATATAAAATTACATAGTGGATGTTTGTTGTTGTGATTGAAACAGAGTTTGGAAAAAAGCTTATGAAGTAGTGTTTGGTTAGGGAATAAAACATTAAAGCAGTTGTGCGGGGTCCACAAAATTTTATCAGTGCACCACCGGTTCAAATTGGTATTTATTAGTGAAACGAAATCATTTGTTTTAAATTTGATACATCATGTAGTCCCTATACTTTCCATTAAAGTTGATTTCATCCTCCTCGTCAAACTCTATTAGTAAACAGCTGCCAGATGGGCTCCACGTGTTAAACAAAAATTGGAGAAATCAGCTTTAATAAGAAGGAAAGAAGTTTACTCCACACAATTAAAATATAGGACTTGGTTTGACTTAGCATAAACAATAGAGGGACCAAACCATAACAATTTATGATTTGGTCCCTATACAAAATCAGCAAATGGCTGCTTTTTTTAACCAGTGGTGTATGCATAAAATTCGTCTATGTATGACTGACTTATATAATATTAAATTTAAAATATCATAAATTAAAAAGATGTGAATTTTTTTTATTTAAATTATTAATTAAATTATATAATTATGATTATTAAATCTATAATATATATATATGGGTTTATCATTTAAATTAATTTTACAAGCTGACAATAATATAAAAAATATAGTAATTAAATACATGAAACTGTTTTTCATGAACCTCATACTTAATCATAATTTTAATTAAATATTTTAAAAATTATTTTGAACCATAGATAAAATATTTTTTATAAAATTATTTTTTTAATTATAATTATAAAAATAAAAATAATATCGAATACATCCATTAAAAAACATACACATGTGCATGTGGCAACAAAAAAAGCGTCTGCATCGCGGCATACTATTTCACATACACATCAATGGGACGGCATGGGTGAATTTCGCATTCATCAACGGGGACCAGATGGCTCCTCAAGCTCCGACCCCATTATTGGTGGGGCCGTGGTCCTTAAAATATAATGACGCATACGTGTCTTTCACTCGTATTATTATAAAATTATTCAGCAAGATGAGGGAAATGTTATTAGGTGGGCGTGACTAACGAGTTTATTTCTACACAATCTCATTTATGAGTTTTAAAACTGTTAATACGATATTTATTAAAAATTTATATAATAATTAATTTTATTGATTTAAATCAATAAAATTAATTAAAATATATACTCATATTAATAAAAATAAATAAGGGATATGTTGTTAGCCTAAGAAACAATTAATCACGGATATTAATCTCTTATTGATAATGGGAGAATGCGTTTGGGTGTGCTTCTTTCTTGATTCTTGGTCAATGATCGCAGTATGAAACTCGAGGCCCCAGATTTCATCTCCCGTCAAAATACGGATCACTGCTATTATTTTCATTGACCAAGGATCAAGCACATTTTTTAATCTCGGAAAACAATTCAATATTAAATTTCATTGCCGATGTGACTTGTTCTTTGTTTCCGAAATTGCAAGACTGGAACCTGTTGTTCATCTAAATGTCATAAACCGGAGGGTCGGCATCGTCCTGACATCATAAAATAACCTTTCATAGCAGCTGGTGATTGAACACACGATCTCGAACGATGAGAGCCGATTTTCTGGTCTTTCAGGCACGACAGTCCAGAACAGCCGCTAACAGTCAGCCAACAGGACACCATCAATTAGTTCTTGCTTACGTATATTGACCTTGACCTTTGAAAAATTCATCAGGATTGCAGCACTCGACAAGATATAAGAAGTCCACCGTAGTCACTATCAAACTGTCAATTGGTTCAGGTCCAGAAAGGTTCATCGACTGTTCTTCATTTTTTGGGGTCAGATGCTGAAGGTTGATGAAGAAAACACAAGGAAAAAACAAGAAGAAGAAGAAGGGTAGCTAGGTTTGGTAAGAATAAATCTAAGGTTATACCCTATTATAAAGAGAATATCCAATTATCGAAGATAGCACAAATATGTATAAATCATAGCTTAAAATCCATCAATCCATTCATGATATTAAAAGACCATACAACCGTTTTACCTTTATTTTCTAATGTTTAGGTGGTAGTTTCATCCGTCATGCACTGTGTTTTGAGAGTGCTATTGAAAAAATTAAAAAATATATTTTTATTTTTTATTTTAAATTAGATTTATCAGTGTTTTTAAAATATTTTAAAATATTAATGTCAAAATATACTATAATGTTTTTTTATTACTTTTCTAGTTTAATTTAATATTTTTGATTTTATTTTATTTCGATGAAATAAGAGAAGAAAAGGATTTAATTCAAATAACTGGAAAGCTATTTTTCAGAAACGAAGCCAGTCAATTTGAATCCATTTCAGTTTTTTTATATAGAATTTTTATTTGAATAAAATAATCAGTCCTTGTGTGCCGACGCACTTGTAAGAAAAAAACAAATTTTGCAGCCGCTGCGTCGCTTGCCGCTGCAAAACTGTCAAGTAGGCAGTCCATAAGTCACACGTAATATTTAATGCATCAGCTCCAACCGTAGCCTATGGCCAAACCATGTTGACTGAAATGATCCAAACATCCTAAAACCAACAAAAGATACTGTAGAAGGAGTTGATTATATATTTTATCCCTGTTGGAGCTCTGCAAAATTCTGCCACTGTCGCTTGAGACTTTCGACTGAATAATTATCTAATATATTAAAACAGAATTATCCACGCTTCACTGTGGATTGAATTTTTTTCATTCAATGCAAGAAAAACATATTCAGATTTCATAGTAGAGAAAAATTTAAACTTGATGAGAATTCGCCTCATATGACTGGATTAAATTGACATATTAAAGAAAAATCTAATTGACAAAAAAAAATCATTTAACTAAAATAATAACACTTTATTTAGATCTACTCAAATCAACTTGAATTAGCTTACTAGATTTGCTGCCCAAATTATAATACCCTGAAAACCCTGTATAAAACAAATATATATTTTTATTATTATTAAACCCTATATAATACCCTGAAAAATCAATAAGTATTTTTCTTACTTTCTCTTTTGTTAATGTTTTTTCAGTTTTTTTCTTTCAAAATACTTTGATAATTTTTATTGTTTTGACAGTAATAACAATGATAATTTTTTATGTTAAGAATTCAATTTTGCTATTTCTATAATAGAGTGTGGTAATTTATTTTATTATATTAAATTTTTTCATATATAGATATTATATTTTAATTTTGAACTAGCAAATTCTATTAATTTCTTTAATCCCAACAATTATAGAAATTATTTACTTAGCTCATAACATAGTGGAGTCAATTTTTTTAATTTTCAAGTTAAATGATTTTTTTTCAGGCAATAATTTTTATTTTTTATTATTTATTTTATTTTTTTATTTGCTCTTTTGTTACTGTTTTAAGGCTTTTTTTAGCCTTTGATTTAATTTTGTATTGTTAATGTTATTAACGTAATAATGATATTAATATTAAGAATAATAATAATAATTTTAGTTTTTGTTATCACTTGTTTTTTTGTTATTTTTTTGTGTTTTTTTCCCTGGTTAGTTTAATAATGTTTATTGTTTTGACAGTGATAGTGATGATATTTTTTAAAATTAAAACTTCGATGTTACTGTTGTTATGATAGGGTATGTTGATCTACTTTATTATATCAAATTTTATATATTGCAATATTATATTTTATTTCAGCAGTTGTAAAAATTGTTCGCTCCGTTCACAATGTAGTGCGGGTAATTAACTAGTTCTTTCTATTATTGCTTAAGACTTTTAATTGTTTCGCATTCTAGCAGTTTAGTTATCATGTGAGGTAATGGTAACGGGATTACAATTTATATAACAAATCTTAAGTTCGAGTTACGACATGTATATTATCCCAGGAGAATTTTACTTATTTAACTGTGTTTCAAAGTTTATTTTTCTATCAAGGCGTTTATCTAGAACATATTCAGAGAGCATGGAGAGTTTTGTTGTAGCTTAAAAATGCTGGGCAAGAAAAACAGTAAAAGATAAGGAGATTAGCAGTCGTAGCTTTAAAAGCAATCACCTCATAATCAATCCCTTGGATATAGATGTAATCGGGGTCGAGCAATGAGAATGCAGGTCCAGTTATCTGCAGTTGTAGCGAAAGCAAAACAATTTAGGATGAAGCATTGAAACCATGAACACATGGAGCCTTAGCATAAAAATGGTAAATGCTAGCATATGTGGCCAGAAAACCCCGCTCTTAATCTTGAAAACCATCACATTTTCGTGTTCAAGAAAAACAATAAACCTCATGAGTGAAGTAGTTTGTGACATGAATTTGAACGAGGGAGATCCCTTTGAATGCACGAAAGTGAGAGGAGAGGATCTCTGCAAGGAGCCGACCTGCACTGGACACTCATTTGAGGAGTTTATTTTTTGCTTCAGGTTTTCTCTTCTTCTGGCTAATCTCCAGTGAACCAATCAAATCATGAACATATATTTTTTTTACAGAGATACTAAATACGCATAAAATCATTAAACAAATACTAGAATGATGGTTTTCTTTTTCCTTCCATTGCTGATACAGCAGCTAAAACTATTCTTGGATGTCAAAACATGGAGCAGAGCCCGAAAAGGCAAGAATTTTTGGGGAGAAATTGAATGAGAATAAACAAAAAACTCACATATTTTGAGCAATGTGCCCGTCTGGAATTCGGCGACCATCTACGTTCAAGAACTAAACATTAATTAGGTCTCATTCTATTGATGGAGAAGAGTAGTTTTTCCCCATCTCTTTTTTTTCATCTTGAACACAGCCAGCAAATAAAAGGACATTATAAATAACATGACCATAAACTAAATATTTCTGCTCATTATTCTAATATATATATATATATATATATATATATAAACTTCGATTTTACATTTGTGTCAGCTTCAGTAATTCCAGGAGATGAATCAGAGCACCACGACATGTACACAGACAGGGAAAAGGGAAAAATATAGAAACACAGTTTTACCTGGCAGCCCTCAACAATGACTAATGTAGAATTTCTATTCCCACGGTCTGAATCTCCAAAAAGTTCAATGAGGATGGGTACCAGAGTCTGCAACATAGCCAGATCAGTGAAATAAGTGAATTAAAGATGCCCCAGCATTCAGGACAAGGAAGCTACTAGAAGAAGTAGGCAGAAACTCAGGAAATCTGAGGGACAGAGAAATTTTAAAGGGCAAGATGTTCAATGATAGACATGGATGTATTTTCGATTGAAGGTCTTTCCATTGGTCTGTTCAAGAAATCCCTGCATATTTTGGTGGCTTCTAACTTCTAATAGAAAACAAATTCCTTCACAATCAAAAGAACTCCAGCCCGCCATCCCTCAATCACATATCCCACCACTCTCTTCTTTAAATTATGAAAATCACAAATCCATTTTTTTTCCCTAAAAAGAACAGCTTTACCAGAAACAATACTTGCGTATGTAAAGTGCACTCATGGATGTCTTGGTCATAAACATCAACGGTTCTGCAAAACCTACGTGCTACGACTGCCAGGAACCAGAGATGATGAAGGCACAGAATGTTCAGACAGATAATAAAGACTACCATTTGTGTTTACAGGAGCTGAAAGTAAAGCAAGTAACAGGAATAAATCTGAAATAGGTCATCTAGTAAAACTCTCTACCGATGATGTTCAGAAACAATGTTGTCATTACTAAATCAGTGTCACTCAAGAACTTTCCGGTCAAGCTCTCACACCGAGTCACCGACTGTAGTTTCCTCCAAGATTCTAATCCCATTGAACAAAAACCATAATATCTAAAGAACGAAATCATAAATTTGTTGATGGGTCAAAAGCATAAAGCGAATGTAGAGTTTTGAAATGGGAATTCAACTTAGTTTAATGATTTCACTATCAACAGTGAACACAATCATCTCCTTGAGAGTACTTAATAATCTATACACTTGGCCACCATCTATAGCAATGGTTTCAATCTCTCGCTGGCTCTGTAGATATTGAAATGATATTCCCTATGTTTTACTACTATTTGAACAATACACTGCGCTGGGCCGTGAGGGAGTGCCGTTGGATCTTAATTACCAAATCGAAGTTCCAACTCTCGAACTCTTAAACCCATCAACATCGGAAGCACCAGCAAACTGTGTGGAGATCATTGCAAAATCCAAGATCCATCATTTGAGTTGTATTAATATTTGCTTGATGTCTACCTAATAATTTGAGCATTTTATGTTTAATGGTAAAATTATTAAGATCAAATAGTTAAGCATAGAAATTCCAAAGCTCTGCTCTATTTAAACGGAAATACTTTTCATGAAATTTAAGTGGGCTTGCAATGTGCTCACTTTATTTACTCTACCTTCTACAAGATGTGCACATGAAGAGCAAATTTCAAATAAATTGAGAACGGAAAGCTTGACATGGGTATATCATGGAAATAAATTTGTCAACTTTCTGGAGAATTTTGGCTTAATCAGTGCCTTGATTAATGTGAAAAGTTGTGATGTGAGAAAATGTGAAAGATCATCACCTTGGCATCTCGCATTAGAGAGTGACTGGTACACGATGTATGGTTCTTAAATATCAGCCACATATTTGCTTACAAAAAACCTAGGCTTCAAGACTCCTCAATGCCAAAATCAAAATTAAAAAAAAAATATAAAAAAATACCAGAATAGCTGTCGTGAAAATATTGTAAGGATAGACTTACTGGTCCCTCGCATATTTTTACCTAAAATTAGGCTATAAACTTACACCGTAAAATAATAATATGATATTAAAAATACTTGATTTTTTTTTGAGATTTAAAAAAAAATTAAAAAACAATTCTCATTTAAAAAAAATGTAAAAGTATGTCTTGTTTTTTAAATAATTTTAATTAATATCAAACTATAGATTTATATTGTGATATATTGAATAATTAAAAATATATGATTTTTCCCAATACTTTGAAAAATCCAAAAAACAATCAAGAAAAAATGCCTCATTTCAAAAATAAAAATATATTTTATTTTTGTGCACATTGGAAAATTCTAAAGGTTTTTCATGGACATTTTAAAAAAATTGCATTTATATCAAGTTTTAAAAATATCAAAATGGATATCATAACTAGTTTATGATCATTCATTAGTATTTGATCAAGATTAAAAAATACCAAAAAAAATAAATTGTTTAATTAATATTTGGGGTATGGATTTTACAATGCAATGCATTCTCTTGGTATTAAATTAAATGAATTAATAGCATTATATGTTAAGAATTAGTTTTAAACTTTATTGTTCGAGAGTATAAAATTATATTATATATTATATACTCAAGTATCAAAGATTCAAAACAGAAAATAAATACAATATTATGATTTAGGGACTTTAATGGTTATAATCTAACTTAAAATCGACTCAATCTTGGAGTTAAATTTATCAGTCTACATCATGCACCCTTCCATGGAGGACCACAACTTAATTGTAGTTAGGTTTCAATTAATTCAGTGCACCACCAAAACTCTCGCTTACACGTCTCTGAATTAATTAATTTTAGGGAAGAACAAAAAAGTGAAACGGAATTTTTTATAGTCTTTTTATATGTTGATAGGAAAAATATACAAACTATTTTGAAAATGAATTTCATAATAAGAATTGAGTCAACCCGAGTTATCTAGTTAAGTATACAAGTTATGGAAATTATGATAACTAAATAGAAAACAATTAAAAAAATAAAGGTCAAAATTAAAATAACAAATAAATTTTATCTTTTATTAAAAGGTAAAATTGAAAAGAAAAACTAATTTAACAAAAGGATTTAAAAAATAAAGTATCAGAAAAATAAGGATTAAATTGAAATAAGAAATAAAAACAAATTTTATATTTAAGGATAAAGTTGAAAGCAAAATTAAATTCAACAAAAGGCCTCAGAACAATCAAAACAATGAATAAAAAATTAAAAAAAAATATTATATAACAAATTAAAATTAAAAAAAAAATTATATAAAGGTAAAAATCAAGAATTTAAAAAAAAAATAGACATTAAAGTAGAAATATAAATATTAAAAAAAATCAAATTATAATGTCGAAGGTAGAGAGAGAAAAGAACAAAAAAAAATCATCGAGAATAAATCACTTTACCATTAAAGGAAAAGCTAAACCGTATAGCGTTTTCACTGTAGCGATACTCACATTTTACTGTAGATTTTAACAGTGAAATGACTATATTTATCCCTTGGTGAGCCTTCATTTAAACGCTAGAGTCAGGGGTATTTTTGGTTTTTTCTATTTTCGTGTACATTATAATGTCTAAAATATCCACAAATAAGATAAAATACAAGAAAAACATGTGGGGTGTCCCGGTAATTATCCAATTTAGTTGAACAGTGCAAAATCGATTTTAACCCCTAATAAGACAAAATAGGGGCTTGACTGGGGGGCTATTTTCAGGTTTTCAGATTTTGTAAAAATGTGTAATTACACATATAGCTACAAAAAAGACAAAAAAGAAGAAATAGAGTCAGAGGTCTTTACATAATTCACCTTTGTTTTTAAATATTTAATCTTGATTTCAATGGGCGAACTTTTTTCTTCGCACGCTCCTATTAGACGGTGCGTGCGGTGTTTTCCAGTCATAAAAAATATTCTTCTAGCCTATCACCGGGTGCACCTCCATATCTTCTGTCGGGAGGTGGTGCGCGTGTCATCGGCCGGGGGCTCGATAGGTGATGGTGGCCAATTGAAATAGGTTTTGTACATTTCTCTCTCCTGCATAAGAAATTACACATAAATCCCTTTTATTTATGATTATTTCATAATGATCCCTTTTCTTTAAATTGTGTGTTCTGGTCCTTATTGGTGTGATATGAGTTTTGATTTGTTTCAATTGTGTCATTCAAGCCAAATTAATTATATAATCCATTTACATTTAAGTCCCTGGTCTTTTAATTGTTTTGTTTAGTTTGAAATCTCTTAATCATATCGGTCCAAATGTTTTAATTTGTTCAAGTTTATCCTTTGATTAAAATTGGTTATATAATTCATTTACAATTTAGTTCCTGGTCTTTGAATTTTTGAGTTTGCTTTGGGATATCTTAATAATTTCAGTCCAAATGTTTTAATTTATTCAATTTTATCTTTTGATTAAAATTGGTTATATATTTTGTTTTCATTTAAACCCTCATACTTTAAATTTTACATTTAGGTCCTTTATTGTTGTAAAAAATTCTTCAATTGCCTCTATTTTTAGTTTTTATTATTTCCTCCTTTTTTTTAGCCAATATTTTTTTTAAAAAATTATTCTTGAACTTAGATTGTGTTTTTTTTTTTTTTATCATTGGAAAATTAATATTTCTTATTTTCTTTCCTTTGTCCTTTCTATTATTTTTTTTAATAAAAACTAAAGTTATTAATAATATTAATATATTTTTATCATTTATTATATTTTATTTTTTTGCTTTTTTTTTAGAGTTTGAGGCTTTTTTATTATTTGATATAATTTTGTTTTTTTTTATTATTTATATAGTAATAGCAATAATTTTAGATTTTTTTTTCATCATCTTTTTTTAAAGTTTTTGGTTTTTCTTATTCCTTGAAGTAATTTAATAATTTTAATTATTTTATAAATAATATTTATAATAATAATTAATGAAAAATAAAGTTATTTTTTTAACGAATAATATTAAAAAAAAACATGGAAACAAAATCAAAAGACCCATAGATGCATGCTTTATTTTTTCTTGTTTCATTGAAAAAAATGTTATTTTATTGTATTTAAAAAGACATAAATACCCTTAATATTACAAAAAATCTTGACATGGAAGGTTAGTTTTGTTTGGTAGTGTGGTTGAGGTTGTTGATATTTTTCGTTTAGAAAAGTATCAAAATAATATTTTTATTTTATTTTAAAAAAAAAATATTTTGATATTAATATATCAAAAAAAAATATCAAAATTTTTAATTTAAAATTAAAATAAAAAATTATATTTTTTTCAAAAATATTTATAAAAGGCATTGACAAACCTGTCTTGAATCATTTTACAGTGCTGAGAAACCAAAAGGACACTTGTACCCCTATTTAATTCCTCACACTTCTCATTCATGTAAAATGATATAAATACCCCAATAACAAGACATTTGATTTTATTTTTTTTAAGGGCAAAGATATCATTATATTATTTAAATAACCATATATATATATATATATATTATTAAATAGCATATCACTAACAGAACGAGTAGGAGAAAAAGTTAAAATCTGATACGGACGAGGCAAGACATGTCATAAACGATGAACAAAAAAGCTGCTCATGGTACTATTATATATTGTCTGCATAAGTGAAATACGTTTTGGTGAATTACAATTCCCAGCAATTTAAAAGAGCCCACCACCACCCCCTGCCCTCTGTCTTGTATATGCTGAGTATGCTCGCGATAAAAACCAAAAGCATGCGTGACTGCATTTATCATTTGCGATTCATTTTTCTTTTCATTAAGCTGGAGAGTGAGATCCTTCGGTTCAGGTCAATCTCTAGCTCTAGCCATCTGATGTCCGAGTCTGACCCGTCAATGGTCACGGGTGGCCTGAGCCTGCGTGGTCATCATCTATGGAACCTCGAGCAGAGTTTGATCAGTATATATATAAGTAGGGCTGGAAGTGCAGTTGTTGGCACTTCAGTTTAGATCATGTGATGGAAAGCAGTGCTCACTTCCCAGAATCTGTCAATCAGTTGAGTTTTTTTTAGCCCTGTGGCTCCTTCTACGGTAGAGCCGGCCTGAATTTGTTATGGCTTTCTTTTGAACACCAATCAGGTGAGATCTCAAGTGTGTTTGCATGCCCGATGAACAAGGGTCTGGTGTGCTTCTGCGAGGAGGACTTGCCTTCTTTTTTTCTCTCTCGGGCACAGGACAGTACTGTGTCGTTTTATTAGCTTCTCTTGGAGTTTTAGCAGCTAGCTAGTTCCAGTAGCAGTAAATTGTGTCTTTTGTAGATGATGAATGCAAAATCTCCTCCACCCGTTCACTGCACAAATTTCTGTCACCTCGTGTTTGGCAAATTTAGTTAAAAAAAACCATCCACTTATTTTATCTCTTTTCTGCTATTTTTCAATCTATTTGTTAATAAATAAATAAAAAAACACAAATTAGTATTTTTCCTATAGATCAAGACTCCTTGGATAGTAGATTGAATACGGTGTAGTTTTATCAGTTCAAACAAAATTCTTGATTTGACTATACAAGCAATACAATCCTGCTCAATATTTTAAATCATATGGGTATTTTAATATTTTTAAGCACATGAAATAAATAAATTATTTTTAAAAATAAAATTTGCTTCACTTAAATTTAAGGATTTTTTTTTTCATTTTTTCTAAGCAGAATAAAATTACTAAATTATTCTTTTATTGTACAAGCAGCAGGGCGTCCATCATTTCACCACACAACGAATTTTGATGGCTAAAAAGGCCTCCATTAACTTCGTTTGGGTCATCTCAGCCCCCGGCTAGATCTCTCTTTTTTTCCATGTTTAACTCTCAAATTTTCAAAAAAATCATTCAATTTATTTTTTATTTAAATTTGATCCTTTTTTATTTACTATTTGCTTACTATTTTCAATTCTTATTTATTATTTATCTTATTTAGGATAAATTTTAAATCTGATTTTTCCAAAAAGATTTGATTCTCATCTTTTTATTGTTATTTATTTTCTTTGATAATTTTTTTTAAATTAATTTTTTATCTTTCAATATTGAGATTCTTGATTAAACATGAGTTTAGAATCTCATAAGTTGGTTTGCTTTTCTTTTCTTCCATTATTTTAAGCATTTGTTTTTTCTATTCCTTAACATACATTTATTTAGAGATTGAGCTTCGTTGATTTTTTATTTTTTATATATAAGATATTCCACTAGTTTTCGAGGTTATTTCAGGTCTTTTTTTGTTTGTTATTTTTTAAAAAAAGATTTTGATTTTTAGTTAAATGAGATTAATTGATTAAATATAAGTATAAAATATTTTATAAAATATAAGTGATTACAAGACTCGTATATAGAATTATACAAAATATATCACCTTTTATTTCGAAACAAAAATTAAAAAACTAATGATGTTTTAGGAATATAGAGTTGATTTTCCGAATTTATCATTACATGGATAAATGTGTAATTATCTTCCCCGGAGGTAGCTGGAGGAACATGTTTTGGCATTTCGTTGGGGGCAATGCTGTAATTGCCTCGGGAGGCAGTGATTTTGAAACGACTATGTAGTATGTACGACGCCCAAATGAAGCTGACAAAACAGGCCAGGACCACTGTCGTTTAGCCTCAAAGAGTTTTCTTAGTCCACGGACAACATGAGGTAGGTAAATCATAATTTCAGTGACAAGGAAATGACCTAAACCCCTTATGCATAATAGTTATTATTTTTAAATTTATTAAAATAGTGTTGATGATATGAAAAATATAAAAAAAAAACAATTTAAAATAAATATTTTTTACCAAAAAATATTTTTAAAACATGAAAATAAACAAGAGAGAAGCAAAGGATGCCGGTACAATAATACAGCCATGAAGAACCAAATAAATTAGATTAAAGCTTCTTCTTTTTTATCTTAATTAGATTAATGTAATATGTTTTTGAAAACAGTTTTTGTCTTATCTCACGTCAAATATAACTCGTTTTATTCTTATAAATCAGTACTCGTGTAATTTTAGATTTAGATTACATGGTTATTAATATAATAATTATTAAAAATTTATATAGTTTTTAAATTTAAAATTAATTAAAGTGCATACAAGTTGATTTGTATATCAATGTTAATAAAAAAAAATGATATAAAAATAAATATTTATTCTTGTGTTCTAAATTCTTTGATAAGAATATTTTAAAAAAAATTAAATTTGAAATTATTTTTTTTATTTGTTTTCAAAAGAGCCTATCTTTTCTAAATATTTTTTACATTATATTATATTTTTTTTAAATAAAAAAAACAATGGTGTTAAAGTTATTTTTTATTAAAAAACACTCCTATTTCGAGCTAATTGTCAGTCACCGGGAACTTGGGCTACTCCCAGTTTATTAGGATAGGTGTCAGCTGTGAACGTCAAGATAGGCTCCCTGTCATGTCCCCAAAGCTTAGCTGGCCCGATGATATAAACAGGTAACCAGCCATTATCGTAGCCGTAGCTACACCCATCTAGAATTTGTACTTCTATTTTCCATCTTCACTTTCCGTTTTTTTTATAGCATTTTAATTTCTTTTTATTAAATGAAAAAAATAGTATTTTAATATATTTATATAAAAAAATATTTTGTAAACAAACACAATTATATTAACAAACACCCTCCAAAAGAAACATTCGGGAGCCATGGCACCCCAAACTTTAAAACCACTTGCATTTTGGTCCAAACATTTCAAGGATTTTTGTATAAGCCATTCAAATGAATGATTATGTAAGGGCATGTTCGTCTACACGGTCTCAATTGAAAAGCAAAGTCGCACTACAGCCAGGCGCCTTCCCTTTCTCTTCCCATGGCACGGGGTGGCAGACTGGACAGCTCAGCTCGTTTTAGTTGTTGTCTAAGCTGAGCCACCGACTGATCAGATCCATTTTGACAGAAGACCTGAGCAGAATCATCAGTTCATAGGGTTACATGTGTGGCGGCGGTGGTGACAGCGACAAAAGGAGAGGCTGAGGGGAAATGAATAGCTAGTCCAGCCGGCAGGAGGAGCAGAATCATCACAGGGGTAGTCTAGAGTGCAGGCATCGATGGGATATTTATTATTAGACCATAAAAAACATGTATGTATAATTAAAATCAAATTTATGGATGTTTTCTGAAATATATGAAGCTCTCTCTTTTGTGCTTGCACGTGTTTCTCTGTTGTAGGCTCTATAATCCACGTAGTTGGAACTTTGATAACTCTGTAAATGATATAATATCACTTTATTCTTTGAATAATATTATATATATTATTTTAGAATAGTTTTTAGAAATTCATTCATTCAAATCTCTAATTTATTTTTAATTTATATATAAATCATAACCTTGAATAAACTAAAATTAAATAATCTAACTTATTATCAATTTTATAATTAATTAATTTATATTTGAAGATTAAGTGCATCACATTTATCAATGTAATAATTCTTTAAATATTTAAAAGATTATAAATGGTTTAATTTAACCTTTTAATAAACAATTTTTTAATGTAATTATTATCTCCTCCTCATGGATATAGTGATTTAGAAATCATAACATGAAATGTCTTTGTAGTCAATACTATTTAAAAACACTTGAAATATTTTTTATTCATTTAGAATAATGAATTAATTATTAATCTTTCAAATACTTTTATATAGTTAATGTTATACCAATATTTATTTGATTCTTACCTTGATTAGAACATGTTGTGAAGAATAAAACATAAAATTTTAAATGCAAGACAACTATATAATTTCTAGCTAAGAAATTACTTGTACAATTACCGTGTGAACCTTTCTAAAAACACAAGTAATCTCACCTTACAAAATTCTCATGAGTCCCAGAAATGTTTATATCATTCAACAAACACTTATTTATTAGTTTTATATATCTTTTTTACAACGTATAAAAACTGCTATGCTTTATTTCATTAAAATGAAATACAATACAAGTCTTCACATCTAGTTATTATTTAGAAGAAAGAATATTTAGAAGAAAAAAATACTTTAATACAGTCAGAATTTCATAATTATAACTTCTTAATTTTAATTGCAAAATATTTTTGTATTAATGATATTAGATTCCTTAATCAAACATTAAATAAATAAATAAATCAATCAACTTTATCCTTCTTTTAAATTCATTAATTAACATTAAATTAAATTATAAAAAAAAACCTTTATTAATATTAAATAGGATCAATTGACTCGACTTCGAGGACATACAGTCACGGATACACTTATCATTTCATCCTGGAAACATGTCGATGGGAGTCAAATCACTTCATGTTGAAAACGCAACAGATTTAACATCAGCACCAATGTGTACGATGGAACCAGTCAAACAAACGACGCCAAAGAAAGAAAAAAGTGGGAGAGGAAAGACCAGTCAAATGTAAAGAGATGTTCTGCACCTTCCAGTCAACTATAAGTTGTATAGTGACTGACTGACACAACTGATCCATCCTATGAAGCCATGGAAAGATACCACCTAGGAAACTACTTGTTCTATACCTCATGCCAATTTCTTTTCTTCTATTCACATGCCAATTTAGTGTCAAAGCTGCTCAAGCAGATAGCAAAAGCCTGGAATGCAGACAAAGGATACCGGTAATCCATGGTGAACGTATCTTTGCCAACCTTTCCGAACTGAAGAATCACCTTGTCATGATCAGATTGAGCAGGCTGCGAAGGTGTTGGTGCACCAGCAGCAAGCTGCGTTGCAGCAACAAGCTGAAAGTTCTTGACGGAGGCAACCGACACTCTCCCACGAAAATTAAGGCACCAACACTGCAGCTGTTCATGCCATCTTGGTGACTTGTTCCGGAGGACCAGTGGTCTCTCCTTTCCCTCTTCATCTTCTTCCCGAGGCCCGACAATGTTAGAGAACCGAGAACTGCTAAACTCAGTTGAATTGTCAATTGATTTCGAGAAGGAAATGCTCCGAAACGAGTCTTCAAGGGAGCGAGGTAGGAGCTCAGGCTGGCCTGGTACAGAACCACCAGGCTCAAGGGATGATACAGGGATTGAGTGCATGGTGCAGTGCATCCTTCGTGGACCCCGGGTTCCAAGCACATTCAGCTCATATGTAACATATGCTATGTTATAGCTGCCTGTAGGAACCTTTGGAGAAACTTTCTTTGAGTAGAACCTACGGCTTCGGCCTGGAGGGGAAAGCTGAGCATTAGCATAGGGGGGCTGTGTGTCACAAATTATAAATTTGGTTCCCAGGAAATTTGACCTGATACAAGAACAGTAAGCATCTCAGCACAATTCTGACACATAAGTACAGCGATTCGTTGAACTTCGTGCATTTAATGTTTCCATTTGTGCATTAGTCATTGCAGAACTTTTTATAATGATATGCAGAGGTAGGGAGTCTTTAAAGCACTAATTCAATTGCTTAACAATCCCCTGCAATAAATGGTTCAACATCAGGCTATTAATATCTTCGACACCTTGACCTCACTTGAAAGGTCTAAATCAATTCATTACTCTTATCTTTAAGATCCTTAATCAAGTAATATTTACATGATGCGTGAAACAATCAATAGTTACAGTTCTGGTGCATCTGCAAAGCAAAAGATTACCACCCCCTCGCATGGAGAAGCAGAAAGAAAAAATTAACCAGATCTATAGCCTAGCTTCAGGTATCATCACAAAGAAAAAAATGGCTTGGCTAAGCTGAAATTTAAACTATAGTAGCATACTGATACACAAGCATGCTAGCATGTGGAACCATGGACACTTACTCCTATATGATAGAGAAACAGAATATATTCCTAATAACAACAAAAATGAAATATATAGTTCAAGTTTACAGAAAATCTATGCAATGAGATTATTGACTATATAGCTAGGCAATAAGCACACCTTGGTCTACCAGATAATGGAGGTTGCTATATTATATTAGCTGTTGAGGGGACTGCCATGCATGGATTAAGCCAGTTTTGCACCCAAATGGAATGTTAATTAAACATATATTGTCTTCAAGTCAAAAGTAAAGGAAATTACCACTATTCCACACAAGACTACTATGACAATTTTAGCATAAATTTGGGGCATTAGCAACTAATCAAATATCGAGCAGAAAATGAACACTCACCTTAATTTTCCAATATATGTGCTGCTTGATTTTGATATGATGTCTGCATCCATGGAAATTACATATTCTGTGCATTTAGTTCTCCGAGACCGTTTTGCAGACAGAAGAAATTTTCCATTTTCAACAAGCAAAGCTGCAAAGCATTAAATTAATAAACAGCATATTAATACTATAGTAGATTGAGGAAACATTGTATCAAACAGTTTAGTAGATGAATGAGTATTATAGTGAATTTTGTCATCTTTGGGGAGTAATAACTTAGTTTGATAAAATAGAACTGGAGCAGCACACTTCAAAGAAGATAGCTTAGAACAGCAGTTTCGGTCAACAGTTTCCAAAAGTTTGCTCGATAGATATTTTACAGAAGAACTTTGTATGCATAGCCATTAAAAAGAATTTGCTACCCAAAAACACAACTGACTTTTGGAAAGAAGAAATTTCCTTTTGAATAAAATCATAATACAAGTCACTTGCACAAACTAATTAAAAAAAAGGGAATCACTGAATAACTTCCTTTCCAGGGAGCAGCACAAACTTGATAGAAAGAAAACTGAACAGACATTACAGAGAAATGTTACTTTAAAATAAATATTCAACCAAACAAAAGCCACAGTTGTGTGTTTGCGAGAGAACACACCAGATGCATATCAATCAGGCATATGGATCATGAAAAAAACACTTGCAGCAACCAAATTGGTCTCTTTGCAACATAGAAAATGAATTGTAACTAATCAGGAAAAGAATCATGTGTGTAGCTGGTTAAATAACTGAACTTCTAGTTTTGGCTCAGTACCAAGAAGGCACCATTAATGCAACTTTAGAAACATGATAAAATCTCATCAAGAAGGACAGCAGCTCAGCAATGCATCATTGTAGAAACCAAAGCATCATGACACAACCAAATGCATGGGGTTAAAAAATCCACTACTTCCATCCATGGAGACCACAAGAAACTGGAAAGGAGATTAAGGTTGGTAAAGTTATCTACATACATCATATACGACCACTATTTTGAAACAGGTCACATAAAAGTCATGACAATAAAATGCAAAAATGTCGAGAAAAGCTCACCAGGGTTATGGCAGAGGAAAAGATGGTAAGTTAAGTTTGATTTATCCCTCTTTATGAAACACTGGATGGTTCCATCCCTGGGCCCTGACTATAAATAGATAAGGAAAAAATTGTCAATAATCACTGTTGCATCTCAAACCCCTTACAAAATAACTATGTGCAACCACATGTTAATTCTTAGATAGAACCTTGCATTGACAGAACTTGGTTGAATAAAAAACAGCCTTGGACAACCATGAAAATGACCTCATATAAAGATATTATCGAGACAAGACAAAGAATGCATGAACCTCACCTGCTTCAGGGAAACAGGGAAGGTGATCTTCCCAGAGAACTCTGGATTTCTTACAATCTCTTTACACATTTCCCTCCAAGCCCTGCACACAGAAGCACAAGCAACAACATGCTTGCGAGCAGGCCATGTGCTCTCACTTGCCTCTAATCTCTTTATCACATCTTGCAGTAATTCTGGCGGAAGACCAGCCCAAGGACTATCCTGAATGACCACAGGCTGGTCAAGCAACTCACATGTTGAACCATGAGATTTCCCTCTGAAATGACCTGGCAGCCTGACCTCAAAACACCGCCTCGACAAGCTCCCAAATCCATCCCTCATGTCATGGACTATACTACGAAATGACATTTTCACTAATACACTGGCAGCCACAAGTTAATGAACACCTGAATTTGGACGCTGCATAGCGGATGAAAGATTAAAAATAACACATGTACACAGCAGCAAATCAACCAAAATAATTTTAAATTTCAGCTATAACTACAATGCTTAGTAACCAAGACAGAAAAGAGAAGAGGGAAAAGTCACAAAGCAAGTAAAGAAGATTCTTATAAAAGAAAAGAGTCACATGGACCCAAAGCACCTTAAATACCAGACTTTTATCAGAAACATCTTTTGGCGGGTTTTAAACAAATCTTTAAATCCAAGTTGCCATCAATTCAAATCTAACTTTCTTTTAGCGCACACTCGCTCAAATTAAGATTCTCAACAAAAAGGAAATATTTATCGAAATATACCCGTTCTTTAATTACAAATTATGAAATTGGGAAAAGAGAAAAGAAGAAGCAAGCTCATTTGTCACTTAACTCAAATCTAACTTCCTGTATTGTATAAATTTATCCAAACATAGAAGCTTAAACCAAAAGTTCGACAAGCAAACCATACCTCTAAATTGAAAAGACTTGGAACGGGTCTCACACATTTTGGTTAAAAATTCAAAAGATCATCTCTCACGAAGATATTTAAGAACCAAGTCCTAAAAACTCAAAAATCATAATATCATATGAAGATGTTAAAGCATTTCGGTTTATCAAACGGACGTCAGAAACTATACCGAGGCATTCTGCCTAGTCTACTTTCATCACCTAATTTATTTTTGGCCCCTAAATTTTGTTAAAATTTGGGGCTAGAATTACATTTCAGGTTCAGAAAAAAATCTATAAGGCAAAAAAATCTAACCTTTTCAAACCCCAAAACTGATCAGGTATCCTTTCTTCAACTCTCAAATATCACCGATCACCAAATCAAGAACAAAAAATCACAGCTTTCCACATAAACTCTGCAACAATGTTCAGCAGCCCACAAAGGGAGAAGCTTTGGAAGTTCAAAAAATCAAACAAAAACAAAAGTTCGAGTATCTCAGGTCACAAAAATGAAATCTTGCACATCCAAAAATAACACGACAAATAGGTCTCGGATATTCGAATCAAAGACTTAAAATTCATACATTTTCCGGTAATTATCTCGAGGAACAAGCACAGAATCACCGAATCTAAGAAATAGATATCTAAAGGGCAAAAAAGGAAACAGGAAAATGGAAGTGAAAGCACTAAAATAAAGCATAAGAGCTCACCATTCATCTCTGCATAGTCAGATCCTTAGCTTCACCGCACGGTTTCACTCTCTAGAAAAGTCTACGACGACTGGCACGGGCAGACTTTTTTATCACATCCAATTTACGAAATTAATGCTAGCATAGCATAGGCATAAGAAAAGGAGAATTAGCTTCCATTTATTTTACTATTATTTTATGAACAGTACACCTTATTTTAAATTTAATTTAATATTATAAATAAAAATATAAGACGCCCCTTTTGAAGTAGAAGTTTACTTGCAATCAATTGAACTGAAGTGGCAAACTCGTCTCTCTTCTTTTTAGTCCAGAGACAGGCTTGCCTGTCTTATCTTTTGGCAAATTATCATTTTGGTCCTCGATCCACTATCGTGACCTTTACTTTCCGTTTCCTTTATTCAGCTGCCGTTATGCGACTTTCCAACGGCGTTATGTTTCTTTACTCATCCAACTTTATTTATATTTATTACTCATGGATTACCCGCGGCTAAAATTATATTTTTTTAATATAAAAAAATATTATATATATATATATATATATTTGTTATAATATAAATTTGATTAAAATAATAAATATATGTAGAATTCATATAAAGTGTAAATATTTTTTTATAAAATATATGAATTTTAAATTAATATAAAGTTATTTGTTAGTAGGTTTCAATGAAATTATCAGCATAAAATTATCATAATTCTCATAACCCAATTTTGGGTCATTCCCCAAAACTATCCAAAAATATAAAAATAAAATAAAAGAGGGTCGGTATCGGTAAGAAAATCAAGGCATAAATTATTGGCGTTTCAAGAGCTCGATCATACCTCTTTTGTGTCTAAAAATGAAGAAAAATACAGATTAAGGCTAACGTAATTTATTATCGGATAAATCTACGTAAAAATTAAGTCAAAAGATATAATTATATTTTTATGTGCCAATTCGATTTAATCGTTGGCCAATTTAAAAGTATAATTATATTTGAGGATTAATTTAGAGTCTAATCGAAGAATTTAATAAAACGCAATAACTTAATTTTACATTAAATTGGTCAAATTAATTTCATTAAGGGTTTAGTCAATGAGAAATCAAGTTCTTGAATTTAATTCGGGTTCAATTGATGAGAATGAAATTTTCAGAGGCCATTTGGAATTTATTCAAGCCAATTATGCGAAATCGGGGACCAATTTGAATAAATTAAGAGTTTAATGTTCAATCGAGGGTCATATCGCGCAAATAAAAAATCAGGGACCAAAATAAAAAAGGACACGCAAAGCTAGGGATGCTTTTGAAATGCTGACGGGGATACAAATGCACAGATTAAAAGTTTAAAATTGATTAGGGATGCGATTGGAAAAATTAGAGGTTTAAGGATCAAATTGCACTTTACCTCAGCATCAAAATTACATGTTTCCTGCACTGTTCCGACACCTGAATAGTGCAGGAAACGTAGAGTAACGGTTCTTTGCACCTCAGCCCTCTGCAATACACGGCAACATAACACACAACATGCATGATTTTTCCCTATAAATACATTTGTCGAAGCTACCACCAGGGGAGGGAAAAAAAGGGAGAGACGGAGATTAAAAGACAGAGAAGAAAATTAAAAAAAAACAGAGGGAAGACAATCGAGAGTAAGCAAAGGAAATTTATGAACAAAACACAAGAAGAATAGGGAGATTGCAGAGCCAAATCCACGTAAAAATATTGATTTAATCTTCATCCATTCATCCCTCTCTGTCAGCTTTATTTCCTCTCGGCCAGTCACTCTTTCTCTCTCTCTAAAAAAAACCAGCAGCCACACTTTCTCTCTCCCTCTCGGTTCATCAACGCCACCAGCCAGCCCGACCACTTTGCACCACCTTTGTCACCTCTAGCAACCTCCACCACACGTCAGGCATCCCAGCAGCAGCCCAAGCGAAGGCAACGAAGAACAGCCGACGTGATTGTGTGCTTTCCGACGTCCATTCCGGCCACCACAGACCACCATTTTTTACGCCACCATGACCAAAAGAGCCACCTTGAGGTCCTCTATATAACGGTATCAACAGGTACATCATTCGTCACACTCAAAAATCTCTCATTTTACTGTTCATCGTCTCTAACAGCATGCAGCCCGATTTACTGTTCACATGTGTGAACAGTAACCGGGTCGGGCTTGGTGCCGGCCTGATTGCTAAATAAGACGGGCTTCCAGCCCGAAAGAAGGATGGGCTTCCGACCCGTTTGGACTAGAAGCCCAGTCCGTGAATACATGGCCGAAGCCCAACCCCCCTTAAATAAAGAAAAAAATAAAAATACAAAATTTGCAACAAAAAAAAAGGATCATTTTTAAATAAAATATGGTTTTAAAATACAACCAATACACTAGCATGTTTTAAAAAAGTCTTTTCTTTCAAAATATATATTATCTTGGAGTTTAAAAAAATGTGTTTTACCATGGATTTCATAAAGAAAAATCATTTCTTGTATTCTTGGATTTTACAATATATTTGTAAAAGTCCAAAGGGTATTGGCCAATATTCCAAAAATATCAAAATATTATTTTTGGTTATTTATATTATTCACTGTTGGTGTTTGGATAAATAAATCCTAAGGGGTCAATATCTAAAATATTCGACAAGGATAATTTGCTATTATTCACCGTTGGTGTTTGGATAAATAAATTCTAAAGGGGTTAATATCCAAAATATTCGGCAGGGATAATACACCATCATATTTTTTTTAAGAGATCAAAATCATAACAAATTATAAACAAACTAAAACGTCAAGCAGCTTACCTTAGGCAGGGCGTATTAGAGGTGCTAAAACATTCCCTTTATGCAACCAGTTCCTTACCTTGGAATCTCTGAAAGACCAATTTTAGGTTTTCTAATAACCGCAATACTAGGTGACGACTCCCTTTTCCAAAAATAAAGATAAGACCCTCATGTAATAATATTGAATACCCCCGCTCACGGGGACGGTCGCCGCGACGCCGCGCTCTTGTGGAAGGGTGCGACAATCATCATTAACAAAAACAAGAAGATTTGGATATTTGAATTATCAAATTCAATGTATTAGGATTAGTATATTTTATAATTCAATCTAAATTAAACACAACAAACAAAATATATATTGTGAAAAACCTGTAATAATCAAATAACATAAATAAAAAATTAATTTTTTATCTACAAAAAGAAATAAATATCATTGAAAATCTATCTCTATGTTGCCATCATTATCATAATTATAACAGTTAAATTTATTATCATTATTATTCTAAACAATTAAAATCATTAAATTATACTGAAGAATAAAAAAAGCAAAATATTTTATAAAAATAAACAATAAAAAAATAATAACTAAAATTATCATTATTATTGCGCAAGTAATGAAACTGTAAATCATCCAATCCGAAGAACAGATAAAAATAAAAAAAAGTACAAAAAAATTAACAAAGGAAAAAAGAAAAAAAAATATTAATTTTTAAATGATCACCAACATAAATTAAAATTTCAGGATTGAACCAGATAAAAATAAAACTCCAATAAAAATAAAATGACAAAAATTAAAAACAAAAAGTAAAAGTAAAAGTATAAATGCATAAATAGAGGTAAAAAATAAACATTATTAAAGAAGGATCGAAAAAATCAAAGGAATTAATATCAAATGAAAAATACAAAAAATAAAGGCTGAAATGAAAAATAAAATATATAATTAATTTCAATTGAATGACAAAATTGAAAAAAATAAAAATCTTGGGACCAAAACAAAATAAAGATATTTGAAAAAAAATGTAATTTTGTTAAAAAGATTAAAAGAATAAGGTCCAAAATGAAAAGTAGCATATATAATCAATTTTAATTGGAGGATAAAATTAAAATAAATTAAAACTTGCATACCAATAAAATTAAATGAACCAAAACATATCAAAAATAAAAAAAATAAAAAAAGGATCAAAATGAAAACCAACATATATAATCAGTTTCAATTAAATAACAATCAAAATTTTAATTGAAAAAATCAGAAATAAAATCTAAATCAAAATAATAGTGATTAAAATAGAACAATCACAAACATGAAGGTTTTGCATGTGTTTTCTATTGGCAGGAGAAAGAATAGAAGAAAACGCAAAAAAAAATAAAATCCGCTGGTGATTCCCCGATCACCGTCATATAGCACACGCTGCACTGAAAGGCAGAGAATATGGCAGCGCACCGGGTGACATAGAGATCAAACAATTTCCACGACCACACGACGCCGCATGAGTTGCCTGCAAGGCGGGTGCACGTGAAACTGTGTTGGCACTTTCGCATGAGATGCCTACAATGTTTTTTTAAAAATACAAATTACCTATACACCTCTAGCCCCAGTGATAACGATGAAAAAAAATCAAGAATGAAAGTATCACTATGTCCCTAGCTTCAAGCCTTTGTTTTTGTCTTTTTTGAGGGTATTTATGTAGTTTCACTACGTATAAATATGTGAAAAATCGAAAACACTCCATTGTCTCGCGTCTTTTTGTCAGCTCCCAGGGGTAAAATGGTAGTTTTATTTTGCAATTTAAAACGGAAAATACCATAAAACTTCAAATAATTTGAAAATATCATACATATCTCCTAGAAAATATCCAAAATGCCCACAGTTCCGAGGGTTAAACTTTTCAATCCGAGAGGTAAAATAATAATTTTATGGTTAGAATCTACAGTAATCTATGTCTAGGTACATAGTGAAACGACCATGCTTTTTATTTGTTTTTCATAATATTTTTTTAAAAAATATATAAATTATTAATTGATTTTAACCCATTAGGAACTTGGGCTTGCAAATTTATTTATTTTACAATATTATCTCATGTGAAACTTGAATTCAAGAACTTAATATCATTAGACTACAAGTTTATTAGTGATTGAAATTGTAGTTATGAGTTAATTATGTTTTAGTTTTCAAATTAAAATGACTTATTATTTATAATATTTAAATAGTACATTTTCCATATTCAATAAATTTTGTATGTCCTTCATATTAAAGGTTGTATATGATAATTATTATTATTTAAGAGGAGTAATAATTTAAGATTTATTGAAACAATATTATAAGGTTTTATATATATATATATATAAAAAACCTTATAATATTGTTTCAATAAATCTTAAATTATTACTCCTCTTAAATAATAATAATTATCATATATATATATATAGAAAATAATAATATAGATTTCTGATCTATTTTTCTATTCAATAAAAATTGAAAGCAATTAGAATAAATATAGAAAATAAACAATTTGAAATAAGAATAAAAGGTATCTCTTTAATTAAAATTACATCACCGTATTGATGCATTCCCTTTTTTGTTATTTTAATTTTTACCAGAATAATTGTTTAAATAACAACTTATTTGAACCATAAAATAATATTTTAATAAAAATAAATTATGTTTTGATAATTTTGATGCGAAAGTATTAGAAAAGAAATGAATAATATACTTTTTTACATGCAATCTTGCAAAATCTATTTTATAATCAATTAAACAATGATAAAAAAAACACATTTGTAAGAAAGAAACTAAATAAAATAATGGAAGCAAAATGCAATTTTTTTCTTCCAAAATCTTGTTTTTTGATTCATATAAGGTTTTGGTGTTTTGAAAAAAGAATGTTTTTTTAATTAAAAAAAATAGTTCATTGAATAAAATGTGACAATAATTTAATAAGAAAAAAATATTTTTGATAACTATAAGGACTTGAAATTCATTTTCATAGGATATCCATTACCACATGAATAAAGAAAAAATCAGCATAGGTTTACAAATAATAATTAATGAAATGAATGCTGACATTAAAATAAATGCTAAGAGGATATCTGAAAATAAATGTAAAATTAAATGACAGATAAAGAAATAATATCTTAAATATAATTTTAATCATTTAACTACATTTAATTTTCATTAAACTTCCATAAAAACAGATATATCTTTTCCAGCTAGATAAGGGCTCAAAAAATCTCTATGAAATTTCTATTGTAAAAAAAAAAAAACTAGTTGATACCAAGATTATTTTTTAAAAAAATGTAGCTAAAAATCACATGTTTTAAATCCAAAAGTATTATCGTTTAATCATGGTTTTATGTTGAGGGGATTCTAACACCATTTGATTTCTAAAACCCTATATAAAAATAGGATGAAAAGGAGTGTTTAAGGATGATTTTTTGCACTATTTTAGACACAAACAAACTTGCAAAAACTTATGACTTTTCTTTATTTGTTTCCCCTTAATTGTGCAAGTTTTTAATCTCTATTTCATCTCTCCATATTATCTAGAGATTAGGTCCAATCCTTGTAGAGGGATAATCAAGTATTATTATTTTTTAATTTATTAAATCTTGTTTATGAGTGCACCCAAGTAAAATGGTGTTATTAGAATCCAAAAGCTTACCAAATAAAGCCCTTAAAAACAAAGGATTAGTCATTGACAACAATATAATTTGATAAGTTTTAATGTGCATCATCAAGTAAGTACTCTTATAGTTTTGTTTAATTGTATACATTAATTTGATCTAGTTTAGTAAGTATTATTTTGATAGTAAAGATTCCACCATCACAATACATAATATGATATGTATAGTCTAGTTTAGAGTGCAAAGGCACTTTGGAAAGATATGGATAAACAATTCAAGGTTAAAGTAGTGTATTTGAGTTTATTATAAATTAATTTAATGAGTTATAAGAAAATATTTTTTGCTAATTAGAATTTAGGCTTGGATTTGATTTGATTTGATTCATGAAGAATTATTTCTTCTAGCATATTGGTTTGTCCAAATAATGAATGTTAGAATCTAATCGGGCTTTTCATTACTCTTTCAATAGTTCACGAATAGATTCTTCAGGTGAGAAGTCATTTGATTTAAATCGAAAAACATTCAGGTTCAATTATGGTTATAATTAATAGGTAATCAAATTTTTTGGTGGAGGATCCCCATTAGCTTTTTGTTCCCAAAACTCTCTATAAAAAGAGGTTGAAGAATGGTGTTTAAAATTGATTGCTAAATTTTGCACAGAATCTTATATTATGACTTTCCTTCACCTACTGTTTTGCGTAAGCTCTCTTCCATGTTTAATCTTTCTTTTTATCTATAGCTTATGTTCAATTCTTGTAAATAGATTGGATCTTGTTTAGAAGTATATTTAAACAAGATATATATATATATATATTATGATTATGATCCAGTCATATTTGTTTGATTATATTTACTCGTTGACATATTCTTATTACATTGCAAATTTATAAACTAAATATATTTGTAAATTTTGAACATCAACACCAGGAATAACACAGTTATAAAATTGTACTACTACCAGCACAATCCATGAACTATGATATTTTTTATTATTGTTTTTAACTATTCGTGTCTAAAAATAATCATGCACATATTAATTTCAATAAAAATAAAAAATCATCGATCGTGCACCCAGGATTCGGCAAGGAAAGACAGGCAAGAAACAAAATCATCATTTTGTTGCCTTTAGCCGTACTTTGTGCTGGTAGTTGCCAGCCCTTAGAAAAGCAGCGGCTGGTCAGAGCTTGCACGTTATGTCGCCATCTGGCTCCATGCCATCCCATGTTAGCCTAACTGCTCGTTTCACAAGGAAAGGCGGAGAACACAGTCGCTGTGTCAGGTGTCAGCCATGGAAGGACCTTGATTCCAAGGAATTAATTGATTCAATTACAAATGCTAGCGTGTATATAAAATTATAGCTAAGAGTAACCGAGATACTCGTCTCATTCCAGAATACAGGCCCTTAGCAGTGGAATTACTTGATGATTAGATATGTCTAAACATGTTTGTCATATTACAAGAACGAAGCTTAACAATATATAAAAACATGATGGAATCATTCAAAGCAAACTAATCCAACTGAAACATGGGAAAATGGAAAGACCCCGCCAATGAGATGCGGTGTTTTGCACTTCACAGTCTACTATGACTTGTACAGTGACTGCACACAACTACGACCACCCCCATCCTAGAGAGCCCTAAAAGAAATACCTTGTCAATTAAATGTTCTATAGTCGATACCATTCTCTTTTTATCTTTATTCACAAGCCAATTTAGTGTCAAAGCTGCTCAAACAAATAGCAAAAGCCTGGAATGCCGACAAAGGATACCGGTAATCCATGGTGAACATATCCTTACCAACCTTACCAAACTGAAGAATGATCTTGTCATGATCAGACTGCCCAGGCTGATATGGAGTCGGTGCACCAGCAGCTGGTTGTGTTGCAGCAATAAGCTGGAAATTCTTGACAGAGGCTACTGTCACTCTCCCACGGAAATTGAGACACCAGCACTGCAACTGCTCATGCCATCTTGGTGCCTTGTTCCGAAGAACAAGTGGCCTCTCCTTTCCCTCTTCATCTTCTTCTCGAGGCCCAACAATGTCAGAGAACCGGGAACTGCTAAACTCGGTTGAATTGTCAATTGATTTTGAGAAGGAAATGCTCCTAAACGAGTCTTCAAGGGAGCGTGGGAGGAGCTCGGCCTGGCCTGGGACAGACCCACCTGGCTCAAGGGATGATGCAGGGATTGAGTGCATGGTGCAGTGCATTCTTCGTGGACCCCTGGTGCCAAGCACATTCAGCTCATATGTAACGTGAGCAATGTTGTAGCTGCCTGTAGGGACCTTTGGAGAAACTTTCTTTGAGCAGAACCTACGGCTTCGACCAGGAGGTGAAAGCTGTGCGTTGTGGTATGGAGGCTGTGTGTCATAAATTATGAACTTGGTACCCAGAAAATTTGACCTGAAACAATAACAGTTAGCATCTCAACAATACTTCTAATGCAACAACAATTTGTAAAACCAACAATCTCATCCAAGTTCTTTTGGTATCTGCAACCACATATTCACAATGCTCCAATTGTGCATAGTCATTGCAGGACTTGTTAACCATAGAATGGCTTAAAGCACCACCTTAAATGCCTGAAAAGCCCTCGCATATGATTCACACAATTAACATCAGCAACAGGAAACAAACCACCATGACCTCCCCAAGGATGGTACAAATTCACAAGTCTCATCTTTAAAATCATCAAGTAAAGTTACATTAGTATTATGATACATGAAAAAACATCCCAGGTAGTTACACCCTCATGGCTCATCAGAAGGGAGAATATTTATCATCCCTTCCAATGGAGAAACTATAGCCAGACTAAATTAAAAGCCTAAACCTGATTTTTAACCTAGTTTAAGGAACTTCAACATGAACAGAATGGTGTTAATTTCAATCTTGAATTAAAAGCATGCAAATATTACTTCGACACAGCTAGTAGTTGGCACCAAACACTAACTCCCGTAACATAGACAAATGTCATATATTCATAACATAAATCATAGGGAAAATAAAGTTCAGATTAAAAAAAAAAACTTAGAAAACAAGGACTATATGGCTTGGCAACGAGTACACCTTCTCTAAGTAGATAATGGAGCATAGCTGTTAATGCTATACTATATTGGCTTTTCATGGATTGCTATTCAGGAATGGCACTTGGGAGTAGGGGGCATACAAATTTTTAACTATAACTATATTAAATATTCATGTCCAAACAGGGAATTACCCTATTTTCAGGCAAGACAGCGCAGACAATAGCTGGTCAAAGCTTAGGACTTCAGCAAGCAAATGTTGGCCATAAAATCAACTCATACCTCAGTTTTCCAATATAAGTGCTGCTTGATCTTGATATGTTATCTGCATCCATGGAGATAACATACTCTGTGCATGTGGTTCTCCGAGTACGTTTTGCAGACAGAAGAAATTTCCCGTTTTCTACAAGCAAAGCTGCACAGGCATGCCATTAATTAACAATGCATTCATATAGAACACAGGAAATTGGGAAAACTATATCAAACAGCTTCAGCAGGTAAAATATAATAATCCAGGAAATTTTATAATATTTAGGAACAAATAACTTGGATTGGATACAGAAATAATTGGACAAAGTACTGGATTCAAGAAAGGTAAAGAGGATGTATATAACAGCAAGCACAGTGGACAGAGTTTCCAAAACAACTGTTCACAGCAAGTTCACTAAACAGCTATTTCAAGAGACAAACTAACAAGATAGAACTGCACGGACTAGGTTCCCCTCAAGTTAGTGGTAACATGATCTATCATGTTAAGGTAAATCTAGACCACTGATTTAGGATTTCATTTTACCAAATTAATGGGAGAATAGAATGTTTTTAAAACTGCTAATTATTTTTTTCTATAAAAACACCCAAACCGCTGGTTCTGGATTTACCTAACATGATAGTTTATGTCACCCCTGAATTGAGGGGAGCTCAATCCAAAATGCACTTCCCAAATAGATCCAATTGCCTCTTGCAATAAGAAACTTCTTTTTCAACCAACCAAAGCACAAGCTACATGCACAAACTAGTCAAAAATAAGATATACGAATCATTCAAAAGAAATTTTCAAGTAAGAGTTCACAATGTGTTTGGACATTTAATAGTGAGAAAAGTCACCTGACAATACAAAACACTACTACTTCATAGCAAAAATTCAATTAACCAGGATTTACAATGAGTTTGGACATGTATATGAGTGTCCATGCACACACGAGTGTGCAAGCGAGTCAGACAGGACATCAAGTGCACATCAATAAGAAATTTAGAGTACTGATACAACTTGCATCAACCATGCTGGTTTCTTCACAGCAGAGAAGATGAACCACTAAAAATCACAAAGAACTTTGATTCAAGCTGGTCAGTTTGAAAAATGGCATATGATATTCTTTCAGTTAAGAATAAAAGGCAGAGCTATGTATTGTAGAAAAAGGTTCGATAACAGCAAATCATCCAGTTACATCATCATAAGATCATGATTTACAAAATAAAGCAGAGAGAAGCTCACCAGGGCTAAGGCAAAGGAAAAGATGGTAAGTTAATTTTGATTTGTCCCTCTTTATGAAGCACTGAATAGTTCCATCCCTGTGCCCTGGCTGTAAATGGATAGAAAAAATAATTTTACCAGTTGTCATTTTAAAACACACAAAATTATTTATTTGGATCCGTGTGTTTATGCTCCGGTGAACATTTAGCAGATACAGAAGCCAATTAAATGCACTAAAAATTATATAAATTTCTTCAGATATTGATATTATAGAGGCAAGAATAAAATGCAAAGATCTTACCTGTTTTAGGGAAACTGGGAAAGTGATCTTGCCAGAGAACTCTGGATTTCTGACAATTTCTTTGCACATATCTCTCCAAGCCCTGCACACAGCAGCACAAGCAACAACATGCTTACGGGCAGGCCATGTGCTCTCACTAGCCTCCAATCTCTTGATCACATCCCGCAATAACTCAGGAGGAAGACTAGCCCAACGACTATTCTGGATGACCACTGGCTGGTCGTGCAGCTCACAAGCTGGACCATGAGATTTCCCTCTGTGATGACCTGGCAGCCTGACCTCAAAACTCCGCCTTGACAAGCTCCCAAACCCATCCCTCACATCACGAACTATACTACGGAATGACATTTCCTCTAATATACTTGCGAATAAGTTAATACACGATTCAATGTGATAGCATAAATTACATTTACAGTCAAGTGCATGGATGATCACAAACCAGAACACGTCTGCACAACTGCGAATCAACAAAAAAATGCTTTAAATTTCAGCTAGAGCTGCAACGCTAACTATAAAAATAGAATAGAGAAAGAAAACAGACAAAGGAAAAGCACAATGCACGTTAAGAAGATTCCTATAAAAGAAAAGACTCACGTGTAACAAAAGCATCTAAACTGTCAGATTTGTTTTAAACTAACTTTTAAAATCCAAATTGCAAGCAGTTCAAATATATCTTCCTATAAATTACACTCTGATTCAAATTGAGAATCTCAAAAAAAGGAAGCTAACCCATTTGCCAATTAATTCAAATTCTAACTTCATGAATCATGAGAACTTATTCAAATAAAGAATCTAATAAAAATAAAAAAAAAAACTTGAACTGGGTCTTGAGTGTGGGTTCGTAGCAAGCAGAACCACCAAAACATTTTGGATAAGTTCTTCCATAGTTTATTTACAGCAAGAACCAACCCAACATCAAAAACCGGTCAAATATCCATTCTTCCACTTTTAATCTTCACCGATCAGCAAAGATCAGAACTTTTTATATGCAACTCTACAACAGAAGCAACACTTTATCCTCACCCGTTCACCGAATTTCCAAATGTGTAAATTATATATAAAAAATTGATCAAGTGTTTAACAAACCATTAAAAGAAATAACTAAAAAAGTCCAGAAACCACGAGAAAAAAAAAAAAAAAAACTAAGTTTATTACCGAAGCCAGAGAAATAAAGTCTTTCACCAATTATATAAAAAAAAAAAAATAGAAAGAAGAAATCGGGTCCTTATTTCTTGTCAAAGACTAGAAGTTTGAACTTCGGAGAAACAAACAAGGAAACCCCCGAATCTAAGAAACAGATCTTGAAAAAGAAACCAAGAAAAGAGAGAAACAGAGACAGAGAAGTATAAGTGCAAGCTGTAGAACATAATAGCTCACCATTCTTCCTCTTCTGCGGCAGATCCTGACCTTCACAGCACTATCGCTCACCCTCCCTCGCTCTCTCTCTCTCTCTAGAGATGACTTCAACTGCAGGCACAGGCGGACTTGAAATTTGATTAAATCAAGTTCAGAAAAAAACAAGCATCGAAAAGAGAGTTAGCTTCGTTTTTATATTGTCCCTTTTTTTTAGTGCAGAGGAGCACTTGTAATTAGTTTTAACTGTTTTATTATTATTATTATTATTATTATTATTATTATTATTATTTGCTTAATTACGCGGAGCGCCTTTCTTTCTTTCGTCAAATTATAGGTTTGGTCCTCGACACAGTTGACCAAAACCATACCTTCGTCCCTCTATTTGTTTCAAAGAGTTGGTTAGACTCATGTCTTAATGTCTCGGTCAATGTCGCCCAATTAAAATGATGTCAATGGATTTTTATAGTGCTGTTATTTTCTGTACATATATTTTCTGTCCCGAAACAGTTTTTTTTCATGATTTAATTTTTAATTAAATTAGGTGAAAATTGATTCAATATAAATTAATTAATTTTATGAGTTTAAAGATAACTCTGATAATTAATTAAAACATGACTTAAATTTTAAACATACTTTAAGATAAAGATTTGTAAAAATAAAAGACATTAAGACAACTTCGTATTAAATAGACCCTAGTCAACCACGATCTAGGTTATAAATTTCATTAGGTTTGATAACTTTGTTATGCAAATTATTTTTATTTAATTATATAAAAAGAAAAATTGCTTGTGAGATCATACACCTACCCTAAATTAGTGTTTTATTTGAGTGAATGATAACCCTATAGAAGACAAACAACCTATAGAAGACAAACAAAAATAAATTATGAAATTTATTTTTCAACCAATCCAATATCAAAGAAATGTGAAATGTAAAAATCAATTAAAACACTAAAGTATGAAAAACTATATAAAAATAATATATTGGATGATGGGTAAACCTACAAAACTTATGAATTGGATAACTCAATTTAACACATCAAATCCCCAAATTAGTCCATAAACTCAATTAGGATTAACAATTATATGATAAATAATAAGCGGTCACAAATTTGAGCATCAACCTAATATTAAGATTTAAAACCAATATAACATCATAAAAAACAAAACAAAATGAACTGTAAAATGATAAAAGTAAATTTTTCAACCCCACAAACAAGTCCATAAAGTTTCTAAAATTTAATAACATGATTTTTTTTTTCTAAACATGAATAGGAGTAATCTAGGCTACCCTGCTAAAATAGCAAACCAAGTCATGTACTATACAAAGCTTCACTTAGTTTTTTAATACAATTTTTTACCTAACTAATCTTTTTGAAAAATAAAGAAGAAGTCTTACCATAATATCAGGGCATTCTTTTAGTATCAACTTAGTATTGATATATTATTTTTAATACCATTATAAACATGTAAAAGATAAATTAAAATAAATTATTAACTCTAAATTATAATAAACATATAATATAAGGACTAAATTAAAAATAAAGAAAACTCAATAACCAAAGAAAAAAAATCAAGACCAAAAAATATGGATTACTATTGTAATCCATGGTTATATGGGTGGAGGAACAATGTTTTTCTCATATCTTTTAAATTTTGTTATTAGATATATGTCCTTTGCTCTGTTACAAACTAGATAAAATAAATTTTGAGCATAAAAAATTATGTTCATTTAATATATTACATTTAAAATAATTATAAAAATAATGCCAACTCGTGTTAATCCATTAAGTCTGTACCCAAGGTTATTTGATAAAAAAAATATTTTTTTCTCTCAAAAAACTTTAAAGTTCAATCTCCAACTAATCAAATGTTGAAGGATGCAATTGAAAAAAAATGTAAAGTTTTGTTTTTTGTTTTGAAAAAACAAACTCACTCATGGATCATGTTATGAGATTAGGATAACTTAACAAAAACAAGTCACAAAACCTAATTTCAAAAAAAAAAAAATGTTGAATCATGAGATGAAAAAAATGTACTATACAAAATTAATCTTGTCATTTGTCCCAAATCTATTTGATTGGAAGAACCAATCATGGAAAAAACCATTAAGTTTAATTTTCAATAAGTCAAATATTAAAAGAATTTTTTTTTAAATCAATCACATAAAAGTATCAAAAAGAAAAGGAAAACAAGTAAATTAAAAAAAAGTTCAAGTCGCCAAATACTTGGGTTAGATTATGAGATTGAGATGACCTTATAAAAAAAATCATGAATCCATTTTTAAAAAAAAAACAATATTGAGTAATGAGATCAAAAACTAAAATAAATCTAAAAAAAATGTGAACTTGTGTTAACTTATAAAACCTATAACTTAGGCTATTTGATCAAAAGCACCAAACTTGAAAAAAATCATAAAGCTCAAATCTCAATAATTCAAATGTCAAAAGATAAAATTAAAAAAAATATAAAAAAAAAATTTCAAAGGATTTTTTTTCTAAAAAAAGAACGAGGATCAATTTAAAAAAAAAATGAGAGTATGAGTAATTTTAGATTAAAAGGCTAAAATAAAATAGAAAAACCAATTTCAAAGAAAAGCTAAAAGAAGAAACCACCAAAAGAATGATGGCCAAGCTAAAAAAAGAAACCAATAATAGAACGATGACAAAGTTAAAAAAATACAAAAAAAAAAAAAAGAGAGAGAGAGGACAAAATAGAAAACAATTTAAAGTTTACAAAAGAGACAAAGAAAAAAAATAAAGCAATAAAAATTAAAACATCTAGAATGAATAATGAAATTAAAAATAAAAATCAAGAGCTAATAAAAAAGTGAAAGAAAAAAATAAAAATAAAAATAAAAATAACAAGAATAAGGTTTAATACTCAAATATCATCGACTTTGAGGACTATTATCCTAAGATTTTAGATGCCAAATGCTAAGTCCAAAGAAAAAAAAGAAAGAAAAAAAAGTTTGTTGACGACAATCCATATAAATTTTAGCCATATGTATCATTTCCTTGAGAAAAAAATGACATTATGGAAAAAGATGTTTGACCATTGGACAACGCATAAAGACCGTCACAAACTCACATATTCTATAGATTATTTTGATAATATTTGTATATATCAAATGACACAATTGCCCTTAAATGTACTCAATACTTATATATATATAAAAAAAAAATATAGATGCAAATATAGAAATGCCCTTGAATGGAAGTCATAGAGAATCCAATCCTTGTCATGTTAGTCATTTGACTATTCATAAAAAAAACAAAATAACCCCTTAAACATAAGTTTTAAAAAAACTTAAATCCAACCATATAATAATTTTTTTTTCTTATAAAAAAACCATTCTTCTTTTTAATTTTGTAATATCAAATTAATCAGTGTGAAATTATTAAATCACTCATAGATGTTTTTGACTTTTTAAAGGCAAAATAGGTATTTCATCCTAAAGCCTTACAATACTATCTATTTTTTCCCACCCTGAATCCTATTTTTCAATTTCTTATTCCTAACAAATTATACTAGAATTCCATCTAATAAGGGTTTAAATTAAGAAAAAAAGACTATAAATAATATATCCATATTATCTAGCTAGGAATTCATAATATATTTTGCACGATAAATTCTTTGTACCTTTTTATTTACTTGCAATAATTAAATCGAAATAATGCGATTAAACTATTAAAAAAACTATGCTAAAAATAAAGATTGCAATAATTAAAAATTGAATTGTATATTTTTTTTTGGTTTGTACTGGGTGAGATTGGATTTTCCATGTGATATTTGTTTATACTTAGCTATTGTATTCTATTATTTTATTTCACGAGTTGCTTGAACTTATTATTTTTTTAAAATACATTAAAATTCTAATATAAATAAGCATTTGAAAATGAAGAAATTTGGGTGTAAAAGTGTAATCATATTTACATAATGGTCCCTGATATTTAGAGAGAAACAAAAAGGGGGAATTGGTGGCATTTTTTATAGGTGCAGCACCGAAACCATTACAAAACCCTAAAAGTTATATTTAATTAATTTTTATTTTACATGCTTTTTATAATAGACTTGCAAAATGTTTAGCACGGGGATTTACCTGACTCTATTGGATAAATACAGGGATCAACCAAGGCACTTTCCGTTTAGTTAGATTTTAGATATGTGGCTGACCAACGGTGCCTCTTCATTTTACCGTGGACTCACCCGCGATTTTTTCATCCCTTTTCGTGCCTGTTTCACATTGGCTAAATTGGTATTTAGTTGTGATTATTTTTTTATTTTAAATAAATATATTTGATATTTTTAGATCATTTTGATATATTGATATTAAAAATACTTTTTAAAAAATAAAAAAAATATTATTTTAATATATTTCAGCACAAAAAGAACTTTGAAAAACAACTACAACCACACTCTTAAACATCCTTTCACCTCGGAACGGTACATTAGAGCAAGCAGCGTAGGATATGATAAGAGTTGGATTTCTCTTTTTTCTTATTATTCGAGGCACTACAACTTATTTCAAACCTTTTTTTTATTAATAATATGTATCCCGATTAATTAGAAAGTATCTTAAAATCAATATTAATGATTATATAGAGCTCTAAAAATTATCATATTAATAATTACAGGATTCAAATATTATACTATAAGAAAACAAACCTCATAATATCAAATTTGCATGTATCTCAATTAATTTTATATATCTTGAAATTAATGATTATATAAATCTCTGATGACCATTATATTAACAATTATAGGTCAAATACGAGACAATAGAAAAGCAAGCCCTATAATCCTAAATTTTTAACATTAAATTATCACCTGTTAATTTATTTCAAGCTTCTTAAATTACTACACCTGAGTTTATCGGTGTAAAAATATCACAATTAGCAAGTTTATCTCCTTGTTAGACATAAATTAATGAGAAAGGAATATACAATTAATGATTATTTTTCGAAATTTAAGAGTTACTAATATTTAGCAATAACAAATTACGGGAATTCAGTAAAATTAACGATTGATCCGACGTTTTCAATCTACACCTTCACGTCATGGGGTGCTGGCTAATGATTGATCATGAATTCTATGGTCCAATATCGAAATACTCTAAATTGAACCATGAATCATCTATATTTTTATTTGAAAAAAATATTTTTTTTATTTTTTATATCAACACTTTAAAATTATAAAAAATATTAATTCAACATATTTTTAAAATATTATCAGAGTAACAATCACTTTAGGAAGTAAGTAGGCTTAAAATTATGCTTTTGCTTTGCGCTTTTTTTTTTTTCTTGACAGAAATAATAATATAGTTCACGCGAGGGAAATAATGGCACGGAGCACGCTGTCATGATGTAGGCCCAGCGGATGATGTTGAATGACTCTAATACCCATGACTACAAAGTGGCCACCGACCTCCTCGAGATACGGACTGTTTGCGTGGTTAAAATTATTTTTATTTAAAAATATTTTAAAAATATTACAAAATTTATATTTAAAATAAAATAAATTATTTTTTTAAAAAATATTTTTGAAATGAAATAGAAAAACGAGGGGGCTGCTTTTGAGGCTTGGGAGACCGATGCCCAAAGGAAAACACGCACAGTATTAATAGCTTTGTTTAGGAGTACTTTTTGGTGCAGTGATATTTTTTTTATAATTTTAAATTATTATTTATAACATTAGATAATCTAAAAGCATAAAAAATAAACATATATAATTAACAGCCAACACATAGCAAAAGACTTGGTCCCACCAATCAAATAAGACCGAATTGAATACCGAGCCATTTTTCAGCATCACGGTTGATTATTTATGATGATTTTGCTGTATATTATTTTATTTTTACCTGCATAAGAGCGTGAATGAAAGCTACATGGTTTGGGAACTTGGATCCTAAAGAATGGTTCCAAAATCAACCATTTCCAACCGTTGCTGACCTTTCACGGCAAACCATTGACCTTTGCGGGCACCTTTTCTGACTTGGTGAGTATGGGACAAGCCGGATCCAAGGAAAGCTAGATCCTTTCTTTTTACCGTTAACAAATTCTATCCTTTTGATAGCCAATTGCGTATTTTCCCTCTACTTGCTTATCGAAAGCCATGATTTTAGGGTTTTTTTCTTCTCTTTGTTGTAAGAGAAATACTTTAAGGTAGTAACTTTATTGTTCAAAACTTTTCTTTTATTCCAAGATTAAGTATCGACTTCTTTCTTATATTTGGTGGAAATATTAAGGGATTCGTTATGTTTTTATATATATATATATATATATATATTCCCCCTTAAAAAGACCATGAATTGTATTCACTTTTGATAAAAAAAAATACAAAATATATCAATTTATTGGAAAAATATGTAAATCTTTGAATGAAGAAAGGAAAAATTATTAATACCAATAATTTTTAATTTTAAGATCTGGTAATGATGTCAACGATGTCATTTATTTTGTCCTTAACAAAAAATCTAAGTTGAGAAAAAAGCTTCATTCACAAACATAAACGTTTATTTAGTATTTGATTCATTAGTAATGATATTGCTACACACCTTTAAATCATTGACCAAATGATATGTTGTAGATGTTTTAGATCTTATACAAGTTATTATAATATGATCTCTTGACTTTTATCTGTAATTGTAAAAATTTGTATATGCAAACAATTTATAGACTCTTACTATTTATGGCAAGTAAGAAAGTCAAAGTTGATACATCAACCTTCTAATGTTCTAACATTCCATATGCTTAAGAAAGAAAGTTTTTGAATATTTAGATAAAGAGTGATCACACGTTAATGAGAAATTTTTAACTTTTTCATTAAATTTGCTTTTTCCATGTATGAGATATTTTTGGTCAGATGACTTGTTTTTATTGAAAGAAATGGTCATGTATGTAGAGGAAAGCTTGTTTGCATAAAAAATGGTTATTCTTCTCTTAACATGAGTGGAGCTATGATTTGAGAAGATATGAAACATGACCCTATAAATGTAAATGAACTCATTATTTTATGGGTGTTTGCTTGCTTTAAAATAAAAAGTGTGTAAACTCTAATTTAAAAATTGGTAAATCAATGTTAAATAGGGTAACACTTAAGTTTAAACTGATAATTCAAGAAAAAAATTATTATGATTTAAGATGTACATCCCTAGTAAATTAACTTAAACTTTGGTTGAGATAAATCAATAACTCAGTAAATAAAATGTACTCCCAGTTATGAATCATGTAAATTCTCCAATCAGGTAAAGTAATCATTTTTTTTTATACATCTGGGTAGAAATAACAATAACAATAAAAATAATAGTAGGATGAATAGTAATAATAACAACTATAGTAGTAACAATAATAGTAGGATGAATAGTAACAATAACAATTGTTGTTATAGTAGCAACAATAACACCAATAACAATTATAAGTAGTTGTTGTAGTAATAGTAGCAATGACAAAAACATCAATAACTATAGTAATAGTAGAAACAACAACAACAACAACAACAACAACAACAACAACAATAGTAGTAGTAGTAGTAGTAGTAGTAGTAATACTAGTAGTAACAATAACAATATGAGTATTAACATTGTTCATATATATAAACAATATAATCTTGATATGACACGTTGAAATACTCCAAAATCAAAACATAATATTCAAATTGAAAAACCAAATAACAACTAAAATGAAATTGACAACCTTGAGTTGGGTTCAAGGATGTTAGGTGTGATATTTTTCCAAACTCATATGTACTTGGGTTTAACGTGTATCCTTGCAAATACTACATGTATTTGAGCTCAATGCATATCCTTATCAATCTCATATGAATTTGAACTCAATACATAATTGAACTTAGGGATGTTATGTATGGCTTAATACATAGTTGAACTCAATAATGTCAGGTGTGATATTTAGCCAAATCCACATGTACTAAGGCTTTGTACGTAGTTAGATTCAAGGATGTTGAGTTCAATATCTTGTTAGACCTATACGTATATAAGCTCGACGTGTATTCTTGTCAATCTCATGTGTATTTGGACCTAACACATAGTTGGACCTAAGGATGTTATGTATGACTTAACACATGGTTAAACTCAATAATGTTGGATGTGATATCTTGCCAAGCTTATATATACCTAGGTTCAACGTATAACTAGATCCAATGATATTGAGTTTAGTATCTCATTAGACTTAAACGCATATAAGATCGATGTATAGCTGAACCCAAAGATGTTGATTAACAAGTGACTAGACTCACAATTATTTGAACTTAACATGTAGCTATATTTAAACATGTCAGGTCTAGAAGCAAACAAAACCTATATTATATGAGCTTGACATTGTTCAACGTTTAAGTATATTGAGTTATTAATTTACCATTGATATTTTTAAACATGAGCTTTTAAGTGTGTGTGTGTACATACATACATACATACATATATATATACAAAAGATACTTCAACCCATTAAATCTCTACCATGAAATGACTTTTTATTTCTACACCAGGCTAATATAAATGAGAAAATAATACTCTTTATTTAACAGAAAAAAGAATAATAATATCCAGGCAAGAATTTGCACCAGCAAGACGATCTGTTGACCAAATTGCGACGGGGGCAGATTCAAAGATTTTGCTACCTATTTTCCATGCCAAGATTAGTGCGTGTCAACTATAGACTAGAAAAAACGAAGCAATAAATTATTTGACATTTTGTTCTAACAATGCAAAAGCATGCCATGCTATAATCACTTAATCTATTCGAGCGGCCATTTTTATCCTGGCAAGCTGAAGGTCCAAGACCTGAAAAAAAGCAGGAGACGCCGAGTAAAATATCAGAGATGAAAGGGCAGCAGCAGAAGAGTCAACACAGTCTCCCCTTTCCAAAGCCTTTGACTGAAGAAAGTAATTTAATGAAGCACTGTTGATTTATCTCAAGGTGGAGGGGTCGCCCCAGAACTCTTATAAGGCAGGCAACTTGCATCCTGTAAGATCACTTGAGTAAATTGAAAATCAATATATTTATAAAACTTTACACATATGATTATAGCGATATAGTATAAGCACGAGTGCTCTGCATGTGATTTCTGATGAAATTCCGTGAACCTTCCGAAAGGTCCCTATCATAAAAGTCATAGGCAGCAGGTTCGGTCGAGTTGATCAGGCAGAAGACTGACACGTGGAATACAGTCGCACCTGGCAACAGTTAATTCGAGAAAAAAGAAATAAAACAAATGGTGGGTGAAATGGTAGGTGGCTTGGTAGATTCGATGGTCGGGGGAGATAATAGTGGGAGAACGGCGAGTGACAAGAAGTTTAACTAAATTGTTAAATAAGTGCAGCTAGAAATTGTGTTATCTTTTGGTTGAAATCTTCAGCTAATTTCTACCGCAGAAAAAGTTGCGAGCAGCCACTATCAAAAATTTAATCTCATTTAATGACTGCTAGAAAAAGTGTTATATAAGTGCAGCTACAGTCATTAATGTTTTATTAAACATCATTGATATATATATATTCATTTATGTTTTGAGAATTATGTTTCATATTTTTTTTTGTTGGGTTATATATTGATATTATGAATTTATTTTTTATTTCAATATTTAACATTGAAAATGTTGGAAGTAAAGCTTTATAAATTTTTATTTTATTTTATTTTTTTAATGAAATTATCATGATCTCATGAGTTTTATATTGTATGTTTAACACGTTAATCTCAATTGACTCAAATAGGTTTTTTTTTGCCACATTTTATAATTTTTTTATATTAAATATTGAGTTTGTTAGAAATTGAATTTCATGATTTTTTTTTCTTGGTTTGCTTTCTATGGATTATTATGATTTCATTACACTAGTTGTAGATTTGAAATATTAGATGGAGTTGACCATGTTTGATTTCTAGGTTCTATTTTAAGTGAATATTTTTTCAATTAGGTTTTGTATTTTTTCTATTTGCTTTTTATGAAGTTATTTTAGTCTTATAATCCAAGTCACTGGTTTGATAGATTAACCAAGAGTAATTAATTTTTTAGTTTAATATTGTTTTTAATTTCACCTTCTGACAATTTATTTTTTTTAATCTAGTCATTTAGTATCATATTTTTTGAGAATTAAAATTCATAATTTCTCTTCCAATTTGTTTCATGTGGAGCTATTTGAGTCTCATGGATTTATATTTTTTTTAAATTTATTTTTTTTAACTTTCAACATTGAATTTATTAGAAATAGAGTTTTGAGATATTTTTTTTATAAAGTTATCATAATCTCATGAATTAAGTCGCATGTTTACAAGTTATCTCAGGTTGAAATGAGTTTTTTTTCTAATTGATTTTTTTATTTTATCTTTTGGCATTGAGTTATTGAAAATCTAACTTTATAGTTTTTTTTTTATTTGCTTTATTTAGGGTTATCATGATTTCATGATTTGGATTGTGAGCCTAACAAATTAATTGAGATTGACTCAAATAGTTTTTTGATTTAATACTTTTTCAATTTTATTATTCAATATAAATTTATTTGGAACCTCTCAATTTTTTTGACAAGTAACTCATATCGATTTAATATGTGTTTATCTCAATATATTTTTTTTAAATATTATCTAATGTATCACTATATCAATATTTTAAAAATATATCATCCAATATATATCACATTTTGAGTTTGCAATATAAACTTTATATTCAAAAACACGCTAGCATGACTTGAATTTTTTTATATTAAAAAATTGATCTAACTTGTAATACAACGCAACACAGCCAATAATTTATGTGATAATATTTTGAACTATTTACAATAAATTTTTAAATAAAAAATGATATAATGTGATTAATTAAAGAATTAAATTATTATGACAAGTGTCCTAAAAATACTCACCAATTATATTAATGGTTATAACACCTTTGTCGTGTTTATATTGCCTTTAAAAGAGATGACTTCATAGGCAACTTTGCAAGCCAATGCTCCTAATCCATTTAGTTAAGGCACACACACTTGGATCCTTATATATATATATATATATATATATATTATCGGAGATGATATTTGATTTGTTTTTCAAAAAATAATACAGATAACAAGTTGTGTAATTGTTTTTCAAATCTCAGCCACTATGGTAGCCGAGAAATTAGAGGTAAATGTTTTTTTTTTTTATATCTAAAAACCTATCTTGAATTAATTTTAATACAAAACATCTTATATATCTTGACAAATCCATTAATGACCTAAAATAAACAAAAAAATCTATCCTAAAACTAGAAATCAATTGGAAACAAAAAAATCTTCTCAAATTTAGATATGTTTTTATATATATATATATATTCAAGGTAAAAATTGAACTTTCCTCGTCAAATAGAATTATTTGACACAAAGATGGATTATTTTGACTACTAGAATTGGTGTCAACAATATTTTTATATTTTTATATTTGAAATCCAGTAATCTCTCCTTCTCTCTCCTCTCTCAAATTAGAGAATAACAAAATATCAAAAATAAATTTTGTATCAATATTGAATTGAAAATAAATTAAGGGATAAAATAGATACCATAAGTGAAGTTTGAGGGCTAAAATAAACTTTTTGTAAGAATTTTGAAATCATCACCCATTTGTGGCGCTTTTTCCACTGTGATCCCCTTTCTTTCAGCTTGTTCTTAGTTAATAAATTTGATTCAATTGCCCTTTAATTTGGCAAAAAAAATAAATAAATGCAATCTGGAAAAAAATAATTTAGGATTAAAATGAAATAAAATAAATTTTAAAAAGAGTAGATTATCAACCTTGTTCTTACTTTTACAATAGATGATCTTAATCATTCTATTTTTAGTGACATCTTTAAAGACTAAAGCTTTACATTAATATGCTTTTTTCTACCATGTAGACTTGGATTTTTAAAGAATTTCACTGTTAAGTTATTGTCCCAAAAATTTACAACAATTCACATGAAGTTCTTCAACTATATATATATCGCTAGGCATGAACACGGAGTTTGTGACCATGAATAATCTAGTCTCTGTGGTCGATAAAGTCCCAGTTGATTGCTTCTTTATACACTATAAAACAACTTCTAAATTAAGCATAAAAACATACCCATAAGTGCTTTTAAATTTTATAATCTTGATATCTTACGCAATCCCTTTTCTACCTCAATAATGGTTTCCTGCAACTGAATGCGATTGAATCTTTTTGACAGCTAGAAACTGATTAACTCAATGTTGATCTTCTTATTGGCATCAGTTCCACAGGCATGCAGAGTCGTATAGCTGTCTGGGGTTGCCTTTGGAGTTCTTGACATGGCATTTTTACTGGTATGGGACTTGCTATGTATTCAAGTGTATGCATGCAAATGATTCTAGCTAGCTAGCTAGCTAGAAGAGGAGTTTGCCTTACAGACGAAAAACCTCATAAATTTCCGAAGAACTTGCATCGAACGAATCCAGTAGTCTCTTTAATGAGACAGTCTGGTAAGGACTTTCGATTCTTGAGGATGATTTTGCGAGTGCTTGGAGAGTCGTTATACGATGCCTTGACACGAAGTGTTTTCTGTGGCCGGATGTGATCCAATTCTATTTCATGTTTTTTTAATAGAATATCTAAATTCTGATTACTATAATTTGAAGATTTGGATGATGGGCAAAAGAAAAGGTACGTGGCAACTTGTCGAGTTGCTAAAAGTCTTTGGCTCTTGGATTGCAAAGAGACGGTGTTTGTTTGACATTCATGCCACTTGGGGGTCTACGTTGCATCAAATGCAGCGAAGTAGTTGTTGACCTAACACGAATGAGCCGATCTTCTTTTCCCCCTTTTTCTTTAATTTATTTATAAAATGCCTTTATTTTCCTTGAATCTCATCACCAAACAAGAGGACAATTATTGGGACTATTGAAGTCATGCCTTTTTTTTTTATATATATTTACGTGGTTATCTCTTAAATTGGACTAGTTTGTGTATAGCTTGACTAATTTAACAAGTTCTAATATTAATAACCATATAAGCCTATATTATCTATTATATTAATAACTACATGATTTGAACTCGAGATCATAAGGAGAGCAAACCCTTTAGTTCCAAGCTCTTATCATTGAACTACCTACTAGATAGTTAAAAAAGCTAAAAATGAGTGTCAAAGAACCATCTCACTTAAAAGTTTAGGCTAGCAGGTGAAGTCTCAATATATAATTTATATTATTGCATAACACAGCTCCTCAAGTGAAAACGACTTGCACTTGAAACTTGCATATACCTATTCTATCTTATGTTTGTTTTTATCAAATAGAATGAGCGTGATGAGATTCGAACTCATGATTGTTAGATCAATAAGACACTGATACTTTATTAAAAATATATTTTATCTAAAAACTTTAATTATTAGATGATGAGGTTTAAAGATATAATTTATATTATTTTATAAAAATAAGAGTTACATGACTAATAGTCCATTACCCTTTCTACGTTCATATATTAATATACAAAATTATGATTTTTTTTCTCTTATGAACACGACTAGTGAAAGTACTCGAGACATAGACCAGCTCAAATCTAAGATCTCAGTCCGGGATTTTTGTATTAAAAAATTAAATAACAATGTTTCTCGACACTACTTGCTACATTTAATTTTGCAAAACCAAATAAAATAAAAGCCTCAAAACCCTTTCCTCGTTTTGCAGGCAAGCGTCTGTCTACTGCTCTTGTCACAGCCAAGAAGTAATGACATCATTCGCGTTTGGAAAGCACACAGAAAGCAAATTGTCTGTGGACGATTCACAAGATCCCACCAAATTTATACTTAGGTGAACGGCTAGCAACGAAGGAACGCCTACAACGTTTTAATTAAACGAAATAAATAAACTAATGCTACATATTGTAGAAGAAAACGAATTATGATTATAAATAATTCTTAACCTTTTTATTCTCTTTTAATCTTAAAAAAAATATAAAATTGTTTAAACAAAAGCGAATTATGATTATAAATAATTCTTAACCTTTTTATTCTCTTTTAATCTTAAAAAAAAATATAAAATTGTTTAAACAAAAGCTAAAAGCCAACCTAGCTAATAGAATCTAAACCATTTAATTTTTTACCATAATGAAGAAGGGATAAATAAATAAGAAACTAATAATGTAGAACATGTTGACTAAATTTAAGCACAATATTTTCTTATATAAAATTATATATATTTTAATAAGAAACTCATTTGATTTATCTATAGTTGGGCTTGGAGTTTCGATACATGTCTACGTTAGACTCTCATACTTGAGATTCTAGTATATAAAAAATGGATACTTTGAATATAGCATTGCCACTAATTTATACACGAGATAACTTGCTATAAATAACTAAAATATAATTCTAACATAGATAAATTTATATAGAATTTTTACAAATCTAAGATATGGCTGCTGGAACAAATGAACAGAAAATATTTTAAATTTTAAGACTATTAAAAATAAATTTTCAATTATTACAAATATTATGATTTCAATTTAAAGATCATAAATTTTTTTAATAAGGAGACAAGAATTTTAAAGAGTATAAATACAACAATAAAAGTTTTCATTTTTCATTGCAGGATAGTAAATCCTATATACATATTCTTTGTACTCAAAAAGTTAATTATGTTTTTCAATATGGGATAGATTTTTGAAATAACTTTTAATATAATTTTTACAACAAGATAATCTTCTATTATATCTTTATATAATCTTTCAAAAATTATCATGTCCTTTATGTCCCTATTTACAAGATTAATATCCATGATAAAAGAATCCAATTGTTCCTCAACCTTCTCCATCTTAATATCAAAAGAATAAACATAATCTCTAGGTGTTTTATCCTCTCAAACCACCTTCGTGGATTTAACACAAAACATCATATTTCCAAGCTTTATTTCCCTTTTTTTTTAACCATTTTAGGTTCAATTGTTATCTCATCATATTTTATCCAAGTTTGTTCCTCACTTTCACATACTAATAAACTCACAATCAAACAATTATAAAATTTTTTGCATAGTCAATTCAACCATTTAAGAATTCAATTAGTATTTACACCAACTCTTCACTCTTCTTAACTTGCTAGACTTAAAACACATCTTAATTATCACTTGAACATACAAGTTTCACTTCAGTCCTCCTTCTTTTAATTTTCGGATTGGATTTAAAAAAGATTAACTTATTCGGTACAATAGTTTCAATTTTTTCAATTTTATCCTTTGATTGAATTGATAATATATTTGATTTTCATTTCGACCCTTATACTTTTAATTTTTATTTTAATCCCTTTATTTCTTTTTATTTATAGAATAATCCCTACTTTTGTCCATGTATATATAAATGTGATCTTAGCATTGATTTTTAATTTTTGTTGTTTCTTATTTGTTGAGGCGATATGTTATTCAAAAAAATTAGCTCCTATATTTTATTTTGTATCTATGATCATTTGAAAATTGATATTTGTGTTTTTTCTCCCTTTGTTCTTTCTTTTAGTTTTTATTTTTATGTCATATGACTTTTTTTTATCTGATAATTTTTATTTTATTTTTTTATTTGATCTTTTGTTAAAGGTTTTATGATTTTTTTAGTCTTTCATTTATTTATTGTTTTTCATTATTAACACAATAATAATAATAATAATAATAATAATAATAATAATAATAATAATTTAATTTTTTTCTTACTTACTCTTTAGTTAATGTTTTTTAGGGTTTTTTTCTCGGGATAATTTGATGATTTTTATTGTTTTGGCAGTAATAACAATGATAATTTTTATTTTTGTTTTATTTTTTGTTTGATCTTTTGTTGTTTATTTATTCTTTAATAATAATAATAATAATAATAATAATAATAATAATAATAATAATAATAATAATATTTTAATTGTTTCTCTTGCTTACTGCTTTGTTTATGTTTTTTTTATTTTTTTTTCTCTGTATAATTTGATATTTTTTATTGTTTTGATAGTAATAACAATAATAAATATTGCTCCCTTTTTTATAATAATATTGATAATAATTTTAACTGTTATAGCAATAATAATAAAAATAATATGGGGATGAATTTTCAATTTATGTTTTTGATTTTTTGTTGATAGAAAATTAACTATTTTTTATTTTATTTTATTATTACAGGTATTTTCATAATTTATATTTTGTTTTTGTTTGATTTAAATTGAATTATAAAATAAACTAATCTTAATACAGTGAATTTAATAATTCAAATATCCGAATCTTCTTGCTATTTTAATAATGATGATAAATTAATACTAGTTATTTCGTTAAAAACTGCTAAAAAGATAAATTTATAGTGATTTAAACTTGATATATTTTATAGAAAACTTGCATTTCATAGGATTTCTGCACAAATTTGTTATTTTAGCTAAATTTATAGTACAATAATTAATATTTTTTACATTGAAAAAAATATGGTGCCACTCATCACGAGACGCGAGGATATTTGGCTAGTGTGTGTATGTGTGTGTATACACACATATATATGGAAAATGAAAAATGAACTTATTAATGGCATTTTAGCCCATACATGTTGTATGAGCTGAAAATTCATGCGCCTTGTTCTTCTCAAGGAGAGAGAGAGTGAGTTTTTGTAAAAAAACCGTTGTTTCTTTGTCTTGAGTGCTTCAAAGTGTTATAATTAGTAAACTTTAAGTGGAGAAAATATATAATTAGAAAATTTGGACAAATCTTTCATTAATTTAATTTATAATCGTGTTTGGCAGAGGGAGAAGAAATTCTCAAATCTAGGAATTCTCAGATTTCTGTGAGTTTTATAGTTTTATTTTTTATTAAATGGTATGATATAGGTTCAATTGCTGTGACTGCTCTGTAATTATAATTATTTTTTAAAATAGTTTTTTTTTTAAATATATCAAAATAATATATATTTTTTTATTTTTTAAAAACTATTTTTGATATTAGCACATTAAAATAATATTAAAATATTATGTTTTTAATAAAAAATAAAAAATTCATTTTTTTTTTTTTAATATTTTCCAACACACTTTTAAACACTGAAGTAAGCCATGATAAAGGTCATTCATACCTCGTAAACTTGGAATTAGTGCAAAAGAGCATTTTGTATTTGATATTATATTTTAGAAGTATTTTTAAAAAAATTTAAATTTAAATTTACTTTTTTTTATTTTAAATTAAAATTTTTAATATTTTTAAATTATTTTTATACTGATATTAAAAAAAAATTTAAAAAATAAAACAACTTCATTATAATATATTTTTGAATAAAAGCATATATAAAAATAACCTTCACCGAACTGCTGAACTCCTAAACAGAATCGAAATTTAATTTTCGGCTGGCCACTATATTATTACTTATCAAGAGATTGACAATTCCAGAGACGAGTGACCTTCTTTCCCCCCCATCTTTTATAAACTCGTTTGTTTTGGAAATGGGTCACAACACAACGATTGATCCAGTACAATTATCAGAAAACAAGGAAAACAAAGGAGAAATAACAACGATTGATCAAGTACAATTATCGGAAAACAAGGAAAACAAAGGAGAAATAATTAACCAAGAACTTATACAAACCATAGAATCCGTTGTCAAAAAGGAAATTACAATGGGATGAAATTTTCTAGTGCGTTGGTGTTTTCAGGATCACTATCTGCTGTGGGAGATCCTCAACCTGAAAACCGCTAGCAACATTACCAACCCATCACTCAATTACAGGTAATGCATTCCAGAGTGATCTTCTCTTTCGTTTCAGCAGTGTTCTGCTCATCTGTTGCTACGTTTTCCCCACCATCTTTCTTCTTGCCCCACAGCACGCAATAAAGCCCACACACCAGCAAAACATCCCCACCAACACTGCCATGAAGATTAAAAACGGACCTTGTCAACTCATGGGCTGATAGATATGATCTGATTGTGGTCCAATACGAAAAATAAATACAGGATTCACAGGGTAAAGGTGATGATGCAAGTAAGCTGGATTGTCTTTTACTAATTTGTTTGGAAAACTAATATAGTCTATAAAAAAGAGTGAAGTATTAGACCTTCCCCAGTTAAGGGTTTCTTTCCACAAGAACGCAGAGCAAATTGCTGTGATAATAAGAGCCAACGGAGTGAACATTGATGTGAAAACTGGCCCTTTCTTCTCAATCGCCCATATTTGCAGCCAGTAGGTAATGCCAGTTACAATTATACCCTGCCATTGTCACTTCATAGTCAGCCAAAGAAAAGCCAAACACATGCCTACCTATAATTACATGCATGCATGAACGGAGTGCATGGTATGTGTGTATCTGTGTGCGTGATTGCATTTTTACACGCGCTCATATCATCCATCATTTATTATATGATCGTGAGCAATATCTTCATAGCCACCAAATATCGCACCATGATGGGTGACCGAACGAGAGATTCCCAGGAAAGATAGGAAACTGCGGGGCATATTTGAGTAAAGAAACTCTTCTGCTTTCCATTTTGGGTTAACGCAATTGCTTATTGGCAATGTAATTGATATAACTAGTATAGATTCTTAACTAATCGGAGCAGATATAATGTTTGAGACAGTTAAAACCATGTCAGACTGCATATCTTCAATCTGCTTTCGGAGAAGAGAATAGATTATACAAAACACACATTGTGAGGAGAAATCCATCGGGAAATTGTTCGGTAAAAATCCATAAACTAATTTTGAAACAATGTTGATAGACAGAGCCAAACACCACAGAATCTGAAAACGTAATATAAAAACACTTCCTTCCGGGTGTCTGGGTAGTAGAATCCTATATACATGTATATGTGTATATATATATATATAAGATGCTTGAGCATTATTCAACACAAAAATACCTCAGCATCACGTTTCACCAAAAACTTCTTTAACAGGAGTGACAACTAACAATTCCAACGATGATTAAAAGCATACTTGCTGCGTACCAGACAGAGAGGCGATCGATGCGACGGATTGAAAGACAGTATAAATAATGAGAATATTTTCCTTGGTGTAAGCGAACAAAATTTAAGAATTCTCGTACATTTGTTAAATACTGAAACATGCCGTGTTGTGCAATAGATAATTGGTAATGGAGGAATTAACTGACAAAAATTGGAATACAAGATTTTAAAGTTTTAGGCACACTTGTATAGTGTTTTCTCTGTTTCTAAATCGAACAAAATATTGGGTTTCTATAGCTCACTCTTGACCGGGTTTTCTGATTTCAACCACCTCTAAACTACAAGCTTCCATGATCTGAACAAATGAAGCCGCCAGACCTCTAATATGCCACATGGTTCTGTGGAAATAAGGAAGGAGCTGGGAAAAAATGGATTTTTCAGGCTATGGGATTAGTTTAATTTTATGTTTTTCTTTTAAATGCAATGATCATGTGTGTGCAAGTTTGATGATGGATTAGACATACACAGTAGGCCACCGAAACGAGATTAACATCCCAGCCAAGCTTCCAAGATGAAGGGTTCCTCTCTACTGCAATGGCCCAAAAAGCTGACTGTATGCAGCTAAACATGCATTGCAGAGAGGTAAGGCGTAGTTTTGCTGGATATTGCTTGATAATAGGAACCTAATGCCCACAGCACCAAAGTTACAACAGAGAAGTATATACCAAAAAAAAAAAACACAACAGCTGGAAGAAAACAGAGGAAAAAGAGACCAAAGCGAAATCATAATAAGAGAAGAAGTTGGATGAACAAGAATTAACCTGCAAGACAAGCCACAGAGACCACAGCGTGTTCGCTGAAATCATGAGGAGAGAACCTTTTATCCGCAACTCTCTAGAGCAGCAAGTTTTTGATGAATCTTGAATTTGGTCATGATCATTGGCTGGGTGCCAATTCATGAACTTTATTGCAGGCCCTTTAACAAAAGCAATCACTAGTACCCCAGAAACACCTATAACAGAACCCACCACCTTGGCAATTCCATGCACATGTTTTATGGAAATGCTTTCCATCCTGAGTATTGAACAAAACCACTTATTTATATATGTATATTCATTTTGGGCTAAACTATTCACATAAAACTAATTAAGATGTGGAAAACAGATTACCTTAACAAGGCAGCCATGGCAAATGTAATGGCAGGAATTGTATTAGTGGTTGCAGCAGCAAACGTTGCCGTGGTATAGTTGATTGCAATATAGTAAAGGTTTAAGCTCAGAGTAACACTGAAAATTTTGCAGACATTAGCTGGTGGTAATTAGATGCAGATTTTGTAATACAATAGGAGTGATAAAGAAGACAGTCTTCACAGTTAGAATCCAGAATACGAAATCCATTACCCGCACAAGGAAACCAAAAAGATCTTGAAAAGTAAGCCATACGACAAGGGGACAACCTCCTTCCTGCAGAATCAGCAGACAGAAAAAAATCAGACGAGAATTTTATGTTTTTATTATTAACTACTCGAGAGAGAACATTAGTGCTCATTGACCGACCTTTCAAGAAAGAAAGCGAGTGGAACCAACGAAACGGAGGCGAAAGCTTGGCGATAAACGACAAACACAAAAGAATTCATTCCTCTAGCAATAGCAGCCTTGGAGAACAAAGCCATGCCTGCGTACACGAACTGTACAAGGAGCATTGCTATGTAAGGCTTATGGCTCTCCATGGCATTTAGACAACCAAACAAACCCTTCATGGCGACCTATCTTTGGTCTATTTTGGGAGGTGTTAATATGGACTGGGAAACTCTTCAATTTATAGAGAAGTGTTTCACGAGCGTTTGGATAATATTTTTGAAAGTCATAGTTTTTTTCTGATTGAGAAATTAGAAAAAATATTGTTATTCTTAATTAAATAAATTTAAAATTTTTATAAAACTATTAAATATTTTTCCATGTTAATTAAATTTTAAAATCGAAAGCTAAATTGTTAGTAAAAGAACAAAGATAGACGATTATGAAATATGATTGTATTTTTTTTTTATCTTATATATATATATTTATCCTGGATGTTAATTTTGATCGCTAAGAACAAATAATTCTTGTTTTTATAAATGCATCATGCAAATACATTTTATTTATATAAAATATATAAAGATAAATAATAATAATCTCTTTGAAAAATTATGAAATAAAATAAAAGAAAATTAAAAAAAATTAATTACTAGTTTAAAAAGTATGAACTAAACAATTTAAAAAAAAATAAAAAGAGTGCCAATTAAAGTTTAAGAAAGAGAAAAAATGAAAAATAAACAAAAGTAAGAGAGAGAGGCCACTGTTGTTAGGCCTACGGCTAGACTCTTGTGTCTGACTAATTATTATTTTTGAATGAGCTCCACTTTTCTTTGAAGAAAAACAAATGTCGTTTTAAAAGTTTTTTTTAATTATTTTTTATTTTAAATTAAAATGCTTTATTATTATTAGATTATTTTTATTTGTTAATATTAAAAATAATTTTATAAAAATTAATTTAATATATTTCTAAATAAAAAATACTTTTAAAAATAATCTTAACCCTAATCTTCTATGAATAATTGGGAATTAGGATTCAAATTTTGGAATCTAAAATCTCAAGGTTTTTTTAGCTTGTTTTAACCTAAAAACACAACAAAAATATTACGAGAATCTCTATAAATTCATTTCAAACACCAAAACATCCTCAAATCACTTTGCAAGAAATTGCAAAATGAACTAGTGATGTGAACAATGTAAGAAAAATAAAAAAAAAAAATGCAAGAAATAATTCATTGTTCACGTTGAAAAGAAATTGACAATGTAGACAAAAGGGACAGCATAAAAAGACAGATTGTTCATGTGAATAGTTTATAAAATTGCAAGATTTCTTTTTTTAAATCCCTGTGCACGCAACACAATAATGAAATTCACTATTCATGGAGGCTGAGAATTGCCTTGATCATGTGAATAGTGAGAAACAAACATTGAAAAAGGTGCCCTATTCACCTTAAAAGTGTCATGAATAGAAATAATAATGTAAAAAAAAAAAAACCCTAAAAAATAGATTGTTGATGTGAGTAGTGCACGAAAAAACAATTAACATTCAAAAACATTGTTCTAATATTCTGAAAAATTAAAAAAACAACAACAAAAAGTCATAATAGTAAAATCAAATGCACAAGAAAAACCTTCATTTAAATAGTGTAAAAGGATATAAAAATAATAATAAAAAAAGAAAAATGTTCAGGTGATGATGACAACAAAATGCATTGTTCATAATAATGTTCAAGAGAAATGAAAGAAATAATATGTGATACCAAAAATATTGACATGAATAAATACAAAGAATAATGATAACACTCACTTTTTATTTTTTATTTTTGTTAGTGATGGCCACTTAAACATAAGATAGTACGGGACTCTATGATATTATGGTTGTTGTTGTGAATAATATTAAAAAAATTAGAAGAAATATTTTTAGTTTATGTTCATAAATGAAATTGAAATGTTTGATTAAAATTGTGGTTGAGTTTGAGATGTAATAAAAAAAAAATTATTTGTTTAGTTATTATACTTTTCATATTGTTATCACTTTATAAAAATACTTTAAATGACACACTAAAACACACACACAAACACATATTGTTTTTAAAATTACTGTAAATTTAATAATCATAATAACATAATGTAATTAATAATTCAAATAAATTAGACATTTATTTTTATTTTTCTATCAAATTACTAGAAATTCCATCACGAATAAAATTCATACATGAAGACTTCTACAATCCCTGACTATCTATGCGAGTTATAATATCTAATAAAAAATTATTACAGGATATAATTGAGATTATGATCATATTTATCAAAAACAACATCATTTTTCAATAATAATCTCAACTTGTATTTTATATGAATAAATTATAAATTCTCCACCTTTATTTTCATATTCAAAAAGAACATCTTTCTTTAACTCACAAAAAAATGGTCCAAATTTGTTTTGTTAAAAAATAAAGAAAATCTTAAGTACGAAGCTCTAAACACAAAGGAAGTTCATGTTCAAAGACTTGAATCTTGTGTCCTTGTTCTTTTAAAGCTTCTAAATGTTCATGACATCTTTTTTCAACTTGTATTTTGTATGGATAAGTTATAAAATTCTCCATTTTTATTTCCATACTAAAAAAGAACATCTTTCTTTAACTCATAAAAAAATGGTCCAAATTTTTTTTCTTAAAAAATAGAGAAAATCTTGAGTAAGAAGCTCTAAATACAAAGGAAGCTCATGTTCAAAGACTTGAATCTTATGCCCTTCTTCTTTTAAAGCTTCTAAATGTTCACGACATCTTTGTATTTTCTTAGCAAAATCTATTAAAATAATTAAATATCAAGTCTTAAGAAGAGGTGGTTCTTTTTTTACTTCTTGGTATTATTCTTATTGGTGATGATGGTAGTAGAAGAAGTGAAATTAGATTATATGTAGAAACATAAGTGGGTTGATCTAGTTAAAGAACATAAATACATTTGAGTTGTTAAAAAAGAGAGCTGGATGCTTTAATTTTTTTGCTGGGTTTTGGACAGGAAACAATTACCAACAAAAAATTAGCTTGGTAAATATCAAGTTAAAATGAGTGAAAAATAGAGTATTAGATGTTGTTGTGGTAGATTAAGAAGATCTTAAAGTAGCTTGAATACTTGTTTTGATCATCTTTTCTGCTTGTGGATGTTGCCTTCCAATATTCACCTATGACTGCATCGTGGACAACTCGGTATGGCCCTAAGAGAGAAGGAGAGAGGAAAAGTAGCTATTGTCTGTCGGTGGGATGAGGAGTATTGAGACGTAGGCAAAACAGCTTATAGGCGTGTTTTGCAAGATATAGTCAAAACTCGATTTGATATAGGTTCCATGACCACAAATGGTTTATGTGTAACCAAATGGCAAAAAACTTTATTTCACTCTAACCTAACCTGCAACCTCATTACCAAACAACTATTGAAATGGAATCAACACATTAATTTTTTAAGGGTATTGGACATTTTTGCCCTTGGAGTAATAAAACAATTGCTCATACAACTTGGGAGATTTTAGTCCTTTTATTATGTATTTTTTTATTCTATATCATTGAGGGCATTTTGATCTTTTTACATAATAACTAATATTTAATTTAAAAAATTATTGGCACATCTCACATGTGGAGGCTCTCACACTCTTTAAGTAACACATGTAATGTCTTATGATGGTCAAACCTGTTTTTTTACCTTGTCATTGGAAGTTTCATGATGAAAAAAAAAACATGTTAGTGGAGAATGTGCAGTTTGTTATTGGTGGTCATTTTTATCATATTTTTTATCCTCTCTTTCCCTAAGAGCATTTGTTGGTCCTTTTTGTTTTTTGGTATTTCAATTTCACATCTTAATGTTTTGATTTCTATTTTGTCTCGTCTCTTTTAGAAAAAAAAACCTTTATTTTCAATTTAGTCTTTGAATTGCAATTTTTCATGTAATATCTTTCTCTATTGATTTTTCTTATCCCTTTTTTGTTCAATCAAAATCAAAAGCATAAGGATCAACTTGAGAAAAATACAATACATGTCAAATTAGAATAGATGAATGAAGTTGAAAAAAATAATTTATAAAAAAACCAAAAAATAAAATAAAAAAAATTAAGACACTAAGGATTGAAGTTGAAACACTAGAATAAATGGTCAACTTGTAATTATTAAGGGAGGAGGGAAAACAAGATTAATTTACAACATATTAAATCATCAATAATGACCTATGCCTGTTCACCATGAAGGATGTGACAGTGTTGTGAATGACATAATATAATGATATTTTTTTATTGTTGAGAAGCATTGCATGCACCTACCAATACCAAATGCACCCAATCTTTATATATCAAATTATCCATAAGTTGACCTATGAGAATCTGTTCCAAAAAAATCCTTAGACTCTACCCTTAAAGTATTTTGCTTTTAAATATATTTTAGTTGTATTTTTAAATGTTTTATATTTATACAAACACTTTGTTGATATCCTAATGATAAAAACAAAACATTGTGTATGTATGAAAATACCTCTTTATGCTATTCTTAAAGTTTTTGCTTCCAAGAATGCATTTCATGGTGTAATTAAGATTGATAAAAAGCTATATGCACCGTGTTAATTTATTAATGAAAAATAAAATAACTTCGTGTTATTGTTTTTTTGGACGGAGAGTCAAATAACCATTATTATATGCTAATTCCAAATAACAATATTTTTGAATTAGCATCTACAATTATTCCCACTGCTTATAACGTCTTTTAATTAGTTTATATTTATATCGTATTTTTCTATTATCTTCTTATTCTCATTTTGTTATCTAACTCATCTATTAAGAATTTTGTATCAATTTTATGCTTTATAAATACATCAAAATAATATATTTTTATTTTTTTAAATTATTTTTAACATCAGAACATAAATATGATCTAAAAACATTTAATTTAAAACAAAAAAATAAAAACAAATTCATTTTTTTAAACACTTATTCTCATTTTGCTATCTAATTCATCCATGGAGAATTGTGTATTAATTCTACACTTCCAGACTCTCAACATGTTATAATTCATTTTCCACAAAGAATTAATTATTTACAATTCACTAGACAAGAAGTTAATTCAACAACTAAAACATTTCATTCATTGATGATGCTTCTCATAACTAAAATATTACAAAATCCCTCCCTACCTCTTGAAGCATCAAAGGTAGCAGCAACACAAGTGGTTTCAAAATTTGTTTCTTTAAGGGTTTTTAACGTTATACAAATGGATAAAGTGTTAAATCCCTGAATTATTGATTAAAGTATAATTAATTAGTTTTTAAATTAATTATTGATGCTCTGAAATTTAAACAAAATTTAAGATCTAATTAAATCTTTCTGTTGATTCAACTTAAATTTTCATCCAATTAATATTAACTCAAATATATGTCATATACAAGCATATGACCTCTAAAATTGAACCAGATCAAGTGAAAGAAAGAAAGTAAAACGAGTCACATTTTAACATATTCAAACCTATACCATATGACTATACAAATGGCCTCGCAATGAAAAAAAAAAGAGAGCCCTTTATAGATGTTATCCCTCTAGCAGTGTAGTTATTTTCTGCGAGGTGAGAAATTAATTACTACCCTAGATAAATTAGGGACCCAACTAAGAAACAAATAGGTTAGGGATCCACTTGAAAAATGGTGTTCAAGTTAGGGACTAATCCCAAGGTTGTTGTGCAATATAATTTTTGTATAACCTATCAATAAGACGTAATAATTTTGTTTTGCCTATTGATATATTTGAAACTTGTACGCATTCTGCTTATACGAGTGTGAAGTTGGTTGATTTTTAATCCGAGATTTCTGAATAATATACTAATTATATGCATCTTGTAATACCTAACTTTAAATGATTTTACCATAAAATAATCTTGGAATGGATAAGAATATTGAGTTACTTTGTTTTATTATTTGTTATTGATAAAATGGTGTCTTTGGTTTTCTTTATTTTAGCTTATATATAGTTTCTTGATATCTAGGTTAGTTAGTTGATTATTGAAGTTATTCATCATGAACCCTAGTCTTTTTTTAGAGTGATTGTATAATTTGTTTAGTTTTTATAATATGATATTTTATCTTCCCTTTAGTTTTTGCAATATGATGTTTTTTATGCTTTCTATTTTTTGTTGTTGTTCATTATGGTTATTAGAAGAGATGATTCACTTTAGTTTACGAGTGTAAAGTTAGGTGCATATAATTACACATATTAGAGTTATATGATAAGAAATTTTTTAAGAGTAATAAGATATAAGGGTATGTTAATGGAACTCCTATGAAAAATAAGAGTACTAATTAAGGTTAAGTGATAAAGGTTAAGCTATTTTGATAGATGCTTATGGATTAAACATTGCAAAGATGATTACTTGGATTAACAGTTTTATTGAGTATTTTATAGAAACACAACTAGTAAAGCATAACAAAAGTAGTTTGGGGTCATATGTAAATGTTATTTACTCAATCAAATTTTGCAAAGTAGCATCAATTAGGGAATGATACATGAGCTCTTCATAAAAAAAAAAAAAAAAAAGAGTATTCAGAAGTTTTATTTGAGATTTATTTAAAGGTAAAAATATGTAGGAGTATGTTACTGAAACTCTTGTAAAACCTAAGAATATTGATGAAGGTTTATGTTGCATTGATAAATATTTGAGAAGCAAACAATGCATATATTATTACTTGGATTAACAATTTTGTTAAGCATTTAATAGGTACACAACTAACAAAATATGAGACAACAAAATTTTTTTGAGACCATCTACAAACATTATTTACTCAATCAAATTTTATTAAACATTAATAATTAGAAAACATCAAACAAGTCTTACTAGAAAAATATGAGTATTGCAAGGTTATATTTTGCCATGATAGATTTTTGGGATCAATTAACTTTTAAAAAATTAACATAATTAAAGGCTTATGATGCTTATATTTATCATAGAGAGCAATAATGATTGATACAATTTCTAATGACACTGATTTTAAAGGGTTTAAATGTTCAATTTTGCATTGTTCTCCACTTCCCTTTTTTAATTTAGTTGTTAATGAATTATTGGTTGAAGAGATGCATCTTCATTTTTATTTTAACAAAATGAATTCTATCCACCTCTAATCCTTTTATGCTAGTAGCATTTTTCAAATTATTCTCAGGTAATCAAAATAAATTTTAAACAAGGATTGCCTTCGATGAGTGCAATTTCTATAAACAAAAAGGGTTAGTAAAAGACTTAGTGTCCTAAATCGAGATAGCAGAATCAATCTTAAGAACTTGACAACTAATCATAATATAATGCTCATAGGACACCTAAAGATTCTAAATCACGATACCATAATAATGTAACAATAATCTCATCTGGTTCTGTCTTTAATCCAAGTACTTAAGTTGAACAATTTTAGAAGCTTTTCTCTTTACAATCATAAGCCATGTCTGCTTTTCTTTTATAGGTTAGTTGCCTTATACTTCTTCAAGTATGTTACTTTTAAATGAGTGTTGGATTCTGATGCTTCACATCATATTTCTCTATATCTTTCATTTTTTGCATTTGTATCCTCTTCTATTCATGTTAAGACTGTTGATAACACTCATATATTCTTAGCAAGAGTTGGTTCCATTATCACTCCTCATGTGTCTCTTCCTAATGTTTATCTCATTTCAAATATTATATATAATCTTACTATTTTTGGGATAAAATATGTGATTATGGAATTATTTAATCATATTTTCCTCATTTTCTCTTTTATTGTGTGCAAGATTTGCAGTCTCAAAAGCTGATTAGGATAAGCCATAGGAAGAAAGAAATAATATTTGGGGTGAGCTAAAAATGCTAGTTGTTGTTATTAGTGTTGATTTGTATTCATTTCAATTGAGTTAATCATCTTCTAGGTTTTATGTATGACATTCTCATCTGGGTCATAAAATTTATAAACTTGTGATATTTCTTATTGTAATGGATGTAATTTGGTAAAATTTAATGTTTTCCCTTCTAATTGAAGTATATATATTTCATCTTCTCTATTTAATTTGATTCATTATGATATATGTGGATCTTTTCCTATTATCATTAAAAGAGTCTTACTAATATTTTTTTTTATTGATTATCATACTCATTATTGTTGGATTTATTTAATGAAATATTATTTTGAATTTTTGAGATAATACAACCTTTAGAGCTCTTGTTATTATTAGATATTTTAAGTGTGATTTAGGTGGAAAATACACCTTTAATAAATATAATGAGTTGCTTGATTGAAATGAAACTATTCACCAAATCTTGTGTATAAATGCTTTTAATCAAAATAAAATTGTTGAAAAAAAATATAGGCACACTAATGAAATTGTTCATTGTCTATTGTTTTTTGCTTCAATTCCTAGTGTATTTTGGGGTGAAATTCTTCTTATTGCTACAAAATTAATTAATATAATTTCAACTTCTCATATTTAAGTTTATATTCTTTTGAAAAGTTATATGAATAATCCCCTAATTATTCTTTCTTTAAAGTTTTTTTTGTTATACTTGTTTTGTTTTTTTTATCTTTATATACAATGCAATATTTTGTCCTCTCAATCTTCTATTTGTATATTTCTTGGGTATGACAAAGGTAAAGAGGGATATTGTTATTTTGATTCTATAACTTAGAAACTTTATGTGTCTCATCATATTATCTTTCTCAATTATATGCTTTTCTTTTCTATTCCATCTATTACTCATAGGATTAGATTTTATCTTAAATGTATAATTTATTTTTTAAAATTCTAATAGTTTATCATCGTAGATTTCTAATGCCTTAAATACCTCTCATATCCTAGTGTTTGACCAATTAATAATGATCATTTTGCTGACATTTTACTCTTCGGCACATTTGAAGCTTCAATTTTCCTCTTTATCTATTTGAGATAGTGGATGTACCTTTAAATCAATCCATATGTATTTGTAAGTCCATAAATTACCAGATTTTACTTATTCTTGTTATTATTCACTAATTACTTCTTTTTTAGATTATATTTAGTCTTTCTAAGCCTTTTTCCTATATAGAAATGATTTTTTATGCTAATTAATAACAAGTTATGGATGATGAACTTTCTACTTTGAATAAAACAAATACTTGAGATTTGATTCTTCTACCTTTTGGTAAGAGTGTTGTTAACTGTCATTGAGTGTATAAGATCAAGACTAATTCTGATAGATTTAATGAGTAATAGAAAACTAAGTTGGTTGTAAAAGAATACTTTTAATAGTACGGTGTAAATGTTAAGGAGACAATTGTGAAAATATCAACCATTCATACTCTTATCACGATAGCTTTACTTTTTTAGTTATATATCTTTCAACTTGATATTAAAAATGTCTTCTTTAATGAAGATCTTGAGAAAAAACATTTACACGGCTTATTATCCTGGTGTTTCATATGGTTCTAGTTATGTTTATAAGTTTAAGAAAGCATTATATGATCTCAAACAAACACCTCATGTTTGGTTTAAGAAATTTTCTATTTTGATCTCCTTCTTTGGATATGTTTATAATATTTATGATTCTGCTCTTTTTGTTAAGAGCATTGATGTAAGTCGTATTATTCTGTCTTCATATATATTAGTGATATGATTATTACTGATGATGGCATTGATGATATTTCAATTTTGAAGATATAGTTAGTTAGATAGTTTGAAATAAAGGATATGAATTCTCTCAGATACTTCTTAGGTATTGAGTTGCCCACTCATTAGAGGTTATCTTTTTTTTTTTCATTTGAAATATATTATAGATATTCTTAAGCGAGCTAGATTTATTGATAATAAGATTGTAATAACCCGTTTCTGGGCTATTTCCTAAAAAAAAAGGAGGTGGCATGGTGAAAAAATCAAGTTGAAAATTTTGAATGGATTCATTAGCTTGATCGTGCCTCTATTGTGCCCAAAAATATAGAAAAATACAGATTCAAAGTTGAAAAAATTTATTATTGAAAAAAATCATGTTAAAAAATTAAGTCAAAAGACATAATTATATTTTTATAGGAAAATTTGATTTAATCTTGAGCCAATTTTAAAGGATAATTATATTTGGAAATTAATTTAAGGTCCACTTGAATTATTTAATTAAGTGCAAGGATTTAATTATACTTTATATTGGTCAAAATAATTTTATTAAGGGTTTAATTGATGAAAAATCAAGTTTGAAAGCCTAATTCAGATTTAATTGAGAAGAGTGGAATTTTTGGAGATCAAATTTATTTTTTACCAAGTCAATTAGATGAAATCAAAGGTGAAATTGAAAGTTAATGATCAAATAAGGATAAAATTGCATAAATTTAAAAGTTCAAGGTTAATTAGGGGTGCAATTAGAAAAATTATAAATCAACTAACCAAAGTGCATCTGTGCCTTTTAAAAAATCTACAAACATGAGTGCATTATTTAGTGATCTAAATAGTGCAAACATGCCGTCATGGAAGAGACAAAAACAACTTGCACAAGCCATCATTCACATGCATCAGGTAGATAAAGATTAGTCTTCTTCACTATAAATACTTGCACACATGACACAATAGAGGTGAAAGGAAAAGGAAAAACAACATGAGAGGGGGGGATAGAAAAAACACAAAGAAGTGGATGTAGAGAAAACAAAAAAAGAAGAGGAGGAGAAACAATAAGCAACCCCTCGACACCAAAACTTCCTTCCTTTCCTTTCGTTCGTCAATGGGTCCTTCCTCTCCTCTGGCAATAGAAGTGTTAGCAGATATTATCAATAGCAACCCTACGCAATGGTTTTTTCTCCTTGACAACATCCTTTTCTTCCTCTCTTAGCAGCAATCGCACCTCTCCATGTAGTGACAACAACCATTGTAGCTCCTTCGTTCTCTATCTACACCCATCACAAGACACCATTCTTGATGTTATCACCACCAGTAGAACCAACACGATCTCCTTTATACGGTGACACAACATATAGCCTCCTTCTTCTCCTTTGTCTTTAACTGTTTACTTACATGTGAATAGTAGGAAGGGCTGGACATTATGTCCAACTCAACTCGAGAGGGCTATTTGGCCAACCCATTTCATCGAGCCCAGTCGAATCTAAATATTTTATTTTTCACAAAAAAATAAAAAATAAAATATGCATTTAAAAAAATAAAAAATATTTTATTTTTATGCATACGACCGGATTCTAAATATTTCCAAAGCATATTTTTTATAAAAAAATTTCACATCTTTTTTCATATTTTTAAAATGAAAATAGGATATCAAAACCAATTTATAATTATTTGTTAGAGTTTGGTCAAAATATTAAAAATATTTCAACACTCATTTTGTTCATTTTTTAGTTGTAATATTTAGTTATCAAGGTATAAAATTATATTATAAAGTGCATTCATAGGTATTAAAAAATTAACAAATACAGTGCAAAAATTCAGAATTCAGAACTGTTAGGTTTTTGAACCAATGAGGTAGAGATTTTCTCATGAAAAGAGATCTACTTTGAGTCTTAGAAAAGATAAATGAGTAAATAATCTGACTTAGAAAAATAATCAAACAACAATGCAGTTTACCTTAGGTAAGGTGAATTGAGGGGATGTGTTTTCCCCTTAAACAACAAGTCCCATTATCCAAACCTTTGTAAACCATTAAGTTTTTTAGTAACTTTAATAGTAGATATGACTGTTAAAAATTATAATTGTAACTCTACAATTATAAGAACCCCTTTTCTTGCGCGCTGCCTTTCCTCTCCGAGGATGGATGGTCGCGCTCAAAGCGCAACAAAGACTATAAATACTCAAATTGAGGTTAACCCCTGATATTTTTCATTTTTCAAATCCTATCACCATCCTATTGCTGAGAGCTTGATATATCTCATTATTACTTATTCTCGTTAATGAGTTTGTTGCTTCTTCTACTTCTATTTATTGGACAATTGTTTTCCATATTTTATGATATATTTGAGCTATAATTTTTTAGAGTCTTTTACTTTCTTCCACATCTTTTTTAAAATTACGTGTATACTTTGAATATAATGTTGCTTTGTTTTATTATTTATTAAGATTAGAATAGTCTCTTTAGTTTTTTTTTTTAAGTTTATATATAGTCCTTTTATATTTAGGTTAATTAGTTATTGAAGTTATTCATTATAAATCCCTCGCCTCCTTGCTTGTGTTTTAATTTTTATTAATTAAACTGTGTAATATGAATAGTTTTGATCTAGTGATTGGTGACTTCTATTTTTATATTCTTTTGAAGATTTATTAGGCTATTTTGGTTAATCAAACCATTCCGTCCATATATATAGAATAAACCTCAAACACAGCCAAATATTTAACACTCCAAGGATCAGAGATCAAACCCAAAATGTTTGGTTTGAAAAATTGTAGCCAGTCTTGATTACCCCGTATCGAGTTTTCAATAATTTTCTATCATAATTAATTCTATCGTCCTAATTAACTCGGTAAGATAAAATTAAAAAATGACAATATTATAATTATTACATTATAATAATTTCTATAATAATTAATTCTTGCTTGTTAGTTCACTATAATTCATACCATCTTCATTTTCTAATAGCCCTCGTCAATGATATTCAGGTGGAATTTCAAAGTAAATCATATTATTATTATTATTATTATTATATTTTGAATCTTATTTATCCATTTATTTTCTTAAGATTTTTTAATGTGATTTCAAAACTATATAATCAAAAGATAAGGATCTTGAGTCTCACTATTTCACCTACAATATTTTAATTTTAATGCCTAGCCATCACAGAAAATTAAAAAATGATATGATTTGCCTGTTGGAATTTATGCTACAGCTGCAGCATCTAATTACAAAGTCAATGATAAACAGATCATCAAACACTAACAGTGCTTGAAGTCTATCTTCTCCTGCTAAGAATGATCTTTTATAGGTGACAAGCTGACAATTTAAAGAAAAGGTTTCACAGACACGTGTCCTTTCAAGAAATAACAACACGTGCTAATTAAAAACAGTCGGGCCCCAGGAGGAGTGGAGTGGGAGACCTTTTTGGACAGTGAAGGCTACCAGGACATTCCATATTGCCTCGTCGTGATCTGAGTACCCATCGTGTACATTTACTGTTTCTTGCCACTCGTAACAGTGAATTATGAGTCCACTACTTGTAGTGTTGCACTTCATCATGGTCTTTACGATGGCGCTCTCGTGGCAGGTTATCAGCCATTCAATAAATCTCAACCAATTAGCATGCTGATGTCAGCCAAACTTATATGATAAAATCAGGTTTTGACATCAGAGTGATATATGTTGATATTGAACCCGCAAATCGTATCCAATTTTTTATTTCTATCCATACGAATGACCTCCATCCAGCTGGTACTTGATTTGCATTAAGGTTGTCGATTTTATTTAGATTGATGTTTTTTCAATTAAAATAAAATATTTTAGTTATGAATTTTATTGTTTATATATAATTAATTAATTATATATATGAAAAAATAAAATATTAATTTAACAAACACAATTTAAATTCAAGATAAAATAACTTTAAATCATATAATATAAACACAAAGTTAGACACATATAATCTCAAAATTATAATCATTTTTCAAATTTTGTTTTAAATTATTTTTTTATGGAGGTGCTGGGGGTGTTTAAATTTCTTTTTTTGATGATAAAAAAACGATGATAGAAAGCAAAACAGTTAAATATAATTTTTATTTTTTATAAAATAAAAGTTGATGCTATAATTTTTATTTTTTATAATATATATATTTTTTTTATTTTTTTTTTGATTCTCATATTTTCAATATATAGTAAACAATAGTGTGTGTGTCTATAATGAAGTATTATTTAGAGAGTTTAATAATAAAAAAATCAAAATAAAAAACAATGTTTCAATTCACAATGCTTTAGATTAATAAAAAGTTTTTATTTTTTTCCCACGATTTTTGCTAATCAATAAAGTCAATAAAGTAATTCACTAATGATAAGCCCAATCAATTTGATACTACTAGATAAAACAAAAGGCAAAAAAGTTGGAAATGATCACATTAGCGACCCATAAAAAAAGTCTTCTTTTTATCTAATTAAATGATGGGAGATGAGGCGATGAGATTAATTTTTTCAAGGTTGAAATGATATAGATGAAATAATATTGGCATTTTCCAACTAGTATTTAGATAAAAAATTTGAAATGGATTGAAATTTTAATAATATTGGCATTTTTCAACTAGTATTTAAATGAAAAATTTGAAATGAACTTAATTTTTAACTGAAATAAAAATAATTTTATTTTATTTTATTATTTTAATTGATATGAAATATTTCCAACTAGAATAAAACAAGACCGACAACCCTGATTTGCATATGATTAGTGACCCATGGGAAGCCATGCTTATGTGTGCAAGAAAATGTGGCCATGGCAGTTGAAGAGGTGCCCCCTCCTTCATCTCGGATCCAGGTTCGAGTTCCCAATGGGAGTGAGAGTTGGAGAGGTCCTCCTCTCTTGTCCCTGGGTCCATCCTTGCGTGATATGCCTGTCATCTCCGCGGTGTTTTATTTGTTCATTAAGTTTGCAGGATGTTCAGTGAATCCGGGAAATAGTTGAGATGCGTGTAAACTGATTCGGACACCTCGATCATAAAAAAAATAAAAAATATGGCCATGGCAGCTGGGATGGCACGATACAGGGAGAAAGGGATGAGTGAGAAGTTTGACTGTAAATAGATTGACATTTTGAAGGTACAATGCTTGTGCTTTCTTATTAGTTATGGGTGTAAATCGAACGAGACCCGTGCATGCTTCTCCATGCGCACTCGTACGGGTTTTTTTCACTTCTAATGCTTATTATTCTTTTCTGATTCCTTCCTTTGTCTCCTCTTTCTTAGGTAAGGACGTGAGAAATAAGCTTATATATTCAATGTATCTATATTGATGTAGGCCACTTGGTCTTAGAAAAATAAATAAATTTATAATGTTTTCGTATGCTAACATTTAACAGTTATTATATGGTAGTAAAAACTTTAAGATTTGCCTTTTAAATTTTAAATTCAAGTTAAGATATATTATTTTATAAAAATTTGATATCGTAAAATTTTTATTCATTCAACCCCCAAAGAATTACTAAAAGAAGGTTTCCTCTCATCAACAACATAAAAAATAAATAAATAAAGATATAATTATTTGTTTTTATTTTTTATTGTTTAGCGAACTCTTTTAAAAAAAATAAAGAGAAGTACGCATCCTTCCCTCATTTTCAGAAGTAATTCCTTTTTTCTTTTTTTTTTCAAATAACAAAACCAATTCTTGCTTTACAAAATCAATTATAAATCCAATGCTGAAATATTTTTCAAAAAATTATTTTAATATCATCATATAAAAATGATTTAAAAACATCAAAAATATTTAATTTAAAATAATAAAAAAATTATCAATTTTTTTAAAATATTTTTGAAAAGCAATTTTAATCACCTTCTAAATAAGCCCTTTTACTCAATTAAAAATCCTATATTTACTTGTGTATAAAATTTTAAAACAATATGACCACAAATTTTTAAATTATCATCGACAATAATTGCAAATAATGCCTCTTTATTTATTATTATTATTTTTTTTTTTTTGCATTTAGGGGAGGAAAATATAGCAGGTGGCCTAGTTTATGGAATAAAAGGAAAAGAAAAAAAAGTCTTTATTAATATATTTTTTTTCATATAAATATTTTTCTTATAGTTTTATTTAAGCATATATTTTTATTTCATTTATAAGTAAATCCAAAAAATAAATAATGTATTAACGTGTTTACGTAATGCTTAAGATACCTTTTGTCTTTAACTAAATCATATCATTAATTCCCAATCAAAAAGCTTAAGTATTAAATTAATTATTTTTTTGATATTTTTGAATTATTTTGATATTCTGATATTTTAAATAAAAAATATTTTGATAAAGTTTCAATTAAAAAATATCATGCACTACAAAACCAAACATACTCTTAAGTGTGGTTTCAAACCAAACTACTTATAAACCCTTTATTTAGCCTGAACACAAACCAATGATGTCCTGTGCTTTTAGGATAATAAAATAAATGAAATTCTGAACATAATCCTCAAACTATATAAGTAGAAGCCTAGAGAGAAATTTTATATATCAATATAATTAAAAATTAAAATTTGAAAGAAAAGAAGAGTAATCAAATAGAAGATTACTAAGAAACCCCTGATCTCACCTCCGCCAATCTCACAGAAATATTTAAAAGAAGTAAGACAAAAGGCCCATAAAAGCTGGCCGTTCGACGAATTAAACCCAACCTCCTCAATAAATTAACTAACCCTGACCTAGGCCCATTATGCTTTAGCCGTTACTGGGCTTTCTAGGAAATGAGATTATTGAAGTGTACCCGCACTTCCGGAGTAGCCCTTTCCTTGAGATTTTTATTTTTTTTTAATTTTTCGTTCTTTTTTCTTATAATGGAAGGGATCTTTCATCTTAATCTTGCTTGAGATGGAGTAATGGGGGCTGGTAAACAATTTTTTTGCTGGATCTGAAATTAATTTTTGAGATCAAAACAAACTGAGAAGACAAAATTTGAAGCAAAGAAAGAATTAATTATTTTTTTTAAAAAAAAAACTTTTAAAATAAAAAACTAGTACAAGCTTTTTATATTTTGTTTTTAAAAAGTATTATATTTCCTTTTTTGAAATAGTTTTTATAAATCATGAAATAATAAAAAAAAAAATCCTCCCTCGTTGTTTGTTTATTCACAATTCTATTTCTTAAATATCTTAAAATATTTATCTTCATACATTATAAAATTGTATTTTTTTTTTATTAATTATAACTAAGAGATTTTAACAATGAGATTTAAAGAGAGAGAGAGAGAGAGCGCTCCATGTCAAACTACAAAATGATTGTTTGAGAGACGAGATAGATAAAAATATTTACTGTGAAACCAGCCTGGTATTCCATTGATGCATGACCACACCATAACATAAACTTGAAGAAAATCCCAAGTGGATGACAAATGAGTGCTCATTCACATGCCCTCCGAGCTATGTAACCTTTGCTTTTGTCTCCCGGGCAACCTTTTCAAGAATAAATGGAATATCTAAGAGACAGAGAGCATCAAAATAGCTCTACAAAAACATGTTTCTGTAGCTGAGGAATAATAGGTTATTAAATGTGCCTTGTTGATCATATCTTTCTCTCATCTTTTGTTTGGCTACTGCGCACGCAGGCCTCGTCCATATCCAACGAAACGGTAAACGAGGTCTGTAACTGATGATTTTTCTTGATGCGAAATAAGATGGCCCTTTAAATTTCATCCTGAAAGGGTCTATCTCCAATATTGTCTTGGCGCGGCTTGTGAATCAATCCAAGCAGCTAGCTTTTGCCTGCATTTAAGCAGTTTGTGCTGGTTTGCCACCAGAAAGCTTATTTTCATGTTTTACAGCGATGAAAAACATGCTGTTAATTTGGCACGTCCAAAGCGTTTACAACCCAGAAATTGGAGGCTCAAATCTACTGGTGCTACCAAGCTGATCAGGTCCCATCCATATACATAAAACCTTACATGTGGATTCTAATGGTGGGCAAGGCATCTCTCTCTCCAGGCTAGAGAAGCTCTGTGCCAGCAGAGCATACGCGGGCCGGGTCGACAGAAAACAAAGCAGTAAAAAACATGAGTTTGCAAAACAAGACGATGCATATATACACATAAAGCTAGTCTTCTCATCACCAGTTACGTGCGTTTCTTCCCTGTTATTGCAGCAACAACGCTTTGTCCCCTTCCTACCTACCTTCCTTCTCCACCTGTTCAAATACACTATATGAAATCAACACGCATAATGATTTAAAAAACAATTGGTTAATGATATTTAAATATTATTTATATTTAAGACAATTTTGAAATTACCAGTGGTGCAACAAAAATGAGAAATCTATTGGCTTGAATATAATAATAGTTACTTTGACCAATGATATGGGACCGAGTAATTTCCATTTATTTAAACTCATGATTACAACCCCTCCAGTCTACTCTTGATTATTTGGGCCCCACATCTCTTGAATTATTATCCATATATTTATCTGTTGCCAATCCGTTTTGCTTCTTTCCTCAATAATTGCCCACTGATTTGCTTCCGTTACCGTTCAACACCCAACCGTTTTCTTTCCTTCAATTCCATCTCAGACAACTCTTTCACTGCACCTTTTTTTATTATTATTATCTTGATAATTTTTATTTAAAAAAACATTAATTTCAATACATTAATATTAAAGATAAAAAAATATTTTGATATGTTTTAAATAAATATATATTTATCTCATATCGTAATTGTTTGGTAGCATGACAGGTTTTATTTTTTAATAATCTGATATTAAAAATAAAAGAATATTTTAATATATTTTTAATTTTAAAAAAACATTTTATATAACAATAATAGATAGACAGTGTATCAATACAAATCTTGTTTCTGGATAAGTTTTCTTGAAGTTGGTGACTTTCTTCCTCGAGAACAACAATTTTTATATAAAATAAAATATAATTGAAGGTTCACTGTACTTTAAAAGGTGAGGAAATACGAAGCATCAATACGAGCAGTAGCTTTTCTAGTTTTAAAAGATAAGAATGGATTTATTTTATTTTATTTTATTTTATTAATTCGAGTTTCTAAATTAATATCTAAAAAAAATATTTTTATTTGTTATTTTAAATTAATTATTTTTAATATTTTTATATCATTTTCATTGATATAATAAATAAATAAATACGATATTAATTTAATATAATTTTGAATAAAATAACACCTTCAAAAACAACATAAACCATAATTTCAAACATAAGAACCGACGACGGAGTTTCTATGGCAACAAGACATGTTCTTGCTAGACAAATAATTAGAATTAAATATCTAACAACCCTAAAGCTAGCATGCTATATATGGTCCCTGGCCAGTATCTAGTTAATATATAATTTATAAATTGGACGAAGAATTATGAAATGACGAATCATGCCGAATATTAATATTATCAAATCAATCCATCTAATATAGTTTGGAAAAAATAGAATCCTCTACTTTAAATTATCCATATTATGCCCATCAATTTCTTCACTTATTTATTATTTGGTAACACTCGGCAGCCATATGATTGGTCTTCGTTGCATGGAGGGCCTCAATCTGTTGCAAATTGGAAATAATAGATCTAACTTGACTGCAAGTAGAAGAATTGGGGGGTCGATTTGATCAACTATGGAACACTCAAGGACTACTTGTGATTTTTGCCCACGAATCGAATGATCTTTTCCATCAATTTTTCAATACCATTAATCACGGTAGGTCGAAAGCTCACTAAATTGGTCACTACTTTTTTGCACTCATAAATGAGTTGGTCTAACTAACTCGAAGTTTTTGATTTAACTCAAGACTGCAATATTACATATATAGAAACCACCCAGGATGATCATATGGAAAGAATTTCTAGGCTGGGAGACCACGAGTTGACCACTTAAGATGGTCAAGGGTTGCTTAAGATAATATTAAACTAAATTATAGAAAATATTGTGAGGTTTAGGGTTCAGTGATACCTGTAGCTTAAACCTTAAATCCGTCCAGGTTTCATTGTTTTTTTCAATTTTTTTTACTTGAAATTAAATTATTCTTATTTGTTGATTTCAAAATAAATTAAAAAACAATATATATTTTAATATATTTTTAAATAAAAAATACTGTAAAACACAGTAATTGATAACAAACATGCAGGAGCGGGTTGCATTATTAGAGGTCAATGACTGGACTGGGATTCAAGTCAGGGAGAATTGAGTCATTTCAAACACAATCAATTGCCCACTGAATTCCAAAAAACGCACCGTGAAGGAAAGGTGACCTACATGGCCCAACTTATCATCCCCATTGTCGACATCTCCAGCTACCTGTTGTCATTTTCTTATTCTCTCGATAATATATATATATATATATATATATATATATATATATATATATATATATATATATATATATATATATATCTGTGTGTGTGTTATTTTTCTAGCTTTGGTGGAATTTATCTATCACCCTGCATTGTGTGTGTGTGTGTGTGTACACATATCTAAATTAAGACTTTTCGTTGTTTTTCTTTTAACCACCAAAAACAAAACATTACTGAAGATTCAGCAGCTTAATACTTCAGAAAAATCCATTCTTTTTTAAAAATAAAAGATAAAATAGATTGACAGAACGATTCCACTGAATTAAAACAAACAATTAACCATAGAATACCTTCATAAAACCCTAACAAGAATTCACTTTCTTTCCTATATTTTCCCAGCCTTCATTTTTCTCTTTTATTTCAGGTAGCCGTAATTGCTAGGGGATCAGTCCCATGCTAGGTGATTCAAGTTTGCTAGCAGCCTCTAGTGATGTTGAGACCACCGCGACGATGGTCGTCCCTGAAGGTGGTCAAGCTGGCGGTGCAGGTGGTTTTGGTTCAAATTCAACCGAAGAAGATAAGAGTATGGGCGTTGATCATAAAGATGACCGGACGAATTATGGTGCAAACCGGTGGCCTAGACAAGAGACTTTGGCCTTACTGGAGACAAGGTCCGCTATGGATACAGTGTTTCGGGACTCAAGTCTGAAAGGCCCATTATGGGAAGATGTTTCCAGGTGATGATTTGTTTTCTTTCTTTCTCCCTTTTCAAAGTGTTCGGTTAAACAAAAGTTTTGAGTTTATCAGTTCGTGCAGCAGTTATTAGATCTGTGAGGTGACTTTTCGCTAAATTCTGAGCACTTTCGTGGATCACTGTCACAATGATATCTTACAGTTTTCTAGGTATTTGGATTTAGATAGATAATGTTGGTTGGTTGGTTCACTTTGAAGGAATTCAGTATCAAAAAGAGAAAAATAATGTTAATTATGATGCTCCATGAACAAATTCTTCGCGGTCGTGGTGCTTCCTTTTCATGTTTGAATCTATTTTTAAAAAAAAAAAATGATAATAATAATTGTAATACAAGGAATTCCCTGTGGTCATATATAGTTTTTCAGAAGTTCTCTCATCTTTCCTGGGCTTTTCTCTCTTCGTTTTCCTTATATCTTAGTTTGGCTTTGCTTTCTTTCTCTTTCTTGTGTCTATCTATAGTCAATTCATGTGTCAATTTTGTATATGGTAAATTCAGAGATGAAGTGCTTGAGATCTTCTTAACTGTGGCAGGAAACTAGCCGAGCTTGGTTATCATCGGAGTGCCAAGAAATGCAAGGAGAAATTCGAGAACGTATACAAATACCACAAGCGAATCAAAGAGGGCCGAACTGATAAATCCGAAGGCAAGACTTACAAGTTCTTTTATGAATTAGAAGCCTTCCAAAATCATCATTCACATTCAACGCAATCGCCAACAATAGTGGCACCGCCGCTGCCACCACCAAAAGCTCAAACCCCAAAGGCAACAACTGCCACATTGCCGTGGACTACTAGTCCTGGTATCGTCTCCCATGTTACTGCTCCATCAACGACAAGCCCTATCGATATCATGTCTCAAAGCATTGGTACACCAGCAACCATCCACACAATTAACGCGATGCCTTTATCTTCAAATTATCTGAATCCTTGTCAAAATACTTTACCGTCTTCTTTACAAAACCTTGTTACACATCTTTTTTCTAGTTCCACTTCATCATCGACAGCATCGGATGAAAAAATGGAAGGAAGTAGGAAAAGAAAGAGAAGGAGAAATTGGAAGGGCTTTTTCCTGAGGCTAACGAGGGATGTCATCAAGAAACAAGAGGATTTGCAGAAGAGATTTTTGGAAACTGTAGACAAATGCGAGCATGAAAGAATGGCAAGAGAAGAGGCTTGGAGATTGAAAGAGATGGCAAGGATGAATAGAGAACATGAAGCTTTAATCCAAGAACGATCCACGGCGGCATCAAAAGATGCTGCATTTCTTGCATTCCTGCAAAAGATAACGGGACAGCAAAACTCGACGGAAACACAAGCAATAATTCCACAACCCAAACTGACGCCACCTCCACCACAGCCACCTCAGCCCAGGCCACCACCTAGCAGTATGGCAACGGTTACAAACTTGGAGGTTTCAAAATGGGATAATGGAGAGAATGTTACTATACCCAGCTCTTCTAGATGGCCAAAAGCTGAAGTTCAAGCTCTTATTCGTCTGAGAGTCAATCTTCATATTAAGTATCGAGAAAATGGAGCTAAAGGGCCTTTATGGGAGGATATCTCCGCCGGAATGCAAAAGCTTGGATATAATAGGAGTTCAAAGAGATGCAAAGAGAAATGGGAGAATATAAACAAGTATTTCAAGAAAGTAAAAGAGAGCAACAAGAAGAGGCCTGAAGATTCAAAAACCTGTCCATACTTTGACCAGCTCGATGCTCTATACAAGGAGAAAAATATGATGGAAATTACAGTCAGCACAGGTTATGATGTCAAACCCATTAGCACAATGGAGCCATTAATGGTACTCCCGGAACAACAATTGCCTTTTGAACAAGCAAACCTGCCTGAGACAATCATTGAAGATAACGAAAGAGATAATAACTTCGATCACAATATCGAAGAAGATGATGATATGTATGGTGATGGTGATGGAGATACTGATCAGGAAAAAGAAGAGGGAGGTGATTTTGAAGTAGCAGCAAACAGGCCAGCTTCATTGGGCAACGGTGAGTAAGTCAAGGTAGGAAACTTCGTATCAAAATTACATTACTGTCATCATGGTACAGATATAGGGGGTAGAATTTCCAAATTCAAAAACTTACCGAAGATGAATCAGACAGAATTAATCAACACATGTCGATCATTCGGGACTGAATGAAGGTGCATGCAGCTGAAGTTGTCCAATCGATCGATGAGAATGCATGTTCTGGTTGCCATGTGAATGGTGCCCACTTTTTTTTTTGCCCATATCTGTACACATGAATTCCATTCTTTAGTGGAAATTAGAACAGTTTTTTCCCTTCATAATTGTGTTTTATTCAAATCAATAATTAACGTTTGTTATATAAAACTGTGGAGAAATAGGCTGGTTTCCTCTCTTTTTTCTTGCAAATAATAAATATTTTAGGCGATGTTTTGTCTGCATAAGTAGCTAGATAGATATAGAGAGAGAGAGCTAGCGCTTCGTGCAAATAGCAAATAAAACAGTGTTGCATCTGCTGTCATAATTCTTTTTAGTGGGGTTGTAAATGATCAAAGAAATGGTTTTCTACTGTCGCGTTTGACTTGGGAGATGATCTCTTAATACCACTTAAAAACCATGGCCAACAACTTGAGAATGACAAAGCATTTGTCTGGTGCTGTTACGTCACCGCTGATAATTAATCACAGCATGAGGCCCTAACCCTTTTGAAAATTAGGGCTATCTCCCTAACATCTCAGCATCCCATGAAGGTCCTACCAGGAGGAATCTTCTAAGTTATCTTCAATTAAGTTTTGTTTGGTATGAATCCCATGTGTTGACTGTCAACGTAGCCATCATCATATTGATTACTTATTGATGATCAACCAACCTATCATTGATCAGAAAGGTGACCATTATATGATTTGAATGCCTTTCTCATTTACCACGGTCCATTTTCCTTTTGACTTGCACACGCACCATGGTTTTTTGCCCAGTTTCTTGGGGGGATAGATTATTGCATTGCCCATTAAAGATGAGGGTCCGCAGATTGAGTGGTCATGGTCCATATGAAGGTAGATGTTCTATTCTATAGTTAGGGCATTGAGATGGAAAGGCTCCTGTAGCTATCATCACTGCACAGGCACAAAACACAAGTCTATCTTTATCCTCAGTAACGTCAATCTAACTGGATAAGAATCTAGCTGAACCCACCACCTTTTGGTGCTGAGAAGTTGTGAAAACATACTGCTTCTGCGCTTGTCTCCACTGTTAACACTCTCAAATTGACCTAACAATCAGGTATAAACTTAGCGTGCATGGTCATGAAAATATAATTATCGTTAGTGGGATTCATCTGTTATAGAGAATGATCAGAAGTAGCAACGTTTTAATCCTTTGTTTGCGTTCAAATCTATATACACAGCTACCTCACTCATTCAACCATTTGACATTTTGGATACCCCATATGAATTTTATGAGGATGAGATTTTTTTTGTATAAAATCTTTTCTCATGGAATCTTTAGATATTTTGTGTATTAAATCTTTTCTCATAAAACGCTGATATTACGTAGAACATATTTTTCGTTATTTGGTAAATTTGATTTTTTATATTCTTTTAATTGATTATTTTTTTGTAAGATGTTTTATGGAGTTTAATGAAGAGGAAACATTTCCTGAGATTCTAAGTTAATTAAGAAATATTTATGCATGTATGTATTCATGTAGAGAAGATAGCTCAATTTTATTGTCGACAAACAACAAATCAACAACTCGTGAATGAATTATGTACATCACCATAAAAAAAACACAGAATTTTGTTACTGAAAATTCAATACTGTGTTAAAGTAAAAGAGACAGAGTGGTATAAATTGTAAATGAGATGGAAAATTAAAATCAAAATGGTGTAAATTTGAAGAAGAAAAAAAGAGGAGGGAATTCAAAGTTTTGAAATTTGAGTTGGCACAGATGATAACAAGTTTTTAAGAAAAAAATATAAATAAATGGTGGTACCTCACCTGCTAGCTAGGTATTATATTATAATAAAAAAATAGGTAAAATACCCTAGTAATCCACGAAATTAAAAAAATCAATTTTATTCTCACTTTTTCTTTAATTACAACTTTTTATATCTAATTATCATTTTTTTATAAAGTTAAATTTGAATCAGGACGTGTATTTGTTATAAAAACCTGAAACATCTAAGATTTTATTTATTCATCTAAATCAATAAAATATACTTTTCATGGAATGAAATTTCCTCGTATAAAAAAAAAATACAGCGACGCATAGCAGCCAAACTTTTTTTCCATTTTCAAACTTTGTTTTTCCAGTTACAATTTCTTATTACAATAATAATAATAATAATAAAAACAATGATCCTGCCCGCTATTAATCTCCTGCAATTATATGTTTAGGGAAGTCAATATGCATTTTCCATTTCGGTCATCTTATGCATTTGTCTTCCTTAGCTGTGAATATATATTTAACTGAATATTGTAACGGGAGATTATTAAGAAAAGGCTAGCCATATAGTCTAGCCCCGTGGCACAATTCCTGCACCAGAGATCCCAGCAACGTATATATATGTTTACATGTCTACCCTAATTCCATGTCCCTATTTGACTGAAATCTTCTACTTTTCGAGAGAAAATCCAATTCTGACCCCCTGAAACTCAACCCTGCTACTGCTTTCTCAAAATGAAAAGGCAAGACTTTACGATTCTAAAAAATACAGGAATTAAGTTGGGTTAGGTAGCCATCATTTTGGTGAGACTTGTGCTGATTGATTAAGTGTTCTTTTAAGCTTTGGAACAACGTCTACAATAGCATATGAGCTCAGGTTGACATTCCTTTATCAACCACAGATTTAAAAAAAGAAGTGATCTTTCACTGTCATAGAAACCGTCAGTCACAGAACGAGGGGAAAGGATCGGCCTGCAATTAAGAGTCCTTGGGTTTGCATGTGCAATATCAACTTGCCGGAACCTCATTTATGGGAGTCGCGGTCTCACACTGGTTATACAGTGTCCATTTTGTTAGGAAGATTAATGTCATGAACAGCTTCTAGGCTACAAATTCACCATTGAGCTGGATCCAGGTATCTAATTTAATGTCCTAACAGGGTTATTTATTGCATATGCAAATTCAGTAATCATCCGTCGAGGTGGAAGACAGAATATTACAGTGCCCGTGCGATTTGCTTGGAAGAGAAGGAAGTTTCAGGGGACGTGAGCTCGAGCATCCATTTAGTGATGAGGGCCTCTATGGATCAAAGGAAATAGTTTCGTTTATTGGTTTGAAAACTGCCCTCCAAAGAAATCAAAACGGATTCGTATTGATGAATGGAAATTATATATTCTGATTAGTCTTAAATTCCACCCAAGTATTGATCAATGGTTTCATTGAAGTCCCGTAACCCTGTTGTTTATCATCTTTCTTGGCCCAGAGACCACATCACAACCTTAAAATTAAAGCTAGCTGAAAATCTACGTGTTACGTCGAATAAGCAAATAAATTAAAAGATCGAATACTTTACTCATTGACTTTATTCATTGTCTTTCCCGCCCTTTCATGTCTAAATTATCCAATTTAACACGATTCTTGAGGAAATTAATCAGCAAATTTCGTTTTATTTTCACCAAAACATTTTGTATCATTTAGAAAAAAAGATAAAACAGTATAATTTTTACATTGTTTAAAATTTCAATTCATTCTAGAAATTCTATCTAAATTTTGACCAGAATGTTTCAACTTCATTTCACCCGTTCTATTTTGGCTGAATAATATTTTTTTAATAATAAATAATTTTACAATATCAATCATATATCTTAACCAGACTGTTAAATTGAGATAAAATTTTATAAAGAGTCTCTTGATATATTTGATTATATTATGTTAAAATTTTAGAGCAATCAGATAATATAATAACCTTGAGAGATTGATAATGACATTCTAGTAATATTATACTTGTTTATAATTTTATTTAGAAAAATTATTTTATCGTGTCTTCTTTTATATTAAATTGTACAATGCAAAATAATAATTTTATTTTTGGATTTTTTTTTTAATATATATATAAACACACACACACACACACACACACACATATATATATATATATATATAGCACAACCTAGAAAGACATGCTGAAACATTTTAAAATCAAAATATTATATTTCAATTAAAAAAAATATTAACCAAAACAAAATTAACAACTTTAACCTATACCGCTTTGTAGATGTAATGATCATGCGTTATTGTGAGACATGTTTTTGGTGGTAAAATAAATAAAGATATGAGTTTTTTCATCGTTTTATTGGACATATAAAAAAAAATCTCTTTACATAAATTTAAATGTTTATGCACGTATTTATTTATATAATAAAATGGATAGAAAATTAATTGGGCTCAATAAATTATCCAATTTAACATAATTCTAGAAATTCTATCTAAATTTTGACCAGAATGTTTCAACTTCATTTCACCCGTTCTATTTTGGCTGAATAATATTTTTTTAATAATAAATAATTTTACAATATCAATCATATATCTTAACCAGACTGTTAAATTGAGATAAAATTTTATAAAGAGTCTCTTGATATATTTGATTATATTATGTTAAAATTTTAGAGCAATCAGATAATATAATAACCTTGAGAGATTGATAATGACATTCTAGTAATATTATACTTGTTTATAATTTTATTTAGAAAAATTATTTTATCGTGTCTTCTTTTATATTAAATTGTACAATGCAAAATAATAATTTTATTTTTGGATTTATTTTTTTTTAATATATATATAAACACACACACACACACACACACACACATATATATATATATAGCACAACCTAGAAAGACATGCTGAAACATTTTAAAATCAAAATATTATGTTTCAATTAAAAAAAATATTAACCAAAACAAAATTAACAACTTTAACCTATACCGCTTTGTAGATGTAATGATCATGCGTTATTGTGAGACATGTTTTTGGTGGTAAAATAAATAAAGATATGAGTTTTTTCATCGTTTTATTGGACATATAAAAAAAAATCTCTTTACATAAATTTAAATGTTTATGCACGTATTTATTTATATAATAAAATGGATAGAAAATTAATTGGGCTCAATAAATTATCCAATTTAACATAATTCTTATGCCGTTGCAGGGAATTGGGCATGGATCCTTAAAAAGCATGGTATATATTTATAGAGTTTATCGTATGTACAGCAGGTTTTGAATTAAAATAAAATTATATATTTTTTATAAAAATCTAAAATAATTAGGATTTTACTTACTAACTTGAACAGACAAAAATATTTACTAGAAGATAGGATTTCCTCGGAAAAAAAGGACCTGGGTAAGGTTCAATGGTTACTTATACAATTCAAAAATGTTTTACCGTGAGTCAAATATATATATATATATATATATATATATATATATATATATATATATATATTCTAGCATGTAATAATAAAATTATAAAGAATGGAAAAAAGAAAGAGAAGGGAACTTTTCTAACAGAGAATGTTGATGTGATAGGGTAGTGGTTTTAAGGGATAGAAATCTATTTCTCAACATAAGTTCATTAGTTTTATAAATTAAAATAATGATATTATTTCCAAAGAAACTAATTTTAATTTTAAATATTTTTCAATTACTTTTTTTATCAATATTTTTATTTTTATTTAAAACAATTAAAAAAAGCAATTATTTTCGAAATATTGAATGATGTTTTTTTTTTAATTAAATTCCTAATTTAAAAACATTTGCAGCACTATTAATTCCCCAGCATAATCAAATGATAGGTGTAGCCTTAATTAACAGTACGTCATGGTAATAAATTCTTGTCTGCTCGATTATGCTCAATGCGATCTCTCTATTACTTATTCTTTCTCTTTTCCATTTTCTTCAAAACATATCATTCCATGCATATACATGCTGTAAAACATGATTAATTGGAAGTCAAATACTAATAAAGATTTATTATTATTATTATTTTATGATTCGTAAAACTATATATATATATATATATATATATATATATATATATATATATACAGGGACACACACCACAGCTTTGTATATGAGAGGAAAGATCAAACATTTTCAGTATATAATATAGTTTTAGTATAAAAGGTGATGCAGGCAATCTCAAATGAATATGAGAGGAGCGAAAAAACTTAATTTATTTTTTCCCGTGGGTGTGTCCCAATGCGATGGCAAGTGGAGTTTTTAATTTTTTATTGTCTTATACTGTTACTTGTACAGCAGAATACGAGCTCCCGTCCATAAATAAATATACAGAGACCAATCAATACGTGGGGGCACATATTTAATGGACAAAATTTGCAGCCTATCTTTTCCATGTAGGCGGGCAGAAATTGCAGGGCATGTCAAGTCAAAGGGAAGTGCACCATGAACAGCTGCTGCTTTACTTTCTAATTGGTATTGTTTTAGGCTGTTAATTATTGCTGCAATAATTAAAAGCAGAAGAAATGATTTCTTGCCGTGATTATGCATACAAAGAGACGACTCCTTTGCTCCAAAAGAAAAAGAAACTGTGATGTCTGTATATATTTATCGTAAGTGGTTAGTGTGATGGAAGAAGATTTCTAATTTATATAATATATCTAAAGTTTAAATCAAATTAGGGTATATATATTTTTTTTATATAAAAACTTATGATTTTACTTGTATACCTGAAATTATAAAAAATATTTTTCAAGAAGTGAGTTTCCTTATCTTCAAAAAAAAATCTATAAATACTAATGTAGCATGATATAACGGTAGATGATTTCTGATTTCTACAATAAATTTTGAATTTAAATAAAAATGTGTATTTTTTATAAAACTCTAAAATAACTAAAATTTTATTTATTCATTTAAATTCGTAAAATATATTTTCAAATAACTAAGGTTTCTCATCTTAGAAAAAAAAGAAGAAATCTATATATACTTGCACTTCTAAATGCTGTGTATATATGGGAGTCGATCGCCTGCCTATAACGGGAATATATAGCATTGAAAGGTTCGTAGGGCTCGTTGAACATCCCAACCTGGTTCCTTGGGAAAGAGAGGCAAAAAGAAGAGTGGCGAGTTAAAAGCTACTGCAAATTCACGTTAAGGGGCTAATTAGTTTAGGGTTCCAAGCAAATTAATTATGTTTAACAAATGTTTTTTCTTAGAAAATAAAAAGATTCAAACGTTAATGAGTTTCGAATGACTTTAAAAAATAATATGGAATTATGAAATCAAATAAAAAAATATATAAGTTGTATAATATGTGATGAAATTAGTGTGCTGCATCTTTCCTTGTCAAACGTGCGATTGACATATGATTAGTAACTACTAATTCATTGGTTTGAGTAATAGACGGCATTTTTACTGAATCCTTATGTCGTTTTGACATGTATTCTATAATTTTGTAAGAGATAATGTTTTTGTTTTTCAATTAATCCAGATTAATATGAATAATATTGAAAATTGATTGTTTTTCATAAAAATATTTACAAAATTTCACGTACTTTTCAGTAAATAAATTAAGTTTAAAGATTAATTAAAGAATATTTTCATTAACTAGTTTCTCTATATAATATTTTACAATAAACAGACATAAAAAAGCATTTTCAAAATATATTTTTCATATTTTACATTTACGCGAAAACAAATAAGGTTTATGGCTTCAATTATTTTTTTTATTATTATTGTTTAATTCTTTTCATTTTGAAGCTTCAAAGTGAACATCAAATAACATGTTTCCCGATCATTTTCTTGGCACTGACTTCAAGAATTTAATGGGAATCGAAGAGAGATTAGAATCTGTAATTAATTAAGGTCACATCCTTGATTAGATTAACAGCTTATAAGATTCCTCTCAGGGGGTCCATTTTTTTGCTTGCTGCTTGTATATCCTCATAGCTAAGATGGAAATCAAACCTATCTTCGAAGGTCTAAATTTAGATAAATTAAGTTTAAGATTACTCTCTAAATTATATAATATATACTAATATTTTTTATTTTATTTTCCTAGTTTTGATGGGCTGATACATTATATATTTGTACAAACAACGAAACAGACTAGGGTGCACTAATTTTTATTTATTTATTTATTTATTTATTATTATTATTATTATTATTATGATTATTATTATTATTATTATTATTTTGTATCCAAGTATTTCTTTTAATAAAAAAGTCCTGTCTTCAAATAAAATATTTATTCTCACTCTCTATGATGAAAATTCCAAATATATATGGTGAAAAATCAGTTAATATAATTGAGCCAGATGAAGGGATGAACATGAATAAGAACTACAACGCTAGTCTCTTCTATTTATTAACTCTTTAATTTGGGTGCTGAACCTCCCTCTGCTTATTTAATTTTGCAAAACAAATAAATAAATTATAGTAAATAATTAAAAATATAATTTCAACGACTACATGCTAGCTACAACCCACCATGTGTGCTTTGCTTACAAATTAATTCGGAGTCTTCCATCCCGATTCACGGCTGCCAGATGCACTTACCGATATTCCTGTGAATTCTCAAAGAGTTTCTTTTTTTGGCCTTAGGACTCTCACTCATCTGTGTTCATTGATGTTTGTTTGCTACGATTTCATAGCCACTAGCTTCATCTTCATCTTCGTCATCCATATTCTTGTCATCTTCGTCGTCATGATTTTGTTGATCATCGCTTTCCATATCTTCCATCTCTGAATCAGGCCTGTGTTCTTGCTGTGGAGGAGGCCATTGTTGCTCAGGTTGTACCATTAAAGGGACTGAATTTTCAGGGTTCATACTGGACGGAACATCAATCTTGTTCTTCTCTTTATATAAAGCATCAAGTTGGTGAAAGTAGGGACATGTTTTCGAATCCTCGGGCCTTTTCTTTTTACTCTCTTTCACTTTCTTGAAGTACTTGTTGATATTCTCCCACTTCTCCTTGCATCTTTTTGCATTACGATTGTAGCCAAGCTTTCTCATCCTAGCTGAGATCTCCTCCCATAGCGGCCCTTTTGGTCCATTGTCCTGGTACTTGCAATCAAGATTAGTCCTTAGCCTGATTAAAGCTTCGACCTCTACTTTAGGCCATCTTGAAGAGCTCGCTGACGTAAAATTCTGATCCCCGTTGTCTGATTTCACTATTTCCAGATTGGCCACCGCTTGTGGTAGGGGCGCTTGTGCCACTGGAAGTGGCGGCGGCGGCGTTAGTGCTGGTGCAGACTGTGATATTGAAGGAGGAGCTGGTGGTTGTGATGGTGGTGGTGGTGGATTATTTTGTACTTGACCCGGATTTTTCATTTCGGATAATTTTTGCAGAAATGTCATCACCGCAGCATCTTTACTTGCCGCAACGGATCTTTCTTGGGCTAAAATTTCACGCTCTCTATTGATTCTTGTCATTTCTTGCATTCTCCAAGACTCTTCTCTAACCATTCTTTCATGTTCGCGTCTCTCAATTGCTTCCAAGAACTTCTTCTGCATCTCCTCTTGCTTCTGGATCACTTCCTTCATAAGCCTTTCAAAGAAGTCCTTCCATTTCCTTTTCCTTTTACGACGCCCTCGCAGTTCCGCGTCCGAGGATGTCGATGAAGAGGTGGAATTGGAGATGAGATCTGAGGAGAAGTTTGGAAAAGAGAATGGAATATTGGTATGAGGAGGATTTGAAGGGTTTGTTGCTTGTGATGGGAATAAGATTGTAGGGTTTGTTGAAGGAAACGGAGGAACAGTAGGATTTATTGCTGAAGTTACAATGCCTTGAGACATGTTTGTAGCTAGTGTTGCTGCTGCTGTTGCTGATGGAATAGTACGGTGAGAAGCCCCAGCAACGTTAAGAGAATGATTAGCCACTGGCATTGCTATTGTTGTGACTACCGGAGAAGGAGGTTCGGGTGGTTGTGGGGGTAGCGACAGCGGCGGCGATAGTGAAGGAGGATGACTTTCAAAGGCTGCTAATTGATCGAAAAACCTATAAGTCTTGCCTTCTTGTTTACCAGTTCGACCATCTTTGGTTCTTTTGTGGTACTTGTACACGTTCTCGAATTTCTCTTTGCACTTCTTGGCATTTCGATTGTAACCAAGCTCTGCTAGCTTCCTGTTACATCACAGCAGTTGCAACAAAAACATAACTCCAATTCTTGTTTTATCCCATCTTGAATACAGCAATAAAAACAGAAGATCTTGAGGAATCTTCTCACATAAAATAAACGTGAAATTGAAAACAATAAACATCAACATAAACTGAAAATTAAGAAAGAGTGCTTCGATGAACACAGTTTGATCTTGGATTTACACGTTTTTAAGCTGAGTTTTAAGAAGAAATAATTCCGCATATCTTAACACTCCTTCCATTTATGAACCTAGTATTTAATTTTACTTTCAAGTGGAACAATTTAGACAACCCACAGATGTCAGAAATCTAAACTCTGAAAACTTGATTGTTATTGCAGCGTGCGCTGGAGGAAGGAGAGCTTTTTTAAGAAAAGAAAATAATCATGAATACTGTCTTCAAATGCGAAGGACTACTACTAAATAGAAAAGTAACCAAAAAGAGGAACACAAAAAAAGAAAATTGAACTCACGACAGATCCCTATCAATGAACTCCTGAAGCCAATATATATATATATATACTCACATATATATGAATATGTATAGTGGTTGCTCACCAAATCTAAACAAAACAGAAGAAAAAAGAAAACTTTGTAATCTAATGAATACCTTGAAACCTCCTCCCATAAAGGACCCTTAGCACTAGCATCACGAAACGCAACGTCCATGTCGGACCTTATTTTTAAGAGGGCCAAAGTCTCTTGTCTTGGCCACCGGTTTCCGCCAAAGCTCCGGTCACCCTCAATGTTTCCTTTATCTGCTTCACCTCCAACATCATTGCTGCTTCCTTCATGACGGGCACCGGTTAATGGAGAAGCTTCGTTATGACCTCCTACTCCCCCCCCTCCTCCCCCCCCACCACCACCACCAGGGGTTGTCGTTGTGGTTGCTAGCACACTACTTGAGTTCCCTAGCATAAGACTCTCTTTCTTTCCTTTCTATCTCTCAATATTACAGCTCCTTGGAAAAAAAAACGAGCTAAAAAAATAGAAGGAAAAAAAATATATCATCAAAGCAAAAGAAAAGGTTAATTCTCTTGAGGGTTTTATGGGAGATGGTTTGTATTGTATGGTGAATTTATTAATTATTTCCGTGGGATCTGCTTGTCGATGTCAAGAAGTTGTTTCTTTTCTATTTTCAATACAAGTATTTAATTTATTTTCCTGGGCTGGAATCTTTGAAGGATTTAATTTATTTATTTTTGCTTCTTTTTCTCTCGTGTATTGTGGGGTGGTAGGGTTGGCTGATTGAAAAGTAGAGCAAGAGGTGTCACTTGGTTTTGTAGCCATGATAATAAAGCTAGCACAGAAAGATATACCAAAATTTATAATAAATATATACAATAACGCCACAGAAAAAGATAATAAATATTACAGGAATTCATCAACAGCTGCCCTGCACATAGAGACGAGGGTGATAATTTGCTGGCTTCTGTCTGTCCAGCTAAAATGGGTTAAAAGCCGGCCCACGTAGGTCAGCTTCTTTCTGTAATTTGCATTGCCATTACAGGAGTGAGTCCTTAGTATCACGTATTTATTTCTCAATTATATTTGTATTGTTTTCTGGGAATCCATGGAGATATAAATGTCAGCTAAATTGCCTTTTGGATTCCAGTGGCGGTAGGCAAGATTTCATGTGGAATTGCTAAATTAGCCTTAAAAAAGGGATCCCATTGACCTTTAATCATTGAAGAGCTACTACTTAGCCTTACAATTTTTTATTAGATCACCTGCTCTGTGATCTGGGTTTGTCTCTGTAACTCGGAGTTTTCTATGCTTGGTGGTGGGGTTTTTCCTGTAATGCCAGAAATGGCCCTGGGTAAAAAAAATGTACTCGACTTTTGTTGTTGGCTGAGACTGTGCGATACAGTACGTACACTGCTTGTGGTGTAATAAGGGACCTACTGTGAAATGTGAAAATGACGTGTAGTTTGACGAAAATTATTTTTTCATAATTATTGTGGAAAGAAAAGTGTGGCAGTAAACTTATCTCAAGAAGAAGAGACATCTAGAAGTGGGATCCACTGTGGGGAAACAAAATAGAAGTAGGTCATGTTATTAGGCCAAGCCATTTATGAAATGAAGTAAAGGGTGGAGAATTCAGTTAGGTTGCATCCAGTCGTCATAAATAGGAGGCAAGCATTTTAATGGCTGTGATCACCCATCATTCCGAAAATAATTGGCCAGAATCTGGGACCATTAGCCCTTCCTAGCCCGTGATTTCATTCTTCTTTCTCTAATCATAGCCCCCCTCAACGTGGTGCCTGACAGCCACACCACCATACACACACACACCCCCCCTATAGTAACGTTACGCTCTGTATTGAGTTTTCATCATATTTCTTTTTTGGCTTTTATCAATTTCACTTGAAAATGACGACTTTATATTATTGCTCGTCTTTTGCCGCAGTTAAGTACACACACACACCGCGAAAAGCTCGAGTGAATTCATATATATATTGGACTTAGATTTTTGAATTCCTACATAAAAGTTCCAAGACCTCTATGGAGCAACCCACTCGCCTGCGCCGTATTATTTTTTAAATTTCGGAAGGGGTGGACTAGAGGCATTCCATTCTGTAATGCTTTGAAAAGAAAAAAAAAGCAACGCGTCACCTCCATCACTCAGCTTTCTATGACCTCTGCCTATTGGAAAACCAGGCTAGCCTGTTTCAGACCAGGAGAAGCCTCTTTTTCAACCATATTTTGACATTAAAAAACACAATAAATACATATTCATAGCCTATAAAAGTCTAGAAATTGGCTCCAAAGCCCACAATCAACCATGTACAAAAATTCTTTTCTAAGTACAAATCTATCATTTCAGGAACGTTTAAGGAGAAAAAAATTTATTGTATAAACTTTTCCCATAAAAAAACCTCATTAACATCAAAATAACTTGTTTTTTCAACCGAAATCGATTTCAATTAAGACTCTATCTCCACCACTAGAATTCACTTATTTTCTCTCTCCTTTTCCAAATTAGAACCCAAAAAATAAAATTTAGGAACGAAATATAATCCTATAAATTCATTGGGCTAAAATTTTATAATTTGAAAAATTGAATGATCAAATTATATATTTAACCTTAAGTATCGTTTTTATTGCCCTTTCATTTTAGTCTGTTGTCCTTAAATCTTTTCCTCGATAAAAATGATTTAATTGGGCAATAATTGAGGGCTATAAGGGTGTAAGAAAAAGATAAATTATTGTGGACCTTTATGAAAAGTGGTGTGGGGAACAATATTTTCCACATCTTTTAGAGTTTTTTCTTAATTATGATAAGGTTTTTGAGTTTATTTTTTCTCTCTTTGTTTTAAAGAATAAAACAATCTTTAATCCATGGTCCCATCATAACCTAAAAAGTATGAGGGTATCACATTTTAGATTAAACTATAATGGTTGTTAGTGTTACATAATGTATCTATGAATGTGTAAATGAATTTTCATTTAAGTTTTTATTTAAATTATTGATCAATGATATGATTAGATGGGAGTTTATCCTTTCAGGTTTCAGAGCATTTGGAGTCTCTAATGCGTATATAGGAATCATTTCTTCATGGCAATGAATGGAGAGAGTCGTAATTTTTCCTATTTTCTAGGGGTTTTTGGCAGGGTGATCCTGTCCCTTTGCTTGTTTGTTTTGGCTATGGAAGGTTTGCAAAGCATTCATGGAAAGCTTCGTAGAACCTAAGGTTTTGATATCGTGCTAGTAGACTCTCATTATTTATTTGTGCTTTGCAAATGACCTCACGATCTACAGTAACAGTAAAATACCGTATTGGTTTAGTTTATAGTATATAGTATATACTATTATTTTATTTTATTTTTCACATCCCGTTCAAATTAATTCAGAGACTCAACAAACAATGCAAGAAGTGGGGTCGGTCCGATTAATCAATAAATGCACAGATTACTAATATTAATCTCTTACAAGTTACAAACAAAAACTCCATGATCATTACGTGTGCACAAATCCAGTGGTGGGGATGTGGTGATTGTAGAGTAAAAAGGAAAGAACTTGGGGGGGGGGGGAGAGGTTGGTAGATATGCATTAAAATAAAAATCAGAAACAGTGCCGTTTTACTCGATAATTTCAGGGATCTGTACCGGTAGTTTGATTGGTGACGACGAGCGGAGAAGATCAATCAATGCATTTGCTTTTCCCACATCAAATATATTCTTCATTCATTGAGTTTCCAAAAGAAGGAATAATTAGCTTCCTAAAAGTGGGAATTATATTCTTATTCTTTTTTTTTTAATTTCCTGCATGCACATGTAAGCTCAAGAAAATTGACATTATAATTCCGGGGTTCAAATCGCTCGTCTTCTTCGTATTTCTGCTCATCTCACCAGCCATTATATATTTTACTGGTCTTGTTTTTATGCAATTAAGAAATTCTCCAGCTGGAACGGGCATATGAAAACGCCCTGCAGGGCTTCCCTAGCTAGCTGGACAGATGCCTGCCACCATGCTCGTGTTTTTGCCCCCTGCCTATATATTATTTACAGCTAAAAACCGGCTGTAATTATATATCAGGCTGCCACGTCTTGTAATTGCAAAAAAAAAAGGGAACCACTTGGCACACAAGTGGTGCTTGTGATTGACAACTTTTACGATAGTTGAGCGGGGCGACATGTAACAAGTTGAGTATGCACTTATCTATACCTGGTCGATGTCGTATTAAATGACAGGAGAATATCATATATTTTGATGCCGAATTTGGAGGATTTATATTATTATTTTTTTGGAAAATATTAATCTTGCATGTATGGTAAATTAGCGACTCGCCACTATTTATGATACATCAAATGCATGCATGCATGTATGTGTAGAGCGAGAGAGAGAGAGAGAGAGAGAGAGAAGAAAAGGATGCAGGGGAGGAGCTGGCTTTGATTTATTACTGGCCCATATGAAAAAGTTACAAGTAGACAAAAGGTTTGTTCACATGGGTGGGCATGTGATGTGAATGTACACTAACACCTTCTGTCTGTCTACCATGTGGATTAACCTCTACATTTATCTGGCACCAGCTAAGCACCACCAAGTGGATTCTCCCCTTTTTTTTTTCTTTTTTTCTTTTAACTGCATGCACCGCTCAATATTAAATTTTCTTTTTCTTTTTTTTTTTCCCCTTAAAAATAAGGGGAACACGGCAGGGAGAATTTTAATATTTATGACTTTTTTCCCCCTCCCTTCTTTTGATACGCAGTCACTTGAACGCGACCCAACAAAGCCTGTAATAATGCTCCAATGACTCGTATACCATCATCTTCTAACCTTTTCTCTTTAGTTATTTTTTATTTATAATATATTAAAAAAATATTTTTATTATCAATAATTTAAAAATACTATAAATATTTAATTTAAATTATAATATTTTAGAAATATAATGTTAAACACCCTCCCTCGTAGCCTGTTTGGAATATAGCAGTTTAGATTATTTTTCTACATAAATATATTAGAACATTATTATCATTTAAAAAATTATTTTTAATACCCAAAAATATATATATAAAAAAACACTAGAAATTGTTTTGATATTAATTTACTTGTATTGAGCAACAAAGGGAAAAAATAGGTCATGATCATCAATGATTAACCTCACCAACAAGGTGATTAATTATTGATTGATATTTAATAATCAACATCGATAGAAGCTTCTGTAGTCAAATTACACTTTCATCCAGCATTAAATCTTCACCATCCTCTTCCCCGGGGCAAATCTCAACGCTGGTAAACATGATTGGAATATAATGCAAGCAATATTCACAAGCATGTGCGAAGATTGGAGTATAATTGCAGAGGCACCTCATGCCACTTGAGTAGAATCATTGGAACATGAGAGCATGTGCATCTGCTGGTAAAACCTCGACGATCCCTAGCCCATGAACACAGCAAAGCCAGGAAAGTAGACATTTGTTTTGTAAAAGAAGTCACTGTAAATGGGCCCCATGAGAGCAAAAGAAAGCACTCAAAAAGAAGGGTGGAGGCCCGCATGTGAGCACAGACGAGCTAGCTTGCAAGGGGGAGGAACGCGTTCCTCACACTTCCACTTCTCTGCCCTTTTTCTTTCCCCTCCCTTTTGTTGCTCATCTCCACTTCTTCTTCTTTTTATGCGAGACACGGAATGGATAACAGGGTAACCCTAGCTCTGCTGAAAGACTTTTGTGTTTGGTAAAACTCTGTAGATTAACTCCCAAAACGCCCCGCATTCAAAGCCAGAAACCTGTCCTGACTGCTACTACGTACTGCCCCTCCATCAATTCAAAAGCGAGCATTGATGCTGGCCTGCAATGGCAAGCGAATGATCGGTCATCATAATGTGCATTAAAATCAATAAAACCAGACACTCCATCTTTAGCTCTAATGTCTGGTACTGCCAAAAGTGCCTGCCTGGTGTTGCAAATACGAGTAATAGGTACTGAGAGTGATTCCTACGACGAGGAGACAACATTGATTCACCAAGAAGCAAGATTGTCTAAGACTTACCTAGTGAGCGCCGACGTTCTTATGGAGCAAATTTATAATCCCATTGCACGGTTATGATTATCGTTTGCTGAGTCGATCTCCTACATTTTAATTACTCTCAGACTTGTAAGAAGATGGGCTCAGCAACGTCAATCCTGAACTGTCATGCCAATAAACCAGCCTGTGAAAACCCATGATGCCAGACAAGACTGTAAAAGCTCCTGCTATATTTACCAGTGTCTGTAACTTCAGAGGATCATTCCCAGAGACACCTGCCAGCATGGTGTTTCAAAAGTTACCACCATGCATTTTTATGCATCAAGTCAAAGAATACCGTGTTATTTCCGTTCATATATTTAATCCTCTCCGTCATCGGAATTCTATCACTCAATTATTACAAAACATGATGGGACATCGACCGAGACATGCTATTATTTATTTTAATTAGAATTTTAATATCTAAATGTTATTTCTCCAGATATTAAACAGTTTTGATGATTTAAATAAAAATACAGAATATTTTTTCTCTGAATTCTCTCCTCATCCTCTTCTTCTTTGCTGCTTTTAATTCCTGGCTTATCTCTTTCGCTGGTTTTACTCTACTTTAGTTTACTGACGTCATATATGAATTGATATCAAAGTATAGTCTTCTAATTTTCAAGATTCAACACAGGTTATAATCCTCAACATCCAAGAATCATCATCAATAGTGATTAAAAAATAACTAAGCGTCCCACTGCCCATAACCGAACCCAGATACATTTTTTCTTTGACAGACAACACCATGAACCTATATACCTTTTCTTGTTCTTTTCCAAAAAAAATGGAAATAATTGGGAGAGTGTACCACCAGATTTAACACGTTCCATCATTTGATGACGATAAAAGGTTATGCATATGGTCAAGCCTGGAACTATTTGCAATGGCAGTAACACCTCTCGTCTCTCTAGCACTCCAGCCATCAACCTTTGATTGAGAGATACCAGGAAGAGTGGAAATAAAGGGGAGAGTATGTTGGAAGAAAAATATAAGATAGAGAGGGTAGCTAATTTATATAAGAATAAAGTTGAAGAAAAAAAAGGACTGAGTGGATTTTTTTTTTCATTAAATATTCTCCCAAAAGAATATTTTCTAGACTTTTTATATATCTTTTTATGCTCATATATTATACATCTAATTACAAATCTATTTATAAATCTTTTATCTTAGAGAATCAAGGAATAAATTTCTAATATATATAGAAATCTAACTCTCTAATTAAACAAGTATTCTAATAAACTAGTCTATTACAAATCTTTATTCATTAAAGATTTCTATATTAATCAAGATTCCTCTTTTAACTAGAATTTTATTTAAAGTTAACAATATTAAAATTCTTATAGATTCTAAATTCTAGTTGATATTGAACTTCAACAAAGTCTACTCTCTTTTATTTTATTTTCTTTGTTTAGGTGTAATTTTATTTTATATTAATTTATAAAAAAATGAAAAGTGAAAGAAAAAAAAGTTTTTTGGTGAAGCTCAACTTTATTGAAGAGATGTTAAGGATGGTTAAGATATGAGAGGTAAACCTTCTATAATTTATTGGACTAAAATGAACTAAAAACTATAAGGAAAGCACTTACCTCGATCTTAAGAATAAACTTCTAAGTCAATAGAACTATATAAACCAATGGAGCAGGTTTGTCTGCATAAACTTTTAAGATAATAGAAATATATAAACCAATAGAGCAAGTTTGCCAATAAATATATAACACAATTTAATGATTACATAATAAATTATGTCATGAAGTCATGACTTTGTGTAGATTTTATAAAAATATGAATGATGATTTTAGGAAAGAAATGCTTACAAGAGTCTTCACTTTTGACCAAGCCTATACTATAATCCAAGATTTTGTATTTTTTATAAAAAGTTATTAAGCAAAACATCTAGATCTCTTTGGAACCATTTTTAGGTCTAAATTTAGAAATACTGGTTATTTATTAGTTATTCCATCTTGTAGATCTAATTCTAGCAATGCCTAGATTTACAAAGACTATAGGGGAAAACAAGTCATCAATGAAATGTATAGGTTGAGTTCAAAGGTTTATTATGTTAAATGTCAATTTTTTTGATGATATCTTCACCAATTATACCTTTAAACCCTTATTCATCCAAGAATAAAGACTATTATGTGCAAGTATATAAACTCAATCCTAAGGACTCTAGTGACCTAGATGAACAAAAAAATGTTTAAGAAGAGAAACTTGACATAATAAATCTAAATGAGTATTAAAATGAGGGTAATAAAGAATATAATAATTATACTTTGGTGGTAGAAAATTTTTTAGAAACTCATTAATAGAATCATCTGAAGAGGAAAATGTGATCTTATAAAGTTCTCATGGTATTAATACTCTTAAATTACTTGATTCCTTGCCGAACATGTTTGATGCTCAGCACATCATAAGTTTAGATCAACTTGTTAAGTTTTATGATCTTTTACCCCTCATATTTAATGAGAAAAATGATGATTATCTTAATTTACTAGGTTATGTACAAACTATATCTATTAAGGTTTTAAATAGTGTTTGTCTTACTCCCCACCCGTAGTCATATTATGTTCATACAAACCTAGAAAGCTTAGAGATCTTCATCCTATGTTTCCTTACACTAAAATATAAAGTTCATTTTTACATGCTGAGATTATTGAATAAATTTATATGAGTAATGAACAATGTACATTTCAAGTTGAATTGCATAAGCATCACTATATTCTTAATATTGAAGATTATGTCATGATATATATTGTACTTGAACAATGTCCTTTAAAAATCATTTATAAATTGTAAGCAAGTAGTTCTAGACTATTCAAAGTGTTGCAAATGATTGAATCAAATAGCTATGTCGTTAAACTGCAACTAAATTTTGATATTAACTTTATTTTTTACTTGAAGGATCTCATTATATATAAAACACAACAACCTATCTTTGATGTTTGTTTTGATATCCCTATCATATTATCTTTATCATCAGAACAAAGGAACATGCTAATGATACTTTAGATGCACATGCTCCATTTTTTATAGATGATGAGGTTCAGTGAATCTTAGTATGTGAGCTAGGAGATCAAATTCATATTGTACTTGGATTAACAGATATACATCATAAGAACTTAATCCTTATATTTGGAAATGCTATCGAAACCACTTTGATCTATACTTAATAAGGTCGAATTATTTTAACCCTATAAAAGTTGATGGGATATTAGACCTAAGACATGATTCACAAGTTCACATGATTTATTATGATAAAAGATAGTTCAACCCTTGTATTATTGGATTTTAATTTAAGTTTATTTGCTAGGTTTGATTTAGATATTATTGGATATTTTATTTTCCATGTTATAAGCCCAATTGTTTTTTCTAGTTAGGATTTTAGTATTTATATATTGTTTTTCTAAATGTTTAATATTTTTTTATGATTGAATTAAAATATCAAATTATTACTTTTTTGAATTCTCTAGTTTTCTTAGCATTTATTTCTGAATTCTCTAGTTTTCTTAGCATTTATTTCCAAACTTTTATTTTTTTTCCTTTTTTATTTCTCTCTTTTTTTTTGCTGTTTAGTTTATGGGCCCACATTAGACCATCAGTTTTCATTCTTCTTTAGTTTATTGTTCTATATTAGACCATCAAAGGAGTTATGATGTAGGATTCTGTAATAAAATATCAAGAATTTATTAATTATAAGTGATAGTGCGTTCAGTATGAGAGTACAAACCCTTTATAGTCTGAGCGTGTTAGGACATGTTTGGAAGTGCTGTGAAAATTACTTTTAAAATATTTTTTGTTTTAAAATATATTAAAATAATATTTTTTGTATTAGTGTATCAAAATAATCAGGAAAAAAAATCAAAATCCCCAACAAGTTTATCTTCATCATTCAATAATATGATCGACAACACTCTGACTCCATTTGATAGATTTGGCTCAAGCGAGTGATTTATAGCTGGAAAAAAAAAAGAGTATTCTCTTTATGCTTTCTTAGACCACCCAACTTGATGAGCTCGCGAGTCGGGTCACAATCCAGTATCAATGACTCCATCTAGATTTCAAGGTAATTGGTCTCTGATCCTCGGTAACAAAATTTTCGACTGCCAGTAAATTTGTCAACAACAGAGGAACAAGTATCGTTGCTCCAACAGTACTTTTAGCAGCAAAAATTATAACGCCATGTCGCCTGTAAAATTTCCAGAATTTATGAGAGGAGAAATGCTGCAATGGATGTCAATATAAGAACACAAGAAGACACACACAAAGATGGAAATGTATTGTGATCATTGGAAGCTCTACATGTAAATTTTGAAGGCAGAGCTTTGCATTCGTGACAGGAGTGACACTATTCATCTTCATTTGTTTACCACACATTCAGGCATGCATCACCATACATCCGAATGCACAAGATAAACCAAAGCTATTGTCATTCTTTAAGCCATGAAAAGACCACACAATTACAAGTTGCAGTTTATAGCAAAAAACAAAAAGTGGGTCAGAGAAGTAATGTTTCTCGGGTGACCATTTGAATCAGTTTGATGAAAGCTGCAGTTATTGAGCTATCGTTTCATTGGCATAATTGAACCCTAACATAGCCTGGATTCTGAAACTGGTACAATTTAAAAAGCAACGAATACTCAGCTATAGTCAAACCTTGAAAGAAGTTTGAAAGCTCTGGTAAAAAAATATGTTAGGAATGTTTTGAGGCTTTTCAAATGTTGCAACACTAGAGTTCCTCAAGACCTAGAATTTGATTCCTCTAGCTGATTGAACGACACTTGCTTTGAAAGAAGCCATGCGCCACCTCATGTGGATAAGCAAATGTCAATCATAAGATTTAAAAATGTGGAAAGAACAAGATTTTACTTGCTGATCCTCCAGAATCATTTGATCTACCTTCCTAGCAAGTAATTGGTGAACCATAAAAAGCATAACCCGCAGGTATCGAGCAAAACTGGATAATCATCTACTATAGAAAATTTAAATAAACCAGGGAAAAACAGTATCATGAATGAGCAATTCATCTAGTACTAACAACCAGTCCAGTTCAGCTGCAGCTCATCGCCAACTACTCACCAAGCCAGGTCAAGTCCTGCACACTCTGGCTTCTCCCAAAAGTGAAACTCTCTAAATCTGAAGAAGATGAAGTGCATGCTTGACATGTTGGATGGATCTTCATTTCCCATAACAGGATGATAAATCCAGCCAGAAGTGAGTTATTTAATTCATTTTCTAAATTCTACACTAAAATTCTAGGTAACAGTTCAAATATTGAAGTTTCCGGCATTCGCTGAAAAAGAAAATGTATCATCTAAATATTGAAGTCCATTTTAAGAATCATACCCCATGTGGAACATTAAGCTTTCATCACCCACTAATCTGGCATGATTCTTACACTTAAGCACCTGCATGTGCCATATGCTGCCCAAAAGGGCACCACCAGACATGTTCCCTAATTGCAGCTTACTAATTTAAACATACTATGTTAAAATCAATCATTTTTTTCAAATCAGAAATGAAAAGAGAAATCATAATTTCATGCAGCATCTCAGCTAAATTTTGCACGTGCTTGGGTAGCCTTTTAAACCGCATTTTTAATCAAACCATCCAATACTTGTCATTTCACTCCAAATATAAAGATCTACAAAACTTTGTTTGTGGAAGCTTTCAGTTATGAAAGGTCCTTAGTCAAGTAAGCAAATTTCAGTTCTATCTATAATGGTCATTCAAAAATTTACGTAGGCAAAATACAATCTAGCATTGAACTTTTAGTTTGACTGTTTCATTTGTATAAAGTGAGTAAGGCAACACCAATTTAGAATATTACAACTTTTATTATTATTTGTAGAATCCAAGTTGCTTATGTCAGTGGCTGCGAGCATTTGCATGCTTGAAGACACAATGACACCCATAGATAAGAGAACAAGTTTTATTGAGTAACAAAGAGAAACAAGGCAGCCTCCAAATCAATTTGAATAAACATCGATCACATTGAAATATATTAAACCACCGTTTTAAGGAATATTGGTTATATCCAGACAGTTTATCCATACACATACATTCCTCATCCAACAAAAGATGGGCATTTAATCATCAGTTCTCCTCTAAGAAGCTAAGGAAATAGTTTTGCATCGAAACATAAGAATTTTACTAAAAATCAATCAAAAAAGTTTCTCACCAAGCACTGTTATCACTTGGAAGGACATTATGTAAAAGAGGTGATAGCATCTCAGCTATGGAACTATCAAAGTAGGGTTCGAGAAGAATAAATCTGGATATTCTTACCTTAATTATTTTTGCATCAAGTGGCTGTCCTTAAGACTCAAACCTGCAGTCTTGTGGTAGCAAACTCAAGATTTTCACCATCCCATACAACGGTCCCTTGTTTATATTGCTCATTTGGAATGCTCTTTAAGACCCAAGAGCATCATTTATGGAATGGGAGTTAATATCACACATGTTAAACCCTGCTGGTTCTTCTGTTCATAGAAATATGTTGTTTCTAATGCAATAGCAAGTTCTTTAGCTCAATGATATTGAACTGATATTTGCTAGCTAATATTCTTGAATAGTGTGTTAATAGACGACATTTATAATGGCCTAAATGTCTTAGAACATGAGCAACAAAGTAATAGCAGCAGCAGAAGTGATGTTACTGATGATGTTCAAACATTATATTCTACTGTCACCAAAAATGACTGTTTGGCGGGCAGTTTTAAAAAGCATGAAATTCCCATGATTGCCAAAGTTTCCACCATGCAGCTTCCTGTCTGATTACACCAAAAAATCCCGAGCAATTGCATGCTACAGTACAAGTACCTTTTTATTCGCAGCTATCAGATGCAAACTCTGATGTTATCTTTCTAAGATAACATATGGAAGGATAAGTAGCTAGACTAAAATAAACCTGCTAAATAGGCACGGTGTTGTTTACTTCTGCCCCTGCAAGCTGGGAAATAACTTTAAGAGGGGAGGCAGGGATTGACTCTTACACAAAAGAACATGTCCCATCTAGAGAAAAACAATTACTTGAGTATCTCCCATGATGGAAGGACGTTCAGGAATTTGCCCATCATGATGTCAACCAGAGAGGAGAAGTGTAGTTAAACAGAGAAAAAGGAATAGTTAGTTGTTGAGGTTAGAACTCACTTCTGCATAGCCCACGACCTTGGATGGTGAACAAACTCTGGGAATTTACACTTCATTGAATAACACATTATTAAAACAATCATTAGACACTATTCAAAAGTGTTGAATGTTGAAGATTCTGAAGGCAGAATTGTAGGGAGTATAAACAGAAAGTCGAATATGCTTTCCTATAAACTAGTATCTAGTAATAATACCTATTTATGTGTAGTTAATAACTATCCTAATATAGAATTGTAGATGCTGAAAATATTCTAGGATTTATTCAGAAATAAAGTCAGAAAGTGAGAATCAAAGAATTCTCCACAAAAAGTAAACACTTGAAGCAAAAATATGAAGCTGGATCATCAACCTGATCTAGATATTCAAACCTCAACTATGAAAGCAAATACATGACGGGGAAAAAAAAATATTTCCACAATATCTTTAAACATAGGCAATGATATTTCACCAGAGTCAAATAAAGTCAGAAAGTGAGAATCAAAGAATTCTCCACAAAAAGTAAACACTTGAAGCAAAAATATGTAGCTGGATCATCAACCTGATCTAGATATTCAAACCTCGACTATGAAAGCAAATACATGATGGGGGGAAAAATATTTCCACAATATCTTTAAACATAGGCAATGATATTTCACCAGAGTCAAAACAAAGCAGTATGGGACATTATTGTGACTATCCTAAGTTTACACAATATTTAACAATTTCCCACTAGATACCCCTCTTAAATGACACTCCAGTTCCAGAAGCAGCTTACCAAAAACAGAAAATTGATTTGATTGCATATCCAACTTATGATGAATAAAATTGACATGACCGGACAATCAATTAAAATCAGCACCCATTTCCTTGTGTTTCAATTCTAATGCCAACCGTTCATTCTCAAGCTTCATCCTCTCATTTTCCATCCTCAGTTTTTCTAGTTCATGGTCTCTTTTCTTACTAAATCTTTGCCATTTGAATCGCTGTTTTTCCAATTCCAGCATCTCTTGTTGAATTTTTAGATTCTGTTCTTCCAACTGAAGCGCGCGAGATTCCATCCACTGCTTCTGCAACCAAGCTGCTCTTGAACTTTCAGGAGAGACTTGATTCATATCAGCTAGGGCAATCTGTGGATGAGAATAAGAAGACCCTTTATTGTGATCCTGGGATAAATTCCCAAAACAGGCATCTTCATGGCCCTGGCCTAGTCTCAGCCTCTTTGCAGAACCCCCTAGTACCTCATGTATGCCCCTACTATCCCCATGTGAAGCATGATTCTCCCCAAATTCATCATGATCATCAGTTTCAATCTCTTGATCATCTTCATCAAGATCATCATGTTGGTACCTCCGTACATCATCATTATCATGATCATCTCTACTTCTTAGAGCCAACTGTAAGGAACGCTGCAAAGCTGGATCATGAGGCAGGTGTAACCTATTTCCATTATGATAGGAACACATTTCTTCATAGAAGAGATGCTTTGAGCTTAATATCTTCCTAACATCATCCTTCTCCTTCTCTGTTAAATAATCTATAAGATCTAAAAGTGCAGGGTTTTCCACAACCTGACAAGAAGTGCCCCTACCAAGCATATCATTGAGCCTTTTATACCTTTTATTAAGGTCATTGAATTTATCCTCACACTGCTGTGGAGAAACATGAAAACCTCTTTCAGCCATGACTTTTGAAACTGATTTCCACTTGCCTTTTTTCTGCAAGACTGTGAATCTCCTACGCATTCCACCACCACAATCTGAAGTTGCATCCTCACCAATATAAGACACGGCAGTTATCAAGAGCCTCACCATCTTATCAGTCCACTTAACACGGTGCCACGATGTCCCTTTTTTCCCTCTGCTTAAATCATTGTGGCCATCAGCACCTTCTTCGGTATAGCTTGGCTCATCCTCATCACTGGCCGAGTTTTTCTTCCCATCTCCTTTATTGTAATCAGCCATGGACATGTTTTGATCAGAGTTGTGCATAGCCTCCATTGTCAGTGGAAAACCATCGTGATCTGAGGGATGCGTTGAAGAACCATGGCGATGGAGAGGATGCTGGTGGTGGTGCATAGTGTGTGGATGTTGCCCTTGATGATGAACTCTCATTGATCCTTGCAAGTCAGGGCCTCCAAAAGGAGCCCCACCAGGAATCATACCTCCTTGAGACAAATTCCCAGCCATTTCTTAATTAACAAAACAATTTAGATCTCACCGATAAACCCATTACCCCCTTTTAAATCACCTTCTTGGCCACGCAAAAGAAAAATCGAAAGCAATCTATGGTTTACACTTTGAGCAAGCTAAAATAAAGCAAACCCACTTCTCTCTTCTTCTTCTTCTCTCCCTCGAGTTACCTAGATCATCGAGCATGCATCTTAAATTCTCACAAGCCAAACAAAATCATAAACCCATCTTCGAAACTTAAAACTTTAAAGAAAAAAACTGGAATACTCAATAAGTCACCCCCTTCGAGATTCAAAGCAATGAAATAGAAAAGGCACCCGAACATTCAAGAACAACAAAACAAGACAGAAGAAAAACAGTACTTAAGTTTGATCAAGTAGAGAAGAAAGCAAAGCCACTTATCTGCAACAACATCAAAAAAAAAATAAACCGTGAAGCAAGAGAACTCACTATGCTGTCCTAAAACCAAGGCGAGAATCCAGGACTCTAGATCTCAGAAACCTTTCTCCTATCCGCCTCCGAGTGTCTAGTTTTAACGACGCTTCTACTGTTCTTCCATACAGAGGTTTTAACAAGGTTCAAAGAATGGGGGTCCATTTTATTTATTTATTTATTTATTTATCGTCACACTCGCCAATTTGCTGTTCATTTATTTTTCTCTTTCTCCCCTTAACAAATCTTTTTCCCCTCAGGAAATTTCTTATTTTAAATTAGAGAAGGGTCATAATCATAATGAACGAAGAACTAATTCTATTACTGTCCCATGCCAGAAGAAAATAATATAAATTTTTAGAAAAAAATAAAAAAATAACAATATTGGTGTGTCATCCAAATTGAGATAATATATTGATAAATGCTTAGCCCACATAATTGGAGCTCTAATATTTATAATGACAAGAGGAGAAATTGATGTGTTTGGCACGACACATCGTCCCAGGTTTTTTTATAGCAAAAAAAGAGGAGTGGTGGTTCATAAATTGATGGCTACACCTTCTCTGTCTTTTCATGAACGCCATTAGAGAGAAACTTATCTTAGGTTAAAATAAGATGTAAAAAAAAACGTTACTTTCTCTCATGGCCTGATTGGGAGAGCTGTTATGGTAGTTTTTCAAAGTGTTTTTTGTGCCGAAATATATCAAAATGATATTTTTTTTATTTTTTAAAAATTATTTTTGACATAAGCACATCAAAATAATCTAAAACAATAAAAAAAATATTTTTATTAAAAAAATAAAAATAATACACCACAACAAACTTGCGGTGCAAAAGCTACCCCAAACAGCTTCTCCATGAAATACAAAAACGTGAAGCTCCGGTGGGACTGGGATGTGAGGTAGCAAATTGCTGCTCACCCGCAAAGAAGATAGCGAAAAAGAAAAAAATGAAGATAGAATGGCTGTTTTTTTATTTTTTTTATTTTAACTGACAATGAATAAGATAATATAAAATATAAAAAAAAATACATTTTACTTCTAATATTGATGAAAAAATCTAAATGAGGAGGAATTTTTACTATATTCTCCTTGCAAAGTTATTCTGTTTTGTTTTATTTTATTGGTTTTTTTTAATTATTTAAAAAAAATCAATTAATAATAGATTTATCTTTTATTGGTTATCTTATTCCAATGACAAAGGTTTACTTAGATAAGTCGGGTTTTTTTTTCTTTTCCATAACTAACTTACTTGTTTTATTTTTATTCTTTGCATTGGTTGAATGGAAATTACTCTTCATGATTTATTTTAATTGCTTTTTATTATGTTATTTTATCCTCAACACTCTAAAATAATATTTAACAGGTTAACCTGAGTTGATGAGAGTGTTTTTTATTCTTTTTAATTGATTTTTTTTATTTTATTATTCAATATTTAATTAGTTGAAAATTGAGTTTCATAATCATTTTTTATTTGCTTTACATAGGGATATATTAGTTTTATGATCAGAGTTATGAGTTTTGGCATTATAACCTTGGTTACTTCAAGTCTTTTTTATATTAATTTTTTTCTAAGAGATTATTGTAGTCTCGTAACACGAGCCACAAGTCCTTCAATACTAGATTATATTTTTATGTGGTTGTCCATATCTCATAAATTTGATCACATGTATGGCAAACCCAATTGACTCAGTTTTTTTTAATTAACTTTTTTTTTCTGAACTTCATCATTTAATGTTGAGTGTTAATTAGGAATCAAGCTTTATGACTTGTTTTGATTTGTTTTTTATTGGGCTATCCCAACATCATGACTTAGAAACAATGATTAACGAGGTAACCCGGGATGACTTAGTTTATTTTTGTGTTATTTTTTTTTTTAAAGTCATCATTCAACATTGGGTTTGAAAGGCCCAATTAGAAATAGAGCTTCATAACATTTTACGTGCTCTCTATAAGGTTATCACAATTTCATGACTAATGTCATGACTATGATAGGTTAACCCATATTAAATCAAGTTTTTTTATATGAGATTATCTCAATTTTATGATTTAAGTCATGGGTTTGGTTGATAAACACAAGTGTTTTTCATTTTTTTTTTATTCATCTTTCTTATAATTTCATCCTTCAATATTAAGTTGATTGATAATTAAACTTTGTAATTTATTTTGATTTGTGTTTTATAGGGTTATCTTGATATTATGACTTAAGTCGCAGTTTTGACAGGTCAACTCATGTTGCTTTTTAGTTTCAATTACACCCTTTAACATTGGGTTGATCGTATACTTAGACTTCATGAATTTTTTTATTTGTAGTCTATGAGGTTATCATGGTTTCATAACTTTGGTTATAAATCTCATATATTAACTCATGTCAAACCAAGTTAATTTACTATATTGTTATTTTAATATTAAAAAATATCATTTTGAGAACTAAATTGAGTTAAATTACATTTGTCACGACGATGATTTTTTCATGCCCCGCCATCCTCTTTTGAGGAGACAACGACACGTGGTGAAAAAAAAATTGTGTTTTATAGTTGTAAAAATTACAACTATAATTATTAAGAGTCGCCACCTAGTATTAAAATCACTAGGAACCTATTGGTCTACAAAAGTCTTAGGGAAGAGGACTTGTTGTGCAAGGAAAAGATGCATCACCCTTAGTACACCCTACCTAAGGTATGTTGCATTGTTATTTGATTATTTTTCCTAAGTCACTTCTTATTTGTTGGTCTTTTTAGAAATTCAAAGTAGATCTCTTTTCGTGAGAAAATCTCTATCTCGTTGAAAGTTGAAAACCTAACCATTCTAAAATTAGAAATTCTTATACTGCATTAAAAAAACTTCTCTTTTTTTTACTATCTACGGGTATACTTTTTACACTGTAATTTTACACCCCGATAGCTAAAACAAAATATTTTTATTTTTTTTATATTTTGACCAAATTCCAACGGATAATCATAAACTAGTTATGATATCCAATTTTCATTCAAAATATATGAAAGATGCAACATATATTTTTTTTATAAAAAATATACTTGGAAAACCTTGGAATTTGGCCATATTCACGAAAACAATATTTTTTTTAATTTAATTTTTTGTATTTAAAAAAAATAAAAATAATAATTTCGGGCTGGGCTTGACCCGATTAAATGGGCCAGCCCAAATATGCTGGACTTGGGATGGACCAGGCCCACCAACTAGGCTGGGCCGAGAGCAATCCAACCCAACCAAAACAAGAAAAAAAAGGATATTAGGACAAAATGAATTAATATTCACTCCTGTGCACTATTCACGTATTACATGAACAGTAGCAAAGTGGTCGGTCAACCACGACGAGAGACTTACCTGTTACTACCGCCAGGTAGAGGAGGTCCAGATGGTTGTCCTTGTGGTGGTGGCGTTAAAAATGGTGGCATGTGGTGGCTGGGAGGAGCAACAAAAGAGGGTTGGTCTGAGTTGTTGCTGCTGGTGATGCCTCTAACATAGGGTGAAGCAAGGTGGTCGACTGGGAGCTGTTGTTAGAGGAGGGGGAGAGCTGACGGTGCAACTGGTTCAAGGGAGAGAGAGGGACGCTAGTGGCTGTAAGAGAGAGAGTTATCACCGTGCTTCTACTAACACCGAGGAAGAGGACGAGGGGCCATCAGGTTTTTATGGTTTCACATGATTGTTCTCTAAATTTGATCGTCCCCCTCTTGTCATTATGTTAACCCTATCATCTATTTGTGTTTTTCTCTTCCCAGTGACTGCAAAATTTCTCCCCAGTACATTAATGATGGTTCCTCACTGTCCCAAAATTTTATCCCCTGTTTTTGTAAATTTTCTTCTCCCCTTTAATGACGGTCCCCTCTGTTATTTATAGGGTAAAGAGGTAATGTGCTGGCATGGGGCTGATATCCAAGACATGGTGTGTTCAATGGGAGTAGGTGGCAAGCATGGTGCAGCATGGCTCCGTCAAGGTTTAAACAGTTTTTTTAAAATATTATAAAATAGAATGACAAAAATGGGTTGTGATAAAAAGGATATTTGATGGAAAGAACAATGTTTTTCTTTTCAATTTTGACTTCCGATTTGAACCAAAAACGTTTCGTCTCTGAAAATTCCAATCTTCTCAATTTAACCCAGATTAGGCTTCCAAACTTAATTTCTCACCAATTAAGCCTTAATAAAATTAATTTAACCCATTTAAAGTATAATTAAGTCATTGTACTTAATTAAATCCTTCAATTGGACTTTCAATTAAACCCTAAATATAATAATTAAATCAAATTGGCCCGTAAAAATATAAGTATACCTTTCGACTTAATTTTTAAACAGATTTATTGGATAATCAATTATTCTAGCATTGAATCTGTATTTTCCTTCATTTCTGGGCATAGAAGAGGTATGATCGAGCTCTCGAAAACGTCCAAAATTTTCACCTTGATTTTTCTACCAACACCAACTCCTTTTATTTTATTTTTGTTATTTTTGGATATATTTTGGGGAATGACCCAAAAATTAGATTATGACAATGACCTTATAATTTTTTAGGTTGCTTTTGGACACACAAAGTCAATAAGGTCATATTGAGTTATCCCCCATACAATTTAGATTTTTTTACACTAGAAAAAAATCATCAACATTTGAACATACTTTTTTACATCAAAGAAAAATCTAACTTAATGAGCAACATGACACAAATCAATAATCTAGTTTGTTATTATCAAGCTTACATATTTTTAAAAAATAGATATTATTTTTCTACTATATATACATTGAGTATTAAAGTTAATAATAGTATAATAACTATTTTTATAAACTTTAGATTGGTTAAGTGGGTTGTCCTAAGATCCAAACAACTTAAGGACCTAGATTGGTTTGGTTTTAAGAAAAAACTAAAGGAATAATTAATTTGCTTTAGCCCCATCAATAACTTGGGTCATACAACAACCTAAGCCACTAAGGCTAAACCCCAAGTAAAATACTCATTGCCTTTTTTAATATATAAAAAAAGGTTGATCAAAGCAATGTTTTTTATTCTATTTGTCAAAAACAAATAGGATTGACCATTGTGACTAGTAACATGTACCTTGCCTTTTGGTCAACTCTCGGATCGAGTTTTAAAACAATGTTAATAATAATTTTTATCCCTACATGTCTTTGATAGACAAGTTTAGAATTAAAAGTTTTTTACAAGGATATTTTAGGAATAAAAAATTATAATATTGTCTTTAGCGATGTCGTAGCCCAATTTTTGGGTTATTACCCACAATAAAATAAAAATAACAAAAATAAAATAAAAAAGGGTTTGGCGTTGGTAGAAAAATCACAGTAGAAACTTTGAAATTTTTTTGAGGCGAATCGTATCTCTTTCATGCCAAAAAAATGAGAGAAAATACAAATTCAAGGAAAAAATTAAATCAAAAATCATAATTATATTTTTTATAAGCCAATTTGATTTAATCATGGGTTAATTCAAAATATTATTATGTTTGAGAATTAATTTAGGGTCCAATTAAAGAATTTAATTAAGTGCAAGGACTTAATTATGCTTTAAATTGGTTAAATTAATTTTATTAAGGGCTTAATTAATAAAAAAAATTTAATTCGGGACTAATTGAGAAAATCAAAATTTTTGGAGACCCAATTGAATTTTCCAAGTTAATTTGGTATAATTAGGGATCAAATTGAAAACAATTGAGAGTTTAATTGTCAATTGAGGGTCAAATTTCATGAATCGGAAGTGAGGGACCAAAATGAAAAAGGCGCGCAAAGCCAAGGGTAATGTTAAAATTTGGACAAGGACGCAATTGCACAAAATTACAAATTTAAATCCAATTGAGGGTGCAATTATAACAATTGCAAATTAAAGGACCAAAATGAACTTTCACCTTCCCAAAGTTGTCACAACATGCACATCGACCAGCCTTTGCCTCCCGACAGCCGCCTAAACACCACCACCGATAGACCACCAACAGCTGCCACCACGTCGGCGACCAGTCAGCCACCGTGTCAGGCCAACCTCCCCTATAAAAGCCACCATAGACGTTGCATGTAGGGGGGAGAAAAAAGAAAAAACGAAAAGAAACAACAGAAGAGAGGAAGAGATTCTAGGAAAATTACAGTGATATTTAGCATAAAAAAACACATCCAGAAAACCTAAAGGAACAACATTACCTTTGTCTTCGTCGGCATCAATCTCTCTCTCTCTCTCTAGTTGCAGACTCTGGGTTCTCTCTCTCTCTCCACTGTTATCAGTCGTTCGACCATCCCAAAACTACCTCATCATCACCGTTTACTTCCCCTCTACACCAGCAACATAAATACACTTTCAGGCGAGGCCCCCGGCCATGGTTTCTGCGTCTGCAACGTGAACACCCTGACTTTGGAGGCTTACTCCGGCCACCACAGGGCACCGTTGACAACGCCACAACCACCAGGACAACCACCTCGATCCCCTCTACCTAACGGTGCTAACAGGTATTCCATTCATCACACTCGAAAAGCACCCATTGTTCATCGTCTTCTTCGTTCCCACTGTTCACTGCATGTGAACAGTGGGATGTAATTTTGCGTCCCACTGTTCACATGTGTGAACAGTGGAGTTTGGGCCGGATTTTGTGTTTGGCCCAGTCGCTAAAAAAGATGGGTCCGGTTTTTGAACCCGACCCAAACACAAGATGTATGGGCTTCCAGCCCGTGAGGACTAGGAGCCCGGCCTAACATAAAATGGGCTTCCAGCCCTGATGACTGGAAGCCAACCCAATATGAAATGGGCTTCCAGCCCGTGAGGAATGGAAGCCCAACCCAATATAAATGGGCTTCCAGTCCCCGAGGACTGTAAGCCCAGCCCAGAATGAAGCCGGCTTCTTGCCCTTGAGGGCTGGAAGCCTAGTCCATTCAAGGTGGGTCGTCAGCCTACTGGACTGACAGCCCAGCCTATAAAAATAATAAAAATATAAAATATAAATTGACACAAAGAAATATTTTTATATTTTTTCTTTATTACTATCGTTACTATAAAAAAATTCAAAAATATGAAATATGTTGTTTTCGTGCATATGGCTAAATTTCAAAGTGTTTCTCAGCATATTTTTTGTAAAAAAAAATATTGCATCTTTCTCATGTTTTAAAATAAAATTGGATATGATAACCAGTTTATGATTATCCATTGGAATTTGGCCAAAATATCAAAAATAATCAAAATCATTTTTGTTTTATCTATTAGGATGTAAATTTACATTGTAAAATACATCTATGGATAAAAAAAATTTAATTACAGTGTAAATTTAAAGCATAAATTACATCCGTAGATAAAAACTAAAAAAAAGATTTTCTAATTGCGGTGTAAAATTAAAGCATAAATTACATCCGTAGATAAAAACTAAAAAAAAGATTTTCTAACTGCGGTATAAAATTACATCGTAAATTACACCAACAAATAAAATAAATAAATATTTTTTTAATGCAGTGTAAAAAACAATTTAACTTAGAAAAAACAATCAAACGACAATGCAGCTTACCATAGGTAGGGTGCACTGGGGGTGGTGCATCTTTTCCTTGCACAACAAGTCCCCTTATCCAGACTCTCGCAGACTAATAGGTTCCTAATAACCTTAATACTAGGTGGCGACTCCTTATATTTATAGTCGTAATTTTTACGGTTATAAAACAAACACCCTATTTTCACTGCGTGCCGTTGTCTCCCCAAATCCTGGGGAACGGCGGGGCGCGAAGCGCGTAAAAAATCACCATCTCGACAAACGACGTGTACCATTTATATCTATTATTTTAAAAGTACAAAAACTCATTCTAAAATTATAATATTAATTTTATATTTTTATCTTTTTAAGTAAATATTTTTTTTTATATTAATCTTATTTTTTCTATCATAAAAAATAACAAAACATTAATTAAAAAATACATAAAATATATTTTTTATGTTTCCTTATCTTAACTAGGGAAAAACCTCGATGAAGGTCTGTTTAATCAATACGAGTAGTTCACTTTCAAAATATAAATTAAAATAAAGGTTTGATTTGTGATCGATCATGATTTGGAAGCATGTAAAGAATTGCTATGATTGAAGAACATTAGAGGTTATTATATATCTTGATTTTTTCATTTGTTTATTTATTTTAAAAGTTATAATATGTTTTTAATTTGTTCTATCTAAGTTTTAAAAAAGATAGAATAAATCCCCTAAAAAAAGTTGAGATCTTTATTTTTGTTACTAATGAAATTAGATTTGAAATTATATGGAAAAAAAATTTGGATGGGAATTCATTTAAATTTATTATAACAATATGAGCATATAGACCCATCCACACTCATTTATTTCACAAGAAATCTTTTAAACCCAATTAATTAACTTGTAAGGTGAACAAGATATATAAACAAGATGATAAACAAACATATCAAAAAAGAATTTCACAATTATATTCTTAGAATGGTCATTAAGTATATGTTAATAAAGTAGGTATTAATGAGGTCCTATTTGAGAATATTTGCTCAAATCACCATGCTAAAAGGATGGTGAGTATGCTTTAATTATATTCATTTACAAAGTAAAGGAATTGATTACAGAATAAAGAAATTGATTACAAATGAAATAATACCAGTTACAAAAGCAATGTAGAAGTAACGTATGTATGATAGCCTGCAATCAAGGTTATGGATTCTCAACCCCCCCCCCCGCAAGCTTAGTGTCGGATTGGAGCAGATATGAAGCTTGGATCGAAAAAATTTGAAGAGAGGTCGAGAAACACTTTTGGTGAAGACGTCAGCAACCTGAAGGTGAGAGAGGGCACATATTGGGTACGAAGTTTGCCAGCGACAACAAGTTCCTAAAGAAAATGATAATCTAGTTCAACATGTTTGGCTCATTTATGGAAAACAACATTGGAGCTTAAGAAAATAGCACTTTTGTTGTCACATAAGAGCAAAGGCTGCTAAGGAATAGGTACCTTGATGTCATGCAAAAGATGTGTAATCCAAAGAAGTTTAGCAGCAATCATGGCAAGGGCACGATACTCAGATTCACAGCTAGAACAGGAAACAATAGAATGTTTTTCAGTGCTCCAAGAGACAAGATTGTTACCATGATAAATGGAATAGCTAGATATGGAATGACGAGTATCGGGGCAGCCAGCCCAGTCAGCATCTAAATAAGCAACCAACACATCAGGAGTAGTGGATGGACGAAGTGTAAGTCAATAGTGAATTGTGCCTTTGACATAACGAAGAATATGCTTGACAACAAGAAAATGATCGACAGTAGGGGCGTGCAGAAATTGGCTGACAGAATTGACAGCATGGGTAATATTTAGACGTGTAATGGTCAAGTACTGAAGAGCATCGACAAAGATCGATAAAGAGTAGGATCAGAGAATGGAGAACCATCTACAGTTAGGTGCTAAGAAACAATCATCGGAGTGTGACAAGTTTGTTGTCAAGCAATTGAGCACAAGTAAGAATATCCCAAGCATATTTTAGTTGACTAAGAAATAGACCATCAAGAATGAGCGATGATGCGAGACCAAGAAAATAACTGAGGGAGCCCAAGTCATTGGTAGCAAACTCAGAGTGAAGCTTGCGAGCAAAACTATCCAAGAGAGAAAAGTTGTTTCTAGTAATAATGATGTCATCAATATAAAGAAGCAAATAAATGAGATTAGATTGCTGATGAAACATAAAAGAGAGGTGTCAGCACGGCTGCAAGAGAAACCAAGTGTGAGAAGAAAGGAGCTGAAACGCTAAAACCAGGCACAAGGAGCTTGTTTTAAACCGTAAAGTGCTTTCTTTAACAAACAGAAATGATTGGGAAAGAGAGGATCAACATACCCAGGCAGAAATGAGCCTAGAGGAGCCTAAGACACCAAGATTTGCAGGATGACGAGTCTTAAAGATGCCAAATTTAGCTCCTGTGATCATAGGATGAGAACTTGAGGAAAAAGAGAATGCATCAATAGGCTCAGTAGAAGGCGAACATTAGGCAATGGATGGCAGAGAAGAACCTGCAATAGAATTATTAACCTACTAAGACTCATCTAAATGGTCAGAACAAATATTACACGAAGAAGGCTTGGATCGAGGAATGTGCGGGGAAAGAGAAGGTGAATCTGCATAGGAAAGATTTGGTTCCAAAAAATTAGAAATATGAAGAGAGGAAAGGGTTTGGGCTTGAGAGCCAGGGATAGTAGGAAAGTGAGTTTCATCAAATTGAGCATAACGAGTGATGTATAGTCGAGAGGTGGTGGGATCAAGACAGTGAAATCCTTTATGAGAGGGACTGTAACCTACAAAATATAAGAAATGTTGCAGGGAGAAAGCTTGTTAGACATATAGTCACGTAAGCAAGGATAAACACGACAACCAAAGGGATGAAAATTCTCATAATGTGTAAAGTGTCCATAGAGGAGTTCAAAAGGGGACTTACCACCAATAAGAGGAGTAGGCAACCAGTTGATGATATAAGCTGCAATGCTAAAAGCGTCAACCCAGAAAAAAGAAGAAAGGTGAGAGTGGAAAAGAAGGGTCAATCCTGTTTCAGCTACATACCTATGCTTTCTCTCAGCACGACCATTTTGGATAGGTGTATATGCACAAGAGAGTTGATGATGAATGTCAAAAGTGCGTAAGTGAGTTTTAAAGCAAGTGCTAGTAAATTTGACACCGCCATCACTTAGAAAAACTTTGATGCGAGCAGAATGCTGATTTTCCATAAAATTTTGGAATTGAAGAAAAATATCAAAAAAATCATATTAAAATTTTAAAAGATAAAGCCAAGTGACGCGGGAATAATCATCAATAAAAATGACATAATAAAGAAAACCCAAAGTAGATTTGACAGGGGAAGGGCCTCAAAGGTCACAATGAATAAGATATAATACATGGGACGATCGATGTTCATTTCAGGAATAAGGTAATCGATGTTTTTTTGCAAGTTGACATGTACTACATAATGAGGGAGAGGGCAATAAAGATGTAAGAGAGAGATGTCCTCTTTTATTGAGAAAATATATAACAGAATGATTCATATGGCCTAGGCGAGCATGCCATAATTCATATAAAGCACGTAGAGATTATTTTTAAGGATAGAAATAAAAGTAGAGTTGCCACGCCCCAGAACATAAAGCCCTCCATATCTTCTACCGGTCAGCACCACCTTTCCTGTTAGGCAATTCTGGATAGTAAAAAAATTTCCATTAAAGGTAACTGAGAAAGGAAAATCATATGTTAATTTACTAATGGAAAGAAGATTTTTAGTGATATGAGGGACAACTAACACATTTAATAAGTAAATATTGGGGAAAGGAGAAAAAGTACCAATGTGGGTAATGGGTAAAGAAGCACCGTTTCCAACGATCATAGAATCCTTACCTGTGTAATTTTGGACTGATCCAAATTAGAGGAATCAGATGTCATATGAGTCAAAGCTCTCGTGCCTAAATATCAGTTAGAGGCCTCGAGTTCAGATTCTCCAGTACGGGAACAAGAAGCATTGAAAGCTTCGGCAAGTGAGCAGATGGGTTTGCTTAAGCATATCGCTGGTTGCAGCAATCAACATAGTGTCCCTCCATTCAGTAAATTTGGCAGCGAGGTGGGCGACGACCTTGGCTAGAATAGGTTCATCCCCGATTGAAATGATTGTTTCCATGGGAAGGGAGTCAGCCTTGTTGGGTACTGCGGGAAGCAGAGGGAATACCATGGGTAGTGTTGCGGCCATAATTGATGGCTATGAAAGCCACCGTGGAGGCATTAGAGGATTCAAGAGAGCATTGGAACAATTCAAAGCTCTCTACTTTAGAAATTAGGTTTACAAAACAAGGAAGAGAGGTGAGAGCCCTTTGGGCAGTGAAAAAATTGGAGAAATCAATGCCCAATCCATGAAGGAACCAGTGCACTTTGTTAGTGTCTTCAACAGGTCTTCCAATAGCATGAAGCTGATCACAGAGGGTTTTGAAGACACATGCATATTCTACAACAGGTTTGGTGCCACGTTTCATTATCTGCAAATCATCTTTGAGTCTCAATTCTCGGGCCTTTAAATGGTGACTGGAAGTGTTCTCCAGTGCTAGCCAAACATCACGAGCAGTGGAGAGGCCAATGATGGTAACAATGGCTTCTTTTGTGAGAGAGGAAAGTAGAAAACAGAGAAGCCGTTGATCGGCTGCTTTCCATGACAGGTATTATGTGCTTTCTGTGGTGGGTTTTTATGGTTCAAACTGAGAGGGTGGAACAATTGTTCCACTAACATAACATAGAAAATTTTGGCTCTCAAGGAGGGGAAGAAGTTGGCTCTTTTAAAGGAGGTAATTAGAGGAAGAAAGCTTGATGGTGATTATGTGAATTAATGTGTTAAAAGGAAGAAGATGAGAAGAGGATTTAGAGGCCATTGGTGTTGCTTGAACCCAAAAAAAGAAACTATTTCACCAGAGAAGATGAAAAAGATCGGGGTTGCTAAATCGGAAACTGCTCTGATACCATGAGAATATTTGTTCAAATCACCATGCTGAAAGGATGTGAGTATGCTTTATTTATATTCATTTACAAAGTAAAGGAATTAATTACAGAATAAAGGAATTGATTACAAATGAAATAATATCAGTTACAAAAGCAAAGTAGAAGTAACGTATGCATGGTAGCCTACAATCAAGGCTGTGGATTCTCAACACTATTCTATTGCATAGTCTTGTGGGGAAAGTCGATAATTGTGATATTTGATTAATTTTTTGTTTTTAGCAATCTGACTCGTTCTTTCTTAATCAAGTGGTTGGTGGATCATACTTAATACCTCCAAAAGGTCCCTCCCATCAATTATGTTTAGGGATTCTCTGATGTTTAAGTCAGTATCATTTGAGAGAAAGAGCAGTCATCATTTAGAGGGAAAAACATTAAAGATTTACATGTATAATTTGTATTAGAAAAAAAAATTAAGCCTATTCCCATAGATATTAAATTGGTTCCTTTTATAGCCTTTTATTTTCCTCTCTATCATTGAAAGAGAAAAGGTTCATCTATTTGCAAAATATTTTTAACTTATCAAGATAAAAAAAATATGACTTCTCAAAATAAATATATATAACTTATCATGAAAAGGTAAATCTAAATTACAGTCTTATTAAGGACTCAAAGATTCTATTGGAGTTAAAATAGCATAGGTTTAATGTGACTCATTGATGTTTCGAGCTTAGTACTTGACGGAGCTCATATATTACAAGTCTAGAAGCTTGTCAAGTACAAATACTTCTAAGCTCAACATTTAGCTAAGCCTGGATATGATAAGTTTGACAACTCTTTAAACACATAAATTCTTGAAAATTGATGCATAGTTTCTTTTTTTATAGAGAGGGTTTGTCTCGTGGAATGAAATGACAAGTAGCTTTTAATGTAGTATTTGAATAGTCTTCTTAAGATGTGTGATGACATGAAAAGGAGTTTTATCTGACAATGGGATGAAGAGAGTTTTTCCTTGTAACTTTAGTTATTCTTACTTTTACCTTTCTTTCAATTTTACTTAGTGATCTTTGGGGAAAAAAATGTTATCACATAAAAGATCTTAAGTCACCTCTCTTTTAATCCAAGAAAAAAAGCACAGACATTCCCAAGACCTTTTTTCATATATTGTTTTAATGAAAACAAATGGATTATTGAAACAAACATTCTTAAGACCTTTTTCCATATATTTTCTTTTAGGGATGATATCGTTGGTAATGCATATGCTACATATATGGAATTCATGACTTGTCATCAATATGATGAGTGTGTGACCTAGATATCCTTTCCTGCTATGTTTATCACTAAGCAAATCCTAGGCTTCACCTGGGGTTATTTTAAAGTCACCTCTATCATCTACATCTATGTGATAAGACACTCCTTCCCTTTATTAGAAGGTTTTATGGGAGAATGTTTGATTATTATCAACTAAGTATAGGTCATTTGCATCCTAGCAGGTGGACAATCCTTTCTTCCTTTAAAAAAAATTGTAAAATCATTAGGCTTAATCTTATAGTAAATGTTTTCAGGATTTGTTATAAATGGGTTACCAACACTAATGATAGCAATTGTGTGCAATGGTTTTTCACCTTCTCGAATAAAAAAGAATGGTATTATAAAGAACATATTCGTTAAGAAGTCATTGTTTTATCAAATAGTGAAAGGGGGTTAGTCGTAAGATATATTAGGACAATTAATCCCATAAAAGGCTATAACCAATAGGGTTATTCCCACTGTTACTAGGTCCTTTCTCATGAAGTAAATAACAATCATTGTCTAAGCTTGAATAAATAAAATAATTATGTCATATTAGATTCAACTTGAAATGGTTATAAAGTAAAAAAAAAAGTCAAATGATATATTTAGGTTATTTTGTAAGGTATGTTGCTACCTTGCTTTTCTAATCTTTTTTCACTTGTTGTTAAAAGAATCTAGTTTTTCTTTATCCCTATATGATTGATAATTGAAGAAGAATGAGAAGCTTCAGGAGAACTTTTTGATAAGGGGTTGCTCATATCAAGGTTTGTCCGAAATAATTAGTAAAGGTCAAAGTGAAGAAGTGATGAGAGACTTCTTCATTCATATTAGGAAATTCCCTAGTTTTGAGGTCCTTATTTTTATAGAGACAATAATAGAGGTCATAACTCTTGTAAAAGTTATGGGTGATGATCTTTACTCATCTATAGAAAAAGTAAACTTAAATCATGTAATAATTATGAGCATTGCCATTTTTTTAAGAAAAGAAGAGTCTTTACCCTTGTGATGGCTCATGCTCCAGTCTCATCAATTAAAGCTTGTCTAATTGTTTTTCCTCTACCTCAACTTCCTACCTTATCAACTAAGAAAATGGTAATTAAGACTTCTATGACTTTTCAAAGCTTGTCTAAAGAGTAAATCTTTAAGCTTGTGATTTTTTTTATTTAGTTCTTAGCTAAAATCCTTTTACTTTTTCAATCTTAACGAATAAGAAAAGTCAGGTCATGAAGGTCATGTTCAAAGGAAAAACATATATTAAGGAGGTTGGTCTTGATAGAAAAAGGTTTTACCATCCTGTTAGACATCTCTATTATGTCTAATGAAAGCTTTCATTATTATTTGACTTTAATTAGCTAGATGGCTTTTAATGTAAGGAACTCCAATGTTTCTACTTAGTTTGATTTGATGATTACTATTAATATTTCTTTTGACATACCTTTATGATGTGTGCCCACACTTGAAAGGTTTTCGATGACTAAAAAAGGTTATGTGCGATAGGTCATGGTTGCGAATAGGGTAAATCAAGCTATATTTAAATAGTTGTAGGTGGAAACCATAGTAAAGTCTGGATTATAGAGCATTAAAATAGTTTATTCTACGATGAAAGACCAAACACAAGGTGTCACCTGTTATATAGGCTTTTAGAAAAAAGTGTTGGCCTATTATAATTAGTTGATTCCCCCGAGATAAGGGCTTCTTATAGTAAAGGCTTCCTCAGATAATTATTTAGTTGAGCTTATAGGCTGCATATGTTAACCTTGCAACTATCATTAAAACTCGATGTCCCTAGAAAAAATTACAAACTTTAAGAAACTTTATTGAGGAATTCTAAGAAATTTTTAAGGATCGATAATTTTGAGTGGGATGGTGGAAGACAAGATATTTGTTACCATGTTCAACTTATACTTATTTAATCTTTCAAAAGGATGCATATGGATTTTAGTACAGCTTCCCATCATATATCAACCCTTGATTTTTATCCAATTAAGATCACTAAAAAATATGGATTGGATTTTTATACCCCTTTCTACAAATATAATTAAGAAATACATGATATTTATTTTATAATACAATTCATTTATCTCAATGTTGATTTTCAGGACTTTAAATAGAGATTTGACTTGGTTCTGACACTCATACTAGTAAAATATTTTTAGGACCAACATCATATTCTATTAAACATTTATAATTCTAGTGCTTATACTTAGTCAAATAATTTTGGGTTAAACACCATACTTAGATAAATATTTTTGGTGATATGATGCGGTGAAATCTAACTTTAGAAAGCTTTATAAAGATTTTGCTCATTAACTAAAAAATAAAAGGTATGGATGTTTTACCGTGTGATGCATTGTAGCATGTGAGGTAATTTATTATGGATTTCAACAGTACACGAATTATTTTACCCTTAATGACCCCGGTTGTGTTTGTTTTCAGTTGGGGGCATATTTGGTTTTTCAACCTATATATATATATAAGGTTGATAATAGACATCTGGCAGGGGAGATAAGTTCTGGGACACGCATACACTATCTATCATGATCTGTAGAATGACCTCGCATTTAACGAATTTGTTCACGTCATGTTGGCGTTTACCCTTGTAGTTTGGGGGGGAAATCTAGTCGTTGTTCATTTTGTTTGGCGGGTGGGATAGTCTCTCTTTCCCTTCTGTTTTCCCATTTTAGCTGCCCTTTTACATGTAGAATTGCTATCACAGAAACTTCATGGTAATAGAAAATGGTTTTCCAATCCAATTAAATATTTCTTTAAAAGTCACGGGGAAATATTCTTCATCATGTCACTATTTTATGAGGAGGGGAAATTAGAAACATATCACTTTGAAGTATAAGAGTGACTTTTATATATATATATATATATATATATATATATATATATATATATATATATATATATATACATGCTCAAATTAATGGTTAATTAAAACAAATTTATAAAGAAAAGAAAAGTTTCAAAGGTAAGAAAATATGATAATAATAAAAAACATGACAAAAAAATATTTTTGCTAAAATTGAAGCTAGATATTTATTTTAGTCCTTCAACTTTTAAAATTATAAGCTAATTGATTAGATTAAAATGATAATAAAAAGTATGACAAAGAGAGATGATTTTCCTAAAATTAAAGCTCAATGTATACTTTAGTTAGACAGCTTTTTAAAATTATAAGCTTTCAGTTCCTAATAGTTTTTTGAATTCAATTTTCATCTCTAAAATTATTATTTTTTTGTCTTTGTATATATATAAAACACATGGATGTTTCATTGTGGATTTTAATAATAAAATTATTATTTTGCCCCTAGAATCAACAAAACTTAACCCTCGATATCGAGGGTGTTCTGGTCTTTTTATTTTTTTATTGTACAATGAACTACCTATTTACCCCTAGGAATTGACAAAAAAAAAAAAGACTGACGGAGGTTATTTTTTATTTTTCATATATTTATACACAATACAATTACTTACACACCCTCAAAAAAAACAAAAATAAAGGTCTTTGGTAGGGGCATGGGGGTACTTTCACATTCGGTTTTATATGGTTATCGTTGGGTTTCAGGGGTGTTTAGATAATTTTGCATTTTTTTGTTATTTTTTTCAAATTTACTACAGACACGCCATCAGTTTTTCACGTGTCTCTTAGGTTGCAAGTGGTGTAAAATATTAGATTGTCGTGTCATTTGATGCGTCACCATGTCCTCTTCCTCTAGGTGCAACGCGTGTTGAGATACGGCGGCCAAAGAATCATCGGATGATTTTTCTTTTCCTCTCTTTTCTCTCTCTTACAGATGGAAATCCATGGTGGTTCTTTATATTTTTTTGGTTGTTTTATTTCAATCTTTAGTCTTTTGATTTTGTTTTTCTTACTAATTTTTCAGTTGAAATTTTGATTGTTTTCAATTATATCATTTAATTGAAATTGATCATATATGATACTTTTCATTTTAGTACTTAATCTTTTGATTTCTGGTTTGTTTTTTGTTCCTTTAATTTTTTCAGTCTGCATGTTTTAATTTGTTTTAATTTTTTCCTCCAATTGAAATTGATCATATATGGTACTTTTCATTTTGGTCTTTATTCTTTTAATTTTTTAAACAATTACACAGTATTTTTTATTAAAAAAAATCCCTTTATTTTTTTTTGTCCCAAGATTTTTATTTGTTGTAGTTTTGTCATTTAATTAGGATTAATTAAATATTTTTTTTATTTTGACACTTATCCTTTTAATTTTTATTTAGTATTAATTTCTTTGGTTTTTTTAAGTCCTTCTTGGATAGTTTTTATTTTTTATCCATATTTAAACATCTATGATTTTAGTTTTTATTTTTTTATTTTTTGTTGGGATTTTTTTTTTGTTCAGTTTTGAAATTTTAATTTATATTGATAATCATTTAAAATTAATATTTCTTTCTTTTTCCATTTTTTCTTTTTTAAGTGTTTTCTATTATTTTTTTTATGTTTTTTGGATCATAATATTTTTTTTATCCTAATAATATTTATTTAAATTTTTTTTGTTTCTGTTTACTATTTTATTAAAGTACTTTTTTTAATTTTTTGAGATAATTTTATGGTTTCATTATTTGTGCAATGAAAATTATAATTTTAGTGATTTTTTATTATTTTCTTGCTTGGTTTTCTTTTAAAATGTTTTGATTTTTATTCTTCAAAATAATTAATGATTCTAATTGTTTGAGCATTAATGATAATAATAATTTTAGTTGTTATAGTCATGATAATGATGGTAACTTAGCAATGGATTTTCAATTATTTTTTTTATAGGTAGAAAATCAATGATTTATTTTTGTTATTTAGTTATCTTAGATGTTTCATATTTTATTATTGTATTTAATTTAAATTAGATTATGAAATGAATTTATCCTAATATAGTGAATTCAATTATTCAGGTATCTGAATCTTCTTGATTTTTTTAATGATAATGATAATTTTATGTTGGTGATTTCTTTGAAACTTGTTAAATAAATAAATTCATATAGATTTAAAATTTATATATTTTATTGAAAACTTCTGCTCCATAGAAATTCTGTATAAATTAATTATGTTTTTCAAATTTATAGTATAATAAAAAAAATCTCATAATCTTGATATCTCATAATTTTTATATTAAAAAAAATATAATTCCAATTATAACAAAAGACGGGGAAATGACTAGCATGTGTACAAGGATATTCGCTTCAGCATGATAGACTTCAAGCCCAACAATGAGAATGAGAAGCCTTAAATAACAGTGTGGTAAGAGCCCATGCCACCACAAAAGAAAGAATACAATAGCCGAAATCAATTCGGGTCCTAAGTCCACTGCTTGCCCTTAATAACAGCACCAGACCTAAAGAAAAAAGAGAGAAGGAAAGAATGGCAAGCGAAGAAGAGAGTGCGGTAAAAGAACCATTGGATCTCATCAGACTTAGCCTGGACGAGCGTATCTACGTCAAGCTCCGCTCTGACCGTGAACTTCGCGGCAAACTTCACGTATGCGCCTCTACTCTCTTCTACATGTAGTCTTGTAAACCCTATGTCGTTTTATTTGTGTAAACAAATGTCAATTTGGAATTCAATTACAAAAAGCACGGAGTGTCAACCTCTATGTTTTTTTGTGTTATTATTGTTTTGAATCAATTCTTACAAAAACAACATTGACACTAACCTTATAATTCGTCGGAGGATCAATGAAGTTTTAGTTTGTTAGAGGAAATAAATAAGGATAAAGAGGCGGGGGCTTAATTGTATAGGTGTATGTTTTTCACGCAATTCCTTCGTTTTCTCCCATTGGCTGTACATGCTAGGTTAAAGCTAATGATTTCATTCAGCAATTTATCTAGGCGAAGATGGTGTCTGATTTTTTTCAAAAATAGTGGTTGTAGTTCGTGAATTTAATATTATTGGGTTTTCGTTTGGATTGGAAATCTGGTTTTGCAGGCTTATGATCAGCATTTGAATATGATTCTTGGGGATGTTGAAGAAATTGTTACTACAGTAGAAATCGATGATGAAACCTATGAAGAGATTGTTCGGGTATGTTATGATTTCACTTTCATAGGGTTTTTTTTCCGCTAATGTTTATTAGGTAGTAAACACCGATCCTTGGTGACGCGGATGTCTAATTCTGAACAAATTGAAGGGATCTGACCATGGTGAGCATTGGAAACTTAAATAGTTAACTCGAGTAATATTAATTTTTAAGAGAAGCAACTATAAAAATTCATACGTTTTATTGCCTAAAGATTGTGGTTCTTGTTCTGGATCGTAAACATAAGTTGGAAGAGGGAGGGGTTTGGAGAAGAAGGGTGTGGGAAGGATTGGTGGCTTTTAGTTCAAGTGTTGGCAAATCCTAATCTCAAAGTCATTCACAGTTGTACCTCTTACAGGTGCTTACCTTTTTCTATTGCTTCTGTTTCAGACTACAAGGCGCACAGTGCCCTTCCTGTTTGTTAGAGGAGATGGTGTCATTTTGGTCTCTCCTCCATTGAGGACAGCTTAACCCGGAGGATGAAGTTGAAAGCCTTTTCAATATTTTTTTTACGCTGCCATTGCTGTACTTTAAGACCTGCCCAAGCTTAGCTTGCATCAAGCTATAGACATTTTTAGATCAATGTGAAATTTGACATGTATGATGAAGAACCAGTTACTTTGTTTAACTTGATATACTTGTATCGCTAATTGATCACCATCCAGTGGGTCGGTGTAATGCACATGCTGACTATCATCAAAATTTAGGACAAGGGACCCCAGCTGTATTTATGGGTTTGACTGAATGAATCAAATGCTCTGTTTTGGTTTTCTTTTTTCTATCCCTGTTTATGGTCTCGGTCTTGCAGTTATTTTAGGTAGAATGACCCGATGCAAACTACTTTTTAAAACCCTGATTTTTAAGCCAAGTTGCCGGAAATATATACCAATGTTGCTGCATCCAATTGAAAATAACTCGTAAAGGATTTAAAATATGTTCTTCACTCATTGATCACACATTTTAAAAGAATGCCACCAAGATAGAAAATAAGGCAATAGGATAATCTAATTCATCTTGCTAGCCAGGAAGAAAACACGAATATTCAGTTTCAGCCACCTTTGCAAACACCTGTCCTACGTTAAAAAACATGAACTTCTTAAGTCAAATTTCAATAACCATGGTTTTTCCGGACACATTTCCAGTACTAGCAAAGAACCATAATCCAAAACTTGGAGTTGCGATATGTCAGAAATTTGACAGAATACAGCCCGACCCCACTCCATCCCACCCCATAAAGAGAGAAACAAGAGAGGAACTTGCATATGGAAAGAATAACGATTTCTCTTGAATAAATATACTACAATTGCACATACAAGAAAAAAATTGAAAAAACAAAACTTGTAATTACCAAGTAGTGCCTGGCTTATCGATGCATGTGCCGAGAGTAACTAGGGGAACCCATTGCTTGTGAGCCTCTATAGTTTCTTCCCAGGGAATCCATGTAGTTTCTTATAGGGGAATCCATTGATCCTCTATAGGAATAAGCAGCTTTAGCTGATTCTGGTGCCGAGTCCAAGGGAATTGACTCAACAAAACATGCTGTATTGATACGAGTCCTCTCAAGCTCTGATTGAAGCAACTCAGAGCTACACTGCTGAGCAAGAGCCTAACCCCCAACCAAAAAAAGGAAAAAAAGAGGGAATTTAGCGCCAACTGGATGAGCAAAATATAATAGAATGGATGATTAGGGTTTCCACGGTGAGGATCCTGTAATGTCAATTTCCTTGTCTTGATATAAATCATTTTAATTGAAATGAAATATCACTACTCCATTGCTCTTCACTCTGCAGCTTTCAAACATCAGGACATCAATCTATCATGGCAGATTAATACCAATGAGCATAATGATGTACTCTACTCATTCAGTGTAATTTCGAAACATAGACTCGCAAAACACACAGCATAAAGATGCAATGCAATACGATTCTTACAATCAGGTCATCTGGAGACACTGTCATTCCTTGCTGCCTGCCATCTGCAAGTGCATCTTCACTCCCAAGAGTTGATCTGCGTTGATGCCCTGGATTTTCAACACTTTTAGTGGCTTTCTCCAACAGCACCCCTTGTAAGGACTTAAGAGACTCCCTTGCATCAGGTGTGAAATAGGGATTTAATATGGTCTCGAAATATTCCAGCTGCCAGAAAAGCATGTCTTAGAAACATGTCCTACCCAGTTGTGCAAGTCAAGACATCTAGATTAAAAAGCTGCAGCCAGTAGATGAACTAAGCAGCTCTAATGTTAGAGCCTACAACATTGTCATAAAAAAATTTTACAAGAATGCCAGCCATTATTTTTTTCTTCTATTTTGATGTTTGCATGATGTACCTATGCATGTTTTTTATATCCTTTTTTTCCTTTTGGGGGGTAGGAGGCATTGTGGGGCCAGCAAGATGATTACAAGTATGTATCGTGTCTAATTTTGAATGTGAAAGGTGTAAAGTTCATCAAATATCAGCCATAAGGCAACTTGGAAGCAAATAGCATTCACAGCATAAAATGCAACGATTATATAGTTTTTAGTGATTGGATTCAAGAATTTTTCGCCAGGAGAAAACTAGTGCTTGCCTCTAGCATGAGCTGACAGAAGCCATTGGCATCAAGAGACCTAAGATCTTTGCTTTTGTTTTCATCATAAAGGCTCAGAAAAGTATCAATAAGACCTTCAACAAGAATGCCAAGCATCTTGTCCAGGAGGGGTTTAGCACAAGCAAAAACCTGAGATGAGAAAATTTATGTCTCAGGATACATTTGATTTGGCAATAACAACAAACGATGGTTATTGAGCACAGGAACAAGCATTACTTAAATATTATTAACAAAAAATACAGTCCAGAGCAAAGAGTACACAATTTCTAAAGTGGTAAACTTGTTATGATTTCATGAAAGTGTAGCTTTGACACAGCTGATTCCCAATAGCAATATAAAGAAAGCATAAATACAATTTTCAAAGATCCAGCTACAAAAAATATGAGCAAGATCGATGCAAATATAAGGCATATTTTCTCCAGGGATAAAAAGTAAATACCTCTGAATGCACAGCAACTAAAGTGTGTAATAACTCAACAGCTGCACCCCGCACACCCTGCAAGGGATTAGTATTCCATGTATTGTCATTACAAAATTGCTTTCCCCAACGCAATGTTGGAAAGAAGAAAAGTAAATAACCAATTACAGAATCAACACACCCTTACTTTAACTGCAGGAGCTGCTCCCCATTGAACACCAGAGTTCAGCAAATAATCCATAGCTGCTGTTCTGATCAAGTTTGTCTGACGGCAAGGCACAGAATTAATTACTTAAAGAGCCAAAAACAAATGAAGGACTACACTCACATTTGGAGTCAATTTCATGAAGAACCAAGTAGAAAGGAAAGTTACAATTATAGCAGTGCAAGAAGAAGGAAAGTTACAGCAGTATAGTGCAAGGCAATTAATAGGAGATTATGACAGATCTGATTTAGTGCAAGGTGTATATTAAGACAGTAAATAGGAAGATTCTATTACCATAAAACAGCCCCTTAGATCTAGCTTACTATGTATAGAATATGCTGTAAACAATGAGATGTAGGTTATATATGAATGGAAAAACAAAGGAGAAGGTATTCGAACCAGCATATTTTGAATCAAATCTGATATGGTATCAGAGCCAATCTCATAGAAATTCATAGAAACATAGTTATTTAGAGTCTTAGCAATATGGAGAAAGCAGATAATGTTTGTGTCAGATTTACTGGCAAAAATTATACTACTTGGTCTTTTCAAATGGAGATCTATCTCAAGGGAAAAGCATTATGGAGTCATGTGGAAGATGGTGAGAAGGGAGGCACAGATGGTGAGAGCTCAACTATTGCTAAAGCAGCATGGGCAACAAAGGATGCACAAATCATGTCATGGATTCTAGGTTCTGTGGAGTCACAATTTATTCTGTCCTTAAGACCCCACAAATCAGCAAAGGCTATGTGGGATTATCTCTCACAAGTCTATATTCAAGACAACAATGCTAGAAGGTTTCAGCTGGAGTTGAGTATTGGAAATTATACTCAAGGAGATCTAACCATTCAAGAATATTATTCAGGATTTTTGACATTGTGGAATGACTATTCAGACTTAGTCACTGCCAAGATGTCTGGTGAAGGAGTATTGGCTGTGCAACAAGTCCACAAAAACAGTCAAAGAGATCAATTTCTGATGAAATTGAGGCCAGAATATGAGGCAGTGCGTGCCTCTCTAGTAAATAGAGATCCAGTACCTACTTTGGCTGCCTGTTTTGGAGAGTTATTGCGTGAGGAACAACGTCTTACTACTCAACATACTATGGAACAAGCTGGAGTGGTTCCAGTTGCTTATGTTGCCTACAACAAAGGGAAAGGGGACATGAGGAAGACACAATGCTACAGCTGCAAAAAGTATGGGCATATTGCACCTAATTGTCCAAACAAGATGTGTAATTACTGCAAACAACCAGGACACATCATCAAAGAGTGTCCCATTCGACCACCCTCACGTGCTAGTAGGAATTATCACACAGCAAATTCAGCAACTGTTGTTGCTAGTGGTATGCATTCGATGTCACCAGCCTCCAACACTCAGCCTCCAGTTTTGACCAAAGAAATGGTACAAGAAATGATTGTGAGTGCATTTTCTACACTTGGTCTTCAAGGTAATGCAGCCTCTTCAACTTCCTCTTGGGTATTGGATTCAGGAGCCACAAATCACATGACAAATTCATTGCAAGGATTGATGAATCTCAGAAAATATAGGGGAATATCACAAGTTCAAACAGCCAATGGCAGTGTTTTGCCAATTGTGGCTGTTGGTGATAAACCTCCATTGAAAGATATCTATGTTTCCCCTAAACTTACTGTAAATCTGGCCTCTATAGGACAGTTTGTTGACAATAATTGTAAGGTTAAGTTTTCTAACCAGGGCTGTATTGTGCAGGATCAAATGACAGGGCAGGTGATAGCGAAGGGGTCTAAGCATGGACGTATTTTTCTGCTGCAACATGTTGTTCCACGTACTCTGAGATATTCTCCTACTTTGTCTTTATTTTGTACTGCACTTAATGTGTCTAAAGAAACATGGCATAAGCGTCTTGGACATCCAAACAATAAAGTGTTAGCCCATTTGTTGAAATCTGGTTTATTGAATAAAACAGTGCAGTATTCTTCTCCTATTGTGTCTTTTGATTGCATTTCATGTAAACTTGGCAAAAGTAAAACATTACCATTTCCTTCCGAGGGGAGCAGAGCCACAAAACCCTTTGACTTAGTTCATAGTGATGTATGGGGAGCTAGTCCTATTGTGTCTCATGCAGGTTACAAATATTTTGTAACCTTTATAGATGATTACAGACGCTATACATGGGTTTATTTTCTACGAAAGAAGTCAGAAGTGTTCTCCATGTTTCAACTCTTTCTAGGACTTGTCCAGACCCAATTTGATGCTACTGTTAAAACTCTAAGGTCAGATTCTGGGGGGGAATATATGTCAAATGAATTTCAATCTTTCTTGCAAAACAAAGGCATAGTCTCCCAAAGATCATGTTCATATACCCCTCAACAAAATGGAGTGTCGGAACGTAAGAATCGACATCTTTTGGATGTTGTTAGAACATTACTTATTGAAACTTCTGTTCCACCTAAGTTTTGGGTAGAAGCTCTCACTACAGCCACTTATCTAATCAATAGACTTCCTTCCCAAAAGATAGGTCTAGACACTCCATACTTTCGGATTCATCACTGTCAGCCCAAATATGACAACCTACATACTTTTGGGTGTGTATGTTTCATGCACCTTCCATCACCCCACAGAAACAAGCTCTCGGCTCAATCTATAAAGTGTGCATTTCTTGGGTATAGTGTGAATCAAAAGGGTTACCTATGTTTTGATCCCCAAACTCATAAGATTCATGTTTCTAGAAATGTTATTTTTTTAGAAAATCAGTGTTTCTTTCCTTGGTCCTCTACAACATCCAAGTCACAGATTGAGTTACCTGCATTCACTGATTCTGACACTAGGCTTCCAAATGATCAAACAAAATCTCCTACAACTACTATTTCTAGTGTCCTACCAACTAGGTTCTCAAATGACCAACCATTGCTGGTGTACAGACGAAGACAACCACAAGCACAGCCCCCTTCAGCTACTGCCCTGCCAAGTGGTTCCTTGCATGCTTCAGACCCTAAGGTAACAAACTTCCCTTCAGCTGCTGTCAATACATCTGATTCTATGCATTTTTCAGATTCTGAGATAAGTGATTTGCCTCCTATAATGCCTGTAATACGAAAATCTGCTAGAATATCTATACCTCCTGATAGGTATGGATTTAACTCATCTAAGAGGAACCCAACTCATTCTGCTTTCTCTGCTACATTGCACTCTACTGTTATACCCACTAGTTATTCACAGGCTGCTAAAGAAGCTTGCTGGCAGCAAGCTATGGAGGAAGAACTACATGCACTTAAAGAAAATAACACTTGGGAGGTTGTTGAGTGTCCTCCAGGGGTCACTCCTCTTGGATGTCGATGGGTTTACTCAGTGAAAGTCAAGGCTGATGGCAGTTTAGACAGGCATAAAGCAAGACTAGTAGCCCTTGGCAATCACCAGCAATATGGAGTCAATTACGAGGAAACCTTTGCTCCCGTAGCAAAGATGACTACAATAAGAACAATCCTAGCACGCAATGGTGTTTACACCAATTGGATGTGAAGAATGCCTTTCTTCATGGGGATCTAAATGAAGACATTTATATACGACCTCCTGTTGGTTTGTTCTCCAAACCTACTTCTGCTGTGTGTAAATTGAAGAGATCATTGTATGGGCTTAAACAAGCTCCTAGGGCATGGTATGCTAAATTTGCCTCTACTCTTCTTGATTTTGGGTTTATTAAGAGTAAATATGATGCCTCTTTGTTCTTGCGCACTACTAAGGCTGGAGCTGTGTTTGTTTTAGTCTATGTGGATGATATAGTAATCACAGGAACTGATTTGAGTCTAATTCAGCACCTAAAGCAGCATTTACAAAGGTCTTTCCACATGAAAGATCTGGGAGATCTTGCATATTTCCTAGGTTTGGAAATTCAGACTGGTACCCATGGCATCTTCCTATCACAGCATAAGTATGCCATGGATTTGGTGGCTGCAGCTGGTCTCCAGGACCTGCCACCACTTGATACTCCAATGGAGATCAATGTAAAGCTTCGTAAAGATGAGGGGGAACTATTGGAGGATCCAGCAGCATACAGAACACTTGTGGGAAGTTTGATTTATCTTACAAACACTAGGCCTGATATTTCCTATGCAGTTCAACAGGTTAGTCAATTCATGGCTGCTCCTAGGCACCTTCACTTGACAGCAGTTAGAAGGATTATTAGATATGTGAAGGGTACACTTCAAAGAGGGTTGTGCTATCCTGCTGGAACTTCTCCTACACTACATGCCTATAGTGATGCTGATTATGCTGGATGCTCAGACACTCGAAGATCTACAACTGGGTGGTGCATGTTTCTTGGTCCTGCTCTTATTTCATGGAAGAGCAAGAAACAAGATAGGGTGTCTAAATCATCTACTGAATCAGAATACAGGGCTATGTCACAAGCCTGTTCAGAAATTTTCTGGTTACAGGGACTTCTTACTGAGTTGGGATTTCGGCAGGACACTCCTACTTCTCTCTATGGGGATAATACCAGTGCAATACATCTAACAGCCAATCCTATTTTTCATGAGAGAACCAAGCACATTGAAGTGGACTGTCACTTCATTCGTGATGCATTTGAAGATAGGATTATCTCTCTTCCACACGTGACCAGCACACTTCAAGTGGCAGATATATTTACCAAGACCCTCACTAGACAGCGACATCAATTTCTAGTGGACAAATTGATGCTGTTGGACCAACCAGCATCAATTTGAGGGGGGATGTCAGTAGAAAGGAAAGTTACAATTATAGCAGTGCAAGAAGAAGGAAAGTTACAGCAGTATAGTGCAAGGCAATTAATAGGAGATTATGACAGATCTGATTTAGTGCAAGGTGTATATTAAGACAGTAAATAGGAAGATTCTATTACCATAAAACAGCCCCTTAGATCTAGCTTACTATGTATAGAATATGCTGTAAACAATGAGATGTAGGTTATATATGAATGGAAAAACAAAGGAGAAGGTATTCGAACCAGCATATTTTGAATCAAATCTGATAGAACCAACAAACATGTATATATCTCTTGGAGGTCCCAAGTCCATATTTAGACTGTCCTGATCACCTAAAAGGTAACTGGTCCAGCAAAGGACCACAGGAAAAAAAAAGCAGGAGATACCTCATGAATTAATATCCTTAAAACAGCATAGTCATCTAGTACTCTACTTGTGTTTGTACTCTGACCACATTATACGTAGTTCTGGTCTAGCAAAAGACTCCAAATATGACAAAGCTAAAGATACCATCTAAACCAATATCCTCGCCGCCGCATAGCTATGTATTATGATCTCCTCATGCTAGTGTATGAAAAATTACTAAATTAAAATCATGTTAAGCCATACCTTTGCAAAAGTATACTGAGCAAGGACCTTCCCTTCAACTCCAGAGAAAGACATCACTAGATCTTGAATATCACTGTCCTCTTCATCCTTTTCCCTGAGTAGAAGATAAGAGATAACACCTTCACAACACTGATCAACAGGGGGCATATGGGAATGTATATGCACTTTCAAATGATATATGATATTTCTTACTTCTGAGGAAGAAGGGAAAGAGTTCGCTATCTGGACTGCAACCATATCGTTTTATACTTGTTGAACAATTCATATGAAAGTTCGTCTTTGCAATATCCAATATTACTCAAAACTAACAGCAATTGTTGATGTGAATCAACAGCACTACCTTCGAGATCAGATGATGATTTTTCTTCCGATTCATGAGAATACCCATTCTGTGAATGCAAAATTTCTTTGCTTGATTTGTTATGGACAAGCTCACTTCCAATTTGTTCCAAATGGCCTGACCAATGAGGGATACAGACAGAAAGCATCATAAATTAATAAATGGATATGTCTTACTTCCAAACATAAAATAGGAACAGGTTATTCATTGTACCAGCAAAATCAAGGAAACAGTTTAAGAAGGTAAGTCGAACAGATTCTTCAATTTCTTGTAGCAGTGCAAACATATCTTCTAACTTTCCAGCCTCGCTCCTCAAGGACTGGATCATTCTGAAAGCAGAATGCTCAAAATTCTTCATATATATCCATTTCATAAATGAGGAAAAGGCAGGAATTCACTAGTTTTTCAACTTTTATCTAGCAAGAAAATAGTACAAAACACCTACACTGAAAATATGACATGATCCACAAGACATTCTTAACTTCCAACCTTACATTGAGGTCATCAGCAAGCTCCATGAATTTCTGCTAGTCTATGAAACAATCCCAAATATCATAACGAATGATGTGTAAAGGTAATCTCTGATGACTTACTGACTGATTTGATCCATTGCAGAGACAATAACTGAGCGGAATGCTAGAGGCAAGAAAGAAATTGTGTATGGAGTCTTTTTTCTTTCAAGAAAAGATAATGGAATCCAAGTTTCTTTTGATATCTCTTCTGCTGTTGTCCGCATCCAAGAGCAAAGCCTAAGTATGTAAATCTTTGTCATCCCTGCCTGAAGTGTTCTAAGTGCCATCACTGTCACAAAAAGGCAAAACACTAAGAACTTAGAAACTGAAGAAATGATGGCTAATGAAAGATTTTACACACCAGCAGTAGGTGGAGCTGATTCTTTCACTTCAAAAGCTTGGCAGGCCTTAGATATTTCCTTTATAGCATCACTCGCACAAGACCGGAGGATGTTTGATTCTTCAAGATCACGGAAAGTGTTATGAACCTGCAATAGAAGTAACATTTGGAAAGACCTGCCAAACTAACTGTCTGAGTCGATAAAATCACTATACAGCAGATGCAGTTTTCAAAAGACATAATGAAAATTCAATCTCGAGGCAGAAAAAGGTCAATATTGCCAAAGAAAACACATTACCAATGCCTCATTGAATAATCTGCCAAGGACATTTTCTATCATACCACGAAGACAGTCATAAAACTTTCAAAAATAAAATATTTCCAGCAAACCAAGGTTGTCAAAACCAGACCGGGCTTGTTTTAAGCTGACCAAATTAGGAACAAGTCTGGATACAAGCATACAGCCCTCTGACCCATCAAACCCAGAGTTGGTCAGACACATTGAAGAGCCAGTTAACCTGTCCGACAGAGGCAAAAACAGGTCACAATGCGGTTAAAGATCGAGGAATGACCAGCTTGTGAGGTTACAATTTGGATTCACTATGGATAGTTTTTTCCATATACACCCTTAGCTGCTTGCACTTTGATCCTTAGTTACCTCTAAGAACTTACAAAATTGACCTTTTCTGATTTTGTAGAGTATTTACTATATTTAAATGTTCTACTTTGAAATCCAAATTAAAGTTGAGTTGAACCTCCAACATTAACCCACTCTCTTCTGAAATTCCTTAGCTGGGCCAAATTTGAAACCTTTCCTTGGCCTCAAATTAGAAAACAAAGAATTCCCATAAAACACATAATCCTATTCGAATTAAAAAGGGCTTAAAGAAAAATTGTCCAGGCATAAATTATAGACAAATGACTGCATGATGCATACTCACCTTAGTTTCATATGCAGATATGGTATTGCGTATCAAGCCAGCAACTTCATCGAGAGAATGAGTAGAGTACCTCCCATCTCCAACTTTTTCCTCGCTTTTAGTTGCTGAAGCATTAACATTTGATTCAGCAGAAACTTGGGAAGACTGAAAAAATAAAATCCAGAAATTCAAAATGAAGGCTCAAATTAACTTGTACAGAAAAAATGAGCAGATCTACATATAATATCAAAAGGGAATTAAAAATATAGAGAGAAACCAAGACAATAATTTTGATTCATGGCTTTTATTGCTGCATTTATTAAAGCTAAGAGACGATAATTTTGTTTCTTTATTTTACATCTTAAAGAGCTTCAAGCTGGACTGTTATAGCAACTTGTTCCAAAAGGACAGAGATGCCAATGCCTGCATCTTAGCAACAAAGCCCCTAATCTCATGTGTAAGGAAAAACAAGATTGTCGAGAAAGAATATTATAACAGTGCAATATTCGTAAGCCTCTAAAAATAGCTACTTTCAGTTGTTTAGAGTGACCCCCCTCAACCTTTTTCTGATTATTCTAATTTCTCAATATAACATTGATGCTGCAACATAAACTGCTGCTATTAATGGTTGCTCTGCACATGCTAATAAACAAAGTTGCAAACAGCCTAAAGATATTGACAAGGACTACATGTCATAACCAAAAATATTAACCTAATATCATCTTATTCAGTTTCTCCCTCTGTCCAACGTTCCAGTAGCAGATATCAATTCTTCATGATAAAGGTACTCTGATAAAAGAATGGTTGATAGAATTGAAGTGTCAGTATGAACCAGATGACATAGAAGCTGTATGTTCCATTTTTAATTAGTTTTTTAAAAAGTATTCATGGAAGACAATTACAGTTCATAATGCTAGTAGTATCTGAGAAGAAGAAGATATGTCCAAAATACCTTCGCAAATTTCCCACTAAAAACAGAGAGAGCAACTTTCCAAAAAGCTGGTATGTGATGTGTAAGCACAGCAGTCAATCTTCTGATGTATTTTCCTCTGAGAACATCAGCTTCTTCACCAGTCAAATCAACTAGCAGGGAATCTACTGACAGAGGGATGTTCCACAGGGTGAGAGAATAGGTGACATCTGACTGAAAGTAATAGGGGATATACAGAGTAAAATCGTCATTCAGTAAACTAATGGGCCAATACATAAAAGTAACAGGATAATTTGCAATGATTGAGCGTACAGATTGCTTGAGATTTTCCTGAGTTTGCCTCCACTTTGAATCAGAGGAAGCTCTTTCACGCATCTCATTATGCAAAGTTTCCATTCTTGCTTCTTGATCTAAGGTGCACTTCTCAAGCAATCCCTGAATTCTGTGATTCTGCCAAAGGGACAGCTTATGAATCCATAAATTGGCCTTCCAATCGTGTTTAAATCAGAAGTTAATACAAAACCCATGTCCATATATTCTGTTAATCTATTTTTTTATGAATTCATCCTTCAAATATTTATGTGTTAAAGCATAACAAATTACATGCATTGCATGCCTTATCAAGATTAGTTTATGAATTCACTGACCTGAACATTCAAATAATACCACACAGGATCTGACTCAGGGTCCAGCTCCAACAACAGTCTCACTGTGTTCTCAAGCTAAATAAACAGGATAAATATTTTAGTAGACACGAAACAACAAACAAAATATGGGAACAATTAATTTCATACAAACGAGAAGCTCCACTCAAACACTGCAAGATCTGTTTATTGCTTAAGCATAACCGCACCAGCCTTACCAGCCATCACCCTCCAAATGCAGTGGTATCTGAAGCTAGGGAAACATGTCCACTTGAATTGTTTCACTTAAAAGCACCTCTACTGAACAGTTACAGAAGTCTGTAAGCCTTGTGGTCACGGATGTGATCGTCACCATGTACAAGATTATAATGTGATGTTCTATTGCACAATGTTTTTTCCAACATATGATTGTTTTTCTCCAACCACAGTGAGGCACAAAAGCAAACAAACTACTCCACTCAGAGCATGACAAAAAACAAACAAACTATTATCTTATACATTAATATGTGAATGTTTATATTATTGAGTAATCCCTATTACCATATTACCGTTGCAAAAAACTAGGATAAGCAACACCTTGCATCATTGTTGATTTTGTAATTTCCTGTACAGAAAATGACATCGCATTGTAAAATCAGTAACCTTACATTTGCAAGATCTATTTGAGGATCTTCCATAGACTTGTAAAGTGTGCCTTTGAACTCATTTACCACCTTTTCAACCTCTTCAAGAACACGTTTTAGTACGTTTACCTGAAATTGACATAAAAAAACAAACATGAGAGGAAAAAACTAATGTCCTTCAACTGATTCAAAAGAACAGGGAAATTTAGACAATGTTTTAAATCTGTTCTTCCAAAAAACACATGCTATGGGACTTGGCTGTATCAAAGATTTTAGATGATGCAAAATAGAACTACATGAGGACATATTTAGATATTATGGAGTGAGGTACTGTTATTGATATGAATCACAAGGCAAAAAGGAGGGACATTTCATGTCTAAACATGGATGTCAAGAACAGTCTCACCATATTCATCTCATTTTCTCACCCAGAGGAGGCTCAACCTTATAGACCCTATCACACTTGAAGACTAAACTCCCAACAATAAGAACAAAGCATTCAGATATCAGATATTTCTTATAGTTTACAAATGGAATCATATGATGAAATTACTAAACCCATGGATTATCATTCAACATTAAAACGCATCACAATGATGACCAAAAATTCCTGATTTTGCTAGGTAGTTTATACAAAGCAAGTTTGGACAGAAATGCCACAAGAAGACTGGCTGGGGCTGACCATGCTCTATCATACCAAATGGGAAAGGGCCATCCATGACTGGCAATTGCCAGGGAAATGTAGAAAGGTCACTTGCATGATGATCACTGCATCTACAGAAACTGAGGCTTGGTAATATCAAATTAGATATAAAACCGTAGAGCATACTCCATATCAAAAGTCTTGACAGTAAAGCCTCAGCATTAACAAAGATCAGGACAACAACAAGCATGTATGGGCAAAGTTTAGAAATAAAACCCTTAAAACCTAAATGCATCTGCCTCAACCATATAACATGACAGTGTATTAACTCTTGATTCTTGCATACATGAGAGGGTAGAGCAATTGACTTCGCCTTCTTGTATTCTCTAACCGCCAAGTCATATTCACCCTTACCAATGCTTCCACGAATTGTACTAGGCAAGTTAAACAGTGTTCGAAATCTCTGAAGCATTCCTTGCACAGATCTTATCTTCTCAGTTTGGGCCTAGTTTCAGAAACAAAACAAGCCAGGTGTCCTTTGATGCGTCGAAAGATATCTACTTCAAACAAGATATGAAATGTTATTTCCCACAAACCTGTCTCTCAAACAGAGGCTCAAAAGCATGATTGGCCAGTGAGCTTACTCCTTGCATGCAGTTAAATAGGCGAGAAGTCCCAGAACCTTCAGGATCTTCTTCAATCCGTCTCAATTTTGATTCTACATCTGTAAGTGAATAAATGGTTCCAACATCAAGATCAAAACAGCACTAAGCATATAATTATTGGGCGCGATTCCAATAAGCCTTGCATAGCAAAAACTATCCCAATGAAAGATGTATAATCCAAAATCTCCAGCTCACTTGCCACAGTTAACGAGAAAATCTAGCAAGCCAAGCGACATGATGATTGCATACCATCAATTGTAGTCTTGCAAGAGACAAAGCAGTCAAAATTGTCTTTAACCAACTGTTTTCTTTGTTGAGTCCGTCCTTTGAGATCAGTTTTCAAAGCAAGTGTGCCAGCCTCCAAGTCTGCTGCACTTGTATTTTGATGTATTCGAGATAGGAATAGCTTTGAGTCAAAGTTTTCAGAGAAATACAGCAGCTTCTCTGCATACATTAACATTAAAATTGTAGTCAGCCATAATTCCACTGATATAAATAGATTCCAAAAGTAGACAACTATTTCTTCCTTGTGAATTAATTCTATCAACTTCTCATATAGTCTTATTCACAATTTATGGCAACAGTGTTGACTTCTGCACAATCAAAAGTCAAAAAACAGATGGCTAATACCCCCAACGGATTAATTCAATGAGAGTATCACTGCTGAAGGATGAATTCTATCAACAAAACTCCTTCAGAGCTGCCATTTCTCTCATGGTTTTGAGGATTTCATTTAATTTATCTATTGCTGATAGATGAAAAACATGAAGATCAGAGCTGGGTTTAAATAAATTTCTTACAATCGTTAGTTTTGACAAGCAAACACTCCTAATTTAACAAGGATTTATGGATAGCCCTTATGGCATTACAAACAAGAGCATGCTAGTAATATGCAGACTTAATGGTTTTGCTCTAATCTAACATGTATGTGGCTCTTCATGATATCATATGATAAAATAATTATCTGGCAATGCAGAAATGTGTTTTATTGAAATAAATGACGTATAATTATATGAAATGAAACTGATAGTTAGCTACATTGAATGGGGGAAATGAGGGGTGGGGAGGCCTGTACCACGAAGGTTATTATCCAAATGATCTTTATCAGATTTTGATGGAGAGCTTTCCGATGAATCAGTGATCAACCTCAATGATTTGCTATCTATAATCCTGTGAAAAAAAAATCAGGTGAAAACCTAACACAAGTAATGTTAAAAGGTGAATATCAAGTAAACTTATACTTCAGTCTCCTATAGAAGCACATTTTATGGTTCTACATTATAGAGGGAATCAATTACAGACTTTACAGTTTCACTTTAGAAATATCATTAATTCTTGTTTGTTGAAGCTATCACAAATGTCTAGAAAGCTGAAATCGTCAAAATAATATCAACTAGCCAATTCATGAGCCAAAGCAAGCCTCAGAAACTGAAAAACGTTGCTTATCAACGACCTTCACATATGAGAAGCTTACCCTAACCCAAGAGGGTCAATGCATTCCATGCCACGGGGAAATGATTGCAGAGCGTTAAGCCCCTTTCTAGCCAATGCCGAAGGCTTCCGCTCAAACTTTTGAGCCACTGGTGCAGTTCTCGTCTCTCGCATGCCACGAACCCTACGAGCAAGCTGTCATAAGAGCACAACTTCAGCACCTTCAATAAAAATTGAAGAGGATCTTGTGAAGACCTCAGCTACATCAACTCTTTTCCAACAATCAGGCTCTTCGCCATCCCACCCTTTCTCCTCCTCCCTCCTTCCTCCACCACGCCCAGCTCTCCCTCTCGCTGTTACACCTCCTTCACCTCCACGACCCTCACTAACCTCCTCATCGCCGCTCGATATGCTCAGCATTTCCACCTCCGAATCATCATCCTCCACTGCTCTCCTGTTTTTCGGCTGCTGCTGCTGATTCTCCATGTTCGTCGTCGAAGCCGGCCTCTGCGCTGGAGGCTGTTGCCTCGGTTGCTGTACGAAATTGACCACCGGTTTGGGCTGATTCGACGACGGTCGCTGGTAGTTGAGATCGCGTTGAGCTTGTTCCTTTAAAGCAATCTGGAGAAGCTCGTCTTCATCTTCGCTATCGCTTGACATGTTCGTAAATTAAGGGAGTTTTAGGGGGGTTTGGTTTTCAATTTCGGGGTAGATATGGTCTGTTATGACTGAGTATTTGGTTTTAACATGAGGAAAATGATAGACAGGACGATACATGGAGAAGAGGAGGGAATTTTTTTGTGTTCATGTGATTTTATGGTTTCGGTCTGAGTGAGAGGATTTTCTTAAGAACGACAGTTTTCTATTGGTTAGCTTTTTCTTATGTCTTTTGTGTCTTATAATGCGTTATTTATTTATTTTTATTTAAGTGTGGGGGTGGTGATTAATTAAGAGCTTGTAGCATTTATTATTTTAATGGGTTTGGAATATAAGCAAAGACAGAAACAAGATCATCTGAATTTTTTTACTATTTCCATCTACCTGGGAACCGTGTTTAATAATCGATTTAAAAAAAAAAAACATTCGATTTGCCACATGCGAACTAACAAGTCGCTTATAGTTATGTAGGTGTCGTTTTAGGAAATGGAGAAATTTGTCTTTCTATTTTTCCTTATCTTTGTGTTTTTTTTTTATTGATGTAGGAATGAATCACCGCTCGTTGCCTTTTATATTATAGCTAGATAATTATTTACAAGTAAATGTAAAATTTAATATAATAAAATAGATTAATATATTCTATTATAGCAATAATAATATTAAAATCTTAACATCTAAAATTATCACTATTATTATTGCTAAAATAATAAACATTATTAAATTATCCCAAGAAAAAAACACAAAACAAATTGACAAAAAAAGAAGAAAGAACAAAAACAAAAATTATTATTATTATTATTGCGTTAATAATGAAAACAACAACATTAATTCAAAGACTAAAAAAACCTAAAAACTTTTACAAAAAAAACAAATAAATAAATAAAATAAATGATAAAACAAAAATAAAAATTATCAACTAAAAAAAATCATTTGACTTGAAAATAAATAAAAAATTAATAAAAAAAACTAAAAGAAATAACACAGAGGAAAAAGAAGAAATATCAATTTTCAAAAGATTATAAACACAAATTAAAATTTAAGAACTAAACTTTTCAAAAAAAAATATTACCTCAACAAAAGAGAAAATAATAAAAATTATTCGATTACACCATGAAAAAAAAAACTCAACAACATTAATAAAAGATTAAAAAATCAGCAAAAAAATCATTTCATATGAAAATAAAAAAAAAAAAACTAATAAAAAACCAAAAGAAAGAGCAAAGAAAAAAAATAGAAATATCAATTTTCAAATCATCACAAACTAAAATTTAAGAACAAAATTTTTCAAAAAAAAATGTTACCTCAACAAAAGATAAAATAATAAAAATTAAAAATCAAAGCTAAGAGCGTGCGCACACGCGCACGCGCACACACACACATACATACATACATACATACATACATATATATGGACAAAAATATGAACTATTTAAGATATATAAAAAAATAAAAGAATTAAAATCAAAATTAAAAGTATAAGGACCGAAATGAAAACTAAATATATTATTAATTAAAGGGTAAAATTGAAAAATTCATATCTTTTGTACCGAATATATTAAAGAATTTAAAAGCAATCCGGAAATTAAAAGAATAAGGACTGAAATGAAAATGCAATATATAATCAATTTCAATCGAATGACACAATTGAGACAAATCAAAACTTACATAACCGGAATAAGAATCATGCTACACAATTAAAAGAGAAGGAACCAAAATAAAAAAAGCGTAAAACTAGGGGGCTGACGTGTAGTTTAAGTAGCAAGAGAGGGAAAAGGGGGGAAGGTTCAACCGTCCACCTGCTTTACTTGTCCACCATATGATGTCACACCACTCAATTAAAAAGAGAACACGTCAGAGAATTGACTGGTCCACTAAATGACCATTTTCCTCTATCGCAATATGCCTCACGCACCATCCGAAGAGGGCATGATGCCGAATACTATTAGTAGCGTGGTCTGCACGCGCCGATAGTATTCCAAGAATAATAATAAATAATTATGGTCAATTATTAGGATATCTTTATGTCCAAGTCATGAATTTTGTCCTATTACATTTTAAAATATATATAAAATTCCAATGGACCCCCTCCCGTCCAGAGCTAATTTTTATCTTTTTCAGGGGATAGAATGATTATTTTACTGTGCAAAGTAATATAAAAAATTCAATAAACCAATGACCTGAACTGAATCGGATCGAAATTATGCAATTACCGCGGTAGCCCTCCAGCGAATCTTTTTTTGTCTTTTTTGAGGGATAAAATTTTTATTTGACTGTGCAGAATCGAAAAAAAAAAAAAAGTAAACCGGCGAACTAGACGAACCAAATTGATCTGAACCAACCCAAAAATTGAGTAATACTATTATAATCCACAGTAATTTGTCTCACGATGCAAAATTATTGAACCATGATCTCTTTTAGTATATAGTATAATAGTAATACACAATGTATTTTTTGTTTTATTTTGCTGTTATTTTTTTTTCAAAAAAAAGTTTTTTGTTTATATTACCTTTTTAATATTAAGATGATTAATAATTGAATTTTATATTTTTTTTATATAAGATTAAAATGGTTGGCAGTTTTGTTCGAATAATCCAAGTTGTCTAATTACAGGTTTGATAAGTTTTTTTCTCAACTAAACTTGACTTTGTTACAGTGTATTTTTTTCTTATATAATTATAAATAGTTTTGGAAAGAAAAAACATGTTATTAGAGTTTATTATGTCCATAAATATGCTCACGGTTTTTTGTTACTTGACATGGTTCTTGGATTCGTTGAGTTTAGCTTTTTTTTTCCTTTTGATTTCAACTATATGATTAGAAAAATCACATATAAATATCCATTTTAATATTGAAGTTTAATATTTTTATCATTTATTTTTATTATATAATTAAATTAAAAAAATTTATAAAAAAAAATTGAATTCAATTGAGTTTATGACCCAAGATACAAGAGGATCGAGGTTGATCCAATTAGACGTCTAAATAATTTCTTAAAAAATTGTTACTTTGAGTTTTTTTAAAAATTAAATCATGTTTTTTTTCCTAGCTATTTAATTTATCTTTGGATCATAAAATTAAATTGATTAATTATAAAATTAAATTGATTTAAATAAAATTAACTTTTATGCGATTTAATCGAAAACTTGAATAAAACAAAGAATTGGGACATGAGGTTATAAGATTGATCCACTTGCCCAAATTTATTAGCATTATAAAAAAAAACTTTGTGCTATTAATAATTTTTTAATAATTTAAAAAAAAAAATTGACCCTAACGAAACACAAGTCAATAAAGTAGTAATATAAACTAAGAGAGATGATATTTTTACTATGTATCACCTCACAAAACACTACTCATTTTAATAATAATAAAACAAATCTCTTTGGTAGTTTTTACTATATCTAAATATATTTCTTATAGTCACATGCTTTAATATTTCGCTTATAAAAGATTAGACTTCATAATAAATTATGACTTGCTTAATTTGCAATTAACTCGGTTTCATAATTTATGTTATAGGTTTAACATATTGACTTAAATTTTTTTCTTTTTTAATTGACTATTTTATTTTTCAATTTTATACTTCAATATTAGGTTGATTAAGAATGCTATTTTTTTTTTATTTATTTTAGTTTGTTTTTCATAAGACCACCTTGGTTTCATAACTCAAGTAATAAGTTTAATAGGTTCACTAAATTGACTTGATTTTTTTTTTCTATTTCATCCTCTGGCAATGATTTAATTATCATGTTTCATGGTTCATGATTATTTTTTGAAATATATGCCCTTGTATAATGATTTTGTGCTTAGCACAACGATTGTTGATCAAAATTCAATTATTTTTTTTATTTTAAATAAATTTTTTTTGATGTTTTCAGGTCAATGACTTAATTTCTTTTTAAAACTAAAACTGCGAACCTGAGACTGTGCTTACATGCGCAAGAGCATGCCATATTTTTCAGAAAAAATCACGATTCTCGCATCCCATGTGATCATGTATTAATCATGTATTGCATCCTTTCTCGCCATTCCAGTATCAGCCAAATGGTTGGTTTATCCCACCAGAAGAAAATTATGGAAACAAGTTATCTAATGAATAGATAGATGATTAGAAGTAGGTCAAATGCCCACAGATAATCAAAAGGCTATGCAAGAATTATTACGAGTTCTATAAGACAATAATATTAACAACCCCTCCTCGGCATTGCGCAGATTTTGACACGGCAGCCCCGGTGGTGGCCACACTGGTGCGGCGCCATACCAAACATCGCCACAGCATTGGTGTTTATGCTTTCTTCTCTTCAGCGGCATAGAGTGCTTTGATTTCCTCAACCTCATCATAGCTTCCAAGAAATACAGGAGAGCGCTCATGTATCTTCGTCGGAACTAAGTCCAGTGCCTGCCGAGGTAAATGATTACATCAGATACTAGCTGAAGAAAAAGCACTTCAATCACACCGGTCGTTCCTTTTTCCTGCTAGAATTCTATTTACTCGCATGAAGAATCTAACTTGGATCTTGTTAATGCATATAAACTTAATATACTGCCGATCCATGAGCTTCAACTATAATCTACAAATATAACCTTATAAGATATCAGTTCGTATCACATTTAAATCATTATAGAATAGGGTTCATAATAGCACCTTTATACAAGGGCAGGACAAACAAGGAAGCAGCTCAATAACTTAGGTAGAAGCACATATTTTTTTTTAAAAAATGATAATAATGGTAGAAGCACATCTTTCAAAACAAAGCTTTCATATACCTAAGTAGTTAAAAAGTTCAACAATAAAAACAATGAAGTTAATACCCGTTGCTTGCCAGTAAAAGCCTGACCCCCTGCTTGTTCCATCAAAAAGGACATCGGGAAGACTTCATATAGAACACTAGTTTACACAAATATAATCACACAATGAGTCCCGAATTAAAACCAGTAGAGACAAAAGGACATGTTAGCAGGCTTAATCAGACAATTTGGGAGAAATACCATCATTAAAAGTGTTAACATACCGCAGTTTCCCATTGGGGCTCTTCTTATCAGCAGGGTACAAAAATATACCCCCATAAAGTAATGTGCGATGGACATCAGCTACCATGCTGAGTATCATACAGAAATGTCATAAAAAACTATGAAGCTAAAATTGAAGACAGAAAAAACAAAAACAAAAATAGAGATAATGTCAGTTTTCTATATGCAGAGAATAATCACACTGAAATATTTGACCTCATGTTGAATAACAATGACATTCAATGGAACACAGTGCTCAACAATATAAGAACTCCTGTAAAAATAGCCGGCAGAATATATGACCCAAATAATCAATGGTTTGAAGGAGGCTAATCAATGGTTTGAAGGAGGCAACAGCAGTAGCCCATAACCACAGCAACTACAATATTTCCCCATTTTAATCCTGTTCCTTACCGCTTTGATTGCACTGTGGTGGGATGAAATTCAGATCTGAGGTGTGAACTAAAGGATTTCTAACATATAAAGCCACGTGATTCATTTTCATTAAATATTTTAGACTGTATTTTCACTCAACAGTACATATATTTTGTTGGAAGCAGATATCCTCAAAAGGTAACTGTGGTGATTAAATGTCAATGATTGACTAAAAAACCCAGAAAATAACAGTTGCTAGAATGAGGATCGAGGATACCTTCCAATGTATCTTAGAGATTTTGCTGAGGAACCATCCTGGGGATACTTGCATTTTTCAACATACCTAAGGTCATAAAATACAACCTATAGTTCAAAACCACTAGAAAAGTAATAGACTATCATAATGAATACCACATACTTGGCTGTTGGACCATCCCAGTTCTTAGCATTTCCTTCGTTCACTGAATAAATCTTTCCTTTCTTTGGAATCTGCCCAGAAAGAAATGTGAAACAAAATATAGTTACTCCACATTAAACTCAAAATGTTATGTACAGAGATTAAAAGCATCATTGGACATGCACACGTAATTTTAAATAGCAGTTTTCTACTATTTAAAAGAAGAGAGATGGTAGTCCTCAATCCTGTCAAACACCACAAGCATTACTTTACTTAGCTGCAGTTCTTGCACTTAAAGAGGACGGATTGAATTGCTTGTATGTGAAACTAAATACAACGTGCAATCATGCTGTTTAACTTATTTCAATTCCACAATTTACTACTGACAACTGAATTTACCTTTATGTCAGGGTGTGTGAGTATGAACTCCCCAAGGGATGGATCCAGGGTGAAACCATTAACACCAGTTCCAGTGCTCAAAACAAACTGCCAAATCATATATTGGTTAGTAAGAGCATGGCACAAAAAAAGAAGAAGATGAAAAACAGAGCCTCGTGGACCACAATCTTCGTGCCCTCATAAAAAAAATCAAATTTGAAATTAAATCAAGGGATTGACAATTGTCATCTTGATAATTCCAAACCACACACAAAAAAAAGATGGAGTCTTTTAACTACAGGAAAGGCGATCCACCATACCGTGCAAGAGCTTCCATACATGCAATAGCCAGCTGCAAGCATATTTTTCCCGGGTTGCAACACATCATCTAGAGTTGGTTCATGGTCATCTTTCACCATGTAAATTCCAAAAATCTAGATGAAAGAGAAGGCATTCAATATATAACTGCATTGTCAAGTTATTCTGGAACAACAGCCACTCTTCATCGTGTCAGTTAAGGATTTGAATTTAAAACAACAACAACAATGTCATGTCTCATAATGAAATATCATACCGTTCCAATAGAAACTCCACAATCAATGTTGGAGGATCCATCCAATGGATCAAACACAACACAGTACCTGCTCAAATATCAAACCATACCATGTGTTAGTCTAAAGAATCCAAAACAGAGCAGGCCGTATGGTGAACAGATAAGATCACTTGCAGATACCTTCCACGCCTGGAAGGCTCCACAAATGTTGCTTCTTCATCTTCTTCTGAGACAAGGATGCACTAACACAAGATCCAAAATCTTACACAAAATTCCAGCAAATTAATTTCACATAAACAGATAGATCACCCCGTAACTTACTGTTCGGCCACTGCTTACTAAAGCCTTGACGAACACCTCATTTGAAAGGACATCAAGTTTCTTTTGCTCCTCACCCTTTTTCCATAAAGAGAAATATAATCGAATTAACCATTATATTTATACCACAGCAAGTATCTCATTCAAAACAGTAACAGAAAACAAGAAAAAGAAAAGGAGACGGCAAATATAAAGAAAAAAACATAGAATTTGGACCCGGCACTCTACAACTTGCCTGAACATTAGTCTCCCCGGCAAGTCCAATAATTTTGGCTAGACCCGCCTGCACAAGTACAAAATTGGTGATAAATAAATTGTAACTTGACTGAAAGTCGTGGTTAAAAATTCTACATGGATTCGCATTTAAAAACTGAACGAAGAGACAAACTTTCACCTTCCGTAGAGCCCCAAACCCGGGCCAAGAAATCACCAAGATTAGGTAATTATCATTTTCATTGAACTTCAGAGAAAAAATTGTCACTTTTGGTTTGCTCTGGATTGGAAATAGCACAGGAAGAGGATTTTGACTCTAATTCCAAATAAAACTCAAAATTTTGACTTTCATTTAAAAATCTAGCCCACTTTCTGACAATTGATATTGCTTAGCAAGTGTAATACGAGAGAATTCTCATTTCATTTCCAACTCTTTGACGAACAAAAATGGGCAATTAAATAAGAAGCCATGCTTACATATTTAGTTAATAAGGAAGCGAACGCAGACATGGACCTACCTTGTTAACGACAGAGCAAACGAACTTGCAGCCAAGAACAATGTGATTGAGCAGAATAGAGAAATCACCACGCGACTCAGGATACTTGGATTGCTCGTTCAACACGTACCTCGTTATGGTCATCAAATCCGTCCTGTGAGCATCTGCTGCGTGATCCATCTCTCTCTCAAACTTGCTCGAATCCGTTTAGTAATATAATTTTTGGCGAGAATGGGTGTTGGTCAGTTTGAGAAGAGAAGATAAATACGAAAGAGAAGAGAGAGGGGATGGGGCTATCTGGCGTAAATGGAAGTTTCGGAGGACACGTGGAGACGAGAGAGAGGGACTGAGGTGTGTGGCGTCGCTGCGGATAACACCTTTCGTCGTTTATCTCTGATTGGACGGTAATGAGGTTTCTGTTCAGGTTCTGTTTGTGCCTTGAGGATGACGAGGTGCTTCGAGGTCGTTTACTTGTGATCGATCGTTGCACCATTTTCTTTTATTCGTCCCGTGCAAAGCCAACTACTCGATTTCTTCCCTTTTTTACTGTTTTTTGATGAATCATTCAACGGCTGACGTGTGGATGTGCTGCCGTCGTTATCCATTAGAATATCAACTTGATTTCCCGGATTCGTTTTTTAAGCAACCATCCTGGATTCTCAATGGCTTGCAGGGGAAGTTCCCCCCCTCTTTCCAGGTGGTGGTTAGAGTTTTAGCTAATATAAAATTTAACAATCCTCTGAAAGTGCGGGGAGATTTATTACGCTATTTGCATTGTAATCCTCCCACTGACTCACCTTTTATAATATTTTTTTAGTTCTAATATTTATTTGCATTTCATCTTTATTATTAATTTCTTAGGAAATAGTTAGATTAAAAGAAAGAAAATTAAAGTACAAAAAAGAGAGAAATGGATGGCTTTTTGAACTTTGAAAGATATGTTCATTCTAGATCTCATGCTTTTTAAATTTTAAATATTATGTTCTTCTGATTTTAAAATTTAAAACATATCAAATTTAGTTCAAAACTTAATTTTATTTTATTTTATTTGGTTAAAAACAAAACAGCATTAATATTGATTCTAACAATTTAAAAAACTGATATTGGTGTCAACGATTCCTATTAAGTAAGAAAGATTCCACTGGGATGTTTTTTCACCTTCAAATTACCCAAAAGATTATTTCTTTAGCCTTATGGTGATTTTTTTGTTTCATGTTGATTTTTGAGGTTTATATGATTTTTAAGGAGTTTTTTAAGAGTGATGGGTTTGTCAAAGATTTTAGGATGCTTTTAGGTTTTTTTGGGTTAAAATATGTTGAAAAATGATTCATGGGTCAAAAAATTATCATTTTTATTTTCACCGTAATAGTTGGAATCTAGAGAAAACAAACAATGCATCATCTAGCTTGACAAACAATTTATTTTGTAATTTTAATTTTTTTTAAAATAAAAATAAAGGCGCACACATGTCAACCATAATAGATCCTAATTTTTTTTTCTAATTCATATGTATTTTTAATATGTTTTTTTAATTAATTTTATATTTAAATTAGCACCTCTTCTCGCTAATTTGTTATCTTGTTGATTTAGGTTTTTTTAAATATCATTTGTTTCCTGAGTTATTTGATTTGCATTTATTCGTTTGCCTTTATGGATATATAATGTGAATTCATTTATAGAAATTTTTTTTACCTAGATTAACTTAAGAGAATAAGTTGGTTTAGGAAGTGATTTAATCACTAGCTTTATAATTCTTCATTAATCAAGGAATCATGGATGCGTTTGTTTGATTATTTTAATTATTGTTATACCATATGAAGTTATGGAACATGTATGCATTTTTCAAGAGGTTGAATGATGATTATGTTCTTTTGCCTTTTAAAAAATTATATTTTAATCTTCAACTTATGCTAATTTTTGTCCTTTAGGATTAGGAGAAATTATCTATGTGTGAAAAGAATGATTATCTTTCATGCAAATAATATAATCATGGTTTTTTCTCGTGAACTTCTACTAAAATTGATATTTTTTAACACTATGATTTTCTTACTTATTTTAAAAAAACATATATGTTAATCCTTGATTATCTTAGGAGATTATTTACATTTCTTTTCTTCATGTGTGATTTAATGGACTCCCAAAACATGTTTGTTGTTGTATTTTTATCTTTAATTAGTTAATTTTTATGACATTGTTATTCTATTGGTCAATTTAAAGCATTGTAATATAGATTAATTGAAATTTAATCATGGTGCATGCTTAATTTTGTTTTAGATATTTGTACTCTATATTAATTTTAATTTAGATATCGGTACTCTACATACACTATTATTTTTTTTATGTAAATATTTCTGATATAATTAGAGCTTGAGTTGTGACTTTATAACATGTTTTTTCTTTATTTCATGGAATTTTCAATGCGTCAGAGATTTGTTTTTGTTATCATTTTTTTCTATGATTAAGATGGTTTTTTATGTGTTATGTAAAATAGATAATTATTCATATAAAGTTTGCAATAATATTGTTATGGAAATCTATAAAGAAATTGTGTTATATTGGTTTACGTTTATGATATAATATTAAAGACTTTATTTTATAAAACTATTACAAAGGATTTTTTAGAGCAAATATGTTTGTTTTCTTCTAGAAACAATGCAAATATACAAGTCTATACAAGTTAAATATATAATTATTATATAATGATTTTACTTGTTCTTTGTAGTTCTTGATATTTTAATTTCTCTTTTAAACTTCTTCATCACATTAATTCTAGCAATTATCATGAACTTTGTTGGGCATAGAGGACTACCATTAGCCTTATGGTGTGATGTATTTCTTTGACTGGTGATTGACTCTGTTTTTAGTATTCGGGACTTCAATTCACAACTTTATTTGTATCTTATTATCTCAACTCATTTTTAAATTATTGAACATAAATGTCTTTCTTTTTAAGATTTTATTTTTTATTAATCAGTAATATTCCCTTTATATTTTTTTATTAATCCATATTGTATCCTTGTTAATTTGTATTTTTTTTTAATGGTTTACAATTGCTACCCCGATAACATATGAGGTTTATATCCCTAGTCACTACAAGAGGATTATTCATCATAGGTCGGTGCCTTTCTTGCCAACTAAATATACAAACTATTATATACCCATATGTTAACTATCCTATATTAATATGAAGTTCATACAAGTATGTTGATACCAAGACTTAATATATATTTGCATGATTTATCAAAATAAATAAATGATAAGTCAAATAAAATTTAATTCAATATAATATGAGTGTGAATTCGAAGAATGGATGAGTTTTAAAAAATAAATTATCATATATAAATATTCAAGATATAACCAATTGCACTCATCCTATAATTAATATGCTTATATTATATCATATGCATATTAAATATTATCTAACCCATTCAAAAATAAAAGCAGTAGACAAAAAAAGAAGAAGTTGTAGACTAGTTATGATTGCTCGATGGACACTCAACAAAACCTATAATGAGTACAAAAAAAAAAACTTGAAATAGATAACAAAAAAAGATGACAACAACTCTAATATTAGAGATCGAAGTATATTTATAAAGCTGAAACATATCTAACTAATTGATCCCAAACTGACAAGATCTAAAATAGCTTATTAACCCCCACTGCTTGATCATCTAGTTGACTAAAATTTACCAACTAATTGACCAAAACAAGTAGGTATCCATTGATTTTTTTTTAAATATAGTTAAAAATGACTAAATAAAATAGGTGAACTAAAACCTTATAGAGTAAATTATATTTGCTTGTGATAATATTCAAATGGGGTTTGTTTTGTTTATTTTTTAAAATTTCAACCCTTCATTTTAAACTTTTTTATTTACCAATAAAGTTTGACTTTACAAAATCAATCTTTAATCCATCATCAAAAAAATTCTTGATACTTTGTATTAGCGAGAAAATACATGTTGAAAGAAAACATCAATTTATAAAACCATTATAATTTAACATGGGAAAATGAAATTATAAATAAAATATTTGATGTCTAGGATGAAAAATGAAGAACTACATCGTTCATATGTAGAATAGTAGAATTAGGTCATGATGAAATAATGTTAAGATGTAATAATTCTAAACCTAAAAGGTTAACATTGGAGTTTTATTGAATTAACAAGAATTGAATAAAAAAATAACTTAAAAAAATTAAAAATTCCTAAATTGATTCGAGTAGTTCAAGCTTTTAAGGATTAAAGAAACATGATAAATTCTCATACCTTCCTTTTTATACTAACCCACTTAAATAAATCCAAAAGTCCAATATGACAAGGTACTTGAATTTCAAACTAGATTTTATATGAAATCCAATCATTTAGTAAAAATTCAAGTTTTAATGTTGTCGTTTTTAATATGGAAATTGTCATACAAATAAAACCTTTAAAGTTAAATAAAATATAAAAATACAATGGCTACCTAGTTCATTTAAAGAGACTAAAAATCTTAAAATATGCATTGGTTTTAGGTTTTTGAGTAATGACTTAGTTAGAAAGATAACTCTTACCATATACTTTTCGAGAAACATTTACCTTGATATGTATTTCTTCTAGATTTATTTTATGCATGCCATTAACTATCCAAATTGTTTTTCGATCTTATTTAAAAGTCATTTATCACAGGTGTATATTTATTTAGTTATCAAAGAGCTTTGAATAATAATTATCGCAACTCAATTATCTTTTTTAGTTTTAATTTATTTATATTCATTTTGACTCATTTTTAATTATTTTTTTTAATAAAATTTGAAACACACTTTGTTTTATCCATATCAGTCTATACTTTGAGGAAACTCATTTACTTGTTTTGACTTTGTTCTTAGTTAAAATAATCACTCGAGGCCTATATCGATCTTTGAAACTAGGAGACATGTTGACCTGACTATTAAAATTCAAATTTAATCAAGACATGATGTTAACTTAATGAAAACTCATTAAGATGTCAAATTATAATATCAATGCTTATGGTATTATCATCATTTTTACATTATAGGAAATATTTAGTTATTAAATAAAAAACAATTATTATTATATAAATAGTTATGCATTCTTTTTATATGATATTATAGTGTTGACATGTGTGTAAAATTCAAGATACAAATAATAATTCTTTAATCTAAATATGGATCAATTATTAAACATTAAATGTTAAAGGTAATTTCCTCTTTTTAAAATTTGGTTTAAGTTGGCTTCTATCTTTAAATTCACAAAAAAGTTATAAATAAATTTGGTTGGGAACAAGTTTTAGTTAAAATAATTAATTTATTAAAAAAATGAGTTAAAATATAATTTAATCTATTATAATATATATTTTTAACACTCAACTTATGAATTATAATCTATATTAATTGTATTTTTTAAAAATATTTTTAAGTGTTTTTTCTATCAAATATACTCCCAACTCAAAACTAATTTAAATCATTTTTATATACATTATTTATGAAAAATAAATTTTGAATTATAATTTATAATGAATATTTTTTCTCGTAAATCACAATAAAAAAATCTCATGTTTTCATCTTTTGATAAAAAAAATTCTAACCGTTGATCTTTTACGAGCTATTCCTGGTGGGGTGGGCGGCGACCAAGAGTTCTAGCCATTGGAGCAAAAAAAATATTTTTTAAACTACCACAAAAATACAACACTAAACTCACAGTATTTTCATGAAAAACCCATTTGGACTTTCTTCCACTTCTAGGACCCGAGTCCACACACCGACCACAGATCTAATGTTTCAATCAACATCAAGCGCTCATCCTACATCCGACGTTGTAGATTCATCATGAATACAAGTACCAAATCCTATTTTTCTATTCCGGCAAAGATTCTCTTCGGACAACAAAACAACTCTCCGAAAAACTAAGATAAATCACATGCTATAATAATAAAACTAAGTCATGCCACCCGCGTCTCATCGCGGTAAAAATTATATTTTTTAATATAAAAAAATATTAATTATATGTTATTTTTTTATTATAATATAAATTTAGATAAAATAATAAATTTATACAAAAATCCTGTAAAGTACAAATTTTCTATAAAATATATGAATTTTAAATGGATATAAATTTTTTTATTTAATAGCTTTCAATGAAATAACCAGTAAGAAGATTCAAATATATGAATTATTGAATACATTATATTAAGATTAGTTTATTTTATAATTTAATTTAAATTAAACACAACAAATAAAATATAAATTATGAAAGAACCTGTATTAATGAAATAACAAAAATAAGTAGTTAATTTTTTATATAAAAAAAAACATATAAATTGAAAATTCATCCCTACATTACTATTATTATCATTACTATAATAGTTAAAATTATTAAATTGACTTGAATAATTAAAAAAAATAAAATATTTTGTCAAAAAAATAAAAAAATCACTAAAATAATCACTATTATTGTGCAAACAATAAAATCATAAAATCATTTAATATGAAAATTAGATAAAAATAATAGAAAACAAAAAAATAGCAATATTAATTTTAAAATAATCACGAATATAAATTAAAATTTTAGACTTGAACCGAATAAAAATAAAATCTCAATAAAAAATAAAATGATGAAAATTCAAAATAAAAACCAAAAATTTAAATGAATGAATGAGAATAAAAAAAAAACATTGTCCAAAAAAGATAAAAAAAATAGAAAAGAAAATAATCAATACTAAGTAAAAAATTAAAAGAATAAGTGTCAAAATAAAAAAATAATATATATAATTAATTTCAATTGAATGACAAAACTGTAACAAATCAAAATCTTGAGACAGAAAAATATTAAAGGAATTTTTAAAAATAAAATATAGTGTAACCAATATAAATTAAAATTTTAGAACAAAACGTAATAAAAATAAAATCCTAACAAAAAATAAAACAAAATCTAAAAATAAATATATAAATATAGACAAAAAAAATATTATACAAAAGAATTAATAAAAAAAACCTAGAATTATATATCTATATATATATATATATATATATATATATATATATATATATATATATATATATATATATATATATATATATATATATATATTATAATTGCATTTTCTGTGTGTTTGTGATTCTATTTGTCGGTTTCTTTCGATTTTTTTGAAATCACGCTAGCCCTCGAAAAGACAAACGCTTGGGTCGATTCCCCTACCTTTTCATTATTTAATATTTAATTAATAAGACAAAATGACTTAGCACCCTTTTATTTTTTTTTTAACGGCCGCCAATCCTATTTGGCGGCTCTTGTGGAGATGGCAGATATGGCGCCTCATCTTCCGGGTTTCGAGAGTCATTTTATTATTTTTCATTTCAGTCCCTGAACTGTTAATTTTATTTATCTTTCTCATTTTTATTATATAAGTTTTGATTTAGTGCGATTGGGTCCTTCGATGGCAATTAATTGAATAAGCAATATTCACTTCGATCCTCCTTTTTTTAATTTCCGGATGTAGTTTAAAACACTTAATGCAATTCGGTATAGAAGTTTTATTTTGTTTAATTTTATCTTTTGATTGAAATAGATAATATATTTAATTTTCATTTCAACCCTTAAACTTTTAATTTTCTATTTAATCCTTTGATATTTCATTTTTATTTCAGCCCTTATACTTTTAATTTTTTTTATTTTAATCCTTTTATTTCTTTATATTTCTAGAATATTCTTTACTTTTGTCCATGTATATATATAAGTTTACTCTTAGCTTTTATTTTTAAATATTTTTTATTTTCTTATTTGTTGAGTTGATATTTTTTTCAAAAAAATTAGCTCTTGAATTTTATTTTTTAATTATAATTTGAGAATTGATATTTCTATTTTTTTCTCTCCCTTTGTTCTTTCTTTTAGTTTTTTCATTTGTTCCTTTATTTTTATTTTCAAGTCAAATTACTTTTTTTACCAAATAATTTTTATTTTATTTTTTGGTTTGATCTTTTATTAAATTTTTTAAGATTTTTTTACTCTTTCATTTTTTTTATCCATTATTAACATAATAATAATGATTATGATGTTAATAGTAATAAAAATAAAATTAATAATTTAATTGTTTTTCTTCATTCCTCTTTTGTTAATATTTTTTATGGTTTTTTCCTTTCGGAATAATTTTATAATTTTTATTGTTGTGACAGTAATAATAACAATAATTTTTTATTATTATTTTTTTGTTTGATCTTTTGTTAAAGTTTTTAGGATTTTTTTAGTCTTTCATTTTTTTTCTTTCATTATTAACACAAATATAATAATAATAATAATAATAATAATTTAATTGTTTTTTGATCTTACTCTTTTTTTAATGTTTTTTAGGTTTTTTTTTCTCTCAGAATAATTTGATAATTTTTATTGTTGTTGCAGTAATAATAATGATACTTTTTATTTTTCTTTTATGTTTTTTGTTTAATCTTTTGTTAAATTTTTTAGGATTTTTTTTAGTCTTTTATTTTTTTATTTTTCATTATTAGCCCAAATATAATAATAATAATTATTATTATTATTATTATTATTATTATTATTATTATTATTTTTCTTGCTTACTCTTCTGTTAATCTTTTTTATAGTTTTGACAATAATGTTAATAATAATTTTAATTGCTATAACAATGATAATAACGATAACGTGAGAATAGATTTTCAATGTATGTTTTCATTTTTTTTATCAGTAAAAAATTAACTATTTATATTTGTTATTTGATTATTGCAAATTTTTATTTTGTGTTAATTCATTTAGTTTTTTTTTTAAAAAAAAATACTTTGATAATGTTTATTCTTTACGTTTATATGCATCTATGCTTTTAATTTTTATTTTTTTGTTGGAGTTTTATTTTTAATTGGTAAAATCTTATTTATATTGGTAGTCATTTTAAAATTAATATTATTCTCTGTTTTCCTTTATTCATTTCCTGTTTTCTTATTTTTATTTGTTATTTGGATTATATAATTTTTATTTTACTATTTACAATGATAATTTTTGTCATTTTTTAATTGTTTTTGTATTAAAATCTTTTGTTTATTTTTTTAATATGTTTCCAGGGATTTTATTTATTTTAATTGTTTTGATAATAATATTAATAATAATTTTAATTGTTATAGCAATGATAATGAAAATAACGTGGGGATAAATTTTCAATTTATGTTTTTGAATTTTTGTACATAAAAAATTAACTATTTATTTTTGTTATTTAATTATTACAACTATTTTCACCATTTATATTTTGTTTGGTTTAAATTAGATTATAAAATAAATTAATCTTAATGCAATAAATTTAATAATTCAAATATCCGAATCTTCATGTTTTCTTGATGATGATAATAAATTAATACTGATTATTTCGTTAAAAACTGCGAAATAAATAAATTTATAATGATTTAAAATTCATATATTTTAAGAACAAAATATTCAAATAAATTTATCATTTTGACTAAATTTACAATTATCATGGATCATCCTAATTTTTTCTTCAATATTAGCTACATTTTCAATTGATTCACATAAATTTTTCTTTCATTTCATTTAATAGCTTATGATGTTTATTTGAATAATTGAATAAGCAGGGAGATTAAATGTCTCATTTTGAAGAAGGTTTTGACTTCGTTCTTCATGTCAATATGTCTTTTTTTTGCAATACTTCGCAAGTTATGTAGTTCGCGCTTTTTTGTAATATTTTATGACGCAGTGCCTCCATTCTAAAAGATGTAATCTATGCTTGCATAATAAATTCTATTTAAAAATTTATACATTTTATGGCCTAATCTATAATTTTTATTTTATGATATTATATTAATTTATTATTATTAATTTAATCATGTTAAATTATATATATATATATATATATATATCATTTCTTTTGTTATGGCTATATGTGTATACACGTTTTTCTTTTATAATGGCGCGGGCCAAACATTTAATATTGTTAAAGTGTTTTTTCTTTATATTATAGGTAATTTATTTTTCAAAATATTTTTTTATTTGATATTAAAATATATATTTTTAAAATTATTTTTAATATTAACCTAATAAATTTAATTATTTAGAAACATAAAAACTAATTTAAAATAAAAAAAATATTATTTTAAATACTTTTAAAACATCATAAATTTTATTTCCTCGACTACCCTAACCTTTCCACACAAATACGCCCGTAACTTGAACTCAATACAAGGTGAAAAATGCATTTCATCAGGAGTAATCAACAAACGACTCACTGTTCATAGAGTACACGACATCGTTCGGGTCCTGCACCTTCCTTTTTCAGATAAATCTTCTTTCCCTTTGTAACCCTATGTAGACTTGAAAATCCCAATCCTGCCTTGCCCGCATAAAATCCAAATCCATTCACGCTTCTAAACCAGAAATCCGAAACCCTAAAAAATTAGGGTTTTTATAATCGCAATCATTTTTTATCTCGTCATCTTTAAATTGAATCAAACCCAGTCCTGTTATTAATTTCAATCACTGAATTCAATCGACCTGTAAATACACACATGAAACCCTAAATTCGCTAAATTACAAGCCTCTTTGGAACTGCGATTCCGATTCTAATTTTTCTTCGTCAATGGCGGATCAAGAAGAAGAGGACTTGAGAACGGCTCTTAGAATGAGCATGCAAAGCTCGCCACCTGAACCTAAGCGGAGCAAGCCGAGGGACGGTGGAGCTCCCGTGGAATCGCCGGAGGATTTGAGGCGGATGAAGCGTGAGCTCATGGCAGCGGCTGCTGAGAAGCGGCTTCTCGAGACGAGCATTTCCGTCCCTTCTCCTTCCCAGTCGCCTTCGCCTTCAAAAGCAACAGCTGATAAAAATCCTGTTAAAAGTGCAGATTCTGTTAGAAAGGAGGTAGATTTTGGTGTGAAGGAGAGGAGTTCGGGTAAGGAATTATCGATCGAGGAAGCTAATGAGTTGTTTTCGATGGTGTTTGGGAGCGGTGTTTCAAAGGACATTCGTGCTCAGTGGAGTAACCAGGGCTTAAGGTATTGAATAATATGGTAACTTTCATATTGCAATGGTTTTACATGTTTGGTTATGACATGATTTTTTGGGGTCATGATAGTGAATTATAGGATTTGATTCATGTTCAGCAACTTACAGTGGAAAAAAGTGGAAATTGTGTCAATGTAGTGATGAAAGGGCAACGGTGTATTCTTTTTAAGAGCTTTCACCAATGGTGATCACATAAGAGTCTGTTTGATAGTTTGTAGAATTAGATGTAGCACAGATTTTTTGAGCTCTGGTTCGTTTTGAAAATCATGATGTGAATGTAGTTCATACTTCCAGGCATCCCCGTTATTGTCTAATATCATGTTAAATGTTCCTACAGGTTTAGTCCTGATCCAGAAACATCTATGGGTCTAGTGCAGCATGAAGGTGGGCCCTGTGGCGTTTTAGCAACTATACAAGTAATCCCTCGATTTCTAATATTGCTGTTTTTGTTAGTATCTGTAGTCAAGTTTTATATTATGGGTGTTCTATCAATGGGAACTGGAGGGGTGTTCTCACTTGGGATGTATTCCTCAAATGGATCGTTAACCATGGTATCATGTTGAAGAAAGGAGCTTTCTTTTGCCAGGCCACTTGAATGTCAACCTGCAGTTTCATCATGGATGTCTAACTGTCTTCATTTTTTTTTTAAAAAGAAATTCACGCTTTAGGCTACCATTTAGTCATTTATAGAATTGATTTTCAAATGGATGTCTATGCCATTCATTTTTAGATTTATTTGTAACTGATAGTTGAGTTTATGGGGCTTATGATAATTTGAAGCCATGGTTCTGTGAAATAATTTAATTAATCTTCAAAGAAGCCAAATGCAGGGTGAGGATGCTACATTTACTGTTCTGGGTATCACAGAGGTTGGAGAAAATACTTTGAATTGAACTCAAATATAGTTAATCTCAGTAGCAGTTACTAGAAATTTTGCTCGAGGTCAAATAAACAACAGGAGCCCTTGCTAGCTGCTAAACTACCAGCTCTTCAATCTATCGATGTTAATTTTTGTGCAATGAAGCCTGGAGACTTACTGACATGGAAGATTGATTCAACTAGTAGTTAGTATGCATAATGGAGAAAGGTTGACTAAGGTGGTATTCGGTATTTTTATACAAATTGGGAGTGAATTATTACAAGAGTAATCTCTTAGGGTGTAGAAATAGTTTGTAAGGATGTTTGGTGTGTCAATAAATTGAAGGGTGAATTGTTAGTGGAACAAGATAGGAAGTAATTAAATTATTAGGAATGATTTGTGAGAGAAAAATTATTTGGTGTGTTTTCAGACAAAAAGGAGGGGAGTTAGTATAAACACTTGATATTTCTTGAAGGGTGAGTTTTTCCCTCCATGACTTTTATGTTTGATCAGGGGTGGATGGGGGTTAAAGTTTATTATTGTGAAATTTAAGTTTGCTTGGTTAAATTTTGGGAAAGGTGAATTGTTAAGGTGGGTAATGATTACCATCCAAAAACTTTAATCCCGTCAATACCCTGCCAAACATAACCTCAAACTCATTTGGTTTTCAATAACATATAGGAAGTTTGGCCTTAATAGAATCATAATATAGAAACATGACTTGTGTGATTGACCACAACTATTTTGGGTTTGCTAAGTTGATTTAATTGATTGCTGTTATATATCCATCCCCCATGTTATTCTTTTAAACCCCTAGCTAACACATACATGATTTGGACAATCTGCTGTACATTGGATGATTATTTTAACTATTTAAATATTTGAGATGATTGTTATATATTGATGTTGTGGTGATTGCAAAAACTTTTAGGCTATGACATTTGCAAAATTTGTTCTATATATGCATGTAAATGTTTTCTAATCATCGGATTCAGTCATTAAGGGTTTAAAAATGGAGGATACCACAAACTCAAGGTCCAATAGCCCATAATATTGAGCCATTGGCCTCATCACTTTACATTATTATGGCTGGTTTTTGAAATGCTTCAAATGGAGGAGGTTAAAGGTTGACATCAGGCTTGGAGCGGGTAGCCTATGATTTTGTACAGGGAGGGTAGTTACTAAGTCTAAAAGCTATACAATTGTATCAATCATCATTTCTTTGCACCAGACATTGCTTGCAATTTAAGTGTGTATATTTAGTTCTTGATCTCCTTATCATTTCATCTTGTTTTTAGTTTTCTTGGTGCTCTGATTTACAATATTTATAGCTTCAGTTTAAAATCCCCATTGATTTTCTTACAATATTTTGTGTTGTTGCGCAGGCATTTGTTCTCAAACATCTTCTTTTCTTACCGAATGAAATAGGCAAAGTTACATCAAATGTGCCACAAAATTTGGACTCTGGAAGATTATCTAAAAGTCAATATGTTGCATTGGATAATTTCAGTTCTCTTACGGAAGATGCTAAAGCAAGGTGATTATAAGCCATCTGTTTTACTCCTGTATTCACATAATATTATTCCTGCTATAAATGACACTTATTTTTTTTTCAGTTGCATTTAAATCTTGGTCCTTGATTCTTTATTTGCTTTCAATCTATATTATTGTTTATGATCCTATGATGTATGAACAAAGAGGAATGATGGTATTCATTTCTTAGACGTGCTTAGTTGCTTTTTAATTGCTTTAAACTGTTCTAACTCATGACAGTGTAATGACTTCATATCTTAGTTTTTCCCATCATCCATCTGTGAGTTATTTTCTGCAAGTATATTCTATAAAAGTATGGTTGATTTATCACAAGTTGCAAGGTGGGTGGAATCAAGTTATTGATACAATATTCCTTGATTTTTTGCTGAAAGATATGCATGGATGTCTGGTCATGGATTCTATATAAAGTGTAATTTTTTCCCTGTTTTATGCCACTTGATCGTTTGCAGGATTAGTAAAACCACGTTGATCTTCTATTTGCATGCCATGAGCAACCCAGTTCCAGTTAAATATAACTTTAATATCTCGTGTCCCTGAAAAGTTTTTAAATAATCTGCCACTGCTATGTTTAGGTCAGAGGGCAAGGTTTAATAGTTAGTAGTGGCTTGAAACCTTGTTATGATCTTGATCAACTATCAATTATGTTTTATTTGTGCTCTTTCTGTTTCAGGTTGATAGGAATGCCATGAAAAATTTATTGGTTCATGATCAATCTTTTTGTAGAATCTCATTTATCGTTACTCACTTTGCAATTTTCTTTTCATTTCTTAAAACTTTTTCCGATTCATAGAGCCCTAGTTAAAAGCATGGATGAGATATTGTTTATGTGCGGAGACAGAAAAAGAGCTGTGATCGCCACTTTGAATGTTGTTGGCCTTAACACTGAGGGCTTTGCAAAGAACGAGGTAAGATGCTCCAGGCTTGATATCAATGTACTGTGAAATATTTAGTTTGTGATGGAAACCTTGTGATTATAATAGCTATTTTTGCACAGCTGTTTTGGATAGTTTAGTTTGCTAACAGGGATTATCTTCCATCTTGCAGATCATTGCAAAAGCACTTGAGGGCCTTACAATTGAAACTGGATCTGATTTGCAAAAAATTCTAAGAATCGACACATATACATCAGAAACAATTGCATTGCAGAAACTCCATACGGCACTTCCTGTTTTCCAATCTCGTATGGGGGCACTGCTGTTCCTTATTTCCGCCTTACTGTCCCGAGGATTGGTATGCTTAAAAAGCCATCTTTTCATTTATATGCCCTTTTATATTTTTCCATTTGAGAGTGTGACCTAAAGGGGGAGGGGGGGCACTGCTTTTTCTGGAAGAAGGGAAGGGGGGGTTTATGACTTTGGGCTTCTGTTACATTGGTAGAAACAAAGACTGCTTCATCTTTCTGCATTGCTTGTGCTGTTAAGTGCCCACAACCTAATGAAGTTTCCTTTGTGAATTGTACATCATGGATTTTGGGGAACAGTCTTGGTGTTGCATTTATACAAGCTCCAGAAAATTGCTATTCTTTCAGGATTAAATGGCTTTTTGATTGTTAGAATTGTGTATATTAGTGGGTCCACTTTAAAATTGGATGTTTATGCCACTTATGCTTGCAAAATGTTACTTTTATTCAGGATTCAATTCAAGCTGACAGGGACGATCCCAGCCTTCCCTTAGTCACTGCACCTTTTGGGCATGCTTCGCAGGTTTGATACCCACAGATTAATCTATGACATGTTATTTTGTCCCTCTCCACTTTGATTCTTATCTGTCCTTTTACTTTCTATTGGTGAATCTTTGGATAATGATTGGGTTTTTCTGAGATAATATAATTCTTTTGAACATTATACAGGAAATTGTGAACCTTCTGCTCTGTGGACAGGCTGTCCCTAATGTTTTTGATGGTAGGATGGACTTCGGTGGAGGCATGTTTCTAAAGGGCATATCCATGAGTGTGGAAGTTGGATTTCTCACTCTATTAGAATCCCTCAATTTTTGCAAGGTTGGCCAGCATCTAAAATGCCCTAAATGGCCAATATGGGTTGTTGGGAGTGAATCTCATTATACAGTTCTATTTGCTCTTGACACCTCTGTTCAGGACGAGAATGAACTGGAAGAAAGAGAGTCACATATTCGAAGGGCATTTGATGCACAAGATCAGAGTGGTGGCGGCGGCTTTATCAGTGTTGAAGGCTTCCATCAAGTCCTTAGGGAAGCGGCAATTAGACTTCCATCTGAGAAACTTGATCACCTTTGCAGCACTGGTTTTATTGTATGGAGTGAATTCTGGCAGGTTATTTTGGATTTAGACAAAAGTCTGGGAGGCCTTAAGGATTCAAGTGGGTTGATGGGTAAGAAGGTGTTTGATCTTTTCCATTTTAATGGGATTGCAAAATCTGACATAAATGGAAGCCATGCAACCTCTGGGGCTGAAACTCTTGTTCAGAGACCTAGGCTTACAAAACTCAAGGTTTCAGTTCCACCAAGGTGGACTCCTGAGGAATTCATGGCAGATGTGGTAGTTTCGTCTGGTCCTAGTGGGAATGAATCAAGTGGTAAAGACACCGAGGTGACCAAACCTGAGCCTTCTCAGCATGCACCATTAGTGGACTGTATTAGAACACGCTGGTCTCGTGCGGTTTGCAATTGGGTGGGGGATCCGCCTAGTATAGTGTGAATGTTTATCCTCACCGGCATCCTTCAGTGTGTTCTTATTGATGGAAACACAGATGACATATAATCCAAAATCAATCAAGAGCAAAATGGTTGGTTCATGTTTATTTCTTTCACAAGTATGCGCAGCTCCATTTCTGCTGTGGATTGCTGTAGCTTTGGTCTATCTAATTCGATTTTGATAATTTTAGATACTCGGAGAGAAAGGTACCCGGCCATAGTTGTTGGCAACCCAGTGTAAAATTCATTTGTATTGCTGTGTTGATTAGGGAAAGCCTTTGGCCAAGGAATGTAGGAATGCCAAAATAATGATACATGTCCTCAGGTTGAATGTGTTGTAACAGTTAAATTCTGCCCTGGAGGAACGCTCATTGGCGCCGGAAAACAGTTCTTATTGAAGAGTTTTTAGGCGATTGACAAGGCATTCTATTGTCACATGTTTATGTTTTATTAGCAATATTTAACCATGAATTGCAACCAAGAGAACAAATGATGACTAGTTTCACATCACCTCCATGGAACCAGGCATGGCAAATAATGGGGTGGGCTGTCATCGCCTCTTTTTATCTACAAAACAGTATATAGATCTAATATATATTTATGTGTTTTAGAAGTTTTTTTTTTTGATATTTTTTTATTTTATTTTACTTAGTATTTTTAATTCATTTGTGAAGTGTCGATATATTTTGGTTTTTCACTTTTTTCGTGGATTGGAAAATATCATTTTTTCCTCTTTATTTTTAATAATTTTGTACCACTTCATTTCGTTTTAGTGCGAAAAAAAAGATCTTGTATTATTGCTTTTAAAATTAAAATGCTCATGTTACTTGTAATAACAAATATCATGATTTGACAATTGATTATTATTTTGAAAACTTGTTGCTACAATGTTCGAATATTTACAGAAATGACACTAATTCATGTTTATAATCAGCATTTTAACCCAACAAAAAACATAAAATTCCAGCACCAACAACTATTCTTCATCATTTTTTACCACAATTCTTCATTGTAAATCCTGCAAATGCATCACTCAAAATTACCCCTACAACTAACAATAACCCAAATCACACATACAAACAGCAAAAATTTTGCATCACACACTTTAATTAATATTGTCATATTCATCAAATACTAATAGTCTACAAACCTGCAACGACTTGGATGGACTAAAGTTCAAGAATAAAAAGTGCTTGAAATGTGGGGAAAAAATGGTTTTTAGGATATTAAAAACAAATGCAAGTAAAAACAAGTTATTCTATAAATACGATAACAAGTCATGCGAGAATACATTTATTGATTGATGCAAACCTCAGTATATAGGTGGACAACCTTATTACATGCTTTCCTAGAATCTTCAACATTGTAATATACAAGTCTTCTATGCCAAACAATTGTTTTGTGATGCACATAAGAGACCACATACAAGTAAGATATGGCTATCATCTTCTATTTATTAGATAAAACTCATTTTTTTTTCAAATTAGCATAAAATTTTGTTTGGCCATCAAAACCTTAATATTAATTTGAATTGACCTTTATCATACTCATATGTCTAGACTTCTTAATAGACCTACCTAGCAATTTCCTAACATAATGGGTGGTCTGTGTTTCCTAACCAGTAGCCTAGGCATATCTATCATGAAACATAGATATAAGTTTTAATCTAGACTTTTATAGTAAACCTAGACAACAAGCATACTTCTATATTTTCCATCCCAACTATTAAAACTAGTCCATGTTTCAGCATCGATGTTATTCGACTAACGTAGAGTTGTTTTGTCCACATACCTAATATCCTTTGAAATTTCAATAAGACTTGTATTGGAGGTTTGCATAAGCTTTTGCTAATCTATAAAATCCAATTATCATCTCTAAACCACGAAAACCTTTTTTATTTAGATTACCATAAATATGCCTTATACAATGTCCAAAAGTAGCATCCCAGAATATTTAAGCCACCATCTCTAGTAGACTTTCCAAGGCAAAAAAAGAAAGAAAGAGAAAACAAGTTAAACAATCCATAAAAGAGGAAACACATTATAGGTTTGGTAACAAGCTAAAAAAGAGAGGATAATATACCTTTTATTTATCAAACATAAAGCAAAAAAAGCATATGATGCACTATGTTTTTGATAGATTCATAAAATGCATATAAAAACCATCACTTGGTGTTGCCTTTGCAATAACATACACAATGAAAAAAAGATCATTTTTGGCACCCAGTCTCATTGAATAAAACAAAACACCTCTATATAGACCTTTTAGATGACACGTATTAATTCCAATTGAAAGTTCACAACTATTAACGCATACACTATTTAAAACTTTATTGGTAAATAACTTTCTAAACTAAAATTTAGGTAAAAACCCAAATAGAGATCTAAACTTGAGCTACACTGGGAACAAGGGAGAAGATCCGACTCAAAAGCAACTCCAACTAGGACTTTTTGGTCAGGGTGCAACAATGAATGTCAATGGGCCTTCCATTCATACACAGCTTCCTCCTGTCTCACTCCCAATGAGGGATTGAATACTCATTCAATTGCTTTAGATCCTGCTCAATAATCCCTTGCATCAATCCACCGAACACAAGGGGTTGTTATGCTTTCGCCTTCCAGCAGTTACGAAAAGGGATTTTTACCAGCATTGTTGGAGCAGCCAAGGCCACTCAATTGTTTGCTCTGCAGGACATGGTATTCATATAAGCTGCGATATTTTAAATGACTTTGAGCACTCGAGGTTATGTTTAAAATTCATGCACTACAAGTTTTTTGGCCATCCGATCAAAACTTTTAGTCGAAGTGGAATATCTCCCTATATAAACTCTTATTTGTCTGCGAGAGGCCCAATCCACTGACAGCCAACAAGAAAATGAACGTCAGTAAGCTGTTCATTGATTTCAAAAGGAGCCTTTTTAAAGGTATTTAACAAGTGCTGGAGATTGTAGGATGTTAATCTTGATATGATACTTTCCATAGAACTAAAGAGTAAATAACACCACCAGTAGAACCATTAATGGCATCCAGAACTAAGAAGCAAACAGAAGCAACGATTGAGACGGAACCTTGTTTCCTCACAGCCAATATCAAGGTTCATAAAGAGAATTTTGTAATGATTACATTCTTCAAACAGTGCATGGACAATGCATCACAAAGTAAAATACTTCAAACAACCTGGGTACCAATTTCTAGGCGCAAACCACTGTGAGGGCAATTCACGTGTAGATCTCAAAGAGGACTTGGTCCATTACACTACCAAATAATCACCTAGAGATATCTCAAGATTTACTCCCAACTTCAGTCCCGAAGTGCATATTGCAATCATCTTAAACTCGTTTCTTGTACTCTACAAATCTTAAGCACTCAACAAGTGTTGTGAACATAATTTCTAGCTAAAAACTAAGAATATGCACCAGAAAGGATGCAAGTAAAACACTAAATCAAGAAACAAAACAACTCGGGGAAATCTCCAACAGAACTAAAGTGCAAAGAAGAAGAAAAACATAAGTACCTTGCAATCTCATGGGGCATCATCATCAAAAAGAACTTTATAAAACCGTTTCCTTTCTTCAGGGTTGAACAAACCACCCAGCTTATCACCACTATCATCTTGTTCAGTCATTTCTGTGCTCCTTTTTTCTTTTCTTACAGAATCAATGCCTTTCTTCTTCTGCTTTTCTAGATTCATTTCATAGTGCCTCCGGTTATATTCATGGAGCCCTTCCTGCATCAACTCTCCAAATTTATCCTTCACAACAACAAGTGGATCCTTATCAATCAATTCTGAGCCATTATATCCTTCTCTAAGAAGAACAGTATAAATCTGATACCTATTCGACACATAAAATATGCCTGGATGCTTAAGAAGCAGAATATTCAGTTTATCAGGAAGATTAAACTCTCGTTTAAAATGACCCAGTTTCACAATCGACATCTTCTTCCACAATGTCAATGACAGCAACTCGTGCACTAAACCCACTATTCTTTTCTCCATCTCCTTTGAACCTTCCAATAAACCTCTTGAATCCACATAAGGAGAAATATAAGGAGTAGCATTGAATTCATTAAACCTCTCCCATGATTTAACCCAGGTTGATGGCAAAGAACAACTAAAACAAGGCTGAGAAGAACCCTGTTTTCTAGCCGAAACTTCAACAGCAGAAATTGCCAAATCTGGGTTCCATGATAAAAGTTCAATTTCCATTGAACTCCTTCTCCCACTGTGATTAACAAGCCTAAACGTATCAGCGTATTTAGGCAAAATCCTAATCAAATAATCATCAGGGAATCCAAGATTTCTCTTTAACTCGTTAACTTTAACAACATTAAGCCTATGATTCACACTCAGCATCAACAACCTACTTAATCTCTCAGCAAAGACAGGTTCTTGCATTTCTTTAACAGACTCTTCCTCCTCCACTAAAAACAGCATTCTCTTTGATAATTTACAATGATACTCATCTTTTTGTAGATAAACATGGAAACAGCAAGGATATTTTTTAAGCCAGTTAAGAGCTTTACCTTGAAGGTCTAAAGTCTTGAACTTTTTCTGAAGAAACTTGACTGGAGCATCCTGGTTGGGGTATCTTAGGATAATGTTTTTTATTTGATTATTTACTATCCATCGACGGTTTCGCGAGAGAGCAGACTCGAGATCCGGGTCTTTTTTCATGGACCAAAGTGAGAAGTTTCGGTGGAGATAATAAAAGATTGATGATGGAGAGTTGTGTTTGTGACTGCAACGGTTCAGGTTGTTGAGGAACATGGCGTTGATGAAACCACTTCCCCTCCCTGGCTTCAGACCTCACTCTGCCTGCCTCCTGTTGTCAAGTCTTGGTAGTTGGTTTGGTTTCCCTTTGTTTTTTAACTTTTACCCCTTTTTTTCAGTAAATTGTTCTTTTTTTTTTTGCAACATTATATTGCTTTCTTAATTCTTCATTTTGCAGGATTATTCTACTTTGGAAAAACTTGATCTCTCTCTCTCTTCTTCCCTCTCTTCAAGTGACACCTCTCTATCTCTCTCTCATTCATAAAAATTAATCAAAATCACACCCAAAAGCAGTAGATTTCTCTTATGTTAAGGTGTTAACTTCTCTCTTTCCACGCATTATTGTTGGTTTCTCGCTAGTGTTGTATCTAGAACTCAACAACATATAAGTATGTTTCTGTTATTATTATCTCAATCATGACATTGTAAGTCGTTGATAATGATTAAAAAATAGAAACTTTGTCGATTCAGTTGTTTAATGGTTGTTTTTACTCAGTGGATATAGAAAAATACTAAAAAGTTGTCAATGTTGAGACTTAAATAAAATTTCCTAAATAATTCATTTTTTCCCCACTGAAATTGACAGTAATCAAAATCTAAAAAACATTTTTGTTCATGGAAAAACAATTAGTATTCCTGAAAAAAAAACAAATTGAAGATTAGGGTTGCTATCCACATAATTTAATTGCTTAATATCTATATAAAACATATTTAATCCATTTGTTTAACTTCTTTTTAACCAGTTGAATCTAATTAACATTTTGAAAAAAAAAAATTCAGGGTATATATATGTTATTTATTCTCTTTATATCCATAAGAGATTATTGTGTCTTATTGTTTAAACTCATTTCATCTCATATATAAAATTAATATATTTAAGTGTTTGATGGCAAGAATACATATTAAGTTACTACTTAGATTAGGTGGATGCACACCTTTTAGCTTATTGGAAAATAAATAATAAAAACTATCAATTATTAGTGTCAATCCAAATATATTTAACGAAGTACTTGATAAATTTTAGATGAGAGTTATGGTATCACTCTTGGAAGTCTTTGAAATGACTTCTTTTTCCAAACACATTTAACTTTGTCCTGACTTTTCAAAGTTGCATTTGGTGTGTTTTGTATAATAGAGTTTTGGACAAGGTTGTTAATTTCTTTAACAATTTATACTAGTAAAAAAAAGGAGATAAAACAGCATGACTTTTATCTCGGTTTAAATTTTGGTTTGTTTTGGAATTTTTAGCTAAATACTGGCCGAAAAATATCAATATTATTTTTTTTGTGCGATTTTGACACATATATAAAATAATTTTACTTTTCAACTCTTAAACTAGCTCACATCCAAAATGCAATGGAAGTCACCGACCTCAGTCATACACCTATCCAAGTGTTTATATTTATAAATAAAATTCTTTGTCTTTTCAGTTATTTATACGATGTGAGATAAATTGAGTTAGACAAAGTTGAAACCATGCCAAAGCTGAGTGACACAAGTTCAGAACACTGAAGAGTATTTAACATGAGGCAACTATGTGTGTAATGTTATTTGTCTGATGTGGGACAAATTAATTTGTTCAGTGATTTCCGCCGGACAAATTGTGTGTGTGTGTATATATATATATATATTAAAAAAATATAAAAAATATATATTATAAAAAATAAAATTGTTATATTTTATAAGTAAAAAATTATGTTTAAATTTTTACTATATATATATATATATATTAAAAAAATATAAAAAATATATATTATAAAAAATAAAATTGTTATATTTTATAAGTAAAAAATTATGTTTAAATTTTTAACTTTTTAATTTTTTTCATATTTATAATAAATTATATATAAACAATATGAAATGATATACCAATATATATTGAAATTAAAATATTATGTACCAATAAAAAAATAATATACCTATCAAAAAAGTATTGATAATCTTGGTGTTGGGTGCTTGGTTGCACCCCAGACCAAAAAGTACTAATTGGAGTTGCTTTTGAGTCGGTTCTTCACCCTTGTTCCCAGTGTAGGATTGAGGCGTGAAAAAGAGTAGCAGGAAAGCATGTTTTACAATCTGTGCATCTGAGGCAAACGTCCGCACTAGTTTCATCCCTGGGTGTGGACTTGCCCTTGACATGCGGACAAAAACACTAGTCATTTGTACGGGTCTAATCTCTCCCTGCCTTCACATTGTCATCAGAATCACCCAACAGTATCAGCATTTTGTGCCAACAAGAAGGGCTGCAACTGGGTTGTAGTTCCTGTAATTAGCCTAACTCGGGAGATTTTGTACTGTCAATTTAGTGCACCATGCAGGGTTGCTATGATTTGGTTCAATACTTGCTACTGTTTATCCTCTCTTGTTTCGTTTTCTTTATGGTTCTTGGCGTCCCAAGGCACATTGCAGAGATGGGGGTGGAGAAAACATTCCGAATGGTTTGTGCTCTCTAGTTTCCCAATTCATGGAGTTTTACCATTTGATTTTCCTTCCTTGTCAACTCACTCCAGTACAGTGCAATCCAAGATTAATGCCGGTAAGCTTCTCCTGACTTCCATATGTGTGCGCATTTCCGTCGCTGTATTTATTCTTTGGTTCGTGCAATTCGATACATGGAGATGTTTTATAGTGCTTTAAAAATATTTAAAAAAAAATTAATTTTGTTTATTTTAAATTATTTTTTTATATTTTTATATGTTAATATCAAAAATAAATTTTTAAAAAATAAAAAAAATATCATTTTAATATATTTATAAATAAAAAATATTCTTAACCACACTTCTAAACTTCACTAACTAAGAGTTTCTCTCACATACACGGAAAAAAAAGAGAGATCAGAAATTGATTTATCAAGTGGGATTATTTTTCCTAATTATAAAAAAAAAACCCAAGTAGTTTTATGAACTATTCAAATAATAATAAAAAAACCCTCGTAATTCTTGGGATAACAATGAGTGCCTATAAATTGAATTTCTTAATATCAGTACTCTATCTGTTATTAAGAAATTTAGATATTTATAAACTATCCATATTTTTTGGGTATCCAATAGGTATTTATTAATCAATAAAAAATAAAATAATACACACACACACATCAAATGATAATAGCATGATTAATATTATTTATATATATGTTTTTATGATAATTATTGTGTTTATATATTATATTGAATTAAAAAAATTAAATATTCTATAAGTATATTTATATAATATAAAAATATATTTTAAGTGAGGTTCGGTTTCAATCAAATTCTCATAGATAATTCCCAAAATAAAAAAAATAAAAACAACTGTGAACTGAAGCGGGTCAAATCAGGCTGTTAATGTAGAGGGTTTGTAGTCCAACCCAGACAGGCCCATTAGCCCTCTCAGGCTCAGGTCATAGATCTCTCTAGAAAAGTAAATCCCCGAACACCAGCAGTCGCTTTGCCTGCGTCAATCTCACGGTTTACGCGTCTCCAACTCCCGACCAAGGTGAGATTTCGTTTATTTACATCTCCTCAACTGCTACTATTTCAATCTCTCAGCGTTGATCCCTTATCTTCACGACTCTTGCTGGCTTCACTGTTGATTTCCTGTATATAAATATTTATATATTTTAATTCGTAAATCACCTTCTCCAATGTTTTTGGTGTTCTTCCTTTGTTATTTGGATGTCGTTAATGATTAAATTATCTGGTTTCAAATAATTGCAGAGAAGTCGCTCATTTGTCTTACCGAGCTTTTTAGTTCTAATATATGTGAGTATTTCGTCGTAATTTACTGCCACTCCAATGTGATTTTTCTTAAGCTTATAGAAAGCTTTATCTGTTTATTGAATCTTATTTTTAGTCTGCCATGGTGTGTGATTGTATATTAGTGAATTGATGTACTGATCCATAGAAATGAAAGGTAGGTTTTTGGGTTTTTGACTAGACAATGCAGATCAATAGTGAATTATACCAATTTAATGGGTATATTTGTGGTAAACTGGGGCCTTACTCCATAGTTTCTTTTTCCTGTTTTTTTTTTGTCTGCGGGTAGGCGAGGTTGATAAAGGGAAATTCTTATCCCTGCTGTTCAAAGTAAATGAAATAAATATTGGTAGATTTCTTTCCTGCTTTTCTATTTTGTAAATACATTAGGAGGCGACAGTGGACACACGAATGAATGTTCTCACCTTTTCTGGTTTAGTTACTTTGTCTTAGGGTCATGAACCATGATCGTGGCTCTCTTCTTACCATTTGGAACAATTATGCTTATAACCATTAAAAACCACTGGCTTTGATATTTTGTATTGCAGATATTAACTGTTGGATTATTTTGAAGCAGGAACTTTCTTTTGCTGTTTGTTAAACTACATTGCACTTATATTTGGAGAGAAGTTTTACATGCATTTGCTCTGTTTCAATTAAATCTAGGGCGGACGAGGAACCTGTAGATCCAAAGAAGTATCTTGAGGAAACTTGCAAGCCTAAATGTGTGAGGCCATTGCTTGAATATCAGGTAAAGCATTTTCAGATTCAGACTTGTTTATAGAATGCACTAGTGAAAATTTTGGATTGTTTACATGTAGTTCTTTTCTTTGTCTTTTAGTTTTCCTGTTTCTTGATATTGAATGAATGGGATATTTGCTCAATAAAAAAGAAAAGAACGAAAAAAAGTGGCTCATTGGAAGAATTGATTTTACTTCCTTTTCAATCTTTCGCTTCTTGGTAAGAGAAGATTATTTTTGATAATTTGTTGGTGAAGTGTGTACACGCTCTCTGTTGGTGCCAGAATTTCCGGCTCAACAAAATTTCGAAATTTCTTTGGTAGTTGTTGGTAAAAGAAATCTGGTTTCAACTGAATGGATATTTCTTCAACTTAAGGATATGATTTGTGGCTGAGAGCTTATAACTCTGTGGTACTTATTACAGGCATGTGTTAAGAGAATTCAAGGTGACGAGAGTGGCCACAAACATTGTACAGGGCAGTACTTTGATTACTGGTCCTGTGTTGATAAATGTGTAAGTTCTCTTTTCACTTTTTCAAAGTTCATCTAGATTTTGGTTCGGGTCATCAACTCAATTTGGCATTTTCAAATGCAGGTTGCACCAAAGCTGTTTTCAAAACTGAAGTAGTAAGGATGTGTTAGGGCACCTCCGTTTCCAACTGTATCTTTCTAAATGTCAGATGTTGTGCTTATTTCGCTCATTTGCGAAAACCTCCTTTCATTTTGATCAGCAAACATTTTTTGAATCTGAATAATGGAACATGTCCTGGATTTATTGCAATGCAACCTTCAAGTTGTTGAAGGTGATATCATGTGAGGTCATGTTGAAAATTTTAAAGATGGAGACTGAATATTGCTTAAAGTATAACCATGCTTTTACCTTTATATTTTATGAGAGACGATGCTTACCATGATATTTGTTTGTATTGATATTTGCATGTCCAGTTCACTTCCTAGCTTTTGTTCATAGATTAAATGAACCAAATGGCAAATCTTACATGTGTTCAGTCAACTGATATGATATGCTTGTACAATGCAATTCTTATATTTATTCAAGGTTTCATAAAATGGCAGATCCTGTCTAAATTGGTTAACTTATTGGACTGAATTCTTTGCTTTTCCTTCGTGGCAATCTTTTCAGCACCCCACAATCGTGCAGTATCCATGCTCATTAGATTGACTAGTTCAGACTTTTCACTATTGTAAGGTTGTAAATCCTCCGTTTAAGGTGACTGTGGCGGAGGTTCTTGCCTTTTTGTTGGTTGTGAATTGAAGAGGGACTTTAGATCTATAAGCATTCCAAGTTAATGAAAATTAAACTGCGCACCCAATTTCACGCTTTGTTTTTGTCAATAGTTTGCTTCTTCCATTGATTTCTTAAATTTGAATCATAAACATCATTTGTTGGTCCAAGGGAGAATGCTAATGAAATTGGAATCGTTAATGACATTATTTTTTTCAATTGAAAATGCTAATGAAATTGGAATCGTTAATGAATTTGATCGAAACAGAAAATGTGAAGGACCCAGCAGCCAGGATTTTTCAGTGCAGTTAGCTTGAAAATAGGGGACCTCTTAAGCTGGCTATACCGTGAATCCTTCACCACCTAAACAAGCTTCAAATCAGTCCTTAAATCCGTCTTAACCTTCAGGATTTTCACCAAAACTCAAAATAGACAACGTGGGTGTTTGGCGCTGTCATTTATATTTTACGTGGTGGGTCCCACAAACAAAATAGCGGCTACGCCGCGTTTTGTGAAGCATCTGTGAGATGCTTCACAGAATACGTTTTGCGTTGCAAAACGAAATATCAGAAAAATAATTGAAACATCATCTTCCTATTGTTGACAAGCACACGGGCAGGAGAGCAACGATCAGCCACCGATGATCTTCCTCAACTCCGGCGACAGAAACACCAGCCACCAAGGTAGACAGCACCAGCTCCTCTCTCCCCCAACAGCAGCCCCTCTCTCTCTCTCTCTCTTCCTTCGCCATAGCAGCAAGCAAGCTCTCTCTCTCCTCCAACTCTCTCTCCTCGCCAGCTTCTGCAACAGCTCCAGCAGCAGCACCAGCTCCACCGTGAGCTCCAGCAGCAGCCAGCCACCATCCAAGCCTTCTTCTCCATCTCAGGGAAGACAACAATGAAGCAACAGAGGCAAGCAGAGGCGAACAGAGGCTGAGCCCGACAACTTCCAACGCCCCATACGGTCACCACAGACCTCCATTTTCGAAGCCACCACGACAGGGAGAACCACCTCGACCTCCTCTACCCATCGGTACTGGCCGTTTAGCCTATAGTCAAAGTCGACCATGTTACTGTTCACGTGAACAGTAACATGAACAGTACATAGCAGAAGAATTCATGCAAAAACGAAAGGAAAAACGCACCGTTTTGTGCATGTTTTTTGAATAATTAGACTGGGCTGTGCTGCGCTGGGCTGGGCCTTTGGCCCACCTTGGCTGGGCCTGCCCTTTAGTTTGGGACAGGCCCAGTCCAATTTTTTTTTTAAATAGAAATTATATTAAAAAAATAAAAATAAAATGTGTAAATAAAGATCAACTATGAATTTTTTTTTAATAGAAATTATATTAAAAAAAAAATTGGGACTTTTTTATTATTTTATGAATGTTTTGTTTTAGCCGTGACTCTTAATTTTCAAGTCCAAATCAACTTTCGTCAATTCCAGCTTGCTTAGGATTTATTAGCCTTTTCAATTTCTGTTTTTATCTCAAATTTGCCATTGCTGGTAATTCTATTAATTAGCGTCGTTTTCTTATCCAACATGTTTAGGGCTAGGGTTTCTGCTTCAAATTGTAAGCCTCTGGCCGAATCATCTTTGAATTATTGAACAAAGTTTGAACTTTTTTTAGTGTTCCTCTCATCCTATATTTATTTATGAAATATTCCTCTCATCTTGTTGCGTTTCGATTGAATATGGATAAGAAACTTGCATTTGGATTTTGCTATTATATATCTCTACAACATGTAGATAGAAATATTGAAACAACACTGTTTATGGATCGCAAATGTAGTTCCTGATGATATTTTAACAGATGTTGTTCATCGATCAAATAGCAAGGGATCAAAGAGGCCTTGACGTATGAATTTAATTCGTGATGGAATTGCAAGTAATTTGATGGGAGAATAAAAATGAGTGTCTAATTTACTTTAATTATTAATTACATTTTATTATTATGATAATTAAATCTATAATATTTTTTAAAAATATTAATGTGTGTCTTTTAAGGTAATTTCACAAGTTAACAGCAATATGTAAAGCATGGTAACCAAACACTCAAAACTGCTTTTTATTCAACCTAAAACTCAACCACAACAGCAACAGCTGTGCCAAACAGACCCAACGTCTTATGTTTTTCACCCAATAAAAGGGGCCCAGTTATAGCCCAAAAAGGGGCCCAATCCAAGCCAGAAATCTCCTGCAGCAATTTGCAAACTGAGATCAGGAGGGGCGTTATTTTCAAAATCGAACTAGTAGCAATCACGCCGCTGATCTCTGTTCTCTCTCCCTCTCCCTCTAACACTAACCAAAAGGTACGCTTCTTTAGCTCTCATTCATTCAATAAAATCCCTTTTATGTTTCATTCAATTTCTTTCTCCGATTCTGATTTACAATAAATCAATCAACCAGTATTTCTGAAATTCTAAGGTTTGCATTACTCTCCGTATCTGAGAGATCATTTGCCGCCTTTAACACAAGGAACACCGCAAATTGTCATATTTAGTCCCAACACATGTAAGTATTTTGCTCCACTTATCGTGCCTTGAAGTTACTGCGAAGTGCGTTATAATTTCGATATGTTTTTACCTCCCCTGTTGTGTTTTTGCATATTTCTGAAATTGAACCACTAATGATTTCGATTAATCACCGTGGAGTTAGCCGTTCAATGCCGGTGTTTTGATTTCAGTTCTAAGGTTGTTTATATGGATAAATGCTGCAGGGAAACAAAATTTTGACATCATTTGTACTGTGACTGATGTAGTCTGACTGCCTTAAACTGGGATTTTTTTGGACCTGTAAAAATTAAAAATTGCTCTTTTTTTAATTATTAACAAACCATTAAAGGCTGCTAAATGCATTTAAGTATTTTCACACTGGTTCAAGAGTATAGTTTTGAAGATATAATTTCATTTGTTTTTTTTACCCAGAATTTCATTGGTAATTGACTTTGCTTGGCCCAAAATTATCTTCTCATACACAATGACAATGATGCTAAATTCACAGAAATGCTTTTACCTGTGTTACTAGAGTTAATAATTGCCAGTTTGAGACTGGTAGCTATTGTTTTTAAAATGTTTTTTTGTTTGGAAATAAATTAAAATAGTATATATTTTTATTTTTTAAAATTTAATTTTGACATGAGCATAATAAAATGATTTGAAATAACAAAACAATAATTTAAAGTAAAGAAAAATTTAAAAATGTTTTTGCAACACAAAAAACAGAGGGGGCTGTATCTACTCTCGCAGTTCTTTGTGTTGTATTCCAAAGTTCTTAACCCATCGCATGTGCTTGTTGTCATTTATTTATATTTAGGGCGGACGAAGAACTCGTTGATCAAAAGAAGTATCTTGAGGACTCTTGCAAGCCGAAGTGTGTGAAGCCTCTGCTTGAATATGAGGTGAAGCACTCTCACCACAGTTTAACTCGTTATTTCCTTTTGCCTGCTCTCTCTCTCTCTCTCTCTGTGGGAGTGTTTTTTTTTCTTAATTCCTTTGTCTTTGTATCTAATGTATACGATGCCTGGCCCTATGTCTTCTGGCTACCGGCGTAATATTCAAAACTCTCCAAAGCTTCTAGATGTTACACTTCGTGAAACTTAAACTTCCCTAATGCAACAGTTTTATGCATTACAGAATTACTGAAAACCATGTCTGGAACTGATAGAAATGACACTACTGATTGTTTTACATGTCAGTTCACTAATTTTAGGTCATGATTTGTAGCTACTTACATGCATACATATAAGAACTTTGGGCCATGAAATTAACTCTCTGAACTATATGTTCAAGCTTTTGCTGCTTGACAAGAGAGATAGATTTTTGTCTTTGTTTTTTTGTTGGTGGTAATGGTCATGTAGACATGCAGTACAGCGAACCCTGTGGATGCTAGCTTGTTTCGGGCAGTATATATCAAAATTCACCGGTCACTACTGCATTGTTATGCTTTTGGTTGGATGTTTTTCAGCCTGAGTATGTGTTTTGCCATTTCAAGTATGATTATGTTCCACTTATTACAGGCATGTGTTAAGAGGGTTGAAGGAGATGACAGCGGCCACAAACATTGTACAGGGCAGTACTTTGACTACTGGTTCTGTGTTGATAAATGCGTAAGTTTTTCCTTTCATTTCTTAATGCTTTCCTGGATTATTATCGGTCTGGTTCATATACAGAATTTGACATTTTGGAATATGCAGGTTGCACCAAAGCTACTCTCTAAACTGAAGTGATAGGGAATGCTGCTGGACAGCACTTTCATTTCCTATCCATATTTTTTGCTCCGCTATCCAAGTTGACATGTCAAATGTTATTTGGGCTGATTCGGGCCAACCATTTCTCATTTTGATGAGGAAAACCTTTTGAATTAGAATAACAGAGGATGTTTTTAGGTGGAGTTGGAAGACTGCATAGAAATGCTAATAAAATGAGTGATTCTGCCCTGCTGTATCTTCGGGCAATCATGTATGGAACAATGATGATTTATTCTTGTCAACTAGGATGGGTTTCAAAGCAGCAGTTCTTGTTTGTTTGATGTCTGCCCCCATTTTTTTTTTCACTTGAAAGTACCATTCGACAAATTCTAAAAGCCATTCATAATTTTTTTTTTCGGGACAAATAAATATTTCACATGAAGACCTTGCCCTCAAGATCTGGAAAGTCTTTCGATAACTTCCCATGCTCTACTAATGAAGCTTCATCAATTCCTAACCCCTTTCAATTGATCAACAACTCCCTCACATCTGTGCTGCCCTTCCTGTGTATTCAGCGCTGTAAAATGGCCTCAGGTTTTGCTTTGAAGACTCCATTTTTGCGTGGAGAGAGGGCAGGGATCTGCACATTCTTATGCCTTGACTTCTTCAAACAAGACACATGAAACACGGGATTCACAAAAGACTTGGGAGGAAGATCCAAGCAATAAATCATACTGCCATTCCGCTATAAAATCTTGAAGGGTCCAAAACTTCTGGCTGAAAGTTCCAAATATGTGCATTGAACAACTTTTTTATATGAAATTACATTAATCTCATTATCTAAGTTGCAAATTTCTCAGATTAACGCAAGATAACTCGAGGTTTTCCGCCCAATCTTTTCTTTAAAAAGATGTATTTTGACAATGGGTTTGTTAGGAATTAGCCCTTTCATTTCTTTTTCTATGAAAAAAACTTTGTTTTCATGGTTTACGTCACAAGTTTGATATTTTTTCTAGGTTTATTTTAGGTTTTTTTTTTGGATTCATTATAAAAATGATTCTTTTTTTTTTTATATATATATATATATAATTGATAGATTTGATTGATCGAAATTAAGCTTTCTAATTTCTTCAATTTGCATTCCAAAGGTGTTATTACGGTTTCATGACTTGAGTTCGTAATTGGTTTGGATGGATCCGGAACATTATCGTCTTAATTTTTTTAAAAAAATATATCAATCTAAAAAAACATGTAGCTTTTTATGTGAAATTATGTCAATCTCATTATGTAAGTTACTTATTTGTCAGCTTAACCCAAGATAATTCAAATTTGTTTTCATTTTTTTTTTTAATGTATTTTGACAATGGGTTTATTAGGAATTAACCTTTGCATTTCTTTTTTTACAAAACCCCTCCTGTTTTCATGACTTAGATCACGGGTTTGATTTTTTTTCTAGGTTTACTTTGTTTTTTTGGATTGTATTTTTTTAAAATGAGTATTTTTTTTTTATTTTTGTAAATGATATTTGATTGATCAAAATTGAGCTTTCTAATTTCTTCAATTTGCTTCAATTTGCGTTCCAAGGTGTTATTACAGTCTCATGACATGAGTCCTTAGTTGGTTTAGGTGGATCCAGAACATCATCTTCTTAATAAAAAAAAAAATATATCTTTCTAAAAAAATACAAGGAGCTTTTTATTTGAAGTTATGCCAATCTTATTATCCAAGTTGTGGATTTGTCAGGTCAACCCAAGATGACTCGGGTTTTTGTTTCATTCTTTTTTTAAAATGTATTTTGACAATAGGTTTGTTAGGAATTAGCCATTGCATTTTTTTTCCATGTTTCATGACTTAGGTCACGAATTTGATTTTTTCTTCTTCTAAGTTTACTTTGGGTTCTTTTTAAAAATTATTATTTTTTATTTCTATAATTAATATTTGATTGATCAAAATTGAGCTTTCTAATTTCTATGTTTTAATTTTTTTTATACTTAATATTTTATTGATCAAATTGAGCTTTCTATGCTTTTTCAAATTGCGGGACAATGAATTATGACCTCCACTTTTTTTTTAAAAAAAAAACCCTTAAAATAAGTCAGATATATTTATCAATTATACTCTATAAAATAAATATTGTCTTGACTTACTACAAGTATGAAATAAAATTATATAAGGTCACACTAACATCATAAAAAAATAATAATAAAATATTTCTTAAATATTTCAAAATACCTCATTTATATACATATATTTTATCTAATATCTTCAATCACCTTAAACCGGCTATAATCCATGTTAACATGTAGGAACAAAAATGCATGGGATTATTTTCTAATTAAGAACAAGAGTATTTAATTTGAAAGGTCAAATCACAAATTTAGGGACCAAATGATAATTAAGAGAGAAAGGCGTTGGAGGATATACCATCACCATCCATCGTGGGGAAGCACAGATGCACTAATTAACTGGCGATTGGATTCTTATAGGAATGAACCCTGCTGCTCCATGGTACATGATAGCCGGTTTGTGAGCCGTAGCCATTCCTGAAAACAAAGTTGATATGCACATTTTTTATATAATACTTTTCAAAACTATATATGCCTCAATTAATCAGCAATAAATATATCTAGGCATGCTATGAAATAGGCACACTTTTGCGGCAATATATTAAATTGACCATGGGAATATAAATGATTAGCCAGCATCTTGAAATATATATATTGTTTCTATGTCAAACACAACATTAATCAAATCCTAATTAGATTTTATATTTTTAAACGACTATTTTGCAATTGATTTTGGGTTTTCCCATATAACTTTTACTCTATATTTTATATTTGACATTATGAAGTTATACGGAAGTCACTTTTCCAATATTAAATAAATTTGTTATTAAACAAATAGATATTTTTTAAAAGATCAAAAAGTTTTACTGTGTCTGCATTAGGTTCTTCATCCACAATTGGACATTCAGTTGTACCACCATGATTTACTCTCATCACATTCATACTCATATTTCTATAATGATTATTGCTAGCATCTAAAACTCCATGCAAGTTGCTGAAATTAGAAGTTGACCAAACCATCATTTTTATCATGGTCCCGTGATGAATAAATTTTTCTCTGCATGCGTACCAATATAGAAGTTCTTTCATGAACCTCCTTTTTTGTAAAACTTGTGTGGTGACAACATCTAGATTAATATTTCTAAGATTAGACGTTATGTAGTCAATAAAACTCTAAACCTCATTGCAATAATTAATCATACGCAATTCTTATAGTGATTCTCGATATATTCATGAATGATCCTCCATTACTTAGCTCAAACCTGTAAAACATACAATTGGAAGTTAGAGATGGTGTTTGTAACAATGGCAATGAATAGAAGCAAAAGAATAAACCGAATGCACAGGCTGTGTTTAGTTCTCGGCTTGATAAGCTCTCTACCGTGACAAGATTGAAGGAGAGGGAGATGGCTGGTTTGCTAGATCTGGGAATGCAAATTGAAGGATGAAGATTTAAAGGTCGGGTATGGCGTGTGAGAGCTTAGGAGGGGGCTGATGGTTTACCATGCATTTTAAGAATAAAGATGAAGATTGAAGAATAAATGAGACTTTAAAATGTTGGGTGTGGCATGTACGTAGGAGCTCGACAGTAAGAAGAGGAGCCTAAATGTTAGAGACTGGACCTAGGTTTGGTACAAGTATTCCGGTTTCAGCCTTATAAAATTAAAACCAAACTAAACTCTCTCTTTTTTTTAATTTTCTAATTCGTTTAATTAGGTTTTTTTACTGTTGGGTTTTTTTTTTTGTTTTAGTTTAATAGGTTGTATTGTTTTTTGATCGCCACTAAGATTAATTAATACATATCACAAACATGGGCATCGATTTGTGTGATTAGGGTTAAATTGATATTCCCTTCACAAATGTGAGTGCTAAAAGAGTACTCGTTCTTTGCTAGTAGCTTTTGATAATTAAATCCATTGATAGCTTCCACTCTCCTCCTTGGCTTCTAATTAATCCACTCACAAAAACCCACCTTTACTTCCCATGTTTCACAACGAGGAGATAAAAAAGAGAAAGGAAGAACAGGAAGGCCAAGGAGCTATAACTCAATTGGTATTAATATCTTTATTTTCTTAATAGGTTTCGAGTTCGCACCTTTATATTTTATTTTTAAAAAAATAGCAAACAAAATAGTCATACAACTTAATTACATCTTGAAAATTACTTGCACAAAGAGAAGTAAAATCTGACAAGGGAGCGTGCGTGTGTTGCGATGCGAATTCACAGTCCACTTGATCCAATCAGCTTGGTTAGACCAAAGGTGACAGCCATAGCCAGCCATCCTCCCACCAAAACCCTAAGTGATGACCTAACAACTGGTGCTTTGCCCAGCACAGCCCCTAACCACCCAAAGATTATCAAAGCCAGGGTCACTGCCGCAACCACAACTCCTAGCCTCACCTTGTACTCCCGAATGAAGGAAGCAGCTAGCAATGGCACCAGAGCACCAACTGAAAAGGCAAGAGCCGAAGCTGCAGCTGCCTGCGATGGGTTTGTCACACTCTCCTTCTCTCCCTCTTCTTTTTCTTCACTATCTTTTCTTTGTTTCTCTCTTTTCATTTGAGCCACCTCAATATCGAGTTGTGAGTGGACAGACACAAACTCACCTATTGCCATGCTACAAGCCCCAGCCACCAAACCTGCAAACCCAGTCAGTATCATGACCTTAATGTCTTGTTTCACGGCCCCCACCCCCATCATCAACGATGCGGTGGAGACCAAACCATCATTGGCTCCGAGGACTGCAGCTCGAAGCCATTGTGCTCGTCTGGAGTAGTCAAAGTCTTCGGTTTCAGTCCCTACAGCTGCTTGTTGCTCAACATCACTAGCTGGGACAGCAGATTTGGCATCACTGAGGGATGTCTGGCTGCTAGCCATGGAAGAAAAGTAGAATGAAAATGGTGAAGGTTTTATTAGAATAATCAGATGGGAAAGAGGAGAAGGTTGGAGAAGTGTGGAGGACACACGCCTTGAAGAGTGGTATATATAGAGAAAAATCTTTGCTATGGTGGAAGGCAAGGCAAAAGTGGGGAATGTCCACTAACAAAAGAAAATGCTTTTTATCAATTAAATATACTCTCACAACTACTATGGGCTGTGTTTGTGTGTGAGAGAGAGGAAACGTATATATGGTAATGCTTTACCATACTTAATATGTATTTTAGTAATTAATTTTTTTTACCTTAAAAGATAAACTACCAGTAAGATACTTGCTGATAATTTTCATAAAATAAAATTGGTTGGTGCTCATTAATTATATAGTAGCAACATATAGTAATTACTATATTAATTGGGTTTTGCCCGTATAAAGTAATTTGATGTATTGCCCTCAATGACCTTCAAAGTATCCTTATCACCATAGCCGGAACTCATCGATATCAAGCAAGGAAAAATACATGTGCCCTAAGAACCACCAGGTACGAAAACTATGTGCTTTGAGTCTTAGGTGCCCGTAATTCGAGAAAAGATTTAAAGATGAGAAGAAGATATTGATTGAGGATTAATCATCAACAATACTAATAAAAAAATATGGCAAGTAAGAAAGTATATAACAAATTTAAGAGGTCTCAAGAAGAATATTACAAACTTAGAAGTAAGATTTATGTATTAGATAATCATTGTCCGATATGCTAAGTTGACCGGTTGTTGATACATATCAAAAAAATAATATTTAATAAATTTATATTTTTAAATGTTATTTTAAAAAAAAATGCAACTATCAACATTTTAAAAAGATAGACTCTCTCTCTCTCTCTTTATATATATATATATATATATATATATATATATATATATATATATATATATATATATCACAAATATTAAAAATGAAAAGATTGTAAACCTTATACTTTGTGGATTCATAAGGATATTTATAGTCATTAATTCTTATCTTTTGTGAAAAACAAGGATTGATAAGTCATTTTAACTCCATAAATTAAAGTGGTATTTCATTCAAAAATAAAATATATTAAATTAATATAAATAGAGGAATCCAAGTTAAATCCCAAAACCCTTTTTATAAAGCATTATATATATAACCAACCGACCACCCCTTAGCTTTTTAGCTCGCCGCAGCACTTTTACAAAGCGATATTTATCTTGATTAAGGCGACTGGCTCATCTTGAACACTGTTTTGTCTCATGCCCATGGTCTTTTTTATATATATTGCACTGGAATACCGAAATGGCCCCTGTATCGATCCCAAGAAAAGATCAAGATCAGTAGTGTGTAAATAATTCTCCGAGTATATCTGTGAAGAGGAGATGAGTGGAGATCAAGTGGAAGGAGGAAGAAGAAGAAGAAAATGGGTGGATTGTGTTGAGCATTTGTTTAAAATATTAAAAGAGTTCATTGAAATTGCTTAGCTCCTGAAATAAAAGGTCAATTTAATTATCCACCTTAAATTGAAACTGTGCTAACAGAGATAGATCGGGTGCGGCAATAGCAATTAATTCCCTGTTTTTAGGCCAGGTAGGATGAGCTCCAATGAAATAATAAATCATAGTCTTAGCCAAGATGGATATTTTTCTTCCCGGCACGTAACAAAACCAATGGATTGCCGATTCGGAGAGCACTGATGATCTGTCTATAGTTGAAAGATACCGGTGATGGGATAACATTTGTAAAAAAGAAAGCAGTGTGCATTCCACACGTACGCCACCTTCTCTCATTATTTTATTCCCCAATAATAAAATCACTTGCTGGGAGTCCCTTCACAGCGTTCCACTCAAATGGATCCCTGAGCTTTCCAGCTTCTTTCATGGAGCCCCTCTCCCTTTAATTTGTCCGTGACTATTCTATTGGATTTTGCCTATCTTCATGAGGTGGCACTTTTATATTTTAAATCGTTTTTATATTAAAAATAATTATCAATCACAACCTTGCCAATAAAAAAGCTCAGTGCCCGGGTACTCTTACAGCGCATCAGTCCTCCATGAATACTGTGTAATCAGCGTGTTTCTGGGAAATAAAAGCATAAGAATCTGTCTTTTTTTATCAAATGAATACTAGAAAATGGGGTGAGCCAGGACCCAGATCCATTTTTAAAAGAATTCTGCGCAAGTGGGGGTAGCACTAGCTGTAGCTGGACATTTTTTAAGAGCCATACGTGGTAGATCCTCAGTTTAGCCCGTTAAACAAGGATTAACTGACGTTAATTTTTTTAATTTTGGACTCTATGTTTAATTTGTATCTCGCTCTACTTCAGTAATTAACGAAAGGAAAAGGAAAGATGGATAACATAAGTGGGGCAAGAAGCCCTCCGTGTGGCCATTTATGGGTACATGAGTGAGGCATGACGTGTAACATTAAGGTGCAGCTGAAGAGATGATGGGGGGATGAGAGTGGGGTCCGACATCATGTTCAATTTCGAACGGCAGCAAGTACTTGTCTTCCATAACATCAAAAGAGTGCCATGTGGGCATCCATTACCTCTGGAAAGCCCAGATCAGACACACTGAAACGACAGTTATGCATCTGAATGTATATCTCAACAAAAAGCCATGATATTCCAATAATTGAGAGGTGTAAAGTACCCATGTCTCTTCTCATCTCACTCATATCACATTTATCTAGCTTTTTTTTTTAATAAAAAATTAATTTCAATTCTGCACACAGAATTAGGGATTCTTTAGATTAGAAAACTATTAAATTAATATTTTTTTTATTTATTTTTAAAAAAATATTTTTAATATTAGCATATCAAAATAAACTAAAAACATAATTTAAAATAAAAATATTTTTTTTTCAAAAATAATTTTAAAAGGAATGCTAACATATACTTAGTCCTCAATTACTTGCAGGCTCCGATGACAGTTGGATGAACCTAGCCCAGGTTTTGAGAAGTACAATAGGCCTTGAAAAAACAAAGGCATTATGTGGGTGTTTGGCGCCGCGGTTCCACCTACGTTTGTGTGGAACCGCGGCTCCAAACACACTTGTTACCAAACACTGATATTGCGTTTTGTTGTGGGTCCCACGAAGAAATTTTAAAACACACCGCGACTGCAAAAACAACTGAGAGTTGCTTTTGCAGCAGTGACATGAATGACAATGCATCAGAAATCACGTGAATTACTCTGCAGTTCGTTCTCCCTCATTTCTCATCTGCCTCTCGTCTCCCTCATTCATTTCTCATCTGCCTCTCATCTCTGCCTCTCGTCTCCATCATCTCCCTTGTCTCCCACAGAAACAGAACAAAGGTAAGTCTTCTCTCTTATCTCCCAGACACACAGAAGCATCGTCTTCTCCCTCACTGTCCCAGTCTCCCTCAGTCTACAAACCACCCACACCCACCGTCCGTCCCACTCTCCCTCACAGAACTGTCCCTTAGACAAACCACCTACACCCACGGTCCCTTTCCCCTCATCCACACTAACCTGCAACTCTCCCTCAGATCAACGCCTACACGGAGTCCAGCCTTTTGTCTTAGAACAACGTTGATGGCGAAGGGGAGGCATTGATTATTGCACATCAAAGGTATGGGTATTTTATCTTCCCGGAAAATAATTAGAAACCACAACCCATTATCATTATATTGAGTAGCATTTAATTTTAAATTAGTCTTTTTTTTAAAAAAAAAAAAAAAGAGGAAAAGAAGAATGGTAAATGCTTTTGAATTTGGTGAATTATGAGTTGTGAAAATGTTTTGGTTTTTCCATTTGTTTATGTGTTATTAGAGGTGCCGAGGTGCCAAGGTGCCTTGTGATGTTTAATGGTTGAAAATGAATTTGTAATTGAGCCTACAAACTTGGATTTAACATTTCTTCTGCAAACATGTTCTCTCAGGCTCTGAGATTTGTTTAATTGCATGTATAAATGTCGATGTGTTGATGAGTTGCATGTATAAATCTGCAAAATGAATGTGTTCTCAAATACAAATAGGGATTGAGTAAAGCTCTATATTGCAAGATAAATATGGTTTCGTGTTAAATTTCGGTTTATTCAAAGAAATCACCTTTTTTGACATGCCTCTCTAATACTTGCAATTCCAATTAGGGTTTTCTTTACTGATGATTGATTAAATGTAAGATATTGAAAGAGGAGGAAATTACTATGCCATGGAAGATGCAAATGTAAGGTTAGGAAGGGGAGATAAGTTTCATAGATGAGGTCAGATGAGATGAGAGGGAGGTGGGTGCAATTGCTAGATAGGTTTACAGACCAGATTTCAACCTAAAAAGAATAAAATATTGAAATTACAGACTTAATTGCATAAAATCAATTTCTAAAAAGCAATTAAGGACTTAATTGCAAAAAATTAAGACCAATAATATGTGCGACTGTAGGATCTAAAGTCAAATGTTTGAGGGACTTAATTAGAAAAGAAAAGGTCTTATTGACCAATGAAGGACTAACATTTATAAATTAGAAACCAAGGACTATAGTGGAAAAAATGAAAAAATCTGAGGTGGAAGCGAGGATGAAATCATAAGTAATTAAAAGATAAAAAATGATTAGTAATAGAATGAATATCCTTAATACTTGACTTGTGTGCTGCTATTGTAAACATATATGTTAAATACACAATTCACAGTCCTAGGTCCTATCTTGGTTTTTGTTTAGGATCATGTAGTATTTTTTTTTTGTACGATACCTTCACACTTTGATGTTTTTGTAAAAAAGTCCTAGGTCCTATCTGTTTATAAGTCATATGGTTCTTTAAACTGTTTTTTATTGAGTGCTTTGTTATGTTTATGATTATTAGTTAGAATTGTCTCCTTCTACAAGATTTAAGGTGCTCTTGAACTTTTTAACAGGGTATTCATCATTTATATTCTGAAATTCTATATTATTATGGTGAATAAAGAGTTGTATTTAGATAGATAATACCATTTTAGGAACAAAATCCATCAAATGATATTTCATATTTTCCAACTATATCACTTCTTACTATCTTTATTTTCTTATAAAGTTGATTTTCAACCTTATTCTTGTAATGTTTAAGCATTACAAGAGCTTCATCTTTGCTTCCACACAAATAGATATAATACTATCTTATGCAAATAATTTTTGAAAAAAATATAATGTTGTTTTTCATCTTTAGTTTGTATAAATTTCAAGTCATTAATATATATTAATTAATATAATATGCGGTATATATTGAATCTTTAATTTTGTTAAGTAATTTTGGTTGTGAAATTTTGTTAATTCAGGTATTTTTAGATTAGTTAATTTAATTACCGAGTGTACTTAGCAAGTATAGTTCTTAAATTTATTTTTGTTATACAAATTGGTAATTGTTGGGAAGTAATTTAAATTATAGAATGGAAGGTGGTGACAATATGGATAAGCTTGCCTGGACAAAGGAAATGTTGAGATGATGTGTGTGCATGCCTAGGAAATCTTTCTTATCTACATTATTTTTTTATCTTCAAAAGAAACTATTAGATAGGTCTGATCTTATTCATTGATAAAGGATGTGCATGCAATAGGCAAAAAAGAGTCTTTAATGTATAAATGTGAGTTGAAGTTTTGTATTTTTGTTGTGAAATTTTGTTAATTAAGGTTAGTTTAGGTTAGTTTATTTAATTAGCGAGTGTAATTAGCAAGTATAATTCCTGAATTTATTTTTCTTATACAATTTTTTTAATGTTGGGAGCTAATTTAAATTATAATATGGAGGGTGGTGACAATATGGATAAAGTTGCTTGGACAAAAGAAATGTTGCATGTTTTTTGCGACATATGTATTATGGCAATTGAGTTGGGAATGCGACCTACAACGCATTTTGATAAGGCGGGATGGAAATTTTTGATCACGTCATTTAAGGAACGAACTAGTCAATTATTGACCAAATCGCAGTTAAAAAACAAGTGGGATGGCTGCAAAAAAGACTGGAAAATATGGGCGAGGCTCATATCTGAAACTAGGGTGGGTTGGAGTAATGAATTGGGGATGATCTCAACAACAAATGAGTGGTGGAAGGCAAAAATCCAGGTTAAGTTTCATTATGTAATATATTTAAATTTATTTTGTATGTTTCTGAATATCTTTTAACAAAATATTTGTATGAATTTTGTGTTTATGTAGGAAGTTAAAGGAGCTAGAAAATTTAGGCATGCTGGAATTGAGCCTGCATTGAAGTTCAAATACGACAGAATGTATTCTAGCATCATGGCTACTGGAGAGTTTGCGTTGGCACCATCATCAGGAGTGCAATACGGTGGTAATTGTTCTAAGCCTGACGAAAATGACGCGGTTGACCTGGAGGAAGGAAGTGGTGATTCAGAAGAGGATAAAAATCCTGTGTTTGACTCAGACATTGCTCGGTTAGTTGGAGGGGTGAACATCTCAAGTAGCAGCAACACACGTAGCAGTGGAAAAAGAAAAGAGATGGAAGGTAATGAGGTTCGCATGAAGAAGAAGAAGAAGACAGCTAGCATTGGTGTTCAGCTCATGTTAAGGTGGGACCAACTAGTTGACAGTATGTCGACTAGGAGCGATTCAACCTCTTTGAATATGGATAAACCAGGGTGTAGCATTCATGAGGTGATGATTGAGATCCATTCTATTCCTGGAATCCACGATGACCATGATTTCCATGACTTCGTAGTAGAAATTATGCTCTAACGTAGGAGGAGAGAAATGTGGGCTGTTATGGGAACTCTTGAACAAAAATACGATTGGTTGAAGAGGATGTATGCACGTACCAAAATTTTTTTACCTAAGGTATGATTATTTTTGACACTGTAAATAATTTTCTTTCCCGCAATGTTAATTGAATGCATTGTGTGATATTATTGTAATAATTGTTTGATAAGTGATGTATACTTTTTCATTGGTAGATTTATTGCGCGGACAGTTTTGGTAAATTTAGTCTGCAATCCATGCATCGTTGAAGATGAGTTTCGTTGTTGTATTATTACTCAGAATGTTATAATCATTGGTTTCGATGAGTTTCTTTAGTTTAAACTATATTTGTATTTCATTTGTTATTTGAAAGTTTGTATTTAAAATTTAATTCCCTCGTTACTAGTACGAGATACATAAATTAGCTGTATTGTTGTATCAATGCATGAGTGGGATAATTTTTTAATCGATAATTTTTTTCAAATGATGTTAAAAAATTTAATTGTGTTCTGAATATTTTAATTGTTTTATACTCTTGTTTACTCACACGTTTTGCTTTAATATTGGGTAAATGACAAGAAAATAATGCATTTCAATGGATTCTACAATTATGATAAAATGCGACTATTTACTCACATGTTTTGCTTTAATGAAATTGTACAAATATGCAGAAAATTTGAATTAATATTTTCAGGGGTCACAGACGCGTTCACGTATGGATTTAGTTCGTGATGAAATTACAAGTAGTTTCATGAGAGAATAAAAACAAATATTTAATTTACGTCAATTATTTCAAATATTTTGTTATTATAATTATTAATAAATATATAAAATTATTCCAACAAAATATTTATATCAATGTGTGTGTGTGTGTGTACATGTGTATTTTAATTAATTTCACAAGTTGACAGCAATTTCAAAAACATGGTAACCAAACACACCAAACTGCTTTTCATTAAACACAACCTCAACCACAGTTTTAACCAAACACAAATTTCAGTTACGAACCGCAGGTAAAAACGCTTTTCATAAACCTGTTTTTTTTCCAACCTCAACCACAATAGCAATAGCCCTCCCAAATAGACTCTATATATTTCAAAAGGTCAAGGTTCATATTAATTGTATTCTCTATGTTGAGACTTATGTGATAGGAAGATATATGTTGCACCCCATAAATAAATCATATATTATATTCATGATTTTTCTTTATTTATACTATTTTTATTTTATCATATATTATTCATGAAATGTTAATCTGAAATTATAATTCCATTATGATATTATTAAACGACTCCCTTTTTAAAATATAAAAAATAATTTGGTACATTAATTCAACCACATTTCTCAGGTAATTTATATTATTCTTTATTTTTTTTCTCACTTTTATGACTTTGATCCATGGAAGGTCGTGGGGTTTAAGAAAAAAAGAGCTCTTAAACATGAGATAAAAAAGAAAAGAAAAGAAAAGGAGTCATAGCCAGGAACGAAGCCCTGGGAAAAACAAGGCCAGAACTATCACCAGGCAGCAGAGGTTGCAGACCAAGAGGAGGAACATGCCAAGCATGAAAATCTTCAGCTGCCATGAGATTTCGCGCTGTGATTCCATTCACACAAAACATCATGCAGTTAATATATACGAACCCAGTTCGTGCAAGTATCAGCATGAATCCGACACTGTTAGATCCATCTAGCAAAGAGGTAAGCTGCACAAATCATCTAAAATATCTTGCAATGAGATTTGATGAAAAATGGATTGTGTAAAAAGATCTTTATTCCGTCTGTGGACATATTGTGAACCCTAACAAGTTCTGATAACAAGAAAATTTATACGAGGAAGAATGGTAACTGAGAAACCTATCCCAATTAAAACATACTAATTCTTGCTTCACTGTAGAAGATATTGAAGAGTAAGTACCAGGGCTAGATTCTAAGCACTTGAATGATTCATTGTCTAAAATGGTTTGTGGAATATATAAGACCCCTTCATCTACCCGGATCATAGCATAGACAAGTTCTGCTCATTTTAAAGGAGACTGTGGAGGTTAAGGACTTCTAAAATCGCAGCAAAGAAATGAACTCTGCAATCTTCATTTTTTTTTTTTTTTTGTTAATTTCTCTTGCAATAAATATAAACCCTGACTTTTGAAAGGAGACTTGGGAGAAGGGATGAAAGGAATGGGAAGAAGGTGACGAATTATTTGACGTGATTTAGGTTTTGTTTCTTTTACGTTTTCTTCGTGTATTTTTAACCATTCATTTCGAAAATACGTAAAAATAAAATCTCGCGGTTCGAAGAGATAATAAAATAAAAATAATTGTGTCAATAATGATGAAGAAAATGCCCCACTTCATAAGAGGTTATTCTCCTAGAAAAAAAAAAGTGTATTTCTCTTGTAAAAATCTTTTTTTTTTTGTTGTTTATGATTTTTTTATTTTAATGAGAAAATAATTTATTTATTAACAGTAAGGTTATTGAATAAAAAATTATAAAAAAAATAAAATAGATAGCTTTATATATAAAAAAAAGTTAAGTTAAAAAAATAAACTTTTTAGCGAGAAAAAAAAACGTTTTTTTTTCATTAATTTTATAAGGAACATGTTTTTTCAATTTAAAACATGATTGTTCAAATAAAAACTTATCATATGATCTACAAAACAATTATAAAGAAAAAATATCTCTTCTTCTTCTTCTTCTTCTTCTTCTTCTTCTTCTTCTTATTATTATTATTATTATTATTATTATTATTATTATTAGTATTAGTATTATTATTATTATTATTATTTTCATACTATTATAAAATAATAAAAAATAATTAATAGGATAAAATAAGATAATATTGAGAGTAATAAGATATATATTCTACTATCGTTGAATATTTATGTCAATTGCTTTACAATTAGTTCACATTAGTTTCATATATAATTATAAACGGTTAAATATTACAGTTAGAAAATACTAAAATAAAAGGCTCAAATATCATTTAAAGAGAACGGAATAGTTGTTTTTTTTTTAAATATTGTAATTAAGTATCAAAATATGATTTATTTTAAGATATAAGAAATAAAAAATTAAAAACCTATAGAATCAAGTCTAGGCCTAAAGGAAGCGAGTGAATTTGAGCTTGCAATGCAGGCATGCACGGGCCTAGAGCCAGGCCCATACACCTATCTAGGCTGACTTCAGTTATATAAAACAATGAAGCATCATCCTCTTAAAATCATTTTTAGTCATCATAAATGGCTTCGATGGCTACAAAATCGTAATTTAAGTTTTGTGAACTTAAGAACTTATATTTTATTTATTTTCATCTAAAAACATGGAAGAAATATGAACCCTGAAACTTTTTTATTTTTAACCTGGTCTAAAAACTTAACATCAAATCAAATAAAAATATAATAATTCAAACTCTAGAATTAAAACGAAATTAGGACTAAACTAAATGATCTTAAAGAACAAGGACTGATTAAATAAGAAATTCAAACTTGAGGGATCAAATAAAACTTTTGTGCAACTTTTATATAAACAAGCTATGCCTATTCTCTTATGTTAATTTTGGTTCTGCATCTCTCAATTTTTTTAACAATGATTAAAACTTTATTTTGTAGAATTGATAATTAATTTATATAAGAATACTTTATGACATTTTAGGTAAGTGAAGGAAACCAAACTGAAACAGATGGCAACACTTAGAGCCATGTTAAAAAATTGCAAATGACTAAGAGGGTATTTGGGAATGTGGTTGTGGTTGCTTTTCAAAGTGCTTTTTATTTAGAAATATATCAAAATGATATTTTTATATTTTTTAAAAATCATTTTTGACATTAGCACGTCAAAATGATCTAAAAACCGAAAAAAAATTCATTTAAAATGAAAAAAAAAACTTTTGAATTTCAGCCAAATGCCGTTTTGGCCGCAATGCCAAACAGACACTAAAATGAAAAGAAAAAAGTTAAGTGGCTGAAGTATAAATTAAAAAAAAAATCTAGGGAATTAGAAGGGAGGAGAGTTTCTTATTTTTTTTAGCAACATTAAATTTTTTTGTTAATAATAAATCAAGTAAACTATATTTGCCATAAAAAACAAACGAGTCACCTAAATAACACTCAAGTTATCATTGATGACCTTTCTTGATATCATTGAACCTAATTTATTGAGATTTTTTTTTTATAACTGGAGTGTTTGGACCAACTTGAGCATACCTCAACTAATCCCCGGGTTCATTGAACTTCTTGCAAACTCAATGAGCAGGTAATGTACCATGGGGATGACAGACATGCATTGACATGGCTCGAACTAGGATGAGAGGAAAATAACCTTACCTACTAGATCGCCAAATCAAGTCCCTGCTTGCTTATTGAGATTTTCTTAATGATAATGGTGCAGTGATCGAAACTTCAATATGCATTTAGGGTATTTTATTTTTAATTTTTTTATTTTATCTCTCTTGTCTTCTCTTCTCATGTGTAGTTTATTTCATTTTTTTTTAATGTTGTGATTCAGAATAGCGGTAAGTTTTAATATTGTGTTTTATAATAGCGATAGATATATAGTGTTATTTTATAGGAAAAAAATTAAAAGCATGCTAATAGGTAAAAATAGCCTCCTTTTAATATGTCTATTATTGTTTAGTTCTTGTAGTTTCATAAAAGTTATTACTTATTTTTTGTAGTGATAAAAACTATTATTTAATCCCTATGTTAAGAACTTGGGCCTTTCATCAGTCCCACCGCAGAGAATAGCATGGAGGGGTAGGTGAGATATGAAAAATTGATTAGAAAACATGTATATATTTGAAAAAAAAAACATTAAATCAAGGATGGCCAAGTTGATCAATGGACTATTTGATTGTTTTTAGCACTACAGGGACTAGTTAGTAATTTTAGATGAACTATAGAGACTGGGTTATAATTATATTTTATAATAATTAATAACTTTTTTAAGTGTTTATTTATTTTCAGTCTGTAAAAAATTGTATTTCGATTCAAGACCAGAGTTTAAATCTTTAATATTTTACCTCTAATTTTCCTAAAATAATTAAACTTTCATTTTTAAGTTAAAATTACCGACAAAATTTAATTTTAGTAAAACAATTTTTTCAGGACATTATTTTATCTGCCGGCAGTCATAATTAAGGGTAGCTTCATTTATTTTGATGGAGGGTTGCAGACAACGTAATTTTAATCAGAAGAAATTGGCAACAATAATTCAAAGTAACTAGTCACTTTCACTTTCTTTTGATTGCAAGAAGAGAAACACCATCTGGTATTAACATTCATAATAGTTTGGAATTAAATGATTTGTTTCTCTTATAATTTTATATTTGAATTATATAATTATTAATATAATAATTATTAAAGATTTAAATAATTATTAATTTTAAAATTTATAAAATTAATTAAAATATATACAATCTTTCGAGATATCTTCGGTAATAAAAAAGAATTTTTAGATGAAAACTTCTGTTTCCTGTAATGGATCATGCTCGGATACCGCCATTCAAAGAACAAGCTGATCAACTCATCGTATCATGACTTTCCTTCACTTTATTACATTAGTGGAAGAATTATTCATTGACATGACGTGCAAAGAATAAAATGTCAAAAAATATGATCCTCAAGGGTCACGAGTAATCAGATTTCCCCTCTTATTTTAAACTGATTTCAGATCGTGTCGAGGTTATTTTTGAAAAAAAAAAAAAATTAAGAATATATTAAAATATTTTTTTTGATTTTTTAAAAATTATTTTTAATATTATCATATCAAAATAATTTATAAATATTAAAATAATTAATTTTTTTCAAAAATATTTTTCAAAAAACACTCGTAAACACCTAACCATTGCTATAAAATTGAAGAATGTCAACGAGATATTATGTCGGAATTTAGGAAAAAGCTGAGTTGATTTTGGAAATTACTACGGGAATTGTCGACAGCATATACCGTCATAAGAAGTAACTTGTCGGTTTTTTTATTTATTTATTTATTTCACCTGTAGTTTTTAATACCACCAAAACCATTGATGGAATGCTTTGTTGACATTAGAATTTGACTTCGGAATAATTATCACCAGTTCCGTGTAAATCTTTTTTTTAAATTAACCATAAAATATATAATTGGTACCAATTAAACTAACTATTATTTGTTCAATTACAACACGCATAAATTATAAAATCACAAATATTTTTATTAAGTGACAAATTAAATCTATTTTACCTGAATCCCAAACAAATCCTGAAATACAAACTCTACACTGAAATTTGAATTACCCTAAAATACACCATTCTCATTGTTATATGGCCACAACTTATTTGGATTTAATTTGTCCATGAATTATTAATAAAATAAAATAAAATAAATAAAAAAAAGTTCTTGACTAGTGAGGATTCATCGAGTGCTTCACAAGGTGCCCCCAAAGAGTCTTTTATTTAATTATGAGTAGATAAGCCTACTTTGTTTGCTGTCACGGAAAACCTGTTTTAGTTTCATAATCATCATCATTACATTACATAAAATATGCAAATCATGTGCTGCCATGTGTGAAGATGCCTTGCTTTAGCCATTGTTTTGATGCTGAAGCTGAATTATTACTTGGATTATTTGCCATCAAACTTGTTGAAGTTCATTACATTTGAATATCTATATGAGTATTATATATATATAATTATAATCAATTAATAATTATTGAGTTCAGCGTAAATTAGAAACTTGCATTTTTCAAAAATCAAAACAAGAAAGATGGCTTACAGGTTTCTAATAATATACAGTATAATTTTGAAAAAAATAATAACATTAATTAAGCAATATTTTAATTTAAATTAAATTTAGGTTTAAAATTTAAATAATATTTTAATTAATTAGCAAGTTTTCTAGCTATAAAGGTTAAATGTATACCTTCGTGGGCCGTAAGAGGCACCGATTTTGTAGGAGACGGCATTCGAAAGGATAAATGAATTGGGTGCGAAAAATCTGTGTAATCTTTGACCAAACAAAAAGTGTTCCGACAAAATATTTAGTGTCGCTATAATTTGTACACATTTACAAATGACCGCTCCATGGTTTCTTAAGTGATATAATTTCTTTTATGACATTTTTTTTATAACTTGTACAAATTAAACATGATTATTAGAAAAATATTTTATTTAATAAAAGACTAAAGTTTATATTAATTAAACCCAAACACTAGTATGAATATAAATTCATAGTCTCTTCATAGATTAATATATATATATATATAACTAGGGTGTTCTCTCAATTTACAGGTGACTATACTAATTCCTAGATTTATTATATATCATGTAAGCCCAATGAACAAATAAGATATCACAGAGATAACAAGTACGGATAAAAAAATAACTCAAACCCAAAAGTTAGAAAAAGAAACAAATCCTTTCCCCGCCAAGTTATATTAATTAAACCCAGACACCAACATGAATATAAATCCATAGTCTCTTCATAGGTTTATACTTTTTTTTATATATATAACCAGAGTGTCCTCTTAATTACACGAGACTCGACTAATTCCTAGATTTATTATATATCCTGCAAGCCCAATTAACAAATAAAATATCACAGAGATAATAATTACGGACAAAAAAATAACTCAAACCCAGAAGTTAGAAAAAGAAACAAATCCTTTCCCTGCCAAGTTATATTAATTAAACCCAAACACCAACATTAATATAAATCCATAGTTTCTTCATAGGTTTACATTTTTTTTTTATTAACCAGGGTGTCCTTTTAATTTACGCGTGACTTGACTAATTTTTGAATTCACTGAATGTACTGCAAGTCTACTAAACAAATAAAATATCACAAAGATAACAATTATAGAAAGAAAAAAATAACTCAGACCCAGGGAAAAAAAACAAACAAATTCTTTCCCGGCCAAGCCAAGCCTCCAAGGGCGGGCTACACTCTTGATTAGTAGAAAAATGCAGATGTTCACAGGTGGATCCCTTAAGTTGAAAGCAAATAAACGGTTGATCTAAGAAAAAAGAAGTTGAAATTTTAATGAAAAAGATAATTTTCTTTTCTTTTATTAAAAAGTCTAACATTTCATGCAAATTTAGACATGTTTATTTTATTTTATTTTATTTTATTTTATTTTTGAGCAATGCTAATCTTATCCAAAATTAGATATATATAAAAAAACTCAATAATTAGATAACGTTTTCAACTAGATTTGTGGAATCTTATATAAACAACATTTCTGAAATTACTTTCCTAAAAGGAGTTTAATGTATTAAATATTTTGAAAATTAATTTTGGAAAGAATATTTGGTAAAATTAGCATCAATTGTTTTTTTACGAGACTTGTCAGTTGTCACTGTATTAGTGTCTGTTTAATATTTTATTTTAAAAATATTTTTTATTTTTAGATTATTTTAATGTATTAATATCAAAATATTTTTTTAATACATAGTCAGTTAGACAGAATTACAATGAAGGAGAGTCAGTTGGTTCGCCAGCTGAGGAAAGTGACATATCTTCTTGTATAGGGAACGCTTCGCCGTCCTTGCTTATTTTGATGGTTCCGCTTCACAGTCCGTATCCATTTTTATATTTATTTTTTATTTTATTAAGGAAAATATCGAAGCACACGGGGGGCCTTTTTTTTAGGAAATGTTTTTTTGGTAGAAACTATGTTTTTTAAAAGCTCAGATATGTTATTCTTTAAAATTAATTGTTTTTAATATTAGTGAATTATTATAATATATTTGTTATAAAAAACAATTATTATGTTTTTTATATTTCTAAATAAAATACGCTTTAACTAAAAACACTATCTTTACTTTTATGATTCAAAGAGAGTATGTGTAGAACTTAATTATTAGTACATCAAATATTTAATATATTAATTTATGGTAACTATAAGGGCGTATTTTTTAGATCTTAATTGTAAGAAAGGCCGACTTTATTCATTGAGAGTGAATTTTTTTTTTAATTAAATTTCGAATAGACAATTCATATCTTATTCAAATTAAATTATCATAGCTCACTCATTGGAGAACAAACCCCTTAACAACCAGATTGGAGCTAGTAAAATGATTAATATTGAATTGATTTTATTGCTATAAAAAACAACATGACCTTGTTAACATAATTGTTAAACTTGACTCGATGTAAATACATAGTTATGATATATTGTTAATTCTAAGTATTACTTTAACACTGTATTTTAAAAATATTTTTGATTTTTTTATGTTTTTAGATATTTTGGTTTGGTGATATTAAAAATAAATTTTTAAAAATAAAAAAATATAATTTTTATATGTACTGAAAAACCCTAAAAACAATTATGTACACCAATAATTCTCGCCTAAAGTATTAAAAATAAATTTAGTGGTTGATATATAAGATCCAAAACACATACCTTCATCTAACATTTAATACGCCGACAAGTGTGCTGCCTCGAGTGATAGCATCAAGTTGGAGTTCTTTAGGAAGCATCTGGATCGTTAAAAACCTTTGACTTGATCAGTGGGGTGCAAGAAACATCCTGAAAGATTTTAACTGCTAACAACCGATTACACTAATCTTACAAGTGTCTAACAACTACGATGTGGTGACAATTGTACAACATTTTTTTTTAATTAAAATTGTAAAAAACAAACGGATGCTGATGTGAATGATTGATAAATTTATTCGTTGTGATATTATCTTGGATATATATATATATATATATATATATATATATATATATATATATATGTTTTTTTTTTAAATAAAAATCCCTATCACGATATATATATATATCGTGATAGGGATTTTAAATAAAGAGTTCAAAGTTTAATTAAGAAAAAAATAAATGATATCACCTCACGAAAGCAAGTGTGGAGGAGGTACGAGGGCAGAAAGCGTAACTTTCAGGGCTAGTTTAGTATTTTGAGTGAGGTTGTTTTTATTAAAATAATATTTATTTTAAATTAATTTAAATATTAATATATTAAAATAATTTAAAAATATCTGAAAAGTTGCAATCAGAAAGGAAGCAGTTAAAAAGTTGAAACCAGGGTAACGAAACAATGTTCAGTCTCCAAACAACCCTCCCTCCCTCCCTCCCGGCTGAAGTGAAGCAGTTTATATAATTACTACAACGGTATTCAATCAATACAGTTCACTCACCACCACAACCACCGCTAACAATGGAACTAACCAAGTTCGGAGGGAAGCGGCCGATGATAGTGGACATAGAGCAGATGCCTGAGACACCTCACCGAGGAACCCACCACCGAAGGGCCCACTCCGATACTTCTTTCCGCTTCGACGACCTTCTCATCTTCGATGCTTCTGACTTCGACCTCTCCTCTCTAGACGACCTCCCTACTCCCAACACCACCACCTACCCTCCACCTGCCGCTCCCATGGCTGTCGACTCCTTGTCAGATGACTCCACATCCAACGGTCAGAATCAGAAGCCCAAACCCGTCAATCACCTACGGAGCTTGTCTATGGACTCCGGGTTTTTCGACGGCCTGGGTCTGGGGGCTGCCGGCGGTGGCGATGAGAAGCTGGGTGGGAAAGCGGTTGCGGGAGAAAAGAGGGCTGCGGACCACCACAGGCATAGTTATTCCATGGACGGGTCGTTTGAGGAGGAGTCTCTCATGAATGATGGTCTCAAGAAAGCTATGGCTCCTGAGAGACTTGCAGAGCTAGCTTTGATTGATCCCAAAAGAGCTAAAAGGTCCGCCCTTTTCTTTTTCTTCGTCAAATTAATTTAATGATTAATTATACCTGTTTTAAATTTTCTTCTTAAGCTATATCTAATATGTTTTAACTATTGCATTTTTACAGTAGAAAGATAGACAAATACTTCTGTGATGTTATTAGTTTTGTAATCTGTGAAGGCTTTTCTTTTTGCTGTTCAAATTGTCGTTTTGCTTAGTAAAATGAAGAGTGGTGAGGGATTTATTTAATGAAATTGTCTCTTTTTTGTAGGATTCTTGCTAACAGGCAATCCGCAGCTCGTTCAAAGGAGAGGAAAATCAAATACACAAGCGAGCTAGAAAGGAAGGTGCAGACTCTTCAGACGGAAGCAACCACTCTCTCCGCACAGGTCACGATACTTCAGGTATAAATGGGATTTATTTGTGTTTAGTGACTTCATTTAACTTATTTGATAAATATAATTAGATTTGGTTTATTAAATACAATGACTGGGATCTCTTGATGGAGTGATTAATGAAATTGATCTCTTGATTGGAAGTTCATTTGATACCATTTTGAGAACACTAGAGTATAACTGGATAGAAAAGTATAGAAGCCACGGAACTTTATGATTGGGCTATATGGAGGCATTTGCCTCAACATACTGCCTTATTTTTTTTCAACTATTCCATTCCATAACAGGAAGTTTACGTCCAATCACATTTTTTGCATTTGTGAACAGTTTTTCAAACTGATTTATTACTTTAGTTCATGTTTTGCTAAACAATTCTTTTCACTTGCCATTATTTAACCAATGCATCTTATTTTGTGGTCGACCCCTGAGATTACACACAGAATGGTGATCATTTTCAGCATTTCAATTTAAGGGTTCCATTAAATGTTGTGTTAGTTCTCAATCTGAGAAGTTTCAGCTGTTATGCTAACAAATCTGACTCATTATTAATCAGATTACTTAGTTTGTTGAGGCCTCACAATTGTCTCCATATCCTTGAAAGTGAGAATAATGTAGACTTTAATGTGATTAATAGTTATTTTAATGACATCAAAGCAATGTCTGTAATAGCATGGCGTCATCTATTTGTCAACTGCACCAAGAAGCTGCATGTCTTTAATTGGTTGATTTGATGAAAAGAAGTTACCTGGCTTTGTCAAGTTGGGGTCAGCCAAAATGGCTGCTTGTGTTATCATACAGCAGATCTTTTGTATTAATGAAAACAATGGTCAGAGGCCAGATTTTACAGGATTTAATCCTGTTTGTACTGCGCTCGTGCACAGGAGTGATTTCATAGAAAAAAATGAGCTAGAAATTTGTTTTCCAGCCATAGTGGGGAAGAATTGTGTGACCTATCGATCATTTCAAAACCTTGAGTTCAATGCTCACTACCCTGACTCACTACTATTTGCTTAAGCATGTGCCCTGCTGTCATTCCAAGATACTGCATATTGTAGTTATTGTGCTACCATGTGTACATGCATAGTACATATGTGGATCTAAATGGAATTTCAATAGATATGAACAATGCATGTATCTCTGCACCGCCCTGTTTCTTCATGCCCATAAATGCCCCCGGTGGATGAAGTTATCAGCCTTGGCTCTTGAGACATGACCCGGAAATTTAACAAAAATGTTTGCTTGAATTTTTTTAACATTTATTGTCAAACGTACTGTGTGAGATTTCAAATCATCTTGACTTCCTTATGTCGGTCCATGATCTTTCAGATGGAACCAATAGTGAAGATGCTAGTTATCTTAGATGATTTTGTCCCTTAGGCATTGCATTGAGGACATGTAATTAAGTCCTACATTCGCCATGCATTGAAGGCATTGTTTCAAGTTTTTATAATTCAACTAAATTTAGTGTAAATGTGGAGCCTACACGAACACCTCCCTGAATCTGGATTGTTTTTCTTAAAAATATTTTAGATAACCTTCTCTGTTTGGAAAGTTATCTATGTTGCAGACAATATTCCTTTGTCAAATTGATTGGTGTGCTTCTGAAACTTATGTTATGTACAGCTTTTTTTAGGATTCTTGTTTGCAATTTTATCCAGTTCTTAATCTTCAGAACAATATTTGTGTTTTCTAATATAGAGTGTGCATTCATTGATATCTAAATGTATTTTCACAAATATGTCCTATTCTTTGTAGTATACCGGCATATGACTTTTACAAAAATGATGGGCTCCTATTTTCACTTTGGCAAATACTGTCCATATCTGTGTATTTCCTGTAAGAAGCAATGATATATATTGAACATATATAAATCGGGGGCTATGCTCATATTATATATAGTTCTAGTAAATGTCACTATTTTTCCTGTTCCATTTGCATGCACATTTTTTTAAATTGTTGTTCAAGATTGTGCTAATTTATGCAGATATATCCTTCCAGTCAACTGGTGGCACACCATTTTACAATCTATAGAGACCACATTAGTTAGTACTTGCTAAAATCCTAGTCAGGAAAAACTCATTCGGAAGAATATGGAGGAAAGCTAATGTCGGTGTATATTTTTTTTTTTATTGATGCAGAGAGACACTGATGGGTTGACAGTTGAGAATAAGGAACTGAAACTGCGGTTACAGGCTATGGAGCAACAAGCACACCTTAGAGAAGGTAGGCATTTCAAACAAGAGTGCTTTCTTTTTTGGAGGCATATAGAAGCTATGTAAATAAAATAATCACATATTTCTAATTGCTTGACATTTAAATGTACTTGGACATAGACTAAGCACTCCACTTGGTATGCAAACTTATTCCTCTTTCAGCAATTGTTTGATGTGATACCCCATAATTGGCCACATCTTAAAGAGAGTGTCGGCGGGCTTGGGTGGAGGTGTGTTCGTAGAGTAGAAGTTATACTGTCTCGGCATCATTTAACCAAAAGCTTTGAATATTTTCTGAAAACGGGAGAAATTTTAAATTTTTATTATTTCCATATAAACTATTATATTTTGCTATTGCACACTGCCAAAATGCTAGTGTTTATTTATTTTAAACATGTTCACTTTCTAATCTTTTATCCGTAGTTTTAGGGGATGAATTTAGGGTAGCGATGAATTGGTGTTTTATGCATTTCATGGTGCAGCTCTGAATGAAGCATTAAGGGAAGAGGTGCAGCGGCTTAGGATAGCAGCTGGTCAGATTCCATCTGTCAATGGAAACCCTTTCGATAGAGGTCTAGCTCCTCAATTTCCCTCTCACCAGATCTTACCACCCTTTGGCAACCAGCAAACTCAGCAGCACTACCAACAGCAGCAGATGCACATGCCGCAGTCATCCACTGCTGGTCAGACTCTTAATGGGCAGCCCGCCCTAGCTTCCCAAACTTTAGCCAGAGGTACTAATGTCACTGGCAGAACTTTATCTGCTGGAATCTAATGTTGCAAAATAGAAATTAATTCCACCGAAGTAGGCATCTTGTATATGTAAGCATGTATATTGGTTGCTGGAAAATGTTGTGAAAGAGTACTTCCTCATAGCTCCCTTCACAGCTGGCTATGTTATCCTTAGGACAGATTTTATTCACCACATGTTGCATAGAAATTAGGTCACTTCATGAGACAAGACAATTGGTTGGATGACTATTGTAATCTTCTATGTGCAGAAAAACACCACATTTTCATTTGAAAAATAAATTTTCCTTACCTGGTTTCAACCAGCTTCAAAGTGCACTTTGGTCTGAGATTATCCTTTAATCCATGCACAGTTAGAATGACAAAAGATCAAGCAATTTTTAGCCATCAATAAAATCCTTAAGGGTTACTATATATCTCCTACCTAATGGTTACCACTAATTATTTTTTTTGATCGGTTAGCAAAATTCGAAAGTATTTTGTAAAAAATATTTTAATTCTGTTGAGTAATCCTTCATTTGTTTGGCGCTTATTAACCATTATTGCTTGATTTATCAGTGTTTATTTAGGTTTACCTTCTTTTTTCATTTTTGTTACATACTTGTAATGTATTTAAGAACACCATTTTGGTTTGGTTACAAAGAAGAAGTGCATAGAGAAGCTTTTTATTTTATAATTAATGTTGTTAAAAATATTAAGATATTTAATCAATGTTGTTGTTCTGTTGTGTTTGAAAAAGAGGAGACGCTAGAAAAGCTATAGAAAAGATGATTATGATTACTATGTTCTTCAGTATCCTTTTCTATTTTCATTTGTTCTTTAGTTAACAATGGTCTTGGCTTCATGAACTTGGTCTACAAGACCATCTTCAACAAACCCGTTGAGCAATAGTCGTTTTGTCTTGTTCTCCTTTAACATTGAAATAAATTCCAATAAAAATGAAATAACAAACATTAACTAGAGAAACCTGGATAATAGATTTCAACTTGAGATCAATAAAAAACTTTATTCAAACGAAAAGAATTGAGTTGAATTTATAGATGAAAAACCAGTGATTTAGATTACCAAACATGAACCATTGCCTACTTTGACAGTTTCAAAACCATCATAAGGTTGAAAAGCTATTAAATTTATTGCATTAGCAATAATATGAGTGTTATCCCCACTATCCATATATCAAGTTTATTGCTTAAAAAACATTGTTAGCTTCAGCAGTCATTGCTGCTAATTCAGAAAATGGTCCCCTATCTTGGAAAGAAAAATTGAAGTGTTTGAAACAATAAAAAACAACATGACCATACTTTTGACAAATCTGAAGTTACAGTCTTTTATGTTTTGTACGAACATTGTTGGTTGGAATGAGATCTTGAAGGTCCATGAGGCTGTATTAATGCAGTAGGTTGTTGAAATTTTGAAGCAATACACGGAGGCTTCCTCCTTTTTATTATAATTAAATGTCTTTGTAGCAAACGCCAAGTTTTGGTTTTGCAGTGGAGTAGACGCTTCAATCACTATCTCAGAACTCAAGAGTTTAGATTGAAAATCATCAAGAGATAAGTCCTTATCCCTTGAAGCAAAATTGTAAGATGTAATAAATGGAGAAAAGTGGCACGAAGACCACCGGTTAAGAAAGTGATGAAGTTTTGATCATCCATTGGTTGGCCTGCAGCATTCTTTTTGGTATCTTTCGAATCCTCTCCTGATCTTTTGGTGGTTGCTATGTCAGCTAATGATCTAACAGTGAAAACTGAGTTAGAATCCAGCAGACAGTAATTATAGTATAATTTGAAGCAACAGAAAAATATCAGAGAGAAATGCATATCAAGACGCTTTCACTAGATAAGAAGTGTGTCTGAGTAGCACATCTTGTATCTTTCATTTTTCCACGAAAGGCAACAGCTAGGCAGGTAAGCTATATATTCTCCCAAGATTCCTCTTCTCGCTCTCTAACATGTGCTTATGGTAGTTTTGAAGCCCCCAGAGAATTATAACATATACAACGAGATATCAGGAAAACACTGTTTATTGTGAGTGTATTTATTTTGGAGTGTAATAGTGTATTTTTTGATCGGTTTAGTTTTTGGTTCATTTGTTTTTGTTGGTTTGCCAGTTTTTTTATTTTTTATCATTATTTGTATAGTAAATTAACGTTTTCAGCCCTCGAAAAAGACAAAAAAAACTTATGGGTGGAGGGGCTCAGCGATAATTTCACATTTTTGGACTGGACTGGTCTTGTCCACCTACCTTTTTATTATTTTATATTTTTTTGAAGATGGTTAAATACGGATATAACCCCTAATAAGACAAAATTAATGACTTGGGCACAGGGGTATAATGATAATTGACCATAATTTTTATTTTATTTTTTTTCTTTTTATTGTCGGTGCGTGTGAGAATTCCGCCTCACGCCCTGTTTAGGTGGCATGTGAGGCGTTATTCTATTATTGGAGATGGGCTACCAGCGTCTCTGTCAATGCGTCGTCGCGTGATTTTCCTCTTGGTGCTATGCGTTTTGTCCTCTGACGTCAGCGGACTCGGCGGTGGCCGTTTAAAGCCGTTGGAGCCGTTTCTCTCTCTCCTACAAGTAAAAGTGCAGGAGCGTCCCCCAGTTTTGATGATTTTTCACTTCGGTCCCTGCACTTTTAATTTTGCTTATTGTACTAATTTTTGTTATATAAATTTTGATTTAGTTTGATTGGGTCCTTCTATTGAAATTAATTTAAAGTTAATGTTTCACTTCGGTCCTCCTTCTTTTAATTTCCAGATTAAGTTTAAATAGATTAAATATTTGGTACAGAAGTTTCAATTTCTTCAATTTTATCATTTGATTGAAATTGATAATATATTTGATTTTCATTTCAGTCCTTATACTTTTAATTTTTTATTTTAATCCATTTATATTTGATTTTGATTTCGGCCCTTATACTTTTAATTTTTGATTTTAATCCCTTTATTTCTTTATATTTCTAGAATAATCTCTATTTTTGTCCATGTATATTTAAGTGTGCTCATAATTTTTATTTTTAATTTTTGTCATTTTCTTATTTGTTGAGGTGATATTTTTTTCAAAAAAATTAGCTCTTAAATTTTATTTTGTATCTATGATCATTTGAAAATTGATATTTCTATTTTTTTTTTCTTCCTTTGTTCATTCTTTTATTTGTTTTTTTACATATTTATTTGTACATCAAATGACTTTTTTTTACTTGATAATTTTTATTTTATTTTTTTATTTGATCTTTTGTTAAAGTTTTTAAATTTTTTTTAGTCTTTTATTTATATTATATTTTTCATTATTAACATAATACTAATAATAATAATAATTTAATTATTTTTCTTGCTTACTCTTTTGTGAATGTTTTTTAGTTTTTTTTTTCCTCGGGATAATTTAATAATTTTTATTGTTTGACAATAATAACAATGATAATTTTTATTTTTATTTTATTTTTTTGTTTGATCTTTTGTTAAAGTTTTTAGGATTTTTTTAGTCTTTCATTTTATTTTTCTTTCATTATTAACATAATAATAATAATAATAATAATAATAATAATAATAATTTAATTGTTTTTCTTACTTACTCTTTTGTTAATGTTTTTTAGGGTTGTTTTTTCTCGGGATAATTTGATAATTTTTATTATTTTGATAGTAATAACAATGATAATTTTTATTTTTATTTTATTTTTTGTTTGATCTTTTATTAAAGTTTCTATGATTCTCTTAGTCTTTCATTTATTTATGTTTTCTTTCATAATAATAATAATAATAATAATAATAATTTAATTATTTTTCTTACTTACTATTTTGTTAATGTTTTTAATTTTTTTTCTCAAGATAATTTGATAATTTTTATTGTTATGATAATAATAACAGTGATAATTTTAGATGTTAAAATTCTGATGGTTGCTACTGTTATAGTAGGGTGTATTAATCTATTTTATTATATCAAAGTTTGCATATATAAATATTATATTTTAATTTTGATCCAACAAATCTTATAAAAATTGTTTGCTCAACCCGCAACGTAGGACGGATAACTTTTTTCATTTTCAAGTTAAATGATTTTTCTCAGCTAATAATTTTTATTTTTATTTTATCATCTATTAAATTTTTTATTTGCTCCTTTATTAAAGTTTTTATGCTTTTTTTAGTCTTTGATTTAATTTTTCTTTTTTCATTATTAGCGTAATAATAATAATAATAATAATAATTTTAGTTTTTGTTCTTGTTTGCTTTTATGTTATTTTTTTTGTATTTTTTTCTCGGGGTAATTTAATAATTTTTATTATTTTGACAATGATAATAATAATAATTTTAGATGTTAAGACTTCGATATCACTGTTATTATAATAAGGTATGTTCATCTGTTTCATTATATCAAACTTTACATGTATAAATATTCTATTTTAATCTTAACAGTTATAAAAATTATTTACTTGACCAGCGACTTAGTGAAAACTGACAACATTACAAAAGTTGATGAAAATATTGGAAAAAAAACTATGTTTTCCCATATTTTTTTGTTGAAAAACTTTCGAGGCAATTACCTATTTCCGTCTCTTTGATGTTAAAGTTTTGATATTGTTGTCGCGGTAATGTGTATTGATATGTTGTATCATATCAAATTTTGCACATATAGATATTATATTTTATTTTTAAATTAGTAAAATTTATAAATTATTTTAAATCCAACAATTATAAAAATTATATATTACCCGCAATGTAGTGCCGACAATCTAACTAGTCAATAGCTAATTCACAACATGCAATCAGAAGTGACGAAAAGAAGAACACACCGAATAAAACACCATTTGAGATTCTGGTGTCCCTCCGGTCGTCCTTGGTAAGTTCATGCTGTCTTTGTTTTGCTCAACAATGGAATGTGTTGAAAACAACGGGTAGTTATTTTTGTCTTGTTAGTAAAGGAGATCAAGAACTTACTCGGATAGTTGGATGCACTGGAGGACCAAAAAGCAGTTGCCCAGCAAAAAACTACCCAGTTGAGGGACCTGTTTTCGCAGCCTGCTCTTATCAACAAGAAGCTCCTGTGATCATAACAAGTGTTCCATATGAATGGTGATCTTGACTTATGAACAATTTGAGATCAGTGGATAAGAAAACAAGGAAATGTAGGAACATAGTAAAACATGGAAAACCCTAAAAAAGAGAACTAAGTTCCAAAAAAACAATAACTGTGCTCTTACATAATGAAACAACTACAATGGAGTGCATGAATTCTCACTCATCATAATACACTTCACTTGTGCAAAGCACAAGCACAATTCTCACTCCCTACATCTGCTGCAATACAAGGAGGCTGAGCTTCACCATCCTGATACCAGGTTGAACGTTTTTCAACTAATTCATTCAAGAAATCATCCAGCTTCTAAATTGTGACACTAGGCATAACCACAACATGGGCAATATTTCCTTGGCAAGCTAGCTGCCATCTGCGAACAAATTCCTCATCGAGAGGCCGCTCAAATACAACTGTGCTGCTGAGCTCGCTCAGCATAGAACTTATCCCAGCATCATGCAGTCGGTCCTTCAAGTAATGAGCATTTCTGAGACACTTCTGTACCTCTTTCTGGAACCCTTTATATCCTTTTCTGTTAAGCATGTACCACAGGAAGATAGGAGCATGGCCGTTGCGGCTTCCCATGATTGTCGCGTCCCTTGAAGCAAGGTACTCAACATTTCTCGAGAGGGCATTGATGTGTTCCATCCTTGTTATCTGAACACCACATGGCATTGGGCATCCCACAAACTTGTGGCCAGAAACGCTAACACTTCCAATGGGCTTTTTGAAAGTAACCTTTGGAGCCTGTTTACCACCAAGGAAAATGAGCAATGAAGAGAAAACAAGGACCAAAACACTAAAATAACAATGAGAGTAATTCTACAAGACCCTAATACAGAAAATTGGACTATGTGACAACAAACTACTTAAAAGCTACAGAGGAGACAACAAGGACATCATGATGTCTCACTGGCAAAATAAATGTGTCCGTTTCTTGTTCCCTGCAAGTTGTGGCTATGAACATAATGTTTTGCTTCTTCCATTCCATCAATGATTTCCATAATGTTCAACAACTTTATTTATCAGCATATCAACTATACCGCCAGCAACGAGAAAGGGATCCAAAATTAAAATGACTAAAAATGTAACGAAAGGTTTTAAACTGTTCCAAGCGCACCGGAGTTGGTGATGCCCTAGAAACATTTAAACTAGGTGATTCAGTCCTTTTGTCAAGTTAACAACTAAATTCCTAATACACTTAACATAAGCAGAACTGGAGTCATGATGATCTGAGAGTCTTAAGGAATATACAACAAATCAAACCTTCCTATGCTCCATCAAATCATCTTCTTCCTGGAGTCAAAAAAATCACTTACATGTTTGACAAAAGGCATCATAAGTCCAAATAAAGCTCCATCGCAGTGAATGTAGAATCGATCTTCTGAAAATCCACTTTCTTCAAGGGTTTGTATCACAAGATCAAGATCATCAACTGCTCCTTTGACAGTTGTGCCTGAAATGAGAATGGTTCTCAAAACAAATTAATAATGCTCAATCATATAGACAAAGCATGTGCCTGCATTAGTGTGTGAAGAGGCATGTTGGTACGTAAGAGAGAAAGAGATACCTATGTTCACGTTGATAATGGCTGGTTTGTCCTTATTAGCAAGAAGTTTAGCTTTAAAATCAGCACAGTCAATCTCGCCAGAGATCTGACAGTCAACCTTCTCACAATCCATTCTGTACATACGAGCAGCTTTGAAAACAGAATAATGGGACTCTCGTGATGCATAAAGAACTCCATTGGGAAACACTTCCCTCCTTCATATTTGAGATGTGTTACCAAGTCACTCTTTTCTAGCACTTAACTCAACTCCTTAAACATTCAGAAAGAAAAACGACAAAACCACTTACCCAACTAGAATCCCATGAAGATTGCCTTCTGTACCACAATTAGTTATGTAACCCCAGTATTCATTTTTCTCAATCTCCCAAAGACGTGCAAACCAGTCTAGAACACCAACTTCAAACTGTCTTGAATGGACACCGTAGTTACTCTCAATGAATGGGTCGCCAAGATTGTTGATGGAGAAATGTTGCAACTGCCCCAAAGCACCATAGTCGAAGTCCAAATTAAACGGATAACCTATAGCATATATTTTTTTTTTAAAAAAAAATGAATGTTAGAACTCAAAATAAGTACATTCTGTAGTAGCCACGGAAACAAGCAGACTTTCCCGGCTACCCATGCTATGTTAAAATCGTGATATAAAATTAAAATTTTAAAACGATATAAAATTCTTTTCTGAACTTGAATTATAAAATTAAAATTATAAAATTATATATGATATTTTATCGTATAAAAATTATAAAATTAAAATTAAAATCATGTAAATAAAAAAAATCATAAAATCAAAAGTAAAATATTTTCAAATACAATACATCATAATTATAGCCATAAAAATTTATTAGTTAAGATTCATACATGATTTAAAATAACTTAAAAATAGAGTACAAAACAATTATGTCCATAGAATTTCATTAGGTAAAAACAAATAAATTTAAAACAAAATATTTTATTGACATGCTATGTAAACTAAAATCAGCCTCATTACCGTCATCTTTATTGCTATTTTTAATTTATTCATCAAAAGTATTACTATTGAAAATATTATTAGCACTACTACCGGTATCAACACTGATATTGATAGTATTAGCTCCAACTCCAATAAATTATTTTGACATTAGCACATAAAAATGATCTAAAAATACTAAAAAAATATATAATTTAAAGCAAAAAATAACAATAAAAACTTTAATTATAAATTTTAAAGTTAATATTTAAATAAACACATGAAAATTAAGAATTTTTTTATTATCTAAAAATAATATGTGCATAGCTGCATATATTTTAACAACCAAACCATGAGATGAAGGGGGATAGTGCCTAGGTGGCAAAAAAGAGAGTGTGTGTGAGCGTCAAATTAGTGGAAAACTAGAAAATAAAAATGTAGAAATTAGAATAGACTGGGATCATAAAATCAGATTGATCCGGTTAGATTTTATGATTCCATATAATTTTAATAGTTTTAATCCAATTTTAATGGGATTCTTTTTAACTTGATTTGATCAAATTTATTATTTTAACTCGTAAAATTATATAATTTTACAAGTCAATTTATGATTTTGATAACAATACAGCTAATACAGCTACTGGTAACATCATTGTTAAGGCAAGTACTCAAAAATAAAAATAAAAACAAGAATATCAATCAAATTGTAGAGTTCGGAGCAGTGTCAACAAATTTGATTCCCGCATTGAAGAAAAAACTAATAATTTATATCTACAAAACATACATGAAACTAATGTTTTGTTAGATCTAAGTTGCCATACAAAAAAGGAAACAATGAATTCATAACAAGAGAAATTCAGGAATTGAAACAATAAGCTATTAAAAAAACAAATTTGATAATCTTCACAGAAATTTAAGCAAATGATGGCGGTAATAGTATAGTTATATTAAAAGCATTTATGGAGTGTCATTGAGTTTGCTTTTAATTGTGTTTTTTATTTACAAATATATTTAATCTTTTATTTATTTTTTAAAAATTGTTTTTTATATCAATACATAAATGATTTAAAAATATTTTTATTATTTAAAAAATAAAAAAATAAACACATATTTTCTTTTTAAAAACGCTTTTAAACAGTCACAAGGGAGTAGGTTATAAAATAAAATAATTACCTAAAGGATACTTGGTCTTGTCCATTAAGTTCTCTCGGTGGCGAGCCAGAACGATAGCCATGTAAGCGTCTCTGTCTCCTGTAAATTCATCGTTATGCTCGGGTTCCGTGACTTCGTGGCACGTGGTGTGCACGTTCCTCCCTAACACAATCTCCTTGCCATTTTTCTTATCTCCATTTTCCTCGGTCACAGTCGGAGGCAAAGGCTCCGGTTGAACCACAGCCGAGAGATGGAAATCCTCGATCTCAGGCTTCCCGTTAACGTGAACTGACACTGCACCAACAGCTTCCATGGTTTCTACCAGTGCATAAACAGACGTTAAGAAAATGAGAGAGAATGATTGAAGTAGTAGTTGTATGCGTTAATGAGGAATGATTCTGGTGTAGCCATATCTGAGAGAGAGCGGTGGCTATTTGCTTGCATGGAAGAAGCGGGTTTGATTATAGAGGAGGAATAAGACAGTGAGTGGTTGTTTATTTATAGCATAGACTTTATTTAAAAGTTTAGTTTTCTATTTTTTAAAAATAAAAGAAATGTCGAAGTGTGCACGTTCCTCCCTAACACAATCGCCGGTAAACTCATCGTTAGCCTCCGGTAATTAGACAGCGACTGGTTTTCTATTTATAGCATAGACTTTAGACTTCGAGAGGCACGTGGTGTGCACGTTTAGTTGAATATAAAAGAAATGTCAAAGCGTGTTCAGTTGAAAAGAAAATATAGTGATTTAAAATAAATATGTGTTGAACATAGTTTTAGAATTTTTTTTTTAAACCAATAGCATAGAGACATGTGAATATAGTTTTGAGATTATTTTGAAGCTGTAAACTTTTTGAATGTATATTTTCAATTAGTAATTGTTGTTACAATAGGGATTTTAAATATGAGTATTACAATACATTTCTAGCTAAAATACAATACAACTTTATCTATCTATTAGTAACTATTTCTATTTCTAATATAATACACAATAACAACTATATTAATAGCTATATTTTGACGCTTCTCCTTAAGTTGAAGCATATATATTTATTATGTTCAACTTGCTAATTGTGTTATAAAACATTCTTTTTGAGACTGTCTTTGTGTGTATATTGATTAGATGATCTTCAAACCGAACAAATAGAAATTATATTATTTTTCAATCAAGATTTTCTTTAATGAAGTGTCGTTCGACTTCAACATGTTTGGTACGATCATGTTGTACATGTTTGGTCGATTGTGAGCAATTTCGATAGCCGTTTTATTATCACAGTGTAGACTCATGGATGTCTCATAATCAATTCTCAAGTCTTGTAACACATGTTTTATCCATAATAACTCATACACACCATGAGTCATACCTCGATATTCTGCTCCTACACTCGATCTAACGACAACTTTATGCTTCTTATTTCTCCAAGTAACAAGGTTGCCTTCTAAAAATGTAAAATGTTTTGATGTTGATCTCCTATCATTGATTTCCTATCCAATCCGAGTTTGTATACCCTTTAATCTCGTGGAACTCATTTTTAGAAAATAGTAGTCCTTTTCCTGATGCACTTTTCCAATACCTTAAGATCCGATATACTGTTTCTATATGTTTTTTTTCCTGATGAATGCATAAACTGACTTACCACACTTACTGTATAGATTATGTCTAACCTTGTATGTGATAAATATATCAATTTTTCAACTAACTATTAATAACACCCTTTGTCCATTGATGTTTGATTTTTTGTTTATCCCAGCTTGTGATTCATTTCCATAAGTATATCGACTAGTTTGCATGCAAACACTATAGTTTTTATTAACAAATCTAACACATATTTCATTGTGATAGACATATCCCGATTTTTTATCTTAAGACCTCAATCCTTACAAAAATACTTCGGTTGTTCAAAATATTTTATTTTAAACTTTGATGCCAAGAATTGCTGTAGTGTTTTTCTTTCTTCTGGATAATCTTCTATTAAGACCATATCGTCCACATATATGATCAGTATTGTTACTTTCCTTTCTTTGTGTTTTATAAATAAAGTGTGATTGAATTACTTTGTTTACAACTAAATTTCTTCATCATGAATGAGAATTTTCCAAACTATAGTTAGGGTGACTGCTTCAGACCATATAATATCTTCTTTAATTTGTATATTTTTTCCTACACGAGGACCTAATTTTAATTCCAAGAGAAAATATTGTGTAGAATTTGAACTTTAGTCGGCAAGGAGAAATATAAAACGAATTTAAAATAAGAATATGAATGGGTGTTTTTTATGTTCACTAGGTTGCAATTTGTGTCCACACCACACATAAAATATTTATCCAGTTATGATAGAATTTTTTATTTTATGATTTTAAAGCAAGTTAATTTTTTATATCTCTTATTTTTATTTATTTATTTTTAACTCCAAAAAAATACGGGTATGTTTGGTTCAAATTAATTTTTGACACAAATAAAAGAATGGTTATAAAATCCAATTCAAATTTCGATTTAATCATAATTTTTAACTTATTTATTATGACTTATAACCATATTGTTTTTTTCTTTTAAAAAAAAAGCAGCGTGTCACTTTTATCTAATATAATTTCAAATTAAAGTTATTGTAACTTATTTTTACTAAAAATTATTAATAAAAACAATTTCTTAATTATAGTTTAACCTAAAACGTCTTTTTTCTCAAAAGGAGTGGTGCTCATTATATATATACTAGCCATGGTACCCGCTCCTCGTTGCGGGCAGAATCATATTTTTTTAACATAAAAAAATATTACTATGTATATTTTTTTTATCATAACATAAATTTAGATAAAATAATATATATATAATTTTTATGAAGTGCAAATTTTCTATAAAATATATAAATTTTAAATGGATATAAATTTATCTGTTTAGTAGGTTTCAATGAAATAACCAGTATAAAATAAGTAGTAATTTTTTTATCTACGAAAAGATGAAAAAAAATTGAAAATATATCCTTATGTTATTGTCAATATCATTATTACAACAGTTAAAATTATTATCAATATTACTGTCAAAATAATTAAAATAATTAAATTACCTGAAAAATTATTAAAAAAGCAAAAGATTTATAAAAAAAAAAAGCAATAAAAAACCAATCACTAAAATTATCATTATTATTATGTAAATAGTAAAAATATAAAAATTATTTAATCCAAAGAACAAATAAAAATAACAAAAAACAAAAAAAAAATCAATAAAGGGAAAAGGAAGCAATATTAATTTTAAAAGGATTACCGATTTAAATTCAAATCTTAGGATTGAACCGATTAAAAAAAATCTCAGCAAAAAAAATTTATAAAAAAATAAAAAATATAGATGTATAAATATGAATATAAAATAAACATTGTCTAAGAATAAAAAAAAAATGAATTGATATATAAAAAAACCTCCAATAATCAAATAAAAAAATAGTTAATTTTCTATTTGCAAAAAAATGAATACATAAATTGAAAATCTAATCCTTATGTTATTGTCATTATCATTACTATAACAATTAAAATTATTATCAAAATTACTGTCAAATAATTTCAATAATTCAATTGCCCTGAAAAATCATTAAAAAAAACAAAAGATTTTTGTATAAAAAAAAACAACTAAAATTATCATGATCATTGCATAAATAGTCATGTTATAAAAATCATCCAATCTAAAGAACAAAAAACAAAAAACAAATAAACAAAAAAAATAAACAAAGAGAAAAAATGAGCAATATAAATAGTAAAATGATTATTATAATAGTTAAAATTATTATCAATATTACTATCAGAACAATTCAAATAATTAAATTGCACTGGAAAATCATTACAAAAAAATAAAAGATTTGTATAAAAAACAGTTAAAAAATAATCACTAAAATTGTCATTATTGTTGTGTAAATAGCAAAATCATAAAAATCATTTAATCAAAAGAACAAATTAAAATAACAGGAAAAAAAATAAAGGGAACAAATGTGCAATATCAATTTAAAAATAATTATCAACACAAATTAAAATTTCAGGATTGAATGAATTAAAAATAAAACAAAAAAAAGAACAAAAATTAAAAGCATAGATGCATAAATATCAATAAAAAATAAACATTAAAAAAAACAAATGAATTAATACCAAATAAAAAATTAAAAGAATAAGGACCGAAATGAAAAATAACATATATAAAATTAATTTCAATCAAAGGATAAAATTGAAATAAAAAACAATTGGAGGACCAAAAATAAATAATGAAAATTGCTGTCATTTTATAAAAAATCAGAAGAAGAGGGACTGAAATCAAACTTTGTATATATTACCAATTTCAATTGGAGGAGCAAATTAAAGAATTCAAAACATTTGTACCGGAAAAATTGAAGGAATAAAGAATAAATCAAAAATTAAAAGTATAAGGACTGAAATAAAAATTTCTTATATAATAAGTTTTAATTGAAGGGCACAATTGAAAACAATAAAACTTTAATTTCAATAAATCAGTAATAAAAATGAAATCCAAACATCGGGGACCAAAATGAACTTATCACAAACATCAGGGATCAGATCGGACTTTGCGGCGGCAGGAGAGAGAAAAGCAACGACCGATGAAAAACCACCCGCCGTCGATTACCTGGACATTTATGACAGGAATGCGTCGCGACTGAAGATAAAGGACCTTTTGGTGTAGCTTCTGGCACGGCAGAAGAAAAATTTTTACTGCAGAAAGAAGCCGCACGGGGCCGTTTAAGGGGCGCGTAAACGTCGAATGCTGCTGGCGTGTCCGTATGACGCCCTAGCAGTTAATAAAAAAAATAATAAAATATGAGTCAATTACCAAGACCATCCTTCCAAGATCAAACATGTACGATTTTTTTTCTTAAATAGCCATTAACTTTTATATTTTTATAATTTTTTAATTTTAGTAAATTTATTAGAAAACACACACATTTATGTCATAGTTTTCAACAACATTAGAGTTTTTATGGTAACCTTAACAATTATTTTATAAATAATTACATATTAACCTAATATGCAAAACATTTCTTAGAATTTGATCATTAATATTCAATGAATATATATATATATATATATATATATATATATATATATATATAGGTAATATATATATATATATATATATCAGGGTCATGAAGGATCTTGGAGTGCTTGTACATTAATTGTGTTGCACTTTATATTAAAATAAGATTTATGAATTAATTATTGTTATAATTAGTGGTCAAAAGAATGCATGGTCAACTACAAAGATTCTTTATTATATATATACTAGCCAATGCCCTTGTGCCCCGTCACGTGTGGTATCATATTTTTTTCAATGTAAAAAGAATTAATTATACGAGATTTTTATTATTATAATATAAATTTATGTAAAATAATAAATTTGTACTGAATTCATGTTAAGATAAAAAAGCAAATATTTTTACAAAAATATAAAAAAAATAATCATTAAAACTATCATTATTATGGTGACAACAGTAAAATCATGAAATCATCTAATCTGAAAGAGATACAAATGAAAAAAACACAAAAAATGAATAAAGGAAAAAAAAAAGAGCAATATTAATTTGAAAATGATCACCAATATACATTAAATTTTCAGGATTGAACCAAATAAAAATAAATCCCTAATAAATAATAAAACAACAAAAATTAAAAATTAAAATTAAAAGTGTTTATATATATATATGGTTAAAAAATAAACAATGTCCAAGAATGACAAGAAAAACCAACGTAATTAATTCCAATCAAATGAAAAAATTGAAACAAATAAAAAATTGGGATCAAAACAAATAAATATATTAAAAAAATTGCATTGTAATTTTGTTAAAAAAAATCAAAAGAATAAGGATAGAAATGAAAAATAGCATATATGACTAATTCCAATTGGAGGACGCAATCAAAACAAATTAAAACAAACTATATAATTAATTTCAATTGAAGGACTAAATTGAAATAAATAAAACCTTTGGACCAAAATAAATAAATACATTTAAAAAAATTATTGTGTAATGTTTTTACAAAATTAAAAGAATAAGAACCAAAATGAAATATATAATATATGTCAAATTTTAATTGTAGGATCTAGTCAGAAGCAATAAGAACTTGCATAGTGTATACCAAAATAATTAAAATAACCAAAAGGAAACAGAAAATCAAAAGAATAAGGACTAAATTGAAACCCAGCATATATAGTCAGTTTCAATTGAAGGGCACAATTGCAACAAATAAAAAATTATATTGAAAAAATAATAATAAAAGAGAAATCCAAAGACCAAGGAACAACACAAAACTTTCGCAAAACTTAAGGACTGAAGCGTAGTCCCGGGTCACAGGAGAGAGAATAGGTACAAAAAACTTAAAACCGTTCACCAGAGCTTCACTGAACACCGTAAACGGACACGCGTCGCATCGGGAGTTAGATGACATGTCGGCAAACCATGTTGCACGGCGAAAGGATTTTTTGCACCGCCGTAATAAGATGCATCGAAAACACTACAAACACGTTTGTACGACGCGCCAGCAGTGTCTCCAAGAAATAATAATAAAATAATATAAATTTACCTATACACCTTTGTACCCATCAATAACTAGGAGAAAACCACCATGAAATTTTTGAGAGCTACCCTTGGATCCGACACCTATTTTTGTCATTTTCGGGGGTACTGTGTATAAATTCAGAAATATCATCCATGTAGCCTAGAAATTGCTAAATCACCCCTGCCCGGTTTGTCTTCTTTTGTCGTTTTCGGGGGCTATTTTTTTATTTTTATTGTACAATAAATCCAAAAATATCATCCATGTCCTCTGTAAAAGTTGAAAATATCCCCAGTCCCGAGGAACATAATAATTTTATTATCGTAATAATTAGTAATTTATGTTTGTGTGAACAATAAAGCAATAAATAGTAAATATGCCTCGCATTTATATATATATAACAATGAGTATGTTAAGAAATATGAAAGAAAAAAATGGATGTAAGAAAGACTCTAATAACTAAAACCATAATAGATTATACTGGCCTGAAAATAATAAAAACATAGAAAAAGAATTGATTTACGATGCAAACTTATTTTGCCATACACTTATTTATGATCTTCTCAAATAACCTGGAATCAATACCAAACCAACAATAACCATAATCTAATATGAATTGAAGTGTTTTTCTTAAGTCTTAAATCCAATTTTCATGTAAACTTAATTTCAACTCTTTTTTCTCTACTACAATGATCCAAGCGTTTTTAACATATTTCTCTTGCTTTTTTATACTATTTCCATAATAATCAAGATTGTAAAACAATAAATAAATAACCTAAAAAATCATATAAAAATATATAGATAGATAAAACTTTATTTTAGAGCCTTGCTTTTAATAACAATTGATGTGAACTTAGAGAGTAAGGATATTTGAGCCTAAAATTAAGAAAAAACAACCAAGAAAGCTAAAATTAGATTACAATAAAGAATTTGACATAAGGATTATTTGAACCAATTAACTACAAACCTTGTGTAAAAAAGACCCCGATATTATTATTGTAAGAAATCATGAACTAGAAATTTATAAAGAACATTACAAAGACATTTGATCTTCGACAAGTCCAAGAAAAATTCAATGAAAAACCTAAAATATGAGCCACCCTGGCCACACACAAAATAACTCTGAAATAAACCATGTCTATATAAAGCAAATTAAATACAATCTTAAAAAATTCTATTTATACTAGGTCAAAAGGTTTTAATTAATGATAGAAAAACAATAACAAAGCTCTAAATAAAATATAAAAAAATCCCCAACCAAATTAAAAAACTAATGTTAATCCCACAGGATAATGTCTAGGCTTAATTACAAGCCTTTTTAATGTCTGATCATTAAGAAATTTCAACTCTGTTTTATATAAGGCCTTTATATCCTTTTAGAAAAAATTCAATATAATCTAAAAATAATATAAAAAATTATGCAAGTTAGCATAAAAATATGCTTTAGAAGATTTTTTTTCTCCAAAATTGCCTCTAATGTTTTTAAATAATAAAGCTTGATATTGCTTAAGAAATCCTTAGAAAATAAGAATTTTTGCTTAGTTAGTGTTCTCTAAAGTAAGGAATCCTTGAAAAATAAAAATTCCACATGTAATTAAATCAATGTCTTGTAAGAATCCATAAATCATATGAAAAACAATTTTTTTTCTAACATTCCTTGTTTATTAGTAGATTTCTATTCCAAATTTAAATATTTTATTCTCTCTCGTGTGGATGAGATAATATTCCTACCATATATAAATAAAAAGTTCAACATGTCTTGATTTTATCCCAACTAGAATAGTAACGGAATCTCACTCGTAACTCTAAATAAGACTCAAACAGAACATGAAGGTCTACTCAGATAAATTTGAATTTTTTTAACTAAACATCCTAAATAAACCCGATCAATTATTCTCATAATTTTTTAGTTTTAGAACTTGTAACAAGTTTATTTGATATCTCTAATTGATTCTTTGGAGATTCTTTTGAAACTTGTATGCCCACGTCATGATACGGGGACCAACATACATAAATCCATATCTAAGTCTTATAATTTTTTTTGATATTGTTATTAAATCTAAAAATAACTTTTTTTTTCCCATCAAGATAGTTTTTCTTATTAATTTATCTTTTATTTATCACAATGAACACAATTTCTTTAATTGGAATCATTGTTACTTTGGAAAAGAAAACGTTTTATGATTGTTAAAACAAGCTAAAAGAAAATATCAAAATAGTATGTTAATATTTTATATATGATAGAAAGTTAAATAAATAAATAAAATCATGTTCAAAATCTATTTAAATTTCTTAAGAATAAAAATAATTTAAATCGATTTTTCATGAATAATTTATTTTTAATACATTATTTTCAAATCAAATATCTAAAAATAGAAAGCAAATGAATTAATAATTTATTTTTAATACATTATTTTCATTTCAAATATCTAAAAATAGAAAACAAATGAATTAAAATCCACATATGAAATTATAAAAGTATTTAAAAACCATGTCAAAACTGAAAAGTAAATGATTTTAATATTGTTTTTTGGAGTGTAAAAGAAAGAAATAAAAAGAAAGAAAATGTGTGTGCATGCCTCGGCTTCTACCCCGCTCGCTAGCCAGCAAGTAGTTGTTATCAAAACATTTAAAGAAATATATTAATTTATTAATATCAGGAAAAATAACTTCTGCTTTGTAAGCCTTGGCTCGCTTATCTTACTTTCACATCCCTTTTTTTTTAAAAAATATTTTTTATTTAGAAATAAATTAAAATAATATTTTTTATTTTTAAAAATTATTTTTGTTATTATCATATTACATGAAAATAATTAAAAAAAATACATATTTTTTTGAAACGTTTTTTAAGCCATCAGAATCAATGGTTCTGAACAAAAAGCTAGAAAACTTTGTGGCTTCTATTCTCGCCTTGCTCCGAGGATCTGGCGAGGCTCCAGTAGTGACCAGTTAGATCGTGTCCCATCACTATTGAAGAAGACATGAGCTGCAAAAATGGCCCTCTCAAACGAAAGAAATTCATTCGTCAGAATAAAATCTTAATCATATCTTAGAGTAGATTTAGGTATCTCAAATTTCGAAGAATTTCTGTATATTTTTATTTATAAAATATATTTTTATCTCTTAAAACATTTTTGAAATTTTACAAACATTTGATTATATTTTTTATAGATTTAATTTGTCTAATATATACAAACACAGGAGTCATTTTAGTCGTTTTTTATGCTTATCTATAGCCATAAAATTTAAAATATTGTCCTGAATTTTAAAATATTTTTTGCTATCATCACATCATAATAATTTTTTTTTAATAATAGCTTTTATGTTCACAATAACTCTGAAAATCAAAACCGAAAAAGCACTGTTAGAGATAATTTTCAATGGTTACAAATTTAATGTTTTCAGGGCCATTCAAATATTTTAACAAAACAACAAAAAAATTTCTGAGAGTATAGGCGTTGCCTCACGCGCAGGGGGGTGAATCGAAAGTTTCCTCTTACTCAACTCATCCTCATGTGTGCGAGCTCACTTCTATTTTCTTTGTTGGTTATTACCCCATTTCAAGTTTTAGTATATAAACACTTGATGAGAGTCTTTTTTCTCCAATGTGGAATAATGAATCCTATATATACTCTTTGCACTCAAGGGTTTTTTTGTGTTTTACCAATGTGGGATAATTTAACTTTTACAACAAATATTGTATTGGAACTTGTAAGCAATCAATAAATATAACGTAATAAAAAAACAAGGCAATATATAAAGATGCTCACCAAACATGGTATTGTTCCAAACGAAAAAGGAATCCCCCTAATCAAAAGATTAGGGAGTAAGATCAAGGACTAAGGAGCAATTGACCCTTTTTTATTTTGTAAATTATAATACTAAACACACAAGTATTATAGAAGTGATGCTCAATTTATTCCCCATGAATGAATTTGACTGGCAAGATTTTGGCATGATTGATATTGTATTTCTAAAGTATTTTTTAAAAATAAATATTTTTATTTTTTATTTTAAATTATTTTTCAAAATAATTTTTTTAAAAATAAGTTCTAAATAAAAATTCCAAATTCCAAATAGAACTTTAGAGATGGACGACCGTATTTTATTTTTATAGTATATTCCTTTCTTGAAAAGGGTGGATTCCATGGCCGGAAATTACAACATTTGAAGTGTAAATAGTTGAAAGTAAGAGGGGAGACAATCCGGTTATAAAGAAACAAGGCACGTTATAAAATGAATGCAAATGGCATCAAGGACGTGACATGTACTATAGTGAAATGATGGGTATGTTTTCCAAAATGCCTTTTAGTCCGTGTTTGTTTCCTAAAATTTATTTTTTGAGAAATTATTTTTAAATTTTTTTTATATTTATTTGTTTTTTAGAAAATTGGTCAATGAAAAATATTTTTTAGTTAAAGAAAAATTTTGCTTGGTTTTCAGGAAAGTGTTTTCCAGAAAATATAGACGGAAAACACTTTCCGGAAGTTGTGAAAAATTTAGAAATGTCATTATTTACTGATTATATCAAATTTAATCCTCAAACTTTTGATTGCTATATATAATTTATTTTGAATATTTATTTTTCAATTTCATCTCTTAAAATTTAATTTTTATATTAATTTTGTTCCTTATTTTTATAATTGCTATTTGCTTTTTTCTTATTATTTTTTTATTGAATTTTTTTATCTATCAAATTTAGTCCTTATTTTTTTTATTGTTACTTATTTTATTTGAAATAATTTATGAAATGTTAATTATTATTATTTTAATTTATTCACCTTTCATTTTTTTTAAAATTTTTAGATTTGATCTCTATTATTTTGATTATTATTTATTTTATTTGAGATAATTTATGAAATTATATTTTTTTTCAATTTCATTCTCATTCAACTTTTTAATTTGTAATATTTGTTCCTCATTATTTTAATAAACTTGAAAAAAAATTAATTTATTAATAAATTATTTTCCAGTTCATTTTCCATAACACAAACAAACACTAGAAAGTGTTTTCCAGTTCATTTTCTATAATACTGTCAAATATCAGAATTCACTTTTCAGGAATTTACTTTCCAAGAATCCATTTTCCCCGGAATTCACTTTTCAAAAGAAAATCATTTTCCAGCAAACAAACGGCCTTAATATAAGTTTGGGAAAACTGAAAATAAACCCATATATATATATATATATATATATATAGGCCAATGGACCGGTGATAAACAAATTAAACTGGGATTAAGATTTAATCAATAATTAAATATCCTGATAGTTGGTAAAATGTCTTCCTACCCAAAATCCAGGAGCAACTCTGGACAATATCAGATTCCTTCACTTGCGACAGACACATGATTCCAATGCCATCCCTTTCTTCTGTCTTTTGTCTGTTCTAATAAAGTCCAATTCGCAAAACACAAGTTCCCATCATCTCTGCATTAATCCCATTGGCAATGCCAATTTCACCTCAATTCCGCCCACGAAACCACCCCCCCTTCTCTGTATAGTCAATTTTAACCCACCCGTCACCTCAACCATAATTTCTCCTGCTATAAGTGTATTTGTTTTTATGTTTAAAACTTTTTTTATTTTAAATTGATTTTTTAAATAAAAAATGATAATAAATAGAATCGACTAAAACGCGTACTGCGTGATGAAACCAGCTGTTGCTGCCTAGCCCTGCCCACCTACTTTTGGTACGAAAATGGCATTTTTTCGATTTTCTAAAATACAAGGACGCCATGTCCAGAACCCGTTAATTCTCCAAATCGTCAAGAGCATTCTGGTAATTCCACAACTTTATCCACTTCCCATGTGGTTTTTATATTTATATAAGGAAATGGTACCAGAGCTGAAAGGAAATTGAATAAAGAAAAAAACCTGACCCGGAATTCTTTCCGTCTCTCACTCCCTCTGCCCAGCGCTCAGTTCTACTAGGCGTTGAATTTGAGTCTCCGTTCTCTGCAACAGCTTCTTTTCGTAGGACGAAATTGCCCTTGGTCTACCTTCAAAACCCCGAACCGAACCCATTTCGTGTGTCCTTGCAGATTCTACCAACCGTCGAAGATCCTATCCTCTCCACTAAAAAAATCTCCCCTCTCCATGGAACCAGTAGGATAGAGGAAGCTTGCATATAGTGCAAACCAAAGAAGAAAAAAAAGAAGCAACAGGAAGAAAATCGAATGGATTTAACGGAAGGAGTTGGAGAGAGCTCTTCACCGCCGAGAAGCTTTGGTACTTTTAGCAACTACGATGTACGAAGCGACGTGTATAATCGCTTCATAGAGAGTGGTCAAGAAGAAGCTGTTTCTAATCCTGAGTTGTTTCGCGAACTCCTTGACTCTCACTTCAATCGCTTGCCTACTAGGTGTTTTTTTTTTTTTTTTCACGTTCTTTTTTGATTTTTTTTTTTTTTTACATCATGTTTGATTTTCTGTATTTTTATTTGCGATGGAGCGTGAATCTGTAATTTATTTGTAGAACTTAATTTTTGCTTGTTTGGTATTGTTATTTCAGTTATGGACTAGATGTTAACATGGATAAAATAGAAGATGTTTTGCTACATCGAGAACTACTTGCGATGGCAAAGGATCCTGAGAGACGTCCTGTTTACCATATCCGTTTCATAGAGGTACTGCCCTGTTCTTCATCTTCTTTTGTTTAGTATCCCTAGCTATGGCTTTTTATGCCTTTTTATATGTTGAATCACCTTGTTAAATAATCTTTACAATCTCTACGGAACTTTTCTGAAGGAGAATTATCTGAAAATGCAGTATGATATGAGATATTGATAAGGTAGCCTATGATAACCGACATTGCTGAAAAGATTAACGACATTGTAGCAGTCATTTGGTAAATTGAGTGCTAGAGTGATCAACTGAGTTTCTTAGGTTTACAGGGATGGAGATCAACCGTACTCTGGGATATTTAGGGTTCTAGTTTCTATGGTCGATTTTGTTAATGCGTATAGTTTCAAAACAATGAATTGACTCTATATTTCTAGTATGGAATTTTTGTACTCCACAAACAGCTCTCTGATGCTATATTTTTCTTTCGATATCATATCAAATTTATTTTATGCGTCAATGCCTCTTGTCTAGTTTACACTAATACATCAGCATCCTGGGACTTTTTTTGCTAGCTATCTGGGGTTCTTTGGGGGTCAGGTTAACAAAACACATGAGTGTTTGGACTATGGATTACCCGCGCCCATTGCTCCAAGTTAATCAGGCTGTTTGACTTTTGGTTTTAGAATTTATTTGCTGGAATGCTATATCTTGTAGCAAATATTAAAGGTCATCCTTCTAGCACCAAATCCTAAAAATGATTTTGAACTGTTGAAGAAACTTATGATATATTTAAAATGATGGTACACTTATGATTTTGTCCTGTTATTTTGTTTCAGTAACGCATCTTACATTCTATGCTCTGTCTACTTATTTTCTCCTTTTGCTTCTGGGAAGAACCTTTGCACTGAAACGGAGGGAAATGACGACCAACAGTCTATAAGTATGACTCCTTTCCCAAGACCAGTGTGTGATATAAATGAAGTTGTGCCATCACAAAAGAGGTATTGCATCCACATATAGATCTTATTTATATGTGCACAGGAATGAGCTTTTATCATTATTTTTGTTCATTTAGTAAGCATGTAAATGAAATGATTGTACTGTATTGTCCGTTTGTCAATGCATATTTTTTTACTTATTACTTATGCCATTTCGGTAAGTAGAATCAGGGATTGTACGATTGAATTTGAACCTTGCTCTAAGCTTGAGGATCTGAATTTGGATGTTAGAAAGAGTTCCAAGGACATGGAGGAGAGTTGTCAACCAGAGGATGTTTCCAGAAGGTACTTCCTCAATGAAGCTTTGTTTCTTTTGTGACTATTTTTTTTTTACCAAGAAGTGTGAAACATTATTATTTTTTAACCTAGTTACGAATGGATTTTATTTTAGCTGTGGAATTTCAAGATTTTGCTTTTAGTGCAGTGGGTTCACTCTGTGTTTAGTTTAGTGTAATTGCCAATATTTGTATCTGTCTTGGTCCCTATGCTCTTCTTTGGGGTTGGAAGTAGAATGTTTCCCTCATTATTAAGCGATGTAATTCAAATTACAAGCCTAAATGGAAGTGGCAGAAATGCTCTATGTTATTCCACATTGCATTTCAAATTCAAATAGCTGTTATTTTCTTTTTGATCTTATCTTCTGCTATAATGTTCCAAGTTTCTTAAAAAGAAGTGCAAGTTTTATACTTTTAATCTTGATAAACTTAATTTTCTCTCCTTTTTCTTTGGATGCATTTTTTAAAATTAGTTAAAATAAGATGTCTGTTCGATTTGTAAATGGAAGACAGGTATGATGTACTGTCATAGATCTGTTTGCTATATTTATGAAATTGAGATTAACCTTGAATTATACCTATATAAATATAAAAAAGATGAAGTGTGTTAGATCACTAATATATTCTTTATATTACTTTTCTATATTGGAATTAAGTTGGTTGCCTGGAAACTTAATGCAGGCAAGAAGTTTCACATGTCCCGATTCATGAAGTAATATTTTCTACTGTAGACAAGCCCAAGATTCTTAGTCAGGTTTGTTTGGGAAGACTCATTTTCTCTCTTTCTTTCTTTTTCTTTTTTATTTCATGTTGAATGTTTATTATTCTTATGAGTTTTACCAAGTCCATTTCCATGGTCATAATCCTTCATTAATGTGAACCACACTACTTTTTTCATATTCACATGTTTAGAAGTTGTGTTCAAATTTAATCATATTAAATTGTATTGCATTCATTGTAATGTGTCTGAGTGGATGTAAGATTATCTAAGCAAAAGGGGGAAAAGAGAAAAAAACTAAGCTTGAAATTTGCTACCTTGCTGTTTATTTCTCCATACAAGTAAAATCAGGCTTGAAGTTAGTTGCATTGTTTTTCCTCTTCTGTATTAAAAAACTAACCATAATTGGACATGGCTGTTCAAATTTAATGAAAGAGTATTTCATGGCCATGATTTTATTTTCCACTGCAGCTTTTGAAAATGTTATGGGTCCCTTTACTTTATATTCATCATCTGCTGGATTCACTGTGTATGCTATGGATAGGACTTCCACTTGTGCAGCTTGTTGGTATCTGTTATTAGATGCAGTTTGCCAAGCAAAATCTGCAGCTCGTTGGTATTTGCTTTTATCCTTCAATAGGAAGGAAAGCATAGCCATAAGTCCTTGGATTTACATGTAGATCCTTAAGTTATGATGTTCACAGCACACCTCCTCCGAGATTTTGTTGAGCTTTGGTAATGCATCTTATGGTCTTATTTCCCAATCTAAAGCATATTAATAGAATGGAATATATAATTTTTTTAAGCTTATGATGCTCAGATATGTGCTTAACTACAAGGTATGCTAAACCAATAAAACAACAAGGCTTGGTTAAATTTGGTGGTTTGAAATGAGAAAGGTGAATTTCTTTTGATGACATTTTTTCTTTTAGCTTTCTGCTTTGCTTTCAGATATAGGGCTTAACATCCGCGAAGCACATGTGTTTTCAACTAATGATGGCTACTCTCTGGATGTATTTGTGGTGGATGGGTGGCCTACTGAGGTACTTGATACACATTAAAATTCTCTTCATATTCCCAATATATATATTTTTTTTTCTGGTACTTGGAGATTTAGTATAACTCCTTAATACTGTTGAAGGATCGTAATGATTTCGGAGTTATTTGTTTACACCTGTTGCTCATATTTAAATCTATCTCCCATGCCATGCGTCTTAATAGTCACATTGATCGTTACCTGAATTTCAAATGAAATGATTAATAAGTTTGAGTTTTCCTGATAACTACTATGTTTTCCTTTCTATTTTTTTTTTTTGCAAATTATTTTCTAAAACAAAACAGACTGTGACACTGGCTCATATTATATTAAGGAGCATTGCGATTATATCTCTTTATGACAGGGTTCTTTGCTGAGTCCAAATGTTGCTGACTTTGCTATGTTGTGGCCAGGATACAGATGGTTTGTATAAGGCTATGGAAGAAGCAGTTGCTAGAAGCGAGGTAATTTGTCTTGGTATAATCATATTATTTTTTTTGGGTCTACATTAAGCTTTAATCACGCTGATGTCCAGCAGAAGTATTGGTCAATAATGAATGAATCATAGAACATATCTTTTGACATTCAATACATCATTTTTTTAGATTAACTATACCTTCCTAAAGAGAGAGAAAAGGATCTTGAGAATTGTGTATGCTATTTTCACCTTTTTTGTTGCTTTTGAATTTACCTATCATACCTTGCGGAAGAAATCCATGCATACCATGGAAGTTAATTTAGCTGTCTCTCTGTTAATGGAGGACATCAAAATGAAAAACACAAGAGTGTTGCAAAGGGATATAGGCTGCGAACAGAATTTTAGAAATTTTTTCTCATCTAGCTGAAGTAGATCCAATTCATGCTGCTTAATTTATGGTTCCTGCTGTATCTTCCAGACAAACACTGGATATTTTGGGTAAGGGTTTGTCTTTTGTGTATTTCTTTTTCATTCCCCAACTACAAATAACTAGGGGCAATTTGAGTACCCATTGCACGCCATAGTATATTCATCAACTCAGCTACTGTATATTTATTCAGCATATATCTCATCTTTTAATTGCACAGAACTGTTCAGATCGCTTGAAGCATATTCACTTTCTTGAGACTTCTGTCAATTTCAGTGTCAGGTGTGGTTTGTGTCCCAGCTTAATTTTTGTTCAAGAGATAAAACATATATTGTGATGAGGTTTGCAATGCATGATCAGTGCATTGTTCCAGCAGGCAATCCCTTATAAACAACTACCTTTGGGCCTTGTTTGTTCATCCTTGTGTTGTCTTATTGAGAAAATGTGGCACCTTTCAATTCTTGGTTGCTGACTTCTGATACTTCTTACCACTGCTGGTGCATGTAGTTTTAATTTATGTCAGAACTAAATATCTTAGCCCACAATCTGACAGTCAGATGAAGTCGCTGTCTGTCACTAATAACTCATAAATTAGTAGTTCTGTTGATTTACTATATTGAAGGTTAATGCTTATTGAGTTTAGAGAAGCTTAGTTTAGTTCTCTTTTCATTGCGTGTAGACATTAAAAAAACTAAAATTCATGTCAATGTAGTTTTTAAAATTACATTCCTTTACATCACTCCATACCTGACCTATTGAGGAGATCTTGCCCCTGTTCCTGACTTTAAGCTTTTGACTGGGACTTGTTTATCACCATTGTCTTCTTTAGACTCTCCCAAGTCTTAAACTTGCTTGACCCTCATCTTCATGCACGGGTTCCTATTTTTAGCATTTCTTTTTTGCTAAACTAAGAATAAAATGTTCTGACTATTCTCTCTGGACATACAGGGGTCGTGGTCCGGTTCATCACATTATCATTCATATGTGGATAAAGCAGTAGCAGCTCAAGCAAAATCTGGAGATTGGGAAATTGATAGAAGGTTATTGAAGATGGGGGAAAGAATTGCATCTGGATCTTGTGGGGATCTGTGAGTTGGGCTTTCCAAATTTGCTACTTTTCTTCAACTTCATTTTTGGTTATCCTCCGTTCTCATCTGCCAACTTCTGTTAATCTGAAGGTATCGTGGTGTTTACTTTGGTCAAGATGTTGCCATTAAAATTCTTAGATCTGAGCAATTAAACAGCACTCAAGAAGAAGAGTTTGCTCAAGAAGTCAGCATTCTAAGGTGAATAGTTTGAAATGAAGTTCACTTCTTACATCTTTAAATTGATTCATGCTAAACCAATCATGCAAACATGTTTATTTCATTCATGCCAATATATTCTTCTTCAAAGATTCTTTTAACAATTTTTATTAATAAAGGAAGTGAAAGTTATTGGAGCTTTGCTGTTGTATGAGCTGTCCGCTCTCGCATGAACTCCCCATGTATCTCTGTCATGTTGGCATTGATATTTGCAAGGATCCCTGAGAGTATGATCTGAGACTACTGAAGCTGAGTAATGATATTACTCTTGGTTTTATGTGATGTGCTTTGACTGTATGATTTTGACTTAATTGACACTCGAAACACTAATTTCCTGGAAAAATCTGTACTCTCTACTAACTGGTTTGACTCTATAACATAAAGGCTTTTGTTTTTCACTGGGAGTAGATTTTTGCCAGAATTGACTCTGGTATAGCTAGCTTTTTGGAACCTAAAAATTCTGTATCCTCCGATAAGGTGTTTTTCTACGCTAGTCTCTTTTAAACTTTTCATTGTATGCATTTTTTTTCTCATACAAAGGGCTGTTCATATCCTTCTCAAAATGCTGTATTTGTTTTTGAATTAAACAAATTATATCATAAAGCATAGGTTCAATTCAGGGATTTTGATTGCCCCCCCCCCCCCCCCTCCTTTTTTTGACTATTTTTTCATTTGATTAATCTGCATTGCTCTGTCCTTCAAGCAGCCACGAAGTAGACTTTTATTTGATTAACCTGTGTTAATGTTTTCTTTATTAATTTGTGGTGTTTAATATGACTTTTACAGTATTGCTGAAAACCATGAAAAAGAGGGATGAAATTCAATCCTCTTTTGTGTCCAAAGATATGCCCTTACTTGTACAACCAGATGGAAGAAAAGAATTTCTCTTTTCTTCACAGTGGAAATCTCTTCCCTTCCGGTTTAATAATGATGTCATATAGCACTGCAATCTGAAAGTCCAGGCACTTAATTGAGCATGAATTCCCTTTTCACTTTTCCATTTCAGTCGTTAATATTCTGGTTGCTCCACTTTGCCATGATTCTAAGCATATTTATTGTTTAGTAGTTTTACATTTTTACCTGAATATGCCCCCCATTTTTCTTGATACAGGGAAGTCCAACATGGAAATGTTGTTTGTTTTATCGGTGCATGCACTAAATCTCCACATTTGTGCATAGTTACAGGTACAGAACTCTACAGGAAGCAGAATCTTTCTTTTCATCATTCTTTTTCTACTGTTTTATTTTATCAGAGAACTTGAGGCTTTGCACTTCTATTTAATGTTGTGCTTCTTTGTGTTGCTCTCTCTTTTTAGTAACTGATAAGAATTTCGCTCTCCTCATTTTGTTTTTCAAATTAAAAACTGGAATGGAAACATCTGGGACTTATTGGGAGTTATTGTTTTTCAAATTAAAAACTGGAATGGAAACATCTGGGACTTATTGTGAGTTATTGTTTTTCAAATTAAAAACTGGAATGGAAACATCTGGGACTTATTGTGAGTTATTGTTTTTCAAATTAAAAACTGGAATGGAAACATCTGGGACTTATTGTGAGTTATTGTTTTTCAAATTAAAAACTGGAATGGAAACATCTGTGACTTATTGTGAGTATTAACGCAAATCAATTTATGACTATTTGTGGCTCGTGAAATCATTAACATTTATTGGGTCATGGAGCGTTTGCTTTTGTGGTTTGCTGTAGTGTTATGTTTTCCCATGTTATTATTTTCCATTTTATACTGGGGTTTAAACTTCCCAAGGTTGTTTTGGCCAGGATTCTTTTTACCATCATTCTGATCAAGAATACCCAACACATGGCCTGCTGTACCCATCTCTCTTTGCATTAATCTACCAAAGTTGAAAATCATGCTCAGACTTGTGTTAATGCTTTAATATGTCATACAAAATTTCCATTTTCATATTTATTTTGTTAAGATGAATTCCAAGCAGGTATAATTGGCTATTGGCTTCCTTTTTGTAATTTATTTCATTTCAAATGTAATTGATTCTGTATGTGATTGCTTACCTGTCTTCTGTTTCATTGAAATCCTCTATAAGGATATGCTGTTCTTGCTTGCAGAGTTTATGCATGGAGGAAATCTCTATGATTACTTGCATAAGAATCATAACGTATTGAAGCTCCCTCAATTGCTGAAGTTTGCGATTGATGTTTGCAAAGGAATGGAGTATTTGCATCAAAACAATATCATTCATCGAGACTTGAAGACGGCAAATTTGCTCATGGATACTCAAAATGTAAGTCTTTAATTTGATTGGTTGAAGTGATATTTGTCTTTGTTGACCTCATAAACATGACAAGTTAATTAACAATATTCCACATTTTCCGATGCTATCAATTTGGCTTCTTCATTGCTGTTTGGCTGCATGGTTGATGAGTTGGCTTTTCTACCATCGTCATCACTTCTCCATTCAATGATTTTTGAGTTTTTTAGCAATTTTATTTAATCTATATGTGACCTCTGTTATAAACTCCTTTTATGTAATCATCCATGTCATGGGCCACACAATTGATGCATGCAGCAGGAAGATCCAACATTGTTGTATTTTCTTTTGCTCAGTGGCTTGTTTGGGTTTTAAATTATCAATGAGGTTGACTACAAATGTGATAGGCTGTCCTTCCATTTTTATATCTGTATTGAACTTGTATACTTTAGAATAAATTGACTAAGCCTTACACGCTAATTCATTAAAAAAAAATATTAATTAAGGTATAGTCATTTTTGCCTCAAGGTTGTTAAGGTAGCAGATTTTGGGGTTGCTCGGTTCCAGAATCAAGGGGGGGTAATGACTGCAGAGACTGGAACCTACAGATGGATGGCACCTGAGGTTTGAATTTTTATAATTCTGCTGTGTAGTTATGTGTTTCTTGCATCTTTACTATCAAGAGATACTAGCTTTCTGTACTCCCAAGCTAAGGATCATTGTGAGATTGATCAGCTGCCTTTTAGAAAAAAAAACTCTTACAATCCGTGTTTCCTTGGTAGAGATCTTGTGTTATAATCATGTGATATTGCTCTTTGAACTTGCATCCGATTATCTTATCTTATAACCTGTTTGATACAAGGTCATCAACCACCAGCCGTATGACCAGAAAGCAGATATATTCAGCTTTGCTATTGTATTGTGGGAGCTAGTAACTGCGAAGGTATTTCCCAAAAGTACAGCCAGAAATTGAGCTTTTATGAAATAATCAGTGTTACAAATATTAACACTGGTGAAGTAATCCTGAAGCGACATTTTATTGTTGTTTTAGATTCCATATGATAGCATGACTCCACTACAAGCTGCCCTGGGAGTGAGACAGGTTTGTATTTCTATGCAATGGGTTTATATTGTGATATGTTAGTCTAGTTTGGCTTTAAATTGGATTCAGAAAGGCACAATAGTCTTCTTTTCCTCCTTGTTTTATGATATGTCGTGCGCAACTGCAAGTGTTGGTGTTCTGGGAAGGAGTGTGGAATTAAAATTCTTTTGCATTGGATAACAGATTCACTGCATTCAATTGTAGTTTTAGATGAAATCTGCTTTTCAGTTTTTATGACACATGCTATTGAATTTTAGTTACAAACTTGAGACATTTTCATTTTCACTTTGGATAGATGGTGCTTTCTCGATTGCGTTTTGAAAACATTCTAGGGTTGACATGAGACGAGCTAATTTAGTCAATAGTTTCACTAATTTTACTTAATATTATCCAGGGGCTGCGTCCTGATCTCCCTCGCAGTGCACATCCAAAACTATTAGACTTGATGCAAAGATGCTGGGAAACAGTTCCTGACAAGCGGCCATCCTTCTCTGAGATAAAAGTTGAACTTCAAGCACTTCTGCGAGAAAGTCAGGTGGATTTCTCAGCACTTTTTTTCCTCGTTGATTCATACAGAAGACATGTCTAACTCAGTGATTGACCTGTCAGGAAATTATTGAAGCGGTCAATGGGAACTGACGGCAACAATCTAACGCGCTTTTTGATGATTTGCTTTTGTTCTTTCAACATAGTTGTATCAAAAAAAGAGAGACATAGTTATATAGAGGTCTTTTTGTACAACCTAGGGAAAAGGATTATAGGCTGTCCGACTTACAGCACTAAAAAAACAAAGAGTAAGGTATTTTTTTCTTTTTCGATTTTATAGAGCTTTTAAGTAGCAAGACGTGTACTTACCTTCAAAGATCAGTTAACTTTAGTTGACCACGCGTGAAATTTGCTGTAATTATGATGGCACGCTATTTGTTTTTGAAGTTTTTATTTTCTTTTCGAAAATATGAATTGCGAAGGCTGCAGCCATCTGTTTTTATGGGATTCTTAAAAATCCTAGTTTAAAACCTGGGAGCTTCTGGCAGATGTAACCATAGTTCTCTGTTTTGACCATAGTTGTCCGTTTTATATCAGTAAAAAAACACCGAGAGAAAATAGCATTGTTTTCATCTTAGTTTCAATACTAGGTGCTAGTATTATACCGGCTGTGCTGTTTTAACCTTTTAAAAAAAAACCACCCCCTATTCATTTTCCCCTAAGCTCAAAATCTCAAATCTTAAACTTGCTCTTCCCATGGTGGAAACCCCATCGGATTATTTTTTCTTCCCCAAAATTCTTCCCATGACGGAAGCCTATCATTTCTTCTTTAAAGTTCTTCCCACGATGGCACCCCCATCATTTCTTCTTCCACGGCATTGACTGACGGCACGTCAGCACCCCCTCTAACAGGTACAAATCCTTTTATAATTAAAGATCGAATGGCTGAATTATGATAAAGTTTTCCTTATCCTTGCCAAAAGGCATGCTGTCACAAGCTGATTAGGTGTGTGTAACCTTGAGTTAAGAGTGTTTTTACTAATCTGAAGTTGTAGTTGTCAATTGATTATTGTTGATTGGGTGTAACCGTAAGGCAACAAAAAATGATACTGCATTTGATAGATATAAGAAAATATAATTTGTTGTACAAGTTAATTTTCTTTCTATATATAATTGGTTATACAATGGGTTTGTTTGTCTTGATTTCTTCTATGCCTAGTAATGGTTTTGGATTACTATTTAAAACTATATGTTCATATCCTTCTATACATGTATAATCTGATTTTATAATCTGGGTTTGTTTATAATGATGCTTTATTGATTTAATCATATATAGATACTAAGAATTCAGGATGTAAAGTGAATATAAGTTTTTCGTAACTGAAATTTTCACCTCCTTGTGAGGATTTTAATGAATTATTACTAGTGTAGTGAGTGTCTGTAACTCTGTATATGAAACCAATTGTAGGTTTGTAACATCAAATGCAGTAACCAAAGAGTTAATCATGTATGCCCATCCGATGCTTGTTGTTTCTCAAAACTCTTCCTTTAGAAATCCAGTTTATTACCACCTTTTCTTTGCTGATATTTTTTTTCTTCAGATTAAATTACATAGCTGAGAACTCATTTAGTGGTGGGACTTCCATAGCTTCAGCTTCAGCAAAGATTAGATGATCCAGCATGAGCTCATGGACAGGTGGTTCTTGGTGCAATAAACTTAAGTATATGTTTTCATTGTAATAAACAAATTAATGGTGGCGGTATTACTCGTCTAAAGTATTACCTTGCTAGTATTAAATTTCAAGTTGAACCTTGTAAAAAGATCCCTCCAGATGTGAAATGACAAATGAAACAATTGATAGAGGACTTGTCAATGGAGAAAGAGAAAAGAAAGAGATTTAGAATTGATATTGGAAATTCTCGAATATTTTCCAATGACGAAAGTGAAGAGGGTGATGATGGCAATCCTAATTTAAGTGAAATGAGGTCACAAATAAATAAAAAATTGACAATGCAAGGCACAAGTGCAACTAGAAAAAAGATGATTTTATTTGCTTCATGAACTACCATAGGTTCATAACCTAGTATTAAAAGTGCAATGACTTCTAAAAAAAAAATACATAATGCAAGAAACGCCATAGCAATATGGTGGTTTGATGTTAATGTACCATTTAATGGTGTTAAATCATATTTTTATCAATCAATGATAAATGTCATAACATCAATGAGCCTTGGTTTTAAAAGACCAACATATCATGATTTAAGGGGATCATTTTTAAAAGGTGTATTTCATGATGTCAATGAATATTTTTTTATGAATCAAACCTGATTGGAAACTTTATGAATGCTCTATTATGGCAGATGGGTGGTCAAATATGAAGAATGTATCAATTGTGAATTTTCTTGCTTATTCTCCAAGAGGTACCGTATTTTTGAAATCTGTTGACATTTCAAGTCTTCAAAAAGATAAAGAGATATTGCTTGATATGTTTGATGAAATTGTCAAAGAAGTTAGACAAGAAAATATTGTCTAATTTATTAGTGATAACGAGTCTGCATTCAAGGCTATTGGGAAAGCTTTGCAACAAAGGTATGACACATTTTTTTGGTTTCCTTGTGCTGTCTATTGTATTGATTTAATGTTAGAAAATATTTGTGATCCAAGATATTTTTTTATGATTGATGAAACCATTAAAAATACAAGAAATATAACTAAATTTATATATAATCATGCATGAGTTTTAGCTTTGGTGAGGATAGAATTTACTAATGGAAATGATTTATGTCGTCTTAGCATAACAAGGTTTGCTACCCATTTCTTAAGCATCCAATATTTACTTAAGTTTAAGAATGAGCTTCGAAAAAAGTTTACTTGAACAAAATAGGTAGAATCAAATCATGGTAAAAGTCGAGTTGGAAAGGAAGTTGTTGTTGTAATTTTACAAGATAAAGACTTTTAGCCGATATGTGAACATATAATCATAGTTAGTGAGCTTTTAATACGAGTTCTTAGGTTAGCAAATAGTGAAGAAAAATCATCAGTGAGTTATTTATACGAGGCAGTAGATAAAACAAAAGAAGTCATCAAGACAATGTTAAAATATAGAGCATCTCAATATGGACTATAGGTTTGGGTAATTGATGCTAGATGGGATAAGCAACTTTATAGTCCATTACATGCAGCAAACTGTTTTTTTAATCCTGAAATATATTTTAGGCTTTTTTTTTTCAAAAAGAGAGAGAGAGATTACTCGAGGTTTGCTTAGCGTAATTACTAAATTGGTTCCTGATTGTGACATTCAAGATATAATTAGTGGCTAACTTGATGAGTATAAGAAAGCAACTAGTGATTTTGGCATGCTCCTAGCTATTCATTAAATAGAAAAGTTAAATCCAGGTACGAGTTCTTAGGTTAGCAAATAGTGAAGAAAAATCATCAGTGAGTTATTTATACGAGGCAGTAGATAAAACAAAAGAAGTCATCAAGACAATGTTAAAAAATAGAGTATCTCAATATGGACTATATATTTGGGTAATTGATGCTAGATGGGATAAGCAACTTTATAGTCTATTACATGCAACATGTTGTTTTTTTAATTTTGGAATATATTTTAGGCCTTTTTTTTTAAAAAAAGAGATATTACTCGAGGTTTGCTTAGCGCAATTACTAGATTGGTTCCTAATTGTGACATTCAAGATATAATTAGTAGCTAACTTGATGAGTATAAGAAAACAACTAGTGATTTTGGCATGCCCCTAGCTATTCATTAAAGAGAAAAGTTAAATCCAGGTAATAACTTTTAATTTTTTAAAATATAATGTTTTTTTTAATCTTTAATATCTGATTTATTGAATTTTTTTTCTTATCTAGTTTCATGGTGGGAGTAATTTGACAATGATACTTAAGAATTTCAAAAGTTTACAATGAAAGTTCTTAGTCAATATTATAGTGCAACTGAGGGTGAGAGAGAGAGAGAGAGAATCCTCGGCCTCCAATGACAAATCATGCATCTAATTACCAAAGATTCAAGCATTTCAAATGCATAATGATCAGCGATGTTAAACATTTCATCATGTATCTATATAGGTGTGTTTGGGATCAAACGTTTCGGACAAAAGTTTTATTTTTTTGTATTAATATTTTTGGATTATTTTGTTGTTTCAATGATAAAATAAATTTATTAAATATATAAAATATCATTTTAATATATTCTCTTAAAAGAATTGCAATGTATCAGGCCACATTGTCCGAAGACAAACGAAGATGGTACGAAGGATTCTATTTTGGTGCAAATCTCGATCCGTACTGTTGTCTGTTGAGCGTTGTCGTACCACCTTTTTCTTTCCAATTTGTAGGTGATCTACTGAGGCCGAGTACAAGAGAGAACCATATGTTCATCAAGCCCACTCCTGGACTCTACTCATGGAAACCATGAAGGTGCAAGGAACTCCATTTATTTTGTGTGCTTAAATCCGTACCAGATGCAAGAAATACTATCCTTCGTTGGCTATGCTAATCTATTTTTTTCCCGTTTGGAATAATAATGTAATTATACATGCTTTAAATTTTAAGAATCAAATTGTATTTATTTAATTATTTGAGGATTGCATTGGGAAAAAATTAACATGGTAACATTTTTTTTTTTAAGTTTAGGATCAAAGTATACTCATTTGTTGTGCACTAGCAATCGAAAACAATTCAATCCCATATACCTTTACATATTCATATTGACTTGTAATATATATCATTCCATAAATTGTAAATAGTGATATATCCATGACAATCAAATAAAATTTACAGATATAGGTTTTTCAAACCTTCTATTAATTACTAGTTTCTTATAGGTTATTTCATTATGTATGTATGTATGTATGTATGTACGTATGTTTCAAAACTTAAAGTTTCTGATATTTTTAATGTTTTCTATGTTTTTTCCGTGTTTTTTTTTACTTTAATTTTTTCCTTAAAAATATCTTTAATGGTCTAATATCCATTTTTATTTTGAAAAAAAAAACAATATATGAAAGAAATATTAACTAAAATATAAATTCCACGGATGTTCTACTATACAATTATCCATTGTTCATCTAGATATATTTTACTATAGATTGCTACAGTGAAATCACTATTTTATCTCCTTGAGTAATAAAACTATAAAAATGGTCCCCTAAAATGACAAAAAATAATGTTTGGAACTAAGGGTAACTCAGGATTTTCACTCTCAGTTTTTTGTAGATATCGATAGGTTTAGGGGTATATGGGTAATTAATCAAAAAAATTTTCAGAACACTGCCAATGCGTCGTATAGAAGCACCAACAATGTTCTGGCCACATGCATCTTTCAGGCGGTGCATGCAGAGTCTTCAGGTGATGAAAATTGACCTTTCTCCATGTCACTTGGTGTGCCTCCATGTCCTTTGACTCCCGGCATGGCGTGTGTCAGGTTAATTGGGTCGTGTGATCATCGGTAGATGGTTTTCTTTCCTCTTACCCGTGTCTCTCTCCTATTGCTGGAAGTATAGTTTGATTCTTCATATTTGTGGGTGTTTCATTTTAGTCTTAGGTCTTTTGATTTCATTTTTCTTACTAATTTGTTCAATAAAAATTTTGATTATTTTCAATTATGCGCTTCAACTGAAATTGATTATATATGATATGTTTCTACTCTTTTGAGTTTTTGTTTGTTATTGGTTCCTTTAATAATTTTGATATGCAAGTTTTAATTTGTTCTAATTTTGTCCTCCAATTGATGCAAGTTTTAATTTGTTCTAATTTTGTCCTCCAATTGAAATTGGTCATATATGCTACTTTTCATTTTGGTCCTTATTCTTTTCATTTTTCACCAATTGCATAGTATTTTTTTTAAATCCCTTTATTATTTTTAGTCCAAAAGTTTTAATTTGTTTCATTTTTGTCTTTCAAATGGAATTAATTATATATTATATTTTTTATTTTGACACTTATTTTTTTAATTTTTTATTTGATATTAATTCCTTTGGTTTTTTTATCCTTCTTGCACAGTGTTTACTTTTCATCTATATTTATGTATTTATTTTTTTAGTTTTTGGTTTTAATTTTTATCATTTTATTTTTTGTTAGGATTTTATTTTTATTCGGCTCCGTTATGAAATTTTAATTTATGTTGGTTACACTGCATTTTGTTTTTAAAAATTACTTTCGGCTCCAAGGTTTTGATTTATTATAGTTTTGTCATTCAATTGGAATTAATTATATATATTATTTTTTTATTTTGACATTTATTCTTTTAATTTTTTTATTTAGTATTGATTCCTTTGATTTTTTCGATCCTTCTTGGACATTGTTTATTTTTTATTAGTATTTATTCATTTATACCTTTAGTTTTTTTTTTTAATTTTATCATTTTATTTTTGATTGAGGTTTTGGTTTTATTCGGTTCAGTTATGAAAATTTACATGTTGATGATCATGTTAAAATTAATATTGCTCTTTTTTTTTCTTTTTTTTCTTTTTTTGTGTTTTCTATTATTTTTATCTGTTCTTCGGATCAAATAATTTTATTATTTGTGTAGTGATAATGATTATTTTAGTGATTCTTTTTTATTGTTTTTTGTAAGAATATTTTGTTTTTTTTTTTTTAATTCTTTAAGCTTATTTGATGATTCTAACTGTTTGGGAAAAAATATTGATAATAATTTTAACTGTTATAGTAAAGATAATGACAATAATATAGGGATGAATTTTTAATTTATGTTTTTTTCTTTTTAGAAATAGAAAGTTAACTATTTAATTTTGTTATTTGATTATTGTAGGTGTTTTCACAATTTATATTTTATTTGTTATGTTTAATTTAATTTGAATTATAAAATAAACTTATCTTAATATAATAAATTCAATAATTCAGATATCCGAATCTTCTTACTTTTTTAATGATAATAATAATTTTATACTAGTTATTTTATTGAAACCTACTAAATAGATAAATTTATATATTTTATAGAAAACTTGCACTTCACTAAATTTCTACACAAATTTATTATTTTTCCCAAATTTATATTATAATAAAAAATCTCACACAATTAATATATTTTTGTGTTGAAAAAAATGGTTTCGACCACGACGAGGAAATGTCACCTAATAACTGAAACCTACTAAACAAATAAATTTATATCTAATCAAAATTCATATATTATATAAAAAAAACATGCATTTTACAGGATTTCTATACATTTATTATTTTATCTAAATTTATATTATAATAAAAAATTTTATATAATTAATATATTTTTATATTGAAAAAATATGGTGTCTTGGGAACATTGGTGTGTGTGTGTGAGAGAGAGAGATGCTTTTCAAATAATACATAAGAAAAACTATATATAATTAATAAAAAAAAACAAATGTTATAAATTGACGCAAAACGTTGAAAAACTTTTGAGTGGCCATTGAGAACCCATCCCAAACAGAGGGTCTCCTTCTACTGCGAAACATTTGTCGGTTTTCTTGTATAATTAATTAAATGTGATTGTTACTTTATTTTGTAGATACATGAGCCCTTTCAACGGAGACTTCGGACAGCAGCTACCGACGACCGTTTGTCTGGGAGTATAATTTATGTTATTTTTTATTTATAAATTTATTAAAATATATTTTTATTTTTTAAATTTTATTTTTAATACCGACATATCAAAATATATAAAAAAAATTAAAAAAATTCAATTTGAAATAAAAAAATCTTAATATTTTAAAATGTTTTCTTCTTGTATACGGGAACTAGCTCACTGATAATATGTTGTCCGAAAACAAATTCTCTCTCTTTCAATTTTGACTATTATTAGGTCAGAAATACTGCCATGTGTATCCTTCTGTCCCGAAACCAAATGTATCTTATCATTATTCGGTCTACCTTCAGTTTTATGCAGGAGCATCAAAGTCTCAACCTGTCTCGGGATTAAGTTCTTCGATGATTCCGTGTTAATTATTTTTATTTTTTAAACCAAATTAATTAAATTTGCCGCAATTAGCTCTAATTCTCTATAGTTTGTATCGTTTTTTTCACCAAAACAATATTATGTATCTTGCCATTATTGCGTCTATATTCAGTTTTATGCGGGGCATATAAAAAAACTCAATAATATTTACTCGGTTGACTTTTTGCTGCATTTGATAGTTTTTTTAGCTGAGTTTCAGCCGAGGTCAAATCAGGCTGTAAATCATGGTAATTTCTACGCCGATATGTGTGCCTTACTCGGTCAACTTTTCATGGTTACCTTGCTTGAATAACCCGCAGTAAGATATGGTGCGAGGGAAGGTGCTGTGTGTGAATGCACCGGAGATCGGAGTGAACAGGTCAATACCTTGAGGTGGAGGACCGGAGCAGAATCTCGAGCTACCCAAACCACGTTACAATCTAATCGAATAATATAATTATAGATTGCTGATGTGATGCAATGCAGGGCTGCTAGAAGAATAATCGTGTGGTCTTGCATAATTTAATTAAGTGAAGGTTATATCATGACTTGTCAACTTTCGTTAATGTAGAGCGAAGACAGAAGAAACAAATGTCAGACGAATTGTGATGGATAGAGAAGATTAATTTGAATATTAGAGGGGTTAATTATGTCTCTATTTACTTGGAATAATAAGAAGATAATATAAAGTAAAGATATAATAAAACATAAAATTGGGGGACCTCTAAAAAGAATTTTCGTCAAATATGACAACCGGCATTGAATTCAAATCGTACATGTGGATATGGAGAGACACTGACATTCAAATAGTTTTCTATAATCTAAATATTTATTTATTTATTTATTTCTGGTTCCATCGTTTTCTCTTCATATTTCCAGGATTTTGCCATTAGGTGGGAAAACCAGAATACAAAACTTTTCTTCTTCAGCCCTACAAGGCTGCTGCCATTATGTGTTTTCTCGTGTTCACATGCCCTCCCAAGAAAACACCTCAAACTCCTACTGCCCTGCTCAAGAAAACACCTCAATATATATATATATATATATATATATATATATATATATATATATATATATATATTCCTAACGTGGTGTTAAAGAGATTGAGATCTTCCTTGTAAGTCTCGGATTCAAGTTAGAACATGCTTACCTTGCAAGATAATGAGACAACTGGAATTTTAATTTCTAAGGGCATGGCAAAGGTTTTGAAACTTGCTGTGCAGGTTTCAGATTCGAGTTAGTACGTATTCATTTTGTAAGAGTTTGAGATTACTAGTGTTTTACTTGCGTAACTCGGACTTGCAAAAATAGGGATAGAATTTCCTAAAATAATAATAAAAAAAAGCATTCATTTGCAAATAAAAATCATGGAATCAAAAAACAATGAAGAGAATCGATCTGTTGTGCCAATGAGAATTCCCGAGTATGGACAAACATAGATAAGGATCCATCGTGAACAATTTGAGACGTGTAGCTTTCAGTTCTCAAGTCTTAATAAGTTTCATATACACCCTTTTATTTCGTGCTATGATTATGAATTTTTATTTCATATGCACATGGATTTTTCTTTGCATACATGCCGTTGAGTTCAACTTGATAATGAAAGCAACATACGCATTGAATTTTATTTTTAAAAGAATTGTCAAGCTCTTAAGAGTATTCTCACTCTAAAATGTTTGAAAATAATTATTTTGTTCTTATAATAAGGTGAGTTTTTCTTATGTTTTTAATTAATTAAGTTATTTTTATTCTTATAAAATGACTTATCTTCTAATTTATTTTAGGTTTTTATATTCAAATTAATATTCACAATCATTCATGAAACATAATGTTTTTTTAAAGAATAACAAATCTGATGAAGGAGAAAGGGGTCGCTGTTATATATAAAATTATTTCCTTAGTAGGCCGAATTATTTTTTAAAAACATAAATAAAAATGTTGGGTTAGTTTATGTTAACTCAGTTTAACACACAAAAACCTTGATTTTAGTCATTAAACCAGAGTAATCTTATAAAAATCAAATCATCACAAGTCAACTTGGGCTAATAGATCAAATTCATTATTCAAGTTATAAAATTGTGATAGATTTATAGAAAGTAAATCAAAATAAATCATGAAATATAATTCATTATTAATCTAATAGCGAATTAAAAAGGATTATAGATAATAATTCGAGTTAACCTAGATTAATATGTTGACCACGTGACTTGGGCAATAACATCAAGATAATATCGTATAATATAGATTAAAACAAATCGTAAAATCTAATTCTTGATCCATAAAACATTAAAGAATATTTTTTAAAAAAATACGTATAAATAAACTTGTGATTGTTCAAGTTATTATGGTGAAATAACCCATAAAAAATCATAAAATGTAATCCAAAAAATTAAAAATTAAATAAAAATTAATAAAATACTATTTAAAGGAATATTTCTTGGCATGATAAACAGTGAAAACATCGCTCCCTTTAGAAGTTGTTTGGCGCGGCGTTTCACCTGCCGCGTCGCAACTTTTGATTTTATTTTTTTTTGCATTTTAAATAAAAAAAATTAGTGTTTTTAGATCATTTTGATGTGTTGATATCAAAAATAATTTTTAAAAAATAAAAAATATTATTTTAATATATTTTGACATAAAAAATACTTTTAAAAATTACCGCAACCGTGCTTGTAAACATCCTTTTTAATGTTTTAGTGTTATGTTAATGATTTGATGTAACATGGGACCTCCTTTCTTTTTTTCCAATTTTTTATTCTCAAGAAATGAGATTGGACTGCACTGTGTCAGATCATGTTTCATGATTGAAAACTTTGTATCGTAAAATCTCACCCACTTCACGTACCTCTGCACCATGATCTCCAAAATATATTATTACGTGGTCTGTTTACTATATTGTAGGTAGCCGGGACGAGCCAGCAGCTCTTTCTGACGCATTGAACAGTGGACCAACAGCATCACCATCACTGATATTAATTGTTGTTGTTTTTTAAAGTATTTTTTGTACCGAAATGCATCAAAATAATGTTTTTTTATTTTTTAAAAATTATTTTTGACATCAGCACATCAAAATGATCTAAAAACACTAAACTACCGGTTTTAAAAATAAAATCAAAAAATCAAAAAACAACGAAAAACAGATTGGATCGCAATGCCAAACGGGCCTTAAGAAGAGTTAAAATGATTAATTAAGATCTATAAATAATAAAGTTTCAAAATAAAAAATAAAATAAAATTATTATACTTCCCTCCACTTGCAATTTTTAAGGATTTAATTAAACCCGATTTTGTTAAACCCGATTAAATCTAAATAAACAAGCTGGACACAAATCCCGATTTAATTATTGGCTTAATTAGGATGACAACCCATGAAAAGTCCAATTTCTTAACCCCTGAATCATTAAGAAGCACAAAATTAAGTTGAAAAAAATTATCTCCTAACCCCAATCGTTCATGGGTTGTGAACTTTTAAACATTTTCGAAGCTAGTAGACGATTTAAGATGAAAAGGATGAACTTTTAAACTAGACTCAAAATACTAAAAGGTTTCATCGCATATTTTCTCCATTTTTTATATTGTGTCCCTCTCTCTTTTGATATTGTTGTTCTACTACAATTTAAAATCTTATCTCATGAAATTAGATCACAAAATAATTTAATAAAAATAATATAAGGGATCGAGATTAAATAAAAAAAGAGACAATACAAAGAGGGGGGGTTGTCTTTTGTACTTTTTAGAATAAAAAGAGTGGCAATGTTAATTTTATAACTGATTATTCTGTTATTATCAGGGTAATCTTTATATTATTTAGGGGAAAAAAATATAAACGTTATTTAAACTTGTCAGTAATGAAATCAAATTAGTTCTCTCAAAGGTATGTAGTGATGAGAGAAGGTATGTAATGGTGACAAATAACTTATAATTTGCATAATAAATCTTGAGTTCAAGTCAGAAGATATATATTTTATAAGAGTCTGAACAATTGAGATTTTACTGGTTCACTTGGATTGACAAAGTATACTTTTCAGGGATGAGGTTTGCTCGCATAAAAAAAGAATTCAAATATGGGATTCCATGAGTTTGTTGTTAATTATATTAGTGGGAAGACTGATTGGAAAAAAGAATTGTTATGAAGAATAAAAAGGCTATATAATGTTTTTTTTTAAATGAGTATTTAATTAGCAGTATATTCATAATTGAATGATATTAAAGTGAAAAACTCAATGGATGTAACTCGATTATATCTAGAACATGCTTCTTCTGATCAAATGTCAGGTGAACCAAAAATAATTCCACAGTTTATTCAACGGGGACCAACCAAAGTCTGCCAAAAAAAATATACGACATGCAAAATAATAGTTTATTTTTTGTTGCCAATGGACAATTTCAATGACCTTAAACGCCCATATATTTATTTATTTTTCTTTTTATAAATATATAAATACTCTCTTCACAAAGCCAAGCATGCCACTTTCTATATGATAGAGGATGTGTGGCTGCAGTACTGAAACTAAACCATAGTACATCTTATTTGTAGCCACCAAAATTAAATAATGTACTTGCCATAAGAAAAGTAGTGCATAATATTAAGGGCATTTTGTTTTGTTTAAAGAAGATATTATTTTATTACTCCATATGAAAGCAACCATGCAATATTGCACGACGGGTTGAGAATTACACACACAAGCTACTTCTTCGACAGAGCACGTGAGGAAATTGACCATTGACTACAACTTTCTAATAATACACTGAGGAAACAGATCTCTTCTTCCACGTCTCTCTCTTTATTCATCTTATAAATAATAAAACACAGGTAAAGTACGCTCCATTGATGCAGCACGTAGCTTGATTTCTTGATTTCCTTCCTTGAAAAAGCTCCTGCACCCAGCCTTTTCCTTATTACATGCGTCACACTCTACCCTTTAATTACCTGTAAAAACATACATTAATTGGATCTCTGTCAATATATATTAATGTTGCATATTGGGAATAATTATTACTATTATTTCTTTTATCTGTGAAAAAAATAAATAATCTATTGCAAAGCTGCACCAAAATATTTTGGCCTGGAATTATACTTTCAGATTTTTGTTAATTGAGACACAACACACACTTAGCATTGTCAAGATAATCGTTCAATCATATATAGTTGGGCTTACCTCGAAACTATGAAAGTCGTGCTCTAGTAATGGTGAGGTGGAGGGGGTGATGCGTAAATGTAATGGGGTGGTGGTGGTGACTTGTATTTGTAAACGGGTGGAGGAGACTTGTACTTATATGGCTTCTTGGGAGGTGGAGGAGGAGACTTGTATTTGTAAACTGGAGGAGGTGGTGGGGACTTGTACTTGTAGGGCTTTTTAGGTGGTGGTGGAGGTGGTGGTGGAGACTTATACTTGTAAGGGTGTGCTGGTGGAGGCTTGTGCACTGGAGGAGGTGGTGGTGGAGACTTATACTTGTAAGGGTGTGCTGGTGGAGGCTTGTGCACTGGAGGAGGTGGGGACTTGTACTTGTAAGGGTGTACTGGTGGAGGTGGAGAGTGCACTGGTGGAGGGGGAGACTTGTACTTGTAAGGGTGTGCAGGTGGAGACTTGTGCACTGGAGGAGGTGGGGACTTATACTTGTAAGGGTGTACTGGTGGAGGAGGAGACTTGTACTTGTAAGGGTGTGCCGGTGGAGGCTTGTGAACAGGAGGAGGGGGAGACTTGTACTTGTATGGGTGTGCTGGAGGAGGTGGGGATTTGTACTTGTAAGGATGTGCTGGTGGAGGGGGAGAGTGCACTGGAGGAGGCGGGGATTTGTAGTGGTAAGGAGGAGGTGGAGGTGGGGGGGATTTCTTGGGAGGTGGAGGAGAGGAGTATTCATAGTTTGCTGTGATTTCTAATGGTAAGCTGAGAGAGATCGCTACCACTAGAAGAGTAGCCATAAGAGAGGCCATTGAAGACCTCATTTTTGCCAACGTTGCTTTAGTTCTGCTTCTTAGGCAATGCTCCCTTCCCTTTATATAGATTTGATATTTTACCCTTAAACACGTAAACCAATCATGGTAAAATAGACTTTGGAGAAATTTTTATACCTGGTGAAAGGCATTGAAATAAAATAATTAATTTGAAATAATGTGAGTTTCGTTTATTTATTTGATTTGCCTGAGTTTGCAAACTCACCATAAGTCGGCTACGTGAGACTATGCTTATAGTTTGTTTGTTTTTTAATGTTTTATTTTTTAAAAATTATTGTTAATATTAATACATTGAAATATATGAAAACACCAAATAAATAAATAAATGATATGTTTAAAAAACACACACAAAAATAATCATGTTATTAATACTATACATACATTTCCTCTGTTTTTTAGCTTTTATAATATCTTAGTCAATTGCTCAAGTCATCGTTATATATTTATTTCTTCACAAAGAGCTAGCTTTGAAAAAGTCATAATTATATAAAGATAGCATGGCCCTAACTTCTGTTGACTTTTTTTCCCCGACGGGCCAGGCGGCTATGACTTCGACGTCCCTCGCTCTCTCCCCCTCTACCATTCTAATCTGTCTCCACATTTTGCCTGCCTTTCCTCGAATATTAGAATTTTGAAGTCGATTCTAATTGTCTGGAGTGAATGTGATTGATTTTAATTTTTAAAGTTTTTTTATTTATAAATATATTAAAATGATTTTTTTTATTTTTTTTAAATTATTTTTGATATTAACATATTAAAATAATCTAAATATATTAAAATAATTAATTTAAAACAAAAAAATATAAATATGATTTTTAATTTTTTTTCAAAATAATTTTTGAAATGCTATATCAAATATGCTTAAAAGGTCATTTCAAATGTAAGATCCAGTTTGGATTAATTAAAAATAAAAATCATCAGTAAAACATGATAACAATACATATTTAATTATTTATTAAAAAATAAAATAATATTTTATCTATAACCAAAAGACTATAATTGGTCAATAATAAATTGGTCAAATTACTTTTTTATCACAATAAGATAATTATTTTAATCTTATTTAACAGCTAAATTATAAAATTACCCTTCAAATCCAAAAAATAAAACCAATGTTTGTTCTAAGTACGTTTTAGTTTTTTCATTATGATATTCTCAAAGGTAAATTCAAAAGTTAGATCCCGTTTGGATTAATATGTTATCAAACTGCAAACCAATAATAATAATAATAATAATAATAAAGTATTTCCTAAACAATTGCAATCAATTACAGATGCATGCAAAACTGCTAGCTATGACCACGTTAAAGATTGATAATAAAAAAAAATAAAAAATAAAAGCAAGCATCGTTGAATATTATAGTCACCGACTCTTAAAAAACTACACCTTGAATAATTACCAGTTATAACAATTCTAAGACAACGAATTCAATGACAAGTACTCCTCTCGGATGAACTTATCTTTTAAAACAACAACGAGATGCCATTTTTGAGCTCCCCTTAACAACTCTGTTTTTTTTTTTCTTTTTAATATGGGCAGTACAGCTTGATAAGATGCAGACATGTTTGATATTGTAATTGAAGTTGTATTTTAAAATATATTTTATTTGAATTCATATTAAAATAATAAATTTATATTTTTTAAAAATATTTTGATATCAATACATGAAAATAATATAAAAATATATATTTTTTTTAATTTAAATAAAATATACAAATATTTTTTTTAAAGAAATCATCTTTTTTTTCTTCCGAAAAACAACGTTAATCAATCCCTTCAAATATCATAATATCATGTCGGTCATGTATCTATATATACAATAGTCCTTCATGAAGAAAGTCATATTTCATCTCAAGTTGCCTTTGAGCAGGTAATCACCATATGTTCTAAGAGATTCAGCAGTGATAAAATAGTTTATAATCTGCATAATAAATTTTAAATTTAAATTATGATGTATATTTTTATATAAATCTTAAATAATTAGAATTTTAATCAGTTATTTAAATTTATAAAACACATTTTCCAGAAAATGAAAGGAAAATAAATAATGATCACCATATCAAGACGGCACAGGAGTAGGTGAAGACTGGGCCAATCATTTAGCATGGAGAAAGGCGACGTAAAGAAGCACAAAACCTCGTCTTTAAATGTTTTCTCTAGCTTTAATTACTATGTGTAGAAAGAGCGATCTAGACAAATACTTCATCTACCCATCTAGTTATCTAGAATTTCCCAACAGCTTAAATTTCAAAGTTGGTTCATCTTTCGATACTTTCTGTCCATTTTTTCCCTTTTTCTGTATTGAATTCAAAAGTGGTTGGGGTTATTGATAATCACAAAAGGTTTAAAATAAAAATTAGACGTAAATATTAGCTGGCTCATGCGATCAATCAAACCAAGTCCACACAAGTTTGGATGAATGATGTGTAAAGTTTAGATTGTGCCAAGAAAATCATGATTTTCATGAGTTCATTAACAACGAAAGTGAGACGGGCTTGGTAATAAATAAAGTTTAAATCGAGTTTTTGCCTCATATATATGGTGATCGTTGACATGAATTCATCAACAACGAAAATAATAGTTCTTACAGTTCAAATGGGCTTCGAATTCACACATTCACACACACGGAAGCACAGAAGATTGACATTCATATCACTCTTTCACACAAATGCGATTAGCACAAGCACAGAAGATAGAAATTCATATCACTCTTTCACACACACATGCAAGCACGAGCACAGAAGGATGTGTGCCGTGTTCGTAAGATTGAAACTCATATCACGGTTTTTTTTATGTTTCTATCAGATTATTCATGTGTTCACGGAACCTGTATACACAATATGACCCGACCTAAGATCTGAATCCACGTGTGAGGAAAAATCACAGCACATGACGTTTTGTGAACAGAGAAGAAGAAGGTGAAAGATCCCATTGATGAAAAGCAGATTAATTATCTCAGTCATACATATATATATATATATATATATATATATATATATATGAAAAAGACAATTCTTTTCCCAGGATAAAACGACTGTACAATTTCTCCATGCCGATCCAGTTGGAGTTATATTATCATAAATTCGAATAGTGAGAAGCTGCGGTCCTAAGTAATTTGGAATCAAGTTCCTAACCATTTGCCTGCCTTCATTTTCATCATGTGTTTGTGTATGGGGTAAAAGTCATATTATGTAATTTTTATCTTAATCCTGCAGCTTTATACATACTGAAACTGTTAATCACTGGTTTCCCGTACAGTACCAAAACCTTTGCCTCTTCGTAATCACGACCATCTTCTAAAGATAGCTATGCTTCTCTTCCATTAACAATATTTATCCAAGACTTTAGATTGAGAAAAATAAACCTATGCATGCCAGTCTTTTCCCCAGAAAACTATTCCACAGCTTGCCAGAAAATTATATTAATTAAGAAGGTGGTGTTGATTGAAAGGGATATTCTTTCTTTTTTTGTTATCACTAATCACGCCTGCTAACATGAGGATATCACCTAACCACATAAGCTTTGATTGTAAATAGGCTGCTCTGAACGGTAGTCTTAAACCAAGAATATTCATACTTGCCTAACTGCATAACTGCATGGAAAATAAGAGGGTGTGAGTGAATGTGTTTTAAAAAATAATATTTTTATTCTTTGTTTTAATTTATTTTTTTAATATTTTTTAATCATTTTAATATGATATGATGGTGTTAAAAATGTTTTTTATATAAAAAATAATTGATATTAAAAAAAAAATCAAGCAAACTTGTAAACATTCCTTATCTCTTACCCTTGTCAATCTACCAAAAAACAAAATCAATAACGTTCAGGGCACCTAAACAAAACAACAAAACAAACAGCCTGGAGCTAGTTTATTTAGAAACCAATTGAAAATCTAGAGTAAAAATAAGAAAAACAAGTCAACATGAAAACGACAATATGAGAGCGATCTATATATATATGACGACTTTGTGAGCAATTCAGTCCACATAACTTAGCTTTCTTAATGGGGATCGATTTGAGGTTTGGTTGCCCCATTTGCCAGGGATGCTCTGTAATTTATTGCTGAAACATCAAAGTTCAGACTTCTCCATCCCTTCCAATAGGACTTAATTTTACAACCACAACGTCCTAAAAACGTGGAGAGAAGAAAGAAGCACATGAAATATTCTCCGGATAAAAAAAATCCCCTTTTATTTTTTGGAAATTTGCATATTTCTTTGTTTTATCGTAATAAAAACTGTCAATTTATGATAAGATAACGCCTAAGGGTAGGCGTAGCACACCTTGTTAGGCATATGCTTTAGAAAAAAACGAGCTGATTGGCCGCGGGTTTTTTATCTATATAAAAAATTAATTGATTTTATATATGTTATATTTTGTTATTTTAATATTCAATGAGTAAAATTATAATTGATAAAATCTGTTAGAAACAAATTTTTTTTCCACTAAAAACTGCTTAAATATTGCTACTACTAAAAATGTTTTGATAAAATCCGTTAGAAATGATTTTTTTTATATGTAGAAAATTAATTGTAAAATTTATTACTCATATTATTATATTAAAAATATTTTAGAATAATAATAAATAGGTCTCACATATTTATAAGAAAAACATAATCATTATCCTTATTTTGAATGTCTTATCTATAATAATAAGAAATTTCAACACCTAACAATATTAAAAAAAAATTCAAAAACTAAATAAATGGAAAAAAAATAAATATTATTAGATTTAAAAAAAATGAAATGAATAATAAAAAAAAGAGGAAATAGAAAATATCATTTTTGAAATGATTATACAAAAAAATTAAAATGTAAACATAAAAGAAAATAACCTTAATAACAGTTGAAATAATAAAAATTGGTGAGACCATAATTATTGTTAGAGAAAAAATTTCCATAATCTATATATATATATATATAATTAGTCTAACATATTTAAAAGAAAATAAAACTTACAAATAATCATTATCATTATTTTGAATATTTTATCTATAATAATTAGAAAATTCAATACCTAACAATATTAACAAAAAATAAATATGATTATATTTAAAGAAAATATTTTACTTGAAGAATTAAAAAAAGAGAAATAATAACAAATATTGTTTTTGAAATGATTACCAACACAGATTAAAAATTAAAAATTAAAAAATCTTAATAAGAGAGGAATAAAAAAATTGAAACAAAATTAAGAGCATGTATATATATGGACAGAAATAAGAATTCTGTAAGAAATATACAAAAAGGAATTTTTTTCAAATGGTAATGAACAACGAAAACCACAATTGAAATAATTGTTCATTATTGTTTGAAATTGCAATCTCCTTTAGCTATTTTATGAAATAATATAAAATAGAGAAAAAATTGTGGCGCGCAGAAATGAACCTGAACACCCCGGTCATGGAAAAAAATGTATAAGTAGGGAAAAAATGAAAAATAAAAGTGGATCTGGATATTAGTTGTAGTGTGCGTAAGCTCACATGGATACTCCGATTTTTTTTTTCAAAAAAAAACGTAGTTAAAAAAAACATTCAAACAGTAATGAAAAGTGAAAATCATTGTTCATCAGTGTTTAAAAACATTAGCAGCCGGAGAGATTCGAACTCTCGCTCTTTTGATGCGGCAGCAAACGCGTTAACCACTCGACTTAGGTGTTTATCCTAGCATACATATAATACTTATCTTATATTTTTGTGTTTTTTTGCATTTATTTTATATATATGTGACATGATATATATTTTTTTTAAAGTGATTTTTATTTTAAAATTTTTATTTTTTATTTTTTAAGATTTATTATTTATATTATTATATTAAAAGTATTTCAGAACACTTAGATTAAATTAATTTGAGAATTTTAAAAAACTTAGTTCATTTTTTTGTATATATTTTCAAGCGTTGATTCCTAACAAATATAAGAAAATAGTCGCGCATTGCGCTAGGCTTTTTTGATGTAGTAAACTAATTAATTATTTAGCCTGCAAAGAATTATTTAGTTGGTAGATAGCAAATTGTAATCGTTAAATTCTGTTGTATTTTTTTTTCTATATTGAATTAGTTGGTTGTTGTTATCAGTTTAAGTGCTCGGATAATAATTTAGTTGATAACTCTCAAAATTATAATCGATAAAATCTATTAAAGATGAGTGAATTGTATTTTATAGCCAATTCATTAATGGGTGAACTTGCTTAAATATTTCATCGATTTATGTAATTTGCATATGGAAAAACTATAATTGATTAATTAGTAGGCGTGTTTTGATTATTATGACAATTATTTAATTGGTGGACGTAAATTTGAAATTAATAAAATAAATAAAATATGAATTATTTTTTTCTTGTATCGAACTTGTTGATGATTGAGTTTATTTTAACAGCAACAAACGATTTAACCAGCAAATAGCAAAACTGTAATTGATTGATTTTTTGGTGTGTCTTAATTGTTTTGACAATTATATAATCGGTTGATAAAAAAAATACAATCGATGATATCAATTAGAGATGAATAATTTTATTTTTTGTAGTGAGTTGGGTATTCGTTGGCGGTTGGGTATTTTGTAATGGTTTAACTTATTATTCTCTTTTTTTTTTTTTTTTTTCAAGTCAAATAATTTTTTAGAATCTAATAATATTTATTGTTGTTTTTTCATTTATTTTCATTTATTATCTTTTTTTAAAAAAATCTTATTAGGTGTTGAAATTTCTAATTATTGTAGATAAGACATTGAAAATAATGACAATAATTATTCGTAAGTTTTTTTCTTTATAAATATGTTGGACTAATTATAGATTTTGCTATGCATTTCATATTAGCGCGTTTAAAATAATGATAATAATTAGTTGTAATTTTTTCTCTAATAAATATGATAGATTAATTATATATTCTGTTATTTATTTCATATTAGCGTCTTAAAATATATATATATATATATATATATATATATTCATAACCTTATGGAATTGCGATCTTCTTTAGGTATTCTATAAAATAATAATAGTCATAGTGTGTGTAAGTTGATCCGGACACCCTGATTATATAAAAAAATATATAAGTAGGAAAAACAAACAGGAAAAAATGTTAACAAAAAATAAGCCCAGGGATTATCCGCGGCGCGCTCAGTTGGCCAGGAAAAAAAAATATATATTTGGGAAGAAAACATTGTGGTGAGCGTAAGGTGACCTGGACACCTCGGTTAAGAAAAAAAAAATATAAATGGCAAAACAAAATAGGGGAAAAAATGTAAAAAAAAAGTTGATCCGGAGATTAGTTGTGGTGCGCGTAAGTTGGCCCGGATACCTTAGTTATTAAAAAAAAATCTTGGTTTTTGTAAAAAAAAAAACCTATTTTTTTTAAAAAAAAAACATTTTATAAAAACAACCACTTATTTAAAAAAAAACCAGTTATTAAAAAAAATTTAAAAAAACAAACCGCTCTTAAAAAAAAATTATGGTGCGCATAAACTAACCCGGACACCCGGTTATGAAAAAAAATATATAAGTGGTAATAAAAAATAGAGAAAATAATAATAATAATAATAATAATAATAATAAATAAATAAATAAATCCAGATATTAGTCGATATGCATAAGCTGCAACGGATATTCCGATATAAAAAAACAAATAAAAATCCCGGTTAAAATAAAAAATGGAAAACACATTTTCAAACAGTATTGAATAGTGAAAATTATTATTAAAAAAGAAGAAGAAGCACGACTATAAAAAAAAAGTTCAAGGGGAAATCACCTTTTTGAAACTTTGATTTCACTGCTTCCATCATAAGTGTGTTTAGCATGTTAGTTGGAAAAAAATAGGAAAAAAAAAAAGAATATATTTTTTAGATTATTTTGATATATTAATGTAAAAAATTATTTTTAAAAATATATTTTAAATATTTTTAAACAAAAAAACAACATAAATCATTATAAGAAAAAAAAAAAACATTTATATGGTCTAATACCCTTCAAGTTATTTTAACTAACAAAAAAAATTATGTGAAACATTAATTTATTTGCTTTTGATATAAATGTTTGTTTAGTATGATATTTCATAAAAAAATAGAGAAAATAAGTTAACCTGGACACCCCGGTCACGGGAAAAAAAATAAGCAGAAAAAACATGGAAAAAAATGTATAAGTTGAACCAAAAAAGGAAAAAAAAATGGATCCGGAGATTAGTCATGGTACGCGTAAACTGTCATTGATATCCTAATTTAAAAAAATAAGAAGAAGAAGAAGAATAAAATAAAATAAAATAAAAGAGAAAGCAAATTTTCCAGACAATCATTTTTAAAATCGGGATTGTAGAAAAAAAAACAAAAACACAATAGTTTAAAAATAATAAGAATAAGAATAAGAATAATAATAGAAAAAAAAAAGGGAAAGCAACTTGAAAAAAAAAAAGATTTTCGAAAAAAAAGAAAAGAAAAGCAAATAAAACGGAAGCAACTTTCCAGTTGCTTCTAAAATAAAAAAAAAAAACAAATTTTAAAAAGAAAAAAAAATCTCAAATGTGTTGGCTGAAGGTTTGAACCGCTCAGCCACTACTACTCATCTGTCATTTTCACCATAAAAGATATAAAAAAAACTTTATGTAAAAAAAAAAAAAAAAAAACACAAACTCGCGCGAAACACTGGAGTAAAGTGCAAGTCCACAGTGCCAATGTAAGTACGTGAACAGTAATGAATAGAAAATAGCCAATCCCTTTTAGTTTCTTTAGTAATGGAGATTCCACGAATAGATTGAAATTATTTTTAAAAGTTGTGGCTTGAAGATGAGATTTAATCTTAACTATAAATATTTCCTGTCATCAAATAATAAATATACAAGTAACTTGTTTAACAATGAAGAAACTTCATCAGCTGTAACGTGCCGACGAACATGGTGGCGGAAGATGAAAAACAAACAGAAAGGGGAGGTTTTCCTTGAGGACCACCACCTCCTACACGAGCTTGTCCAGAGCAAGAATAAGAAGAGCATCAGACGTTACAAGATGCATGCAAACAATGAATAGCTTTATCAGATCCACCGTTTGGAAGGCAAACCAGCCTGTATTTTCTCAAGAACGAAAATGATTGAACCAAGAAGAAATGATTAACGTCAACAGCTTCTCGGCAATTATCAAAAACCCAGTAATATACTGGCCATGAAACCTAAACCACAGTCATGCAAGTTACTGGGAGGTTCTAAAGTACAAAAAATTTGAAAAACACTTATTATTATAGGATATTTTTCCAATTGAATACTCACCTATCCTTTCATCACATGATTAGCATGCTTAATTTGCCATGGAAATATCTTCAATCAGTTGCCCGCCACACATGAGAATTACATTGAATTGAGGAGTAAACGCCAAATATTTAAACATTACAAGCATCAGAATCAAAACGCTATAAACACAACTTGGAGCATCAAAAAAGTAAAAGACCGAGACTTGAAAATAATTATAAGACATTTGTCAGCCTCGTGAAATCGGTAAACTACTAGTAATTTTCTGCAATCAACTGAAGCATCTGTCCTTTTTTCTTGTCATAGCTTATCTTGAAATCTCACATCACCTCATTCCTCATTATCTAGGTTGATCGAGATTATAAATAACTTATCTGGCCAGGATCGAGCAATCTTGCGTGCAAGTTATAGACAATAAATTGTTAAACACTCCAATAAGGTGGGGATGGTTGCCAACTACGAAACTAGTTTGTATACAAAGCTAGGTGTTCCAGGGACGGTTATTTTCACTCCTTCCACGACTTACAGGGCCAGATCTTGGGCCTGGGTGTCGAGAAAACTGCAGCCTCAAATACCTAGAATCAGGATCAAGTTCATCCACTTTATAACCTGCAGATTCCATCCATGAAATTAGCATCTCCAGGCATTGCATGACAAGCATGGGTATATCGTTCTATCATGCAAAAAAAACTGACCCTACATTTCCAAGAGTCAAAACAAAAGGATGATATTTGCAAATCCAATTCTGATTATGGCAAGATGGATGATCAAAGCACATTAACTCCCCACTACACCTCTACCAAAAATTAAAAGAAAAGGTAAAAGGAAAAACCTTGGCATATATAATGAATAAGAAAATTGTTAATAATCTCTTGTACAAGAATTTCTACAGAACTTAATAATAGGAGTATGTAAATTTGAACGGTGCTAGACAAAATGTTAATAAGGTGCATTTCACACGTGACCACCCATATGCAAAAGTATACAGCAAAATAGCAGCTAAAATTATAGCATCAACTTTGTCATAGTCCAACAGCATTGGTTTACTAAATCTAGTTAAAGAAAAGAGCATTGTAGGTTATCACCTTGCAAGGCATTCATCGAAGTTTCCGCACACTCTGGATTTACAAAATCAACAAAACAAAGGATAATACGATCTCCACCACGCTGCATTATCAATGAATAATCAGCCACTATGACCATCAGATTACTAAACCAAGTACATGGAAGGAGTACTGTAGGTCATCCACTTACTTGTCTGGCTTCTTTGCTCACAAGTCTAACTTCTTTATATCCCACAAAAGGTCGAAATATATCTATACCACCAAGTGAAGGAGCAGAAAAAATATATATTTGTAAAGCAAGCCCCAGTAACTAATAAAAAGCGTATCAGTTATTTTCAATATCACTACTACATTAAAAGGATACGAGCTACTTCCCTCCTCGAGCAGTCAGGAGGAAATCCTTCAACATATAAAGTGTTGGAAGCATCTGGAGGCAGATTAGCAATTTCACGATCTGACCTCCCAATTCTCTCTTCTGGTCGTTGACGAACAAAACCAACATCTCTACCATTTGATGCCAGGTCTGGACCATCAGACCTAGGGCGACCCAATACAGCAGAATCAGGAATCGGAAGGCCACTCATCCCACCACCAACACTCCTTCCAAACCCAGCTCCTACTAATATACTGGCTTCTCTAGAAGCAAAGCTAGGAGCTTGCTTCACAAAAAAAGGACAAGTAAATTAGCATAGGAGCACGGTGACAAAACAACAAGATTACAAAGGTTTAAAAAGAAGCAAACCGCATTTTGAAGGTAGCGGTCGTATGCTGACCCGATACTCTTACTGTCGTTGACAGTTCCATACCTAATGCGATCATCATCACGACCATCATCATTATCTCGCGTATAGTAATTATGCAACTCATGACTTGAAGGCATATCTGCAAGAGCTCGAAATCAGTTTAGACTTCGATCTATCTATCTCAATAACATGTAAAATTAAATTATGGAAGAAAAAAATAAATTTCCAGAGTATTTAGAAACTAAAGATCATTGTTACAGAAACTTATGGATGGGTCTAGTTCCCACAAAAAACGAAAGGGAAAGAGAGCGAGCGTACCGTATTCGGAACGGGGTCGCTTTAGCATGCCACTGGAAGGGAAATTGGGAGGCTCTTGCCGATTCCAGTTACCGCCTGCCATTTTACGGGAACACTTTCGATCGTGGGGTGTTTTTTTCCCGGAGTTCTAAGGTTTTAGCAAAACCCTAGAAAAGGGCTGAAGGGGGAAGGTATAATAACTTTGCTTGTCTGATATGTATGGTTATGTTCTTCCTTCTCGATTCACTATGGTCTGGTCTGGGAATGAGAATCGTGGATCCTACGGGCCACAAAAATAAACGATTTGTAAAGTTAGGCCCAATAGCCTGCTACATGTGGTCCCAAGAAAACCATGCTCATCATTGGCCGGAAACGCCTGCTCATCATAGGCCGGCCGGCCTCGGCATTGTCCAGAGATCGCGTTGAGCCTAAACGTCTACAAGCAAGAAGTGTATCCTGCGTTTAAAAAATATTTTGAAAATATTTATTTTTTGTTTTAAAATAATTTCCAGCCGTGGCTAGAAATTGTTCCCAATCTAAACAACTGGAATTTTGTATCTTTTTATAACTATGGTTTACGTTGTTTTAGAAAATTATTTTTTATTTAATAATATATTAAAATTATTTTTATTTTATTTTGTTAAAATTATTTTTTACATTAAAATATAAAAATAATCTAAAAATATTAAAAAAAACATCAACTCCAAATAAAAAAAATATTTAAAAAAAAACACACACACACTTAGATACACATTTCCTAACCTTCATTTTAGTCTTCTTAACAAACTCGAACTACAAGCATGCTTATCACCATTAATCTTTTTTAAATATTAGTCGTAGTCATATTTTTTGTATTTAAAGATCTAGATACAACATTACAACATCTTCTGAACATCATTCCCACCATGTACGAGAACTACATTGGTCTTATGGATGCTAATGGTCTTATAGATACTAAGAAGATTTTCATAGAACTTTTCACATATATGCCATGGTATGGTATCATAGCATTGAATATAAATTCATCCTTAGCCTTCATGATATTTGTATGATGCTTATCTTTTATTTTAACTCTAACAGACCGGCTAAAAAAAACACAACTAAGATATTTATCATCGCCCATCAAGAAGATTAAAGCACCAAAGCTTATCTGTAGATAATCAATGAGGAAATGTTAAAAATAAAAATTATACTCGAACTAATTGCTATTAAATCTCTATTTAAGAGAGTTTAAAACTACTCATTTAGGAACATTGTATACACTTTGAAGACAAAATTCTTCTTGATGTAATCTAAACAATGTAGAATTATATTTAAATAGAAAAAACCAAAGGTCACGAAACAATGACACCTCATTTTCAAATAGTATAATATCCATAGTGTCATCTATCTCCCACCAAAACATAAAAAAGGGAACAACAAAGGGTACATGAGTCATCTAACATTTCACAAGCTCTTAACCATACATGAGTCACCTAACATTTCACGAGCCCTTAACGATACCTTTTACCACCACTACATATGTTGAGGTACTTGTAGTCATCAAGAGAGAAAAATTATGTTCAATACCTACTTCTCATGAAAAATTATTTAAATATAGAGAACCCAACATGTTATGTCATATTTACTATGATTATAGGCATTACACTTAGAAATTAAATATCCTAAAAAAAATATAAAAAAACTAGTTGATAAAGGATGTACATCTCCAAGAGTATATTATAGTTGGTTTTATTTTTTGAAGAAGCTGACATGAAATTTGAAACTGGAGTCCATAAGGTTGATTATATAAATATGAAATGCAATTGAAAAATATATGTAGTTCCATGATTTATATAAAAAATTTTTAAAACAGTAACCAAAATGATAGAGATTAAATATGAAGAGAAAATAAATTATAAGAGCTAATCTAATTTTTTGAAGAGATTGACAATGAAATTTTTTTTTTTAAAAAAAACAATTCATTAACACCTGACCCTATGCATGCTAGGGGAACACGTCACTCCATTATGCTCAAGGCATCAAGACCATTTAGATGATGCATCAAAATATGACGTCTAGTCACCAGATAGTTTAACACACGTCGTCTAAATTACATGGGAACCATCCACATGTGCCACAAGTTGTTTTAATTATATGTAATAAATATAATTTACAACAATGATTATGAGAACCATTATAATTTACAACAAAACCAATATAAAATGAATCTTTATAAAAAAGCTATGATGGTTTTGTCTTTAAGGGTGTAAAAATAATTACACTCTAAAATATAAATAAGATAAAAATATCAAAAAGTATTGGCATTGCATTATTTTATTCTAAGGTTAAATTAGAGTAATTTTATTGTATAAAATAATACAAAACTACTTATCTAACCCGCTACAATTTCTAAATATATATATGGTGAAAAGACCATCTTATTATATATATATATATATATATATATATATATGGTGAAAAGACCATCTTACCCTTAATATCCAGCTTAATAGTTTTTTTTTATTCAAAGGTATTTTCATAAACTCTATTAAAAATGAAAAATGAATTAGTGTTCTGCATCTGGAGAAGAATTCTTTTTTTTTTTTTTTTTTTCATTTAATGAATGCTAACCTATCTATTAGTTTGATATGGTCGCAGTTTAGGGCTTGAAAAACTAAATCAAGAGACCCGAACAAAGCATAGGAAAATCCAAAGCAATGGTGATTCTTATCAGCAAAGTAGAGTCCTGTAGTCACTCCATAATCTTCCCCTCTCGCACGGGAGCAGCTAATGTGGATTTCTACAACTAGAAATTGTTTCCAGGAGAATGAGAAGCGAGCTCACAGAGATATAAATATGAGATGCATATTAATGCCTTCACGATTCCCCAGTTTATTATCCATGTCCAGCGTTTCGCGTGAGAATTTATGTTATCCCCGTCATGGCTTCAGCTATAAGTCAATGGGATGCCAAATTAGTGCCTTCGAAATTTGATTTCCACTTGGTCTTTTTGCAGCAGTGAGTTAGTGCGCTGTATATATATGATTTTCACGTGAATGTACCAGCTCTTGATCATAGAGATTTGAATCTGAAAGACAGCCTAACCCGTTACAAAATAATATAATTTATATTATATATCTTATCTAATAATCTAATTTTTTATATGAAATTATTTCTTAACGTAGTAGTATAGAGCGTTATTAACTTTTCAGTTACAAGTTTGAATCTCATTATTTTTATTTTATTTGATAAAAATCAAGCATAAAATAGTATAAGTTTATACAAATAATATAAATCATGATCTCATCTATAAATTTAAATTTTTAGATAATATGATTATTCAAGATTACTGGTTTCAGTGGCCAATTTTATTGCGGTTTCTTGGTAGAAGAGGAGCAAGCAGAAGGAAATCATGCTAGCGCTCTCTCTGCAATTCGTTTTGCAGCAGTTGCTTTTGGTATTCTTCAATTGCTTGCTTGAAGTGCTTTGAAAAATATCCATGGTGCAGAAAAAAGCCCTTCAGCTACACAGTTGGAGCAGGTTTTCAAAATTCGTGAAAATAAAAAATAAAAAAGATGCAGATCTTCAGACCCGAAGAATATGATATATAATTCATAGACCAGGAAGACCAACTGTGGCTTGCATGCCCCTTCATTGAAAAGAAGAAGAGCCGCCAAGCCCATATCACGTCCCAGTTTCATCATCTGCGTTAAAACACTTTTATAGTCTTCTTTTTTTAATGGAAGAGACATGCCGCACCAAATGTTTTTCTTCGATCATTAATTGACTGAGAATTTGTCTGGCCCCGTGATTAGCATCTCGGAGTCCTTCGGTAATGGTGGATAGACTATGGGCAGAACAAAATGTATATTATAAATAACCATTGAATGAATCGCTAAGTTCAGGCAAAAGAATTTTTAACAGCAATGGAAACCTGAACGTAACTCTTAACGTATTACTTCATTATTAAATGAATTTCAAAACTTTTAGTTTCATTAATTTAATTTAAATTAATGCCAAACAATATCATCCAATTTAATGCAGGTAGAAGTTAAAAATTTAGTCCAGTTTGTACATATTTATTGACTGTTTTCATTCAAGATGTCAAATGTTAGCTTACCCTAAAGGAAAAAATTGACATCGTATCATGGTGAAGTGGAGAAAGAAAAACTTATTGTGAAAAAATCACTTAAATAAATATATCTAAACTGGAAAAATTATTATTATTATTATTGCCAATGGTGTTGGATATATAGATGGATGATATTGTCTAATTTTGATTAGATCTACACAAAAAATCAAAGAATTTATAACTTTATACTTAGATTGGATAGCATGTTAATTGCTAAATTGAGGTTTTCATACCTTTAAGAAATGCATGTTAGAGAATAATATAAAATATATTTTGAGGTCTTATCTAGATTGAGATAGCTATTTGACATGATATTAAAGTTTTGCAATCAAACACTCACAAATTTGAATATAAACATTTGAGTTTTAATCTTAATATTCTTAATCCTTAAGGAACATGATATAGTGACAAAGGACTTGAGGCCTGACTTGTAGGTATCGAATTCAAATCAGGACGTGTTCATCTTGTTAAAGTTTGAGATAGTCAGGGTTTACTTGGTTAACCTGGGCCTGCAAAGAGTGTCTGAAGAGAAGTGAGGTCTTCTCGAATTCAATTTTTTTTCTCTTCTAATTAAAATTAATTAATTGAAAATGATAGTATAGTTATCTGCAATTTTAAAGATTTTTGAGAAATCTAAAGAATTTTCACTTAAGGTGTATGTTATACAATAAAATAAGTAATATCTTAAGTTTTACTTGACAACTTAAATTTTTATATCAATACCATATAAATCATGGAGCTTTATGGACCAAACATCTCATTAATAAAATTAAACAATGAATCTTTGAAAAATTTAAATTCAAGTAACTTTTATTTAATCAAAGTTTTAAATAAAGATGGTTTTCTAACAATGAAGTGTTCTTCACCAATGATCGAAAAAGAAGGTGTTTTTATAGGAAGTTAAGATTAAGAAACAAATGAATTTTATTTTATTTTATTATCTTTTGTCGGGAAAGGGCAGGGAAATGGCTAAGAGTATGTTAATCTTTAACTTGGTGTTGTATATATGTTTTTCGACAATGGAATAACGAGTCACACTATATAACCATAATGTGATGTTCTTCTCAAAAGTGCAGAGAACCACCACTGGTTCCAATTAGGGAGTAGAGAGAAGGTATCCAATGAAGCAGACATGACAAATTATAGGCCCCCTTGCTCCATGCGGTGGCGAAAAAGGAGAGAAACAGACCACCAAAATCAAATCGAACTCACTGTTAGACCTCAATCAATAGACCAAACCCCACTCTATATTACACCTTAAAATACGAAACAAGAGGCCGACCGAGGTTGTATCAAATCAAGCGGTCCCTCGCTTTACAATTTTGGCTTCTTGTCCACGAACTTAGCCTTTAGAAGTAGCCGCCTCTTGTTCAGCTCCCTAGCTCTCATGTGCTTTCCTTTCACTTGCCTCTAGATCCCCACTATGCTTTCCTATCCCATAATCAAAACCTTGGTAGGAAACATTTAGGAGATAATTCATTGGAAGAGCTTGAAATTAAAAGGTTTTTTTCTCTTGGTTTTAGGTTTGAGTCATGAGTTTACTAATATAATAATTACTGAAAACTTATACAATCATTAATTTTAGGATTCGTAAGATTAATCGAGATACATACAAACAGATCTAAACATTTCTATTAATAAAAAAAACCATGGTAGCTATAAGGCGGCTTTCAAGTTCTTCATTGCGTTGCTATTACAATAAGTTCAGCACCATTAATCTCATCACTGATCCAATCCATCAATCATTGTTGTATTGAGTGTGTTTTGCGACTTTTGGTATTTGACGTTTTTCCTAAAATGAATATTTACTATCGTGGTGTAACCAGATATTTTAACAGCAATTATTAATCAGGACCAGAACTTTCGGTTCAGTTTGATTTTGAATTAATATAAGTAATCAAACCAGATACTTTAAACCCGATTCCCAGCTGCTGTCCTCACAAAGCTAAACAGTGCATGAATGGGAAGCTCCGGTGTTCTCTTAACCAGTACTGTACGTAAATTTCATTATTGCAGTTAGCTTGACTCCTGGTATAGCTCGTAGTAAGCATAGAGGAGTAGCTATCCATCATTCCAGTGGATCTTTTTACTTTAGAACGAGGACCCCCAGAATCCGTATATATATTTTGAGGTCCTGTGAGAAATAGAAAGAGAGTAATGAGGGCCATGCCTTTGATTGGGAGGACTGCAGCATGGAGCTTAACAGTTGTGAAGAATGGATGAAGGGGCGGCAAATTTGAGAGGGACGAAAGACAGAGAGAGTAAAGGGCTGCTGGTTGAACTGATTTGGTTCAATTAGTTTTAAATTTTAGAAACTGAATCCAGACCAAAATGGGATTTTCTGTGATTTTATAGCTGTTTAATTCAGTTTTTTTGTTTGATTTTTTTCCATTGATGCTTTTTATTTTCTGGATTTAATCAGTACATATTAATAATTACTTTTAGGGTATCATACATAGCACTTAATTACATGGAAAAACATGAATTGGGATAGCTATGGACACTTACATTTCGTCTCAATTTTTTTTTTTTTAAAAAAAAACATAGTGTGTATCTTTTTTCTAGAAAAAAAACCCAATAAATCAGAAATAAAAAAAAGATATCCATCACAGTAATTTAAAAAAAAAAAGGTTGTCATCCGGAGAGGACACGAGGTACGTAGCATTGCTATTCAACCTTTTGAAAAGAATTTAATAGCAGCGGAATATGTGCTGAAAATGAAGCATCTCTCAGTCTTTCCTTTTTACTATTCGAAACTTCATTTGTCTTGGCAGGTTGTAGATATGAGTGACAGATCACAGAGAAAGCGGGTGAAATGGGGATCATTTCTATGGAAAAATAAACAACTTGCTTCTGATGCAGTATAAAGCAACAAGCAGCTTTCATACAAAACATAAGATGGATTAATTAATTTAATGGACTAGATACTGCTAAAATGTTTAATCCTGAGCTGGGCCATTGAATTAGGTTAACAACTGAATGCGACTGTGATTGCTGTGGTGGACGTTAATTCCCAACCACGTACAAGAAGGGCTGCATTGGTTGGCAGTACAGGTGGGATCGATGGAATTTATTTTCATAATTGAATGATGATTGCCTAGCTCTAAAGCCAGCCACCTGATGTGAGATAATTCTTTCTTGTTTGCGAGTATCATTTCATTCCCAGCCCTAACCTGAACCAAGTAGCCCCACCCTCAACTTTCTATCTGCTTCTCATCTTTCCCATATCCTAACCCTAAATCAAACCCAAAAGGAGTAGGCCCCGAGCTTTATTTCATCTCTCATCTCCCCCATCATGCCCTTTCTCTTAAATATGTTTTGTTTGGTTGTTGAGAAAACGAAGAAAAGTGAAAATGTTTGTTTAATAAACTTTTATTTTTCTCCTCTCCTTTCTCCCGTAATTTACTTTTGTTTGATCATGTGACAAGCAGTGGTTCACCCCATGGTCGGATCGATGCTTTCCAGGCTAGTTGACGAAAAGAGTCTCCATTATTTGAAGAAAGAATGGACAAGAGCCTATTAATTAGGTAATCAGAAAGCTAGATCCCAAAAGAGCTTCGCCTTGTGTAGACAGTTGTTTTTGGTGTAGCTGGTCACCATTGCCCAAGGTCCTATTATGAGATTTGAAAAGAACCTCTTGAATCTCATGTATGCAACTTTTGCTAGATGCGTACGTAACACATCGAATTCTAGACTTGAATCGAACTTCTTTTCTCTTGGTGAAGAAAGCTTCTTCATTTATCAAAGTTTTGATAATAAGTGAAGTCATGAAATTCTTGTATTGAAATGCTTCTCCTTCGTTAATTACCTTTTCATTTAAATTTTCCTGGTAACCATTAAGAAAAGGCTGGTTCAGCTTGGTTAGCAATGGGCCGAGGGTGTGGTAAGACTCGTAAAGTCAGAGTCAAATTTGCTACAAGACATTGAGAGGATCGGTGTCGACGGCATCCTAAGGTGCCCCTTGCCGTGTTCTGATCCATTACTTTATGCTAAAAGAATAATTTAATTTAAAATTTTAAATTATTATATGAGAATTCAGAATATAATTTATATTTTTTAATATGTATTTTCAAATGAAAATTTTTTGAGTTTAAAATTTGCATACAAATTCATATTATTTTGTGTTTAATTTTTATCAAATAAAATAAAGATAATAAGATTCAAACTTTAACTGCTGAATTAACAAATCTATAATACTATATTAATAAATTATCTTATTTAAAAATTTAAATTATTAAATAAAATTTTAAAATATATTTTATACTATTCTAAAATACTTTAGTACTTCATTATACAGAATTAGGCTAGAGAGAAGGAGAGCTAGAGGTTGGAACATTTCTCATTTTCCATGTCAAGATAAGAAGGTTAGAACTTCGCTGCCCAGATTTGACAATTGCCAGTCAGTCCGTGACCCTCAAACCTAACCTAATTGTTATTATTATATCGGGAGGGATAATACTTTTCCTACTTTACTAATCAAGTCGAGTGAAAATCAAACTCGATTATATGCAAGAGTTGGAGAGAGGAGGTTTGCCCGCCCATCACTTGACATGTATTCAGCCTAGTAGTTTTATTATTATTAATTTTATAATATATGTATAAATTCTATTCATGTTTTAATTAGATTTTACTAGTCTTATTTTTTTATACAAGGAAACTTAATTTTTTGAAAAATATACTTTTATGAATCTAGATGAGTGAGTAAAATTCTGATTATTTCAACCCCTTACCAGGAATACACGTCCTAACTCGAATTCGAGATTTGCTGATAAATCGTAGGTCATTTGTCATCACATCACGCCACTTGGGGACACTTTAAACCTCGACTTTTCTAGATTCTTACAGGGAGTGCATGCCCTGACTAAACCTAATCTCCTTGAAAACATATTTTATAAGTTCAGGTGAGCGAGTAAAACCCACGTTATCTTATCCTCTTATAAGGTGTGTATATCTTAATTCAAACTCGAGACATGTTGGCAAATCACAAGCCCTTTGTTATTATGTCATATCTTTTGGGTACATTCTAAACTTGTTATTCTAGATTTTTATAAAAGATATACGTCTTGACTCAAACTCGAGATCTATTATGCAGATCACAAGATTTTTATCATCATATCATATCACTAAGAGACTTACTATCCTTGTCCCAATGCTTTGTCGTGGAGTAAGAGTATTTTTTTTATAAAAAAATAATATTGAGTAGGAGTAAATAAAAATAAAAAAAATTATATCGAATTAATAAAGCATTTCAACTTTACAAAATAATATCAATATTTCTTTTCCTATTTTGCCACTAAACTGTAATCATTTTCATTTGAATAGACAGCAATAAATTTATTAAAAATATAATATTATAATTCATGATCAAATAACGTAATATGTCTATTTTGCATTCCAGTAAACTCGGCACAATAAATAAATATGGCTCAGAACTCGAAAGTGAGCCTTAACCATAAGGGACAAGAACCTGACGTCCCGTACGTTGAGACTTCATGAAACGGGAACACCAAATGGAGACCTCCCGATAGGCAAAATGCCTTTTCTTCCACCAAGAAGCCATTCCTACATATTTTCATTGCAAAGCCAAAAGGTACACATAGCCGTTGGAATTGAATCACAGCAAATGAACAAATGATGAACAATAGAAGCAATTAAAAAAAAAAACCCCAAATACCTTCATCAAAATCTTGTGCCCAGTTGAAGAACAACATCAAAAGCTCATGTCAACTAGAAGATTTGATTTGCGAGATTGAAAGAGGAATGGGTTTATAGATCAAGAGAAACAAACCATCGCCATTTATCTTTTAAAAAAATGAAATGGAGATAAACATCCAAGAGAAAGAGAGGATGAGCCCATTATCAATTCCAATTTTTTATAATTATAATTAAAAGAAAATAATTATATTTTTAATGTTTTAATTTTAGTAAATGAAAATTGTTATCGTGTTATAAAACTATTATCAGTTCAATTTATTTTTTAAATTTTTTCTAATACTCAAAGATAATAAATAATATTAATTAATTTCAAATACAACAACCATAAAAAAATACAATTACTTAAAAAACATATAATTTATTTTTTATTTAAATATAATTAAAAAATAATAATTTTATTGTTTTTGCCATTGGACTTGCCCTTATGTTGAGAGTTCATGAAACGGGAACACCAAATGGAGACCGAAGACATTGGCTGAGTTCATGTCATAATATCATGTTCAGCGAAGCGATATGGAAAATAATTTTTTTTTAATTTTAAATTAAGTTATTTTTGGTGTTTTTAGATAATTTTAATGTGTTAATATAAAAAATAATTTTTATAAAAATAAATAATTTTTTTTAATATATTTCTAAATAAAAATGTTTAAAAAAGTAATATCAATTACATTTCTAAATAGACATTTGTATGTAGCCAAAGTCCAATGAAAATAATACATTTTTCAAAGTTAAAATAGAATAAGATATGGTTAAAATTTAAAAAATATAGATGACATGTTATCTATTTATTTTTAATAAAAAAATAGATGAATAGTTCTTTCGGCTAGGTAAGAAAACTAGTTATTTCAAGCATATAAGAAAGGTTTAACAAAGCACACAATTGATGTTTTTTTCTTAGATGAGCTAGTTATGCTGACCTATCTAGGCCTAAAATTTATTTTTTTAACTTTGTATTTTTTTCCTCTATTTTCTAATTTAAATTTAAATTAATTTAGATAAATTGATTAAAAGTAAGTGTTGGGATGTATGGCTTAGAAGATATTTGATTTTAATTAAAATTCATCAAAATAAATAAATTAAAAGAATTTTTTAGATCGTATTTTTTTTAAATATCATTTGAATTTTACTTGATTTTAGGTAAAATAGTATTTTTCTCACCTTTATATTTTTAGACTACATTTCCAAAAAATAAAATAAAGAAGTTAATTTGACAAAAGGGTTTTAACTGGAGAGATTTTTTTATTCTTATTTTGAACAGTTCAAAATGTATTTTTGGGATTGGTGCTGTAATTGCATTTATTTGTTTTTTTTTTTAAATAAATGATATAGAACAGAAAAATTTATAGTCTTTTGCTAGAATTAAAAATATGGATACGAAAAGAATAAAGTATACTAGCAAATTGGTTTGTTTCAATAGAATTTAAATTAGTACTGTTTTTATAAAAAAATATTAATATATAATTAAATAAATAAAATAAAGAGTTGTGTAAAATCATTTTTTTTTTTAATAATGCATAGAAGGTTTAGTTTGCAGAAGCAAGGATTATATCAATTAATTCTTTGGTGCAAGCATAAGAGCTCTAATTCCATATTGAGATTAGTAGAAGAGTGAAGAAATTGTGCAAAGAAGAAGAGACCTACACAGAGAGAAGGAGAGACAAAGACTTTAGAGAGAGAAGGAAATTTCAATATATCATTTTCCATTAAAATACAACACACACATTCTGCATGTTTACTATATATATATATATATATATGCAAGAGAGAAATCTCACATATGCATACTCACATGCATGCATATTATAGTAATTTGCGGTATTCTCATAGCATAAAATAAAAAAATCTTGAATATGAAAGGTAGCTAATGGCAAAACAAGTTTGCGAAACTGATTTATATAAAAAGAATTAAGTACTTCGTTGTTTTATTTTCAAAGTTACAATCTCACGTTTTGTTTATCAAAGCAAAAAATTGAGGGGGATGTTAGATATATAATATGCATTCGTGTGAGTATACATATGTGAAACTTCTCTCTCTCTTGTGTGTGTGTGTATATATATATATAGAGTAAACGTGTGGAATGTGTGTGTTGTATTTTAACAGCAAAAGATAAATTGAAATTTCCTTCTCTCTCTAAACTCCCTGCCTATCCTTCTCTCTGCTTAGATCTTTTCTTCTGTGCATAATTTCTTTGCTCTTCTACTAACCTCAACAGATAAACACTTTCATCTGTCTTTATTTTTATGGTTATAGTTAATTAAAAACATTTTTTTTACCTTTTTAAACGTATACAATAAACAATCTATTTTTATTAAACATGTACAACCTAGCTAGGAACAAATATCAGAGAATGAGGGAGAAGAGTGGCTGGGGGCTGGGGAGATGAGGGACGGCGTGGACAGAAGTGAGATGTAGGGTTTTTTTGGGAGATGAAGATGGGGGAGGGGAATTAAACGAGAGATTTTGATTAAAAAATTAAAATTAATTAAAATATATATTCTTTTCCATATAATAAATAGAAATTTAGAAATTAAGATATAAAGTTTTAATTTGTAATTAATTTGATCGAATTATTTGTAATAAAGTGTATTTTAATTAATTATTTTTAAACTTATTGGTTACTTGAAATATATTATTTAGTGTGTTAATTTTAATAATTGATAATTATATTTTTAGTTTATAGCTCTTATCATTGGAGAACATGTCAATTTAAAAGTTATTTATACACTATTTAAAGAGCCATTTTTATAATTTAGCTCTTTAAAATAGTTTTTGTCATTGAACTTGCACTTATAATGCTGTAACTGCAACCTAGCTAGGAACAAATATCAAGACATAAATGAAACGGTGTGTTTCATCTACCAAACCGAAAGGCCAAAAAGAAGCCCCCAGATGTTAGGGTTTTTTTATTTTGCCATTAATTTTAATACGGCTCCTCAAAAACAAAGAGACGCACAGTAATCTTTTTCTTTTTTCTTGAGTGTATACATACATACATACATACATACTTGCATACATACATGTGTATGTATGTATGTATGTTTAAAATGTCACCATCCCTCGAATTCGGAAAAGCTTTGATACGGGCAGGAATTAGAATCATGATCGACACACGGGTTTTCGTCACTTTTTGTTTCATTCTAGGAGTGTTCCCTTGACTCCCAAGTTTATATAATCATCTCTTCACAATCAAGTGATGTCTTGTTGAATCGTTCTATTCAAGCAAACAACCAAGAACCGTTCCTAACAATACTTGATTGGACCATTCGATCGATTATCTTGATGTGATTTCTTTTCCCTTTTGATTTCATGACAATCTGCCAAATGCCTGGAGCTAGCAATTACTCCTTTCCTATTTTATTCATTTATTTTTGACATTCAATAATCTAAAACACTCATATAATAATAATTTAATCTGAAACATAAAAAATAAAATAAAAATTCAGATTTTGTTAAATCATAAAAACAAACTATGACTACGTACATCCATTACATTATTAACCTAACGACCTACTTAATTCCCTTTTAGCCCCTGACAAGTAACCTTAATCTTCTACTATGGGACATAAACATAGGACCCCAGATATTAGCTGCAACTTAAATATCGTGAAATTGGCCTACTCCCTAGATTTCATGAAATAACCAGCTCTCCTTAAGGATTTCAGTTAGGGCATTTAGTTTCTCCTCGTCCGTATCCAAAAATCTGGCACCCGTGCAGCCCTCTGTCTCGCTGGCTCGACGCAAAATCTTTACTCTTTTGCATCGAAATGGAAGTTACTTACCCTACCCATACGCTTGCGTGGCGCTGGATTAGAGCGGTGTCTGAGAATATATTAATGCTATTTTAAAAAAAATATATATTAAAAAATTATTTGTAATATTTACATATTAAAATAATTAAAAAACGAAAAAAACAATAATTTAAAATTACCTACCCTACTCCTGTGCTTGTGTTGCGTTGGATTAGAGCGGTATTTGAACAATTTTTTTTTTTTAAAAAGGCTTTTATTAGACAATATACTAAAATAATTTTTATTTTTTTAAAATTATTTCTGATATTATATATTAAAATATATAAAAACAGTAAAAAAATTAATTTAAAATTAAAAAACGTAAGTTTTATTTTAAGTATCTTTTAAATACAAAATTAAAATATATAAAAACAGTAAAAAAATTAATTTAAAATTAAAAAACGTAAGTTTTATTTTAAGTATCTTTTAAATACAAAATTAAAAAGATGTTAAGATCATTTGAAAAGATGGTTTAAACCATATTCTTATAAATTTGAAATATTTAAAGCTAACATTGAAACTGATTTTAAAAAAATAAAAAATAAAAATATTTTCAAAATCAATTTAAAGAGTAGCCCTAACATCTTTCCAAACACTTACTAAAAGGACAACCCGCCGCTTTCCTTACCTCACCTCGCTGGACACAGTTACATGTCCCCAAGCAAACCTTAACCTTCTCAATGCGCCACGTGTCAGTTACCTTTACACCTTATCTTCCTCCCTCAGCCCCAGCAGCAGTACAGTATAACTCAAGAGCGTTAACTCTTCACAACTCCCGGAAAATAGGATATATATATATATATATATATATATATATAATGAGGTCAGAACCCTTCACTGGAAATGCAAAATAGCTTATAATTTATCATTTCTAGAAAAAAAAACCCTATTTATCAATCACCTGTACAAAAAGAGAAATAATTAAGAAAAAATACTTTGGTGTTAGCCAAGATCATTGAGAGCAATACAAAAGACAACGTGGAGCATGCATGATCATTATAAATTTTAGTTTAAAAGTTACCACCAATTAATTGTTTTATATTATGATGACGAGACTCGAATTTTTTTTATCAAACTACTCACATCAATGTTATAATACACTTTGTTCGAAAGAAATTAGAAGAAGAGGAGAGCTACACGTGTTAAACACCTTCTCAACATTACCCTATCCTATAACTTTGTTCATATTTTTTACTTTTTAGTGATCCTAAAATATTATTATTGTTGTTTTGTTGTTTTTTTAAATTATTCATAAATTTATTAAAATAATATTTTTTATTTTTTAAAAATTAATTTTGATATTAATACGTGAAAATGATTTAACAACACTTAAAATTTTAATTTAAAATGTAAAATAAAAATATTTTTTTAATTTTTTTTCCAAAAATATTTTTAAAATACAATACCAAACAAATTTATTAATTATTGTCTATTTTTACAGTTAACAATATTTTCATTTTAAGAAAGGTATTGCATGGTAAAAAAAAAACTTGAGATTTATTATAGGTCTCAAATTCAAATTAGAACGTGTTTATTTTATAAAAATTTATAATAATTAAAATTTTACTCATTTAATTTGGGTCTGCAACGAGGATGAAGCTTTCTTGAATCTAAAAACACAATTTTATTTTAAATTATTTTAAATAAAAATAATTTAAAAATTAAAACAATACAAAATAAAATTGTTAAAAGAAAAAAACAAATTATTGTACAACTAAAAAATTATTCAAACGATACGATGAGCCAAACAAATTATTTAGAAAAGTAAAAGCAAAAATGAAAATAAACAAATTGCTTAGAAAAGTAAAAGCAAAAACGAAAATAAAATTTGAATATTATTGTATATTTTTCTAAGAACGCAATCAAGAGATAGGAATGGTGTCTTTGTTCTCAAAATCTTTTCCTGGAGAGTTCATGCTCTCTGACTCTCACCACCTAAAGCCTCCCCCCCGCTTTTTTTTGTTTTTGTTTTTAATTTAACTTAATTTTTAATATTAAGTTCCCTTTTTGTTTTCCGAGCTTTGACTCTCTCCGTACTTTATTTTATTTTTACAAAAACATCTGAAGAGAGCTTGGCTCTCCTGTCTTCCCTTCCGTTTCTCTCTGCGACACCACCACTTCCTCTAGCCGGAATTCTCTCGTTACCGGCTTCATTACCCGTTAAAAACGCTCTTTAGACTTCTTCGTCAACGGTGACGATCACCGGCTTTGACTTAGTTTTTATGGTGGTTTTAGAGAGAATTATAGATCTGTAAAGAACTGATTTTTTTTGTTAGAGAGGCAGAGTGAGAGTGAGGGGTATTGATGTGAAGAGGAAGTAGATGGTATATGATGAACGGAGCTCCGGTGAGCGATCGGATAGGGAGGTGGTGTTTTCGTAAATATCTTCACATGGAATGGAAGATCTTGTTAGCTACGGTAATGCCGAACGTGACATCGAGCAGGTACTTTCTTCTCCCTTTATCCACGTGTGAATTTAATTTGTGTCAATATTTTTTTTTATTTGAAATTTTTCGGGTCTAATTTTCGGTGCTTTTTTTAATTCATTTATTTAGTTAGTGAGGAAAAGCCATGTTCTTTTTTGTGAATTTTTTCTTTTTAATTTTTCTTTGGATGCCTATTTGGAGAAATGAAATGGAGTTTTGTTGCACTTTTTTATGATTTGACAAATTTAGACAGAAAAAGTGGTTAATTTGTTGCGAGGCTTGTTGAATTCAATGTAAAAAATTGCATAGAATCATGATGGCCTATTTGAAAGAAAGAGAAAATAAAGGAAATCGCTTCTCTCGTTTTTAGTTATGCATTATCCGAGTTAGATTAAGCCACATATTTGTTTTTGTTATGTTTGGAGTCCAGTTATAATGGGCCATAAAATGCCTTATATTTCACGACCATTTTCATACATTATTCTTCTCGGAACCTTTTAGTTGATTGTGGCTATTTTTAGCAATTGAAGTGGGGTTTGAAGGTGCATTTTAGAAGTTAGAGGGAACACTGAATAGGGAAGAGAAGTGCATTTGTCTCCGCTTAATACCAAAACTCTATGTGTTATGCAAAGAACAATATTGACCACTGATTTTGGATTCATGATGGGATTAATATGTAATATATTTCATCACATATAATGAACCAAATCAGTAGTACGTTCAATGTCATTGCTTGCAGGTTGAGTCATTCAATTAACTTTGTAAAGGATAAGATCAATTTATAAGACGGGTTGTGGTATAGTATCTCCGTTGAGGTATTCAATAATGAGTTAGGAAAACAAGGAATAATGTGCCTTTGAAAATCCTACCTGGTAATCTTAACAAGCAGTTGTGCCAAAATATGCGTAAAACAATTAACTAAATTCGAAGATGGCAATCTTTTTTTTGTTTTTTCTTTTTTCTGGGTTGTCTTAGTAACATATTGTCTGCATGCCAATTGTTTCATGCCATTGGTTCATCTTTCTGCATCTTGCAGGCGCTAATTGTTTTGAAGAAGGGTTCTCAGCTTTTGAAATATGGTCGTAAGGGAAAGCCAAAGTTTTGTCCGTTTAAACTTTCTAATGTAAGTTTGATTATTGAGAATTTGACTAGGGACACTTACAGTTTCTGCTTTACTCATTTTCAGTTTAACAGTTTATGATTATGTATCTATCATAAAACAAATAATGCTCCTCATTGTAAAGGTGCATATCTATATGCCTAGTTGGAAATAGCTGAATAGAATTCTTCAAGTTACTATAGCACTAAAATTGCTCTCAGTACTTGGTACTTTTTTTTAGATTTGTAAAAATCCCATGCTATGCTCTGCATATGTGAACCACAACCGCGGCTTAGTAGATTTCTTCGTTGTTAGTTGCTACTATTTTGCAGTTTAATTGATGTTTATAATGATTAACATTACTATTATCATAACTATTTGAGGATGTATACATAATGGTCATACAGCTAGATGCATATGTAATATAACTATGAAATATATAAAATAACATCTATGGAATTTTTCCATGTCCTGCTAGTTACTACCTAATTTTTTTGCAAAACCTGTATATCCTGTCTACTGTAGTTTGTTAATGGTTAGTAGATTGTCTTCATGGTGTTTCAGCAAGCAACTATATTGCATTTGGTCGAATACTTATTGAACTGATCAGTGTGCTTTGTGAAAAATCCCATGTTGTCTTGCATGCAAATCATTTTATGACTACATGTGCTCTTCAAGTGTGCTGTCTCCTTCTCTTTGATAGCTACTTTCTTAGATTTAACATGATTTAATTTGTGGTTTTGTCAGTCAGCTTGCAGATTGCATGCTCCTTTCTTGTCTCCCGGGCCTTCTCTCTTTAATATAATATTCTTCTTATTTTAAAATCACAGGATGAAACAACTTTGATTTGGATTTCAAGTGGTGGTGAAAGAAGTTTGAAGTTAGCCTTAATCTCTAAAATTATTCCGGGACAAAGAACTGTGAGATTTCTGTATCTCTTCTGTATCTGTTGTTTTTGCTATTAGCATAGCATATTAAATGATTTTGCTCTTGTATATAAATTTGTTCTATTTATTTCCTCTTAAATGTGCCATCAGGCTGTTTTCCGAAGATATCTTCGCCCTGAAAAGGACTATTTATCATTTTCTCTTATATACAACAATGGGAAGCGGTCCCTCGATCTGGTTGGTGATGAAATTGTAAAGTTATGTTTTGCTGCTTCTTTATATCTTAAATTGTGAATCTTATATGACCCTGCCTGTAGATTTGCAAGGACAAAGTTGAGGCTGAGGTGTGGATTGCAGGCTTAAAGGCATTAATATCCTCTAGTCAAGGCGGGCGCTCCAAAATCGATGGATGGAGTGATGGAGGCCTCTACCTTGATGTAATTTTACTTGCTTGAACTTTAGATAATTCTCACCTCATACTTCCACCTCTTCCTCTTTCGTTTCTCCACACCCTATCTGGAATTTGGAGTTATTTTTTTATTTTACACACACACACACACACACACACATCATTACATTAGTGATGCTACATTGTTGTTTCAGTGCAGATTACAATAACTATGAATATTGTTCCTGAGAATGATGCTGTGTAATGCCTGATGTGAAAATATCTGCTTTCAGGATGGCAGAGATTTAACATCAAATAGTGCTAGTGACAGTTCTGTTAGTATTTCACGAGATATTAGCTCTCCAGATATTCCTGCCAGTTTTAACCCAAATACTTCTCCAAAGAATTTTCAGCCTGAGAGTTCTCTGTACTCCGATCGGTCACATGTAGCATCAGAAAACACAAATATGCAAATCAAAGGATCTGGTTCAGATGCTTTTAGAGTTAGTGTTTCTAGTGCTCCCAGCACTTCCAGTCATGGTTCTGCACCTGATGATTGTGATGCTTTAGGTGATGTATACATGTGGGGTGAGGTCGTATGTTCTGTCAAGGTTGGGGCTGATAAGAACATCAGTTATTTGAGCACCAGAGCTGATGTGCTACTTCCCAGGCCCTTAGAATCTAATGTAGTTTTAGATGTACATCACATAGCCTGTGGAGTCAGACATGCTGCCATGGTCACCAGGCAGGGTGAAGTTTTTACATGGGGTGAAGAATCTGGTGGAAGGCTTGGCCATGGCGTTGGGAAAGATGTTACTCAACCTTGCTTGGTTGAATCTTTGGCAGTGACTACTGTTGACTTCGTAGCATGTGGAGAATTTCATTCATGTGCTGTTACAATGGCTGGGGAAATCTATACATGGGGAGATGGGACACACAATGCTGGGCTTCTTGGTCATGGCACTGATGTCAGTCACTGGATACCCAAGAGAATCTCTGGTCCCCTTGAGGGTCTTCAAGTTGCTTCTGTAACATGTGGTCCATGGCATACTGCCTTGGTGACATCAACAGGGCAGCTTTTTACATTTGGTGATGGAACATTCGGTGTCTTAGGCCATGGAAACAGAGAAAATGTTGCATACCCTAGAGAAGTAGAATCACTCGCAGGGTTGAGGACAATTGCTGTAGCTTGTGGAGTGTGGCATACTGCTGCTGTGGTGGAGGTTATTGTCACTCAGTCAAGTTCCAGTGCTTCATCTGGAAAATTGTTTACCTGGGGTGATGGAGACAAAAATCGTCTCGGACATGGTGACAAAGAACCCCGGCTTGAACCCACATGTGTGCCAGCATTAATTGATTACAATTTTCACAAAATTGCTTGTGGACATAGTTTAACTGTAGGCTTGACCACATCAGGGCATGTATTCACAATGGGCAGTACTGTTTATGGTCAGCTTGGGAATCCTTATGCTGATGGGAAGGTACCTTGCTTGGTAGAAGATAAACTTTCTGGAGATTGTGTTGAAGAAATTGCCTGTGGTGCATATCATGTAGCAGCTTTGACATCCAGGAACGAGGTTTATACCTGGGGAAAGGGTGCCAATGGCAGGTTGGGCCATGGAGATGGTGAAGATCGGAAAACACCTACTATAGTTGAAGCTTTGAAGGATAGACATGTGAAATATATTGCATGTGGTGCAAACTATTCTGCAGCTATATGCTTCCATAAATGGGTATCTGGTTCTGAGCAGTCCCAGTGTTCGTTCTGCAGACAGGCTTTTGGATTTACTCGTAAACGGCATAACTGCTATAATTGTGGACTTGTTCACTGCCATTCATGCAGTTCTAGAAAAGCAACAAAAGCAGCCTTAGCTCCTAACCCCAGCAAACCATATCGTGTCTGTGATTCCTGTTTTATCAAACTAAACAAGATGTCAGAACCTAGTAACACTAACAGGAGAAATGCTGGACCTCGCCTTTCCGGTGAAAACAAGGACAGGTTGGACAAGGCTGATTTAAGGTTGTCGAAGGCTACACTGCCTTCAAACCTGGATTTGATTAAGCAACTAGATAGCAAAGCAGCTAAACAAGGAAAGAAAGCTGATGCATTTTCTCTTGTTCGGTCGTCTCAAGCACCTTCTTTGTTACTGCTGAAAGATGTTGTTTTGTCCAGCGCTATTGATCTGCGACCAAAGGTTTCCAAACCTGTTCTTATGCCATCTGGAGTAAGTTCGAGGTCTGTGTCACCTTTTTCAAGGAGACCTAGCCCTCCACGTTCTGCAACACCTGTTCCAACGATGTCAGGACTTTCCTTCTCCAAAAGTATAGCTGATAGTCTGAAGAAAACAAATGAGCTTTTGAATCAAGAAGTACTTAAGTTGCGTACACAGGTGTGCTGGCTGAAATTCCAACATTAATTAATCACACATTTCTGAATGAATTCAGTTGGTTGTTCATTTGGGTTGGTTCAATCATTGTTTGGTTTGGATGGAATTTAATTTTGATGGTATGGATCTTGTTTAGGTTGACAGCCTGAGAAAGAGATGTGAGTTCCAAGAATTAGAGCTTCATAGATCTTCAAAGAAGGTACAAGAAGCTATGGCAGTATCTGCTGAAGAATCAGCCAAGTCTAAAGCTGCAAAAGATGTTATAAAATCACTTACTGCCCAGGTACTTCTGCTTTACTAACTCCTCATTGCTTCTCTGTTAAATGAATTTTCAAACTTCTCTTTGATTGTCTCGGCACCTTAATGATAGCACGTCACAATATGTATCTGCCTCTTCAAATCTCTAAAAATTTGATAGAACAGAATCTGGAATTGAAAACACTGATTGCCATTAATTTAGTTAGCTTTCCAATTTGCAGTGATCAGAGAATATACTTGTTTTTTGTTATTATTGTCATTAGATCCATATCATTTCTCAATTTTTGTTCTGTATTTATGATTCTACACTATTAATTCCAGCTCAAAGACATGGCTGAGAGGCTACCGCCCGGGGTACATGACGCAGAGAGCATGAAACTGTCTTACCTCCAAAATGGTTTGGAGACAAATGGCGTTCATCATCCTGATACAAATGGAGGGTGGCATTCAAGATCTGATTCTTTAAGAGGAACTTCTTTGGCCTCCTCGACAAGAAGTGACTCCACTTCAATAAATGGAACTCTAGGTTTTCCTCAATCATTCCAAGATTCACCTGGAACCAATGGGAAGGATGACCATCTGACTGCTAGACTGTCCATTGGTGATGGAGGGGTTCAGCCAATTAGTAATAGTATGTCAGAGGCGATTGATGGAAGGGGACCTTGGTCCCCTCAAGATGGTGATAATGGTATGAAATCTAGGGATTCATCATTGGTTTCTAATGGGAGTCAGTTTGAGGCTGAGTGGATCGAACAGTATGAACCGGGAGTGTATATTACTCTTGTTGCCCTGCATGATGGAACAAGAGATCTCAAACGAGTGCGCTTCAGGTACTTCTTTATTTCATTTAATTTTAAATATTAATGGCTCACTCATTTTGTGTGGCTTAGAAGCCAAAGAAATCTAAGCAACTGGTAAACATGATGTTGATGATGGGTGTTTTTATAAATCCCTGTTTGGATTCTTATAAACAATCACAGACCATTTTGAACATGAGCACTGATGATAGATAGTACATCAATGTTTCACCTTACATGAGTTTGAAATCATTTCATTTTCCTTGGTTACTATTAATTTATCTGCAGCCGGAGAAGATTTGAGGAGCACCAAGCAGAAACTTGGTGGTCAGAGAATCGCGAAAAAGTGTATGAGAGGTACAACGTTAGAGGTGCAGACAAATCATCAGTTGCTGGCCAAGCAGCGCGGAGATCAGAGGGAGGCATGTCCTCTTCTTCTATATCTTAGCAACTAAATGAGGGAGGGAGAGTCTCTTGATACGAAGAAAGTCAATAGTCCTCTTTCTATCCTCTTCTCTTTTTGATATTATCCTCCCCACCAACCCCCTTAATTTCTCTCTTTCTTTCTTCCATTTAATTTCTTCGGGGGTTATCTACCCTTTACATATCTGTTGTATTGTAGTGTATATAAAAGCATCAATTATGACAGTCTAGGCAAGAAAGTTTTTGTCCCTGGCTTTCCAGCCATCCACACTGAGTTCTTGGGTCCCATGTTCTTTTTATCATGCACATCATGCCCTGCATTTCATTGTTTTAGATTTGTTCAAATCAGATCATAAGCAACACTAAAAATTTCAATCAACTGTAGCTATCCGAGCTACAACGGCCTCGAACTTTGTGGTTTTGGTCATGGAATACTGAGCAATTGGTAGTTGAAGTAATTTAGTGAGGAATGGTCATCCCCTTTTCTTCTCATATTACTTGTATTAATAAATTGCACAGAACATCATGTCTTGTATCAGCCCGGATGTAGCTTTTTTGCTGTCCTTTTTAACTTTAGGAATTCTTATCGGTCTGAGTCACATTGGTGCTCCACTAAAGCCATATTTTGGAGATACGCAGAGACTTATGCAGCAAAGTATGCAAGGTGGAGATTTGGATAAAGCCATAATTTGGCTGTTTAATCACCCATATTGTAAAAACAGTATGAAAGCGAGAAACTATTTCAAAAATTGGGGCGCATACACCATGACACCACTGCCTCATTATGCGATTGACCTAGAACCACCGCCATAGAAAATAAAACAACAATTCTAGAAGGGTGCGCGTGTTCCAATGAGGTTTGATTATTCAGTAGCTTGCTATATTTGAAAGTGCTCGATCTTCTTCTGAAGTCGGATTATATTGTATACAAGCACTGGCATGGTTTCTTGTATGAACTCTCTCAAGGCGGGTTTTGTGCAGGGGGGAAGAAAAGCGGCAAGCTATACGTCATTAATCAGTCCACCAAATACTACGTTTGTATTCTTGTACAGGGAAAGTTTAAAGATTCAGCAATGATATGATCCTCCCCCTTTGTTTAACCAAACCCACTTGAAATTTCCCTCCTTGAGTATCCAAATTTCATTATTTTTGTAACGACCATTGACTACAGGCTTTTTTTGAGGATGACCATTTCTCCACATGGTCCCTCCAATTCTCCCTCAATTAGGTCATAATAACATGACCTTTGTTTTTTTATAGTTTTTTTTTTCCAACTAGCGTAAAGAAATACGTTTTGACCTTTTCTTCTATAAATGTCACCTTTGATAGAGATCCATGTCTATTATGTCATCCTTAAGCTGGATAGTCAAAAATATCTGGTGCTGCATTTGCCATTTAAGTTTTAATTTGAACCGCTTCTATGTATATATATATATATGATCAGCACATAAACTATCGCATTATTTGACGCATTAATCAATTAATATGGTACCGGATAGGCTATAAAATTGAATAATAAAAGATTATAAAGATCATGCAAAGCACATCCTGATAACTACGAAAAATAAACTGTTTGAGTATACACGGTCTAGAAAGTGGAGTACATCTTTGCGGGTTGTAGTAGGTATAGTACGTGCATATAAATCCATATATTAACCTGCTTTGAAAATTGAGGAGCAGCAGGCTGGAATACTCTTTCGTAGACCAGAGTGGGAGGATAGCTAGACATGCAACAGCACCTCTTAAAAGAAATCTTTTCCATCAATATTTGATTGTTATATCAGATCATTCAAAAGGAACATAAAATCACGTCACCTTTACATAACTCTTGAGGGTGTAAGTAAGCTCAATCTGATCAAATGTTGTCATATTAAAATTATTTAATTATGAGAATCAGCGAGCTCATCGATTACAAAGTACGATCACTGCTGTAATAATAACTACAAAAATAGCAGTATCAACTTTTTAAAACGGGTTGGATACATAGCGGAAGAGCAACCACATCCTGTTCTATGCATGATGAACTAAATATAAATAATCAAACTCAACAACGTCTAATGTCTGAGAATGCCTCAGCAATTCTAGTTAGCAAACTAAGAAGCAGCAAGACAAGCATGAAGAAAAGAAAAAAACATGTTGCAAGTTTGTTACAAATATTTATAGTAAGTGTTTACAAAAAAATATCCCCACGGTCAGTTTTGAGTTTATATCATCCTATTCCACCCAGGAACAATATACGTAATTGCTAGAGCTATCTAAGAACATATCCTTCGAGTGAAGAAAAGTTCACACTACATGATGCCCCTGTAGATATATAAGCTTGAGCAATTAATCTTTGCCTTCTCATGATCATGAGATCTTAACAATACTATAATTTCTCTTACGAGATGGACCAAACAGAAGAGAAATGCCAGAAAGTTGAACAAATAACCCACCGGCCAGTCCCCATATACTGATATACATACCCTGCTTCTATGAGTAGCGAAAAAAATAATTAAAAGACTGATCATGTGATCACTTGATTAGTCATGGAGTCTCATTCATGGCAATGAGTTTGAACTCTTTAAGCCGATGCCATTGTGCCTCTTTGAAGGACCAGATGGCGGGACCGGCATTCCTTTTGGCAAGAAACCCATAAAAGTTCTTGGTGATGAATTCTGAGAACTGGGCTTGATCATCTTGAAAATCTGACTCTGCCGCGCGCCACAAATATGACTAGCAGAAGATGTAATCAGGAGTAACCATAGAACTAGAACTAGATCACTCCTGCTCATTTCACCAATTCAAGAGGGAAAAAGAAGTGCATAAGAGAGAGAGAGGGGATTTGGAAGGCTAAAAGGTTTAATGAGGAGGAGATGACTGATAACTACATAAGTTCATGCATAGGATATACTAGTAATAAATAATGAGTTTGGTATGTTGGTGATGTTGAGAAAGGGGGGGAGGTGGGGGATGGGGGGGGTGGGGGTGGCTAGCTTGTTTGCGAAGGGAATGGGTGAAATGTTAAACAAAGAGGACACAGAGGAAATGTGGAAACATGAGGAAGTAAATGCTGGGTCGTCATGTGCTAATAGATTAACCTATTGTTTATTGTGATGGGAAATTGATGACTAATGCACACGACCAAGTAAACTAAATTAAATGCTCTGATAACAGTCTGCAAATTAAATTTGTGTTGAGAGGGCCTTGGATGAACGGGTCCTTAGGAAGGGTGTCTTGAAAGAACATGTATTTGATGAAACATCAAGGCCAAAAGTTTATTTACAAAATACAAGAAAAAAGGGGAAAAAAGATTCGGAGAAAAAGAGGGATTTGTGTAGCATAGTTAGGTGTCTGCGTGGGGTCGTACCACACTTAATGGCCGACTACAGACTTGAACTGTTGTGTTAGGTTCCTCAGCAAAAACAACATGGAAATTTGTCCCGTTGCCAATCCGCTAAGACCCTTCACAAACCTTTTGAATTGAGGGTGTCATCTCCGCCTTCACAGCACACCCCATTCCCATAATTTAAAGGAGTGTCCTCCAATCCGCACGTAGTGCACTGCGCGTATTCCAAATCTTTTGTTTCCTTTAATTGATACGATATTCCACCTTTCCTTTTTCTTTTTTTGATCTCAATTTGTGAAACAGGGAGGCAACGGATTCTTAATTAATATATCGCGCAGTTAGGAATAGATAGGGCTAATAAATGGGTGCACTGAGATGGCCCCACATGTTGTTTGTGGAGACAGCAGAGATAAAACCGAGGGACACGAGTGATTTTAAGGACAAAGATTGATAGACAGTATGCTTGTGAAAGCTTGAGGCCGTGAGTTTTCACTGGAAGGGAAGATTAGGGAGTGAGTGTCTCTGAATGTTTAACATCCCCAGAACTCTAGCTAACGTTGTGGAGGCACTAATTGAGGTTTTTTCTCAACGGAGACAGGTGTTTTTGTCAATGTTATTGTTGCACTTCACCGTTAAACCCTCGGCTCAAATTTGGCAAAGATTCAAACTTGGAGTCATTTACCCCTAGACTCAATCAAAACATAACGTGTTATCTAAAACTCTTCAGAATTGAACAACGGCTTACGGAAACCAATAAATTAAATCAAGAACCTTTCCCTTTCTTTTTGATACTTTTCAACACCCTCCAAAACACTTGGTTTTTTTGTGTGTATTTTTGACCTTTCGTTCTTTTGCATTGCCTGCCCCTGTCGCCTAGCAATATGTTTCGCAACAGCTGCCTCCGAAAGACTTAACTGTTATGGACTGTAACTTTGCTGATTTCTGGGCGACTTTTCTTCATTGACTGCCATTTAGAATTCGAAATATGTTCTTTCAATATATTTCAGTGCTTTTTACACCTAGAGTGCAAGGAAACTTACAGAAAAGATACAGTATCAAACTTGCTAAATACAAACCTACTTTCCCCCTACTTTACACAACTTCCATATTAGGAAATTAACGGCCATCTTTTATATTTCAACACTCCCTTTTAAATTGAAACGTAGATATTTATCATGCCCAACATGTCAATTGTATCGTAAAATGTCCTTCCAAAAACTAATTTTGTGAGAATATCGGCCAGCTGATCTTCACACTGAACAAACGGAAGTTGTATACTTTTCCCATCAAGATTTTCTTTAATAAAGTGTTTGTCAACTTCAACATGTTTGGTACGATTATGTTGAACGGGATTATGAGCAATTTCGATGGTTGCCTTATTGTCACAATGTAGATCCATAGATGTTTCGTAGTCAATTCCTAGGTCTTGTAATACTTTTTTTACCCATAGTAGTTCATACACGCTATGAGCCATACCTCGGTATTCTACTTCTGCGCTTGACCTTGCGATCACTTTCTGCTTCTTACTTCTCTAGGTGATAAGGTTCCCTTCAACGAACATAAAATATCTTGATGTTGATCTTTTATCAGTCTGATTTCCTACCCAATCCGAGTCTGCATATCCTTTAATATTTTTGACCTCCTTCTTAGAAAATAGAAGTCATCTTCCTGGTGCACTTTTGAGATACCTTAAGATCCATACACAACATCCATATGCTCTTCTCCTATTGAATGTATGAACTGACTTACCATACTTATTGCATAGGCGATGTCTGGTCGAGTATGTGATAAGTATATTAGTTTTCCCATTAGCCATTGATAACATCCTTTGTCTACTGGAGTTTGATTTTCTGCTTGTCCCAGTTTATGATTTATTTTCATAGGTGTATCTACCGGTTTGCATGCAAGCATTCCAGTTTCTACCAATAAGTTTGACATATTTTCGTTGTGAAAGACATATTCCTGTTTTTGACCTTGAGACCTTAATCCCTAAGAAGTACTTCAGTTGTCTGAGATCTTTCATTTCAAATTTCAATGTCAAAAACTGTTGTAGTGCCTTTCTCTCTTCCGGATCATCCCCTATTAAGACCATATCATCCACATACACTATTAGTGTCGTTACCTTCATTCTTTGGTGTTTTATAAATAAAGTATGATCTAAATTACTTTGCTTATAGCCAAACTCTTTCACCGTGGATGAGAATCTTCCGAACCATTCCCGGGGTGACTGCTTTAGACCATATAAAGTCTTTTTTAATCTGCACACTTTAGTTTCACATGAGGACCTGGTTTTCACTCTGGGTGGTTTTCACTCTGGGTGGCAGTTCCATATAAACTTCTTCTTCGAGATCTCTATTTAGAAATACATTATTGACATCGAATTGTTGTTATGACCAATCTCGATTCACTGGTATATATATAAGAATCTGGATGGTGTTCATTTTTGCAATTAGGGCAAAATTTTCTTGGTAATCCACTCCATACTACTGTGCATATCTCTTCGAGACTAGCCTCACTTTGTATCTATTAATACTCTCATCTACTTCTAACTTCACTGTGAGCACCCATTTACACCTAAATTTCTTCTTTCCTTTCGGTAGTTGACATAGCTCTCAAGTGTTATTTTTCTGCAGTGCCTCTATTTTCTCATTCATCGTCTTGATCCACTTTGTGTCTGCTAATGCATCCTTTACATTACTCGGAATAAACAAATTGGATAATTGATTAACAGTAAATGCACGTGATTCCTATAATCTATAGGAAGAGATATAGTTACTAATGGGATATTTAGTTTTGTTTCTTGGATCAGGTTTATATTGCTTCTTTGGGACTCCCTGATTTAGTCTTTATGGGTATCTATTAGTCACATTATTGTCTAAGACAAGGATTTCATTTATCTCATTTGGGAGAGGATTTAAAGTTACCTGAGGGGATTGAGGAGAGACATTCTCGGTTGATTCTTTGGTTAATGGTGTAGACATTGGTGCTTCTAGAGACATGGGGGGTCGTTACTGAGATCACTTTGATCTGTACAGACTTCCAGGTTATTATCCTGGCTTGGTCTTAGTTCCTCTAACTCGAATATATTTGCATTCTCTTCCTTATTTCTCCCCCCTTGAAGAGAAGAACCAGGAACTCCCCCTGAATAGTAAGGTTTAGATTCTCGAAATTATGCATCCAATATCACATGTAACTTTTTGTTATGAGGGTTATAACACCAATATCCTTTTTAAAACTTCGAGTAGCCTACAAATACACACTATTTTGCACATGGATTTAGTTTGCTTCGCAGAACCTTAGGGATGTGGACATATACCATACAACCAAATACTCGAGGCTCCAAATTTGGAAAGTGAGGAACCGAGAGAAGAGATTCCATTTTTTGTTGAGGAGACCGAAATACAATTGCATTGGATGGTGTTCGATTTATTAAGTACATAGCGAGTTTGAATGCCTCATCCCAGTAGTATTTTGGCAGATTCATGATAAATAGTGAAGCCCAAACTATTTTCATAATTTGCATGTTCTTTCTTTCGGCTAATCTATTATGCTGTGGAGTATATGTGTAGGATGTCTGATGTTAAATTCCATGATGTTGTAAAAACTTTCTCAGCACTTGATCTATAAATTTTGTACCATTATCTGATTGAAGTGTATGAATGTGTCGTTGATATTGGGTTAACACTATTTTTTGAAATTCCTGAAATGTTGTACTTACTTCACTTTTATTTTGAAGGAGATATATCCAGGTCATCCGAGTGCATTCATTAATAAATGTAATAAAATACCGTGCATTAGAAAAAGATAAAACTTTTGCACGACCCTAAACATCAGAATGAATAATTACAAATGGTTATACACTTTTATTCAAACTTGACAAATAGGAAATACAATGACTTTTTACCAGTTCATAAATGTCACACTTAAAATCCAAAATACTTAAACTTTAAAATAAATATGGCTGTAGTTTCTTAAGATATCCAAATGAAAGATGTCTGAGTCGTTAATGCCATAACCAAACAAGAACTTGAGCTTGATCCGTACTTTCAGTCTAATGTGCACGACCCAATTTTAACGCCCCTTGCTTTGTTAACTCCAAGTAATATAGGTTGCTCCGTTTAACATCATAACGAAGAATCTTTCGGGTTAGAATGTCCTGAAAAACACAAAACATAGGCTAAAAAGTTACTGTGCACTCAAGGACAGTCGTGATTTGACTAACTGACAGGAGATTATATGTAAGAGATGGAACAATGAGGACAATATCTAGTGTAATAGTGTCAATTAAAACGAGAGATCTTTCCTCCATAATAGGGGAGGTACTACCATTAACAGTGCATATAGCTGTCCGTAAAGAGGGTTTATGGCATATTAAATTATCAGAATCTCTAGTCATGTGATTAGATGCATCTGTATCAATAATCCAAGTATTATTCTTTATAATAACAAAGTGTGCAAAATCATTTTTGATGATACTTGGATGAGCCATATTTGCTGTGGGCGGAGTCGTATCTGCGTTCGTCAAATGAACTAGAGGTTTTTGAATATTTTTCTGAGATTTTTTAGAAAAATCCCACTAGTTTTGGTAACCAATAATTTCATAACACCTTTGTTTCGAATATCCCATTTCACTGTAGTGAGAACATGTCAGCCCATTAGTATTTTTGGTTAACTTGGTCAACTCAAGCATCATGTGTCCTAAAAACCTCACACCCCCACTACTGCCCCGTCAGCCCTAAAATCTTCTTCATGCCCAAATCTTCCCTGCCTCTCACCAAAGACAAATCAGGCCGGCCCATGATGATCTTCCTCCCCTTGCTCCCCCATCGACCAATGGTGCCTTGTCACCATCACCGAGGCTCAAGGAACCCTAAGGACCTCTATTTTCGTCCATGATTTGTTTCTGAGAGTGTTCTCTTTGAACACATCCATAGGCTCCCTCAAGATCTAGTTACAGGTCCTTTTGTAGGATCTCACCACGGGTTTAATAGAACCTAGGGTCAAGACCACTGAGGAAGATGTGGACCCTGAGTTGAGCCATGGTCGAGTGGTGGTGAAGAACATTGTTGATTGTCTTGGCCTAAGGTGTAGTCCAACCATCGATTTCTTGAAAGATTGCCACGAGTTTGGTGTAATAAATGGACAGTGGTCATCCATTTTGACGGGTATTAAACGATCGTTGATTCAATTCAAAGATCCAAGTTGCATCGGAGTTGTCGTAGAAGGTCCTGCTGACGACGTCCCATATTCCTTGGTTGTTGGGAGGCAAAGGAACCTCTGCATCAAGGATGGAGTCATGGAGTCAATTAACCAACATTTGACTCCATGATTCTCTGTAACCTAAGATTCCAGCCGTGGGTCGTCTGGTTCCGGCTTCTTAGCGTGTCCGGTAAGGCATCCCAACTTATTTCGAGCTCCGATTCGCATTTCGATGAGTTTTGACCATAACCTAAAATTGGTTTCATTCAGGATAATATTTGTTGTGAATGCCGAGTTGTCTGAAGAAACAATGATTTGTGGTGACGGCATCGAGGTCAGTAGATTCATGGAATTAATTTCCATTTTGTTGTGGTTTGATTTTTATGAAATCTGGAAAATGGTTGAGTATTTGAATGTTTGTGATTTGCTGGAGAATACGTGTGGGTTTGGCTTATTCTAGGGTGTTTTTTTGAATGATTGTATATCTGAAGGATTGAATGGTTGATAATGCACGCAAAGTGTTTGATGAAATGCTTGAGAAAATTGTAGTGAATTGTTTTGGGTTTTCTGAAGTTTTTTTTTTTTTGGGATAGATTGCCGTGTGTGAATGGTTAGAGTTGATGTGAATAGGAGGTGTTTGTGTTTGAATTTCTAGGTTTGATTTGGGATGGGTTTCGGGGTTTTGAAAAAAACCATTCAATTCGAAAAAAATCATAAAAGGGTTCAAATTTGTTCTGATACCATGTTAGAATTCAAAATATGTTCTTTCAATATATTCCAGTGTTTTTTATACCTACAATGCAAGGAAATTTATAGAAAAAATACAATACTAAAATAGCTAAATACAAATCTACTTTCCCCTTACTTTATATAACTTCTATTTCAAGAAATTGACGACGATATTTTACATTTCAACACTTTTCTTCATTGACTGCCATTTTTATACAAAATAGCTTTACTTTGCTTCATCGGCAACTTTGAGCTCAGGAAATGCTAGGCCGTCATGCGGCGTCGTGCCGTACGTGATCTATCAGTACCTACCTAGCTCAACATTTGATGTTAGGAACTAAACCCAAAAGAGTGGTGGTCTCCGTGAGGGCATGTTGGCGCGTGAGGGCAGGGAGTTAAGATTCAAAGGAGGTCGAGGCTCTAGAGAATATATTGTGCTTGTTGCTATGCTAGTTCACGTAACAAATGAACTAAAAAACATCAATTATTTGTTAACATTTGTGTTTCCTCTTTCCTTTATGGAGGATTTAGCTCTTTCTTGTTGGGGGAATTAAATTTTCTTTAAGATTTGGATAATGATTTATTTTTAAAATATTATTTATTCAGAAATATATTAAAATAATATATTTTTTAAAATTATTTTTTATATCATTATAATAAAATAAAGTATAAAAAACTAATTAAAAGTAAAGAAAATAATAAAATAAATTTAAGTTTCTAAAACAGTTTAATTATATAGGATTTGTAATTAAATAAATAAAGTATAATTTTGATTTTATATTTGTGTTTAGTTGGCATTAAGATTTTGATACCGGTTGTGAATAGTAGTTTTTCATGATAAATGATATAGCTCTGGTATAATATGATCTTATTAAGTTATTGTTCGTTAATGCTATATTATTTTTAAAATATTTTTATTTGAAAAATAAAATATTTTTATATATATTTTTTTAAAAATTAATTTTGATATCAACATGAAAATAATATAAAAATATTAAAAATTTTAATTAAAAATAAAAAAAATTAAAAACACACTGAAGACCGCCCAAGTTTGAGAGCTTTAAAGAGTTTAGTACGTTAATGAAAGGACCAGTTGGTACTTGGATTGTCAGTTCTCACGTTGCTTCCATTAAGATCCTTTTCAAACAACAAGATTCTGATTTTCACGATTAATATTTTTTATATATTTCTTAATATATCATAATTTAGCTCGTTTTTTTTTCAAAAACTGGTAAAAAAAAACTATATATATTCCTCGTAAAAGAAAAAAAAATGTAAATAATCTATATATATATATATATATATATATATATTTTCTGTTGCGATTTTACAGTACGTAGAAAGATAAAAGTAGTATACGGATTCCATCATAAGACTTATTTCCATCTATTTAATATTTATATAAAACTCATGTTCAAATATGAAGAAAAAAAAGAAGAAAAGGGCAAAAGCTAGCCGATGTGAAATTAACTCGGGCTTGAAGTGCAAATCAGAGCAACAGTGACATAATCACGTATGAAAGCACCCAGAGTTGTTTTGAGAGCTGAGGTCTGAAGTCTCAGCTATATCATTTGGCATCCACAGCTCCACGTCCGCCTCTCTTTTTTTTTTTTTCATATTTACCAGCTTGACCAACTTGATGATCAAGGAGACTGGAGTGGCGTTTTTCACAGCTGATTAGATCATTTATTTCGACTCATACTATCAGAGCACACAAGTGGGGTCACGTTGGCCGGCTCAGATGACTAACCAGTTGAAAACTCAAATTAATTACGTGAAACCCTAAGAGCAACGACTTGGTAAAAGCAAGGAAGTCTCTAAATAAATGCTGCTGTATTAGCTTCTTGACATGGGGTCACCTTTTCATGAAGTCAAATAAACAGAGTTGCAGAAGAGATGGGGACATAGCAGAGAAAATTAAGAGCACCAGCAGCCTGTGTCGTGGTTGCAATTGCAGGGATTGGCAGGTTTAGGTAGCAGGTCAAGAGTCAACAAGGCATTCCAAGTCTAATATCCTTGTATTATTGAGGATGCGTTTTCTCGTTTCCTTGTACGTGTTCAAACTTTCAAACACATGCCACCCGTTTCCCCAGCTCAAACTTTCTTTCGAGTTGAAACTTTTGTGCAGTGTCCATATCCAATTTATTATTCGCTTGTAACACTAATAGTTTATGATTATCTGTACAAAATTAATAAAAAAACACAGCACATATGATAATGGAAACAGCTGAGCAGTCGTATTATATATTTAACGTCATATAATTCGTGATAGAGTTGTAGAACGCCTCCTTGGAATAGAATAATGATGCAGTTCAAACTTGGACTATTGAAAACTCATATATATATATATATATATATGGAAGGAAGAAAAATACCTTGGACTTGGAGACTTGAAGGTGGTAGGGAGCCACCGAAAGGAGAAGAGTTCCACCACTTGTCTCCAATCTGCTCATCCCTGTTCCACCTCTGTTCAATTCTTCTTCATCCATCTTTTATTAAAAAATTTGACCAAGCCAAGGAAAAACCCGACGTTACCCTTTGACTCCTTCCCCTACAAAACCCCTCTCCCCACTCTTCTGGTCTTTGCTCCTCTCCCTCTCCTTTTCTTTTTCTTGAAGAAACAAAAAATGGGGAGAGTCGAACTCTGCATAACTGTACCCAGTCTTTTTCACTGTCCGATTTCTCTCGACGTAATGAACTCTCCCGTAAGTCTCTGCACCGGCGTCACATACGATCGCTCCAGTATTCAACACTGGCTCGACTCTGGTCACGACACCTGTCCTGCCACCATGCAAGTCCTCTCCTCCAAGGACTTTGTTCCTAACCTCACTCTCCGCCGCCTTATCAACCTCTGGGCCTCCACGACCTCCTCTCCCTCTCCTGCAGATTTGGAAGAGAAGGTTGTGGTTTGGATGGAAGAAATTAGCAACGCAAAATTCGAGAGGTGTTTAGATTCGATTGTGGAGTTTGTTAGTTGTGGAGAGGTGAACCGAAGTTTTTTGGCAAGTTTTGATGGTTTTTTGGAGACTATCGTTGGTGTTTTGAGCGTAAATGGCATGCAAATTCGTGTTTTGGAGTCGGTTATCAGGATTTTAAGTTTAATTGTGCTTGAAAACGGAGTCAGCGAAAAATTGCAGAAACTAATCTTCAAATCATATCCGAACTCGAATTGCTTAGCTTCGTTTATTTCTATTCTGCGAAATGGAAGTTTAGAGTCCAAGATGGCATGCTTCACTGTTTTAGAATCAGTCACTACAGATAACGAATCAAAGCGATTCATTGCAGGAGTGGAGAATAACTTGTTGCCTGTTATAATTCATCTCATCAAAATAGATAACGACGACCAAGAGTTATACGAAGTGGTTTTATCGTTCTTGATTGCCGTTTCTGTGACTCGTTCCATCAAGTCTCAGTTGGTTCAACTCGGAATCGTCGAAGTTTTATCTGACATGATGTCGAGCCAAAACGCTGCCATTTCAGTTGTGGAGAAGTCACTGAAGATGTTGTCAATAGTTTGCACGTGTGCGGATGGACGGTCAGCCCTAAGCAGTGACCAGAAATGCGCGGGGGCCATAGTGAAGAGACTAATGAAGGTCTCGAAAAAGGCAACGGAGGATGCCGTACTGGTGCTGTGGAGCATGTGTTGCTTGTTCAGCGATGAGAAGGTGGTGGAGAAAGTGGCGAGTAGTAATGGAGTGACGAAAGTATTGTTGGTTATGCAAAGTGAAGTGAGGGAAGGGAATGTGAGGAGGATGTGTGGTGACTTGATCAAGGTTTTGAGACTTGGTTGTAAAAATGGCGGTGGATTTAGTGGGGTGGTGAGCTATGAGACCATAACTACACATATCATGCCTTGTTAATTTTTGATATGGTGATTATGTTGTCGATCCCTGGTGGTTTTGTGGATCTTCTGTAATTGAAAGTTTTTTTTTCTGACATTAAAAAACACATGAAAGACTCAACTTTTTCCCCTTTTTAAATATAGAATTTGAACTTGTAGCTTAGCTTCGTGTCTAATGCAAATTGATTCAATTACAGATTCGGGGTGAAAACAGAACAAAAAGAAGGGATAGCACCATTTATATCAAGTAATCCATCCCATATTTTGCAACCACCACTTAGCTTAGATGCCTGAAGAAAGAAAGAAAGAAAAGTACTCTATGTTTTCCTTCTTCTTTTTATTAACAACTTATCCTTTGTTTCCCAGTAATTAATTTAGGGTTTGAAGTTGTTGCTTGGCATCATTGCGATGACTTACAGAGCGAAGAAAACTAATAATCAAGAACAGGTTGAAAGTGGCAATAGTCCTTTCCACAAGTATTGTGGGTTTTCAGCGATGCACTGTCTGATTGTTTGGGAAGGAGGAATCGTAGAAGGAAAATGGTTTCCAAATAAATAAACCATTCTAAAATCCCGTGTTAACCGATGTAGCAAGAGTATTGTTAATTTGTTCGAAATATTTCATATCATTTAAAAAATTAAGATAAAAAGATGAAGTTTTTATTTTGTTTAAGATTTTTTCTTAAAATTTCAGCCCATTTTAATTTGCTTAAAATTCTAGTTTCTTTTTATCCATTCCATTTCAGCTAAGTAATATTTTTTAATAATTAATAATTTTATAATATCAATTATATATTTTAATCCGACCGTTAGATCGAGATAAAATTTTACAAGAAGTTTCTTGATATATTTATATGTATTATGTTAACATTTCAGAGCAATCAAAGAATGTAATGATCTTGAGGGATTAATGATGCATTCTCGTAATATTATACATGTTCTTAATTTTGTTCAAAAAAATCATTGTATTGTGTCTTTTTTAGATTATATTGCACAATTCTAAATAATTTTATTTTTGGATTTGAACTAAATTTGTTTTTAAATCAATATACTTAATTATACATACACATAACCAGTATAACATCGAAACGACGAGTCAAAACATTTTAAAACCAAAATATTTTATTTTTATTGAAAAACAAAGCACCAACCAAAACAACAATCATGTTGCAAGTGATAATTGTAGATCCCATGGAGTTTTGAAGTCATTGATTGAACATGAAAAGGATAATTTCTGCATACAGAAGTTGTATGAATGTTCAGTGCCGTAACTCCTTAAAGCTCATACGAAAGCTTGTAAGAATACTATTAGGTTTACTTCATATTCGAAGACCCCACGCAACCTTGTAAAATGTCAACAAGTAGCAAATGCATTTGCATTAATTATGCCAACCCTATAAGACTTTTGACGCAGAATTGGAAATGTCTAAGATTTCGGCAAACTAAAAGAGAAAAGAGCCTCGCTATATTAGCATATTAATACGAAAGTTAACTAGGAAGGTATTAATTAATTAAAAAATATAAACTATGTGGTGAATTTACTATAGTATTTGTATTGTTAGTCTCTCACAAATGATTTGTGGATTAAATAATTATTATTTTTAAAGACATCAATTAGAAAAAGACATCAATTTGGTAATTGATTTCTTTTCCACCGCCAGAAATTATAAAATTTATATAAAACATATCGATCTATTATAATTATATTTTTCGATGAGAAATAATGATGTTGCCATCAATAATCTTAAGTGATTACTAGGGGAATTACTAATGGAATTCAAATAATAAAAAGATCAAGTAGTTATTCCTTTGTTAATTTTATTGGTAAATATGACATGTCAATATTTGTGATGGATTCACCGATAATAACTAACCATCATTAATTTTCATTGGGGAATTCATTGGTAAATTTTGAAGTTATAATGAATAACATGACCCCCTCCCCTATTTTGTTTTCTTTTTCTTCTTCTTTTACATAAAACAACACCTTTGTTTCCTCTTATTTTGTCATAAATCTTGCTCTCATCATCACAAATACGCCTACCCTAACATCTAATTTGTTAGTATCCCTATTCTAGTTCAATTTCTTTTGAAGATTTGCCATATGAAAGGTTGCACACGATAAATGTATTGAGTTTCACATGAAAGGTTGTGCATGATAGATTATTACAAAGAGACTCAGTGTTTTTCTTATACACTATCTAATCCAAAAAAATAATAGTGGAAATGATATTATATATCAGTGTAAAAGGTGTAAGGATAAAAAGTTGTTTGATCTAGATGTTGTTATAATACATCTTCTATAAAAAAAAGTTAATGGAAAAATACATGTGTTGTTTGCATACGTGGAGAACCCTCATATTCTTTATAAGACCATGATAAAAAGAATAATTGACTCAATTTCTAGTTCTAGAAACGTGCATACATTATAGATGATAATAGAAATTCTTATAGGAATATGATGATTGATGTAATGAGAATGAATTAAAATTATACAAGTAAATGTTCACCATCAAGTTGCATGATGGTTATGTTATTTAAACACATAAAAGTTACATTAAATCATTGTCTTTTAACAATGTTATCTCACCCTCACAATTGGTCCACAAGTTTGGCAAGTTTACACAAATTATGTTATTTTTTTAATTTTTTATTTAGTTTATGATTTGCCGGTAATCAAGCTTTGAATATTTTTTTCTTTTCTTATTATCACTGGCTTTTTTTTTATATATATATATAATCATTTTATTAAATTAACTAAGTTTGTTGAACCTATTTGAATTAATGATTTGAGTTTCAAATCTTTCTTGTTAAAATGCTATCATTGAATGAGCTTCTTATTTTTTTATCTAAGAGAACGATTGTCTCATAATAGGCCTTATCAAGTTTAAAAAAAAAAAAAAAAAAAAAACCTAAAAGAGGAAAGGATTTCACTTCACCCTTCTTGATAAATATTATTCACTAAAATAATATTTTTTATCTTTTTTTTTGTCCAATCTATGTTTTATATTTTTAGTTTCAGTTTTATTCTTCAACATTAAATTTATTTGGGATTGAACTCCAAATTAGTTTTCAATAAGACTTCGAGAATGGGCTTAAAGAGTTAACTAGATTAACTTAATTTTTTTTTTCTATTTTCTCAATTGATTTTTTTTCAATTTTATTATTCAACCTTGGATTGATTAAGAAAAAAAATACTTCTTGATTTGTTTTGGGTCACAGGCTTGGTGAGTTAACTCGAGTTGACTCAATTTTTTTTTTTTTTTTGTAAATTGAATTTGAATCACATCCTTCAGCATTAAACTATTAGAAACTGAGTTTCATAATTCTTTTCAATTTGTTTAAGAGGTTGTCTTAGTTCCATGAGCTAGACCATGAGTATGGAAAGTTAACTCAATTGAGCTTAATTCCTTTTCTTCTTGTTTTTCTAATTGACTTTCTTCTTCTTCTCATTTTCACGTTTTAATATTGGGTTGATTGAAAATTATAATAAATATTTTATTTAAATTTTCTTTCTATGATTTTAAATACATCTTATTAGTGAGGTAATAACTTTAGTTAACGTTGATTGATTTGACTTATTTTGTCATTTTTTTTTATCAATTTTATCTTTCAAACTAAATTGATTGGGAATTTATCTTTATATTTTTCAATTCATTTTCTATTGAATTATCCGATAATGATAACAAGTTTGACAAGTTAACTCCAATTAACTTGTGTCAGTTTTTTAATTGATTTTTTTTCAATTACATCTTTTAAAACTAGGTTTATTAAGACTTCATAACTTGTTTTAAAATATTTTTCTATGACATTATCATGATCTATGACTCGATATAAAAAATAGCAAGTTACTCGAGTTTACTCAAATCAACCTAATATGTTATATTCAATTTCCATAGCATAAAAATTCTTACAAAAACAAAAACTAAAAGAGAAGTAGATTTCACTTTACTCCTCTTAAAAATACACTATTCACTAAAATATATATTTTCTTTTCTTCCTCTTTTTTCTATCTTATCCATGTTTTTTTAAAAAAAAAATACTTGTAATTCTATCCTTTAATATTAAGTTTATTAGAGATTGAATTTAAAATTTGTTTTCAATTTATTTTTTATGAGGCTATCACAGTCTCATGACCTGGATCAAGAGTTTAATGAGTTATCTTAGTTAGCTCAATTTCTTTTTCTTGACTCAAGTTGTTGTTTGTTTTTTAAATCAAATTTAATCACATCCTTCAACATTAGGCTTATTATAAACTAAGCTTCATAATTCTTTTAAATTTATTTTTTAAAAGGATGTCTCAATCTTGTGACCTAGACATTCAGAAAGTTAGCTCGATTGATTTAAGGGTTTTTTCCCTCTCATTTTTGTAATTGATTTTTTTTCTTTCTAATTTTTACTCTTCAATATTGTGTTGATTAAGAATTAGATTTAGCAATTTATTTTAATATATTTCTACGAGATTAAATTCATCTCATGAGTGAGGTCACAACTTTAGTTAACCTTGATTCTTTTGACTAATTTTTTTTATATCTTATTTATCATTTTTTTTTTCAATTTTATCTTTCAACACTAAATTAATTAGAAATGATTTTTTAATTTGTTTCAATTAATTTTCTATATGGTTATCCTGATTTTATGATAACGATCACAAGTTTGACAAGTTAACCTGAATTAACCGATCATTTTTTTAATTGATTGTTTTTTTCTATAACATCTTTTAACATAGAGTTTATCGGAAATTAGACTTGATAACTTATTTTTATGTTTTTTCTATGAGATTATCATGATCTCATGACTCGATATAAAGATCATATTTAGTTAGTTCCCACACAATTTATTTATTTTTCTACTATAAATAAAATTAAAAGCACCTATATATGTTTTATGTTAAAAAAATTAATTTTACCTAGAAATATTCCAGTAATATAGTATATTACTATATGAGGATTTCAGCGAGCACAGATCCCAAACGACTAGTAACCTCCAACCCTAAAGCTCAGAGGATCGGCTCATCACCACCACTTGAGCCGAACTTTCCATTTTCTGCTTACAAGACTGAAGCCAATAATTCTGACATCATCCAAACCCTGGCTCATTTACAAACTTCTCCCTCAGCATGGCTTTATCTCCTCTAATCCATTTTCAGGTAGGGTGAGAGAAAACATCTACTTTGACCCGCTCTGACGAAGGTGTTGCATTTGTGTAAGCCCGAGGCCGTCTTTCCAGGTCTGAAATCTTTGAACATCCAGAAATTGAGTCGTCGAACAAATTCCTTTCACGCTGCCCCTTCTCCAAGGAACCAGGGGAAGACGTAAATCCTATTAGCTTTTCAAGTGAGCACATTTTCATGTAGAAGAACGGTCATTGGTGGGTCATGGGTACCTATATATGTTTTATGTTAAAAAAATTAATTTTACCTAGAAATATTCCAGTAATATAGTATATTACTATATGAGGATTTCAGCGAGCACAGATCCCAAACGACTAGTAACCTCCAACCCTAAAGCTCAGAGGATCGGCTCATCACCACCACTTGAGCCGAACTTTCCATTTTCTGCTTACAAGACTGAAGCCAATAATTCTGACATCATCCAAACCCTGGCTCATTTACAAACTTCTCCCTCAGCATGGCTTTATCTCCTCTAATCCATTTTCAGGTAGGGTGAGAGAAAACATCTACTTTGACCCGCTCTGACGAAGGTGTTGCATTTGTGTAAGCCCGAGGCCGTCTTTCCAGGTCTGAAATCTTTGAACATCCAGAAATTGAGTCGTCGAACAAATTCCTTTCACGCTGCCCCTTCTCCAAGGAACCAGGGGAAGACGTAAATCCTATTAGCTTTTCAAGTGAGCACATTTTCATGTAGAAGAACGGTCATTGGTGGGTCATGGGTACCAACCTCACAGCCCCCCCGATAATCCTTGGAGGCACAAAATAGAACTGCATTCATTTTCTGTGGAATGTGGGCTGCGATTACCCGTGGAGGCACAAAAAAGAACAGTCCACCCTGATTTTGCCAGGGCATCATCCATCCTCCACCAATAGATCCTTTCATAAAAAAACATTTGAGGCGAGAACGTCATAAGATCTTTGTTTCATCACAATTCACCTAACATTAGGGCTGTTCAGGGTCCAGGTCCGATTCAGTTTAGGCTTAAAAACAGGAAACCTAATAATTACCAGGAGAAACGCCACGCATGTTCTTACACCTCATTAAGTATAACTGGAAACTGTACAAGGCAAATAAACCCTAGAAAACAAATACATAATTAAAACTAAACAAGAAAACAAAACATAATTTTATTATTTTTAAAAAAAAGTTCCTAACAGCAACAATTAATTTCAATTAGATCATGAATAAAATTTGTAAAAATCATAGATCAACACAAGCACACCTCAGAAAGATAACATGGCTGAACTTGAGAGCATGTTGTCAGCAGATGAGCTGGGATTAGTGCAGACAAAAACCAAAAACCATAACCGAACCGAGTCTATTTAATGGTTTTTAAAATCAGTTTAATAAGTTTTTCTTCTTCGTTTGGTGTTTTCGGTTAATATTTTTCAGTTTTCTTGGTTGATAGTTTTTTTTAACACCCCTAGTCCACACTGAAGCAGATGGCAAAAGGGAATTGTGAGGCTGCACCAAGCCGTGCTGTAGCCCTGCCTTGTTTCATCTGAAAACATTTCATGACTGCATTTTGTGCTGCAACAGGCTCCTCAAGGCCATTTGTTGTATGACAAGCTATGAACATGCAACTGCTGACAAAGTCTATTTGGTAATACAGAGATGGACATAGGGTTGCTATCGTGAAATTTGATCAATGGTTACATGAGAAGTCACAAGGAGACGAAGGAATTCAAAATGTTTCAAAAAGCATGAAGATGGGCATAGGGTTGCTGGAGGATGGACATGCAGTAGCTGACAAAGTTCATTTGCTAATACAGAGATGAACATAGGGTTGCATGAATTGACTGACACAGTGAAGCTATTGCCAAACTTGATCAATGAAGACTTGAAAAGGCACAACGAGATGAAGAAACTCAAGATGTTTCAAAAAGCAAAGACATGCTAGAAGACAAGCTTGTTGCGGAAAAATTAGATAGGCAACCACATCACAATTTGAACTAATATTGGTGCTGACAATGTTAGTCTTCGAACCTGGTAGCCTGTTTGGATTGGGGCTTCTGGGAAAGTTGGTGCTGCGTTTATGAATTTCACTATTTTGAATGAAATAAAAGTGGGTAGAGGATTTGAGGCATGGATCACTTAAGATGAAAAAAAGACGCTATATTGGAGGACGATCCCGCATTCCTAGAATATGCAACTCCAAACCCCAAAATCACAAGCATCAAGAAATTGCCATGCAAGGGTAAATGACAGAGGATCAAGGAAAATAATTGCTGTGCATCTAATAAAAAGGGAATGCAGAACCAAAAATAATAATAATAATAATAATAATAATAATATTCTTAGGCAAGCCAGACAAGTCATTGGTTTCTTTGTTTTTGGGGGTGATTGAAATTACGGTTGGACCGTGTTTTTGAAATATCTTGATGTTTTTTTTTAAGAAAAAAATTAGCTTCAAATTAAATTTTTGTATTTCTTTTTATTGTTTTGATGTGCTAATATAAAAAATAAATTTTAAAAAATAAAAAAATATATATTATTTTGATGTATTTTCAAGCAAAAAAATATTTTGAAAAGTAACATTTACCAAACTCTCAGTCAGACACTTAGTTTCCATGTTTTTAAGTGAAATGTTTTCAAATGTTTTCTTGTTCAAAATGCAAAAAAAGAAGTTTTAATTCCATTTTCATACAAGATACAGTTCACCAATGATCAACTGTAAAAAACATCTTTCTCTAATCTTGAATCCTAGTTAGCACAAAGTAGAAAAATGATCCTTATTACTGATAGTAACATCTCAAAAAAGAAATCTTAAACCCTAGTTAGCACAAAGTAGAAAAATGCTCCATATTACGGATAGTACCGTCTCAAAAAAGAAGCGGCAACACCATCGATTGTTTTTCTATGATTGATTTGCTGTAACAAAACAATCAGTGCAACTCTGAGTGGTAGAGTCCAAATGCAGTTGCTGAACTTCTCATAAAGAAAAATATCAGTTCAGCAGTATGAAGATAAAGATGTGCATCTAATAAAAGTAATGCTCACACTCCAGATGATTGGCTCTATTCTAGGTACTGCTGCTTCTATGTGATTTGTTAAGCTACCAATTGTGAGTTATAATTGTTAGAGTAAAATAAAACCATTCTTAGTACCTCACCTAACAGCTTAATTTGTACAAATGTTAGCTATAAGTCATTTTATAAATAAAGCAATCGTCATTTGGCATGCTTAAAGAGAGACTTCATTCTCTATTCTCACATTTGCTTTGAATCTTTTCATTAAAAAAATAAATCAATACATGCATATAACCATGCAATCTATTCAGGATATCCACAATAAAACAATGAGAACCAAATTAATCAAACAATGTGTACATAAACTTGCCTAAAGCACTCCTTTCTGGTTTCTAGCAACTATTAGTCAAAAAAAGCATAAGTAAGCTTGCCAAAGCTATTCCTTTCTAGTTTCTAATAAATACATTCCACAGTGTGTTTCCATAGGGAAAATCTTGCTTTTGCAATTAGATTCAGCTGGCAGCTCAGGTTCCACTTATAACAAAAAATCATTGGAATAAAATAAAGTTAAAAAAGGAACAGCGTGCTTAACATAGTGTTCGAGAGAAAGACTAACAAAAAGAGAGTAATAACAGAATATAAGTTAGAAGGTGTCCCGAACAATAAGTAGCTGATTTAAAACAAAAACAGTATCACTTCTATTGTATCTTCATAATTTACATGGATCCCAGTATTCAATTGATAAATCACCAGCAATAAAGCTTAATGACTTTACTATCAGACCGTGAGCATGTGTGGCAGTCAATTAGAAAACAAGTCAACAAACAATGAAAGTGGATTCACTGGAATTCATGCAAGAACTTCAAGTCAGTATTGCAAGTACAACATCTTTCATGCTAATAATAAGAGACCAGCCATGTTGAGTTTTCTTATGCCAAGAGAGTACAAATGCTGAAACAAAAAAATAGTTTAAAACCATTCCATCTAGAGAAAAGCAATCAACGAGAAAGACAATGGACAGGAATTACCAGCAGCAATGGCAATCAATCCCCAATTTACAGCCACCAATCAAGTAGGAGCAACATCCAACTCGTGTAACTCCTTGTGCCTCAAGTACCGATGCAGGATAGTAAGCCTTGCCGTCTCAAATGCAAAGTATCCCAAAGCCGAAAAGCAAGCACTGTGAACCACTCTAGGACCCATTCCCCTACTAAAACCTATCCACCCTTCCTCCTTCAAAATCTGCTTCACTGTCGCCGAAACACCACTATACATTACAGCTGCAGCCTTATCCACAACGTCCTTGTTCATTTGGGTCATCAACCTAGTCTTAACCACATCAAGTGGTGTGGTTATGGACGCTGAAATAGCCCCAGCCAGAGCCCCACAACACACACTTTCAATTGGCAGTAAATTGCTCTTTTTAGTCTTACTCAAAATAGCAGCTTTTAAATACTCGAATGAAGAATAACTCAGCACACCAGCAGGCAAATTCCTTAGCAAAGTAGCAGAATACCCTGCATAAAGACCCAAGACACCATCTTTCTCCAAAATTCTCAGCAAAACTTCCCAAGATCTTCCCTTTGCACCAGCTTGCATTTGCTGCGTAATTAATTCTTTAGGCACCATTATTGCTGATGACACAATATTGCCCATTGCACCGGCAGTTGGAGGGATAAGCACAGATGGGTACTTCTCAAATTTTGACAAAATTGATTTACCAAACTCACAAGTACCAAAATACACAGCTGAAGATGCAGTAGAGCCCACAATAACAGCAGATACACCACTATAAAACCCCAAAATCCCTTTCTCTTGAAAGGTCTTAATCACAGCATCAAGTGTATTTTTATAAATCTGAGATGCACCCTTTGTTTGCAACTTAGTTTTAATCGTATCAAGCGGGTGTAGACACACATAAGTAAATGCACCAGCTATGCCGCCGCCACCTGCTCCTATTAATGCTCTCTCAAAAACAGAGAGGTTTTGCATTAAAGATTGGACTTTGGGGCTGTTTCTTGAGGTAGATTGGAGCCTTGGGCTTTTTGGTGCGAAAGTATGGGAACTTAAGGAGTTTGAGGCAAATGGGAGGGTGGATTTAATGTGGTTTTTGGTCGGTTTTTCTCGGTTCTCAATCAATACAAGAGAGGAGAATTGAGTGAAGAGGCTAGTGAAGTCAGTTTGGATTGCTGGGTTGTGGTGAGTTTGAGAGATTGGAGGTGGGAGGCCTAGAGATGCACACAGATTTGCCTCCATTTCTGTAAGGAAAAAACAACCCCTTCTTCCGCTCCCAGCCTCTCGTCTTCTTCCCAAGGGTATTTTGAAGCTAACATTTACATGAGATACCACAAACGGTGCCGTTAGAAGAAGGCACAAATACACCAATTACTACCAAAAGACGGCCTTTTCCTTGTGCCACTTATTTTAAGCCCAAAGAATGCAAGTGAGAAAACAAGCACAAGATTACAAAAGAGACTACAAGACCAAAGGAAAGCCCATTTTCATTTAGATTTTGATCACCTGCGAGATGCCGGTCTTTTCCCTCCAAATTCTCCCAGGCCAAGAGAAACAAGATCAATCAACCAAATGTTACAGATCATAGCATCAAATAAGCTAGAAAGATTCAGTTTTGGGTTCTCAAAACTTCTGTGTCTTACAAGAGCTACTTCTATATATCCAACTATCAGATAATCAGTCCTTTATATCTGTTATTTCAATGCTTTCGTCTTCTTTTCTTCTTCTCGTGGTCTACTTCTTTCTCTTATTCGACTTCAGTTTTCCCTCTCTTTCCGTCTCTTTCTTGCCAGCTAGAAATGTTACTCTCTATGGTGATGCACATCTTAAAAACAATGCCATTAGTCTCACTCAACAACACGCCTGCCCTGCTTCTTCATCATCATCATCTTCTAATGGGGTTGGGAAAGCTCTCTACCTGTACCCAATTAGGTTTCTTGATCCTATAAATAACACAACCGCGTCTTTCTTTTGTCGATTCTCTTTTTCCATTATTCGATCCCCACTTTGTTCTTTTGGTGATGGTATGGCATTCTTGATTACCTCTAATGCTGATTCTTTTAGTCTTTCAAAAGGGTACATGGGTCTTCCAGGACCAGCCTTAAACCCTCAAGATTCATTCATTGCTGTGGAATTTGATACAAGTTCTGATCCTTCGCTTGGTGATATAAGTAGCAATCACATTGGAATCGATGTTAACTCAATTGTCTCTTTTGCTGCAATTGATGCTGAGTCAGTAGGGATTGATCTACAAAGTGGGAGGCAGATCACGGCTTGGATTGAGTACTCAGATTCATCCAAATTGATTCAGGTGTGGGCCAGTTACTTACAAGTTAGGCCACCGAGTCCTATTCTTGTGGCTCAGGTTGATCTCTCTGAGCATTTCAAAGAGTACATGCATGTCGGTTTCTCTGCTTCTAATGGTCAGGGTTCAGCAATTCACAATGTTGATCAATGGCGGTTCAAAACTTATGCGACTCTCTCGTCCGCGACACCTACAGATATGAGTGAAAAGGGGGATTGTTTAATGTGTTATCCAGAGAATCCAATTTACAATTACGGGCCCGGTACTCATAATGGAAGGGGAAAACTGCTAGAAATGGCTTTGGGATTGGGAGGTTTGGCTGCATTTACTGTCTCCATATTTGTAGTTCTTTTTGTTGTCATTTTCTCTGCGATAAAGAAAAGAAGGGGTGTTGGCGGAAGAACTAAAGAAGGCAGAATTGATAGAGTATCGAGAAGGTTGTCAATTACGGAGATAAGGTCAGCAACAATGGGGTTTCACCGAAGCAGAATTATTGGTCAAGGCGCTTCTGCTACAGTTTTTAAAGGGTATCTGTCCTCTTGTGGATCAGTGGCGGTTAAGAGGTTTGATCATGCAGGGATTGAATGTGCTCACAATCCTTTCATCACTGAGTTTGCAGCAATGGTAGGTTGCTTAAGACATGAGAACTTGGTTCAGCTTCAAGGATGGTGTTGTGAGGGAACGGTATTAGCTCTAGTCTATGAATACTTGCCCAATGGTAGCCTTGACAAAGTCCTTCACAAGAACTCCAGCTCTGCAGTTTTTCTCTTGTGGAAGCAAAGATTAAACATAGTCATTGGAGTTGCTTCTGCTCTTTCATATCTACATGAAGAATGTGAGAGACAGATAATTCATAGAGATGTGAAAACTTGCAATATATTGCTTGATGCAGAATTCAATGCCAAGCTTGGAGATTTCGGTTTAGCAGAAGTCTATGAACATAGTTCTGTGATGAGAGCAGCTACTATACCAGCCGGGACAATGGGATATCTCGCTCCTGAGTATGTTTATTATGGTGTTCCATCGGTGAAATCTGATGCTTATAGCTTTGGAGTGGTGATGCTAGAAGTAGCCACGGGAAAAAGACCTTTAGATGATGTTGGTGCAGTGTTGGTTGATCGGGTATGGAGCTTTTGGGAGAAGGGAAAACTGATAGAGGCTGCTGATTCAAAGGTGGTAGGGATGTTTAATAGACTGGAAGTTGAGAGGATGCTCATGGTGGGACTTTCTTGTGTGCACCCAAATCATGAGAAGAGGCCAACAGTTAAGGAGGCAGCTATGATTCTTAGAGGCGAAGCGCCACTTCCTGTTTTGCCACAGAGGAAACCAGCAGTGGGGTTTCAGTCTGTTTTGTCAGAGGATTCTGATGGAACACTGAATTTAGCTGGAGATAACAGTCCATGTACTGATGATCTAACATGGATGACACCTAGGAACGATTTTGGCTAGAACAAGCTCAGAAAACATCATGCATTTAAATGTACGCGTATGAAAAATCATAGTTTGAGTTCAATAGCTTTGGATAACTTTCCTGTTTCTGAAAATTGATACGATCTCTTAGATCTCTCTGTGTCATCATGCATGCCAAGATGTTCAAAAATTTGCATGCCTCATGAAGTGTATAAATGAGAAACAAGTATTTTTTCGGACTTATGAATTTAGAAAAATACGGATGACTTGTGTGTTCCTGAAAGGTGAAGCATAATTGAGTGCCTAGTTTTTTGTATATCATGACTTCGCAAGTTATTCGAAACCATGCTAGTCAATAAATCTTCATTTCAATGCCATGAAGCACTCAATAATACCCTATCCCAAGTGCTAGGAATTGGGATATACATTTATTTTATCAGTCTGCATACTGCACAAGTCTTTAGCTGGCCGTGACTTGCGTGGTAACTTGATCAAGTAGTTGCACGGCAAATTATTATCTATAATATAAATCCCGCCCCGCTTTTATTGTGCATTTCGCCACCATTCATCTACAAAATTTATTGTGGATTATTACACTAAAATGATTATTTTGCCTCTAAGATCAAAAAAATTTAACTTCTAAGATTAGGATTATTTTTGAATTTTTCAAATGATATAGATGATATTTCTAGATTTATTGCACAATAAAACTATTAAAATAGCCCTTAAAAACAACAAAATAAAGTAAACCTGACCGGGGATAGTTTCGAATTTTCTATGGGACATAGATGATATTTCTGAATTTGTACACATTAAAACTACAAAAGTAACCCCCTAAAACGAAAAAAACTAACACCCGGAACTGAGGGTATTTAAAGATTTTCACTCCAGGTTTTTTTTTATAGATATAGAAGGGTCTAGGGGTGTATAAGTAACTAATCAATTCTTTATTATTTCTTTTCTAGAATATTGCAGGCCTGTTGTTTGAACGTGGCAGCAATGTTCCATATGCACACTCCTTTCGGGCGACGCGTGCACCTCCCTCCAGTGGTGGAAAATAGGATTCCATTGTGTCACATGGTTTACTGCCATGTATTCTTTATCCCGATGCGACGCATGTCTGGTTAAGATGTTTGGTAAAGCTTTGGTGGACAAGTTTAAGTTTTTCTCACTTTTCTATTTCTTGCCGCTCAAAAATACATTTCGGTCCTCATGGTTTGCAAATATTTTATTTTCGTCTCTGGTATTTGGATTTGTCTTTTATCACTGCTTTTTTCAATATAGTTTTTGATTTGTTCCAATTGTACCCTTCAATTGAAACTGATTATATATGTTGAGTTTCAATATAATCCTTATTTTTTTTATTTTTTTGTTTGCTTTTGGTTATTTTAATTATTTTGGTATGCAAGTTTTAATTGCTTTTAATTGGGCTCTCCAATTGAAATTTGTTATATATTCTCTCTTTCATTCCAATCCTTATTTAAAAAAAAAAAAAAAATATTACGCAACAATTGTTTTTAAATGTATTTATTTAGATCCCAATGGTTTATTTATTTCAATTTTATCCTTCAAATGGAATTAATTATATAATTTTTTTAATTTTTTTTATTGTATCCTCTAATTGAAATTCATCATGTATATTACTTTGCATTTCAATCCTTATTCTTTTAATTTTTTTTTAATAAAATTACACTTCAAATGGAATTAATTATATAATTTTTTTAAAACTTTTTTTATTGTATCCTTTAATTGAAATTCATCATGTATATTACTTTGCATTTCAATTCTTATTCTTTTAATTTTTTTTTAATAAAATTACACTTCAATTTTTTTTAAATATCTTTATTTGTTTCAGTCCTTGAGTTTTTATTTGTTTCAATTATGTCCTTCGATTAGAATTAATTATTGTTTTTATTTTTCATTTTGGTCTTTATTCTTTGAATTTTTTATTTTCTATTAATTTCTTTGGTTTTTTTTTTTTATCATTCTTGTACAATGTTTATTTTTTATTACTATTTATGCATCTATGCTTTTATTTTTTATTTTTTGTTAGGGTTTTATTTTTAATCGGTTCAGTCCTTCAATTTTAATTAAAGATGGTGATTCCTTATATATATATCTATATATATATATATATATATATATAGATATATATATATATATTATTTTTATTTGTTCTTTGGATCAAATAATTTATGATTTTATTATTTGTGCCATAATAATGACAATTTCAGTGATTTTTTTTGTTTTTTTTCTTCGTAAAAATGTTTTGCTTTTTTATTTTATTTTATTTTTCATGGTAATTTAATGATTTTAATTATTTAGATAGTCATATTAATAAAAGTTTAACTGTTATAGTAATGATAATGATGATAGCGTAGAGATTGATTTTTAATTTATGTTTTCTTTTTCTTTTTAAATAGAAAATTCACTACTTATTTTTATTATTTGATTATTGCAGGTATTTTCATAATTTATATTTTGTTTCTATGTTGAATATAAATTGAATTATAAAATAAATTAATCTTAATATAGTGAATTTAATAATTCATATATCCCAATCTTGTTTTTTTAATGATAATGATAATTTTATGTTGGTTATTTCATTGAAATCTAAAAAATAGATAAATTTATAGCAATTTAAAATTCATATATTTTATAGAAAACTTGCACTTAACAAGAATTCTGCACAGATTTATTATTTTATTTATATTTATATTATATAAAAAAATATCACATAATTAATTTTTTTGTGTTAAAAAAAATATGGTGTCGCACGCGACATGAGCATGGGGGCATTGGCTAGTTATCCATATAAATGGTGTGGGGAAAGCACTATAGCTCACCACACATAACACTGTGGATTGCTACAGTGTTTTCCAACTGCAATTTTTTTTTTCTTTTTTCACTTATAATTTTTTTTGTTTTTTTTTTCCTTATTTTTTTTTTAACTAGCTTGTCTTTATATATATATATATATATATATATATATATATATATATATATATATATATATATATATATATATATATATATATATATCGGGCTTTTGATTTGAATTAATCTGAATCAACTTTTTTATATATTTTCTTACTATTTTTTCCTCGACTTAGTCAGCTTACGCGTAACACATTTTTCCCCCATGTATACATTTGTTTTTTATTCTTTTTATAATCATGGTGTCCAATTCAAGTTACGCGCACCACGACTAATCCTCGAATTCACTTTTTTTTTACATTTTTTTTTATTTTTTTTCCCATTTATAATTTTTTTTATAACCGGGGTGTCCGATCCAACTTATGCGCAACATGATTTTCCCTACCACCTATATGTTTCTTTCATTTTTTTTTAAAAAAAACTTGGGTGTTCAGGCTAGCTTACATTTACCACGACTAATCCACCCAGACCCACTTTTTCTTTACATTTTTTTCCACTTATTATAAAGAAAAAGTGGATTTGGGTTTGTTTTTTTGATAATCGAAGTGTCTAAGTCATCTTACATGCATAATGATTTTTTCCACACATATATTTTTTGTTTTTTTATAATCTGGGTTTCCGGATTATGTGTATCATGACTAATGCTGGGATTCACTAAACACCTTGCAAGTCTAGTGGGCAAGTAAGGCATCATGGGGTGACATACATGTAAAATAACCATAATACCCTCTAATAAATAAAAATTAACAGTTAATCTGAGGCTATTAAGGATATCAAACTTGTTTGTTGTAATATACAAATACAAAATAATCTTTGTATACATGCATAAGGGAGAGTTTCACTCTCATTTTACATCGCTAAAGCTAAACTTACGATGTTTTTTTAATACGAGTTGCATTTAATACAAATGAAAATAAAAATTAAAAATCTAAACTAAGAGTAGAGTATAGATACAACTAAAAAAATCAAGAACTATCTTAAAAGGACAAAAAAAATCAAGGAATTGAAACTAAATAATAAAATAAAATAATAAAAACTAAAATACAAAACAATAAATTATATATATTAAAACTATATTAAAAAATGTTAATTCCAGCAGCAAAACGTGAGTTTATGACTCGTTCATTCTACAACAAAATAAAAACATAAAAAAATAGATAAAAAAAAACATATGCTCATAAAAAGAGAAGAAAAATCAAGCAAAAAAACTAGATGGACATTATAAATCTACTCTAATCTTTAAAACCTAAATTTGTGAAAACCTAAGTTCAATTAGAAAAACTTAATTATCAACAAATTTAGTTTTGGAGGATAAAGTTGAGCAAAACATCTTATAAAAAACTTGGATAAGAAAAGTTTGGGATAAAACTCTATAGAAAAAAAAAACTCATTAAGGATGAAATTTGAAAAACATAATTAAAAATAATCTCAAGGAAAATAAACTGCAGTTAAATAAAATATGATTAAATTGCAAAGATTAAAAAAAATAAGAGGATGTTAAATTCAAATCATTTACAATATGATATATTATTTATAGATTAAAAATTATAAGGGATGGAGTAAAAAAACAATATAAAGGGATAATATAATAGAATCAATTGAAAAACAATAACAAAACAACTAAAACAATCTAATAAAAAAAATCAATTTAGAAAAAAAGAAAAAAAAAAGCAAGATTCAATCAACAAGCCTAGTTCTCAACCAATTTATTTTTGAAGGATGAAATCAATGAGAAAACTATTAATAAAAAACCTGCAAAAACAACAAAAACAAATAAGAAAAAAAATGATAGAAAAAAATCCAAAAAAATGATATTTAATGAAATAATTGAAAAATGATCTTAAATAAAATAAATAGAAATTAAATGAATGAAGTCTAAATTTTAAATAATAAAGAATTGATAGGGGATGAAATTGAAAAATATTTGTAAAAACCAAACAACCTGGATAAACATCTTAAACCTTGTCAAATCCTAGGAGCTCGCAATCGGTTAAAAATTGGATCCGATTCCAATCAAGAAGTTTATGAATCAATTTTTAATTTAAGTTTTTAAAACTTGTCAAATAAAAATAAAAATAGCTATTAAAATTATAAGAGTTAAATATGATATAAAAAAAATAAAGGAGTGTGAAATCATAAAACAAAGTTAATTTAAAAAACCATCCCAGATGAAAGCGTGTCAAGATAAAAATAATAATAATTAAGCTAATATGTATTAAATTTGATACAAAAAAAAGAAGAGGAAATAAGGTTGAAATCACAAAATAAAATCATTTTTTTAAAATGACTACAAAAATTAAAAATTAAGAAATAGGGATAGAATTTGAAAGATAAAAACAAAATTTTAAATGGGTGAAATCGAAACGACTTAACAATTGTATATATTCTTTAAGATGAAAAAGAGAATGAACCAGATTTGATGAATTAACAAAGTAAATGGTTGTCCTTGAATTTTTAAAAGGTTGATGTGAAAATCAGATGGGAAGAGAGAGAAGAAATAACAATTAAGGGTGTGTTTGATTTTATTTTTATTTTTATGATTGAGGTTTTAAAAAAACAGTTTCATGAAAAATAATTTTATAAAGCACTTTAGTTGCGGTTCAAAATAAGTTTTGAAGTGTTTGGTTAAATATTTGATTGAATTTAAAATTTAATATAGAATAAGAAAATAAAAAATTCCCTTTAAATAAGAAATTAAAAATATAATATGAAAAATAAAAATAATAAAATCTCTAAACTAAAAAAATAGTTAGGATTCTTTTAAATAAAAAAGGTGGATAATACAAAAAGTTTGATGAGAAAATAAAATATATTTTTAAAAAATAATATTACATTAAACATAATCAAAAGATTAATTAATTAAATAAAATTTAAAACTAATAATAGCTGAATTTTTTAGGCCAAGAATAATTTCATCAAATTCTATAGCTGCAATAATTTCCCTTCTAGCTGGATTTTGTTAATATTAATTCCGAACAACACATAAAAAACAAACTCACTCGTCGTCTAGAAAAATAAAATAAAATAAAATACACCAATAATTTATCATAGCTAGGACCCACAGGAGGTTTACAAATTCTTTTGAAAAGTAGCTATTAACTGCTTATCGTTCACTAGCTGTTTAAATGAATTAGTTTGCGGGTTCATGCAACTATTTCAACTTTTTAATCCATTATCAAATACCCATTTCACTAGCTTTTTTTCAATCTCCAGTACAATCACAATACCAAAACACCTCTAAAATAAAAGAAAAAAAAGGTGAAAATCAAAATTTTAAAAATAACTAAAAAAAGTAGGAATTGAAAGAATATGGACAAAATTTAAAATACTAATTTTTTTTTAAGAGGGGTGAGATTGAAAAGGTATACTAATTTTTAAGGGGTTGATGTGGAATTTTAATTGAGAAGAGAGAGAAGAAGAGAAAGAATATTGATGACAAACACCAAAGTATAATGAATAGTGATATACCCACATTGTCCCATTAAGTGGGCAATACTTAGGACATTTCAAATGTGGTGATTGGATGATCTCTCTCCAACCTCATAACGCGTGAGTCAAAACTCCAACATGTTTTGTATTTAATTATATTCCATAAATATATTTACAATAAGTTTACTTGAAATTCTCAATTAAAACAAACTAAAATAATGTAAAACATTCTTGGATGAGAGATTAAATTATTTTATTTTTAAGAATATCAAAGTAATTATATTATTCTATAAAAGATAAAAAATATAAAAATACCATTGAGTAGTAGATATTAGATTGTTTTATCTAAGAGTTTAATGAATAATTTAATTGTGTATTTAAAATTAAAATTACCAATTTAATCCTACATATTCAGAAAAAAAACATTTATATCATCATAAAGATATCACCTTTACCCCAATACTAAGTTAAAAGATTTAATGGCCAAGGAGTAAATAGCAATTTCAGTATTATTATAAATAATAAAATTTATATAGGGAAAATGTAACTTTACGAGCATATTTAGTTATTTTATTAGTAAAACTGGTTGCATGATAGTGCCAAATTTTAAATAATTATACATTTTATTTATGGAATTTTGAAATATTTTTAATTATATCCTTAGGTTAAAAGTCACGGATGTCTTTCTTTTGTTATTTTCTTTTCTTTTTAAGTTTCCCTTATTTGTTTTATATTGTTTTTAATAAATATAAAATCCTAATTCTGTCTGTGAAATCAACAACTTACATACGTCTGAAATCCCACAGCTCCACTTTTGGCCTTCCACGGGACCACCATTTCAGTGTTGAACGCCGTGCAGTGCAGCATTGTAAGTGCCTGTTTGGCACTGTGTTCTAATTGTTCTTTTTTTTTTTTTTCTGATTTTTTTTTATTTTAAATGAAGTTTTTTAGTATTTTTAAATATTTTAATGTATTAATATAAAAAATAATTTTTAAAATTAAAAAAAATATTTTAACAAACAACTAAACCACACTCAAAAATACCGCTTTATAACAAACACAAATTTAGAAGAAAAACGGCGCAAAAAAGTGCAAAACGTATACAGCGGTGTCGAGAGAGAGGTGGGAATTTTCTCCTCCCTGGAAATTGAAACCCTGGATGAATTCATCTTGCTTGTTGCGTTCTGCTTTCACTGCATAAAATTCGGTGGATTTATGATACTCCTTTGATTTAGAACTGAACATCACCATGGTTAGTTAATCTTTTCCCTATTAATTATTTGGGTTATTGCCTGGTTAATGTGGAATCTTGAGTGATGTGCTGTCGGGGTTTTCTTTGCAATTGTGAAAAAAGTTTTAAACTGACCCTAATTTTCTCTTCTTTTGAATTCCATTAGATAGATTGCATTCATTTTTTTTGTTAACGTGGTCATCACTGCCAAAGAGACCACCGTAGAAATGTCTGGATTGCTTTTCTGGCCTTTTTTTATAACATTATTGAAGTGAAGTTATGCTTCTGTGTTTTCTGCCTGCAAAACCGCTGTGTGTATTATAATATGTTTTTGATAAATTTTTGTGCTTCTTCCTTGCATGTACACATAGCAATAAAAATTATATTTTATTTTTTCGTTGAGGAATTTGGAACTTTGATGAAAAATCTAAAACTCTGGAACACATTGAATGACTGCAATTGCTATTAGCTCTTCTTGTTTCCATGATTTCTGTGAAATATCCCCTCTATTGAAGGAAAAAAATGAGTTTACTTTGTTTTGCTAATTATGTTTCTGTTAACCTAAAAAAAAAAAAAAGATTTAATGCATCACTATCGTTTTCAATTCACTGATGCTTCTTGACTTTTGATATAGCAGGCTGCCAAAAGGAAGCAAAACAATCTGTAGGTTCACATGTTGAAACTGCACATGGACGATGTTTTTTTTTTTTTTTTTCCAAGAAAAATCCTATGAAACCTGTTTTTCAAAATATCTGTGGCAGTCCAATTCCGAGAAGGGTTGGTAGGATGTCTTGCCTCAGATTTGGCAATCAAACAATGAAATGCTGAATAGGAGGATGATTCGCATGCACATCACGTGTTGCTTCCTAGCTGTTCTTCTGTTCATCATAATTAAATTTCAAACCTTACGTGAATCTCTCTTTTTAACTGCTTAGCAGTAATTAATCCCTAGGAGAGAAGATACTGGTAGTCTTGCTTTCTGCAGTTATGAAACGAGGAATGGGTTTATGATTCCCTTGCACATCAAATAACATGCTTCTGACATTACCCAAAAAAAAAAAATAACATGCTTTTGATTAAATTCTTTGTCTTTCTGATGTTTAGTAGCACAATTGTTAGTTTTGCAGACCTTGTGCCCTTAAACTTTTTTATGGTATAAATATCCCATATCCAGAGATGGAAACACATATGCGTTAACACCATGCATTTGGTGTTGCAGGTAACTATTTGTCAGAAGTGCGGTGATAGAGGATTTGAGGTGGCTTGGATTTATTGTGATGAGTGTCAAGCTCATGCTGTGCATCAGTGAGTATAGCTGTTCTCCATTTGATTGCAATCTGTTACACTACTAATGGTAGCTAATTTGGTTTCACATCAACATGAAGGAAATGCATTATTTTTTGGGACTTTGCCTATATATACAATAACACGCCAGCTCAGGTGGCACTTTAGTGGCGGACTGCCATCCCCTCTTGAAGTTTAATTCTATGCATATGCTGGATGGACTTGCTTTAAATGCTACATCAAACTTTAAGCTTGTAATTTTATTAACGAGATAAAACATTGTTTTTGGTTGTTGAATTTTCTTGCTTGGATTTACTATATTGAATTGGCTAGTCAGTAGTTTACCTTTCATGGATGAAAAGAGTAAGTTTCAGATTCTGATGTTTGCTCTTTCCTTTTGTTTTTCAGTTATTGCTTAGATGTATTGCCAGAAACTTTTGATAAATATGTGGTCTGGTTATGTTATCACTGTGAATCAAAGGCTGCAAAATTATCCTCTATTGACAGACCTAGCTCTCCTATAGGCACTGAAAGTGACTCTGACAGTTTAAAAATTATCCAACTGAAGAAGAAAAATCCTGTAAAAAGACCAGAAGAGAAGTCTAAGGAAATGGTCTTTGATTGCTCATTGACTAACTCTGACCTACTGAGACCTCAACTCAGCTCTGACTTCCAACTTGTTGAGGTGGACTGCTGTGAGGATGATGGAAAAGATAAGAAACTTGGAAGTCGAAACGGATTGCATGAGGAAAGTGCTCCTGAAGTTGCTCAATATCTTGAAAGTAAAAATCCTATATCTGCTCTACCTGAACTTCAACATGTTGATGTTGATTGCTCTCAGAATGATGAGAAAGATCAGAAGCTTGGAGGAAAAAACAATTTGGAGGTGTCCAAATTCCAAAAGACAGAATCTCATGGAAACAAAAACTCTCAATTGATTGTATGTGATTTTCAGCCCCTTCAGAATCATTGTTTTGAAGATGGGGGGAAAAGTCAGAAGGCTGGGATACAGAATGACTTGAATGCAGGCAACTTTGTTGAAGAAGAATTGGATAAAACTAAAAACTGCCACTTTGATGCTCCATATTTTGCTGAGCAGAGCTGCTCTATTCTTGTGCTACCAATAAGAGATCCTATTTGGAGGTCAGTTTTTAATTAATCTATTCCATATTCTCTCAGATGTTTTTGATGAATTGTTATGTGATATAAAATAAGTAAAAAATTTCAATTTGATTTTTTGGTTAACAGGGGAAGCATGAGCATTTTCCAAAATAATTATGGTGCTCCTGGTGGAATTGTTGCTCATTTGTCTAGCATTGCATGCTCCAGAGCGAGTGAGGAGGCAAAAGGATTACCTGGATTGCTTTCACCAGAATTGCTTCCTAGATCTGGGGTATGGCCAAAAAGTTTCCAGAAATTGGGCCCAGCAGCTGATCACATAGGTCTCTATTTTTTTCCGGACAATGAAAGGTGTTGGTTTAAACAATTTTGTACTAGATTTTTTTTTTTTTTTCGTGTTTTGGCTACTTTTAAGGATTTATTTTCTTCACTTCCAGGAATGAAATTGTTTTTGATAGCCTAGTAAACGACATGATCAGCCAGGACCTTGCCATGAGAGTTGTGATTGAAAATGCAGAGCTCTTAATTTACACTTCTAGGATACTGCCCATGGATTGTTGGAGTGAGGATCTCAAATCTTTTTTGTGTGGAAAAGTTCTATATATATTTTTTTTCTTTTTTATCCCTGACCACCAGTTTAATCATTCTTTTTTCTAAAGCAGGATTCCAGTCAAAATATTATCTGTGGGGAGTGTTCAGGCCAAAGAAGCCTTTGGTTTTGGCAAGTGATGCTGTGCCTGGAGAGCAACAAGGCCTCACAAAGGCCATGGCCTGGGAAAGACGGAGTCCTGTTAGTCCTTTAAGCAATTGCAGTTATGGTTCTGGCTTGATGTGTCCATCGCAAGATTCTTAATCAGAATTTGTAAATTGATTCCTTTCCGGTTCCTTTCTTATCGACTGAAAGAAAATATATATATAATAAATCGAAACTTGATTGCTTCTCGTGTACTCCTGTATGAAAGCAAAAATCGAAGTTCATGAGTTGATAATTTAAAAAAAGAGCTACTACTGCTTGTCATCTAAATGGATTTTACCTCTTAAACCTGGGAAACAGTCAAGTCAATTCGGAGCTTGTGTTTAAGGTAATGTTTGTTTTTGCAGTTTAATTATGTTTTTTTTTTTTTTTTTATATTTTTCTTTTTTTAAATTTTTTTGATGTGTGAAAGATAAAAATAAAATTTTGTTAAAATTTTTTTATTTTAATATATTTAAAAAATATATCCAAGCTGTATATATATATATATGATGGTATGTATAATCAAGTGAAGGACATACATTACCAAGTGCAATTGACATGTCATTTTCATGTGCCAAGGACATACTTTTGTTAAAGTTTTTAGAATGTTTTTAGTCTTTCATTTATTTTTGTTTCTTTTATTAATGATAATAATAATATTTTTTTTCTTACTCTTTCGTTAATATTTTTTAGTTTTTTTCTATTGGGATAATTTGATAATTTTTATTGTTTTGATAGTAATAACAATGATAATTTTAGATGTTAAGACTTTGATGTTGCTATTGTTATAATAGGGTGTGTTGATCTATTTTATTATATTAAAGTTTGCATATATAGATATTATATTTTAATTTTGATCCAGCAAATCCTATAAAAATTGCTTGCTTAGCCCGCAACGAAGGACGAACAATTTTTTTAATTTTCAAGTTAAATGATTTTTTTCAACTAATAATTTTTGTTTTTATTTTATCATCTATTAATTTTTTTTATTTGCTCTTTTATTAAAGCTTTTATGCTTTTTTAAGTCTTTGATTTAATTTTACTTTTTTCATTATTAGCACAACAACAACAATTTTAGTTTTTGTTCTTATTTGTTTTTTTGTTAATTTTTTTGTATGTTTTCTCGCTATAATTTAATAATTTTTTTATTTTAGCAATGATAGTGATGATAATTTTAGATGTTAAGAATTTGATGTTACTATTGTTATAATAAAGTATATTGATCTATTTCATTATATCAAACTTTACATGTATAAATATTCTATTTTAATCTCAATAGTTATAAAAATTATTTGCTCGATCCGTAATATAGTGCAAACTGATAATATCATGAAAGTTGATGTAAATGTTGGAAAAAAAACTATGTTTTCCCATATTTTTGTGTTGAAATCTTTCGAGGCAATTACCTATTTCTGTCTCTTTAATGTTAAAGGTTCGATGTTGTTGTTGCGATAATATATATTAATATATTGTATCATATCAATCTTTTTATATATAAATATTATATTTTATTTTAAAATTAATAAAATCTATAAATTTAATTGTACCCGCAACTTAGTGCGGTGAAATATAGAGCAACACCTCAATTTTTTTTGCTTTAGAACTGTGATGGTATTGTGACAGGTTTTAGTTGATGAAAAGGAGGATGGAAATACCAAGATGCTCCACCGAGGATTCTGCACTTCTCAAGGATTAACCTCTCACGTTTCAAATTTTATATATATTACTACTACTAATGCAATAAAGAATTCTCACTGTACTTGTCAGTTTTGGCCATTCAATAAAACATTCTTTGTGAAGCATTTGTTGTCAGTTTTAAAAGTAACAAATGGAAGATGTTCATCTTGACAATCAAGTTTTGATATATATATATATATATATATATATATATAAATGGATTTTTCCTCTTGAAACCTGGGAAACAGTCAAGTCAATTCCGAGCGTGTGTTTAAGGTAATGTTTGTTTTTGCAGTTTAATCATGTTTTTAGATATATATATCTAAATTGTTTGATGTGTTGATGATAAAAATAAATTTTTATTAAAAATATATTATTTTAATATATTTAAAAAATATATCCAAGCTGTATATATATAAATGATGGAATGTATAATCAAGGGAAGGACATACATTACCAGGTGCAATTGACAGATTATTGCTCTGTAACAGTGCTTGGTGTGAACTTGAATGATTCAATTTTTGCCAGGCTGACGAAAGGACTGCACAACAAAGGATTTAATATCGGGCCAGCCTGTTTAATGCCAACTACCTCTTTGTTTCAATAATTACAACTTTCCCAGATTAATTGGTATATTAATGCCAAGATGAACTTTCGTGGACTGGTTTTTCTTCCCTGACAACTGTTCTTGCTTAACTACTCCCACGTAAGTAAGCTCTAACCAAGTGGTGGAGTGTGGGATTGAATCTTTTGACTTTTTAGCCCCAAAAGATGAGAGATAAAACTCCAGGCTTACTGCACTACCCCCTGTACTTCCATCCACCAACTCTCGAGCCTTCTATTTCGTCAACTCGGAGGTTTTTGTTCACATTTTGCTTGTTTTGGCACTTTTACACTGTGTTTTCTACCATATGTCGTCAAATGTTGGCAAAATAATTAAGATCGGTCATATATTATTTTTATAAAAAATTAAAATAATTAGGGTTTTATTTATTTAATTCAAAAAAAAAATATTTATCAAGAAATGAGTTTTATCGAATTAAAAAAATGTTATATATTGATTTGGGTTACTGTACATTACTGGGTTAAGATGGTATTTGAGAGTAATAATAGTTATTTTATTATTAGGATATTAAAATGATCTAATATAACTATTTTTTTTTAATTTTTAAACAATTATTATTTAAAAAAAATCATAAAACACGTTACCAACTCACCAACTCACGCATCGTACCCTCTAGGTTACATATGAAAATCAAGGTGAACGGTGAGAAGTGTCTCTCAAATTTGGGGTTCGTTGTATCATTTTAGGCAAGCTAGCTCAACTTGGAAACTATTCCCGATTCATGTAATTCGATCGAATTCAGAACAATTGTTCACACATGTCTAACCCAAGGAACTTGATACAGTGATAAAAGATTTGAGATCTACCTTGCAAATATCGAGTTCTAGTTAGGGGATATTTATCTTGTAAAAATCTAGAATATACGAGATTTTACTCGCTTAACTCGAATATGATAATCTGTGCTTATCCAGCTTGAAACTTTGACATCCGTTGAAGCTTGAAAATCATATTTATCTTGTAAAAATCTAGAACAAATAAGATTTTACTCGTTTAACTCAGATATAATAATACATGCTTACCTAGCTCGAAACTTTGATATCTGCTGAAGCCTGAAAAGCAAAGCAAGGCAATGATTTTGATTTTATTTTCTCTCTTTTTAATGCCCATGAAGAAAAATATACAGCTTCCTTGCATTGCCGATGGATTAATTTTTGATTTTAAGATAACCACTCCATGAGTTATAGCTGAGAGGGTGAACCATGTCCTAGAGCAAAACGTTAAAATTTGAAATTTGACCTGAAGTTTACCTTAAAATTTTTAAGAAAGTTATTGAGATAAGAGTTTATAAATCACGGAAAACTATCTCTGTTGTGTGGTTCAAGATCCATTCAACATTCGAATAAATAAGTAAATTTTGGCAGTGTTCATACATTCAACTGTCATGCCAATTACTTGAACAGAAAAATAAACAATGGCAAGAATTCAAGGCGTAGCTAGGGTTTCCTTTACCAGGAGAGTTTACGTTCACATTGATATTTGTCACAAAGAATGAAATTGGATTTTGTAGAGGAGCTTGACTTGACTATGGATTCATGTAATACAAGACTGAAAATCAACTCTATTTCAAGCTGCTTCAGCGTAACACCTCAAGCGACCCCGTTTTCCTTGGTTTTTTTAATGAAAATTGGTGCTGCTCTCGTTTCCTTTTAACCCGTGTTCCTGTCATGAAAAAGTAAAAATAAAAGGGTTAGTATAAGTAGAGTGATTATATGTATATGTATTTATGTATATTAAAAAAAGATATGAAATATTTATCTCTTGTGCGTTAGCTGCTCGAAGAAAGTAATTAGTTGTCGCCATAAATAAAGTATTTTTTCTTTTGTCTTTTTTGAACATCATAAGAGAGTAATTTGATGATAGCTAATGAGATCCATTGCAGATCAAAGTTGTTAATATTATTTTGGTTTGTAATTTATTTTTTCAATTGAAATAAAAATATTTTAATTTTAAAGCATTTTAGCATGCTATTTTAGAGTTGTATTGTTTATATATAATTAAATATATTAATTAAAAAAAATTAGTTCAAATCTAAAAATAAAATTATTTAGAATTTTGCAATTTAATCTTAAAAAATACACAATAAAATGATTTTTTCTAAACAAAATTATGAATATATATAATATTACGAGACTATTATAATCAATCTTGCAAGGTTATTGCATTATCTGATTTTTCTGAATTTTAACATAATATATATAAATATCAAGAGACTCTTTGTAAAATATCATCTCAATTTAATTGTAAGATTAAGAGATATGATTAATGTTGTAAAATTATTTATTATTTAAAAAAAAAACACTATTTGGCTGAAACCAAACGAGTGAAATGAAACTAGAATATTTAGGTCGGTATTTGGTAAAAAAATCCAAAATAGACCGAAATTTAAATTAAGATAAAAATAAATTTATTTTATCTTATTTTTTTAATTGGTATAAAATATTTTAACTGAAACAAAATAAAATAGACAATTATGATAGAGGCGATGACACCCTCTTGATTTATATGACACCCATAAATAATGTCTATTTAATTTGGAGGGTCCCAATGCTGCAATGGATTTGTATGGTTCAGTGATTTCATCACATGTTATTTTATCTGACATGCCAGTTCCAAGTTCATGCCATCCAAGGTCGCTTACAAGAACATTATCTGTCCACACATGAACATATATTTTCTATACCGAGTCACTGACAAGCTTCTTATATATAAAATATTACCCAGATTTCCCACAAAATGCGTCAAACCGAAGTGAACTCAACAAGCCGTGGCATTGAAATTTTCAAATTAACAGCATGATTGGAAAGAGCATAATAAAGATTAAAGAACGCATAATATGTTAATTACTGTTTTAAATTATATGCCACAGAGTACATGACAAAAAAATGGTATAAAAAAGGGGATGAATCTGCTGATCAACAAGATATCTGGGCTAAGCTGCCTTAATCAAACGTCCCACCAAATTAAAAACGTGAATAGATATAGTCATTAAGGACTCTCCACCTTGCTAACCCCCCACAAGAAAGATCAGACTTCCACTATAACCCCGTTTCTCTATCATCAAAAGCAAAATGAATCAAGCTTAAAAAAAAAAAAACCAAAACCTTTCCCATTTTTCTATATCTCTCCCTACCTTGATACATTCAAAAGTCAAAGAAATTACTGTGAGCATTGAAATTATTGAAAAGGTCTATAGATTGGGAGCTTGGATAATTTATGAGTGGTGAAACGAAGGCTGAAGGACTAGGCATGAAACTACCCTCAATAAAATTCCTGTTTCCATAAAGAGCAGGACTCAAATCATGGAAGAAGCTAACCGAGTTTGGATCAGCTGATACTGGAGAGAAGAAGTTTGGTGGTATTAGAGGAAGTGACGCGGGACCAGGAGACAGAATCCCAGGACTTAAATTTTGTCTCTCCATTACCCGATCGATCTCCATGATCCCTTCAAGAAAACCCCCATCTCCGCCTAGCTGCTGCTTTTGCTGATCCTTTGGTGACTTGCCCTTCTCTATTGTAGCATACCTTGCCGCTGGCGATATTGCACCACAATCATTAAAGGGATTGGAGGAATTTGATGTTGATGAGCATGTGGAAGTTGATGAAGAACCTGTAAGACGCTGTACTAGGGTCATGAAGTCATTAGGGTTTGTATGAATCACCTTTGGTGACAGTGTGTAGATTATCACCGGAGGGCGTGGCTGTGTTTGTTGTTGAATCTGTGGTGGCTGGTGTGATGGTTGTGGGGCTAGTGGGGGTTTCTTGATCTTTTGTGAATTTTTGCGGATTTTCAAAACTGGTGGTCTAGGACCTCGCAATTCTTTTCTCGGTGATCTACTGCTAGGGAAGTCTGATGAATCCATGCTGAATCTTGAATGCTACTGAGCAAGAAGGGGACAAAAATAGTTGGGAATGAAGTGGGGGAGGACGATAAAAGCATTATCGTCGTGTTTTGAATTACTAGAGGAAATGTATGGGGGGACGATTGAAATATTTATAGTAAGCAAGTCAATGGAAATGAAGGGATGAATTAAATACAATTGGAAAGTGACAAAAGTAAATATTGGCTACTTGGGAGTCTTTTTTCTAGTAAGAGATGGCTGGTTTCGTGGTGTTATAAATGTTTGAACATGTCAAGTTTTTCTTGAGAGGGATGTCATACGTGGAAGGGGTCATTTGCCATGAGAGACCACCAATTAGCTAGCCTTGATGACGTAGCATGTTCATGTTCATGTAAGCAAGTCCAGGAGCTCGAAATGGTTGTGGCCCTTGTGGGGATCAAAATCTCCGAAGCTCGAACAACTACGATTTCCTTCTTAACCTTTAAATGATAAAAAATAACCATTGACACATGTGAGCTTCGCATGAAAGCTGTTTCGTTTCAAGGTTCTTCGTAAAGGTTGGCTCCTGGTGAGGCATCATTCGGGAGAGAAACAACTGTGGCTGGCTGGTTGTACAGCGGTGTGAATCAGAATGCAAGTTTTTCTGTGTTGATGTCATTGTAGTGGAAGCCCGTTTCACTTGACCCATTAAATTAACTCTATCCACATGTATCATCCAGAAATAAATTTACTACAACTCTTTTAAAATTAGTTCTCATTGCACCATGATATATCATTGGGGGTGTGAACGAAAATATATATTGCGGTGCCTAATCTTAGTTTATTTGTATTTTATCTGTGTGGTTATTCAGGGGCAATATTGCGATGCCCAATTTTCAAGGAAAGAGACTCGGATGATTTCTTTTGTTTTCCCCCATATAGCAGTTGTTTTAAAATTTTAACTAAGAGAAAGAAGCACAATTTTTTATTTTATTTTATATTAATGAATATTTTTTGCTGATAAATAAATAAACCAAAAGAGAAATATTATGTTTATAAAGAAGGATTGCATCAAAATATGCGATGCAAACCAAATTAAACATAAGAAAAGGCTTGACAATTCAGGAAATTGAACAAGGCTAGAACTATCCAATGCCTTCTTCAAAAATCTAGTCATATGCATTGAAATATAGTTGAGTTTATTTTTTAAATTATTTTTTTGTTTAGAAATGTATTAAAACAATATATTTTTTAATTTTTTAAAATTTATTTTTGACAACAACACATAAAAATAATCTATAAATATAAATTTTTAAAATTAAATTAAAAAATAAAATGATTTTTTTTTTATTTTTTTAAGAAAAACTTTTTGAAACGTAATTCCAAACCCCCTTATTTCAATCGAACAGCCACAAATAATACAACCTTATTTTAGACGTTTGAAAGGCAGACTAGTCAGAGATAATCTCAGTTGTGGACATTGCTTATTGTCTATGAGCCCTTCTAGAGAGGGTGTTCTTCTTCCTCGCTCGATCCCTTTGCATTTTATATTTAGTCCATGTCATGTCGCTTCCCAAGGTAGTTTTCAGGATGTCCCTGTCAATGTATATGAAGCACGTATTGAAAAATAAACAAAACTATTTTTTCTTCTCTATTTTCTTTTAATGAAAAAGTCAAGCTTCTTTTCCCATGGATCTTTCTTCTCCTTCTATTCCGTATGTGAATAATTTATATGTACTCCTATATTATTTAATTGTAATCCTGTCTTTATATAACTCAAAATATATTTTCACATAAAAACTAAGATTTTATCAACTTAATAGAGAAATCTATTAAGTATACAAAAGAATTGAAAATTAAATATTATATAAAATATATAGACAAAATGAAAAAAAAAATCAACAAATAGAGTACATCTCCCATATTAGATGCTATATAAGAAATAAAATATATAGAGTAATAATTGGTAGAAATGCATAACTAAGAGGCATAACGTGATAGCAAATCACTTGCGATCTGCACTGCAGGTCTTGATTTCAAATCAAAGTATACACCCCTTGTAAGAGTCTAGGATAGTCAAAGTTTTATTCACTCATCTGGGTCTACAAAGGACGTTTTCCCGAGAGTGAGGTTTTCTTGCATGAAAAAAAAGGGTATAATGATTAGAAAATAGAGTCTGAATACTATTAACACATAAAAGACCCTATAGACTTCAATGGTTAAACGAATGTGGAGAAGTAAGAGTTACCCAACAAGTTTAGATTTAATTTTTTTGGGTTGAAAAGTATAAGGAAAAGGTTTTGAGTTATATGGTTCGTATGTTATCCACTCATTTGTTATTGGAGAAACCATGGTAATTTGATGCGAAGGTAGAACATGATGGATTTAACAACAAATATTATCTTGAAAAGAATGAAAAAACATTCATAATTTTATAATTATCTCCTTGTCATATATATAAAGACCATTTAAAAATGTTAAAAAAAGGTGAAGTTAAAAGTCCAGAATAACCATATGAGGCTATAAAAAAACATGAAAATAATAAAAGCAACGAGAGAGAAAAAAATATCAAGGTAGAGAAAAATAAGGTTTCAACTAGGAAATGAGAGAGGGAAAGAGGAGATAAGAAAGAAAGGGAAATAAAAGAAAAAATTATGGAAAAAAAATGTTAGTTTTTATGCAAAAAGAAGTGAGAGTAAGATTGTTTATTATTTTACATACCTATGATTTTATTTGTGTATAAAGAGACTTATTTTAACACTACTAAACTTGATCCTTGTATTGGTAGTGTTTTTATTTTTATTTTTATTGTAGGATCATAAAGATATTTTCTCTTATGAGATTTTTAGCGGGTTGCCAAATACTAGATGGATTAAAAATCAAATTAATCTTATACTCAGGGTAGTAATACCTAACCAAGTAGCCTATAAAAACAAATCCCATTAAACAAAGAAACTTTATAGAAGTTGACTTCAAACGGTCACATAAAAGAAAACATAAGTTTATGTGCAGTTTCTATGTTATTGATATAAAAAAAGATGGGACTGAAGAATGTTTATTGATTATTGTGTAATAAATAATATGATGAAAAAACAACTTATAACTAATCTTTGCAAATTTTTTAATAGTGTTCCATTTAAATATCCTACTTGTGATAAATAACTTTATACTTTGGTAAGAGTATTGAAGACTTGATAATATTATTTATGGCCTATTAAATTCATGATCTATTGAGATCATGAATCATTGAATCATCCATAGGACTAGGAAAATCTAAACCATTAGGATTCCAAGTGGGTTATGTTTATATAAATGTTTTTATATATGATGAAATAAAAATAATGTAAGGAAAATATAGTGGTCAATACATTATCATGAAGGTATGTTCTTCTTTCAACTTTAATGCTAAATTATTAGGATTTGATTATATGAAATATTTGTATAATAATGATGATGATTTTAGGTAGGTTTATAAATTAAGTGAGAATTTAGCATTTGACAAATTTTATAGGTTTGATGGTTATGCATTTAAATAAAAAAAGATCATATGTGCCTACTTATTTTATACATGTATTGCTTGTTTACGAAGATCAATAAGGTGGTCTAGTGAGATGCTTCGGAGTTGCTAAAACTTTAAATATTTTGCATAAGCACTTTTATTTACCGAGGATAAAAAAAGATGTGTAGAGAATTTACGATACATAGGATATAGAAAACTAAGTTTAAGGTTTTACCTCATGATTTGTGTACTTTTTAACTAGTACCTAAAGAGCTTTAGGCTAATATATCTATGAAATGTTTTTCTATACATACCATGTGTGGTCTTGTTATTAAGTTTCTTAGTTATTTTTGAAAGATTTTGTGGGGCAAGTTAGGTACAAAGTTGTTAATTTTTTCTTATTATTTTTTTTATGAAATACATAATAATTTATAAAATATTATTAAGAAATCCAAATAAAAAGCAAATGAAAGTGGTAATGTTTTTCAGAGTATAAGAAAAAGGCCGCAAAACGTCATGCCAAGCATCTGCTTTGCCCTATATTTCACATCTCCTATCACCCACACGTGACCTTTGTGCTGTCACACACTTTAATTGACTGAATTGCAATTTAGATTTGCTATAAAATGATTTTAAAAATATATATCATAGTCATTCGTAGCTCATATGAAAAGTAAAACACAATAAAAAAACCCTAACTCTTCTAGTTTTGTAGTTTAACTTACGCGGGCGTGCACAAAAACACAAATCGACTGCATGGAAAACAGCAGTAGGGAATTAGCAATAAAAAAAGAGAAAAATAAATAAGAAGAAGCTAGTTTCATATCTTTAATGAGGAAGACAGGACAAGATAAGAGATCCAGTCGAACATGATCAGAGCAGGTCAAGCCTGACCCGGTCAGTAAATTTCCAGAGGAAAACGGAGGTCAAACCTGGCAGCATAACCTCTTAAGCTTGACCGAGCCAGTACCAAATTTTGAGCTTCGTAGAAATTTAAGGAAATCGGGACAGGGATTAGATATCCCGCTCGAATGGAGGATTTCAAAGGGTTCATTGACTTTAATGTGTGCCAGTCAAGCGTTAAAGATAGGTCAGTGGGTCTTCGAAGAGCACTAGGTCTTATATTAGGTGGTCATTAGTAATTACTTAATGATTATTTCAATCTCGAGGATTGGTTACTAATTACTTAATGATTATTTCAATCTCGAGGATTGGTTGACATTTTCTTCAAAGAAATGTCAACAAGATCCATCTTAATTTAGATGGTGCGTCGTTATCAACTAATAATTTTCGTCCATATGATCGAAAGAAAGTTACAAACTCCTGTCTAGAAAGCACGATTAGATTTTAATTCAAGTTAATACATGTATTTTTCTATAAAAATTAAAAAAATTATTTATCTAAATTCATGAATTATATTTTATAAAAATAAAATTTTCTCCTATAAAAAAAATATGCATTCTCTCTCGCGTGATTTTGACAAACAAAATTACTTGGATAGTGGCATCAGTTCAACAAGTAAAATCCCAAGAAAAAACCAGTGGATCGAATCATGTTTCTTCACGCAGAAGCAATCACACAAATATTGTTAATATGGTTTTTTTAGCAGCAAATAAATTATGGTTATGAAATAATATTATATAAAATTAAGTGGAGGATATATGACTCAATGAACTGAATATTAGTATAATACTATTTTTGAACCAAATATTAAGAGAAATCAGGAAATAATCATTTTTAAAAAATATTTATATGTCGATCTTTTTTATATATAATAAAGACAATAATTTAAATTTTATTGAAATAAAATAGTTGGCATAACTCTTTTTTCTTTTATCAATCCCCCCCCCCCTCTCTCTCTATAACAAATTTGTTTTGGTAGTTCTTTGTCATTCATTTAATAAAAATAAAAAATAATCATCAATGCTATAAAAAATCTTAGACCCATCAAAATAAAATAAAAAATATATTTTTCAATCAAAACTATTTTTTCTTATTAAATCATATAAGTCAACCTGGTAACTTTTTAACTCAACTTTTCACTCAGTAAAAATTTCAAATAAAATCGCATGAGAGTAGAATTGGCATGATTAGGTTGAATTGACATGTCCAATATGGATCAAATCAGCTTATTCAAAATGAGGTTTAGATAAAAACATGTGCAATGCATCATTTTATATAAATAAAATGTAAACCTAACAACGTTCTTGGTGGACCCTAGACTTTAACCATGGCACTCCAACTCAAATAGTTAAGCTAAAATCAAATTTTATTTTATAAAGAACAAATTAAAACAATGTCAATCCAACAATTTTTCTTATAAAAAAAAAATACTAGGACAATGATTTTTTGATAGAAACATGTCAAAATGGGTTAACCCTCCCAAATTGTTACAGGTGCACTTCCAAAAAAATTATTTAATATCAACAAATTTCTCAATGAAATATTTTCCATCAATACTTTACGAGGATTATCAATTATAATATTGATATAATTATTGTCTTTGATAAATACTAAAATAAACATAAATAAAATATAATAATTAAAAAATAAAAAGATTTTTTGTATGTGAATCCATTACCAACACAACATATCATCAATAATTGATAGAATTATCGATAGTATATTCCATCAACAAGTCTATTAGTAAATCTAAAAGTGTTATAAATAGCCATTCCCCCCCGTTTTTTTTTCTTTCTCATCAAATCAAAACAACAACTTCTCTCCTTTATTTTGACAAAAATTTAAATCCCATCATTACAAATTTCATCCACCTATCATTTTGTAATGTCAACATTATAGTCATTATACAATTTCTCTTAATATTCCCTACACTTCGTTAACAAATTTATTTTTTATATTTCAAGTCAATGTATTGTACATTTTAAGTATTTGTAGTGTAGTTTGGCTATATATTTTAGGGTTTTATAACCTCTTCATAGAGAATAAGTTTGATTTCTATTTTAGATTTTGTTTGTGATTTGGAAAATTCTAAATTTGTTTGTAATTTGATGTACTTGATTTTTATTTTATAACTTAGGTGTGTTATACTAAATGAAATTATGAGTTATTTATAGGTAACAATAATATATTCAATTTTTTAGAGAGATTATTTTTTTATGGAATTGATAACAATTAAATGGTTTGAATATAGATTAAATAAGCTTTAAATTGAACAATATAGATGATTAGTTAGGTTATTGATTAATTTCCATTAATTATATTTATTTAATTGATATTTATGTATCATTACAATTTTATACAAAAATAATAATTAATTATTTGACTGTGAATTAATATTTAATTGCCGAAGTTAAATTTTGAATTGATTATTATGTTATTAGCAAATATTGTCACCATTATATTTTATAAGTAATGAATGATCATTCATGGATGTATATAGATTAATCTTAAGGGTTGTATAGGAAGATTATTATAAAAAGGCTGGGGGGTTATTAATTTTGCACTTTCCAGTTTAAAGAACAATAGCTAAGGTAGAATTAGATGTCTATGTGTGAAGAGTAAAAACAAGAATTTCTTCCAATCAGATGTTATAATGATGCATCTCTTATAAACAAATGTTTATTTAGAAATACTTCTATTGGTTTAAACGCAAACCCTATATTTCTTATAAGATCATGTTAGAAAGGATTGCAAGTTTAACTTTTAGTTCTAAAACATGCATGAAGTTCTTGATGATAATAGTAAATATTATAAGAGTACAATGATAAATACAATGAGAATAAATCATGGTTATTTAGGTGAAGGTATATGTGTAGATGAAGAACCAAATAAAAATAAAACTAGGTTTTTTTAAAAGATTTAGGATGAATCATTATAAGATGGATGTACAAATCGCAATAAATTATTGGTCATTACATGAATGTTTACTATAAAGTTAGATGATGATATAAGTAAAGTCAATTTTGATAGCATAATTGAATAAGCAAGAAGTATTTTACTTGAAGAGTATAGTTTGAAAAAAAAACTTTTATTATGTAGAATTCATTATGAAATCTCCTTGCTTAGGATACTAAAAACTTCATATGTGACTAAATTTTTACATGTTATACTACGATGAAGATGGAAATCTAATTAAGTGCCTTATAGGTATGCTTAGTATAAACTCAATACGGGTAGGGGAAGGACACTTTTGACATACAAAAAACTAAAATACTTTTCGTTTGCTCTTAGGTTGCAAATGTTATTTATATATTTGAAGACAATTAAACATATGACATGATATCATTCTCATGATGTAGATGATAAAGTAATGGCACATCCTTCTGATATACAAGTTTAGAAGCAATTTAATAAGGAGCATCTTTAGTTTTCAATAAAACCATATAACATATGTTTTGGTTTGTGTATATATGGGGTCAATCCATATGGATCATTTATTGCATCTTATTATTGTTGGCAAGTCATCCTAATATTTTACAACTTGCCATCGAGGATGTGTATAAGGTTAGAATTCAAGTTTTTGTATATTGTAATACCTGGTCCTTACAATACAAGTAAGAATCATTTATTAACGAGTTGAAATAGTTTATAGTCATCATATAATGTATCAAGAAAATAGAATTCTCGAAGATAGCTTTGATATGGACTATAAATATTTTTTTCAATATATGAGATGGTTTAGAGATTGAGCACATATGAAAAAAATCAACTGATCCATATTGCATAAAACCAATAAGGACTTAACCTTAACGAATGACAGTAAAACATTTTCTTACAACTAGAAGTTCTTACCAAATCGTTATTGATACAAAAAAATATAAAGAATTTTCTGAGAGGTAAAACTAAAAAGGATGTTGCACCATTAGTACTATCGAGTAAAGAATAGTATGATATAGGATTAGTATAAGGACATTACATTTAGTTTTTAATCTAGTAAATAGAAACTTTTTCTTTTTGGTGTAACCTATAATTAGATAAATCAAAGTTTTTTTTTTTTTTAGAGTTTTCATATTAGACGACTAATGTTCTTTACCATATTTTAGATGCCATGCATTTCGAGAAAATTTTGTTTTAATTTTTTTTTTAACATGATTATGGATGTCAAATGGAATACATAGGGTAACCTAAAAAATAGAATGACTATAGCTTTATTGTGTTGTTAAACCATGAATTTGTTTAAAGATGTGATAAACATCAAAAAACCCAAATCCATTTATGTTTTTGATGGATAAAAATAATTTATTGTTTATGAATAACTTTACCATGTGTGATTTCTTGATGGAGATACTTTAAACATATCTTATATTTAATAACAATAAATACTCAAATAAAAAAATCAAATAGATTAAAAAGTCAAAACTCTTGAATAAAAAGATAATAAACTATTGGTTATTACATGTTTTCAATCGCTTTTATATTTTTATCTACTTTTGGTCGCATGTTTTGGATACTGTCACAAGATAATGGACAAGTTCATGTAATATAAATAAAAATGTTAGCGATTTAAATAGATAAAATTAAATATAAAACTAATAAAGAGATTTTGAGCCTGATTTGCATTGTAGTTGCTGTTGTGATTGAGATTGAAAAAAAACTATTTCATAAAAAATGCTTTTAGCTACAGTCCGTAACTGAAATTTAAGTGTTTGGTTAAAATTATGGTTGAGTTTAAGTTTAATGAAAAGTAGTTTCGTGTGTTTGGTTACCATACTTTTCATATTACTATCAACTTACAAAATTAATTTAGGTTGTCAGAAACTAAACACGCTTTCATTAATTATCAACTTTGTGGTGATCCAAATCAGAGAAAAAGAAGTTATGGATTATTGATGTTGTTTAATATTTTTTTCTTAAGAAAATATTATTTTCAAGTTATTTATATTTTGACAAGATTATTGGAGTTAAATATTTATTTATTTATTTATTAAAGCAAAATAGATTATTTAGTCATTTTAATCGACAATTATGTTTAGTTTAGGTATTAAAAATTTTATGCTCATCTAAAATTATTTTGAAATTTCATAGCACCTGAAATTTGAAGGTATGGTTAGGGACCCAATATCCCTTTCCACACCCATATATTAACTATGAAAAAGGACAAATATCTCCATTGAAATTCATTCATGGTGGAGAGAGGGAGAAGGCTTGACTGGTGGTGGGGGTTCTGTGAGGGAGTGAGAAGGTGAAAAAGAGAGAGGTAGGGAGAAGGTTGGACTGGTGGTGGGGGTTCTGTGAGGGAGCAAGAAGGTGTGTGTGTGTGTGAGAGAGAGAGAGAGAGTGTTAGGGAGAAGGCTGGACTGGTGGTGGGATTTAGACCGACACTCAAGGTCTGTGAGGGAGAGAAGGAGGTGAGGGAGGGAGAAGACAGAGATGAGGTGAGGGAGGTGAAGGAGAGAGTGTGTCACCTGTTTCCTGTGCCAAAGATGCATGCAGTGTGCGGTCACTTTACGCTATAGCTACAAAAACATCTCTCAGTTTTTTTTGCAAATGCGACAAACCATTACCGTTTGGTAAATGTTATATTGGCTCTGCGATTCAATGCAACCACAGGCTAAACCGTAGAGCCAAACACCATCTTTATATCAAACTAGACAATGCCTCCGCACTTTGTCGCGGGTGGCACTATATTTTTTTCAACACAAAAAAAACTAATTGTGTGAGATTTTTTTTATTATAAATTTGGCAAAATAATAAATCTGTGTAGAGAACTTATGAAGTGCAATTTTTTTTATAAAATATATGAATTTTCAATGGATATAAATTTATCTACTTAACAGGTTTCAACTAAATAACCAGTATGAAATTATTATTATCATGAAAAAAGCTAGAAGATTTGGATATTTTAATTATTGAATTTATTGTAATAAGATTATCTCATTTTATAATTCAATTTAAATTAAACATAACAAAAAAAATAAAAATTATCAAAACACTTGCAATAATTAAATAATAAAAATAAGAGGTTAATTTTCATTCTCCAAAAAAAAAATATAAATCAAAAACCAATCCTTACGTAACCGTTATTATTATTACAATAATAGTTAAAATTATTATCAACATCACTGTCCAAAAAGTTAAAATCATTAAATTAGTCTGAAGAATAAAAAAAAAAGTAATTTTTTTTACAAAACAACAATAAAAAATAATGACTAAAATTATCATTATCAATTTGCAAACAATAAAATCATAAAATAATCGGATCCAAAAAATAGATAAAAAGAACAAAAAAAAGAAGAAAAAATATTAATTTTAAAATGACCACCAACATAAATTAAAATTTCAGAACTTAACCGAATAAAAATAAAACCTCAATAAAAAATAAAATGATAAATATTAAAAACAAAAGCTAAAAGCACAAATGCATTAATTAAAATACTAAATGCCAAAATGAATCAATACCAAAAAAAATTAAAATACTAAATGCCAAAATGAAAAAAAAAATGTAATTAATTCCAATTGAAAGATAAAAATGAAACAAATCAAAACTTTAGGGTTTGAAAAACAATCAAGAGATTTTAAAAAATTAGTATAGAGCAATTGTTTAACAAATTAAAAGAATAAGAATTGAAATGAAAAGTAGTATATATGACCAATTTTAATTGGAGAAAAAAATTAGAATAAATTAAAACTTGCATACCATAATAATTAAAGGAACTGATAATAAACCAAAAATCAAAAGATGAAGGACCAAAATGAAATTTACGGTATACAATCAATTTTAATTTAATGGCATAATTGAAAATAATCGAAATTTCCATTGAAAAATCAGTAAGAAAATCGAAATCAAAACCTTAGGGACTATAATGAAACTACCACAAATATGAGGGACTTGACCATACTTCCCAGGCATCAGGAGAGAGAGAAGAGGGGAAAGAAAAAGAAAAATCATCTACTGGCAATTCTAAGACCATTTTCACATGCCACATGCCACTTAGGGAGGAAGAGGACATGAAGGTGCACCCAAAGACACAACGAATAACAGTTTTGACCTTTGTATGCCACCACACGAACCTCCCCAAGGGCGCGTGCAGACAGAACACTGTTGACGCGTCTATACGAAGTGCTTGCATTGTTCCGAGGAAAAAAATAATTAAATATTGGTCAATTACCCATACGCCCCTGGACCTAGCGATATCTACGAAAAAAATAGGGGTGCAAGTACTAGAATATCCCTGGTTCCAGGACGCGGTTTTTTTCGTTTAGGGTGGATAAATTCGTTATTTTACTATGCAACAAATCTGAAAATTCCATTTGTGTCCCTTGAAAAATTCGAAAAATGCCCCCAATCCCAAAGGTTAAAATTTTTCGAACCGGTGGGTAAAATGGTAATTTTATTGCAAATCCTCTGATAATCTGAGTCTATGTGTATAGTAAATATTATAATAGTAGAACCGGGACGCCATTTATATATATACTAGTTATATGCCTGCGTGCTGCTGCGGGCATTGCTGTGTATATAATATCATATAATCAAATTAATAACGATAAACTTATAATACAGCCTGTATAAAAAGTTCATAACTATAACATAAAAGTGCTTGTTTCGTAAACATAGGTTACATCTTTTGGAATATACGTAGTGTCACAAAAGATGACAAAAGAGTGGTAACTATACAATTTGTACATTAGTGCAAAATAGAGGGTTGTTGAGGTGTAGAATGAAGCTAATCCCCTTCTTTGAAATGAGACATCTCATTTTGTTGTTAATCTTCCTGGAAAAAATAAGAATCGCACGGTGATAAATGAAATGATGAAGAAATTAAGTTATCTAACAGAAAATTCTAGGAAATATTATGGAAGAACAAATGCAGCAAATCAGTAAAGAAATCATTAAAAACTAACACTCTATGCTGTAAAAATCATTGTAGACATTAGAAAAAAGCATAAAAAGGCAGAGAATGCAATTATTGGGGGATAAATTGTATTAATGGAAAATATGTATGGTTTCAAATGAAAATTTCAAAAGTTTTAACAATATTAACTTCAACAATAATAGAAAAAAATGAAGGCAACAACAGTAGTAGTAGAAGAAAAAATATCGTGAGAGAGTAATTATAAAGAAAACAAACATTAACAGTAAAAACAGTAGCAACAATATTCAAGATTAATTGAATACAACAATGTTTATTTGTTGTATATCAACACAATAAATAAATAGCAATATAAAACATACATACATATATGTAATTGGAGAAAGCAAATGGAACGAACGATAAAACAACTCAGGTAGATCTAACATAAATATTTAGATAAAAATAATGAATAGCAGAAAATGAAGCATTATCAGTAATAATGCTAAATTTTTTTCTCTTATTTGTTTAATTTGTTTAATCTTTCCCCCTATAAAAATGGTAGATGAAGCATGACGAATTTTTTTTCATATCGCTGAAATTTCTAACGAAATTTCGGCAGAGTTTCCCCTATATCGGGAGATCCCAAGTTATCCATAACACAACCTGCACACAATTTGAGTCACATTTCATCCACAATCACATCCATTTTTAATACAATCAATTGCAGTTATATTGTTTAAGAAGCAGCATCGTTGTTCATAAATAATCAAATCCATAATCAAGTTAAGTGTAGTAATTGCATTATATATCTAAAGTTAAGTTTAGTAATAGAAATTAAATCAACTAAATGCATGATTTAGTTATATAGCTAATCAGATAGTATATATATTGAATGCATCATGTATTTTGAATTAACTTCAGTAACAAAAATTAAGAATGCATGTGTCTTAAGTATGTTGTTAAAGTTGTCAATAAAGAAAATATGCAGAGCAATTATTATCAAATTGAGGTCAAGCCTTATAATCTTCAATTGCAATTGAGAATGATTGATAAATAAACGATAAATATTTAGAAATAATTGGTGTGCAAAGCGACCTCTGATGGTGGAGAAAGGTTGTCTTTGTTCCTTTTAGTTGGTGGCTCATCTTCTTCGTCGAGAATGATTGATTTTTGTTTTAGATGACTGCAAAATTAAGGAAAAGAGAATATTATTTTGTAAGGAAGGTTATTTATAGGGAATGCAAAATTAAGTCTGTGACCTTGAACCAATATCTTTTCAATTGGTTGGATTGCTTTAAGTCGACCCAGAACATCTAGAATAATCGAAAGGTTAGTGAAATAATGCATTATTTTTTTCATTTTTAATAACTTGTTTTTTTTTTAACATACCTGTAAGAATCCTTGATCCCTTGCCTTTGGTTAAGACATGTGCAAAGTCAGTGAGGTTGAAATGGTATCGCGGCACATCATGTTTAACAGAATCAAGATGCACTATTTTGGTATCAGACTTTAAGTCAATAATTGCTTCATGATCAGCAACAACATTAGCAGCTCGATTTTCATAAGTGTAGAAGTCTCTAATCTCAATATAGCAACCTTCGATTATGCTGAGATTGAAAAATTCTGCATCTCTTGCTTTGGATGATCCTTGTATGGCCCCGCCCTATGATGCAAAAACGTGTAGGAAAACAATATTAGAATTATTAAGACATGGTTGAAATTGATGAATGCTAATAAGATAGTGTATTTAATGAAAAAAGAAATTATGACAACATGGGAAGAAAAGATAAATACGGATGGTAGCGTATTTAATATAATTTATACATGAAAAGGAATTAAGATGATATATATATATATATATATATATATATATATATATATATATATATATTCTCTCGGAAAATTGTAAGAAAACAAACAAACATACATGCACACAAACATATGATTATAAATTATAAATGATATCAACTTAAAAGTAAATAAGATATTGAACTTTATAAAGGAAATCTAAGTATCAAACGGCATAAATTGCTGAGTAAATAGTTTGTGAAATTTGAGAACCTGGTGATCAACTAAAAGACAGTTGAAGCTACTTGTGTGTCCATTTTGCATTGGTATCCAAACGCGACAAACTCTGGCTTGGATTAATGGATAAAAAAGATATTTCTTGATATTTTTCAAAGGTACCGCCATCAATCTGCAGAGTAAAAGCAAAAATAAGCTGATGCGGATGACGAAGGTAATATAAAAAGAATGCGCATAGACCTTTAACAAATAACAAATAGGTTGCAAAAATTAAAGAAGATGCACATAAATGAAAACAAATAGCTGAAATATAGTTAACAATATGGATATAAAAGAATTACGTTAGAATGTAAGAAAGAAGAAATCATTTTGAATGGGAAGAAGACCTTTTGGCAATGAATTGAGGACATCTTTGTAGACAATATTTTTAGCATAATCAAGTTGTTTTCCTTCTTGGTCACATGAAATGATTTTTAAACCTTTTTTGGATGTAACTCTTGAAAGAGCAACATATAGTTGGCCATGTGTAAAAACTTGCTCTTTTAAGAAAACACCAACAAATTTTAATGATTGTCCTTGGCTTTTATTGATTGTCATAGCATAGCATAATCTTATTGGAAATTGTCTTCGTTTGATTGTGAACGGGCATTTACCATCATTAATTGGGAAGATAATCCTTGGTATAAAGACTCGGTCACCAATGTGTGAGCCTGTTATAATTTGAGCTTCAATAACTTTATTGGTAAGCTGCGTGATGATCAGTCGTGTTCCATTACATAAGCCTATCATTGGACTCAGATTTCTCAGCAACATAATTGGTGCTCCTATTTTTAAAGCAAGAATGTGTGAAGGAACACCACTGAACTCAAGTTGGTTTATAAATTCCAATGGATATAATAAGTTCATATTGTCGTCATCACTGGAAGATGCATCAACAGAATCACTGCTAAGATAAATGCGTTGAGGACCATGCGTAACTCCAAGTATGAAATTATTGATTTCAGTAACAATAATGTTTTTTGGTGTGATAATAGCCCTTTCTTTAAAGTAAGATGGTTCAAGAGTAGGTTGTTCAATGTTGGGATAAATAGCTGAAACCATAGCTTTAATTGGATCACCAGAGGTATGTAGTTGCAAATCATATGGAATTTTAATCAAAGATTCATCAAGCTCATCAAAAAAAGGCATATCACAAAGGTCTCCGTCACCTATCTTAAGAATCCATTCAGCAAACGCTTTAATTTCATTGATTTCATCTGAACCAAGGCCATCAATTGACAATCTCATATTTTGTTTTAGTAACATGATTTCAAATTTTGGCCAAAGTGGTGAACTACTTAAAGAAGCATTAATAATATCTTCTTTTGTTCCTCCAGGTATAACAGGGAGAATTTGACGATAATCCCCACCAAGTAAAATAGATTTCCCACCGAAAGGTTGGTTATGATTGTAATGACTAGTTTGGCCCATTATATCGCGTAATGATCTATCCAATATTTCAAAACAGTAGCGATTATTCATAGGAGCTTCGTCCCATACAATAAGTGTTGTCGTTTCAATTAACCTTGAAAGATGAGTATTTTTTTTATTTCACATGTTGAGTTCTCATTTATAGCAAGAGGAATCTTAAACCTTGAGTGAGCTGTGCGACCACCAGGGAGTAGAATAGATGCAATCCCTGATGATGCAACAGCAAGAACAATTAACCCTTCTGATCTAATATTATTAATAAGTGAATGCCATAGAAAAGTTTTCCCTGTGCCACCATGCCCGTAAACAAAAATAAGAGATTGTTGATTTTGAGAAATTGATTCCATAACTCGATCATAAATCTTCTTTTGGCATGTGTTAAGCATTGAAACCGATGCTGCATTATTGCTTCGAAGTTCAGAAATATCATAATTGAGTTCTTCTCTAAGGAGATTATTTCTAATTTCAGACATCAAACGATCATTTGGCAGGGGCAAATTATAGTCTTTGAGGGATGTTGCTGAGGCATTAAAAAGTTGTTCAAGTTCATAAAGAACATAATTCTTAAGTTCATCATCATTGAAATGAAGATCATTTGGAGAGAAAGATGACAGCTTGATTTTAATGTCGTCATACATTGTATGCCAAAACTGATCAAGCAAATTTTGAGGGCTAGCAATCTCACAAAATAGAGTAACACTAACAAATAATTGCCTAAGTTGTGAGGAGGAAGCAGTTAAAACAGCTTCTGAAAAAGCTTCAACCCATTCTTTGCCATCACCAAGGAGACCGAGTGCTTTGCAGGCAAGTTGAAAAGTTGGATAAACAACACCAGAGATACAACGTAGATATTCAAAACTTGTAGCTCCTTTAACGTGATTCAACAGCATCTTCAAGAAATACAATTCGCCAGCAGCAGGATGCACATATGTTATACGTCCAAGAGAAAAACCTCTTGTTCTGTAAATTCATTCTTTCTGTCTAGTATCCCAAACATATTTGTTCGGAAATTGCGAGTAATATAACTGTGTTGCTTCAACATCTTCCTTGTTTCGATCAAACCATCCTGTGAGCATTGTCTTATTGAGACCGGGTTTTCTTAAAACAGAAGATAAGTTTTGATTTCCAAAGAAAACAACAGAATGCTGCATCGGCAAATGTATTTGAAGTCTTTCAACGGCTGGGTTTCTTAAATGAATGGGAAATTGCAAGAGTCGCCATACAGCTTCATAAGGACAAATAAATCTACAATTAAGATAAGTCTGAATCTCATCGTTTTTCTGACTTTCAACAACAACTCGACACCTATCAGATCCCTTGCTAACATATTTGAAAAGATATTTTATGAGCATTGATTGGCAACAAATTTCAACATTTACATGAGCATTATAACGGATTAGAAGTTATCTGTTGTATGGGACAACATAGGAATTAGAGAGAGCAATGCGATTTTTTAGAACAAATGAGCCAGGTAAATTTCGTCGCTTGTAAAACACAAAGCCATTCTCACCGAACACTGTCGATTCTTTAAATTTCTTAGGGAAATGTTTAGAGCATTTATTTCCCTTCATACATTGGGCTTTTGGGTTAGCAATCCCGCATGGTCCATGCAGCATAAATTTGGAAACAATTCCATAACAATGAGGATCATCTGCTTTGTCTGGCAGTTCAGCTGAAATAACTGAATCGACATCCTCAGGCGATCGAAATTTATATTCAGAAGCAAGCCAAATCAATAAATGAGTATGGGGCAAGCCTCTTTTTTGAAATTCAATGGCACAAACATCTACAAAGTGGGAAAAGAAATTTTAAACAGATTGTATTGAATAAAGACAAAAAAAGGAAAACAATAAGCATAGAAAAATACCAGCAATTGTTTTTCCGAAGGGTTTCCCTGATTTAATGAATGAAATCATATCATTAAGTTTGTATCGAAATACCCTTGCAATTATGTCAGGTTTGTCTTCAGCTTTATAATTTCGGCTTTTTTTAATCTCTCTTTGAATTTCTGGCCAATTAACATTGCAAGTAAATGTTATAAAAAGGTCAGGGTTACCATAATAACGACATATAGCCATTGCATCATGATAATTGTTAATCATGTATCTAGGGCTTCCAGTTAAAGAAGATGGGAGGATGATTTTTCCAGTATTTGAACCATTAACATCACCTCTTAAAACAGCCTCTTGGATGCCTTGATAAGATTCAGTTCTAAGATTCTCTTGGTTTGAGCGAATGAAATCTAGACGTTCTTACTCAACACTCATAAATGCATCAACTAAAAATTGCTGATAAAGTCTTCCGCCTTTGGTAAGAGTACAACTATCTCCTAATCTTTCTTGAATGACATAAGCATAATATGCTCTCATTGTTACTTTTTGACGTTTTGAAGGAGCATAATGCTTTTGATTTGTGAATAAAATGTCAGTATGATAGCCATCTTCACCATAAGGAAATAAGAGTGGATACTGAAGAGACATAAATTTTGGATGCAATTTAGAGATCCTGCGGAGATTTCTAGAATAGCTTTCAATAATAATATCTCTATCAGTTTGTGATTCTCCAATATCTCCAACAATTAAACCGCATACATCATTAGAGGAAGGATCATCATATTGCTTTGAGTCACCATCTCTTTTCCCAATTAAAAATAGATAAAAAGAACAAAAAAAAGAAGAAAAAATATTAATTTTAAAATGACCACCAACATAAATTAAAATTTCAGAACTTAACCGAATAAAAATAAAACCTCAATAAAAAATAAAATGATAAATATTAAAAACAAAAGCTAAAAGCACAAATGCATTAATTAAAATACTAAATGCCAAAATGAAAAAAAAAATGTAATTAATTCCAATTAAAGGATAAAAATGAAACAAATCAAAACTTCAGGGTCTGAAAAACAATAAAGGGATTTTAAAAATTAGTATAGAGCAATTGTTTAACAAATTAAAAGAATAAGAATCGAAATGAAAAGTAGTATATATGACCAATTTCAATTGGAGGACAAAATTAGAATAAATTATAACTTGTATACCACAATAATTAAAGGAACCAATAATAAATCAAAAATTAAAAGATGAATGACCAAAATGAAACTTACCGTATACAATCAATTTCAATTTAATGGCATAATTGAAAATAATCGAAATTTCCATTGAAAAATCAGTAAAAAAATCAAAATCAAAACCTCAAGGACTAAAATGAAACTACCACAAATATGAGGGACTTGACCGTACTTCCCCAGCAGCAGGAGAGAGAGAAGAGGGGATATAAAAAGAAAAATCATCTACTAGCAATTCTAAGACCATTTTCACATGCCACATGCCACTCAAGGAGGAAGAGGACACGGAGGCGCACCCAAAGACACAGCGGATAACAGTTTTGACCTTTGTATGCCACCGCACGAGCCTCGCCAAGGGTGCGTGCAGATAGAACACTGTTGACGCGTCTGTATGAGGTGCCTGCATTGTTCCAAGGAAAAAAAATTAAATATTGGTTAATTACTCACACACCCTTGGACCTAGCGATATCTACGAAAAAAATGGGGGTGCAAGCACTAGAATATCCCTGGTTCCAGGACGTGATTTTTTCGTTTAGGGGGGATAAATTCGTTATTTCAATGTGCAACAAATCTGAAAATTCCATTTTTATCCCTTGAAAAATTTGAAAATGCCCCCAGTCCCAAAGGTTAAAATTTTTCGAACCGGTGGGTAAAATGGTAATTTTATTGCAAATCCCCTGGTAATTTGAGTCTATGTGTACAATAAATATTATAATAATAGAACCAGGACGCCATTTATATATATACTAGCTATATGCCCGCGCGCTGCCGCGGGCATTGCTGTGTATATAATATCATATAATCAAATTAATAATGATAAACTTATAATACAGCCTGTATAAAAAGTTCAGAACCATAATATAAAAGTGCTTGTTTCGTAAACATAGGTTACATCTTTTGGAATATACGTAGTGTCACAAAAGATGACAAAAGAGTGGTAACTATACAATTTGTACATTAGTGCAAAATAGAGGGTTGTTGAGGTGTAGAATGAAGCTAATCCCCTTCTTTGAAATGAGACATCTCATTTTGTTGTTAATCTTCCTGGAAAAAATAAGAATCGCACGGTGATAAATAAAATGATGAAGAAATTAAGTTATCTAACAGAAAATTCTAGGAAATATTATGGAAGAACAAATGCAGCAAATCAGTAAAGAAATCATTAAAAACTAACACTCTATGCTGTAAAAATCATTGTAGACATTAGAAAAAAGCATAAAAAGGCAGAGAATGCAATTATTGGGGGATAAATTGTATTAATGGAAAATATGTATGGTTTCAAATGAAAATTTCAAAAGTTTTAACAATATTAACTTCAACAATAATAGAAAAAATGAAGGCAACAACAGTAGTAGTAGAAGAAAAAATATCGTGAGAGAGTAATTATAAAGAAAACAAACATTAACAGTAAAAACAGTAGCAACAATATTCAAGATTAATTGAATACAACAATGTTTATTTGTTGTATATCAACACAATAAATAAATAGCAATATAAAACATACATACATATATGTAATTGGAGAAAGCAAATGGAACGAACGATAAAACAACTCAGGTAGATCTAACATAAATATTTAGATAAAAATAATGAATAGCAGAAAATGAAGCATTATCAGTAATAATGCTAAATTTTTTTCTCTTATTTGTTTAATTTGTTTAATCTTTCCCCCTATAAAAATGGTAGATGAAGCATGACGAATTTTTTTTCATATCGCTGAAATTTCTAACGAAATTTCGGCAGAGTTTCCCCTATATCGGGAGATCCCAAGTTATCCATAACACAACCTGCACACAATTTGAGTCACATTTCATCCACAATCACATCCATTTTTAATACAATCAATTGCAGTTATATTGTTTAAGAAGCAGCATCGTTGTTCATAAATAATCAAATCCATAATCAAGTTAAGTGTAGTAATTGCATTATATATCTAAAGTTAAGTTTAGTAATAGAAATTAAATCAACTAAATGCATGATTTAGTTATATAGCTAATCAGATAGTATATATATTGAATGCATCATGTATTTTGAATTAACTTCAGTAACAAAAATTAAGAATGCATGTGTCTTAAGTATGTTGTTAAAGTTGTCAATAAAGAAAATATGCAGAGCAATTATTATCAAATTGAGGTCAAGCCTTATAATCTTCAATTGCAATTGAGAATGATTGATAAATAAACGATAAATATTTAGAAATAATTGGTGTGCAAAGCGACCTCTGATGGTGGAGAAAGGTTGTCTTTGTTCCTTTTAGTTGGTGGCTCATCTTCTTCGTCGAGAATGATTGATTTTTGTTTTAGATGACTGCAAAATTAAGGAAAAGAGAATATTATTTTGTAAGGAAGGTTATTTATAGGGAATGCAAAATTAAGTCTGTGACCTTGAACCAATATCTTTTCAATTGGTTGGATTGCTTTAAGTCGACCCAGAACATCTAGAATAATCGAAAGGTTAGTGAAATAATGCATTATTTTTTTCATTTTTAATAACTTGTTTTTTTTTAACATACCTGTAAGAATCCTTGATCCCTTGCCTTTGGTTAAGACATGTGCAAAGTCAGTGAGGTTGAAATGGTATCGCGGCACATCATGTTTAACAGAATCAAGATGCACTATTTTGGTATCAGACTTTAAGTCAATAATTGCTTCATGATCAGCAACAACATTAGCAGCTCGATTTTCGTAAGTGTAGAAGTCTCTAATCTCAATATAGCAACCTTCGATTATGCTGAGATTGAAAAATTCTGCATCTCTTGCTTTGGATGATCCTTGTATGGCCCCGCCCTATGATGCAAAAACGTGTAGGAAAACAATATTAGAATTATTAAGACATGGTTGAAATTGATGAATGCTAATAAGATAGTGTATTTAATGAAAAAAGAAATTATGACAACATGGGAAGAAAAGATAAATACGGATGGTAGCGTATTTAATATAATTTATACATGAAAAGGAATTAAGATGATATATATATATATATATATATATTCTCTCGGAAAATTGTAAGAAAACAAACAAACATACATGCACACAAACATATGATTATAAATTATAAATGATATCAACTTAAAAGTAAATAAGATATTGAACTTTATAAAGGAAATCTAAGTATCAAACGGCATAAATTGCTGAGTAAATAGTTTGTGAAATTTGAGAACCTGGTGATCAACTAAAAGACAGTTGAAGCTACTTGTGTGTCCATTTTGCATTGGTATCCAAACGCGACAAACTCTGGCTTGGATTAATGGATAAAAAAGATATTTCTTGATATTTTTCAAAGGTATCGCCATCAATCTGCAGAGTAAAAGCAAAAATAAGCTGATGCGGATGATGAAGGTAATATAAAAAGAATGCGCATAGACCTTTAACAAATAACAAATAGGTTGCAAAAATTAAAGAAGATGCACATAAATGAAAACAAATAGCTGAAATATAGTTAACAATATGGATATAAAAGAATTACGTTAGAATGTAAGAAAGAAGAAATCATTTTGAATGGGAAGAAGACCTTTTGGCAATGAATTGAGGACATCTTTGTAGACAATATTTTTAGCATAATCAAGTTGTTTTCCTTCTTGGTCACATGAAATGATTTTTAAACCTTTTTTGGATGTAACTCTTGAAAGAGCAACATATAGTTGGCCATGTGTAAAAACTTGCTCTTTTAAGAAAACACCAACAAATTTTAATGATTGTCCTTGGCTTTTATTGATTGTCATAGCATAGCATAATCTTATTGGAAATTGTCTTCGTTTGATTGTGAACGGGCATTTACCATCATTAATTGGGAAGATAATCCTTGGTATAAAGACTCAGTCACCAATGTGTGAGCCTGTTATAATTTGAGCTTCAATAACTTTATTGGTAAGCTGCGTGATGATCAGTCGTGTTCCATTACATAAGCCTATCATTGGACTCAGATTTCTCAGCAACATAATTGGTGCTCCTATTTTTAAAGCAAGAATGTGTGAAGGAACACCACTGAACTCAAGTTGGTTTATAAATTCCAATGGATATAATAAGTTCATATTGTCGTCATCACTGGAAGATGCATCAACAGAATCACTGCTAAGATAAATGCGTTGAGGACCATGCGTAACTCCAAGTATGAAATTATTGATTTCAGTAACAATAATGTTTTTTGGTGTGATAATAGCCCTTTCTTTAAAGTAAGATGGTTCAAGAGTAGGTTGTTCAATGTTGGGATAAATAGCTGAAACCATAGCTTTAATTGGATCACCAGAGGTATGTAGTTGCAAATCATATGGAATTTTAATCAAAGATTCATCAAGCTCATCAAAAAAAGGCATATCACAAAGGTCTCCGTCACCTATCTTAAGAATCCATTCAGCAAACGCTTTAATTTCATTGATTTCATCTGAACCAAGGCCATCAATTGACAATCTCATATTTTGTTTTAGTAACATGATTTCAAATTTTGGCCAAAGTGGTGAACTACTTAAAGAAGCATTAATAATATCTTCTTTTGTTCCTCCAGATATAACAGGGAGAATTTGACGATAATCCCCACCAAGTAAAATAGATTTCCCACCGAAAGGTTGGTTATGATTGTAATGACTAGTTTGGCCCATTATATCGCGTAATGATCTATCCAATATTTCAAAACAGTAGCGATTATTCATAGGAGCTTCGTCCCATACAATAAGTGTTGTCGTTTCAATTAACCTTGAAAGATGAGTATTTTTTTTATTTCACATGTTGAGTTCTCATTTATAGCAAGAGGAATCTTAAACCTTGAGTGAGCTGTGCGACCACCAGGGAGTAGAATAGATGCAATTCCTGATGATGCAACAGCAAGAACAATTAACCCTTCTGATCTAATATTATTAATAAGTGAATGCCATAGAAAAGTTTTCCCTGTGCCACCATGCCCGTAAACAAAAATAAGAGATTGTTGATTTTGAGAAATTGATTCCATAACTCGATCATAAATCTTCTTTTGGCATGTGTTAAGCATTGAAACCGATGCTGCATTATTGCTTCGAAGTTCAGAAATATCATAATTGAGTTCTTCTCTAAGGAGATTATTTCTAATTTCAGACATCAAACGATCATTTGGCAGGGGCAAATTATAGTCTTTGAGGGATGTTGCTGAGGCATTAAAAAGTTGTTCAAGTTCATAAAGAACATAATTCTTAAGTTCATCATCATTGAAATGAAGATCATTTGGAGAGAAAGATGACAGCTTGATTTTAATGTCGTCATACATTGTATGCCAAAACTGATCAAGCAAATTTTGAGGGCTAGCAATCTCACAAAATAGAGTAACACTAACAAATAATTGCCTAAGCTGTGAGGAGGAAGCAGTTAAAACAGCTTCTGAAAAAGCTTCAACCCATTCTTTGCCATCACCAAGGAGACCGAGTGCTTTGCAGGCAAGTTGAAAAGTTGGATAAACAACACCAGAGATACAACGTAGATATTCAAAACTTGTAGCTCCTTTAACGTGATTCAACAGCATCTTCAAGAAATACAATTCGCCAGCAGCAGGATGCACATATGTTATACGTCCAAGAGAAAAACCTCTTGTTCTGTAAATTCATTCTTTCTGTCTAGTATCCCAAACATATTTGTTCGGAAATTGCGAGTAATATAACTGTGTTGCTTCAACATCTTCCTTGTTTCGATCAAACCATCCTGTGAGCATTGTCTTATTGAGACCGGGTTTTCTTAAAACAGAAGATAAGTTTTGATTTCCAAAGAAAACAATAGAATGCTGCATCGGCAAATGTATTTGAAGTCTTTCAACGGCTGGGTTTCTTAAATGAATGGGAAATTGCAAGAGTCGCCATACAGCTTCATAAGGACAAATAAATCTACAATTAAGATAAGTCTGAATCTCATCGTTTTTCTGACTTTCAACAACAACTCGACACCTATCAGATCCCTTGCTAACATATTTGAAAAGATATTTTATGAGCATTGATTGGCAACAAATTTCAACATTTACATGAGCATTATAACGGATTAGAAGTTATCTGTTGTATGGGACAACATAGGAATTAGAGAGAGCAATGCGATTTTTTAGAACAAATGAGCCAGGTAAATTTCGTCGCTTGTAAAACACAAAGCCATTCTCACCGAACACTGTCGATTCTTTAAATTTCTTAGGGAAATGTTTAGAGCATTTATTTCCCTTCATACATTGGGCTTTTGGGTTAGCAATCCCGCATGGTCCATGCAGCATAAATTTGGAAACAATTCCATAACAATGAGGATCATCTGCTTTGTCTGGCAGTTCAGCTGAAATAACTGAATCGACATCCTCAGGCGATCGAAATTTATATTCAGAAGCAAGCCAAATCAATAAATGAGTATGGGGCAAGCCTCTTTTTTGAAATTCAATGGCACAAACATCTACAAAGTGGGAAAAGAAATTTTAAACAGATTGTATTGAATAAAGACAAAAAAAGGAAAACAATAAGCATAGAAAAATACCAGCAATTGTTTTTCCGAAGGGTTTCCCTGATTTAATGAATGAAATCATATCATTAAGTTTGTATCGAAATACCCTTGCAATTATGTCAGGTTTGTCTTCAGCTTTATAATTTCGGCTTTTTTTAATCTCTCTTTGAATTTCTGGCCAATTAACATTGCAAGTAAATGTTATAAAAAGGTCAGGGTTACCATAATAACGACATATAGCCATTGCATCATGATAATTGTTAATCATGTATCTAGGGCTTCCAGTTAAAGAAGATGGGAGGATGATTTTTCCAGTATTTGAACCATTAACATCACCTCTTAAAACAGCCTCTTGGATGCCTTGATAAGATTCAGTTCTAAGATTCTCTTGGTTTGAGCGAATGAAATCTAGACGTTCTTACTCAACACTCATAAATGCATCAACTAAAAATTGCTGATAAAGTCTTCCGCCTTTGGTAAGAGTACAACTATCTCCTAATCTTTCTTGAATGACATAAGCATAATATGCTCTCATTGTTACTTTTTGACGTTTTGAAGGAGCATAATGCTTTTGATTTGTGAATAAAATGTCAGTATGATAGCCATCTTCACCATAAGGAAATAAGAGTGGATACTGAAGAGACATAAATTTTGGATGCAATTTAGAGATCCTGCGGAGATTTCTAGAATAGCTTTCAATAATAATATCTCTATCAGTTTGTGATTCTCCAATATCTCCAACAATTAAACCGCATACATCATTAGAGGAAGGATCATCATATTGCTTTGAGTCACCATCTCTTTTCCCAATTAAACGAAGTTTGAAATTCGGGAATCCATCATTGTTAAGTCTATGTCTAACTTGACGAAATAATTTGACTAATGCATTGGAAGAATCAAGCATGGCAATAAGTTTCTTGACAATATCTTCATCTAAAGATGATTGACAACTATCATTATTAAAAGGGTGTAATCGATTAGCAATTTCATTGTCTGTGTCAAAGATGTATAGTTGTGCAAATCTTGGTGATTCGGCATTAATTGGCAGTAATGATCCCATAAGATGATGACATTGTCCATTTATTTTAAATACATATGGGCCTGGTTGAGAATTGATAGTATTATCAATCTGTGCTCCCATTGAAGTGAAAGCAAACATTGAATTATAAGCACGAATGTTATGTCGAAATTTGATGGACAATGAACCTTTGTCAGGATTTAAAAGATCATCTAGAAATTGAGGTGTGTTTGGAGCAGTTGGCAATTTGATTTTGCCATTAGCACAGCATGATGTAAAGGAGGGGTTTTTCTTTCCTGAACGTGCCAAACGCTCTGCATGCCAAAAAAGAGCATTGCAATGTTGACATTTCCATGATTTATCACCAAAATCAAGGGGTTCAACCAAGGTCCCTGAGGTAAATTGAAATTAAAAAAAAAGAATTAAAATCATAAGAATTTAGAAACCAAATCGACCTAAAATAAAGGATTAAGGATGTTGAAATAGCTCACGTTTTCTTTTTTTTGATAAAAAGATTGACCAATGATATTATATTGGTCATGAACCATTGAGGGAACATTAATTGGTTGATCTTCAGTTTGATAGTTTGATACCAGAGAAGACAAATTGTCCGCGGACGAAGGACCAATAATATTTGCACGCTCAGTTTGATTACTTTTTGATCCCAAACTTGGTCTAGAAGACGAAGAAGCAATCGCGGACGGATCTTCATAATGAAAGCGAATATGTGCATCATGGTCAAAAAGACTTTGCTGAGTACTTTCAGGGTCCAAAGAGCTAGAAACGCCAACAAAACTTTGATCCGTAACAGGATAGAAATCATCATTAAAAACAGCTGTAGGATAATCATAACATCCTATGTGATGGTCGGGTTGCCGACGTTGACGGCGACTTGTCATGATAAAGCCTTTAAGTGAATTGCTTTTGAATGCAAATGTTAGAAAGGAAAAAACAATATAGAAAGAATAAACTTGTGTTGAGGTAATTATGAAATGTTGCGTTAACATATAAGGAAAAAAATCTTATGAAAATAAACCAGGTGAATGGAGTAAAAAGTGTCTCCTAAACTACAATTGCTACAGACTTTAAAAAACATGGATAAACAAAGTATCCTGTAATAAATAATTTCAGCCTAAAGATAATGGTCTGGAAACTTTATTTCAAATTGAATGTAATCTAATGATGGTTTGTTTGCTTATGCAAACCTAATTTGGAGTTTGAATGTAAGGTGACAAAATTGCGAAAAAGTAAGAAATGATGTCAATTATAAGGCAACGATTGTATGGAAAAAATTATTGCTCATCACCAAAGCAAGATAATTTAATGATAGTTTTGTTGCTCGTGAAACCAAGGTGGTGTTTGTAGGACATAAGAAAATCATAAAGCAAGAAAAAATAGAGGGAAAAACAATGTTTCTATATTAGAAAATATTTGATCCATGCATTTCCAAAGAAGAACAATTCAATGTAAACTTGCTTGCATATTACTAAAAAGCTAAATCGGGTGGGGAGTTCATTGTAACTTTTCACACATTTCACTGTGGATTTCAACAGTTTTTTTTTTTATTTTTTTACTCTTCCGGATTATTTTATTATTACTTTTTTTTCTTTTCTTTTTTTTACTTCGAAATTATCTTTTTTTTTATTTTATTCGTTTGTTAGTGTTTTTTGTGACTTTTTTTTTTGTTTTTTATTATTTTTTTGTTTCTTGCCTCTTTTATTTTATGTTATTATGATTTTTTTTTCATATTTTCCCATGATTTTTTTTATACTTTTTATTTTATTTTTTGACTTATATATATTTATTTTATATAATCAGAGTGTCTACGTAGCTTAAACACGCCATGATTAATTTTCAGATTTAATTTTTTATAGCTATTTGTTAATGTTTTTTTTTCTTGATTATATTTTTTTTCATTTTTTTTGTTGAATTTTTTTTCCTGATTGTATTTTTATTTTTTTTTTCCACTTATATAGCTCTCCACACATTTCACTATGGATTTCAACAGTGTTCCCTTTTTCTTTTTTTTTACTCTTCCAAATTATTTTATTATTTTTTTATTACTTTTTTTTTAACCTCCAGATTAACTTTCTTTTTTTTATTTTATTCGTTTCTTGTTGTGTTTTATTATTATTATTTTGTTTCTTTCCTTTTTTTTTATGTTATTATTTTTTTTTTATTTTTTTTTTTCATATTTTCCAATGATTTTTTTTTTGTTATACTTTTTTTTTTCTTTTTTGACTTATATATATTTATTTTATATAATCAGAGTATCTGCGTAGCTTAAACGCGTCATGGTTAATTCTTGAATTTAATTTTTTATAGCTTTTTTTTCTTTTTGATTATATTTTTTTTTCATTTTTTTTTTGTTGAATTTTATTTCTTGATTGTATTTTTAAAATTTTTTTCTTTTTCCACTTTTATATATATATATGATCGAGGTGTCCGGGTAGCTTAAATGCACCATGATTAATCATCTGATCTGTTTTTCTTATATTTTGATTTTGTTCATTTATATTTTTTTTTATAACGGGGGTTTATGGGCTAATTTATGTATACCACAACTAATTCCCAACCCAAATTTGTTTTTAAAACAATATAGATTGCTAAAGTGCTTTCATGCTAATATTTTTTTTTCTTTAACTTGTATATTTTTTTTATAATCTAGATTTTCGTGCCGCCTTAGGCGCACCATAACTAATCCCGGAACTAAAATATTTTTTTGCCCATTATACTTTTTTATATTCTTTTATCTTTTTCAACTTGTTTTTTTTTAAACGGGATGTCTTGAGCGCACTACGATTAATTCACATACCCAATTTTTTTTTATAATTAGGGTGTTCAAGCCAACTTATGTGTATCGTGACAATCTTTGGACTTTTTTTTTTTTAAGTGTTTTCCTGCTGATAATTTTTTTTCCCATGATTTTATTTTGTTAAGTTATATATTTTATTATAATCTGAATCTTTAGACCAGCTTAAGCACACTACGACTAATTTTTAAGCCAATTTTTTTAAAAAATAATATGAATTGCTACAGTGTTTTCACGCTTATACTTTTTCTTCTTCTTTCACTTATATATTTTTTTTATAACCATGGTCTCTCTCAATCAACTTAAACTTATATATCCCTATAAGAGAAAATCTAAACGTTGGCTATAAGGGTGTATTGATAATTGATCGATTTTTAATTATATTTTTTGTAACAGTGTTATGGATGCGTCTTCTGGCATAACGTTAATTTCAGAGTTCATGTACATTTTGGATAGTGTGTGCGACGTCGTGAAAGTTATTAAAATATATAATAGCTTTTTATATATTTATTTTATTATGTAAAATGTGTTTAAAATAATGTCATAGTATCAGAGGTTTTTTCAATTTTTTCCATTTTGTGCATAACACAATAATTTTAATACTATTAAATAACACAAAAACCAAGAATTGTTAGTGGGGGTGTCACGATAATTTTACTTTTTTAGTGCAAAGTAAAATAACTTTCATAGCCTCAAATAAGACAAAATGAAAAAATCATCTGTGGTAGTGTTTCAAACATTTAACGTTTAACTATGCATAGAAAAAAATTTCACTCTTATTTTACACAACCAAAGTTAAACTTATTATGTTTTTTAATGCGAGTTGCATTTAATACAAATAAAAATAGTACTAAAAAATAAAAATCTAAACAAAGAGTAAAGGTGTATAGATACAAATAAAAAATTTTAAATTATTTTAAAAGGATAAAAAAAATCAATGAATTGAAACTAAATTTAAAAAATAAAAGAATAAAAATAAAAATATAAATTATAAAATTGTGTTAAATTTAGATAAAAAAAAATTTTTAATCCCTGTGGCGGAGCGTGGGTTTATGGCTCGTGGTTATGTAAGGCGCAACTTGAATGTGAAAGAGTTTTCCAACCAAAAGGAAAACAAAAAGGTATTGGGAAAAGAAGGCGCAATCCTTATTTAACCAAAACATTTAACAGAATAAAAAAAGCTAAGCATGAAAAGAAGAATGAAAGGCATAAGAATAATGATATGGAAAAAGCACATGAAAGAAACAAACCTGATTAATAGTCCAGCAAATTTTGTAGAGGAAAAGATGAGGGTCCAATCGAAAATCGTCACAGCCAACAAATGAACCCTTAAAGTAGTTTTGGAAAAACAAATTAGGCTGAAACATATGAACAGATGCATTAAGAAAAGCAAAATCAACATTCATTTGCAACGAAGACAATACAATGAGGAACTTATATTTGAAGACAAATAGTAACGGAAAACCTAAGAAATATGGGTATGTGAAATGTTAAAAAAAGATAATTAAATGAAGAGAAAGCAAACATATACACATGTAATAGGAGAAAACAAATGGTGCAAAGGATAAAACGATCAAAGAGTATTGAAAAGAAAAACTTAGATGCATATTCTTAGAGAGAGGAAAAAATGAAGAAAGTGAACGCGTATGTTTGCAGTAATGGGTGCGATTGAGCGCTAAGCCAAAGCATCTTGAACCTTCGCATGATGTTTGGAAATCTTTAAAGTTGTTCGTTTTGATATGCAAGGATTAAAAGGACAAAAATGCCATAAAATTTAAGAAATAGACACAATTTGTGATGTTTGTTTGCTAAAAATGGAAGAAAGCATATGCAGCAATTGTTTTAATAAATTGATGAAGAAAGACTTGTAATGGCGGATATATAAGAACTGGCCTTCATTCTAAGCTTAATGGTGCTAATGAATAAAGTATAATATAAAGGCTTTCAAATGTATTACGTCTTTTAACGCATAGTCGTCATGGTTTTACATATATGTTACCTTTTCTATCTATGCCTTTTTGGTTTTTCTGAGGGTGGATGGTTTGATATAGCAGCATCTTAGCTGTAAGTTTGGTATGCTTAATTGTTTGAAGTTTAGTGTTTTAATTACAAAATATGAATACGGTGGGTAAAAAGTTTTTTAGTCTTGATCTTGAGACAAAAAATTTAGACACATATCAATGCATAAAAGAGATGTTAGACACAATTTGTGATGTTTGTTTGCTAAAAATGGAAGAAAGCATATGCAGCAATTGTTTTAATAAATTGATGAAGAAAGACTTGTAATGGTGGATATATAAGAACTGGCCTTCATTCTAAGCTTAATGGTGCTAATGAATAAAGTATAATATAAAGGCTTTCAAATGTATTACGTCTTTTAACGCATAGTCGTCATGGTTTTACATATATGTTACCTTTTCTATCTATGCCTTTTTGGTTTTTCTGAGGGTGGATGGTTTGATATAGCAGCATCTTAGCTGTAAGTTTGGTATGCTTAATTGTTTGAAGTTTAGTGTTTTAATTACAAAATATGAATACGGTGGGTAAAAAGTTTTTTAGTCTTGATCTTGAGACAAAAAATTCAGACACATATCAATGCATAAAAGAGATGTTAGACACAATTTGTGATGTTTGTCTGCTAAAAATGGAAGAAAGCATATGCAACAATTGTTTTAATAAATTGATGAAGAAAGACTTGTAATGGCGGATATATAAGAACTGGCCTTCATTCTAAGCTTAATGGTGCTAATGAATAAAGTATAATATAAAGGCTTTTAAATGTATTACGTCTTTTAACGCATAGTCGCCATGGTTTTACATATATGTTACCTTTTCTATCTATGCCTTTTTGGTTTTTCTGAGGGTGGATGGTTTGATATAGCAGCATCTTAGCTGTAAGTTTGGTATGCTTAATTGTTTGAAGTTTAGTGTTTTAATTACAAAATATGAATACGGTGGGTAAAAAGTTTTTTAGTCTTGATCTTGAGACAAAAAATTCAGACACATATCAATGCATAAAAGAAATGTATAATGGTGAGGAGCCACTCAAAATGAAGTGGCCGACAATCATTTAGGTAGCTCTTAACATATTGATATTTCACTCCCAATGCTTTTGTTAGAAGTTGATTAAGGTCAGAAGTTTGATTTTTGACAATTTGAAGAAAGTATTCACTGTTTATGATTAATTATTGAATTCTCCTTGGTTTTATCCTATGCTTTAAACCATGATGCCTAAGTTGGCTACCTAAGAACATAAAGTTAATATGCGAACCAGGGAGAAGGAAAAATTGTGGTTGACATCTACCAATTGATTGATTTTTTTATGAAATCAAGGGAGGATCTAATCTTAGTTTGTTTCTTGCTTAGGCTTTTAGGAAAGCAGTTAGTTTTAGGGTATTAATCTGGACATTTGTTGCTTAGGAGATTAAAATGATCTAGGTGGTTTGCTGATAGCATGGTTGCCAAGTTTACTATGTGAATTAAAAGATTAGCATTATCACATTGGTTTCTATATGTTCTTTGTAGAGAATTAAGAGATTTTGTTTTTAAAAGGGCATATGAAAAATGGAAATTCAATTTTTGTTAAGTATAAATTTTTTGGCTATTGAAGGGTAAATGAAATTTTTAAAATGTCTAAAGAAACTTGAGGATGATGAAAAAAACTTGAAAAAACAGGCGTGGTGGGAGGTGTGTATGTGGTAAAAAATGGGAGGAAAGCTTTTTCGAAAATTGTTTTAACTGAAAAGGCATTAACTTGCCTAAGGAATTGGTTGGCAACATTGACATTTTAAGCATGATGTTTCTTCTTGTTATAATGTTGTAGTTTTAATTAGTAGTTGCCAAAGTTTTAAAATGACGAAGTTATTAGGATAATCTCAATGCTTCTCAACATAAAAAGGGTATGTGTAATAATGAGGAACTATTTCATATTGAGAAACACAATAAGCAACCAAATTTAATTGCATAAATAAAGTGATTTTAGTTTCTTTAACTAAAGCAATCTAGCACACTTCAGATGTTGTATTTAAAGCATCCAAGCAAAATAAGCTAAAGTTCAGATTTAATCAATAATCTAACGACCTAAAGCATGTTTGGAGTTTTTATATTGATCTATCATCGCAGCCTAAATTTTAATGTGAAACGAATTCAATTTTGAAATGATTCAAACAGATGCTCAATATCTTGCAATTTAATTAGTAGTCTAGTTACCTAGAGCTTGTTGAGAGTTTATGTTTATAAAGATAATGAAATAAAGTGGAAGTTCAAACAAAATTCAGCAGCCTATTTTCTTGTTCATTCAAGTTATTTAGAATCTCAATGTTTTATAAATTTCTTAATTATTTATTTTTATCCTTTATGTAAAAAAAAACAGCAATGTAACACTCGCAGCAATAACTAAAAAGCAATATGGTCATAACTAAATTTCCAAGCAACAAAACCATGTTCTTATCCATTTGACAACGTTGATTAATAAAGTTTTAATGCTAGGCTGAATTCTTTTTAACATATTCTCCTAGCAAATGTTTTTTTTCCATGAAAAGAAACATCTTTATTTTAAAATATATATGCATCATGTTTACAGCAACATTGACACTCGAAGCATGATGTTTCTTCTTGTTCTAATGCTGTAGTTTTAATTAGCAGTTGTCAAAGTTTTAAAATCATGAAGTTATAAGGATAATCTCAATGCTTTTCAAAATAAAAAGGGCATGTGTAATAATGAGGAACTATTTAATACTGAGAAATACAATAAGCAACCAAGTTTCATTGTATAAATAAAGTGATTTTAGTTTTTTTAACCAAAGCAATCTAGCACACTTCAAATGTTTCATTTAAAGTATCTTAGCAAAATAAGTTAAAATTCAGATTTAATCAATAGTTTAACTACTTAAAGCATGTTCGGACTTTTATATTGATCTATTATGGCAGGCCAAATTTTATTGTGGAACAAATTCAATTCTGAAACGATGCAAAAAGATGCTGAATATGTTGCAATTCAATTAATAGTCTAATTATCTAGAGCTTGATGAGAGTTTATATTTATAAAGATAATAAAAGAAAGTAGAAGTCCAAACAAAATTCAGCAGCCCATTTTCTTGTTGATTAAAGTCATTTAGAACCTCAATGTCTTATAAATTTCTTAGTTATATCTTTTTATCCTATATGTATAAAAAAAAAAAGCAATGTCACACTCGCAGCAATAACTCAAAAACAATATGGGCATAACTACATTTTCAAACAACAACACTATGTTCTTATCTATTTGACAACGTTCATTAATAAAGTTTTGATGCTAGGCTGAACCCTTTTTAACAAATTCTCCTAGCAAATGATTTTCTTCCATGAAAGGGAACATCTTTATTTTAAAATATATATGCACCATGTTTACAGCAATATTGACACTTTAAGCATGATGTGTTTTGTTGTCCTAATGTTGTAGTTTTAATTAGTAGCAGTCAAAGTTTTAAAATCATGAAATTATAAGGATAATCTCAATGCTTTTCAACATAAAAAGGGTTTGTCTAATAATGAGAAACTATTCCATATTGAGAAAGACAATAAGCAACCAAGTTTTATTCCATAAATAAAGTGATTTTAGTTTTTTTAACTAAAGCAATCTAGCACACTTAAGATGTTTTATTTTAAGCATCCTAGCAAAATCAGTTAAAATTAAGATTTAATCAATAGTCTAACTATGTAAAGCATGTTTGGAGTTTTTATATTGATCTATAATAGCAGCCTAAATTTTAATGTGCAACGAATTCAATTTTGAAATGATGCAAAAAGATGTTCAATCTCTTGCAATTCAATTAATAGTGTAATTACCTAGAGATTGTTGAGAGATGATGTTTATAAAAATAATAAAAGAAAGTAGAAGTTCAAACAAAATTAAGCAGTCAATTTTCCTGTTGATTGAAGTTATTTCGAACGTTAATGTTTAATAAATTTCTTTATGGTATCTTTCTATCTTATATGTAAAAAAAAACAACAATGTGACACTCGCAGCAATCACTCTAAAGCAATATGGCCATAACTAAATTTTGACTAAATAAGCACAAAGTAAACATATATAAACGTGACAGGAGAAAGCGGACTAAAAAAGCATAAAATTCATTGACTTGGTTAAGAAATTGATTGTGTATGTCATGCGATTGGATAAGATATGTTATTTGTCCATTTGAGAATGTTTATTAATAAGGTTTTGAAGTTAGGATCAACATATTTAAGAACGTTGATTAACAAAGTTTTGAAGTTTTTAGAAATTCTCATACCAACTGGTTTCCTGTGATGAAAGGAAACATATTTTTTTCAAAATATAAATGCATTATGTTTACAGTAGCATTTACACTCTAAGCATGATGTATCTCCGTATTCTAATATCAGACTTTTAATTAGCAGTTTTAGAAGTTTTAAAAGCCTGAAGTTAAAGGAAAAATCTCAATGCTTATCAACATATAAAGGGCTTATGTAATGATGAGGAACTATTCCATATTGAGAAACAGAATAAGCAACAAAATTTGTTTGCACAAATGAAGTCATTTTAGCTTCTTTAACTAAAGCAAGGTAGAACACTCTAGATGCTTGATTTAAATCAGTCAAGCAAATCAGCTATAATTTCGTATACATGAATTATTTTTCACCTTTTGTTTATATGTTGTTGGAATTATTTTATTTGATCTTAACAGGGATGCCCATTTGTTGTTTTTTAACATATGCTATAAGAAAGAATGAAGATTTAAACCAAAGCATAAGTATTAGTCAATAACAACAAACAATTTATCTCAGAACAGAAAAAAGAAAGAAAGGTAGCAGACACTCGTATTTACAAAGTTGAAAAAAAAAAGAACTGTCAAGAGTAAAAAAGAAATTGCAAGTTTGAATACAATTGCAAAGCGAAAAGAGAGCTAGCAAATGTGTGAAACGATGAAAACTCAAGTGTCCTAAGAGAAAAACAGTGTTGAAGAATCATTGCACATGATAGATTATGATATAGGGGAAAAAAAAGATGCAAACGTATACATGTTAACAGTTAAAGGAATTAATAGATTAAAACACCAAAAAGAAATGTAAACCTAAATAAATAAACAAAGGGAAAAAGGATAAAGTGTTAATAAAAATTGAATTAGATTCTGCATTTAATTTAATTTAATACTCAACATAGCAATACCTCTTGAAAGATCACTTGAATTTAAGCCAACCTTAATCCAATCCCTTCTCTTTGTATTTATAATCAATTAAATATTTTTAATGTAATATTGATTTTCATTTCATCCAAACTTAAATAACTTCTAAACAAAGATGAATAAAAATAATGAACATTTATGGAACCCGAGCTAGTGTATTATAATTACAACCATGATCATAATTCAAGTTACAGATGTAGTGTTAATTCTTGATCACAACTTGAATTTTAAGATGTAACGAATTGAACTTTGAAACAATATAAGATTTTCAATATTATGCGATTGAATCAATAGTCTAATTACCTAGAGCATGCTCACGGTTTTTTTTATGTTTATCCATTATGACAGTGTAAATTTTAATATGCAACAAACTAAATTTTGAAATGATACAGAAAGATTCTCAATATCTTCCAATTCAAGTAATAGTCTAATAACTTTGAGCTTGTTAAGAGATGATATTTGAGAAGATAATAAAACAAAGTAGAAGCACAGTTTTGACAAAATTCATAAATCCAATATCGTTTTGGTTGTGATTATTTAGAACCCTAATGTTTTATAAATTTCTTAATTATATCTTTTTATCCTATATGTAAAAACATACAGCAACATCAAACACGAAGCAATAGTTCTAAAGAAATAGGCTCATGGCTAAATTCTTAAACAATAGAACAATATAAGGAGAAAGTAAACATTTATAAATGTCAAAGGAGAAAGCAAACTGAAAAGGTATAAAAGGCATTAACTTGCTTAACAAATTGATTGTCTAAGTCATGCGATCGGATAAGTACATTTGACAACGTTGATTAATGAAATTCTAATGCTAGGCTCAACCCCTTCTGACAAATTATCATAGCAACTGGTCTTCTATGATGAAAGCAATAGTCTTTATTTTAAAATATATATATATATATATATATATATATATATGCACTATGTTCACAATAGCATTTAAAATCTAAGCATGTTGTTCTAATGTTGCAGCCTTAATTAGCAGCTGTAAAAGTTTTAAAATCTTGAAGTTAGAGGGAGAATCTCAATGCATTTCAACATACAAAGGACTTGTGCAATGATAGGGAACTAAGCATACTTAAAATGCTTAATTTAAATTATCCAAAGAAAATAATCAAAATATCTTGAGTTGCAAAACCTCCATTTCTTGTGTAACCCAACCTCTAATCTTGTCTAGAATACTTTTGTTGTCTCATCTTTCCTTTCAGTTCTAAATCCTTTCTTCTAAACGAACTACTCTCCCTTAACTTCTTTGCATTATTTTTTTCATGATTGTTTCTTTGAAGATTTAGAAATCCTAACCATTTGTGGCAACCATAAGCATGAGATTTTGGTTAACTTGGATGAAAGTATGGACAGAGAGTTTAATGCAAGTGTTTTTTTCGGCATATCAAAGTGTGGTGCAAACAAAAGTTATTTTTTGTAGCTATAAACTACCACTAACCGAAGGTGAAAAAGCAATGGTAATTGCAATCAATAATTAAAAATATAGCGTTAAGCTTACATAACTGCGCGTTGCACAGGAATTTTTTTATATAGAAAATTAATTAATTCTATACGTGTTGTAATTGATTATCTTAATATTTAATTGATAAAATTGTAATCGATAAAATTTATCAAAAAAAATTTTCCGCTTGAAATTGATTGAATATTGCTACTATTAAAACTGTTTTGATAATTATTAATTGGTATATTGTACAATTGAAATCAATAAAATTCATTAAAAATAAGCCATGTGCTTCGTGTAACACATTGATTGATTGTTGTGTATTTTTAACTTTTGATTTTTGTATCTAACATGATTGTTTTTCTAATATTTTTGGATCTTTTAATGAAACAATAAATAATTAAAGAGGCGAGCTTAATGATGTCTTGAGATTTGTTTTATGATGATGATTTAAAATTTGGATAACTGAAGACACTTGTAAATTTATTACACCGATGACATAATGATTTAACACTTTTTTTTTTAATAATGCATTTGTTAAATGATAGGCTACATTAAGTTATAAAAAATACTGGTGGATTGCAGCGCGAGCTAAATACATGCAACTGAAAAAATTCCACAACCTCATGTCTTTGAGATTTTTTCAAATCTTGTAATTAACAATAAATGATTTTAACGCTACATCAAGTGAATGAATGGAGTAATAATGCACAACAACGAAACACAACACATGTTAATTGCATAACAAACCAATGAGAAAATGTAGACAATAAATAAAGACAAAAGTATAATTGTAACTAAAAGTGAAGAAAGTATAACTAAAATAGTTCCTCAAATAAAGGTTAGGCAATAAACGTTTTTTATGAGACAAAAAAATGGAAGTAAAACAATTTTGAATAAAATAGCAACTTATAACAAAGCAAGTAAAACAAAGACATTAATGTCTGATGCCATTAAACCTTGTACATACCAGTAGTTTGAACCCCAAGTGGGTATCCAATCAGCAAGAAACCAAGAGCAGCTGACAAACCAGCAAGAACAACAGGAAATTGCATAAAAAATTAGCGGAAGAACCCTATTTGATGGAAGACAAACACTATTGAAAAGGTGCAAAGGTTAATATTGAAGCATTACAAATTAGTGCAAGAAATACTCTTGAGTATTGATTTTTTTTTATATTTTCTCATATTGCATTTTTTTTATTGGCAGGTTACACCAGGCTAACGCAAATTAGCGGTGGTGTGTAACATGATTTAAGAACAATAACGCATTTGTTAGAAGAAATTCAAATATTATATCTCTAATTTGTTTATTTATGTGTAGCTAATTGAGAACCAAACATCTTTTATATATTTTGTATTTATTTATTTTATTTCATAAAGTTAAGGTAGATCCTAATATATGTATTCATGAAGTAGAAACTGGATATATTTTTGATAAGTTTGAAATAATTGATAAATGGAATTAGAGAGAGGGAAAGATAAAATATCCTTGTGGTCAATGACATTTTCAGTTACTTAGTATTAGTATTATCACACACTGTTAGGAAATAAAAACTTTTCAAACATAATCTTTCTATAACTGATGAAATAGCTAGTTAGTTACTTTTCTTTGTTCCATTATTTGGGCTTGCATTGAAATTTTTTTAATATAAGCACCAAAAACACCATAATTGTTCTTGTGGAGATGAATTTTGCTTCTTAACCCCATTGATGCCGTATAGGTGAAGTGTTGATGTGCATGCGATAGTAGCCACTTTTACTTTGAAGTGTTTAAGGCAAATGCACAGTTCATGTTTCAAATAAAATTTAGATCTCCATTATTTTTACTGCAATTATATCCAACTTCAAGGTTTCCTTTGTTGTGTTTCTTCAAAATAAAAGGTACATCTATGTATTTATTTATTATGTTGGTGGTTCTAAACATTGTTTTATTTATTTATTTACAAATGATGTGCGCTTCTCAAACTAAGTCTTCAACTAATAAGATAATTATAATCTAGAGACAATTATTTGTCCAATATTATAACGTTTTGTTTGAACTTGCTAAGGAGCCCTGTGTTACTATTCCTTATATTTTGTGTTATAATCATGAAAGTTGTTGACATCATCACAATTAAAAAAAGGAAATAATTGATGTTGACGAAGGTTGTAAAGATCTTCTAATAGGCACTACAACTGCCTCTATGTGTTCACGCAGCAAGCAAGCACATGCAAGCATCAACATAACAAACCAGCAAGCAAATATTAAAAAACCATAAGAAACCAACCTCAAAAGTAGCGCGAACAACGCAAAGGACGCAACGAAGCTTTGGCAGGAACTGGTGACAATTAGAAGGCCAGAACTTCAACAAATAACAGCCAACGAATTAGAATTAATTACGTAACAGATTCGAAGCAGAGCTGAGAAGAAAAGATGGAAGAAAAAGAAAGTACCAGACAAAACGAAAGGGAAAAGAAATATGCAGATAAAAGGACAAAACCACAAAAAAGAAAATGCAACACATAACTTAACAAATGAAGAAAGGCGGCGTAGTCCACTCAACCAAGGACCAAAAGAGAAAGAAGCCAAAAAAAAAGCATGTGACCCTGCAAACCATATAGAGAAGTGCATTAATGTGAAATGACAGGACGTAAAACGATCATGATGTAAAATGATCAGTTGAAGTAATGAAATCAGATTACAACAGTGATACCTATACAAACTAAGCAAAGCAAAGCAAAATAGCAATAAAGTAATCAGACGGAATGCAAAACAAAGCAATTAACCCGAATGCACAAAAAAACAGCAATAAAGTAATCAGAAGGAATGCAAAACAAAGCAATTAACCCGAATGCACAAAAATCACACCCAATCAAACCAAACCGAGAGCAACAAACAAAGAACCAACCAAGCCCTAAGATAACCCGAGAATGAAACCAGCTCCAAACCGAAGAGACACCCTAACCCAAACCCAATTAAACCAATAACCCACTCCCCAAAACACACAAAATACAAAAGGCAAGCAACCCGAACCCAACCAAACCCAATGCCAAGCACAGACAATGAAAAAAAAAAAAACCCAACCAATACGAACCAATTACAATCAATCATTGAACACCCGGAGCAGAGAAAACATGAATCGAGGGAGAAGATGGGCAAAATGGCAAAAAGACCGAACCCATGAACCCAATAAAAACGAACCGAGCAAACCCAGAAATTAAAGCAAAAAAGGGGGCAAAACCATACCTAATCGAACAACCAACCGAGGCAAAGAACCCACGCAAGGAAACGACCGAACGCCAGCTCAAACCGACCCGAAACGAAGCCATAACCACCATCCCAACCGCCCGTCGTTCTCTCTGGCCGAAAAGATGAGACCGAGCAGAAGCAAAGTGAATAAAGAGAAAGGAAGAAACCAAAAACGCCCCCAGATAAGAAATAAAAGAAGCCGGTTCATTAAGGGTAAATTGGTCCCGACACTGCCACAATCCACAGTTCAAACACTCTTAGTCTACAGTGAATTAAACAGGGAAAACATCACGCCATTTATTTGTTAGGTAATATAATAATGTACAAGTTTATTAGTTCCAACCAATTGAGTATTGGCGAGTATTATTGTCATATCACTTAATAAAATATATAGAAATAAATCTAAATAACCTTAGCACCTATATAAAAGAACCTCTAACACTGTCAGCATGTTTTTACAATAATTAGATTCAATTTAGAGGTTCTTTAATTATTATTCTATTGGTATCGATTCTCTTTTTATAATGTTGTGCCTCATTTTCGTACTCCATAATCGATTTGCGAATTATAAATTGATCATAATGCTATTTATCATGAAAAACAATCACTCACATTTGCTTTACTATTTTAATATATATTCAAAATGGTACTTGACAATATGAGATGTAAGTTGATTTGAAGTTAAATTATTGTTTGGTAATGTGGTTAATGCTGTTTTTTAAATTTTTTTTGATATTTTTTTTATTTTTTTTAATATTAACACATTAAAATAATCTAAATATATATATTTTTAATTTAAAATAATAAAAATTATTATTTTTGAAATATCTTAAAAATGCAATACAAAATATAAATGGACTTGAATTCAAAGCCCAAAGCTGAGCTTTAGCATGGATTCATGTTCGAATAGTTAGAGGAGTACACCTTGTCAGTAGAATGGTAAGTTTTCTCGCGAATCACCTATGGACACAAACCTTTCCCACCAATGACAACGATACATAACCCTCCGAATCTAATATTGAATTTCTTTAATTAGCAGCTAGTCACATACTGTTACAGTCAAACATTATTCATGACAGAAGAAACTATGCACATTAATGTCTGTTACTTGTGAGTTTTAACGAGGACATGCCATGCATGGGAGAATTCTCTATTACGTAGTTTATACCTTCTCTTTTTTCAAGGAAATGTCTTAATTTTTTGAATGGTCTTAATTTCAAGTCCCTTGAGTTTCACCACTGATTCCACATGACCATAGAGTGTGTGAAGCTCCCTCAGGAGACCATGAGCGGCTTTAAGATATACAGACATGGATATATAGGAATGAAATTGTTAATACATGGTGAAAATCAAAAGCTTCGGAGATCATTACCGAGCGACCTCAGGGCGCCTCCTGGCCTGTTCAGCAACATCAGATAACTCTCAGTAGTTGCTCTTATCATGGAAGAGTTCCGAGTCTTCAGGAGGATGCAGTCCATGCATGATGCGTTGATCAGCAGCTCATGGCGACATCCTCTCTCGTTTTCCTTAATCCTTTTTGAGGTAAAAGCTGTCTGCATAATCAAGTGTAACATCAGTAAATATTAAGCATGGGGGAGAGGTTTCAAGATGAAACTTGACATATCAAAAAATTATTAGTAAAAATAAATGATCACACAGACCATATTTTGGAGGAGATTATCCCAGGCTTTGCCACTTAAAGCATAGCGGATTATGAATTTGAGGAAATCAAGAGGGATGTAGAAGATGATACTGTAATGCCACAGAACACCTGCTCATCCCCATCCAATTCCATGGATTCTCGCAAATCCCCAACTGGCATACACATCGATGATTGTCGCAATCTGCAAAAACAAAAACGGGAACGAAAAGCTCTAAACAACTCACCAGTTGTGGCAGGACAAAGGCGATCAAAATGTAAATAACCAGGCGTTCGACGTATTCGGGACCTAAAAACGAAAATGAGTGCATGACTAACAATATTCACTTATCGGTACACATCTGATCTAAGCTCGAAATGGTTGTTCCTGATGGAGAACCTAACACCAAATTTTTTCTTGCAAATATTGACAGTGTGCTATCAATATTAGAACTACAGAAGACTATATAGCAGTAGCAAACTGTTAAAAGTATAAATTCGTATATTTTAGAGTCTTTTTTTCCATTACAATTGAGAATGAACTTATAGAGAAATTACAAGACTAATTTAGCTAAAGATAAAAGTTACTTTATCCCTACTTTACACAATTTCCATATCTAGAAATTAACGGCCATATTTTAACGGCCATATTTTAACGGCTATATTTTAACGGCCATATTTTAACACTCCCCCTCAAGTTGGAGCGTAGATATTTATCATGCCCAACTTGTCAATAGCATCATAGAACGCCCTTCCGGAGACTGCCTTTGTGAGGATATCTGCCAGCTGATCTTCAGACCGAACAAACGGAAGTTGTATAATTTTCCGATCAAGATTTTCCTTAATGAAGTGTCGGTCGACTTCAACGTGTTTGGTACGATCATGTTGAACAGGATTATGAGCAATTTCGATAGCTGCCTTATTGTCACAGTGTAGACCCATAGATGTTCCATAATCAATTCCCAGGTCTTGTAAGACCTGTTTGATCCATAGTAATTCACACACACCATGAGCCATTCCTCGGTATTCTGCTTCTGCACTTGACCTTGCGACCACTTTCTGCTTCTTACTTCTCCAAGTGACAAGGTTGCCTTCTACGAACGTAAAATATCCTGATGTTGATCTCCTATCAGTCTGATTTCCTGCCCAATCTGAGTCTGTATACCCTTTAATATCTTGGACCTCCCCTTTAGAAAATAGAAGTCCTCTTCCTGGTGCACTTTTTAGATACCTTAAGATCCGATAAACAGCTTTCATATGTTTTTCTCCTGGTGAATGCATGAACTGACTTACCACACTTACTGCATAGGCGATGTCCGGCCTAGTATGTGATAAGTATATGAGTTTTCCAACTAATTGTTGATAACATCCTTTGTCTGCTGGGGTCTGATTTTCTTCTTGTCCCAGTTTGTGATTCATTTCCATAGGTGTATCTACTGGTTTGCATGCAAGCATTCCGGTTTCTGCCAATAAGTCTAACACATATTTCAGTTGAGATATTTTTTGACCTTGAGACCTCAATCCCTAAAAAATACTTCAGTTGTCCGAGATCTTTCATTTCAAATTTCGATGCAAGAAATTGTTGTAGTGCCTTTCTTTCTTCTGGATCATCTCCTGTTAAGACCATATCATCCACATATACTATTAGTGCCGTAACCTTCCCTCCTTTGTGTTTTATAAACAAAGTATGATCTGAATTACTTTGCTTATAACCAAACTCCTTCATCGTGGATGAGAATCTTCCGAACCATGCTCGAGGTGACTGCTTTAGACCATACAATGCCTTTTTTAATTTGCATACTTTAGTTTCACATGAGGACTTGGGTTTAACTCCAGGTGGTAATTCCATATATATTTCTTCTTCGAGATCTCCATTTAGGAAGGCATTCTTGACATCGAATTGTTGTAAGGCCCAATCTCGATTCACTGCTATAGATATGAGAATCCGGATGGTGTTCATTTTTGCAACTGGGGCAAAAGTTTCTTGATAATCCACTCCATACTTCTGTGTATATCCCTTTGCGACTAATCTTGCTTTGTATCTATCAATACTCCCATCTGCATCCAGCTTCACTGTGAACACCCATTTACATCCAACTTTCTTCTTTTCTTTTGGTAGTTGACATAACTCCCAAGTATTATTCTTCTGAAGTGCCTCCATCTCCTCATTCATCGCCTTAGTCCATTTTGGATCTGCTAATGCATCCTGTACATTACTAGGAATAGACACATTGGATAATTGATTAACAGTAAATGCATATGATTCCGATAATCTATTAGTAGAGATATAGTTACTGATGGGGTATTTAGTTTTGGTTTTGGGATCGGGTTCATACTGTTTCTTTGGGACTCCCCGGTTTAGTCTTTGTGGGTACCTATTGATCACATTATTTTCTAAGACAGGAGTTTCATTTATCTCATTAGAAATAGGATTTAGGGATACCTGAGGTGATTGAGGAGAGACATTCTCAGTTGATTCTTCGATTAATGGTGTAGTCGTTGGTAATTCTAGAGATATAGGGGGGTCGTTTCTGAGATCATTTCGGTCTATGTAGAATTCCAGATTATCACAACCTGATCTCATTTCCTTTAATCCTTCATTTTCCTCCAATTCGAATATATCTTTATTCTCTTCAACATTACTCTCCACCTGAAGAGAAGAACTCCTCTAAATAGTAGGGTTGATTCTCGAAATGATGCATCCAAGGTTACATGTAGCTTTCGATGGTGAGGATCATAGCACCGATATCCTTTCTGGAACTCCGAGTAACCTACAAAAACACACCGCTTTGCACAAGGATCCAGTTTGCTTCGCAAGACTTTCGGGATGTGGACATATACCGTACAGCCAAACACCCGTGGTTCTAGATTTGGTAGATGAGGAACAGATAGAAGAGATTCCATTTTCTGTTGAGGAGATTGAAAATCAATTGTACTTGATGGTATTCGATTTATTAGGTAAGCAGCTGATTTTACTGCCTCATCCCAATAATATTTTGGCAGATTCATGCCAAATAGTGAAGCACGAACAATTTCCATAATCTGCCTATTCTTCCTTTCCGCTAATCCATTCTGCTGTGGAGTATATGTGCAGGAAGTCTGATGTCGAATTCCATGATGATTTAAAAAATTACTTAACACTTGATCCATGAACTCTGTACCATTATCTTATTGAAGTGTACGAATGTGCTGTTAGTATTAGTTCCGTACCATTTTGTAAAATTCCTAAAAAGCTATACTTACTTCACTTTTATTCCAGAGAAGAGACATCCAGGTCATCTAAATACATTCATCAATAAATATAACAAAATATCATGCATTAAAAAAAAACGAGATCTTTGCATGACCCAAACATCCGAATGGATAACTACAAATGGTTCCATACTTTTCTTCAATCGTGGCAAATAGGAAATACGGTGGCTTTTTGCCAATTTACAAATTTCACACTGAAAATCCAAAATACTTAATCTGAAAAATAAATGAGGTTATAATTTCTTAAGATACCTGAATGAAAGATGTTTAAGTCGTCGATGCCACAACCATACGATAGCAAAAGTGTGATCCTTACTTCTGGTCTGATGTGCGTGACCCATCATTGACCCCCCTACTCTAAATAATACATGTTGCCCCGTCTAACACCATAACCAAGAATCTTCCAAGTTAGAATGTCCTGAAAAACACAAAACTGAGGCCAAAACATTACCGTGCACTTAAGAGTAACAGTAATTTGACTCACCGACAAAAGATTATACGCAAGAGATGGAACAATAAGGACAGTATCTAAGGTTATAGTGTCAGTTAAAATGATAGATCCTTCCCCCGTAACAGGGGAGATACTACCGTTAGCAGTGCGTATAGCTGAATGTGAGGAGGGTTTATGACAAGTTAATTTATCAGAATCGCTAATCATGTGACTAGATGCACCTGTATCAATAATGCAAGTGCTATTTTTAGTAATAACAGAATGTGCAAATTTTTTTTCGATGATACCTGGATGGACCATATTCGTTGTAGGGCGTACCTGATTCGTTTCAGTCAGATTTGCCACAGATATCCCAATATTTTTTCGAGGTTTTTTCTTGAAATCCCACCAATCCGGATAGCCAATAATTTCATAACATCGTTGTTTTGAATGCCTCATCTCACCACAATGGGAACACATCTCGTTAGAGCTGGAGCTGAAGTATCGTTGTTTGAGTGTTCTTCGTTGAGATGGGTGTTCTTCGTTGATATGGGTGTTTTGGTGGGTTGGTAAATGAAATTTCTGGGTTTCTAACAAGTAACCGTGAAGAAAAAAAATCAGCAATACGATTCAAAGGAAAAAATTCAAAATTCACTCTGATACCATGTTAAAAGTATAAATTCGTATATTTCAGAGTCTTTTTTTCCATTACAATTGAGAATGAACTTATAGAGAAATTACAAGACTAATTTAGCTAAAGATAAAAGTTACTTTATCTCTACTTTACACAATTTCCATATCTGGAAATTAACGGCTATATTTTAACGGCCATATTTTAACACAAACTGGCAGAAGGAACAAACATTACAAGCTCTTATATGCTTTACAGAAATATAAACAGCATGATAAAACCGTGTGCTAGTTGTAAAGTTTATAGTAATTCTTACAAGTCGTCAGAACTATGAACAACCCAGAAGAATACAACAGTCATTAAATCTAAGTAGGTTCCTAGAATGACACCAGTTGCAAAGATCCCTTTAAGCTTCCAGGTATCAGGAAGTGGAGATGGTTTCACTTCTATTTGGATATATTCATGAATGTCCCATCATTAAGCATGGCAATGATCAAAACCATGATAGGAGAATTTTTTCTCTTCAAATTACAGCAAGGAGCTGAAAACCCATCACAATACGAATGGTTTAATTCTTCATTCTCTGGAAAATGGCTTTACTTGGTTACACAGCACTCACTATCACACTCCATCTTGTCTCTGTCAGGACAACGTCAGATGCACAACGGGCTGCATGATCAGTAGCATTGGCCACTGCAATTGAGACGTTGTTTATGCACAAAATGACAAGAACTAATATTATTTTCTTATTCAGGGAGAAAAGGCAAGATGAAAAATTCCACCTCTCTTGATATATTGTGTTACAAAATCTCTCCATGTTGGATGCATCCACGTGATGGATGCTTGTGAAGGATTTAATTTGTGGAAGGATCTAGTTTTTTGTTTATTAAAAGAACATAAGATGCTTCGAACAACGAGGGAAGCATCCATGTAAACAACATAATCACATTGAAACAGTTCAACCTAGTCCAATTACCGGGGAAGACACCAACAAAGCCACCTGCCTTTCAATAAGCTCATCATCAGGAAAAAAAAAATTAATCTACGGAGTGAAATTGGAGAACAGAGATGACCCCATGAGGAAAACATATATATAATATTGAGCTAAGATTGACAAATAAATAAAAAGAGAACCCAGTCGGGATTGGAAAATTCAAAAGGTTTTTAATTCCATCAAGAAAAATAAAATTCCCAATTTAAATATGGAACAAAATAAATCTCCCCTAAAATCTCAGTCAATGGTGGGCGACACCGTCCAGGTTGGAAGGAAGAAGAGGAGGAGGAGCAGCTGTCCCATCGATTCATGCACCTCCTCCCTTCACCGGCGTGTTAAACCACGCCACACAACATGGACAACAATCCACGCGTGACCTCACCCCTGCCAACTAAAGTCCTAGCACTGTGCAGTAGTCTCCAACAACTCCCAAAGGTCCTTTCGAATCTTTAATGCATTGAATTATTTATTTTCACTGGTTTTTATATTGTCCTTTTGATTTGGTTGGTTTGAATTTTGATATGGTTGTTTTGGATTTCAGATTGATTGGACTGATGTGTAAACAATTTATATTAATTGATTTCTGGATGCTGTCTCTTTGAATTGCGATGAATCTGAGTTTTGTCGTATTGATATCTGAATTTATTAATTCTTTTATGTGTGTTTCGGTGTGTGGATTGATTTATAATTTTTACAATTCAAATCCACTTCAAAATTGTAAATTCCATTTGAACTTTTTCTCTCAAGTTATATTTAGGATAAATATTTTAAAGTTATAAATATTAGTATCAAATATTTTATCCCATAAAAGTAAATTCTACTTAGATTTCTTTTTAATTATAAGTTATTAATTTTGTATTATAAATATTAACAGAATGTATATTTGTTTATGACTTCTTCTAGTGGATTTTTATTTGTATTAAAAATGTGAAATTGATCCAAGAATTATAATTTCTAATTAGATTTTTTCTTTCTATTTAATATTAAAAGTAAGTTAGCCAAATTCTTTATTTGAATATTGATTTTCTATTAATTTTGTATAGTTTGAACTCCCTCCTAATTTAAAAATTGACATGAAAATTTTAAATCATAATAAGATTATTTTTTGAATATCACATTAAGAGTAAAAAGATTTTTCTTGGAAGTCATATGGAATGTAAATAAGTTTGTTTATTGATAAATTTGGGCTAGATCCCATGATATAACATTGACATATTGTGTCTAAGTGTATGTTTTCAAGTTTATTGAAGACATCACATAATAAATTGGACCGAAGCTCAATAAGTCATAGCCATCAATAAGTGTAGAGCTTGCCATTATAAGAAAAAATCAATTTGCTTTTGAATGGGTAATTTAATTCTTATAACTTAGAAAATAAGTTTACTTGATTCGAAATTGAACTTTGAGAAAAAAAAATTATATTGAGTTACCTAATCTTATAATCTATATTGCGAGTTTGTGACTTAACCCGAGTTAACTTCTATATTATTTTATTTTTCTTTTATAGTCTTGTCATTCAATAATGAACTAGTTGAGAGCGAAGTTCTATTATTATTATTACTATTATTATTATTATGAGATAAGTTTACTTGATTTGATAAAAGTAGAATTATGACTTGATTCATGTGTTTAATAAGTTTACTTGGATTGACTTAAACTATTTTATTTTTCTTTTTAAATTGATTTTTGTCCATGGAATATTGAACAATCAACTTAAGGTTGTACTTGTGTTAATCATTAACTAATCCAGTAAAAAACCATTGACCAATATCTAAATATGCACTAGCTCTCATACTTATTGTCTTATCTTATTACATGGAAAATCATAAAGAACTCTAATGAGGTTTATTTAATTTATATTGCTTCCATTTTAGATTTTTTTGTGTGTGGGTTCTAGCTAACATGAATTAAAAGAACCTAAAACTTGTGGCTCAAGCACTATAGTAAAGGTGTAAAGCGCTATAAATTGGAATACTGAAATCATGCCCTTACTTTTGAGAAAAAACACTGGAGAGCAAAGTTATAACTCCTCGATCTCTCTATGCAATTATTTTCTTTCCAATTGTTATGTGCATGAAATTTAGAGGTAATGTTTTTTTAATATATATTCATATAGTGTTATGGACTTGTACAACAGTCCATCTGATATAAAATTAAATAAATTAGAAGTTTAATATCATCTGACATGTCATTTAAAAAAACTTGTAAAAAGATAACATACATGGTAAGCATATTTGTGTTCATTGTTTTCAATCTTATCTTACTATTTCAGACAATATAACCACATTTATTTCTTTAACATAATAAAAATAATTGATACAATATGGTTACCAATCAATCATGGTTACCAATCAATCTAATCGACCCTTGCTAATTTATAAACAATTTTCTTTTCTTCATTCAATGTCATCAACCTTTATATATGAGCCCATTTTATTGGTCATGTCACTACTAGAATAAGCAGTTTATCAAAGAAAATATTCGTTAGTAATTTCAGGTAATTTATGACTGTAATTTTTTTTAATGACCACACGGACAAAAACCTATCATCGATAATTCTCATTCCGTCAGTGATTCCCTCAAAATTATATATATATTGATGGAATCACCAACATAATATTTTGTTGGTGATTTCATTGATATATTTCATTGGTGATTGCTCTGTTGGTGATTCCTTCTTACTTCAAAAGGGGATTAAAAAATGGATAGCAACACCTAGTGTGACGTTGCTTGTTACCATTATGAGGATATCCAACTGGTAACTTAGTAGGTGCCAACACAAACTGCAGGAGAAAGAGGAAGAAATTGCAAAGGGGAGAGAGAATTGCTAATGAGGTGAAGAACAAGTAATCAACATTAGGTTGATGAAGAAAAGTGTTACTCCTGGATAAGAATACTGCTAGGAAGTATAATGTTTCTAAAAACAATGATAAGCATAAAAAAAAAAAGGTTGGATATGTTTCATTGGATATAATAAGATCTGGGATAAGAGCAATTTGAACCCAATAATAATGCAAAATATTTTTCTGTAACTTACAACTTTATATGAATGAACATAACTTTTAATCCGATGGTTATATTATATTCAAGTTTTTCTAGGATATTCTACATGCTCAATTTCCTGCAAGTTTAAGATTTCATAGCCATCAGAGTTGGAAAAGTCTTCAAATAAGATCTGAAAGCTATTGTTCGGGATTTTTCATATTTTATTTGGCATTTTTTTACGTTTTAGTTTAGAAATCTTTTAATTATTTTTCTATGCATGTTTTTTTTTAATCTACTATAAATAAGAAGGCTTCCATTATTGTGAACTTCATTTTACCCGGTGGATTCTTTCTTTGTTTTTGTTTAACACTATCTTTTAAAAGGGTTTTTTTTTTTAAATAATTTTTTTTTAATTCAGTGACTATACCAGTTTCTGGATTTTTGTACACCTAAAGGTCCCCAACTTAGTTTGATAAATTGTGAGGGATGATTGCTGTAAATTATCCGATCATAACAACCTGTGATATTTGTATGCAGAAGATAGCTTGTAAGCAATGTATAAACGATAACATTAATGTGTATAGCTCTAGCATACACATCTTTTTATACCACGCCCACTTGTATGTAAATCATATCCTTGGAAATTACAGCATATCCTTGGCCACAGGGCCTCTTTTTATTCAAGCATTAAACTTATATATAGCACAATATTTTTATAGCATATAGAGCTTTGAAATCATCAGTTGCTAGTTAATTATATCCTCCTCGGCCATCAGGATGCGCGTTGTACCCTCCTCGGCCATTAGGATGCGCGTTGTACCCACCTCGGCCGGCGGTTTCAGCTAGGAGAGCCCTTCGTCCTAAAACGAGAAATATGAAAATAGTAAAAATGATAGTAAATAAGAATACATGTTGAGCAGCAACATTTCCTTTCGTTTTTAATTAGTTTTAATTATAGCTAATGGAATTGAAGTTACGAGGCAACCGAGTTATTAATCAACAACTATTTGCCAAATGAATATGCTAGATATGAACTCGAGTAGTAAATCCATGAAAGAATCTACGAGGATCCTATAGTACTAGTAACTAGAAAATAACCTTTTTGACAAAAATAAAACGCTCAAGAGATTCTATACAAACCAAGTTTAAGTCCTGCAGCAACATCATAATTTATCGTAGCATTTGCCACCTCAGAAGACATAAGCAACAAAGCTGCAACCAGAAATGTCATCACCGTGACGGGCATGGGCCTAGAGAAGGCTGATTTTGCCATGCTAAATTTACACCGTACGCGAAAAGGTTTATGATAGACTGCGAGTTGAAGGAAATGCAGAGCAGTTTTCGCAATGTGGAGCTTCAGTAGGAGTTGAGTATTTATAGTGAAAAGTTGAGAAAATGTTAGCATCGTTGAATAATTCGTGGAACCCCATTTTCTTTTTATTGCAAACTTTGGTTAACCGAGATGGATAAGAAAGAGGAGACTTGATGCCGGTCAATCTGATCCTCGGAGGTGCTACTCAATAATACAAGAACGAAAATAAAGATATAAGGAAAAAGTCACTCTTAACGACGTTTACGCAAATTTAATATCCCAGATTACCTTCTAGATCACCTTGCTGTCCGATTTTAAAATTGAAGCGGTCAAAGTTGGATTTTTGTTTTTACAGGCATTATTGCGGAGTTCTCATTTTCTTACAAGAACCTCAAGGCTCGGGCTTATTTTGACTTAGCAAGAACATGAACAATCAGCATTTAAGCGTAGGTACACCCATTTTAATTTCTTCTCCTTTTTATATATATATATAGAGAGAGAGGTGTATGGTAATCTGTCATTTTCTTCTTTGCCCCATTTGGTGTCTGTATTTCAGTTTTGGCACGTTGTTCATTCACTGGGAGTACTAAAATAGAAGAGGAAAGTCCCTCCATGTTCAAATATAAAACATCTTCCATATACGAACCTTTTCCTCCAAGTTTTTTGCTGATAAATTGCTGATATTTGGCTATTGATTAATACTACACGTATGTGGTAATCACACGTACCCGGGATATCTTTCATGACCGTGACAAAAATAAATTAACTTCAACATCATTTGATGAAATCGGTTTATATGATTAACATCTTTTCTGAACCTCCCCGGTAGATCAATATGTATAAAGCACTCCAAATTTACTAAAAGGATGTTGTTGATACCGAATGAATTACCAGGAATTTCTTGGAATTAAGCTATCAGACCCGCTGATGAAATATAATGAGCAACTGGGTCTGGCTCAGAGTTGTTTATGATGTCGTGAGAATCAAGGAACTGTAAACCCAATAATTAAGCTCTTTAACTCGATGGCATACAAATTAATCAATCTGTCTCTCACGTGAAACTTACACGGGATAAAACTCCAATTTGAGAAACAGACAGTTCTTTTTCTGGGTTCATCTGAAGGGCCATGGGCCTCAGGCTATAATCCCAATCCACATTTTCGGAGTTAACTGATCATTTTTCTGTTTTTCTTCTCTTTCCCCCCTCTTGCTTGAATGTTTTTTCAAATACTAGTGCGATTAATTGTATGTTAGAGCCATAGCTATCAGTTTCGTTTCAGTTGGTATTTTGTTTTTTCTATTGGTATGAAATATTTTAATTTTAGAGTGTTTCGGTATACTGTTTCAGAGTTGTACTGTTCATATATAATTAATTAATTTTATATATGATGAAAATTAAAATATTAATTTAACAAACATAATTTAAATTCAAGATAAATTAACTAAAAAATTATATAATACAAACAAAAATCAAACAAACATAATATCAAAATTAGAAATATATCTAAAAAATATATATTATTTAGTTCATCACAACTATGGATAAACAAGAAAAATAATTATCTAAATTTTTGTTTTTTTATAATTTTTTTATGAAGGTGCCAGGGGTGTTGCAATTTATTTTTTTGATGACAAAAAGCCAAAAAAAAATATAATTTTTATTTTTTATAAATCATAGCTAATAAAAATTATAGGGAAAAAATAAATAAAGAGAAAAAGGAAGCAATATTAATTTAAAATATTATAACAATAGCATTATCAGAGTCTTAACATCTAAAATTATCATTGCTGTTATTATCAACACAATAAAAATTATCAAATTATACTGAGGGAAAAAAAATAAATAGCATAAACAAAATAGTAAGTAAGAAAAACAATTAAAATATTATTATTATTATGAAAGAATAAATGAATGAATGAAAGACTAAAAAAATTGTAAGCACTACAACAAAAGATTAATAAAAAAAATACAATAAAAACTAAAAATTATCATTGTTATTACTGTCAAAACAATAAAAATTATCAAATTATTCTAAGAAAAAAAAACCTCAAAAACATTAAATACAATTAAATAATAATAATAATACGTAGTAGTAGTAGTAATAATAAGCCGGGAATGCCGAATGAATATTTGTCCTGACCGAAACGGAACAACCGACATATTTCTAGCATATTTTGACTGAAATGTAATTGGAATTTTTTATACAAACTGGAATAAAAACTAGAGTAAAAATTATACTATTTTATCTTGTTTTTTTAATAATATAGGGTGTTTCGATTGGAACAGAATGGAATGGACTAACTCTGGTTAGAGCGCCAAAACTGCTCATCTCACCCGTCCACTGACCTTAGCAACTATTTTCCGTTTATAGAAACAAATCTTTGGACAAGATCTCCATATCTCCCAATTTCAAGAGCAACCAGCTTCCACCACCAATTTCATATGACGCCGTATACGAAATCATGGGTCCCAATAAACCGTCATAAACCAGTACCTATACGCTGTATATTATGTCAAGCGATAACCATGCCACGCCCATGTCTTTTATTTTCCTAGAACTTGTTATGGGGAACACGGTGTTCTTAATGCGTGATTAGGGTTATGCATCCACTCATTGAACATGCCGTGATAAATAATAGTATCAGCTAGGGTTTAAGGTTCTTGCTTTTATAGATTTGAGTAAATTATAATTTAGTCCTTATAGTTTCAGAACAAGCTTATTAATTCTTGTAGTCTCAAGCATAACTAAACTTATGTTTGATTTTGAGGTCCGAACGGAAGTTGATTAAAAATTTTAAAAACGTATTGTTTAAAATTATTTTTATTTTTTATTTTTTGATGGTTATAATCAACATATTTTAATAATACACACACGTGTCCCCAACCTTCTCAAGACCAAAACATCTAAGGTCCATTTGAACACCCATGAACATGATAAATAGATTTATAAAATAAATTATTGTGGATATGACTGTTAGACCTACTAAATAGTATCAATTAAACAATAATTGTTGATTGGCAGATACATTTCATGAAGTCAAGGGAAACATGGTCGTAGAAAGGGGGTAAGATAAGTTGCTCTTTCAGAAATTACAAGTTCTTTTGTTTTTGTTCTTGGGTCTGTCCTTTTGGTTTTTTTTGGGAGAACATTTTATAATTACAAGATGATGTTATTTTTATTGAATATGATCATAATCTCAATTATATTTTAGATATTTTTTTACTATATATTGTAGCTCATGAAAATAGTTAGGGATTGTAGAGGCCTTCACGTATGGATCTTATTCGTAATGACATTGCAAATAATTTGATAAAAAAATAAAAAAAATAACTAATTTACTTGAATTATTAATTAAATTGTGATTATTACAAAAACAAAAATAATACCAAATATACCATTAATCAAGCGAGCACCATGCCATCGCCCATGTCTTTTATTTTCCTAGAACTTGTTACTGGGAACACGCTGAACACGGTGTTCTGAATGCGTGATTAGGGTTATAAAGCAACTCATCGAACATGCTGTGATAAATACCGAAAATAAGAAGAAAATGAGTCGTGGAAGCTTGCTGAAAGTCAATCGATTAACCCTCCTATAAATTATTTCTCCAACTTTGCTATGGATAACATGAAAGGGATGCAAAACCTCCCACGTGATATGAATAATGATCTCTCGATATCAGACCCTACGGGGGATAGCTGATAGTTGCCGATAACTGATCCATCCACCTTCCTTTAATTTGTTTCTGTATTTGCTGATGACGTTTCGTTGTTGTGGGTAATTTTGGAGGAAAACCGGCATAAGGTATGGGGTGCGTGCGTCAACTCAGTCTAGCCCTCGTTTTAATGGAAGTGGAAAATATCATCGGGGTGTGTGTTGGTGAATCGTTGTAGAGGAAGAACTCAGACATTATTTTGTTTCGGAGAATGACATCTCGGTAAAGCTAAAACCACATACATTGTAGCACGAGGTTTTTATTCGAAGTCTACACATGGTGCGAGGAGGTAGCGTAGGTCCCAACCTAACAAGATGGTAAAGAGAGAAGACCTCCGACCCTCTCCCGCTTCGGTTTCATCCTGAGACTCAATAACTACATGTGTAGCTGTTTGTGTTTTCTTTCTTCAGCTAGCTGAATTCAATAAATGAACAATTACTCTTCCTCTTGTTAACACCTCCCATATAGTTATGAGCAAATTCAATTGGATTGTTGCTCATAACATGCATGTAACCCACGCTTCCCGATATTTTTTCCCCTTTTAAAAAAACTAATTTTAGTTTACCAATTTAGCATGGAAACTCATCAATCATGCACATAGCAATACAGAAACAAATCTGAGAGAATCTGTGTATTTATTTATTAGAATAAATAATGGAAAAAAAGTATTTTAACTATTTTTTCAACTATATATTTTTTAGCATTCTTGTTAATCATGTAATTACTTGTCTTACCTATAAACGTTTAATTGTTTGGATTTTACACCTCAACGATTCTGAAAATCCAACACCAATGTAGAATCCTTCTGACTTTTTATTTTGTTGATAATACATTACTAGAAAATCAATTAATTCATATAGAACCACCGATGAAAGTTATTTTTCATTGATATTTGACTGATAATATTATCCCCAAAACTATAGTGTCGCAATTTATGTCGGTATTTACCAACAAGTATTTCACTCAGTATTTTACCGATGCCTTTATCAGTAGAAGAGTCTTGTCGATAATTATCGGCGGTAAATACCAAGAGAATTATAGTGGGGTTAAAAAACCTATGATGTACTATAACATGACAGTGTTTCTTGTATAAATACCAACGATGTTGCCAGTGAAAGTATTTTGTTGGCAAGTCCATTGAGAAATACTGATAGCGTGGTAACAAAATAGTTTTGTCAATAATTGTCTGTAGTAAACACCGAGAGAATTATAGTGGAATTCAAAAGCTTATGATGTATGATGACATGACATCGTTTCTGATAAGAATACCGACAGAATTACCAGTATATTGGAGAGTGGAACTGTAATGGTTTTCAAAAATCTATTAACTATGTTGACATGCCATAATTCTAATAAAATTGCCTATAAATTTACCAAAAACAAAATTTATATCAGTAAAATCTTTGGTTATCGTTTATTTTATAACCCTGCCCGCCCCTATTTCTTCTTCATCCTTTTATATTTTTACTCTACAACCCTAGCTAGCCTTTTCCCCCAATTTCATTAGAGTTCAACTTCTAACTCACAACAAATCTAGTAACCACAATATTATGTTTATGAGCATCCATGTTCTTATTCAATATTTTTTAGGACTCTTTAGTTTAAGTAAACAAATCTATCATATTTTTTGAAATTTAATTTTATTATGTTAATTTTTTTTTGTATATTTATTTTGTTTGGGTTTTTATTGTTTTTTAATAGCTTTTATCATATAAATTTATTGTATGGATTTATGATGTGTACATGTTAGGGTTTGTTTTAGATTATAAAAAAAATGTATTTGTTTTGTTAATGTATTTAAATGATAAATGATTATTGATATAGGTTTTATATAAGTTATAGAGAATCGTTCACGGATGTAAAGTGAATCACCACAAGAGTTGCCTAAGATGGGTTATTGCAATAGGATTCGGGGTTTTATTAACTACATAATTTTTTCTACGAGAAATATTAGTGAATATAGTATTAGATGTCCATGTAAAAGGTGTGGGTCCTAAACAAAAAAGTTAAGAGCTACAATGGGTATTTTGTCAGTAGACACGTGTTTTATACTGAAGAATATGGACAAAGTAGAAAGATATATAATAATGGGGTTTGTGTTGAGAGGTTTACATTCAAAGAGTTTGAAATTGACTATTATGGGAAATTAAAAGAGGTCATTGCAAGCATAATGAAGTATTTTACTCAAATGTTATTGGTATAACACAACTAATAGAGGAGTCGAAGTAAATCCACATCATGGGTTGGTCGAAATTAATTCCAAATTAAGACTCCATAATGTCAAGAGTGTTTATCTTTTTATCAAGCAATGTCAACAAGTTTATTACATATACACCCTTTCATTTAGAAAGGATTGTTCAAATGTTGATTGGTTATTTGTAGCGAAAAACAAGCTCAGGGGTTGGGTTGATGTCAAGATTGTAAAGGATGGAAATGATAAATTAACACAAGAAGATGATGTCAAGCAAGTTGGCGAGTTAGTTGATCCATATTAAGTTGCTTTGTCTAACAAGTTGGAGGAAAATTCAAATTTTTGCATCGTTGAGAATATTTTTATTGATGTTGATGCTGAAAAGTTCAACGATGTATTGCTCTCTAATGAATATACACAATTTGATGAGGACAATGATAGGATGAATCATTAAACAAGAAACTCATTCTGCTTAATTGATTTCAATTTAATGAAGATGATGTAAGATTATTACTCAATGATAAAGATATATATTGTCCAACATTCAACTATGTTAAGTATTTAGTGGGTGGGTAGATAAAGGATACAATTAAAATCTTTTTAGAACGATATTGTTCAACATCACTCAAAAAATTTCACATGGACTTGCCAAAGGATTAATTCCATTTGTATTTTACAGTATTCAGGAAAATTGTTCCCCTGTTCATTGCAATTGTTCATTGGAACATTGCAACGGTATTGTCAAAGGATTAATTCCATTGATATTTCAAGTAAACACAAAAATTGTTTCTCTTTTTTATTGCAACTATTTATTATGCACATCACATATGATATTAGTGATGGTGTTTTTCAATCGATATGCTATTATTGTTACAAACGATATTATTGATGTAATGAAATGTCGTCATTAATTTTTGGAGCATTTTTTTATTTTTTTGTGAAACATATTTTTTAATTTGAATCATCGATGGAATATTTAAAAATATTACTATTATATTATCCATCGGTAAACACATTATAAAAGACCATGACCAAAACACATTGGCATTTTAGATCTTCTTCTTCATCTTTTCCATTCTCTCTCTTTCTCTCTCTAACACAAATCAAAGACACTACCCTTCAAATCTTTAAGTATTCTTTCCATTTAATATTTTTTTTCTCCATTTCTGCATGGTATGTTTGTTTTTCTCTTTGCATCTTCTTCTCTCTTATTGCATTATTTTTACATAATTTGTTTTTTTTTTAATAGTTATGGGGGTTTATTATTACATGATTATTGCTTTATTTTTAATTAAATTTATTTGTGTTAATAAATTATTAATTGATATTTTTTAAGATAATTAATTTTTCTTGTGTTAATTCATTATTAAGTAATGATTTTTATGTTCTTAGTTCATTATTTTTTTGTGTTGAGTGCATTATTTTTTATTTAATTTTCTATTATTGTGTGTTGTAACATTATTTGAATTATTTTTTTCTAATATTATTAATTGCTAATGTTTTGTTCAATGAATGACTAAATAAAGAAATTAAGGTTTGTAGTTAAATTATTATTGTCATCAATTTTTAGTTTTTGTAATTTTAGAATATATGTTTCCACATTTAGGATTAATTTAAGTAATATTATAACACAAGCATAAAAGTATTCGATGGAATTGAAATATGCAAAATTGTTTCAAGAAAAAGAAGAAAATCAATTGGTTTATGGTAAATATGATGTGTATTTGCAGATTTATAAATTTTGGATGGTCTTCCATATAGAGTAGTTGCTACAAAAAAAAAAAATGGAGAAACCACGTTATTTTGAATATTAGTTAATTTATGTAGATGATTAGGGAAAAATTCATTACGCAATGTCAGGACAGCATTGTTGCTAATTCTCATAGCAGTAATTCCAAGGACCACAAGTTTTTAGATGCTAATGACAAATAATAACTTGAGGCACATGCATTGACTTATGACATGGAGTCATCAAGTGCGATGCCACAAGGTTGAGAGGTGTCCCTTCTTAACATGATATAATTTCCCACAAATACTAGGCCAAATGGAAGGATAACCTTTTAATGTAGGTTTTTTATCCTGATTAAATTTGTCTAAAATGTTTTTAAAAAATAACCTTACAAATATTAACGCCGCAAGAACAATAACAACAATTTTTTAATCATCGATGAAGATTATGGTGTTTCAATGGAGCTAGATCTCTAAATATCCCTAATGGAGACCCTAGGTTGATGCATGATTTATAAGGTTTAATGTTAAAATGAAGTTAAATTTTTATATTATTTTAATTTGTTTACTTTATCAAATTAATAAAATTTATCTTTTAAAATTTTACTCTAAGGGAGTTTGATGGAGAGGATGTTATTGATCATATTGCAAGAAGGGTGTAGGAGAGTAATGGTGCAACTAGGTAATTTTAGTGTTGTTTATAATTTTATTTTTCTTACAAATACTAGAATATTATTTTTTATTTATGAACAAATAACTCATTTGTACCGTATAGGTTGCATGATTTTTGGTATGAGGTACCAAAAAAAAAAGGAAAATAATATGTGCGAGTAAAAGAACTCGCAAACTAAAAATACATTGTAGTCTAAAAAGAATTCAAATCATCATACATCATTGAGCATGTGACATCCAAGCGATTCACATGACGCGTACATTTCGATTCATAGAACTGGAACCAACAGGGGCGGATTACATTGAGCATGTGACATCCAAGCGATTCACATGACGTGTACATTCCGATTCATAGAACTAGAACCAACAGGTTTCATTACTGCACGTCAATGGCTTTGTGTTGTCCATTTTGCATGCGAAACAGATGATAATTTTTTATTAATCACATTAATTTTTTTTCTTATTATTTGTAGTGATAGCACATTTTTCTCATTGATCTAGTCCATTATAAATAATTCAGTTTCTTAAGATATTGGATTTCAATTAAAAAAAAAAATCCATGTAGAATCTCTTGGAACTAAAGAATGCTAATCGTTAAAAAAAAAAAATTAAAGAGAAATTTATGAACACTCAAACTTTTTGACCAATAACGAAAGCTAATGTGTGTGTGTGTGTATAAACGTCAAAGGATCTCTACGGACATCAAGAAAAGTGGCATTCATTAGTTAATATATAAATCAAGAGTAGCTTAATTGAAAACCAATCCACTACACGTAAAATTTTGTATCCATAATAATCTCGGAAAAATTTCAAAAGAAAATACTAAAAAAAAAAAAAATCTGTAATTAGGTCATTCCATGCATTGTACCTGATTGCTTGTTCTTGGTGTTAGACTTAGGAGATGCATTGACCACGAAATGTAAGGGATTTATTAACGAAAATCGAGTGTTGACCTTTGGCAATCGTCACCCGCAACCTGAGATCTTGACCACGATATATTATCGATTGATTAGGTTGTTTACTTACGATAAGAGAAGTAAATAATAGAGTAGAAACCCTAACCAAGGAATTCAAAGGGAGGAAGGCATGCCACGAAACCAGTTTATGCACGGACGCACCAAACATGACCTAGGCTTGTGGATTGTATCTGCATATTTCTTGAATTGTGAGCAGCAATATTTACAATACATTCTTTAAACATTCTTTATATTTATAATGCGATATTATGTGGCTAATTAAACTGGTTAAATGAGTAACCAATATCAAGTGTTGGCTTTTTTTTTTTAATGTAATAAATAAAAATATATTAGTTAAAATAAATAATAGAAAAACAAGATAACAAAATAAAAACTTAAGGCATTTTATTAGAAATTCAAGGCATTTAAATTTTAGATTTAAATATAAAGTTTTAACTTAAGGGATTGTATTATAAAGTTAATATAAAATCATTAATATGATTTCGCCTACTACCTTAAAGTTTTAGGTTTAGATCATGAGAATAGTGGAGTAATAATAGTGAAATGGCATCAAGGATGGTAGGGTATGTAATGTAGCAGTAATGATTATATTAATGATAATAGTTATAATGATAATATTTATGTGTTGGATATTAACTGTTATAGTTTTAATAATAACAATAAAGTAATTGTGTTAGTGAATATTGTGAGATGATAATTACATGAAAAATGCTTTCTCCAAATTAAATCAATTTCAGTGGACAATGTTTTTTCTAAAAATTTTAATTGTTTTTATCTCACTTGAAAACAATAAAAATAGTGTCATGGAAAATATAGATTCAGTAAGAAAAAAAAGAGGACATGTTCAACAAAGTCTAAACTGAATTACTTTGTTGTTTTCTATTATAATATTTTTAGAATCTGTTTATTTTTGTATTTTAATTTAATTTGAATGGAAGAATAAATAAAATATATTTTTCATAACACTTTTATCTTTTTCTTTACTTTAATTTTGTTTTTATAATTTCATGTTATTTTGATATAATAATTAATAATATCAAAAATATTTTTTAAAATATTTCAAAATAAAAAATAAAGTAAAGTTTATATGATCATTTTAGCTTGAGGAATAAAAAGAAAACAACCAATTATAAAATGCTTTGGCTTATCAACCTCAACAACCATCTTGAGTTAGCCGATGAATATTTTATTTAGCATTGCATTTCAAAAATATATTTTTTATTTTTTATTTTAAATAATAAATTTTTAATATTTTTAAATTATTTTTATATATTAATATAAAAAATATTCTTAAAAAATAAAAAATATATATTATTTTAATATATTTCTAAATAAAATATTTTTTAAAAAAAAAACCTAAATTACTCACGAATAAATATCACGTGAAGCAATAGAACGGCATTAAAAAAATAAAAATCTAATCGAAACCACCCCAGTAGAGATATGAACCCCCAGCCTGCCTTAGCCCAGACGGCGCGCAACCGACCACGTTTATATCAATTAATATCATGCAACGAACCCCATATTTTTAGTGCCCACACACGTGCCCCTTGCACTCACTCTCACACAAAATCACAACAGTACACTTCCTGTTCTATCACCCCAAATCTCTCTTTTTCTCTCCATATCTCTCCTCAAAGAAAAAGGTTATCTATAGCACTGTTTGCAAAGATGTACTCTGCTACTGGGCAAACGATGTTCCAATCCCCTTCGAGGCCATTGCCAATGGAGAAAAAATGGAAATCCAATGTCGAAATTGCTCCAAATTGCCCTCGTTGTGCTTCTCCCAACACGAAATTCTGCTACTACAATAACTATAGCTTGTCACAGCCTAGGTATTTTTGTAAGGGTTGTCGAAGGTACTGGACTAAAGGGGGGTCACTAAGAAATGTTCCTGTCGGAGGTGGTTGTCGCAAGTATCGCCGAGCCAAGTCGTCTAAGGTCTCCCAGAATGAACGCACTGCGGTTTCGGTGAATTATTGCAGGACTAATGAGACAACAGTAGCTTGTTCCTCCAATAAAGACTCAACGGCTCAACAAGGTGGAGCTGATGGGTCTGAGATTGATCTAGCTGTTGTTTTCGCTAAGTTCTTGAATCAAGACTTGAGTCATGAGCCCGAGTTTACTGGTGAAGAATTGCTGAACGAGGGCTGTGATCAAATGGTTAATTTATCGAGTTCTTCAACTCCATCTGACTGCTTGCAGAATGATGCGATGATGGAAAGCCTGAAGCGGTCTGATCTAATCCAGGGATCCAGTTTGCTTGAAGGAAAATCTCAGGTGCTTGCAGGAGAGAATCAACGACTTGAAGAAGAGAGAATTCAGGAACTCATAGAAAGTCAAGACATGAATGCATTTGGGTTGCAAAATTTACTGAGCGATGAAATTGTACAAGATGCTTTGTGGTCTGATGATGCAACCTTGCCTAAGTTCCCTAATTGGCAACCAGTGGTACAATTGCAAGATTTTGATTCATTTTCAGTTGATGATCGACTAAAGATTTCATCCAATTTTATCAGCGATAACAATTGGAATTCTTTGGATGTCTTGGGGTTTGAGGTTTTTTCAAGACCTTAATATATACTTTATTATATAACTTTTTTCTATTTTTTATGTTGTGATTTATTTACTTTTGTCCCTCTTTCTTAAAGAATCATAATTGTAATTGTGCTGTTGAAAATTTGTTGAAAGAACATGATTAATGGAAATATTTATAGTTAAATTAAAAATGGAGTCCATTCATTTTTTATCAAAACTTTGTTGAAATTTAATACTATCATATATTCTTTATCATAAAATATTAATATGATTTAAATAAATTATAGATGAATAAAAAATTGGTCTTGAAAAATTTTTGGTTGACATATTTTGATAAAAGTCAATATCTTTTAAATAATTTTATCACATATTAAAAAAAACAAAACTTTCATAATAATTATAAAATGGGTAGAGAAAAAGTTTAAAAAATGACCTCCATGGCACCTAAATTGTCAAAGGAGAGATCAGGTCCTATGTAAAGTGGGCTTTGACATTCTAGGATTAAGAGAACAATAGCATCCAAGGTGGAGTAAATGAGATGTTCTACTAATATTAACAAATAATACAATTTAATTAAATTATACACAATGACCAACAATATAGTTAAAGTGCTAAAATAAAGGATAAAAGAGATAATCACATACTCAAATTTTAACATGGTTCGATAAACCTATATCCACAAGTACTAAACCATACTTGAGAATTGTATTCCTTCACGAATCCAAGCCAAATGATACAATTATCATTTGATCACCATCAAGTTTTCTTACACCACAAAGATATTATATCTTCAAGATTTTCTCTTTGTGACAATACCTCATAAATACTAAGATTTTTTCTCAAAGTCTCAAGAGTTTACAAATATGATTTTGTTATCATAAAGTTATTCTCTCAATAGATAATCTAAATATTTTTGTAACTCACTAGATAACACTTAATAAATTGAAAAGTATTGAAGTCGTATGAAAAGAATGATGCATACTCTTGTATAAGATTACAAAGGTTTTAATTCTTAAATACGAGTAGGATTAAAAATTAATTGTTTTAAAGTGATTTTTCTCATAAAATAGTTTGTATATGATATTTTTTGGATTCTCTACATAACTCTATAATTAAGCAAGCTATATATATATATATATATATATATATATATATATATATATATATTACAGTTGTAATTCTTCCCATAACAATTAAAATGGTCAATCGATTAAGATTGGTCAAAAGAATTGATCAATTAATTTTTATAAAATTCTTAGGAGTTCATCATGGATGAACAAGAAGTCGATTAATTCATTTGGTATTGCAAAATAGTCAAACAATTCATACCGAATTTCAATTTTGACAAATTTAATCCTAATGAATTTTAGAACAATTTTCATTAATCCTTTTGAATATATATAAAGTGAAGTGTGTATATTCATTTTAATTTGTATTATCAAGGAGAATATAAAGATTTATATTGAGCATTAAAAATGAATACTTAAACTAAGCATATATTTTTCTTCCTTGCTAGACTTTTTTAATGTATGTTGATGTTTCTTCATACAAAACATGTTTAAAGCTTGTTCTCAATTAAGCATATTACTAGTTAAATTTTCATATTATTTTATCATCATAATATATATTTATATATAAATATATGAGCTAAAGGTGAACAATCTCCCATTTGTTTTTGTGATGAAAATTAATATACAACTTAGGCCTCGTTTGTTTGCTGGAAAGTGGTTTCCTTTTGAAAAGTGAATTCCGGGGAAAATGAATTCCTGGAAAGTGAATTTCTAGAAAGTGAATTCCGATGTTTGGCAGTGTTATGGAAAATGAATTAGAAAACACTTTCCAGTGTTTGTTTATGTTATGGAAAATGATCTGGAAAATAATTTATTAATAAATTATTATTTTTTTCAAGTTTATTAAAACAATGAGGAACAAATCTTACAAATTAAAAAGTTGAATGAGAATGAAATTGAAAAAAAAATATAATTTCATAAATTATCTCAAATAAAATAAATAATAATCAAAATAATAGAGATCAAATCTAAAAATTTTTTTAAAAAATAAAAGGTGAATAAATTAAAATAATAATAATTAACATTTCATAAATTATTTCAAATAAAATAAGTAACAATAAAAAAAATGAGGACCAAATTTGATAGATAAAAAATTTCAATAAAAAAATGATAAGAAAAAAGCAAATAGCAATTATAAAAATAAGAACCAAAATTAATATAAAAATTAAATTTTAAGAGATGGAATTGAAAAATAAATATTCAAAACAAATTATATATAGCAATCAAAAGTTTGAGGATCAAATTTGATATAATCAGCAAATAATGACATTTCTAAATTTTTCACAACTTCCGGAAAGTGTTTTCCGCCCAAATTTTCCGGAAAACACTTTCCTGAAAATCAAGCCAAATTCTTCTTTGACTGGAAAGTGTTTTCCGTTGACCGGAAAGTGTTTTCAGTTGACCAACTTTCCAAAAGACAAACAAACACAGGAAAGTTTGGAAAGTGATTTCCCGAAAAGTGAATTCCGGGAAACAAACGGGGCCTTAAATATAAAATACATCTCCCCTCTATCTTTTACAGTGCAATATATAGGAAATATTTAAACAAGCTAGTATAATCTAAGTAAATTAGATAAAATTGTATTTTCAATAAATATTTATGCATCAAGACATTGGAATTTATCACCCTAAATATATGCATATATTATTGAACTACAATTCACCTTTTTGCAATGATTTAATTCATATGTATTTTTTGACCTTTTGACATTAACAAAAACATAATATGGAAAGATAAAAAAAATATGCAAAAATATAATTGAAATTATAAAAAGGAATAAACCATACATTACATAATCTATATAAAAAAATAAGATTCATTACAAAACAAAGGAGTAAAAACATAAAACACATAAAAGCATGCATATATTTATGGTATAGAATCTAGAGTGATGGATAATGAGAGAATATTGCTCATCATTGTCTTGATATCTTGTAAGTCATCAACCATTTTTTCTTGATTGGTTTTTATGTTTAGTTGAGTACCTCTAATATCCATCTCAATGTGTGTTAGTTGGTTTTCCATTTTAGATTGTCAAGATATCAAAATCTATTTAGGACAAAAAGTTAGCGATTGTGTTTTAAACATAATTTCAATCTCATCACTTTTATCTTTGTGTTGTTCTTTCTCTTCATACTCTTCCTCAATATGAACTCCAGGTTAGTCTTTAAATACCCATACCTTACCTTCATTTGAGGATTTTATAATCTATCTCTATGAGCTAAGAATATGAATTCCTATTTGTACTGATCAAGAAAATCATAAAATGCTTAAAAATATATCTCAAAATTTGACCATATGAAATGGATTTTTGCTTTTGATCATAACCATAATTATATTTATAATCATGATGTACCAAATATCAATCAAACGACCTCTTATCATGTAATCAATCAAGCACATGTCTATAAATATAACCTCATCATAAAGCCTTTTTATCTAACAAATCATTATGTGTTATGATTCTATGAAGTGGACTAGGTTGAAGCATCTAACAAATCATTATGTGTTATGATTCTATGAAGTAGCCTAGGTTGAAGCATCAAATCTTAAATCTTATAGAGTGTCAAAAAAGTCAGCAAACATATTATTTTTTATATTGTTAAATCTCATGCTAGACATGACACAAGGTTCAGGGCACTCATATTGTACTATCATCGTAAATTCTCTATTCTATAAGTTATTAGTGTGAGCACATATAAGAATTTTCTTATTATAAATTTCTCAGTGTAGCGCCACTTAAATGTCTTATTCATAGAGCGTGACTCTTTATGAGCAATTCATTTCATAAGTTAAATATAATGTTAATCATAATAAAAACAAGTATTTTGCATGATTATCCCTACAAGTACATGATAAATCTATAATTCTACTCTCTATTAGAAAGATTCAAGAGATTTGAAGGTATATAAATACCAAGAACCACTATGTATTGTAGAACAAAAAATAAATAAATACATACAATCTCATACTTTTTTATATTTCCTTTCTTATACATTATTTTTCTCTTATGCTTTACAGACTTTGACATTTGAGGGTCTTTTATTCTACTTAGAGAACTTGTTTTACAAAAAATTGTTTATTATCAATTTAGGCCCAATTAGAAAAAAAATATATATTTAAAGTTCATTAAATAACCTTAAAAGCACTTAATTCAAGTTTTATTGACTTCATTAGTAAGTATTTACTTCATGGTAGTTTTCAAATGTATGTTACAAAAGTAAAGTATTTTCCAATTAAGTTGATAATGGATCATATACAGAGAAATCATTTATATAAAGCTTAAAAAGAATCATATATACTACAAGTACAAGAAAAACTAAAAGGTGTAGTGAAAACATTGTGCACCCTTAGTGAAAACATTGTGGATTGAACTAATGTTTTCTTTTCTATTTTATAGTCCATACATATTTTTCTAGTCATCTCACTAAACTTTTTTTTAATTGCATCCTTTCATATTGCATTCTTTTAATTATTAAACTTAATAATTTAATTCTCATGGTGCTAAAAAGACATCCTAACATTACGTGAAAGCTTGATTTGGCAAACTAGACACACACATGTTAAATTGAAACTATCTTGGAAATTTTTTTGAAGTCATATTATATTTTTAATATGTTATTTTTTAATCTGTTAGATCAACTGAGTCAAATCTATCCTATTTAAGGGGTATTTAAGAATGTTTTAGGAAGTATTTTTGAAAAAAATTGAAAATTTTTTATTTTTATTTTTTACTTTAAATAAAAATAGTTTTGGTGTTTTTAAATCATTTTGATGTGTTAATGTCAAAAATGATTCTTAAAAAATAAAAGACATCAATTTAATGTATTTCTGAATGAAAATCACTTTAAAAAACAACCTCGATCACAATCTCATACCATTAAAAGTGTTAGGATATATATATAAAGAAAGGTGTATAAACATAAATGAGAGCCGTTCATCCTTTGATCTAGCTAGCATATGGATTTGATGAGAATTTGTTTATCTTGCATGGTTTAAATTAAATAGCATATAGATTTTACCTATATATCAGATAAACATATTCGTTTTTTTCATTTAAAAATCAGTGTGTATTAAATTTAGAAACATGGATTTATTATAAACTTTGGAGAAAATAAATGTTTAATTGCACTTCAAATTTTTCAGCAACTAGAAAACTATTATTAAAGAGCACATATACTAATTTATTGTTTGTTTCTCTTACGTTATACTCATAACCCAGTTAATTATAATATATGTTGCGTGAAATAATAAATTAATTTGCTGTGTATGCACATGTGCCTGTTCAGTACTTGGCCCTTTCGAATATAGATCATCACTGTGAGACCAATCGATCCATCTCAAGGTAATTTACTCTTAGAATCCTCCGGTATTTCCATTATCTGCTCGATTTCGATAGCAGCTCTGCAAAAGCAATTGCAAAATACTCGTCATCGTCATCATCTTGTTCTTATTCCCCCCCTAATATTTAGAAATCTTATTTTATTATACTAATTACTTTTCATTTCACATGTATAAAAAGAGGTGCTTCTGCCTTCCCTTTCTTTTTTTTTTTTATTATTTTTGTTCGCAGGTTGTCCTAATAGGAGCAAATGAGAGAAAATCATAGTTTTGTTACTTATAATCTACCAAAAGTTCAAAGTATATTCTCAATAATATGCTTTTCAAGAGTGTTTAAACAATAATCAAATGTCATTAGTATTTCGAATAAATGTTAGAAAATTCATATATATATAAATTATATAAAGTGAAATACGATTTTAGAGAAATTATAATTAATGATCATTTGTGTTTATCTCGTTCAAGAACTTTCGCTTACCCTTAGTTTTATGGGAAATTGCCAAATGTTGTTCTTACTGCCTCCAAGAGTTTCTGCGAATATAAATAAGAAAAGCACCATGTATGCATGTCATTAATTATATATATATATATAAAAAAAAAAAACCAGCTATTAATATTATCCCTACCAGCATGAAGTCACCGAGTCCGCCAGGTTCTGCCACTCCTGTAATTTTCCTATACATATGTTCATTGTCTCCCTTGGTCAGTTAATAGGAGCAAATGAGAGAAAATCATAGTTTTGTTACTTATAATCTACCAAAAGTTCAAAGTATATTCTCAATAATATGCTTTTCAAGAGTGTTTAAACAATAATCAAATGTCATTAGTATTTCGAATAAATGTTAGAAAATTCATATATATATAAATTATATAAAGTGAAATACGATTTTAGAGAAATTATAATTAATGATCATTTGTGTTTATCTCGTTCAAGAACTTTCGCTTACCCTTAGTTTTATGGGAAATTGCCAAATGTTGTTCTTACTGCCTCCAAGAGTTTCTGCGAATATAAATAAGAAAAGCACCATGTATGCATGTCATTAATTATATATATATATATAAAAAAAAAAAAAAAAAAAACCAGCTATTAATATTATCCCTACCAGCATGAAGTCACCGAGTCCGCCAGGTTCTGCCACTCCTGTAATTTTCCTATACATATGTTCATTGTCTCCCTTGGTCAGTTGAAAATCTTACATTGATAAGTAAAGTTTCTTAATTGCTTTCAATTTTTTTAACCTTAGAATTTGGAGATGCCATATGTTTTTTTTGGAATAAGAGATGTCAGGAGTGGACGGCCCACTTCATCTTGGCCCTTCATCTTCGGATCAACTATTTGTTCGTTTGATTTTAAATGGACGGCCCAATTCATCTTGGACCTTCGGAGATATAATGAGACTAACGGGTCTCCTCCATTTCTCGAAGCCTTTTCCCATCGACCTCAAACTTGATTCATTTTCACATTATCATAACAACCGGGAAAACTAGAGTTACAGGGAGTGCTCGAATGTTATACTGTTACTGTTTAAAGTAGGGTTGAATTTTTTTTAAATGATTTTTATTTGTAAATATATTAAAATAATATTATTTTATTGGTTAATTGCTTGTGGAACAACGTGAAACATCCCACCAAATTAATCACATTAGTTATTTCTCGAGACCATCAAAAAATTCAATTCAAAAGATGGGATCCTTTCCTTGCAAACTATGATCATTGTACTACAACGAGGAAAAATAATATAAACTTTCAATCAAATAACTGTACCTAATCAAGATGTTTTCATCAACCTCCCCGCATTCACAGACGCTGCGACCTCTGGTGAAAGGTATCTCTTTATTGTCCCACTCTGTCGAGGAACAAATAATATAGCAATTGAGCCTAGCTTGTTACTTAATCACATAGGCGCAATGGGCCAAGATCGATAAAAGAAATGCTCGAGGATTATACCTAATAATTAATGGTACAAATGAACTATTGAATTTGAGAATTAAAAAGAGCTTGTGAGCGGTGGCATTCACCTAGATGCCAAAAAGCAGTTACAGTATTCTCGTCGCCCTTGCTTTGCACATAGTCAGTGACATGAATCTTGAAACGAATATCAGGCCCCAATGCCTTCATCAGATTGCGAAGAAATTGCTTGGCATTCTGCTCATGGTCAACGTATATGTTCTGTTAACATTCAGGGATATTGTGATATACTTGCATTCAATTTGTACAATCAGATGTGGACGAGTATATATTTCAGTTATGAGGTCAAGATCTCAGTACACGTAAAACGGAAAAGAACAATTAATTGGAGAAAAGATGGAGTTGTACTAAAACTTACAAACCTGTTCTCCAACAACTGGAGTTGGAAGACTGAGATCCTCAAAATTGCAGTCATGTGAGAGAAGATCTTCCAATAAGTGTTCGCTTCTCGAATTGATGGCAAGGAATAACTTTCGGATCAGCATGCCAGTATCATTAGGAGCGAATTCCGAAGATAAACCAGGTGCGTCATGACTGCACCACACTAATTTCCTTTGGACCTTTTTGTTCTTCGCTGCGACATTTAGTTGCCTTTTTGTCGCTAATGATAGTTGAGGAAATATGGACTTGGGGATAGGAGAATGGACATTACTGCTAACTACTGGGTTGCTGCTCAAATACCTTGCATTGAAACTATTTGGTTGGACTAATGACAATTTGTGATTGAGGTTTTTACTCAAACTCATGCAGGCTCCTAGACAGTAATGACTCATTGATGCCAAGGCTCGGTGAAAAAGCGAACAGGAGTGTTATAACCTAGCTCGGAGAGATAGATGATTTACATATACAGAGAGAGAGAGATGTGGGGTGGGGTGGGGTGATTAAATATCAGTTTTTATTTAATCGCTTGATGGAGGGTCTAGGCATCTTAGCTTGCTGTATTCCAAGATTTTTAGTGAAGCAAGGAAGCCAATCTTCCTTTGTTTTTGGCATGAGAAAATAGGTGTGAAAGGTAATGCAAATGCAGAGTCAAGACTAGCATGTATCATGAGTCTACTTCTAGGGTGCGTTTGGTTACCACGACAATATTTTTTTAAAACATTAAATTAATTTTTTTGTTTTTTAATTTTGATGCATTCATATAAAAAAATAAAAATATATTATTTCAATTTACTTTTAAATAAAAAATATTTTAAAAAATAATTTTTATTACACTTTTAAACAACCATAATATGTAATTATATAAAGATAGGATAGGGCAAGTCTGACCGATGATGGTAGAAATAGAGTTTAAATTTTGACATGAGATGAAAATAAAATTGTTTTTCATATATCATCTTCCATGCAAAAACCAAACACAATGCTATTATATGCTTCGAGGGTGATGAAATACTCTATTGTGTAGTGATTTTTTTAATTAACATGAGTGTATGGATCAGCTTGCACGCATCTCGACTAATACAACCACATGACTTGATGTTATAAACTAGAGAAGTGGCAGCACTTAGCACCTCGAACTAAATTACAAGCAAAGTTATTATGCCCTATTCTATATACCAAAATAAAGAACTCTGAAGGACCCATATTTACATACTCTACCCCAAGCATGTGTATTAAAGGAGTAGATAGATGTTGGTATTATGAGGCCCGAGCTTCTTATACTTGAAAAAAAGGTTTTTTTCACATTGACATAAACTAGGTCTAGGAGTTGTTAAGCCCATAGAGATTTGATTGATGGGCTTAGTTTTTGTGTTGACTTGCCCTTTGCGCCACAAATTAGGCAATTGTTTCTTTGATGAATATCAAATATGCTTATAGAAAGCTTCCAGCTACTAATAGTGAATACAATTTCAACCATACTATTCAATCTCAACCAAAACTTTCAACATTATTTTGAAGATTTCACATTTTGTTTCAATCTCTTTTAATCCATCTCATTTATCCTAGAAGATCAATTTCAAACCCTAAATATACTATGAATAGTTATTTTTGCTTGTGATTGATTTGGACAAATATTGTAATGGAGCTTTTATGTTTGAACAATATTGAGTTTAATTGCATCTGTTAATGGACATTTGAGTTTTTGCCTATTTAATTTCTCAACATGATATGTTTTATGATGATATTTTGAGGTTGAATCATATATATGAAATTAAGTTTGTGCTGGAATGATGTTGGATTTGTGATTTTATTTTAGGGATAAAATTTTGAAAGAAAAATATGTCTCAAACTCTTTATTTTTTTTTTTATAATTGTATTATTCAAGGGTTGATATAGGATAGATAAACCCTTAATGGGATTTGTTTTTAGAATTTGATCCAAAAGTGATAATAAAATTATAATAAATATATATATATATATATATATATATATATATATATATATATATATATATATATATATATATATATATATATATGTATTCTAAGTGCAAAATATTTATTGTGGTTTATTATCCATGAATTGACAAAGGATAAATAACCCTTTAATGTGATTTATCCTATGAAGTTGATCCACAAGTGACAGTAAAATTATATAAAACATATATTTTCTATATTAAATGTTCATCATATCTTTATTATCCTTGGATCTAAGAGAAATAATAAGATTATATTGGAAAATATGTTTTTCGTACAAAAATTTTGACTATAATTTTATTATTCATGGATCAATATGGTTAAATAACCTTTTAATGGTATTTTTTATTAAAAGTTTACCAAAAAATGATAATAAAATCATTTCAAAAAATATATTTTCATTACATAAATTTTGATTGTAATTTTATTATCAATTGACCACCATAGGATAGATAAACATTTAATTGGATTTATTCTTAAACATTGACCTAAAGTGATAATAAAATTATAAAACATATTTTTTTCTTTCAGTTTTGAATTTTAACAACTATTTTATTTTCAATGTAACAATGAAGAATATTTAACCTCTTAATGTGGTTTATCCTTAAAAGTTGACAAAAAAAATGATAATAAAATTATATATATGTTCAATGCTAAATTTTGGTCATAATTTTATGGTTTTTTCCTTACAAGTTGATCTAAAATTGATATTAAAATTATATATAAAAAAATATATTATTAATAATAAATCTTGAGCATATTTTTATTATTCATAGATCAACATGGGCTACAAAAACCCTTAATGGGATTTATCCTCATAAGTTGACCTAAATGTAATAATAAAATCATTTTTAAGAAATATTTTTCAAAGCGCACTAGACATTTCTTTTCATTACAATCTAGAAATAATAAAGTTTATCTTAAGTAATATATGTAAGATAATGTTTATATTCTCTATTAAATAATCAACTCTTTACCTAACCCTTTACCTAGAACTTTTTAAAAGCTAGTCAAGGTTCTTAGTTCTCATAAGATTAGGTAGCAACTCCTTTTTTGGTTCCTATTCCTTCTTACACCAATAGCTCGCCTTAATATTGGTTATCAACAATGTAAATATACATATAAAATTTATTATTTTTTAAAATATAATATAAGTATACACACACAGATACACACACATATATTAAAGATATCTTAATGAAGTTAGGCCACATAAGAAAATTAAATTAAGAATATTTTAAGGACAACTATAATTTATAACAAATATACACCTTCAAGAGTTTGACTTTGATGTTGAGCCTAAAAATGAGTTACATTTGTTTTATTAGTCATTAATAGAAAAAACTCTACCTTATGATATAATTTTATAATGAGAAAAATGGAGTTTATATCTAAAAATTAAGTTTCGAGCAACATCTAATTACCAAAAAGACCTTAAGTCATTGGCTATAAATATGTTTATATATATATATATAAACAATTCTCGTTGTAACATCAAATGATATAAAGTTAGACTTATAGTTAAGAGTTATATTAAAAAGAAAGGCATATACTACCATAAAATATTTTCTCCAATTCTTAAAAAGGATTCATTCAAAAAAAAAAAACTCATCTTGATATTATCTATATAATTAGTGTGGAGAAAGTATTGTAAATCCTCACACATAACACTGTAGATTGCTATAGTACTTATATTTTTTTTCATATTATACTTTTTTATGATTATGATTTTTTTTGTTTTTTTCTTTCACACACACACACACACACACACACACACACAGATATATATATATATATATATATATATATATTGTTTTTCTATTTGATTTTTATAACCAGGATATTCGAGTAAGGTGTATAACGACTAATTTTTTTTTCATAATCAGGGTGTCTAGATCAGATTACACGCACCACGGCTAATCCCAAACCCACTTTTATTTTTTATAACCGGGATGTCTAAGCCAACTTTCATCAAATATATTTAGGTTTCATTTAGGTCCTTAGTCTTTTAATTTTTGAATTGTTTTTAAATCCTTTAATATTTTCGGTATCAAAGTTTGGATTTGTTTCAATTATGTCCTTAGAATAAAATTGATTATATATTTATTTTTCATTTCAGCCCTTATACTTTTAATCTTTAATTTTATTTTAATTCTTTGATTTTTTAACATATATTTATTAAACGATTCCTATTTTTATCCAAGTTTGTATGTATATACTATTAGCTTTTTGTTTTTAATTTTTATTATTTTCTCTTTTGTTAAGGTTGTATTTTTTTTTATTCTTAAATTTTAATTTTTATTGGTGATCAATTGGAAATTGATATTTATTATTTTTTCTCTGTCTTCTTATTTTTTTTTTATTATTTATATTTATTCTTAAAGTCAAATAATTTTTATAAGCTAATCATATTTATTTTTGTTCTGTCGTTGATTTTATTTTTAATTTCTTTTTGGTTAATATTTTAGGTGTTAAAATTTCTAATTATTATATATATATAAGGCATTCAAATCAATGATAATTGTCGCTACGGTGATTTTTTTCGCGCTTCGCGCCTCACCATCCCCTAGAGTTTGGGAGAGACAACGGCGTGCAGTGAAAATTAGGGGTGTATTTTATAGTCATAAAATTACGAATATAATTATTAGGAGTCGCCACCTAGTATTAAGGTAACTAGGAACCTATTGGTCTGCGAGATTCTTGGGTAAGGAGACTTGTTGTGCAAGGGGAAAACGCATCACCCCCAATGCACCTTACCTAGGGTAAGCTGCATTGTTGTTTGATTGTTTTTTTCTAAGTTTATTTATTTTTACACTGCATAAAAAAATATTTTTTATCTATGGGTGTACTTTATAATGTAATTTTACATCGCAATTAGAAAATCCTTTCGCTATATACGGATGTACTTTAAAATATAAATTTACACCTTAATTGATTTTTGTATTTTTTTTTTATCCATGGATGTATTTTACGATGTAAATTTACACCCTAATAGATAAAACAAAAATGGTTTTGATTATTTTTTTATATTTTGGCCAAATTCCAATGGATAATCATAAAACGGTTACGATATCTAATTTTTATTTTAAAACATGAGAAAGAAGCAATATATATATATATATATATATATATATATATATATATATATATATATATATATATATAAGAAAAATAACTTTTTTGTACACTTCTGTTTTCCTAGACTACAAGACTTTGTTACATGATAAGAGTACTAAAAAAAATATAAAAATATTTTTTATTTTTTATTTATGGGTTGGGCTGTCAGCCATAGTGGGTTGACAGCCTGCCTTGAGTGGGCTGGGCTTCCAGTCCTCACGGGCTGGAAGCCTAGAAGGTTTTGGACTATATGGGCTAGGCATGAAGACCGGCCCACTTAAACAGTGGGACACAAACTTGCGTCCCGCTGGTCGCATGCAGAGGGGAGGGAGATGATGAATTGTGATTTTTCAAGTGTGACGAAAGGCTTACCTGTTAGTACCTTTGGGTAGAGAAAGTCGTGGTGATGATTCCTATCGTGGTGGCGTCGTCCAAGGTGGTCTATGGTGGCCAGAGAGAGCTTCCAAAGCCGCTGGGGTTATGTTACAGTCGCTGCAATTGTCACCGTTTCTTCGCCTAAGAATGGAGTTCGGTTTCTGGTAAATGGGGGAGTTTTATGGTGATGATAAGAATGGTAATGGGTGGTCAAATGGTCTTTAACAATGGAGAGGGGGAGAGTTCAACGGGGCTATTTTTTATAGAGAGAGAGACGGGCTGTTGAAACTGGAGAGAGAGAGAGCTGATGAGGAAGATGAAGATGATCGTGTTTTTTTTGTTTAAATCTTCTTGTTTTATTTTCCAAAAGCTTCCTTGAATCTCCAGCACTTCCCCTCGTTTTTTTCTCTTTTTTTCTTTCTTTCTTTCCCCCTGTGTTTTTCTCCTCTCCTCTTTTGTCACGTAAAACTCCCTTCTTCCTCCCCCTCATTGCAACGTTTGGCTGCTATTTATAAAAGGCCGAGGCACTCCTCATGCACATTGCAAAGGGTTGCAGCCTCTGCCTTTGCATTTGTAGAGGGTAGAAGGCTGCAACACCGTGTTCCTGCACTGTTTAGGTGTGAGAACCAGGGTTGTCAATACTGTTCCATTCCGCCCGAAATGGCCGGAATGTTTCGTTCCATTCAAAAATCCGAGAAAAAATGGCATCGTTTTTGTCTCGATTTTAATTCTGGTCCGTTCTGGCAATTCCGACCAAATTCCGGCCGAAACGTCTCAGCATCGTTCCGAGTGTGCCGTTTCGGCCTTAAAATCCTCCTTATTTTGATTAACTTGTGATTTTTTTTTCTAATTTTGAGATTATGTTTGTTTGGTTTGTGTTTGTATTGCATGATTTAAAGTTAATTTATCTTGAATTTTAATTATGCTTATTAAATTAATATTTTAATTTATATATATATATATATATATAGATATATAAAATTAATTATATATGAGCAGTACAATCCCGAAACGGCTCGCTGAAATGCTCCGAAACCAAAACGTTCCGTACTAATAGAAAAACCGGAACAACGACCGAAACCGTATTGGTAACCTTAGTCAGAACAGTGCAGGAACATGCAAATTTGGCTTTTGGGGAATTACAATTTGGTCCTTTAATTTGTAATTATTTTAATTGCATCCCTAATTGGTTTTAAACTTTTAATTTTATGCAATTGTACCCCTGTCACAATTTCAAGAGCATCCTTAGCTTTGTGCGCCTTTTTATTTTGGTCCCTGTTCAATTTGCGCGATTTAACCCTTAATTGATCATTAGACTCTCAATTCGTTCAATTTGGCCTATGATTTCGCATAATTGGTTTAAAACAATTCAATTCGATCCTTGAAAATTTCAATCACATCAATTGAACTCGAATTAAATTCGAGAACCTGATTTCTCTTCAATTAAGTCCTTAATTAATTTGATTTGACCAATTTAAAGTGTAATTAAGTCCTTGCACTCAATTAAATCTTTTAATTGGATCCTAAATTAATTCCCAAACATAATTACTTTAAATTGGCCCATGATTAAATCAAATTGGTCTATAAAAAATATAATTATGATTTTCAGCTTAATTATTACCTTAAATACGATTTGGCTCCGAAACTATTCAAAATTTTCACCGTGATTTTTTACCGATGCCAACCCTTTTTATTTTATTTTTTTTATTTTTATTTTATATTTGGTAAAATTTGGGAAATAACCCAAGATTGGGTTATGACAATAATGATTATTTGTAAGGTTTTTTTTTTGTCTTATAAATAGGTTAAACTAATTATATATTTTGATATTTTTTTAATATTAATGACTTAATATATATATATATATATATATATATATATATGACCTAAGTTTTTTTTATAAAAAAACTCAAATTAATTTAATGTTAATACTCTAAAATACTTTTAATATAATACTATTCAGAATAAATTTATAAAATAAAAAAAATAATTTAATTTTTTTGTCTAACAATAATAATGGTGTAAGCGATAGTATGACAATAATAATTAAAATGTTAATTATGTACAATAATAGTTATAGTTATAGCTATAATAATTGTGACAATTTAAAAATCATAAGAATAACAATGAAAATAATATTCAAAAAAATTCATCAATTCATGTTTTTTTTTTTTAAAAGTTGATTTTTGCGGGTTTTATTATATGATAGTTCAAATTTAATATCACATCACACGTAGATAAAATAAGTGGAAAAATTATGTCAAATTATCTAAGTTAAATAAATATACAAGTCACTCGCCCTACACTTTGCGATAGCCTGAAACAAAGCTTTTAACATGCAAAAAAATGTTAATGGTCTTAGATTTTTTTTTTTTTTTATGATGCTATATATCTGAGTGAAATAATCAGCCTATAAAACTTTTGATTATTATTGTAACAAAATTATTTACAATAATAATAATAATAATAATAATAATAATAATAATAATTGTATTTTAGTTTTTTTATATATTTATTTTATTATGTAAAATGTGTTTAAAATAATATCATGGTATCAAGGGTATTTTCAATTTTTTTTCATTTCTGTGCACAATACAATAACCATAATTCCCTTAAATAATATAAAAAATAATAATTATTAGTAGGGGTGTCCTAATAATTTCATATTTTTAGTGTACAATAAAATAATCTTTGTACCCTCTAATAAGACAAAATCAAAGAGTTACTTATGAGGTGTTTTAAACATTTCACGTTTAACTATACATATATATAAGAGAATTTCGCTCTCATTTTACATTACGAAAGCTAAACTTACTATTTTTTTTTAATGCAAGCTGCATTTAATACAAATAAAAATTAAAAATATAAAAGAGCAGAGATATATAGATACAAACCGGAAATTAAGAACTATCTTAAAAGAACAAAAAAAATCAAAGGATCAAAACTAAATAAAAAAATAAAAGAATAAAAACTGAAATACAAAACAAGAAATTATATATGTCAGAACTAGACAAAAAAAATTTGACCTTAGTGATGAAGCATGGGTTTATAACTCGTTAATAATATATCATATGAATGTGAAAATGTCATTCATAAATGTAAATTCAAATAAAGAGATATAGATGAATCAACCTGAAGGTTTTTATGATTACATAAATAATCATTTGTTTTGTATGTTAAAGAAATCTACATATGGACTATAATAATCCTCCCGATAATTGTATATTAAACTTCATAATGTTATAGATTGATATATTTTTATTATTAATATTGTTTATTAATGTATATATCTTAGGATTAAGAGGAGAAAATATATCTTTCTTGTTTTATATGTAGATGATATTCTACTTTAGAATACTTTTTTCTTCTTGTTGAAGGAGTTTTATCTTTTAGAAGTACTAAGTAAGTGATTTTTGCTTCATTTACTATAAAAGCAAAATTAAGCAGGTGACCTAGTTAAGCAATTTTATTTTTAGTTTTAAAATTATTGATTTCTTATCAAGATCAGTTAAAATATATTGTGATAATTCAATTTTTATTTTTCCTCTTTAGGAATAACAAGAGTGGAAGCCAAAACATGCAAATCAACTTAAAATATCTCATTATGAGAAAGAAATTGAAAGAACATGAAGAGCTCATTAAGCATAATAACACTAAGTTAATAATTATGGATCTTATAACTAAAGCACTGCTAACAAAACAATATAAAATCATATGGAGCTTATGGCTCTAGTTTTTTCATTTGATGTATGACTTTATTTTCTTCTAGTTAATTATCTAAACATTTTTTCTTATGTTATTTTTAGACGTCGAGGAGATGTTTATGCATATAAATATTATTTTTTGTATTTTAGGTTTACATAAAGTTGGACCCGAATAACTTACTGGAAGGTAATTCATATTGTTTTTTTTTTGTTTATTCTACATATATAATATACTATAATTCACCAAGAAAATACTTGATTTAAAGTGTGATCACTATGATTCCTATATTATATTTTTTTTATTTAATTTTAGTGTTTTCACTTGTTAGATTTTGAACTCTATAAATATATTGTTTCTTTTCAAGTGATGTCATATGAATTAATAGAAAAAATTAAATTATATATACAAAGCTTTTTTCTAGCCAAAAAGGATTAAAAGAAAACATATAAAATATTTTGATCAAACAAAAAAAAACATTTACAGGATGTCATGTGTCTTCCATGGCAGTAATCATAAAATTGTCACAAATACGTTTTACTATCGACAATATAAAACTATCTGAACAATTGCTTTAGTACTGACTCCATCAGGTATATATATACCTTACGCATATATGATTGGTTATTATTAAAATTATCATACTACTATCACTATGTAGCCGACAACTGGTGAAATATTGTTGTCTTTTCAATTGACAAAAATTGCAAATAGAATAATGTTGTGTGTTTTTAGGTGGGGATTTCAGGGTTCGGTTAGAATTGACACTGCCTTTAAAGTATTTTTGAGAAAAATTTAAAAAATATATTTTTATCTTTTATTTTAAATTATTTTCTCATGATTTTAGATTATTTTGGTGTGTTGATATAAAAATAAAAATTTAAAAAACAACTTCAATATCTCTAAATCAATGGTTAAATGAATTTAAATGACAGTATTTCATGGCGCTGCTGAGATGGATGTGGAAGGCGCTGCCCTCTGATACTGTCTTTGATATATGATGTATTCGAGCTGTGGAATATACCCAGATATTTGTAAGAAACTTCAAGAGAGAGCATCAAACTCAGTGCGATCTAAGGTGAAGAGTCGGAAATGGAAGTAAATATACCAACAAAACAATTATAATCGGCGAAAACGTTTATGTAATGTTGCCACTTGCCTGCAACTCCCATGTTCTGTGTTCTCGATCAACTGAAAATCCATCCTATTCTGTAACTGTTGTGTGAGTTGTATTAAAACTTGCATCTGGGCACTAACTGGTTGCAGTACCACCATCACCATAATGGATGTGCTCGAACCAGAAAACCATTATCCTCTTGAATTGCCTAATGATTTGATCGGACGTGTCCGCAATAGACTTGACGTTTATCAAAGGGGTTAATATTTGTTTTCCAGGTTTAAGTTGATACATGTTTATCTTATAAAAATCTGATAGTCGGGATTTTATTCATTTAACTCGACGAATAAAAAATAGTTAAAAAAGAATGGGTTTCCTTCAATCTATAACAAAAAGAAGATTTGATCAGACCCCATGATTTCTACCCCAGTAAAAGCAAAGAACTGGCCCTGATGCATTTCATTAGGTCGTTTACAGGTTCCTTCTTTTTGCCTTCTATGTTTTCAACTATTGTACTGCGATTTCTTACAAAAACAAATAAATAGAGGTGATCCCAAGTCGAAATTAATCGTTATGATCATATTTGAATCCCAAGTACTGTGATTCCAGTATTTGACCACCAAGAGGGATGATTTCTCCTTCTAAACAAAACAATTCTAACAAATTAAAAGGGTATAAATGTTTAAAATAAGATATGATATTTGTTACTTATACAAAGATATTTCTTGAATATATTATGGTTGATTTTTCTACATTTCCCTTCTTAATATACCGCTGATATATTTAGCGGGGAACAACGATGGGTCAGTGTCAAAGCATCAATCAAAATAATAAAATACGGGAAAAATAGTCAGACCACTAGCGATGGATGGGTGGACACACTTGCCCCACCTCCACACCTTCTTCCAGGCATTTTTTGAGCCAATAACTTATTCCAGCCATGGGCCACATTATCCCTTAACAATTAATTAATCCAACCTGCTTTCAAATCGGGTCACTAGACATATGTGCAATGCAAGACCCACCCAAATGAAAGTTCATCTTCTTTCTTTGATTTCTAAACTATTTCCCTTCATGTCTTCTTGCTGGGCCATCACTTGATTTTGGAGCTAAATTACGTGCCACATATCTAACAAAGATTTGGTGTTTGAAATTTAGTGTGTTTATTGTACTTACCTTTAGAAACTTGTCCATAAATTGATAGCAGATATGTTTTCTTTCTTTAGGTAATTTACAAATTAAAGGGAACATAGCTGGAGGATTTATTTTTTATTTTACTACTTTTTAGAATTTTTATTATTATTTGTAAATCTAAGACCCTTTAGCATCATAAATTGCACGTTTATTATTATTAAATTACTCCTTTTCTTTTGGATTTAAACAAGGGTTTATGTATAGATTACATGAAAATTAAATGTTATTTTCAGATTTTAATATATGTTTTAAGAATGAGTTATCGTAAATCACAAGTCATCTTAATATTTAGTCTTTAATGGTAATCTAAATTTAATTATCACTAAGAAATCTTCCAAACTCTTTTACAAGAGAAAGTGAGAAAAACTATTATAACTTAGAATGTTAACTCTTATCTTATGTGTTTTCATATTGTCACCTTCACATATGAGAAATAAGAGACATAACATTTTATTTATAAAAAAAAAACCTAAAAAACCTATAAATAACAAAAAAAAAAATTAATTTGACTCCTAAGCAACATCACATATATTATTGTAGGTTATTTTTAAAAATACCCAATCAAGTCCAAATTAAATAATACATGTTGTCATGATCAAAATTCTATATAAATTTGATATAAGTAATGAATGATTGTCCATGAATATATCAAGATTTATTGGAAAGGTTATGCAAGATGGATTATTTTATAATGAAGTTGAGGGTTTTACACATCATCTAATCCAAAATATATTAGCGAATGTCATATTTCTATATAAAAAAAAAATCATGAAGAACAATATATTCTTTACGAGACCATGGTAAAAAAAAATAGTTGAATCAACTTCTAGCTTTAGCAATGTGTATGGAGTTATAGATAACAATAATAATCCTTATAGGAAAATGATTATGAATAAGATGAGTTGTAGATAATATTTTTTGTTATTTAAAATTGGTTGTAATTCATTAACCAAGGTTATCAATCAAAAGAAAATGTTGATGTTACTTTGAATTTACTATATATGGGTTATGAAAGAAAAATTAAGTATTATAACATGTATTTTATCAATGGACATGCTTTTTATACTAAAAAAGTATGGTCAGAGTAGAAAAACATATAATGGTAGGATTTGTGCTAGGAGATTGACTTCTAGTGAGTTCAAAGTTGACTACTAAATAGTTAGAAGAGGTCATTAAATTATAATATCATAGCAAGTTAAATAAAGTCTTTTTATTCCAATGTTGTTTGTATTATACCAATGATATAACAATTAGAGTATATTCTCATCATGGTTTTATAAAAAATAACTCAAAGGATAGACCTTGCATTGTCGACAATGTCTTCATTTTCACAAAGCAATGCAAACACGTTTCTTACATATACACTCCTTTTAGAAAGCACTATATGAGACTTGATTGGTTTATTCCTAGTGAAAACTAAACTTGAAGGTCTTGTCAAAGTTGTTCATAAAGGTAACAATGAAGTGGCCGTGAGATATAATGTCTTTCTAACTTTATGAGTTATTCCATCAACATTAAGTAACTCCATCTATCGACTTAGGAGAATATTTATTTTTTCATGTCAACAAGAATACATAGAAATAATGTATGCTTTGATATAGATGTTGCACAGTCAAATGATATTTTGAGAACTAGCATACATATAAAAATCAATAAAGATAATGATAGTGATAAAATCAATGTAACAGATTACAATAAAGATGATGAAATTAAAGAAAAAAACAGTTCTAATTAATTTGCACAACATGAATGTATAATAAAATTAAATATAATATAATATTATACAGTGAGTTTAGTATTAAATGATAAAGAAACATTTTATTTCTTATGATTTTATTATTATACATAGAACTAGTGTGCTTAGGAGTAAAATATTAGACTAGTTGGTTTAAAACTACCCTGAATTTATAGTCAACATCAAAATACTCATAAACACTACCCTAGATTTTTAGTCAACATGAAATTACTCCTTATACTTGTTGAATGTAATTTGAATTTCTATATATCATCATGTCCAATCAAATAAGTTTAACACCCATATGCCTTTTAATTATAACATAATATGCGGATTAAAATTCAAAAGAAGAAATTAACTTACTTAAATTTAATATGATGGAAGGGTGACATTAAGAGAAAATTATAATCAAATTAAAAAATATTAGAAACTAATTGATAAAAAATTGATTATTAATCAATAAATTATTAATCCAATTAACATGTTAGGGACTTATAATTCAAAAACAGAATTTCACTAGAACATCACAATCAATTAAAAAACATTAACAAAAACATTCAAACAACAACATTCCAACAATAAAATTCAAAAAATAATTCAAAAAAAAATAAAAATAAAACAAATATAATGCAAACAAACCCCAAAAAATAGAAGAAAAGTAAAACTTAGATTTTTTAATTCACTGTTGTGTGAATCTTATACTATTACTTGTAAATAAAAAAAACAAGAACAAATTCAAATCAAGTTAATTAAAAAAAAAAAAACATAAGACTAAGACTCGAATAAAAAAAAAAGAAAAGAGATGGACATACATTTAAGATATGGAGGAAAAGAGAAAAACAGTCAATAAGGAGAGGAAAAGAAAGAAGATAGAGAAAGAAAGAGAAACATGTTTGTTTTTGCTGAAGAGGAAGAGGGGAAAAAGTTGCTCGTCCATTATGAAATTAGAAATTTTGCTGATTACTTTCTTATTATTTTTTGTTAAAATATTTTGAATTTTTTTTATTTTTCAAGGTAATTTAATAATTTTAATTGTTTGGCCAGTAAAAATATTTTTTATATAGAAATATATTAAAATGATAATTTTTTGTTTAAAAAATTATTTTTAACATCAACACATGAAAATGATATAAAAATATTAAAAAATATAATATTTGGAGAGTGTTTGTTTTCTATCCATATTTATTCATTAGTGTTTTTAGATTTTATTTATTTATTTTTTGTTAAAGTTTTGTTTTTATTAGGTTCCATTTTGAAATTTTAATTTATGTTGGTGATAATTTAAAAATTAATATTGTTCATTTTTCCCCTTTTTTTTTTGTATGTGTGTTTTCTGTTATTTTATTTGTTTTTTGGATCAGATAATTTCATAATTTTATTGTTTGCGCAATAATAATGATAATTTTTGTGATTATTTTTTTTTATTGTTTTTTGTTCAATTTTTTATTTTTTGGGGTAATTTCATTATTTTAATTGTTTAGGTAGTAATATTGATAATAATTTTAACTGTTACAATAATAAAAATTATAGTAACATAGGAATGGATTTTTAGTTTATGTTTTGGTCTTTTTGTTGATAGAAAATTAACTAGTTATTTGTTATTTGATTATTGCAGGTTTTTTCACAATTTATATTTTGTTTTTAAACGTGATTTAAATTGAATTATAAAATGAATTAACCTCAATACAATGAATTTAATAAATAAAATATATGAATCTTCTTGCTTCTTTAATGATGATAATTTTATGTTGGTTATTTCGTTAAAACCTACTGAACAAATAAATTCATATTGGTTTAAAATTCATATATTTTATAGAGAATTCGCATTTCACAAGAATTTCGCATATTTTTTTATTATTTTGACTAAATTTATATTATAGCAAAAAAAACACAATTAATATTTTTTACGTTAAAAAAATATAATGCCGCTCACAACGAGATACGAGGATATTTTTTATCAAGGTTTTATTTTTATTAGGTTCCGTTCTAAAATTTTAATTTATATTAGTGATAATTTTAAAATTAATATTGTTCTTTTTTCCTCTTGCTCTTTTTTTGCGTGTGTTTTCTGTTGTTTTTATCTATTTTTCGGATCATATAATTTTATAATTTTATTATTTGCATAATAATAATGATAATTTTAGTGATTATTTTTTTATCATTTTTTTAAAAATGTTTTGATTTTTTGAGTTAATTTAATGATTTTAACTATTTGAGCAGTAATGTTAATAATAATTTTAACTGTTATAGTAATCAAAATGACGATAACGTAGGGATGAATTTTCAATTTATGTTTTCATTTTTTTGTGGATAGAAAACTAACTACTTATTTTTTATTTGATTATTGCAAGTCTTCTCACAATTTATATTTTATTTTTAAATATGATTTAAATTAAATTATAAAATGAACTAATTTTAATACAATGAATTTAATAATTCAAATATCCAAATCTTCTTGCTTTTTTAATGATGATGATAATTTTATGTTGGTTATTTCGTTAAAACCTACTAAACAGATAAATTTATATCAATTTAAAATTCATATATTTTATAGAAAACTTGCACTTCACAGTAATTCTGCATAGATTTATTATTTTGGAGAAATTTATATTATAACAAAAAAAAACACATACAATTAATATTTTTTGTGTTAAAATATTTTTGATATTAATATATAAAAATAATATCATCAATAAATATTTTTTTAATTAATGTGTCAATTCATGTCAGTTTCTCACTCCTTAAACTTTGCTATTAAGGTGTTTTGGATGAATATTAACATAAAGATAATTGTCATGCCCCTTTTATTGTACGTTTCTTCACTTTTCACCCAGACACAGATCACTATTCATTGTGACAGTAAAATGATGATTTTACCCCTAGGATCGAAAAACTTCAGCCCCTGGTTACAGGGTCATTTTCGGATTTTTCACGGGACACGAGTGGTATTTTAAGATTTATTGCACAGTGAAATGACGCAAATAGCCCCCATAAACGATAAATTAGTGCACAGTACCAGGGGTTGAACCGGATTTTCCACTTTATTTGCATAGTGAGTCGACGAAAAAAGCCCCCGGTAACGACAAAATAGAACACAGTAAACGGGGGCAGCGACGTCCTTTCCCCTCAGGTTTTTTTTGTAAATATCGTTAGATGAAAGGGCATGTACGTCATTAACTATTATTTTATTATTTTTCCTGAATAACTGCTGGTCTGTTGTTCGGACGCGTCAGCAACGTTCACCTCTTACGCGCCTTATAGGCGGCGCGTGTGACTTATTCCCTCCGTCAAAAATTCACTTTCGCCGTGTCAAGAGGTGTGCCGATAGGTACTCTATCTTTCGTTGCGGCGCGTTCCGGTTCAAAATGTGCCGGTAAACAGCAACGGATGGTTGTTTGTCCGATGTCTTTTTTCTCTCTCCAGCCGAACCAAAGTCGGCTTCAGTCCCTTATGTTTGTTCTAAGTTGCTTTTGGTCCCTGAAGTTTTTATTTCAATTTTATTATTGATTTCTTTAATTGAAAATTTGATTGTTTTCAATTGTGCCCTTCAATTAAAACTGATTATATAAAGAAGTTTTATTTCAGTCCTTATACTTTTGATTTTTGATTTATTTTTGGTTCCTTGAATTTTTCCGGTACGGATCTTTTGATTTCTTTAATTGGGCCTTCTAATTGAAATTGTTAATCTATCCAAAGTTTGATTTCAGTCCATCTTCTTCTAATTTTTTTGATTAAATGACAACAATTATCATTATTTATTTTTGGTTCTCCAATTGCTTTTTTTTTCTTTCAAATTTATCCTTTAATTGAAATTAATTTTATATATGTTATTTTTCATTTCAGTCCTTATTCCTTTAATTTTTTTATTTTATATTAATTCATTTGTTTTTTTTTATAATATTTATTTTTTATTGATATTTATGCATCTATTCTTTTAGTTTTTGTCCTTTTTTTTGTTTTATTTTTAATAATTTCAATCCTAAAATTTTTATTTGTGTTGATAATTATTTTAAAATTAACATTCCACAATTTTCCCTTTTATTCTTTTTTTCCTGTTATTTTTTTTTTGTTATTTAGATTAAATGATTTTTATAATTTTACGCAATGATAATGACAATTTTAGTTACTATTTTTTAACTGTTTTTTATTCAAATGTTTTTTTAACGATTTTTCAATGCATTTTAATTATTTTAACTGTTATGACAGTAATATTAATAATAATTTTTACTGTTATAGTAATCATTTTACTATTAATATTGTTCTCTTTTTCCCTTTATTCGTTTTTTTTTCCTTTTGATTAGATGATTTTTACGATTCTCCTATTTATGCAATCATAATGATAATTTTAGTGGTTCGTTTTTTGTTTTTTAAAGAAAAATATTTTTCTTTTTTTATTGATTTTTCATCTTTTTTTTGTTTTTTTTATTACAAAATAATTTTTATTTTATTTCTTTGTTTGATCTTTTGTTAAAGTTTTTAAGATTTTTTTAATCTTTCATTTATTTTATTTTTTTCATAATAATAATAATAATAATAATAATAATAATAATAATAATTTAATTGTTTTTCTTGCTTACTCTTTTGTTACTTTTTTTTTAAGTTTTTTTCCTCTCAGAATAATTTAATATTTTTTATTGTTGTTACAGTATTAATAATGATAATTCTTATTTTTATTTTATTTTTTTGTTTGATCTTTTGTTAAAAAATTAGGATTTTTTTAAGCTTTTATTTTTTTCTTTCATTAATAGCACAAATATAATAATACTAATACTAATACTAATACTAATACTAATACTAATACTAATACTAATACTAATAATAATAATAATAATAATAATAATAATAATTTAATTGTTTTTCTTGCTTGCTCATTTGTTACTGTTTTTTAGGTTTTTTACCTCTCAGAATAATTTGATAACTTTTTGTTGTTGTAACAGTAATAATAAAGATAATTTTTATTTTTATTTTTATTTTTTTATTTGATATTTTGTTATAATTTTTAGTATTTTTTTAATCTTTCATTTCTCTTCTTTAATTATTAGCGCAATAATAATAATAATAATAAGAAGAAGAAGAAGAAGAAGAAGAAGAATAACAATAATAATTTAATTTTTTTTCTTACTTGCTCTTTTATTAGTGCTTTTTAAGTTTTTTTACTCGGGATAATTTTTATTTTTATTTGATTTTTTTGTTTGATCTTCTATTAAAGTTTTTAAGATTTTTTTAGTTTTTCATTTATTTATTTGTTCTTTAATAATAATAATGATGATGATGATGATGATGATAAAGATGATGATGATGAAGATGATGATGATGAAGATGATGATAATAATAATTTAATTGTTTATCTTACTTACTATTTTATTGATTTTTTTTTCTCAGAATAATTTTATAATTTTCATTGTTTTAATAGTAATAACAATGATAATTGTAGATGTTATGGCTCCGATGTTGATATTGTTATAATAGGGTGTGTTGATTTTTTTTATTACATAAAAATTTGTATAAATAAATATTATATTTTAATTTCCATTAAGCAAATCTTATAAAAACTGTTTGTTCAGCCCGCAATACAAAGTGGATAATTTTTTTAATTTTCAAGTTAAATGATAATAGTAAGTTAATAATTTTTATTTTTGTTTTATCATCTATTATATTTTTTTTATTTGCTCTTTTATTAATTTTTTTATGCTTTTTTAAGTCTTTGATTTAATTGTTCATTTTTTCATTATTAGCGCAATAATAATATCAATAATAATAATTTTAATTTTTTTTCTTATTTATTTTTTGTTAATTTTTTTTATATTTTTTTCTCTGTGTAATTTATTAATTTTATTTTTTAACGGTTATAATAATAATTATTTTAGATGTTAAGACTTCAATGTTTTATTTTTATTTACTCTTTGGATTAAATGATTTTTATGATTTTACTATCTGCACAATAATAACAATGATTTTAGTTATTTATTTTTTATATTTTTTCTTATTAAATTATTTTTCTTTTTTAAATTATTGTTCAGGTCCATTAAATTATTTTGATTGTTTTAACAATAATGTTAATGATAATTTTAATTGTTATAACAATGATAACGATAATAACGTAAGAATGAATTGTCAATTGCTGTTTTCGTTTTTTTTATTGGTTGAAAATTAACTATTTATATTTTTTATTTGATTATTGTAAATTTTTATTTGATATTAATTTATTTTTTAAAAATTCTTAGATAATGTTTATTCTTTATTTGTCTATATACATCTATGCTTTTAGTTTTTATTTTTTTGTTGGGGTTTTATTTTTAATTGATTCAGCCCTAAAATTCTTATTTATGTTAGTAATTTTTTTAAAATTAATATTACTCCTTGCTTCCCTTTACTCATTTTTTTCTGTTTTCTCTTATTTTTATTTGTTATTTGAATAGTATGATTTTTTTTTTACTATTTGCACAATGATAATGATAATGTTTGTAATTTTTTTAATTGTTTTTTTATAAAAATATTTTGTTTATTTTTTTATATTTTTCCAAGGAATTTATTTATTTTAATTATTTTGATAGTAATATTGATAATAATTGTAATTGTTATAGCAATGATAATTAAAATAACATGGGGATAAATGTCTCATTTTGAATAAAGGTTTGAACTTCGTTTTTCATGTCAACATGCCTCTTTTTTGCAATAACCCGCAAATTATATAGTTTGTACTCTTTTGTTATTTTTTATAACGCAGTACTTACATTCTAAAAAATATAATATATTCTTACGCAATAAATTCTACTTAAAAATTTATATATTTTATCTCATAATCTATAATTTTTATTTAATTATATCATATAAATTTATTATTGTAAATTTAATTATATTAAATTATATATATAAAAATATCTGTGGCAACGCACAAATATAGCTAGTGATATTATAATTATTGATTGTCTCATCATAATTATGGCGTAAATATATGGAAACATACTATAATATGGAATTTACGATCTCTCTCGATTCTGGCCCCCAGGCTGCAAACTACAGAAATTGTATTCTTGACATGTGTCAAGTCACTGTCTGCTCCACAATGACAGCGACGCCTTGAGCATTATTATAGATTGTAATTGTTTAGTTTAAATTTAATTTGTTAAATTAAAATATATGTTACTAATTAGAGGTATGATAATTAAATAGACTGTATTCACGTTTATAAATTTAAAGTGAAATACTTAATTTTGTAATTGTAATTGAATTAAAACAACTTTTAAATAAACACAATGTAAATACTTAAAAGTGTAATTGAATTAAACAAGTTTCAACATGTAAAGTACAGTGTAAAACTTTATATCCAAGATAAATAGAAATTTGTTGACACAAAAGCATCAAAACTATAGTTTTGTTTTGTTTCGATCAAATCAACTGAAATATTTTATATTAATTAAAAAATAAGAGAAAACGACATTGTTTTTAGTTTTGTTTAAATTCTGTTCGTTTCAGATTTTTCAATTAAATACCGGCCAAAACATATCAGTTTCATTTCTGCCATTTCGTTATGCCAAATAGTATTTTTTTTAAATAATAAATAATTTTACAATATGAATTATATATCTTAATCCAACTGTTAGATTAAAATAGAATTTTACAAGGAGTCTCTTGACATATTTATATATATTATGTTAAAATTTCAAAGTAATCAAATAATATAATAATATTGCGAGATTGATGATGATATTTTGTGATATTATACATATTCATAATCTTGTTTAATTTTTATTGTGTCTTTTTTATATTAAATTGCACAATTCTAAATAATTTTATTTTTGAATTTGAACTAAATTTTTAATATATATATATATATAGATCATAGCTGTCAATATCGGTTGGAGTTTTGTTTTTTTATATATATATATATATATATATATATAAAACGATGCACCGAAAAGTTCTGAAACTAAAACATTCTATTTCAATTAAAAAAAACAAAACTCCAACCGATATTGACAGCTATGATCAAAACCATACATTAAAATTGAGATTTTACATATACTAAAAATGATATCTTCATGTATAAATAATATAAACACTCCACCATTTTTCTCAGCCCTGCGAGCTCCCTCTTGCGGGTTGATGCAGGGCTTAACTGATTGTTGATTCAGATACTATCACAAGAGGCTATCAAATTCATTGACATTACCTTCACTACTATAACGGGTGCTATTGCATTGATGGATTTATAATTTTTGGAAATTTACAAAAAAAAAATAATAATAATTGCTTCTATTTTCTTCCTTTAGATTTGATATATTTATCACTTTATACTTCACTCTTTTTTTTCCAATGCACTTTGTTTTTGGAAAAAATTACATTTATCACTCTATACTTGTCCTATATATGCAATTCTTTTTTAATTTGTCTTTGTATTTTTTTATTTTTTTCCTTACTCTTTTTATTTTTTGAAAAATTATTATACAAATACAAAGAAAAGGGTATTTTACTGCAACAATTGCAATATTATTCTATTTTTCTTTTATGTTTAAAACTAACTTAAGATCTTAAATGTTTTTATTAATGCATAACATAATTACATCATTTTATTATATGAAAGTATTAGTCTTTTAATTTAGATCTTGTTTGACACTGTATTTCAAAAACATTTTTGAAAAAAAAATATTTTTTATTTTTCACTTTAAATTAATTTTTTTGTATTTGTATATCATTTTCATGTGTTGATATCAAAAATATTTTTAAAAAAATAAAAAAAATATCATTTTGATAATTTTTACATAAAAAAAATACTTTCAAAAGTAACTTCAATAACACTCTTAAACAAGCATTTACAATTATATGTTTTACTTGATGTAAAAAAATGGTAATAGCACAAATATTATTTTTTTTAGCAGTGCAAAAATATTATTTGACTCCCACCAAGGTTACTTGAATAAATACAACGTTAATATTTATTATTTTATATTTATTTATGGACATCTATATATATATATATATATATATATATATATATATATATATATATGTCCATAAATAAATATAAAATAATAAATATTATATATATATATATGTCCATAAATAAATATAAAATAATAAATATTATATATATATATATATATATATATATATATATATATATATATATATATATCAATTCATAAAAATATCTCAAATCACTTGAAATTTTTAATTTAAAATAAAAAAATATATATTTTTAATAGGTAGAGTGAAACATCTTATATGAAGAGATTCATGCATGGGAAGAGCATAGGTTCTCTCTAAATGAGGCAAGGATCCTACTTATTAACCCTTTGGAGAAAGATCATCTGCTAACATGATAGAGAAACAACTTTTTTTTCAGAATGGTTGCCATGATTATATTTCAGAATAGGTTGAGGTGTCCACCTCTTTTTTGGTGCTTGTCCCTTTCAAAATCTGGATTGTAGTGCATCTTAACTCAAAAGGATGAACAATCATTGTACGAGAACCGCTGAAAATGAAAAATAAAATGATATTAGACATTTATCCTGCACGTAAAAAGAAATATTAACAGACATCACTACGTAAATGTGAGCCCCATCGGTCCCTTGGCCTACGTATCGGTCCCGCTGCGTTAGCATATCTGGTCCATGCAAGCAAAATGATCTGCCGCTATTGTTCTGTAGTCTTAATCATAAAAATGATTTATTTATAAGCTATTTTCACAATAATTTCTGACAGAAACTTAAGAGAATACGAGTGCAATAACATCATTTTCACTTCTGAAATTTATCTGCTGAGCATGTTCTGATAAAGATTTCATTTTTAGCATCTTGTTGTCATATAGCTAGCTAGAATCATGGAGCCAGATTACCACAATTTCACACAAGATGATAAGAACAGTACTCTCAAAACCAATCTTGTGCTCATGTTTTTCACACATCTCACTCCTAATTGCTGTTTAAGATTTCAATCTTTGAAAGCTTTTGCTGCACATCCCTTTAAACTCAAAAACTATTATTGTCTCATTGATTAGTGAGTCAATTTTTATATGTATATCAATTATCTTAAACTTCTCATTTTAACTGATGGAAAATTCTACACTCAGATGTTTGATTTTAACAGCAGTAGCAGCACATCAATACTGCAGAATGACAAGAAAATCTGCCAACGTTACCATAGGTTTAAACAGCTCATAAACTCGTATGCACATCAGAAAGAAGGGTAACATAGTAAAGTTTTGAAGGAAGACAAGTATCAAAGCCAAAAACATATAGCTGCAAGCTAGAATTGTACTGTATATGTACCCATCTAGCTACTTCCAGTACAATATTACAAACAAGTGGAGTTATCCACAGAACAGTAGAGGATTTGTAGTCTACAGATAGTAGTCTATTATGTCAGTAAATGTGGAATAAAGTAGGGGCATTTCAATATTCGACTGTCATAAGAGAACACAAACAGAAAATTGAGAGGCTGGCGTGCTATAATTAAATGAGATAGTACAGTAGTAGAGAGAACCAACCGCATGATGTCAAGCAATGCTATCACAATTTTTCTCTTGTTTCTCAACATCTCTATCTTTCCAGCCATCTCTGCATTGAACCAAGAAGGTCACTCCCTGCTTTCATGGCTTTCAACCTTTAATTCTTCCTTTTCATCTACTTTCTTCACAACATGGGATCCAAGCCACCAAAATCCATGCAAATGGGATTATGTTAGATGTTCTAGAAATGGTTTTGTCTCAGAAATAATAATCACCTCCGTCAACCTTCCTACCGGCTTCCCTACCCAGCTCCTCTCCTTTAACCATCTCACAACTCTCGTTCTTTCAAATGGAAATCTTACCGGAGAAATTCCTCAGTCGATAGGAAACCTGTCCTCATTGAGCACCTTAGACCTCAGTTTCAATTCTTTGACTGGAGACATCCCTGCAGAAATTGGCAGACTATCTCAATTGCAGTTACTTGCACTAAATACAAATTCATTGCATGGTGAGATTCCAAAAGAAATAGGAAACTGTTCAAAGCTTAGACAGCTGGGACTCTTTGATAACCAGCTCTCCGGAAAGATTCCTGCAGAAATAGGTCAGTTGTTAGCTTTGGAGACCTTTCGTGCAGGAGGTAACCCAGGGATTTATGGACAGATTCCAATGCAGATATCCAACTGCGAAGGACTACTCTTTTTGGGTCTCGCAGATACTGGGATTTCAGGAGAGATTCCAAGTAGTTTAGGAGAATTGAAGCATCTAGAGACTCTTTCGGTCTACACAGCTAATCTTACAGGCAGCATTCCAGCAGAAATTGGCAACTGCACAGCGTTAGAGCATCTGTATCTGTACGAAAACCAACTTTCAGGCCAAGTTCCTGATGAATTGGCTTCGTTGACAAATCTCAAGAAGTTGTTGTTATGGCAGAACAACCTAACTGGGAGCATTCCAGATGCTCTAGGCAATTGTTTGGCTTTGGAAGTTATTGATCTCTCGATGAATTTTCTAAGTGGTCAGATTCCTGGGTCTCTTGCCAATTTGGTTGGATTGGAGGAGCTTCTTTTATCGGAGAATTACCTTTCAGGAGAAATCCCGCCTTTTGTTGGCAACTTTTTTGGCCTGAAGCAGCTTGAGCTGGATAACAACAGATTCACCGGTGACATTCCACCAGCCATTGGGCAACTGAAGGAGCTTTCGCTATTTTTTGCATGGCAGAACCAGCTCCATGGAAGCATACCTGCTGAACTTGCCAGATGTGAGAAACTTCAAGCATTGGATCTTTCGCACAATTTCCTCAATGGCTCAATTCCACACTATCTGTTCCATCTCAAGAACTTAACTCAATTACTGCTGATATCAAATAGATTATCAGGTGAAATTCCTCCAGATATTGGTTATTGCATTGGTTTGATCCGTTTACGTTTAGGATCAAACTACTTTTCCGGTCGAATTCCATCGGAAATAGGTCTCTTACATCGATTGAGCTTCCTTGAATTGTCAGATAATCAATTTACAGGAGAAATCCCTCCAGAGATTGGAAACTGCACTCAGCTAGAAATGGTAGATCTGCACAACAATAGGCTCCATGGAACCATTCCCACATCTGTCGAGTTTCTTGTTAGTCTAAACGTTTTAGACCTTTCCAAGAACTCTATAGAAGGCTCAGTACCTGAGAACTTGCGCATGCTTACATCCTTAAACAAATTGGTAATTAGTGAAAACTACATTACTGGTTCTATTCCGAAGTCCCTTGGACTGTGTAGGGATCTTCAGCTGTTAGATATGAGCAGCAACAGGCTCACTGGCTCAATCCCAGATGAGATAGGTCAATTGCAAGGACTAGACATCCTCTTGAATTTGAGTAGGAATTCATTAACGGGCCCTATTCCTGAAAGCTTCGCAAATCTTTCAAAACTTTCCAACCTGGATCTTTCGTACAACATGCTAACAGGAACACTGACAGTTCTGGGAAGTCTTGACAATCTTGTTTCCCTCAATGTCTCGTACAACAACTTTTCAGGGTTGCTTCCTGATACCAAGTTCTTCCATGATCTCCCTGACTCTGTATATGCTGGAAATCAAGAGCTCTGCATTAACAGAAACAAGTGTCACATGGATGGAAGTCACCATGGCAAGAACACCAGAAACCTAGTGTTGTCCACTCTTCTCAGTGTCACTGTGACCTTGTTGATTATGCTTCTTGGGGGGCTTCTGTTTATCAGAATCCGTGGAGCTTATTTTGGAAGGAAAGATGAAGACAACTTGGAGTGGGATTTCACCCCATTTCAAAAGCTAAACTTCACGGTAAATGATATTTTAACGAAGCTCTCAGATTCAAACATTGTTGGGAAGGGTGTTTCAGGCATTGTTTATCGTGTCGAGACTCCAATGAAACAGGTCATTGCAGTGAAAAGGTTGTGGCCGTTGAAGAATGGGGAAATTCCAGAAAGAGACCTGTTTTCTGCCGAGGTTAGAGCTCTTGGATCAATAAGGCATAAAAATATAGTGAGGCTTCTTGGATGCTGTAACAATGGAAAAACCAGGTTGCTCTTATTTGACTACATCAGCAATGGGAGTTTGGCTGAATTGCTCCATGAGAAGAAGGTATTCTTGGATTGGGATACAAGATACAACATAATACTGGGGGCAGCCCATGGCTTGTCCTATCTGCATCATGATTGTATTCCTCCAATCGTACATCGTGACATCAAGGCCAATAACATCTTGATTGGACCTCAATTTGAAGCTTTTCTTGCAGATTTCGGGCTGGCAAAGCTTGTTGATTCTGCAGAATGTTCAAGAGTTTCGAATACAGTTGCAGGTTCTTATGGGTACATTGCCCCAGGTAAGTAGAATAATCACCAACAGGTTTTAGTAATTTAGTTGATTAACATTTTTAACATTTCTTCACAGAAAAATTCCAACACCGCAAGTAACATCTGCATCCTTCCTATTATTATTATTTTTCCTAAACAAAGAAAAAATAACGATTTCGTTAGAAGAATTCTTGCATAAATTTGGGAAATGGTTTTATTTTGAACTCTAATTATTCCTGGGAAAATATAATTGGGACCATCCACTTGGCCCATATTTACTAGGGCTCATATGTTAAATCACTTCTGAATTTGCACTACATTCAATAACTCTTACCGCTGGTTGATTTCAAGTCCCAAACATAACCATCCTTCAATATCACAATGCAGAATATGGATACAGTTTCAGAATAACAGAGAAAAGTGATGTGTACAGCTATGGTGTAGTGCTCCTAGAGGTCTTAACAGGGAAGGAACCTACTGATAACCTGATCCCTGAAGGTGTCCACATTGTTACATGGGTTAGCAAGGCACTTCGAGAAAGAAGAACAGAATTGACATCAATTATAGATCCACAACTACTTTTACGATCAGGCACACAACTCCAAGAAATGCTTCAGGTGCTTGGGGTGGCCGTCCTGTGTGTGAACCCTTCCCCAGAAGAACGGCCCACCATGAAAGATGTAATAGCAATGCTGAAGGAGATTAGACATGAAAATGAAGATTTTGAGAAACCAAAATATCGTGGCAAGGAAGCAGCTACCAATCCAAAAGCAGATCACTCTTCTAGTTTCTCTAGATCATCTGAACCTCTAATTAGATCACCTTCCTAAATCCTTTGTTCTATAAAATCTTGCATTTAGTTCATTGATTATTTCTCAAAAAAACTAAATAATTTGTATAGATTGATATATGGAATAGAACCAGGGCTAAAGATTCTGTTTCTTTTACCTTGTTCAAGTTTAGGTTCGGACCTTTGGTGAACTAGTGGGTGCAATCCTTGTTCTAATCGTTATCTCTCTAAAGCAAAGACAAGGCAACGAGACAGTTTACAGTGCCAAGGATAATGTTTCACATGCCATTTTGGCAGTTCTGCAGTTAAAAATGAAGGGAAAAAAAAATCTGATACATCCTTTCAAGAAGCTAAAAATTTTCAGACATGCATTTCATATGCACACAGCTATTCTTTATTCCACCATCCCCCTTCTAGTCGGAACATTTAAAACTGCTAAGACATGCATATGCCCCACCACTAAGGAGACCAAAATACCAAGAGGGTGGTGGCCTAGATTCCAAACAAGTGAACAATAAACAAAATTCTCTGAATCAACCAGATCTTATTCCTACCAAAAATGGTGCAGTCTACCTTAATTCTTTTTTTTACCCTAATAGCTAAAATACGTTTTAAGAAACTAAAATGCCCCCAGATTGTCTATCTTTGCAGCAGAAAGCCGTTTCCATGGATAACAGGTCACAGAAAGCAAGCAATAATAAAAGTGCTACAGTACAAATAAATCAATCAGCATGGCCTTGTTATGAAACGCAGTTTTCAAACTGGGACCAACGTAAAATGACATTTAGCTTTTGATCCTTCTGGGTTGTCTGCATGGAGCTGGCCACGGAAAAGCCATTGCAGTGACAAGATTTTGGTTGGCATATGTTAAATTAAATCTTGAAATTATGGAGATGCGGAAGGACCACCACTCCCTGTAAGATAGAGAGATCTCATGCTCCACGTTCTGGAAAGGATACATTGCCTCTAGTCATATGACATCAAACCATCTCAGGCCCACAGATAGCTTCAAGAACCCAATCAAGTTCCAATGGCTAAGAATGCAAGCAAGCAACCAACTTATTAATCGAATGAAAGGTGCAGTTTGCCACACAGCAACTACATATTTAATTATGTTATTTATTTATTTTCATACTGTGCTATAAGTGTTCCCCTTCCCCAACAATCATTAATAAGAGTCAGCGATATCTTAACCTGCTGCGATATTTGCTATGACTCGAAAAGTATAACTATTTCCGATACAAGTTCATAAATTCATGGAGAAAACATGAAATGCATGCTGCATGGAAAAGAACGAATCATGACACGCAGCAACAAAACATAATTATATTTGTCCTTGACAGGAGGTAGTAACGAGGGAACCAAAAATCCTGGCTGTAAGTTTACAACATAAATTGCACAGCACAACGATGTTAGGCCATCAAATTAACCTAGCAATGCCAGACAGTCCAAGAACCAAGACCATAAAAATCTTATTTCAGGCTCTCAAAGACATCCCCAGGCGAATACCACCCAATTTATGTTATCTGCACCAAATACATGAAGACATGACAGGAGCATTTTAACAAACCAGTCACCTGACTAGGAACTTTATTTAAAGGTGAAAAAAGGAAACAGAGAATGCAAGAAACATAAGTTGGGCCCAAGCATTCATTAAAGCTCCCATTGATAAATCCTTGACATGTTATAACCCAACTGATACGGAACATCAACCCAAATACCACTCATGCATTTTGCTGTATCTAGAGCTGGTATATTTGGTTTGGTTTTTGAATGAAATAACCAGCCGAAATGAAAATTTTATTTTATTAAGGTTTAGATTCAAATCGAACTATAAACCGGTTGAAACCAATTCCACAGCTATAACATACAAACTTAAGTGCAAGATCGCACTGGCTGCGCAGTATAAATACCATCATCGTCTAAATTCTATCCAGTTATAACAGAGTACAATTATATACTAGGAAGAGCTGAAATGGTTAGGTGACTTTTCCGTTGTTGTAGAAAAAATCTCAGTGGTAATTGCTTCTGTATAATTAAGACGGTCTCCCCTGTAGATCATATTTTTGTTCTCTCTAGTCAATGCTCCATAAATATAGGATATTAAATAGAATTGTTAAGACTAGAAAATATTATATTATTTCTTTAATGAAAACAAACAATTATTCTTATAAATTGAGGTGGTGTGAGATACCTAGATCTCATATGTAGATATTTGTCGTATCACAAATACATTGAATTGATGCGCATAAGAGTTTTATGTGGAGAGATTACATGTGTATATAAAAAAGTTCATATAACAGTTGTATAAGTAATCCTTAAAACTTGTTATAATACCAACTAATGTGAACCTGACATATTTTTATTTGATTTGTGAACTCAAGATCAATATAATTCAAGCTTAAGAGACCGATAATTGAACTTGAAACAATGGACAACTTGATTCAAGACACCAAGATTATAATAATCACTTTCACACGAAATCATTGTTTAGAGACGAGCACAAGAAATATAAAATCATAATAAAAATTTGTTAATTCTTTAAAGAGTGTAGTTCAATTAAAAATCAAGCAAGAAAAAAAAATTATGACTCAATATGCGGCAACTTTATATCAAATAAATCTGAAAATTAGGTCTTATAAAAAAGTATTCATACTCTTGAAAATAAAACTCCAAAATAACTTAGCAGGCTTACAAAACTCAATTTAAAGTTAAACCTTAAATAACCTAAAAACAAACTAAATAACATGAAAACAATAAAATAAATACGGCAAGATTTTTATCATATGATGTCCCAACTAATATTTAAAAAAATATAAGAGAAGTAATTGTTCAAGTATAAAATACAAGAGAAATAATTAGTTTGCTATTGTCTTTATTATCCATGATACAGTAGGATCTTCCTTATAGATTAGTTATTTTTTAATCCTCAAAATAATTCATGATTTTTTTATTGAAATGGGAAACACAAAATACCTAACAAAACAAGTCCAATAACATTGAAATTACTATCTTCGATGAAATCTATAATCCTGAAGCTCATCATGAATATAATTTAGATCTATTAAGACTGTTCATTTTAGTTGTTGCTTTTTCTAGCATTAACTTATTAAAAGTTTTGTTGAATTTTTTTACTTTTGTGATTTTGCCTACTATAATTACTAATAATTTCTTAGTAAATCTTTTAGGAAGGTGTTTAATAATGTGATGGGAACACAGATTGGAAATAAGTTTGTTTTTTGGTGTTTGGTAAAGGTAGAAAAGCTGAAAAAATGGTGTGGGTCCCATCTAAGAAAATCAGTTAACCTTTGTTTAATGAAAAGCAGCAAAGAGTTGTTTTTCATGCGTTTCAACCTGTGGTTTATGAGCTGCTTTTCTTGAGATTTTACCTTTGGTATTTATTAGAAATTAATCTTTCCCAAACCCTCACCATCTGCCTCCCGTCTCTCACACTCCCCTTTCTTTTTCACCCTCCTATCCTTCACCGCCTCCAAAAAACACAAAACAAAGACAAATCATCCTAGAAACAAAAAAAAGAAAAGAAATGCAATTAAACAAGAAAATAATAGAGGAGCTAGATCTATGAAATAAAGAGGTGAGGAAATAAAGAGAGATCTAGGAGAAGAGGCCATCGTCGTCCTTATCAAATAAGTTGAAAGCTTCCTTGAACTTAGAGATTTGGTCGTCGGTAAGTTGATCGGATATTTTTGTTTGGAGAGAAGAGAAATATCAGAGAGACAGATAAATATATAGAAAATAACAAGAAATGTGTTTAAATAAAAGATGGTGATTGTCGCGACGACGATTTTTTTGCGCTTCGCGCCCCGCCGTCCCCCGCGGTTTGGGGAGACAACGGCGCGCGGTGAAAATGAAGGGTTTATTTTATAGACATAAAATTATGACTATAAATGCAAAGGAGTCGCCACCTAGTATTAAGGTTACTAGGAACCTAGTGGTCTGCGAGAGTCTTGGGTAAGGGGACTTATTGTGCAAGGGGAAGACGCGTCACTCCCAGTACACCCTACCTAAGGTAAGCTGCATTGTTGTTTGCTTTCTTTCCTAAGTCATTTTTACTGGTCCTTTCCTAAAGGTTTGACGTAGATTTCTTTCCAAAAAAAATATCTACCTCATTACGAGTTGAAAAACTAACCACCAAATAAATTCCACAATGCATTTTGATAACACGATTTTAACTATCTACGAGTGTAATTTAACGTGTAATTTTACATCGCGATAGATAAAACAAAATGATTGTTAAATTATTTTTGATATTTTGACCGAATGCCAACGGATAATCATAAACTGGTTACGATATCCAATTTTCTCTTTTAAAACATGGAAAGAAATGCAACATATTTTTTTTGGCAAAAAACAGTGAGAAAAATTTGGGATCCGGCCGTATGCACGAAAATACATTATTTGTTTTTTTGTTTTCTTTTTTTGAAATGTCATTTTTATATTTTTTTTGTGTTATTTTTTATGCAACTCACACACCCATTCTCTTTTTCATTATATTTTTTTGGTACATTTTACAATTACATAACATTTACAAAAAATAAATAAACATAACAACAAATTAAATACAAACACAACATTCAAAATCATAAAAAAAACAACCCCAGAAGCGCTGCTGACAGCCGGAGCCACGCGGGCAGTGGAGGCGCGTCGTCCCACGCGCCACCACCACTGGCGGCGCGTGGTTCCATGTGCCGCTGCTGGAGAAGAAAAACAACATCACAGGGTGGTGGATCTGCCTCTTCCCTATCCTTTTCTCGCCGGTAACAGCCACGATGACCTGCAAAAAGAAACACCCATGCAACAACACAAACAATGTTTCGGTTTCAAATCTCAGATCTGTTTGTTCCCCTTCAAATCTCGGGTTCTTGGTTTTTTTAGATGGTAGCTAGACTGCTGTGGTGGCTGTATGGTGGCCGATCTATTGGCTAGGGGTTGCTGCCGTGGATGACAAAGGAAAGTCGCTTTGGGCGACGGTGATCGGCATTGCTATTGCCGAAGAAGAAGATGAAGGAGAAGTTAGAGCTGATGAGGCCTGGGATCATGGTTGCCCGGAGTGCTGTGGGGGAGCTGGGCTACTTCGGTGGCCGATCTATGAAAGAAGGCAAAGCTGTGTCGCTCGGCCGGTGAAAAGGAGAATGGGGGGCTAACTGGTTTCGATCGATGGGAAGGAGGTGAAGGAGAGAGAGAGTGACCATGGGGAAGGCTCAGTCGGTCTCTGGAGAGAGGGGAAGTAGTGGCTGGCCAATCAGTTCGTCGGCGAGGGAAGGGAAACGGCGAGGGAGAATGATCAGCTGGAGAAGGGAAGAGTGTAAGGATGGGAAATGAAGAAGAAAATAAATAAAAAATAAAAAGGGGGCTGCAGCTGCCCCAAACGGGCTGGTGGCTGCAGCCCCATGCACAAGAGAAAGAGATGGCTTTCTAGGGTTTTTAGGTTTTCTTTTTCTTTGTTTTTTTTTGGGTCCCTTCCTCTCTCTAATTTTTCAGCCTTTTTCTCCTCCTTTTCTTTGTTTTTCTCCCGTTTATTTATAGATGAAAACGGCATGGTGCAGGCATGGGAGAGGCATGGGCTGGAATGGCTGGGAGGCATGGGCTGCGGCAATTTTTTTTTTGAAATAAATAGGTTGTGATAAAAAAGATTTTTTGATGGGAAAAACCAGGAAGAAAGATATTTTTATCTTTAATTTTGGCTTCCGAATTCACCCAAAAAATTTCATCGTCGAAAATTCCGATCGTCTCAATTTTACCCAGATCAGGCTTCCAAATTTAATTTCTTAGTAATCAAACCTTCAATTAGATTAATTCGACCCATTTTAAGTATAATTAAGCCCTTGTGCTTAATTAAATCTTTCAATTGGGCTTTCAATTAATTTCAAAGAGTTTCGTCACCGAAAATTCTGATTTTCTCAATTGAACCCAGATTCGGCTTTGAAACTTAATTTCTCGCTAATTAGGCCCTTAATATAATTAACTTGACCCATTTAAAGTATAATTAAGCCCTTGTGCTTAATTAAATCCTTCAATTGGGCTCTCAATTAATTCTGAAGAGTTTCGTCACCGAAAATGCTGATTTTCTCAATTGAACCCAGATTCGGCTTTGAAACTTAATTTCTCGCTAATTAGGCCCTTAATAAAATTAACTTGACCCATTTAAAGTATAATTAAGCCCTTGCGCTAAATTAAATCCTTCAATTGGGCTCTCAATTAATTTCGAAGCATAATTACACTTTACATCGGTCGACGATTAAATCAAATTGACCCATAAAAATATAACTATGTCTTACGACCTAACTTTTATGCAGATTTATCCAATAATAAATTATCTTCGCCTCGAATCTGTATTTTTCTTCGTTTCTGGGTAAAAAAGAAGTACGATCGGGCTTCCGAAAACGTTCAAAATTTCCACATTGATTTTTCTGTTGACACCAGCCCCTTTTAATTTATTTTTGTTATTTTTTGATATATTTTAGGGAATCACCCAGAAATTGGGTGATGACAGTGATATTTGATGACTGGCTAGTCTTCTTAGAGTGTGTGTTTTTGCTTTGGTGATTATAAATCTAACTCTTGGCTTTGAAAAATAAATAGATAAAGGAATGCGTCCATATGGGGTCTTTTTGTTTTCTTATTATAAAGGAATGTGCTCTCATTGGTGTTGTTCTACATCTGAATCACCCTTGTCTTTCTCCTTTACCATTCTACCCCTTCCAATTCTTCTTTCTCAATTTTCACTTTTTTCTTTTTTCTTTTTCCTTTATTTGATGAGAGTTAAAAATGGTAACGCTTAATTAAAATTATTATATATCTATTAATAAATTGTGGTCCATATAAAGGAGAGAGGTATAATTTACGAGATTATCGACATCGTGGACAACCAATTAGGTGAGAAGAAGTGTTTAATAGTGCACATTCATCAATACTTAAAGTAATAGAACATACTTTTGGAGTATGGAAGCAAAGGTGAAGAATTTTATAGAACATGTTAGCTTATCCATACAAAACGCAAGTTGAAATTGTTGTTGCATCAATGACACTACATAATAATATCATAAAGAGATCGCAATATGATGTTTTTTTTTGTAAAATATGACCGTAATCCAAATTATATCCCGTATGATTTTTTACCAGATATTGTAGCGCGTTAAAATAGTTAGAGATTGTAAAGGCCTTCACATATGAATCTTGTTCCTGATGACATTGCAAATAGTTTGATGTGAGAATAAAAAGAAGTGCCAAATTTACTTGAATTATTCAATACATTATGAAATTATGATTATTAATACAATATGTGTGTGTGTGTGCGCGCACGCTCGCGCTCACGCATGCCCTTTAAAGTAATATCACAAGTGAAAAGCAATATGAAAAGTTTGATAACCAAACACATGAAATTATTTTTCATTAATGTCAAACTTAATTGCAATTTTAACCAAAGACTTCAAAAATTATTTTGAACCGTAGCTAAAAGTGTTATTCATGAAACTGCTTTTTTAAAACCTTAACCACAAAAGCAAAAACAATACCAAACACTCTCTGGGTTGGGTCACCTCAGATTCATTTGCCAAGTTATGACCATCAACTAAGGTTTTGTTTGGCACTGTATTTTAAAAATACTTTTGAAAATTTGAATACTTTTTTTATTTTTATTCTTACTTTAATTTTTATTTTATTTTTTAAATCATTTTCATGTGTTATTGTCAAAAATAATTTTTTTAAAAAAAATTGTTTTAATATATTTATAAATAAAAAATATTTTTAAAAACAATCACTTAAGCTTGATAAGCCGAAGTTTCACATCCAAAACTATGACTGCAGGGAGGCCTCCACCGATTTTGGTCAAACTCATTTTCTTCCGCACTGTATTAAACTTGTACAATTCCAACAGCAAACACAACGATCTTGCATTTTTAGAGTCTAAGCAACATATAATTTCCAGTCATGCTTCTCAATGATTACGATTGTATTCCGGTGAACCAACCTTAACTAGTTTCTTCTCTAGCAACCATCCATACTTAGTGTCATATTCTTCATGGCTACAATCACTCGCCGATCGCTAAAATCTAAAAATAAATCTTGATATATTATTCATCTAGTTTAGCCGAAGAATCAATCAACAAATATATACTAAAAACTAGAAAAATACAAGTACGCATACAACATTACAAAGTATGTTTCTTTCCTTACAAACCGCAATATCAAGAAAAGGTTTCAAATCATAATTCCTTTTCCTTTCCCTCTATTTTACACATCATAAATTACACCACAGATTTCTACATGAACAACGAAGTAGAAGATGTGGTATGCTCAAAATATTGCAGAATCACCAGTAAAGCAGGATGTGGTTCAAAATCTTCTAGTTTTCCCAGTTAGAGGCTAGTTCTGGCAACTACATGTATAATCATTAGCACTGCCCCATAATCATTTGACATTCCTGTGATGAATCATATTTATAAACATGGATGGTATCTCGAAAGTGGGAGCTCTAAGAACCAAGGAGAGGCCTTGTGACTGCTTTTGCTGCACGAAGTACAAGCTTCCCAGAGTTGCCGTGGACTGAGACCCATTTGTGAGGAACGCATCCTTTTTGACGCCAAAAAGGTTGTGGTAGTAATGGTGGTTTTTGCTAGTATGCGGGGGAGATGAGAAGATAAGCATGCGCGTGCCACTCCTGCTAGGGATGCCACACTAAGGGCAGTACTACGCTAATTGATGATTGAAATTTACGATGGTGGATTTTTTTTTCTCTTGACCATTAACGACGTTTCCGTTTCCTTTCTGGGAGGGGTAAATAGTCGTTTCGTTTAAGAAAAAGGGTGTGATTGTGATTTAGTAGATCGCAAAGGGTCATTTTGAAACTTTTTTAAAAATAAGGGGTAACCTTGAAAAATCTTAAATCATAAGAGTAGAAATGGAGCATTGCTATATACACATATAGTTTACCTTTGAATTTGGGTTTGTCAGCTTGATTGCACCATCAATTAATAATTTGTGAGAGCGAGAGATAAAATTATGAAATTATAATGGAACAATCATTTGCAATTTACAAACTTGAACAAATTAAATAAACTCTCTCATTTAAAATTAAATGGATTTTTATCCCTATGGAACTCGAGGTCTCTTTCCAAGTGATAAAAAAAAATAGAGACTTCCCGGGAGAATAAATTGCATTTACACCTTGTACAATGTCACATTGCTGTCAAGTCTCCTAATCCCTTATTTGTTTAATATATCAATGTTTGATCCAGATTGTTCCAAAGCTGTCGTCCATATGCTAGCCACAAAATTTATTTATTAATTAATTTTTATAAAAACTGTACAGCTCGTGTGCTTCATAGTGAAAAATATCCATGCCCTTCTTTCGATATCTATATAATTGTTATTTATAACTCTTGACGAGGAATCCGTTGTGTTCACACTGTCCTTCCTTTCTTATCCATCTATAGTTTCGTGAAGTTTTATAATCCATTTTAGTATGAGGAAGTTCATATCACTGTCAGTGTGTCACGTCCTCCACTAAATGAGTGGCGGCAGGCGAGCTGGGGATGACGGTGTAGCCAGCCAAATGTTCATATCACTGTCAGTGTATCACGTCCTCCACTAGATGAGAGGCGGCAGGCGAGCTGGGGATACAGTGTAGCCAGCCAAAATGCCATAGCTTGAAAGAAACTCCTGTAGAAATCTGGTCGAGTGCGTACCCAGTTCACAGCAAACTAACTATCCAAGATCTCAGACTAGCTCTTACTGGGAAAGAAATTCCTTGAAACTTAATTCTGTACAACAGACATGCTTCTTCTTTTTTTCCGCTACTAATGAAAAGCAATTCAGCCCCAGCTATGAACAATCTTTTGGCATTTTAATAATTGACTATTCGGCTTTGAAGTTTAAGTAAGAAAAGCTTGGCAGATAGTTTACAAACTCCCACAACCTTGTAATATTTAAATCAATGAAAAAAGTCAACGGAATGTTATCTTAGAGGTTACTGTACGTGGTATATTGTAGTGATAAAAATGAATATGATAAATGTAGAAGGTCTGAGAGAGGAAAATGTTTCTTTTCTGTTCTTGACGAAGTTAATAAACTCAATCTTCTTAAAAAAAAAAAGATAAAAAAGATAGAATAAACTATTTTAAGGGTAATTATATAAAACAATAGTCTTCAGTAATGAGTGGTTAAGTTGCTGATTAAGAAATGATATAACAAGGTCGGTTAGGTTCTAGGCGTGAGCATCTTTTAATACTACTTTGTAAACCCTAAGATAATGAAAGGACCACATTAGTATTAAATGTTGAACACCAAATCAAAGTATCAAACATAGGGTTGGTGAACAAAAATGTTAAACTCTAAACCCTAAAATGGATCTGGGATAGTCTAATTCTCAAGGATTGAGTTCATTAAGCCCTATCTCAAGGAAATCATACATGTTATTAGACCTGAACTTGATTGAAAGTGATGAGTATTTTTTTGTTTTAAATTAAAAAATTAATATTTTTAAATTATTTTGATATATCGACATCAAAATTAAGTTTTAAAAATAATCACAACTATATTCTCATATAACTTTTAGTTTGGTGTGATGAGCTTTTTGTCAATAGTTCGTTCACATCAAGTGTTAATCCATAATAAGGAATGGAAAAGTTAATTAAGTGAAATAATATGATTAAGCAATTGAGATAATGTGAAACTAATTACAAATTAAACTACGAATCTTCCAACTTGTAATTGTCTAGAGATATACAGGCTTCTTACTATCTTGTTGCTTCATTGACATTGTTTCTAGAACTAAGCTTACGCACTCTTGATATAGAAATGAGCAGATAAGATGAAAGGGCCTAAAGTCTTTGATTCCTATATATTTTTTGTTTTTAGTGATTTTCATGTTGTTCTTATAATCTGTATAGTTTATTGAACGTCCATCAGGGTTTGAGACTTTTAAACAATATGACACACCTAATTATTTAATCCTTTTTTTTTTTTATCTAACTCCATTGGATAAATTAAAAAAAAATGTTAAATCTATAAAAATAAAAAAGAGAGGAGCATAATTTAAGACACCAAGAAAATCCATGATCATTCCCAAATTATTGACTTTTTTCATTTTGTTTTCTATTATTACATGCCAAATATTCAAAAAAAAATAATAGCATTGATGATAAGTTTCACAAAAATCAAAATTTTATTTTTTAAATATATTTTTACATGATTTAATCATATATTTTTTTTCCATCAATCATATACAAATATATGGGCATGATATTTTGGTATATATTTTTTAACATTATTTGATAATCATGAAAAAAAAATGGTTCTAAATAGTGATTTAATTTAAAAAAAATAATTACTCACTAAAATAAACAAGAGATACTTTAATAAAATTGAGTCCGGATTTGAGAAATATATATTTCCTATTTATTTCATATAACTTAAATGTTTAACAAGAAGATTTTATTTTAAATATTGCTCTTATTTATTAGAAAAGTGTGCTTTCAATGAAAAACAATGTTGTTTTTCTTAAGGAGATTAAAACTTTCTAGGAAAAGTAACCCTAGCATCTAATATATGTTTTGGTCAATGTATGTATGTATGTATGTATGTGAACCAAAAGCACCCAAAAACGCTTTTGGGTGGCTTCCCAAACACCCCCTAAAACTTTCTAGGAAAAGTAACCCTAGCATCTAATATATGTTTTGGTCAATGTATGTATGTATGTATAGTCAGTATCATTTCAGTAGCAGAAAAGTAGCCAAATATTTTCTTATAAATTTGAAATTATTAATCGATACAAATTCACTCGAAAACTATATATATATATATATATATATATATATATATATATATATTTGGAAAAACATATCCTTCGTTTTTTGTGTTTTCATATTGTCAATCCAGCCCAGCAATACTAGCCCGTTAATGCTCCTCCGATCACCCTTAGACGACGTGTCAACTTCGCAAGATGAAGGACATGTTTTAAACTATTTTTTAAAAATATTAAAAAAAAAGTATTTTAAATAAAAAAATTTGATGTTTTTATTTAATTTTTATTTGTTGATATTAAAAATAATTTTTAAAAAAATAAAAAATATTATTTTTATATATCTCTAAAAAAAAAAAATACAATTACAATCCAAAAAAACACTAAAAGAAAGGACTGCCAAAAAGAAAGCCAAAATTTTAAAAATATTATTTTAGCTTTTCTTCTCATATATGGTAGCATCAACGGGGCTGCTATATGTCCATGTATAAATAGTATTTTATAATTCAAATGCTATATTTAACACTTTATTTGGAAAAGCTATAACTTTGTTTACATGAAAAAATAATAAAATAATCAATCAAGAGGAAGACACGAGAAACCAAGGTGAACTTTTTTTAATATTTTTAGCTATGTTATAGTTTTTAATCGTGTATTTGCAATTGTTAAATGGGAAAGAACCATTTAATTAAAAAATAAAGTTATATAAATATAATAAATTTTGATTTTGATTTAAATATAATTAAAATTTTAATAATTATAATGCTGGAGGGTTTTTTTAAAAGTAATTATATAATTTACTCCTGTTATAATTAAAAATACATATAAAATAATTGTATTATATTTAAAATAATATAAAAAATAACTCTTTAAAATTGATTTTATCATTGGAGTACATATCAATAAAAAAAAACTATATATATATATATATATACTATTTAAAAAATTATTTTAAATATTTATCTTTCCAAAATAGTTTCTATCGTTAGAAATATTGATGGTCTCGCCGAGGATTGGAATGAGGCTGTAGGATGACCAGGAAGGGGGAGGATTGAAGGTTTTAAGGGGGAATTGAAATGTGTTTTTTAATTAGAAATATATTTTTTTATTTCTTAAAATGTATAACTGATAACTCTAAAAGCACTAAAATAATTAATTTAAAATAAAACAAAACAAAATTAAATTTTAATGAAAAAAAGGGTTGAAACTCAATTTAACAGTTCTTAAATTGAAAGTTGCAAGCACAACAAGGACGTCAATGAAATTCTGTCAACTTCTGTAGTTGAAAACCAGTCATTCCTGCCGCCCTTGCAACATGGAAAACTTCTAATATTTTCCAACCGGCGAAGGGAAATTATCTTTGTTGTGATGCAATCGTGCAAAGGGCCCACTTCAGTATACTTTGTTAAAAGAAGAAAATCAGACCACTGATTTTAGAACTCTGACGAATGACATGGGAGAACTGACGGTTGGGATTAAATGTATAAACAAAAGATTCTATCAGTTTGAAATAGTAAATAGGATAAGCAGATAGATAACATCGAGGTCAAATACAATGTGACAATCAATATCTTATAGTAGAATAAATGAATCTATCTATATAAAAAAGAAGCTTGAGTTCAAGCCGTACAAGTTATACATTTCAAGCAAGCAACAAAGCCTAGTAGTGGAACGGCCATTGACTCGGAAACAAAACCTTCCATTTCTCAGTTATATTGGAGAAACCCTTTTGTTGCCTAGGCCTAGTAGTGGAAGAAGAGGCAAGAATCATCTGAAGAATGAAAAGGTCGAGAGAAGTGGAGAAAGGATCAGAGATAGAGTCTGCAATTAAAGAACTTTCGATGCTGATCGAACTCAAGCCTACAGGAGACAGTCTTGATAGTGCTACTGTTCATATACCCACAAGGCTTTTTTTAAACGTCTGCAACCTTGTTATTCAGGTTCTTGGTAATTAGTTTCTTTTCTTTTATCCTTTTAATTCTATCTACAGCGTACTAGTTCATTCAAGACCTGCGATCACCTTGACTTGCTCTCTGCTGTTTTGCTTTTGTCTTTCGTGAAGATAAGATAGGCCCAACAATGGCAGTTTTGAGACAAGATATTTATCAGAATATTCAGGTAAATAAAGAATATTGAAGCACTGCTCAAGGGTGTTTCTTCATTTTCAATAATTACCGTCCATTTGCCTTGACTTTCTATCATGAAAAAAAAACACCCTGATCATGACATTTCAACGAACTTGCTGTTCTGGGGTTCAGTTTTTAACCAGACCCAGGTTATTCCTATCCATGTCCAACATTTGTCTTCTTTTTTTTGCTGAAAGTTAATAGAGAAGTGGTTTTCTATTCTTTCTATTTATATTATTCATATACTCCTCTTTTGTTTCTTTCATAGAGACTGGAGATGCTGTGTGATTCTGATCCTTCAATGTACACCAATTTGGTTGAGATTTTAAAGAAAGAGGCCGATGAAGGCAATGCAAGAAAGGGTGCCAGCTGCAGTAAAGCCTTTGTGTGGCTTGCCAGGTATAAACAGTTATCATTTATAAAGAAATGCAAATCTAATCCCTGCAGCCCCATCCACGCGGTTTGTTTTATACAAATATCGGAGCCACAACGATATCAATATAGTTATGGCACTTGTTTAATCAACAATCACAGCTTCCAATTTATTGTATTGTGTCTGTGACATTGATATCAACGAGTTTAACTTGGCGATTCTGTACATTATAGCCAGTCATTAGCTAACTTAATGGCCGACAAATCGAAATCATGCAACCTTTCTAAATGTCTCTTTCTGCAAAAGGCAGACACATGCTATGCTTTCTCGTTTCAGAACTTTAGACCATCCAAAACTGAAAACAACTTAACAAAACTTGGTCCTACCCTATTGACGTACTTGATTCCATCTCTGCTTAAGTTTTTAATAAGATAGTTTATTAACATGGTATCAGAAATTTGTTGACTCAGTCACAAGTTTGAATCTTATTATCCTCTTTCTATTTAATGAAAAACCAAGCACAAGATAGTGTGAACCTATACAAGTTTCAATCTCAAAGAGTTTTCAGTTAAGGGTATGTATTAGATAATAATACAAATCATATTCTAAGACCTTACCTAACAGTTTAAGTTTTTAGATAAGATGGTTCTTTAATACTTTGCGGTTTGTTTTGAGCTATACATTATTTAAACTTGGTAGTCTCATCATCAGCTTATTGAATCAGATGCTGAGTATTGATTTCGATACAATGAAACTCGTTTTCCTATCCAGATCCTTGGATTTTACGGTTGCTTTGTTACAAAGATTAGCTGCAGATCCTGGTCAGAAAATGGAGCAACTCGTGGAAGAATCTTACAACGTCACTTTAAAGCCATGGCATGGCTGGATTTCAGCAGCTGCTTATAAAGTAATCATATAAGCCTTATTGCTTCCATTGCTTAGTTGACAGAACTTGAACATTTCTTCTATAACATTTGGGATATATGTATGATATTAACTACTTAAAACCATTCTAGAATTGACAAATAGAGTTTTGCAGGTTTCTCTTAAATTACTTCCTGATAATAAAACATTCATTAATCTGCTCATGCCGAAAGATGAAACCTACGACACCCTAAAAGAGCACATGCAAACATTCATCTCATTACTTGTGCCTTTTCTAGAAGAGATACACTCTATTCTGGTAAGCCTCCAAATGAACGTTTTCTGACTTTTTAATACAGTTTTTCTTTTATTTATCTGGTTACTTGGAACTTTTCCTTTGCTTTCCTTTCTCCCGATTTTGCAGATATTGTATGGATTGGATAGGCTGAAGTCTACTTAAGGTGATAACGCACAAAGATGGGCAAAAACAAAACACACAAAGAAAGCATAGCAAATGTACAGAGTTTTGTCTTATACATAACCTCAAGTTTTCCACTTAGTTTCTTTTGTGTAACTATGAATTTTGTGAATAACTGGACAAGCTATATGGAAACCATGTTGTAACTCTAACTTACTGTAATGTCTGCGTATGGTCGCAAAGGCCTTTTGTTTAGATTTCTCCTACCTGATCAAAATAGGAACGGGTCTTTTGAATGTACATCAGGCAGTATTCTTAATCCCAAAAGTTATAGCCGGAACAATCTTGAAAAAAGTTGCGCTTGCCTCTTCCTCCTCTGTCTCTCTCATTAGTGCAGCAGCTGTTTGTTTCAGAGTTTGCGCTGAGCTTCTGGCAAGATTCTAAGAAAAAAATGCCTCCAAGAAAAGGTATCTTTGTATGAGAGCTAGTGAAAATTTTCTTTTCTTAGGAGCTTCATAGAACAAGCAAGGAACTTCCTATCCTACACAACAAACTGACAAATGACAGAAGTTCTGTAAACCCATAAGCAACAGGAAGTTTTTTGGAAGAAAATTCCTTGATGGCCACCCATAGTGCGAAATGCAGAGTAATTCAACACATATTATTTGGAACTACGATAAGCAGAAGAATCTACATCACCTTCCTCGTATTACTTGCACAAGTACAGATATAAGTTTGAAAGGGGAAGACAGCTGAAATTTATCCTCATGTGCAATTTCTTCAGATTTCCATCGTATTCAAGTAACTATCAGCTATCATGACCTTTTCTTTCATCTTCCTCGTTGCCTTCATTATTCTATGAAAGTTAGCGGCCAATTGTAATGCTTTCAAGTAGCTGGTGGAACTAATTGGAGGTTTTCAAAGATTCCATTCAGGTCAATTCCCAGATTATTGTCGTTTGAATCAGAAGACCTGTATGGTGGATCATGAAGCGCTACAAGTGCTGCAACTAGACCTGCATTACTCGCTATGGTTGGCTCGGTGAACCATGGCTTGTCCCTGTCATCCAAAAAATTGTCAAACTTGTCTGGCCCAGCAACCATGGCTCCATAAAGAATATTTGGATTTGGATCCTTAGAGTGTAACCATCTATCTCCCTCTGGACAAGAGTAATGCTGATCATCCCAGGGGATTGATGCAGCCCTGTGGTGGACATTGGTTGGATATTTGTTTCCAAAGCCAACCATGTAGCTCATCTTCATTGGATTATCTCCTAATATGTAATTAACCTGAGAAAATAAGTACCAGTGAGACAATTTGAAAGGCCTGATTTTACAAAATTCAACACTGGCACTATAAATGCTTGCCTGAGAGATGGAGAATTCTCGCAACATTTCCACTGAGAAAAACTCACTACTACAACTTACACCTGATCTACCTAGAAGCTCAAGGTAGTCACTGTATAATTTGCCGAGGAAAGATGTTGTCGCAGCAAACTGGAGTGGCTCACCGTGATCTGGCCTTAGGAGTATCAACCCACCTATATCAAGAAAAGTTTTGCGATATCATGAACTATGAGATGGCTAGGTTGCTATGCATTTGCACATCTATCCATCGAAAAGCACATATATTTTTAGAAACCGTGTTTGATCATGACTTCACCTGGTGTCCTGTTATAAATTTTGTGAGAAAGATAAGAACAAATGAGCAGATCAATTTTCTTCGAAGAAGATCCTAATCCAACTTCGTAGGGATAGCCAAGGTCATGAAAGTATCGAAGTTTTGTCAGCAAGACCTGCCAACATTACTTGAAAGTTATTAGAGCAACCACAAGTCAAGTACAGTAATAGCTCACCTCGTGGAAAGTTTGATAAAATTACCGCATTAGCAGTAAGCTTGTTGTTCCAATAGAAAACACCTTGCTCTGATGCTGTTTCTTCTCCCTCTGCTGCATTAAAATTACCAGTAGCATATCCAAGATAAGAAGTATTTCCAGTAGCAAAGAACAACCAAGTTCCTCCCCATATCAATTCATCTTGGTAACCAGAGGAATTATAATACATTCTTGCCTCTCCTCCACAATCTTCAACCTCAGTGTAAGTTCCATGATGGTGACCCGTGTTATTCTTAGTCGCAACCTCAAATAACTTCTCTGCTGACTGGATTAGTTTTATTGAGTAACCAGTGTCTTCTTTGAAAACTATTGATGCTGCCGATAATGCTGCCACAATTTCTCCGGCTAGATCAGTAGCTGTATTATTGCAAGCTGAAACAGGTCTCAGATAGTTCATGTCTTCTGGTCTTTGCCAGCAGGTTACATCATTATAACCGCTTGTATGATTACTTCCAACCTAAAATCAGAAGAGAGAGAAAAGAGATTATTTACTTGATTTTTCACTCAAGACTGGGAACATGGATCATGTTGCAAAGTTTTATAGAATGCCTGCCTGAGAATATATTATCATGGGAGCAGTAGTTGAATTTGGATGATCAAAAATTTTTAGCAAGTAATCACTGCCCCATCTGATAATGTCCTTGACATGATCAAGCTCACCTATGCTGCCATATTTATCGTGATATTCAATGACAGTCCAGCTCAAAAGGGTAATGGTATAGGCTATGGGGAAACTAAACTTTATATTTTTTCCGGAATCATAAAAGCCGCCCTTGAGGTCTGCAGGTGGATTGCTCGTATTCCCATCTTGCAACCCTGAACTTCCTCGAAATTTGACAGGACTACTGCTTGGGTAATTCCCAGCTGAAAAAAAAATATTCTCTTCACAGAATTATACATATTAATAATATCATATAATCACTAGCAGAAAATAGCTTAGTCTGAAAAAAAGAAACCAAATATTACACTTTTGAGCATCGAAGAACATCAAAGCTTGGTTTAATGCGAGAGTGATATTTTTTGAATTTCCATGGTGCTTATGCTTGTTAGGCAGAAACCGTACTAGTAGAACAATTGCTAGGATAACAAGAAGCATGAAGATGGAGACATATACAAAGCTCTTGAACCATTTCTTATCTGTTATAACAAGTTCGTAGTCGAAGGATTTAGAGTATTGAGAGGGAAGTGAATCATAGGTAGTGTTTGATTGCGGAGCAAGATGAAAGTCAAGTTCAATTGAGCTCCATTGGCTTGCTGAAGGTAGAAGCCTGCCTGCCTCAGAAAATGTATGAACAAACCTCACAGGTTGATGATCTGCGTGCGATGCAGAGGTATGTGTAGGTGAGCCTATAGAATTAACCATACTTGGGATACGTTGGTTTCAAAAAGTGTTTCGGAGGACGGAGGAGAGTAAGGAGGCCAAAATGGTTAAGCTCAGCCTAGAAAAACATATCCAAAGCATTAATATGGCAGGCTTCAAGAGATATGCATAAATATGATTGATGTCTGTTTTTCGAAGCCCTTGTCCTGTCTTGGATGTTTCATCAATGTTATAGAAGATCCCTGCATGGTATAAACTGTTTAATTAGTAGGTTTTCCTGTTTTAATTGCTCAAACAGTATATAAATAAATGGATTTTCTTAATAAATAGACAGAGGCTGAACCGTTTTCTGGGCACACTATTTCCTTGCTTCCAGTTAGAGGATACCATGGTTTTCTTGTGATGAACTTTCCCCTGCCTTCTCATACATTTTAGGTGAATTAAAAACAAGTACCTAATAAGTTAAACCATTCATCTGCAGAAGTTGAACTTTCACAGCAATATCCTGCTGTGAGTGGAAAAACTAAGAGGTGGTCGTATATTCAATGATGTGCTGAATAAATGTATTGGAAGTCCATGAGCTGGTTAGTCACTTTATTACAAGCTGCTGCTGATAATAATAATAATAAAAAAAATAAAAAAATTCCAAAGTAGGAATTGATCGACGCAGGTCGCAGGTTTAGAAAAACCGAAGGAGTGCCTGTTCATCGGCTTTTCCAAAGCATGGTGTCTCTATTGCTACTGTGATTTATTAATAATTGAGCTTCATTTTTTTTTTATTTGGGGTTATTATGCTTTCATAATTCGTGTAAAAGATTTAAAAGTTTAATTTATATTTATCCAAATTGATATAATATTTTATCATCTCAATGTTATTTTTTAAAAGCAAATGTTATTTTGGATTTTTTTTAATCAAACTATATTTGTAATAATTGTCTAGATTGTTTTTGTAATTATCGAGTTAATTGAATTATATCAGTTCAACTCTTATTTTTTTTATTTATATTTGAAATTTGAATTGTATAATTTTAAATTAATTTATATTTGGATATGAATCACAATTATACTTGTTGAATTAACTCTTTAAAGTATATCATTTCAATATATATATATATATATATATAACCTCAAAATTTTGCCTATCATAATAAAACATTGTTATGGTAATAGTAGTTTTTTTAAAAAAAAAATAACAAGGATTATTAACATTGTCTATCAAAATTTAGTTTTTTAAAATAAATCTTCATTATTATCTCACTCAAGAAGCACATTAAGAATATTAATTACTCTTTGAACTAATTATCTTATGTTGCTAAATACAATTTCCCATCAATTTCTACAGGATAAAAAATTAGAATATGTTTGATTTAAAATATATTAATTAATAATCTAAGTTTATAAAAAAAAAATGATCTCAGGAGCTAACTTTTGGATTGATGCAGGGATCTTCAATGCCAAGTACAGCCTTGATGAAATTGAATTTAGTCAAATTTAAGCACCTGGAAAGAGAAGAAACAAGAAATGCATATCAGCCGATTATGAAAGAAACAAGCCGAAGTAAAAAAAATGATCTCTTGCTGCTAGCCGACCAAGAAACTCTCCTAGGGTTTTCCTTTTCTTTGCCAAGGAACTCAAAAGAAGAGCATTCCAATCTCTCAATCTAAGTGAATATATTAGAGTCTAGTTGCGATTATTTTTAAAAATATATCAAAATAATAATTTTTTTTTTAAAATACTCTCAAACATGTTAATCAATCTATAAAGATGAGGATTGAAGGTTAAGTGTGGGAGGGAGAACGTTGGTGGTTTGCTAGCTCTCGGGTGGTTTTTCGGGTTTTTTTATCACCATTAATATGATTTAAAGAAAATAGATAGTGATAGTAGATAAATTAAATAAAAAATATCAATAATTAATTATAAAAAAATGAGCTATCAATATCAGAATTGAGAGGAAAAGAAAAAAAAAAGAAATACTCATCATCGTTCAACCATAGACACCACCTCACTACCAGAAAGATCTTATCAAGATAGTTCTAATGACATTGCAAAAGGTTACATAAAGACACTGGAAAAGGTCACACATGTTGCTAAAATAATAACCTTGAACGCAATTCAATCAAATATCATGAAGTGAGCATCTCATACTTATCTTTAATCAATTAAATTAATTTAATTCACAAATAAGATTTCTTTTAAAAAGTCTAAATATAAGAAACACTAACACATAAAAATAATTGAGATAACTCATGTTATTTTCAAAATTAATGAAAAATCCTATAAAAAGCAAATAAACAAAATAACAAAGCCTAATTTCCAATTAAATAAATGATGAAAATAAAAACAAGATCTTAGATAAAGAGCAAACCTAGGTAAATCTTCTAAACTCGCAACTTATAATGTTCTAGATTTCAGTGCAATTAAGAGGCTCGATTCCTAATGAGGAGGATGGAATGGAAAAACAAAATCTCATTTTATAGATTATTTCAAATATAAAAGAAAAATTAATCAAAAGAAAACGGATCAAATTTGAAAGAAAAATAAATTCAAGGACTATTTTAAGAATTTGGAGGGTCATGCGAGGAGCAGAGGAAAAAGAGGGGGAGATGATTCTAAATCAAAGGTTAATAAGTTATGGACGCTTCCTAGGAATGGAGGGTTCACCGAGATGATTTCAAAAATAAATTATATTTAGTAAAATAATAATCATCTCTCAATCAACTTCATTATAATTAAAAAAAAACTAGGATAAAAAATCTCCCCGACTCAAGTTAAATAAAATATTTTTAATATAATTTAGTCATTTTAATGTTGTTTAAGAGTATGAAAAAATTGAGTCATATTTATTTAATCAATTTAATAATAACCATTGAACCTTGTGAAAAGACTGTATTAAATCAATAGTCCATCCATTGACTTTTTTTAGGAAGGGTAAATTTATCATACAGTATAATGAGTTTGTGTCCATAATGATTCATTTATCCATTTCACTTTCTTTCTTTTTAATATATGTGTGTTTGCATTAAGTAATTCCCAGACATATAATGTGCTACTTTTAATAAACCAGCTATAAAATCGGAGTCTAGTGTGGTTGATATTATTTTTTTATTTAAAATCTTATTAAAATAATATTTTTTATTTTTTAAAATTATTTTTTATATTAGCATATCCAAATGATATAAAAATACTAAAATAATTTAATTTAAAATAAAAAAATCAAATTTTATATTACAAAAATGCTTTTCAAACAAGTGTGAAGTCTACTCTAATCCAAATCACTAAAATCTTGTGGAGAACACATTTTTCACACTGGATTTTGAAACTTTCAAATCCAATGTCCCCATGAGTTTGATGGAGTACATGACCTCGTGAGCTTGATGGGTTACTCAAATTAATCTAATGTCCCCATCTAAATATTTAAAGAATATTATCCTGAGATATCTTTTTAAATCTAAATTTTATTGATCATTCATGCCATCATTGAGAAGGCTTGGATTTTTTTGGTAAGATGTTTTTTTTTTCTTTAATAATTTTTTTTTCCTTTAGACCGGGATCTACTCGATGAGATAACTTCTACCTAATCTAATATGAAATTTGTGCTAGACTTTTCAAAGGTTTTACTCATTCAACTAATCAATTTAATAATAATACAAAACGAATCCACGCCATTTAAATATATTTTTGAAATAAAATAAAATTTTGCACCAATCCGAGCGTGAGTAGTAATCTAAACATATAATAAACTACATGAGATAATTATGCATGGGCAGTGAGTAAAAGCGAGCGAAGGAGAATCCCAAACAAAAGGTTAGCAGAACCGGTGTTCTTGCATCTGGTAGCATGTGATGTGCACACTTTAATTTCATGAACTAATGATGATTAGCACATCCTTCTGAATCTCATTCTAATATCCTTGAGAAGAGAATTGCGATGGTAATTGAAAATAAATTTAGAGCTTAGCATTTTCTTGTACTTGAGAGAAATGCCAGGTTTGATGAGGAGTTCACTTTGAATGCTCATGCATATTTCACTGATGATATTGTTCCAGGTAGCAGAACATGGATGGAACAGAATCACACAGTAACACTGATGAGAATTTATTACAGAGAGAAAAAGGGTGAGGAATTTCAGAAGGTTTATGCTTATATATATTATAAAGGAAACTGAGTGCCGGATCCGGGAAACCATCTCAGTCATTCATTTTTTGTATCACAAGTGCAATCTTTTTGCTACCCTGTGCCGGTTAGGAAAGGGCAGGCTGGAGCTGCCACTGCAGCTGAACCATCCAAGCTAGCACCTTTCATAAGACCTCCGAGTAGTTCTCCACGCTCCATAAAGAACTCCACCTTCACAATCTTCATATGTTCATCCACCTGGTTCGCCAAAAAAACAAACGAGTTAATTTCAAGTTAAAAAGAAAATGAATAAAGAATACGGCCACAGCTGAGAGTCGGGTGTACCTCAAAAATAGACATTCCATGGAGTTCAACTACTTCCCCAGTTGCAGCATGGCCCTTGAACGGACCTTCCATATAACCCCAGTGCCTGAACTTGTACACAATCACCGGTGGCCCTGAATAAACTTGGAGAACCTCCAAAGCAAACCCACGAGGGAATGCTGTTGTAAAAGCCACATGGGCTGAATCCACAGTTTCTTCAGCAGGGTTATAAACCCGGAACTTCTCCGGTAAGGTGGTCTGCAAAAAGGTGTTGTAGCCTCCGCCAAGTTTGTTCATTTCTTCCAAAGTTACAGGTTTCATTCCTGAACTCATATTGTGAACATTTTTATAAGCCTGACTTGAAAATCAAAATTGGGGACTCAAAAGTTATTTGCATGAGTTTATGATTAATTGCAATTTTGCAGCAAGGAAAGAAAACTTGAGTGATATTACCATTTAGGCTGAAAGTAAAATTCTTTGGATCAACTGATTTATAATCATCAAAGCATGTCTTATTGAACATCTCCATCTCCCATGTCTTTACAAGGTTCTGCACTTTTTCTTCGAGTGATCCGGATGGCCATACCTTAAATCAGCAAGTTAACAGATTAGAAATTGACAGCGGAAATTGATACATAGATAAATAGATATGATTACGATGCAAGAAAACTCTATTTTTGGAAAGCACACGCAGAGTAAAATCCTGGCTGTAACATACTCTAATAAAAAATACATGTCCTGACTCGAACTCGAAATCTGCTGTGCAGATCGCAAGCTCTCTATCACCAAGTCATGCTCTATGATTGCTATGCTCAGTCACACTAACAGTTTTAATACCTTAGTCCTGCCTTCTTCGAAGAGTTTGTTGACAGCATCATAGTTTGGAGGTGAACCATACCTCCATTTGGTGTCCTTCTCTCCTTCTCCATACAAGAAATTACGGTATTTGTCTTCTCCAATGCCTGAAGTTGCCATTAATTTTCAGTCAGGAATATCAGTTGTCGAGTAGTCTGAGTTTTCATGGCCAAGAAAGGACCTTATATAGGCCATGGCAACCTAAATGCAGCAGAGAAAAGTCAAGGAGGACGTAGATTTTTATCTCTAGATTCAAGACATCATGGTTGAATATTTGAGCAGTGGGGCACTAAACGATGCAATGAATTGGTGGTCAAGATTCATGTAACCAACCAAATGTTATCAGCATAGAACAAAACCCCTAATAACTCTATAAGAAAAGTAATTTCAAAATTTAAAGTAATTCTACATCTCTATTTGAAAAGTTGCATTACAAATAAGGTACAAGAAGAAAAAATCAAATTCTCTCCACCATAGGCAGTGTGGATTTTTCAAACTTATTTCTAACGTTTCAACGACTAAATACAAACTTTTTAATTTAAATATTAATCATATTTTCTTAGCCAATGATACCTGTCGTTTTAAAAAATTAAAACCCATTTTTTAAAATTAACCCAAATCCAAATTCAACCTCAACACCCACATAGCTTTGCACCTCTCTTTTTTCAAGTTTTAAATATTTAATAATTCCAATTTAAATTTCTCATGACATTAGTCAATAAACCAGTTGAAAGCTTTGTTATCTCCAATGTGGCATACAAGATTTTTTAGTTTTATTATTTGTTAATTAATAATTATTTCAGATCAATTACTTATTCATTTATAATTGGTTTTAGACATGTTAATACACCACAAATGTGGATCGAACTTTTAATTTGAACATCAAATATATTCATTAATCACTTTTTAAACTAATTTCCAAAAACAAAAAGAAAGTCCATCACCAATGCATATTTTAACCTGTTTAAATGTGTTCCCAGATTAAAAAAAACAAAACAAAAAAAAAGAGAATAATAAGGGGACAGTAGGCAAACAAATAAAAGAAAAATAAATAAGAGGATAAAGCAAAATGGTAAAATAAATCCTACATATTAAAAAGATGAAATTTAATTAATTAATAATTCATAATCAAGAAGGAAACAACATAATTATCTAACATTATTTTTTCAATTTAATTTTTCCCGTTTTATCAAGGATCCTAGACAGTATATAATATATTAGGCATTAAAATAAAAAGAATAGGAGGGTACCAAAACAAAATAAAGAGAGGAGACTTGCAAAAATAAAAATAACATTCTTATATATTTTTGAACAATAAGTATTTTTAAAAACAACCTTGATCAAATTGTCAAATGAGCATTGTGTACAATACACGCACCAATACTATTTTTTCTTAGCATTGTTTCTCCTCATTTTAGCCTTTTTAGTCAAATTTCAACAGATTTATGAGAATCACAAAGATCAACTTTGAACCCTCAAAGTGCAATTTACTTCTTTTTAGAATTATTTGTTGCATACTTGCTAGGTTTTAATTCGTGAATGCATAGATGAATATTATTGTTATTTATTTTGTTTTGAGTAATGTGAGACTTGATTATATTTTTGGTTAGATCATTTTTTTTTTTCATTGAGAATTATGTTTAATAACAATGTATTCATTGTCTTTTATTCAAGAACTAGATTAATCTATTGGTTATTATCTCTTATTCATAGATGTTGACTATTGAGTGATAGAATTAATAGGTAGACATTTGTGTTCCTTGGTATATTATTCTGATATTTTTATTCATTGTGAAGTATTAGTTGTCATCTATATTAAAAGCTCAACTCATGATTAAATGACTCGTTATCGGCTCTTGTTATTAAAGATTGATAACAAATCCAATGCTTGTCTTTTGTCAAAGTTGATAATAGACTATCTGTGCGCCCAAATCCAAAACAATTATTTAATTTCATTTATAAACTTTGGGTTTACGCAATCTCCAAACATAAGGAACACGTTTCATTTTAAAATAAATAACAATCCAACTAGCTTTAAGTAAGATGAATATGTTGATTATATCCTATTATAATTCCTATTAAGGTTATTATACCTTACAATACATAGTCAACCATTTATCTAGATGCTTTGAAAAACCAATTATGGTTTCTAGTCACCATAAATTTAGAACACTATTTTTATTTTTAATTATACCTTAATTTTTTTTATGATGTACTATGCAACAGGTAAATTGATACACCTAAAACAATCATGAGTTTGACTAAACATTTAATATTAGGAACTTCCTTCCTATATGCTCCAAGAAAAAAAAATCCCAAAAAAAATCATTTTCATTCAATTTCTTCAAGGTAGTGAAATAGAGGATATCGTTTCCACACCTTGATTTTCTAGCTTCTTTTAATGATTTGATTCTTATAAGTAGACAACACATCATTTGATATTTTTATCTATTTAAAAATAAATAAACAAAGGTTAGGCATACACGCATAGACATGTGTAGCCTAGCCTTGTAGACTCACATGTCTATGCTTCTCTGTATTGGAACACTTTGAAACTCTACTTGTTTGAATAAGATGGGGGAGACCTAAATGAAACTCTCATAAAATAAAATTTGCTATCATAAAGAATGACTATTTTATCATCAAAAAATGGTCATTCATCGATTTTTTCTCTCCATCATTTTTGAGTGACTCTCAAACTAATGAACCAAAATACGAGAGAAATTAAATTTTAAACCAAATTGTTTACAAATTAAATTGACCAAAATATAATTTTGCAAAATCCTTAGGTGAGATTTTGCAAAAAAAAGCAATGACACCAAAAAAATATTAAAGATTTTCCTATTTCTTTTTGTTTCAATTCTGGTTCCCCTCATTTTTAATCTCTCTCAAACAATAAAATCATATTATTTTTTTTATGAAATCAAGCATCAATTTATTGTTGAGATTTTTTTTAGCTCATGATAAATACATAAAAAGAAAATTGAATCAAATCATCAACCTAAACCACCAATTAACATAACATTGAACAAATTGAAAATAAGAAGAAGAAAAATGACAAAAAAAAAAGAACCAAAACAAAAGGTGAAAGATTATGCAAATCCATAACAAATCATCTCACAATCTACAATGATCTCTCTTAATTATAAGATTTGTTTTCATAATGAATAAATAAGAAAAGAAAATAATGTTTTGGGTTTCTTGTTTTTAAAATTGTTTTTTTTATTGATTTAACATTCACAACTGAACTACTATGGTATACTGGATTTTGTTGATTTTTATGCAAAACTTCAACCAAATTTTGTTGGGTTTAGGTTGATGGGATTGGACAGAGAGAAGGGCAAGGATGGTAGCTAGAGTTTATTTTTTTAACTTTATAGGAATTTTTTAATTTTAATAATACAATGACTATTGAAATATATTAGCATCAGCGAGGATGTGTTATCAACTTATAAACTATGGAGATAAAGTGGTTCGGGTGATTTTATTAATAATATAATTATTATATTTTCAAGAAATATCATCTCAAACTATATGATGCAAGATGATGGACCACGGAAGTAATTTTTTTTCTTAGTTATTTTTACTCCTATTTAGTTTAAGAAAATATTTTTCTTTATGGTATTTTTGTTCTTCCTATTTAATTTAGAAATTTTTTAGTTTAGGTTTAGAAGTAGGATAAATAAGGTTGTTAAGTTTGTATTTCATGAGATTACTTAAAGAAAAAATATATGGTAATAAAATTTTGAATAAGAGCTTTTGAGTGGTCCTGTTCAATTAAGTTTCATATTATTTAGGTTTATTGTCTTCATTGTATTGTTTGTGTTTGTGTTAGTTAGCATAGAGCTCTCACAGCTCCGTTCAGTTGATATCAAAACTCGTTTGTGTTTGTGTTAATTAGCATAAGAGCTCTCACTGCTCTGTTCAGTTGATATCAAAACCCAACAAGTCATAATGGTTAGTTTTTGTGTATTGTTGAATAATCACAGCTAGAAGAGGTGGTGGTGAGACAAGACATGCTCATTTAAGAGAGGATAGTGAGGTTTTTCGTTGGAAAAAAAACGACATTCAAGAATTAATTATAAAAGACATACAACAGCAAATTGTGTAATTAATCTAACAACTCGCAATGATGAAGTTGCAAGGGCAAGTTGAAAAACTATCCTTTTAATTAGCAAAGATGAAGAAAAACCAATTGGGGGATCCCAAAGAGAGTTCATTCATAGCAGTTAGTTTTTGTGTATTGTTTAATAATCACGACATGAAGAGATGGTCACAGAAAGGATGGTGAGGTTTTCACTTGGAAAAATGATGTTCAAGAATGGATGATAGAAGATAAATTACACAATTAACCTAACAAATGGAAGTAATAAAGTTGCGAAGACAGGTTAGCAAATTATCACATTAATTAACAAAAATGATGAAGAATCAATTGGAGGATCATGAGGAGTGATCACGAATTTATAGCTAATTTTGAAAAGCTTATTTCATATACATGAGTAAAGGAGTCAACTTATTAATCATGACATTCTCCGTCATTTTATGAGAACAAATAAGATTGTTTAGATTGTATTTCAAGAAACTATTTGAAAAAGAAATTAGCAATAAAATTTTGAGTTGAAAATTTTATATGCAACCCTATTCAATAAAACTATATATTTATTTTTATTTATTTTTTGTACCATCTCCACCTATGTTACTGACAGACGTAGAACCCTTCAGAAACCAAGTTGATGTTTTTCAAATAATGCTAGTTGGCTAAAACTTTTGTTGCCGACTCCATTCTTTCTCCACGAGGGAAACTGCGAAATTTTCAAGGATCTTATAAATCAAATTTTACCAATTGGTTCTCATAGCAAAAGATAAGATTCAAGGCCTTGTATCTACCTAGAATGACTCTTTTATTGTTAACTGTATATTTGCAAAGAAAGCAAAACCATCTCTATTGACGGCTATAAACCAGAGGCCAAACATGAATGTAACATGCTATTAATTGTTGGCGATAGCACTAGGAAAACCTGCAGATGAGCTCAATCAATCCATTACTAGCATCAGTTGTTAATCATGATCTTGCTTCTGTTTTGAATTTGAACATTTTTTGTGAAATTGGCTAAGCAAAAGGTCGAAGAATCTCATTGTGTGATACCCAAACATTTAATTGTTGAACTCGTGAATAGTCATCATCATACGCATTAATTTAATATTTTTATCAATATGTTAAGAGTTTTCACACTGAAATTTTCAAAAATGCAAAGCTTTGCACATTTTAGAGGCTCCGCAACAAAAACTTGGACGAGTTTCTATCAATGGTGGTAGTTTTTGTGGACTACTCTGTACATATCACAGTTGAAAAATCACGAGGTATGGCCCAAGTTATTTGCCCATGAAATAAAGCATCATCAAAATATTGCCTTACTTATGGAAAAATGGGCCACCAATAGATTTTGGATTTTGACATACTTACCAAGAACAATGATGCATGCAGTTGAAGCCCCATGAACTCAGAATGCCATTTGAATTTCACTCCGTTATAGCCTTTGAAATTGTCTCCCTGCTCTCGTTCTAAATGCTGGGCCTTTAGGGTGATGCCGCGGTCTCTTTCCATTCGATAAACCACTGTCACTGACACTCCCATCAAGAAGGTTGTCGTGTGCTTCAGAAAATTCCCTTGTCCATGTATTAAGGGGAACAAGATAATTGTCGTCCTTGGAGTTCCTCCTTCGTTCCTCACGGCGTTTTACATTTTCAGAAATCTCATGGAAGGTTTTGTTAATCTTTGCAATTCCCCTCTCAACCGGCTCCACAACATGGGAAACTGTATACTTCATGTCGTCAACAATCTGAAAGAAAAGACGTAAAGAGTCAGCAGCATAGGATGATAGAATGAAAGTACAGCAAGGAATTCAGTGGCGGTGACAAAAAAAGCGTTGAAGGTTAATGACAGCATAAGACCCTTTTTCATTCTGTGTTTTTGGAATATTTTTATGTAATAATATAAAAAATAATTTTTTTATAAAAACAATATTATTTTAATGAATTTCTAAATAAAAAACATTTTAAAAAATAGACACAATCATACTCTCAAAAAATGCACTAAAGCGATTATTCAAATCATTAAAGAAAAAGCAAATCATTACAGAAAAAAGCAAATTATCTCACAATTTCACCGCTACCAAGGACCACATCACGAACACTCTGGGGGAAATTCAACCGCTTTTCTCTCTCATCATGTCGACCTAGACGTACCCTTGTTGACCTCGCACAATCCTGAACCTCTTCTGGATCTGGAGATGTTCCTAAAGAGGCATAGTTGGTCATAACAGCCACATTACGAACACCTCTCTCACCTCGCTTGTAAGGTACAGCAGGGAAGACATAGAGATGCACAATAGCTGCAATACCCATCTGTATCACAAATTTGATATCAGAAAACGAGAACCATCACCATGAACTAGAAGAAACTGAGTGGAACAATTACTATGATATTTCAACCAGAAATATTTGTAGCTTGCGAAGACAGCATTGTATTAAGAATAATTAATACATCACTACTTTATCCTCCCACATAGAGATTGTTAGGGTAATCAGCCTCATATCGTGTAACACCAGACTCTGATGAGGTACTTCGTCATTCAGATCCACATATAAGCAAAGAATAGTTTTCATCAAGGAATTAGGATTTCCCAATCCACCTACAGAATTACTCACATAGAGAGAGTGCCCCCAAGGGACACTTATCACTTGTATTGTGGACTCGTGTCATATTGATCAGCATAACAAACTTATCAATCCTTGCATGCAGTTTAACATGGTTCTATGGTAGAGGACACCACAATGAATTCAAAAGGCCTGGTACTAAATTAAAATCTACTTTAATGTCACTTCCTAATCAAGTTCATGTTTATCAATATCACTAATAAACCTAATTAGCTATATAAGTGAATGCACCCACAGCAAATAAATGAATCATCTATATGTAATTGATATTTGGTAATAAATGTATTAAAATATCACACCTCTATGCAGATAATGTAGTCTTGTATTCGTGTTTTTAGCTCCTGGGCTAAAGCCCCTTTAAAGACTCCCATGTAGTTTAGAAATGCAACAGCAACACCTTGCCACCATGTGAGGAAAACAATTGACTTGAATGTCAGAAACTTGGCCAGTGGTTTGATTGGGGCCAACTTGTCCTTAATCACAGAATAGAACTTTATAAGGCAATATAGGGCCCAGGTCTGACTGAAATTAAGAATAACTGCTAAGTATGGATACCTGAAGAAAAAAACACTCTCACTCAGATCACAAGTAGATCAATAAAATGAACTATCTTAGTTTTACTAAAAATATCATGATACATATAAGCAGATAGACACAATGATGATTTTATTAGTATTGAAAGAACTGTTTATGTCGCTACATGGCATTTGTGGTTAGATAAAAACAAAACATTATTAATGTAAGCTTGAAGATGCTAAAAGGGCTGCTACATTGAATAAAGTACCTTACCCATATCTCCATTCAAATTTCCCTTCTCCATAAACCCCAAAAGCTTGAAGAATCATTGCTAAAAGTGCACAGATCAACTTCATTATCATCTGCACAGTAAATGTTTCAGTGAGTGCCTCAAGGTTCCAAAAGTCATCATAAGGGAAAGTTTTAATTATACAAGTAAGTGCACACATATTGAACAATGCCAATCTTCACAGCATGATAGAAATCAGCACCAAGATTCCAGTCCCTCAGAAAGCAATTTAAAGGAAAAGGATGCTCTACAACTCCATAAGCATATGACTTCTCCAAAAGAGGGAAGCTGGAGGTGATTAAGGTCTGACTTTCCAAGAAGTGAATTGTATTCTCTTCCCCACCTTAAAGCAGCAAAATCTTATCAAAACAAAGTACGGGGATGCAAATATAAATATTGAGGAATAAGGTAAAACCCCAAATTGCAATACCTAAGCAGGCTATCAGATATCTCTCAAAGCTATACAAGGCAAAAGCTTCATAACAGTCCCTGATTGCTTCACAGTTGAACGCGGCACTGGAATCCAACAAGGATAAGAACTGCCCAAAAAAACATTAAAGACAAAAATTTCATGGATGGTCCCATCCACTTGATAGAAATTAACAAATTCTAACAACATAGGTGCTTCATTTTTTAGTAACTTCATTTTTTTGACTCTATGGGTTGAATTTCAATAAAGTGCAGACAAAGCAGAGTTTAGCATACTGAACTTGTCCAATAGTTTTTAGGATATACTAGAAAAGTAGGCCAACACTTCCTAAACTTTTGTCCAGTTATCTCTCCACACTACAATGATTGACAGCAGAGGAGCAACTTCCAAATTGTAAGCTTTTCGATAAATAAATAGTCAGCGCAAATCGTTACATTCAAACATTCAAGTTACCATTAGTAAATTGAAGAAGACAATGATAAGTTGCTTCATTCATACCGATTCTAGAGAATAAACAGGAACCATGAGGATGAGTCCAATGAGAAACTTCTGCTCCTGAAATTAAATAATCAAACTAATAGCTATTACTAGCATGGACAAATTAACAAGGGAACAATCAACTGTCAAGATCATGATAAAAGCACAAAGTTAACAACAACAACACAAATAATAACAACTTGTGAAGAAATATGAGAACAAACCTCCGGCTGATTATATGCAGCTAAGTGCTCAAAAGTAAGGTACATTGAGAGGACAAGAGCAAGAATCACAAATATGCTCGCACTGAAGATTGGCCAGCTGACATTTACAACAGACTCAGCTCCCAGATATAATGCCCAAACTTTTCCTGATTGGCTCGTGGACTCGACCAACTTGAAAAGAAAAAACAAAGAACAAAAAGCCCCTCGCCAATCCATGGAGCAGGACCATATAACATATGCTACTTAACAAGTCTGTGTATGATTGAAGACTTTATTACACCTAAGCACCCTAAGCTAAATGCTCTCTAACCATCAACTGTAATACATCTACCACTTTGCAGATATTTTAGTACTAAAAGGACGAAAACCCACACTTGTTTACCACAATGCCTTGCGACTGTTGATCGCCACCTAAACAGCATATACCATCGTATCAGAAAAAAGCCCTGCGACCACGACAAGCCACAAAAAATAACCTAGAATTATAAACCAATATCAGTCAAATAGTTAAGACTCCATTAATAAGGCAACATAGACCCCATTATCTATATTAAAAAGGTTTTCGTGAGATTTATCAGGTGCTATGAATAAAGTTCATCGAATTATCTTCTTAATTAGCCTATAAAACCATTATATTATACTAATTTTTTTTTACATAAGAAAAAACTCAAATATAAAGAAAAGGAAAAGGAAAGACATGGTTCAAGAAAACTAAACAGAAACTGGGTTTCTAATTGGCTTATTCTTGACACACAGAACAAATTGAAGCCTCAATATCATAGCAGAATCGAGAAAACCGAGACCCTAGAATACACACACATTAATCAAACAAACCTACGTAGCAGACACAAAAATCAAGAACGAACTCCCAAGTTCGTCAGATAAGAGAGAAAGCTCAGTTAGCGCATCATTAAGAATTAGGGTTCCACACCTAATTGTGGAGATTTTCCGGGAAAATCTGGGAAAATGGATAGAATTTTCGTGAGAAAAATACAAAAAAATTCTGCCTCTGGAATTTTGTGTTGTGTCAATGAGTAAACTGTTTTTTCTTAGGCGGTTGGGAACTTCTGTTTCCTTGCGGAATTCAAAGAGTATTGTTACGTAATCGGTGCTTTTTGAAACCATTTGAAAAAAAAAATAAAAAAAAAACGTTTTTTTTATTTTAAATTAATTTAAAAAAATTAATACATTAATATAAAAAATATATATTTTATAAAGTCAGATCTGGATCCTCTCATCCACGATTTTAGTTTAGGTTTTGTCTTCTACTTAATTTGTTATCAGAAATTTGTTTTTTAAGTATAAATTTTTTTCTTATATTTAACAGCATCATGAAAAATAAGCTATATTATAAAAAAATTGAAAATTTACTTATTAATGTTTTAAAAAACATTTCCAAGTTTATCTAACATATATAAAATATTATTATTTGACCACTTAAAAAATAATGAGATATTGAAAAATTAATGATGAAAAAAATTATTATATGTTATAGTTTATTTCATGAAATATAATTACACATAAATATAATATTATAGACACATATAACATTTTTTTAGTGTTTCGAGAATAATGAAAGTAAATTTATTTTTTATGATGTCCTAGTTTTATAACACAATTTATATGATTTCAAATGTAAAATTATTATATAATATAATTATTATAACATGTTTTGTATTTTAATGTGTTTTATAGCAATATTATCTAAATTAAAGTATTATATGTGCTAAAATAATTAATTATTTTATTAATAAATTATTTATTATATATATAAGAATAATTAAGTATTGTACCACTTTAGTTTTTGGGTCCTTTATGGGAAGTTTTTAAATTGAAAAAACATTCCTCCATCTAAAGCTTATGTTTTTCTTTGCCTTATAAAGTGAATTTTGTTGACAAGTTTTTCATAATATAGTTAAGCATGAGAAGCCAAGCAAATGTTTTTAGAGAAAAACATTTCACAGCAAATAAACAAGGCTTAAAATAACACTAGATCATAAGCTCACATTACACTATAGGTAGGATTAAATTTCTTTGATTAAAATAATGTTCAAACATGATAAACATGTTTTTACCAAAAAGAAATTTAAATGTTCGGGGATTGGCCCAATTGATATTGTAAGTTAAAAGCATCTTGAATGACTAATAAAAATATATTTTGAATTAAAAAAATAAACTAATATATTTTTAATAAGAAATTGAAATGATAAATTTAGATCAATCTAGATTAACTCATCAAATTCATGACCCTAGTCAAAATATCATAATAACCTCATAAAAAACAAATTATAAAGCATTGTTCAAAATCAACTAAATATTTAAAGATAAAAAAATTGATTAAAATACAATAGCCCAAACCAAGTTTAATTTGTCAAAACTATGATCTAAATCATAAGACAAGAAAAACTCTATAAAAAAACAAATCAAAATAAACTTGATGGGGTTTCAACATCAATTGTTTTTTATACCCTAGTTCACTTTAAGATTATGACCAACTTTATAGTATGCCATGGGAATGAGTTTGAACTTAAGATATAGTTTTTCATCCATAAAAGAAAAAGAAAAGGATGACCACTAGAGGGATCAATCTACGTAGTAGGATTTTGGATTATACATGATTGAAAATGTAATCATTGTCTTTTTAAGAGAGAGAAAATAGTGTTGAAATTCATAAAGTTATTTTTTAGGTAAATTATATATGGCAGTACAGCTTACAATTTTACAAATTAAAATTAATTAATTAATTCATGAATATAATATTATTATTATCAGCTAATGAAAATCTAGGTTGTTAAGGAGACAATCATAAGGCAGCTAATCCAAAGAAAATGAAGTCTTTGAGCAAAATATAAAACCCTTAATAAGCTAGGAATAGATATGAAAAGAATAGGAAAAAAAACCTAGGGACTAGAAAAGCTAAAAATACATCTTTCTTACAAAATTGCAGGAAAAAAAAAACTTTGGGAATTTGTCTCAATATTAATTCTAGTCCTTTGTAAATTAGTTAAAACCTTTACTTGTAATAAAAAATTATGTTTTCATATGAAAAAAATAAATATATGAATAGAAACAATTGAATTGAAAAATATATTTTGCACTTAGATTATACAAACTATTAGAGTTGTAAATGTCAAATCTTTGATTTTAATTAGTGAAGGATTATTTGTGTTGTTCTAGATGGTTTTTGTTTTTATATTGTTATAAGGAATTAATCAAGCTTATCCTATAGGATATATCATGATTATTTATGTAATTATCTAGTTTATGTGGATAAATTATATAAAAAGTTCAAATAAATTTTAGCAAAAAAAAATAAAATACAAGTTATCCAAAAATAAGGGTTTGGATGTATTTTAATGCAGTTTAGGAGAGTAATTACTTGTGCATTAAGACAATTGAAGTCTCATAAGGTTAATTTTGCACTTGACAATCTAGTACTAGAGGTCATGGTATTTTCCGTACTGATATGAAAGAATTACTTAAATGGTTCACAAGCCTATATATTTATTGATCATAAAAGAATGAGATATTTGATGTCATAAAAGGAATTAAATATACAGAAAACAAGATGAGTGGAATTGGTCAAGGAATATAATTGTATTATTGATCACCATTCTAGAAAGGTAAATAAAGTGGCAAATGTCTTAAGTCATAAAAACAAAGTAGTGATTAGCAGTTTATCAATAAGAAAACAAAGAGATCTGGTAGAATTGAATAAGATCAAAATGCAGTTGAATTTGGGTGTAGGAGGATCCTTACTAGTATATCTTATGGCTTAACCAATTTTTTAAGAGAAGATTATAAAAGCTCATAAAAATGATATAAAAGTAGTAAAGATAAGAAATAGCGTGGTGTTGGGACAAAAGCTTCCTTTTCTTGTGATGAAAAATAGAATCGTGGAAAGCAAAAAAAGAATTTATTTTCCAAATTATAAGAAATTAAATGAGGAAATTATGAGAGAAACACACAAGTATGGGTTTGTGGTTCATTTAAGAAGCAGTGAAATGTACAAAAAAAAATTGAAGAATTACTATTAATGGTTAGGGATAAAAATGGAAATGTGTGAATTTATCACAAAATACATTATTTTTCAACAAGCAAAGGTAGAACACCAAAGGAATGTATGAGAGTTAGAAACCCTTCTAATTCTAAAGAGGAAATAGAAACACATTAATATGAAATTTATATTTGACTACCTTGAAGTAGAAAAGTTAATAATGGTTTGTGGGTAATTATAGATCAATTAATTAAATCTACCATGTTTTTACTTATGAAGATGATTGGTTTTTTAGGTAAATTAACCAAGTTATATGTTGATGAGGTGGTTACACTTCATAGGGTTCTAGCATCAATTGTTTCTGATAAACATCCCTAGTTCACTTCAAGATTATGGCCAACTTTATAGTATGTTATGGGGATGAGTTTGAACTTAAGCATAGTTTTTCATCCATAAATTGATTGTCAATCAAAGAGGATAATTCAAATATTAAAGAATTGTTGAGACCCTATACACTAGAATATAAAGGGTCTTGGAAAGATTATCTACTATTAGTGGAATTCACTTAAAATAATTTTTATCAAGTTATTATTGGTATATTTTCTTATAAAGCTTTGTATGGAAGAATGTGTTGCACTTTAGTATGTTGGGATGAAGTTGGTGAAAGAAACCCAAGGGATCATAGAAGTACAAATGATCATAGACATGATCAAAATGATCAAGAAAAGGATGAAAGAAGCTCAAAATACACAAAAGAGTTATATGGATAACTAAAGGAGACTATTGGAGTTTCAAGTAAGAGATTAAATATTCTTGAAGATTGCACCTTAGAAAAACATTATCCATTTTGGAATGAAAGACAAACTAGTAATAATGTCTTTTGGTCATTTTGAAATCACAAAAAGAATTATATTGGTTACTTATCAACTAATATTAACCCCGCATTTAGCTAAAATATATGGAGTATTTCATATGTTTTTCTTTAGAAGGTAGAACGGGTTCCATAATGAATTTTACCTTAAGTACCATGGATATTTGAGAAGATTAATAATAAAAGTAAAACCCATGAAGACTTTAGATCGAGGTGAAAAGGAAATGAGAAATAATAAAGTTCATTTGATAAAAGTATTATGAAAACACTCTCAAATAGAATAGGAAACTTGGGAGATGGGAAACAAAATAAGGAATGAGCATCCAAACTTGTTTCTAAGCATAGGCACAAATTTTATCACTTTAAGAAAAAAAGACAGAATTTAAACCCCTAGTTTAAAAATAAAATGAAAACAATCTAGAAATTATATAGATTAATTAAAATTTTAAAGAGCATATTGTTAGGTAACTATAAATAAAATTTTAGAGAGAAAGACATTTATATTTGATAATTTAAAAGTAGATCAAGATAAGCTATCAAGTTAAAAATAAAAAAGAAAAGCATAAAGGTATTTCGGTAAATAATAAAATCCAAATTATAAATACATGATTTATCTTCTTTTTAGGGGCTCATAACAAGTGTGTGGTAAGGGGGAAGTATTGTTTTGTTTTTGTTTCTTTAAATATTTAAGAAAAAAACTAAAAATAAGTTAAATTAAAATGGACTAACAGAGTTTAAAGGGTTTAAACAAAAAAAATTTAAATTTTATAAAGTTTATATGCTTAGATAGAGTGAGTTGGAGTAAGGGAATAAAAGAAAATAAGGTGAAGAAAATTTACCTTTTCTTTTAAATTTCTTTAAAAAATTCATGTTAGTAAGAGGTGAGAATATTGATTATTTATGATTTTTATGTGTTTTAGGATTTTGTATGTTGTAATTTAATTATGGGAGATTGAATTGAATGTATCAGGGTTTTTTTAATTGATGTTCTTTTTAAAAATGATCCTTTAGGCATCAAAAAAATTGGATTGTGTAGAATTACAAATTAAAGAATCATACATGCCTCCTTTTATGTGGGAAATTTAGCCAAGAAGGATAAAATGAGATTGAGTTTTTGTTCATGATTTTATTGTGAAATTATGTTTAACTATGTAGGGTATTCATATAACCATATTATGTAGGAATTTTAGCCAAAAGGACAAAATAAAGTTGAGTTTATTGTTCTTGATTTTACTATGAAATTGTGTTTAATTATGTATATAGGGTATTTCAAGAATTCATATGAAATTGAAAAGATACTCATGACCTTATTATATAGGAATTTTAGCCTAGAAGGATAAGATGGAATCAAAATTCATTGTCTTTAATTTGTTGCAGAAATGTGTTTATTTATGTTATAATGGTAATATATTTGTTGTGAGGGAAATTAGAAAGAAAACTTATCTGACCATAAACAAAGGTTAGCCAAACTTATGAAAAAGAATTGAATAAACAAAGATTAGCCAATCTTATGAAAAGTAATTGAGTTTGTTTGATATAGCTGACAAATAAATTTGCATATAGTTATGTTGGTCTTGAGGCAAAATGATTTGGTATCTTTCCCCATGTTTGCGTTGATCGAAGTTTTGAATAGAAAGATGAGTTGTGGTTGATTTAATTAGAATAATATGTATGATCTGTTAATTGAAGAATTAAAAAAGAGGGAAATAACTAATTTACATTAAAAAATACATATATGTAAAAAAAAAAATTAAAAAGCCTAAGAGGACAAATATTTTTTTTTTATGATTCATTAAGATTAAATTTGAAAAGAAAAAAAATAGAATTTGGATTCAAAAGATGATTAAATGATGTATAACGTTGCATATACCTATTGGTATAAGAGATCTCACATGATTTGTCCTTCAATATAGGATTGAAACTTAAATAGAAGGACTGGTAGATGTATTTTACCTTCTTTATTTATCATATAATTTTTAAATTATATATATTGCAATTGCTTAATATATATTTAATATGAAAATTATATATTGTAAGATGGAGAAAAGGTAGAAATGAATAATTTTACTAGATTAATTGAGCGAAAGGGGGGCATATGTTTTCTAATTACTAAAATAATTTTATTAAACTAGTTTTTCAAAGAGAGACTAGTGGTATTTATGTTCAAATGATCAAAATTGTTGTACTAGACTAGGTAACTAACAAGGGCTAATGACGATAGTACATCTGTTTTTTGGGTTATTTAAATATGTACAAATTTAAAATAATACATATCATTTATGTCTATTTTAAATTATGGAATTAATCTCATTTTAAAAATGTTAAATTAATGAATAAAATGGTAGTAATCATACGTGTGTGTTTTGTTCATATAAATATTATATTATAATATAATATTATGAAATGATGTAATTTAAGAGATTCCTCTCTTTTATGACTCAACCAATAAATTACTATAGCGCCACCTTTTATTATACGATTGAATCTATAACTTGAAGATATTGATAATATATGTAATTTATTTTAGGCATTTCATGTGGATTTATAATTATGCTTTAAGAATTATGCATATTAATATTATATCATGTTTATTTTTTTTTTATCATTATTGAAACTTATACTAATTAAGATAAAATTCTAAAGATGATTGCATTTCAAAATGTTTATGTCCTATATTAATTCATTGACATATGGTAGATTTTTTTGTTTGTTTGTTAATGATATGTTTATTTTATTATTATTTATCATGAAAACTAGATGAGTTATTCTTGAATTATATTGATCAAAGAAAGTCTAGAATGACTGGACTTTGATTTATGTTTTGAATTATGATATAAAACAAGTTATCGATAACTTTGTACATTTCCAGTATAGGAGAAAATCTCTTCTAAAATTTTGGTAGAATATAAAAAAAAAATTCCTTTTATTACATAAATGACAATATTATGGGAAAACATAATTTTAAAAATAAGAGTTGTTACACAAACAACACAATAATTCCCCAATATATTTTTCTTGATAGGGAACCTTTTCATCCTTTCTTAGACACGCATCTTATTCTATAAAATTTTTCAGTCATGATTGTTTTGTATCACACAACAAAACAAAATAAATATCAAACATCATTGAGCTCTAATACCAATTAATGTAAACAACAATGAAGGATGAATAAATTTATTGTATGTCAAAACCCTCAAAGACACACACACACACACACACACACATATATATATATAAGTACATGAAAACTATTAAAATATATAATTTTATTCATTAATGTTTCCACTCATCAAAAAACTATTGCAACTCTTTATATTAAAGAAGAAGAAGAAGAATCATCTACTAATATTGAATAGAAAATATAGAGTAGGAAATTATTCCCTTCAAATTATAAAAAAAAACTAAAAAAGCATCATAATAAAGAATATACAAAAAATAATTATTTGTCTAAATAAATCCCCTCGTCAATATGGTTTTGTCATATATACATGACACTCAATTCAAAAAAACATCTCGTTTCACCCAATTCAAAAAAGAATCTTGTTTCGTATTATAGTTTTTTTTTTCAAATAATTATTTACATGAGAAAAAACATCAAATCAATATATTAATATAATAGATAAATAAATATTCTAAAAAATATTATTTTAATCAAAAAATATATTACACCATAACATCATACAAACACAACACGAGTGTACAACTTGAAAAGGTTAAAAAGAAGAGGTGAAAGCACAGGGATAACATGAAAGAGAGTGCTTATAAAAAGGCTGTACTTCTTTTTCAAAATTAAATACTGCTAATTTTAAATTAAATATACACTTGTTTTTGTCTTTTCCTCTCCTATATTAATGTACGTGTATATATTTTACTCTTCATTAATTACCATCGTGACACCAAAAGTACCCATCTCTGCTTCCATGGAGAAAAAAAATACAATACTTATTTAAAATAATAAAAAAATTATTTAAAAAAACGATTTTGAAAAGTGGTGCAAAATAGACAATAAGTACTTTTTTAAAAAAAAATTCATCAAATTAATATTTTTAAAATTATTTTTATTATCAAAAATAATTTAAAAATATCAAAAATATTTAATTTAAAATAAAATAAAATAAAATATATTTTTTAAAAATATTTTTAAAATACATTGACAAACAAGCCTAAAACACGAAAATGCATGAATGATGAGGAGTGCGTGCGTGTATATATAGTAATATATACACACGCGCTACATGACCAAATATGGTTTGGGACATGCATATTACAAAAAATATAAAGGGCGTGGCGTTTTCACTGTAGCACCAGAGCAAAGGTGGCCAATTTTGATTTTTCCTTTTTAAATAATCATGATGCTTTAACCCAATAGGACAAAATAAGCTTTTTATTTTTTTGAAAATAGCCCCTAATAAGACAAAAACATTGAATTGACTTGTGGTCCATATTTCGAATTTTCGGCGCCGTCCTTCAGTGAGCCTCAGTCTACGAGAGGGGCTTCCCGGCGTTCTACCAAATATCCTGGCTGTGCAGGAGAGTCCCCCATATTTTTTCACATTGCACTTCGGTCCCTCTACTTTTAATTTCGTTTTGGCTTCTCATTTCTGTTATATAATTTTTGATTTTCTTCGATTGGGTCCTCCGATTTTAATTAATTGAATGTCAAAGTTTCACTTCGGTCCTGCTACTTTCAATTTCCGGATTGGCTGTATATAAATCAATTAATTCGATACACAAGTTCCGATTTTTGTAGTTTTGTCCTCTGATTTCAATTGAGAATAAATGTAATTTGCATTTCAGCCCTTTGACTTTTAATCTTTTAATTTAAGCCCTTTATATTTGATTTTCATTTAAGTCCTTATATTTTTTTTTTCTAGAATAATCTCAACCTTTGTCCATGTATATATAAGTGTATTTAACACAATAATAATAGTAATGATAATAATAGTAATAATTGTAATAGTAATAGTAATAGTAATAATAATAATAACAATGACTTAATTATTTTTTGTTCTTACTCTTCTGCGTTTTTTTTCTTTCTCCCGATAATTTGATTATATTTTTTTTTCCGGTGATAGCAACAATAATTGTTTTTGTTTTTTTAATATTTTGTTAAAATTTCTTGCATGTTTTTAGTCTTTCGTTTTTTTTTTCCTTTCATTATTAATATAATAACAATAATAATAGTAATAATAATAATTATTAAATTGTTTTTCTTTCTTGCTCTTTCTTTAATGTTTTTTTCCCCTCCAGATAATTTGATAAAAAAAATTTTTTACAGTAATAGCAATAATTATTTTTTTTTAATCTTTTTTTAAAATTTCTAAGATATTTTTAGTCTTTCATTTATTTTTGTTTCTTTCATTGTTAACATAATAATAATAATAATAATAAATAATAATAATAATAATAATTTAATTGTTTCTCTTACTTATTCTTTTGTTAATGTTTTTGAGTTTTTTTTTCCAAGATAATTTAATAATTATTTTGTCATTTTCAAGGGGTTGATTCATGATCATACTGTGCACATTGCGGACCCACATTTTTTTCTAAAGTGCTTTCCTGCTGGTACATTTTTTTTTCTTTTTTTTATACTTTTGTTTTATTCACTTATATATTTTTTTTATAATCGAAGTCTCCGACCAACGTAAGCACACCACGACTAATTCTTGAGCTAAGTTTTTTTACAAACAATATGGATTGCTACAATGCTTTCTCTTAACCACATTTTGGATGGCGCGTGCAGCGTAGAACTTCTAAAAATGTATATTAGTTTTTTATATGTTCATTTTATTATGTAAAATGTGTTTTAATTAGAATAATATGTATGATCTGTTAATTGAAGAATTAAAAAAGAGGGAAATAACTAATTTACATTAAAAAAAATACATATACGTAAAAAAAAATAATTAAAAAGCATAAAAAGATTAAGTTTTTTTTTTATGATTCATTAAGATTAAATTTGAAAAGAAAAAAAAATAGAATTTGGATTCAAAAGATTATTAAATGATGTATAACGTTGTATATACCTATTGGTATAAGAGAGGTCACATGATTTGTCCTTCAATAAAGGATTGAAACTTAAATAGAAGGATTGGTAGATGTGTTTTACCTTTTTTATTTATCATATAATTTGAAAATTATATATATCACAATTGCTTAATATATATTTAATATGAAAATTATATATTGTAAGATGGAGAAAAGGTAGAAATGAATAATTTTACTAGATTAATTGTGCGAAAAGGGGGCATATGTTTTCTAATTACTAAAATAATTTTATTAAACTAGTTTTTCAAAAAGAGACTAGTAGTATTTATGTTCAAATGATCAAAATTGTTGTACTAGACTAGGTAACTAATAAGGGCTAATGACGACAATACATCTATTTTCTAGGTTATTTAAATATGTATAAATTTAAAATAATACATATCATTTATACGTCTATTTTAAATTATGGAATCAATCTCATTTTAAAATGTTAAATTAATGAATAAAATGGTATTAATCATACGTGTGTTTTATTCATATAAATATTATATTATAATATAATATTATGAAATGATGTAATTTAAGAGATTCCTCTCTTTTGTGACTCAACCAATAAATTACTATAGTGCCACCTTTTATTATACTAATGAATTTATAACTTGAAGATATTGATAATATATGTAATTTATTTTAGGCATTTCATGTGGATTTATAATTATGCTTTAAGAATTATGCATATTAATATTATATCATGCTTTTTTTTTTTATCATTATTGAAACTTATACTAATTAAGATAAAATTCTAAAGATGATTGTATTTCAAAATGTTTATGTCCTATATTAATTCATTGACATATGGTAGATTTTTTTGTTTGTTTGTTAATGATATGTTTATTTTATTAATAGTTTTTTATTTTATTCTTGTGTTTTATGTTTTCTTCAAGTTCTTTTCATTTTTTCCTTTCATTATTAAGACAAAAATAAAAAAAATAAATGAAAATAATAATAATAATCATAATAATAATAACAATAATAACAATAATAATAATTTAATTGTTTTTCTTGCTTACTCTTTTGTTAATGTGTTTTAAGGTTTTTTTTTCCATTAGAACAATTTGATAGTTTATTTTTATTGTATTTTTTGTTTGATATTTTTTTTACAATTTTTTAATCTTTCATTTATTTATTTAATCTTTCATGATAATAATAATAATAATAATAATAATAATAAATGCTTTTATTTTTTAAATAATTTTATAATTTTTATTGTTTTGATAGTCATAACAACAATAATTTTAGATGTTAAGACTTCGATGTTGTTGTTGTTATAATATTTTAAATTAATATTGTTTCCTTTTCCCCTTTATTTTTTTTATTATTATTTTTATTTCCTCTTTGTATTAAATGATTATTTTTTTTCTTATCAAAATATTTTGCTCCTTTTTTTTTAATGTTAGTTTGAGTTCTTTTGTGATCTTTTATGACGCAATACCTACATTCTAAAAGATGTAATCTATGCTTACGTAATAAACTCTATTTAAAATTTTATACATTTTATCTCCTACTCTATAACTTTTATTTTGTTATATCATATAAATTTATCATTTTTAATTTAATTATGTTAAATTATATACACAAAAATACCCGCGACTTGTCGCGCGGTAGGATTTTGCTACTATATATATATTTGATGGAGACGAATAAAAGAGACAACGGGTGCCATTCTTTTCACAGTGACGTCACCATTACTTGAATCACTTAAATGAAATGACACCAGTAATATCTACAATGTCCACAGAAGCTTGCAACACAAACTTTAAACAATAGTTGACTTCTTCGGGACTTTGATTAGCACAGAGATCATATAAATCCTCCTGAGAAGAAGAGCAAAACTTCTTGTGACGGATCATGATGGGTAGCCTTGGAGAGGAAGAGCTAGACGAAATGGTCAGAGACTACATAGAATCAGATCAATCAATTGCACCCGTTTCACTGAGAGCTTCAAAGCCTCTCCCCAGAAAATCTCAATCCAGTTTGCAGGTTTTTTTCCCCTCTCTATAACTTCATTTTCTGTTTTCTTGCTGGTTTTAAGATCGTCGTGTCTGATTTTGGTTACTCAGTACGTGTTGGTATTTGTTAGGATATTATTTTGGAGGCGAAAGATGTTGAGACTCGGGTTCTTGACAGAGTCTTGATGTATGTTAGAGGAATGGGAGAACCCAGTAGTCTCAAGAAATGGGTGGTCTTGAGATTGCAGAGGGATGGTTATGAAGCTGCTCTCTGTAAAACCTCTTGGGTTTCCACTTTTGGCCACAAAGGCACATCTCTTTACTTCAATCAATTTTAAGACTGACATGATCAGTGAATATCATGTTTTATTTATTTATTAACACCTTAAAAAATCTGTTTGCCGCCTCAGCTTTCCAGTTTACAGGTGATTATGAGTACATAGATGTGATGATCATGAACAACAGCACTAGCAACAAAGCAACAAGGCTGATACTGGATATGGATTTTAGGTCTCAGTTTGAGTTGGCAAGGCCTACACAGACATACAAAGAGCTTATCAGCACGCTTCCTTCGATCTTCCTAAGCACCGAAGAGAGACTTGATAAAATAATCTCGCTGTTATGCTCAGCTGCTGAAGAATCATTTAGAGAAAAGGGTCTCCATGTTCCTCCGTGGAGGAAAGCCATGTACATGCAGTCAAAATGGCTCTCCGAGAACTGCAAAAAAGTACCAGTCATCCCAAACCCTGGACTGGTTGACTTGGATGTATGTGAAGAGGGAAAGAGCACCGCGTGTTGTTCCTCCATCTTTTAGCAGAGGAGCAATCACTTGGAGCAAATTTAAAAAGCCCAGAGAAGAAAGAAACAGAGGCGCATGGTGGGGTTTGGCCGAGTCCAAGCCAATTTTGTTACTCCATAGGTGGTGGTATGAAGTATGAACCAGCTCGACTGCATGTTAGATGTGAGTTTTTTTAATCTTTTGATCTAATATTTTTCAAGAGTAGAACTCGAGTCAGTTTTTGAGGAAGACGTCAGTCTTTAATTTTGTACGTACGTTTTGCAAACCATATTATATTAATCTAACTGTACTAGCTTTGCCAATTTTGTAAGATTAACATCATGAACTGGAGGAAATATTAACCCTACTATACAGAGTTTGTTGCTCCTGTGATCTGCATTTGCTATAAAAACGTATGTTGGGTGAGTTTTGTTGATGCGGACCTGAACATTTGATCTTGCTTTTATGGCAAATATCACAAGCAGTCTTCTTTTCCTGATCCATCACAAGCTGTCTTCTTTAAAACCAATTTAATGTTGTTTTTTTTGTCTCTCACTTGAAGGAGAACCCTATCAAACTATTTTTGGTCCACTTTTAGTTTTTTTTTTTTTTTTTATAATTATTACTCGATGCAGCGCTTGTGTAAGGAGATCCCATTTAGATCAAGCTGAAATCCAAACCAACGAAAAATGACACGTAATTAGGCTGTAATGATGGCTCATCTCCAGACTTGGTCCAGATTGAAGTTTTGAAACTATAAAATAAAATATTAACAGGTGAGATCAGATATTCTCGATGGAATTAGAGAAAGTGTGTGTATATATATATATATTTAAAAAAAGTTATTTGATATTGCATAAAAATAATTTAAAAATATTTTTAAAATACAATGATAGAAATAATTAAAAAATATTTTTAAAATAATGTTTCCTAATAAATTAGGTGATATTCGTTAAAAACAGGAGTTGCTAATTAATTTTATAGGAATGAATGGAGAGAGAAATGCAGAGAGCGTGTTGGGCCGCTGCAACAAGGATTAGGAGGCTAATCCTGTTTAACCGTGACAGGCACTCTATTATTAAAACAACCTGAATGAGTTGGATCATTCACAGTAGGTGTAGAGACAATTTACTATGAATTCAATAATTAAATAAGTATAATTATTATTTTAATTTCCAGTACATATAAACCCTTGCATTAGATCAGGGGTATTTTTAAATTTTTCACTGGATCAGTTGACAGTACCAGATTATTTAAGTGTATTGTTGTATTTTTCATGTATTTTTACACCGTAAAATAATCATAATACACATGAATAACATAAAAAATACGCAGGAACCGTCAGGGACATTAAGGTTATTGTATATTTTTTAAATGGTTAAACATAAATATACCCCCGTATAAGACAACTCCACAGTAAAACCTAGGGTTAATAATGTCATTGTATTTTTTTAAATGGCGAAATACGTAAATAGCCTCATATAAGACATAATCCATGAGTTAGTTGTAGGGGTGTCCCAGCAATTTATTATTATATTTACTGCCAAATTATTGTTAGCGCGTCACCGGACCTGCCGTCCGTTTTCATGCTCACGCAATTTTAGATGGCACGTGCGGTGTTGAAAAATGCTCAATCGGCGTCTATAATCATTTTCAGCCATGTTATCTTCTTCATAGTGAGACGCATGTCTTTACATGGTGGTCGGAGACGTCTCAATGGGCGGTTGAATTCCTCCCTTTTCTCGATCTTGTCAGAGCAAACATTCGTCAGCGCCACTGTTTATTTTGAACTTTTATTTTAGTCCATGATCTTTTGATTATTTTGTATGGTTCTTATTTCTAACATATGTATTTTGATTTGTTTCAATTGGGTCCCTCTAGTGAAATTGATTACATATTGGAGTTTCATTTCATTCCTCAATTTTTGAATATCCGGATTGGTTTAAAATTCTTTATTTTTTCCGTATATAATTTTTTATTTGTTTCAATTTTATTCTTCCATGCAAATTGATTATACATCTTTAATATTTTCGGTATTAAAGTTTTGATTTCTTTCAATTTTATCCTTCCATGCAAAATGATTATACAATTCAGTTTAATTTCAGTCCTCATTCTTTTAATTTCCAGTTTTGTTTTAAATTATTTAATTTTTACTGTATCAAGGTTTATATTTATTTTAATTTTTTTCCTAAAAATAAAATTTATTATATATGTGTTTTTTTATTTTTGCCCTTATACTTTTAACATTGCATTTTAATTTAATTCATTTTTTAATATATTTCTTACATAATTCTTATTTTTATCCATGTTTATATGTACATGCTCTTAATTTTTATTTCTATTTTTTTTAATTCTACTGGTATTAAGAATTTTTTAATATTTAAATTTTAATTTGTATTGGTAATCATTTAAAAAATAATGTTTAGTATTATTTCTATTTTTTTTATTCTTGAAGCTAAATAATTTATTTAAATATAATAATAATTATTTTTTTGTAATATTGTCAGGTATTGAATTTTCTAATTATTATATATAAGACATTTAAAATAATAATAATGATTATTTGTAAGTTTTTTTTAAAAAAAATTGATCAGACTAATTATATATTTTGACATTTATTTAATATTAGAACTTTAATACACACACACACACACCCCTAAGTTTTTTTGAAAAAAAAATAATATCATTGTTCTGAAATACTTTTAACATAATAATATGAAAATAAAAAAAAATTGTAGAATTTTTTTTTCTAACAATATTTATGGTCTTACCAATTTTTTATTATTTCTACTATTATTAAGGTTATTTTTTTAATGTTTACATTTTAATTTCTATTGGTGGTCATTTCAAAAATGATATTTTCTATTTTTTTCTTTTTTCTATTCTTTAATTCAAATAATTTTTAAAATAATAATATTTATTTTTGTTTTGTCATTTATTTAATTTTTTAATTGTTTTTTTTTTGTTAATATTGTTAGGTGTTGAAATTTCTTATTATTATAGATAAGACATTCAAAATAATGATAATGATTATTTGTAATATTTTTTTCTTATATGTGAGACTAATTATATATATATATGTCCTATTTATTATTTTCAAAAATAATAATTGACTATCACTATTCTAAAATATTTTTAACATAATAATATGAGCAATAAATTTTATAATCAGTTTTCTACATAGAAAAAAAAAATTCTAAGAGATTTTATCAAAAGAGTTTTAGTAGTTGCAACATTCAATCACTTTCTGGTGGAAAAAAAAGTTGTTTCTAACATATTTTATTACTTATAATTTTACTAATTAAATATTAAAATAAAAAAATTACAGCACATACAAAATCAATCGATTTCCTATATAAATAAAAAAATTCAGCACATCGCAAGGGTAAATTCACTAGTTAAAAACTTGAAACGAGAGGGGTGAATATTATGCAGTCGTTATTGTTTATTTTTTATATAAAATATTATGGATAATTTATCTTATTTTTTATAAAATAAATTGGGCTCTTAAAGTTTAATTTTGAGTGGTTTAATCTTGATTGATGTTAAGTTGATTTGATTTTTTAGTCAATGATGAAATTTGAAGAATAAAGATAGAAATTAAAAAGTTGTTTAAACATGAATGGCATGCTAAAAAGTTTGGAAAATATACACTTTGATCATTTTACTTTAAAATTAATATAAATTATATGATTTTGGTGCCTCAATCTTTTTTCAAATTTAGTTTTAATATAAAAGTTTATTTTGTTAGTTTTTAGTTCTTGATAAAGAGAGGGGAGAGAGATTGTTGGATTCCAACGATAAAATATTGTTGACAGAGATTTAGGCATGATTAATATTTGTGTCAAATGATTTTATATGATAATTTTATTTGTACCAGCTTATCATTATTTATAAAGTGTTTTGGGTCAAAAATAGTTTTTTGGATAAAAATACATAAGCCTTGATTTTTCTATCCATATTGGTGGAAGGAATCTTGGCAAATCAGACGACGCTTCTTCTATCTTATTAGGCAACATGTTTTTTGATTTTTTTTCAAATAAATTTCAAACAAACGACATGTCATCCATCCTAGTTGTAATAATAAAAAAAGGCCTAATTGTTGGGGCTTTCCTCACCCATCCATTCATATAATTTAAAAATTATCTAACGAAATAGAATAAAGATGAAAAGAAAAGTACTAGCAAATGACTTGAATTCCAAGAAATGTCCATAAGATGTGCTTGTGTTTGTCTTTCCAAGTTTTCTTCTTTTTTGTATTTATAATTTTTTTGTTAATATAACTAAGGCATATATATATATATATATATATATATATATATATATATATATATATATATGAATATGATTTTAAATTAATTATGAGCATTTATTTACTCTTATTCTATAAGTTTATAGTAAAATAAGCAGGTAAATTAAGGAAGAACATTAAAATTTTGTTATTATTATTTTAACTTTTTTCCTCTCACTAATTACAAATTGTATTATCCTTTTGATGATGTTTCAAAATTTAATATACTTAGGAATAAAAATTTTTTAGTGGTTGGACAATGGATAATCACATATTTACATCAATATTCTTTTGTCTAAAGTTCTTGAAGTTGATGGTTTGTGATAGATGACCTAACACCTTCATAACAAATTTTTTTATGAGATTTAGAGATCATCCGATGATAAAATTATTGACCTTTAATGAGAAATTGCAATAAATAAATAAAAATATGCTTTAAGATCTAAGAATTAAAGTGTTTGTTATTGTTTAAGTATGATAAATAATTTAAGAGTAAGAGTGAGTACTTAAACAATATAAAATTTATGAATCGTTTACCTGAGTGGTTTAGAGGGTATCTATAGATTTTAAATTTTATCATGTTGCTTAAATAGAGGGATTAGAGTATTATTTTCTCCTGATAATATTAAGAAGAAATAAATATTTTTTACGCAATTTTAATGTTGATAAAAATATGATAAGCTCTTAGAATATTTTTATACACCTAGATGTAGGGAGATAATTACCTTTTATGTTTAACATTTTATATTAAGATCCATAAGAATAATCAAACAAAATCTTTTGACCCAATAAAAGGCCTTTAAGATTGTTAGTTTCATGTGCATTTTGACTTGGAATGATCTTCAACACAAGGATGATGGGTTTAATAACTTGTCAGACTTAGATATTAAGTTGAGTCCAAGAATATTAGGTGTAATACATAGCCAAACCCCAGTGCCCAAAAATATTGGGCATACAATTAAGCTTGACCTATGTCATCTAAGCTTGACATTTTGTTCAACTTAGGTATATTATGTTATTATCCTATTTTAGACCTTTTTTACATATGATGTTTAGAAAAAAATCACATATATAAAATATGTTGATATATCAATAACTCCCAAGTTTTTATGTATTGATTATATATAGATTTGAAAGGTTATAAACTTTAATGGAAAACCTTTTACCTTCTCATGAGATTTTGACCATCCCAGGAGGAATTGTTAGGATTCTTGGGGTCATATGACTTATTTCCAAGTGGCTTATCTTCATTAAAAAAGGTGTTTTTTTATGAGAAAAATGATGATATACATTTACTTAGTAATTAAGTAGAATTTTAAAGATCTAAGGTGACATGAAAGATTACTCATCTAATAGTGAGGATAGACAATTATTCCTTTATAATCCTAACCAATCTTACTTCTTTTTTTTTTTGTTAACTCTCACACTTTGAAATTTCATTGTAAAAACAAATTTGTTATAGATTTCTTAAGAAAATTTATGTTTTTTTATCTAAGAAAAAGTTGTCATTTTAGATATTTCCACCCACAAGTCCTTATTTTTCACAACTAGAAAAATGAGCCCTAAAATAGTCAAATATAACTCTAATGGTATATATATTGTTTTCTTAAATGACAAGTTCAGATTTCAACCATAAACTAGAGAAAGTAATAAAGGACAATGACCCTTTAAGCCAGTCTTTGAAACTAGAAAGGTGGAACTCTAACGTCCACCTTTAGTGAAGGGAAAGATAATTCTTATTATCAAAGAAACTTTTCCTCTACTATTTCTATAAAACCGAGAGAGAGAGAGAGAGAGAGAGAGAGAGAAAGGTTGTTTTAATCCCATAAAGATGATTCCCCCATCACTTTAAACATAGCTTAATGTTTAATATAATATCATTTATCAATGGTTAGTATTAACTCAACTACTTGTAGGGGTTAAATGAATCAACCAAGAAACCTTGGGCTCTGTTTAGGAAAAATTTAAAATTAAATTCTCTCTCTCTCTATATATATATATGTACAAATTAGGGTATTATTTCCATCTCTAAGGGTTTTCCAAGAAAGTGTTTAGATATTACTAGTTGGATTTAGGATAACTGCATTATAATGGATGAATATTCCTTAGACGCATTGGAATCAAGTCTATTATGAACATCCTTAGAACTTATTACTATATGGTTGATGACATTGATAGTGGTGATAGATTGGTGAGATCATCTTCCAAGTGACCTTATATGCATTGGTTCCTTACATTCACCAATAGACTTAGGAACCATTAAAAAACTTTATAGGGCAAACCTAATGCATGTCAAGAAATGAAAGGAGAAGTGGTTATAAAATGAATATAATAGATTAGTTAGCCCTAAAGATGAGATGCAAAAGATTTGTGCCTATTATTGAGAGTATCTTTCTGAAAGGTGACTAATAGATCTCATTAAAGCTCAAAAAAGGAGAAATGTTGTATTGACATTGGCCTTGATTGAACACAACATTAGTAGAATGGATAAAAAAAAACATTATCATATCATGTTATAAAGTATGCAACCTCTTTCTCCTTTGTATTTTTATGTATCTAAGTTTACTGGACTTTGTTTTAATGCAAGATTAACAACTAAAGGAGAAGGGAAAACTTTAGCTAGGTCTACAAAAAAGAGTTTATCTATATCAAGAAGATGGTCTTCATCTTTTGATTTAAGTGGAGCCAAGATTGGAAAAGAGATGTAGCATGACGATGTCAATTTGTATGAACTCCTTATTCCTAAAGAAAAATAGAGGAAGATTATTCCTATATAAATAAAAGCTAGAGAAGAAATTCTCTTATGGCTAGGGGTCAAGAAAAAAATAACTCTCTCATAAACACTTGTAGGTGTTGTTTCATGTTTTTAGATAAAAAGATCTTTATCCATGTGAAGACTAGTATTCTAACTTTAATTGCAAAGACTTTTTTATGGTGACAATAATTTTTCCTTCACCTTTAATTTTAGTTGCGGGGGTACAATTGTTAGGACCTCTGCCCAGGATGTTCATAAGAAAGCTAAGTAAAGGTTTGATGACATTTTTATTTATCTTGTTCATGGTTGAGATCCCTATACTTTTCCCATCCTAGTTGAAGAGGAAAGTCTGGACATGAAGGCAATTATTAATAGAAGGTATGATCTTGAAAAAGATGGCCTCTACATGAAGGCAATTATTAATAGAAGATATGATCTTGGAAAAGATGGCCTTAAGATAACGAAACACTTGGAGAAGACTGCTATCATTCCTTCAAACATTATGGTGACATTTGATGAGAGATATAACTTTTATTTGACATTGACTAAACAAATGACTTTCAATATAAATTTTTATTGTTAAACCTTGACATTTTATTTAGTTTATTGTTGTTGTTTTTAACTATACCTTTTGTATTTAACATATTTTCATAATATATGTCCATCCCAAGAGGCACTAGATGGATGAAATGAGCCATATGAGAGAGATTATTACCAAACAAAAAGGCTAAATTATCGTTCAACGACAATGAGAATAAAAGGTTATTGTGAAGATTGAACTAATAGACCTTAATGTGGTTTATACTTCACTAAAGGATAACATGCAAAGTATAGCCTTTTAACTAGGCTTTATTGGAAAAACAGATGCTTTTAACGATTTATAAGGGAATAGTTGCCTTAAAATAAGAGTATTTGAGGTGAAAATCATCCAATATGATTTTAGGATTGAGCTTTTTGCTATAAAGGAAGAAACTCATAGCTCTCAAATATGGTTGAAGACTCTAAAGAACTCTTTTAAAGAGTTTCATATGTGTTTTTAGGGTCCACAACCCTGAATAAGATAGTTGGAGATAAAATCTTTCTTGTCAGATCCAATTGTCCTTCAATCGGTCAAGTCAGGTGAGATTTAATGATGCCTTTCATCTAGTTCTTGTACTTGATTTTGAAGATATATTTCCTGTTAGGGTTGAACTACCCAACATGGAGAATATCTTCCTCTTAAATCATCTAAGCTAGATATCTAAACTTTAACCCCTCAATTCCCTATAGTCTAAACATCTTGGTGTGATGAAGTTTATTCTTGTGTAATATATTTTTATTTTTATAATTTTAAGAAATTATTTTCATTCACCTTGAAAAATATTTTATAGATTTATATAATTTGTGGATCTAATACTTATTGAGTTCGGTAACTTTTGATATTTTATAAAATTATTGTCATTCACTTTCCTGCTCACTTTGAAAAATATTTTGTAGATTTATGTAGTTTGTGGATCTAATGCTCGTCGAGTCTGGCAACTTGTTAGAGTTATATTTGATTGAGCTTAATGTATACATGAACATAGAAAAATTAAGCTTGGAATCAAATTAAACTCATGTTTTTCTATGCTTGATATATATTGGATTATTACCTTGTATTTCTTTATTTTTAAATATGAGTTTTAAACAAAAATAACTTTTACTTTTAGGAGGAGAAGAAACATTTTTAAAGTGATAAATAGTAAGGAAAACAAGATAAAAAAAACTTTAGCCTTCTTCTGGTACAGAAAAAATGTTTTTGTGTGGAAATACATCAAGGCAAGTTGAGTGCTTACATTATTGGGGATGACTTCAACAGCAACGTGCTTTCACCTTGTAACTTCAACAGCAAAGTGCTTTCTAGTTAGCATCCTTTTTAGGGGGTGTCTGGGAGTGTGGTTGCGATTATTTTTTAAAATATTTTTTATTTAGAAATATATTAAAATAATTTTTTTATTTTTTAAAAATTATTTTTGACATTAGCATATCAAAATAATCTAAAAACACTACAAACAATTCATTTAAAATACAAAAAAAAAAATTTGGTTATACAGCATTTCCACCACTTAGCCAAACAGGCAATTAGTGAAGTAACTAGAACTGGCGGCAAGTCCAATATTGCTAACGGATCTTGTAAAGATGGTGAGGATGAGAGAGGTTATAGTTGTTGAAGTAACAAAAATTGGTATATAATTATATATTCACACCTTGATACTTTAGAAAATATTTGGTATTGCGGTAGTGATTTGTTTTTTAAAGGTTTTTTTAAAATAATATTAAAATAATTTTTTTATATTATTATAAATTTTATTTTTTGATATTAATACATTAAAATAATCTAAAACACAAAATAAAAAAGATTTAATTTGAAGAAAAAAAAAATCGAAAACATTTAATAAACTTTGAGGCGTATTAGATCAGAAAAATGATGTGAAAATCACAAAAAAAAAAAATACTTTAGCAAGGAAAGTAAAAAAGAAATATAAAGACAAAGTTTGAAGGAAAGATAGAATTCGTATTATTTACTTGCTAATTTATATTAAATTATTATATATTTTAAGACATGTCTCCTTAATTATTATTATTATTAAATGTAATAATTATTTTGTCACATTTAAAAATAACAAATTTAATAAAAAAAAGTGTTTTTAAAACGTGACTGGATAAAAATATATTAATTTTATTAAAAAATTGAAATTATGTTTTTGCTAAAAAATTTAGGTTAATGGGCTATTTATTTTTTTAAAAGATCAAATAGTAATGGCAACGCATGATTGGCGCCGGCATTTTAAATCATGATATACTGCTCTGAGATACGACTGATCCAAACATAAGAAACGCGTAGGTGGTGTAGCTAGCGCGAGTGGCTCTGGTGACGAGCCCTCAATAAGGAGATCAAAGATTACTTGCTATATTCATGTCTTCCGTCCCAGCTTGCTGAAAAACAACAGGAATGGGGTAAAAGAAATAATTATTACAAGAGTTAGGTTTTAAGGTTACGAACTCACGATTGTTTTGTAAGAAATCAACTATATTAAGGAGAACCTGAGTTTTAATATTCGAGTTGCCAACTGAATTTTAAGAACAGGAGAGTGCTGTTGTTGAGGACGATCGCATCCTTGTAATTGCTGATTGGAAAGTAGCTGATGGACTTTTGAAGCTTTGATTCAAGAAACCAAGTTCGCTTTAACCAATGGAACAACCGCCAGAACTGGGGGACCCAAAAATCCTGGAATTTTCTAGAGACGATTCTCATCATCATATGCCACTTGACAGCGTACAAGAAAAGCAGAAGAGTAAAAAAGTGTTTTTGTATCCATGTATATCTATCTATACTCGCCCTAATATCATTTTTATTCATTCCTATTTTCTCTCTCATTTGTAGACACACGCACACCCAAAATCTTTGCAATCATTAATATAAAAATCAATGTGTTTTAAAGTGTAATGCAAATTGTTTCTTTTTCTTAAATTACATAGAATAAAATATTTGTTTAATTTTCAATATCAACACATTAAAATAATAATAAAATATTAAGAAATGTAAATTTAGTTTTTTTTTTTAAAAGAAAAAAAGAGGCAAGGTGCCTGAGTTCACATGTTTCATTATACCCGGACAACAATAGACTCACACTTATCACTTGAACTGAATAATGAATTTACAATTACTGATGAGATTTTGACAGGAGTAATGATTATTGCACAGATACGCTGGGTACTGGTATGACAACCTTTACAGAGACTGCAACTGAGACAGAATCTTTAAGTTGCGCTACAGAAGCCTAATAATCGTAGTTGAGGTACAACCCCCTCAAACGATTACTCACCACAACCACCACACAATACTCCAAGGTACAAATGTCGAGCTAAGCCCATGGAAAGGGACGAGTTCTTTAAAGTTGCCATTTATGGCGGTGGGGGGTCAGTAGAGAGGGCCAATTCCTCGGCACCAATTGGAGGAGTTGTTACCTATCAACAGACAAGTGCTAGGATTTCATGATTGAATTTGCAAAAGCGCAGCTTACCTGTCTATACCTAGGGGATTCTGCAGAGCAAAATACAGCCAGTTTCATGATAACAAATAGACACCGAAGTTGGCTCAATGCATCTCTTCGTTTCCGATAATCGAGCACCAGTCCCTGTCGTGTCATAAATCGAAAGCTGGATTCGATTTCAAACCTTCAAAAGTTGCACTAGCAACTCTCATGCATATGATAATACACACATCCATGAACGGATCATCATTCATGCATCATACATCCGTATGTAGTGAGATGACTTGCCAATCATTTTATGGATAAGAGAGAGTCAATCCATGGTTAGCTTTCCACAAAACATGAATTGCACATTCCAAAATAAATCCGAGGCTCCACTCAAAGTCTCAAATATTAAGACTTAATTAGCAGATGGTTTCGAAGAACATGGAGAAGGAGCAGCCTTGTAGATGTGTACAACAATTTTATTTTTATATTTTCATCCGATTCGTCCAATGTAGCGAACACAATAAAGAAAAAACATGGGTTCCTCTTTTCTTGTATGAAAAAATATAATCCAAGCACTAAAAAACCTGGCTGACTGGCTTGGTTAGCCAAAAATTGTGACGAAGGTGTCCGTTTGAGTTAGTGAAAGGTTGGGTGAGATGCTACATCCATGAACATTAATTTAACAGTCTGCGGGCTTTTGGAATTCTTCACATACCGACTGCCACGCAAGGGAGTGAAACAAATCAATTCAACTCTTGTCCGATGCAGTATCATTGCACTGATACCTGTCATGTAGCTGCTGCCTATCTACTAGAGCCGCAACAAGTATTTACATGGCTCTCAAATAGCCGCAGGTGGGAAGTGCACTTCAAACGACATTTGTGCTGGATTTAGCTATTCTCTGAGCTTCTTCCAGGTCCTTCAGGAACCTGCACAGGAACATCTCATCAAGCATGGATACAGTCGTTCCTGTCAGCTGTACCCCCTATATCCATCCTAAACAAATAACAAACACCTCCTAAACTAGTAATTGACTGGCCCAGATATTCCGAGCTCCCACCAATAGGCAAATAGAAGCTGAGTGAACAATCTCAGCTCAGAGAGGTTTTCAAGCCAGCTTGAAATGAGCCTGACCCAAAAATTACTCTGTTTAGTAAACAAACCTCAAATAATTTCCTAATCCTTCAGATGCAAGGACAAATGTGTATGAAAATCAAGCAAGAAAATAATGCTAGAACTCCTGTCCCATGCAGGCAGGGAGCATAAGAGCAGGCTATATTAGCCAAAAGGTTGCTATAGTTCATGGACGTGGTGTCCTGTTCTGAGCATCCATGAGAACAACAGAATGACGACAGATTTACCTCTTAGAATTGAGAACCACAGAACCACCAAGGATGAAACGAATTCCAGAATTGCTGGCATTTTGGAGAGCAACAGAGCGTGACTCCTCATATGTTGTTCCACCAACAACAAAAATAACCACATCTTGCGGCCTGCACCAAGAATAAATATAAATCATTCACATAGAACACAAATCACTGGGGTCTTCCATTTTCTAATATGAAGGCAGGTTTGCTACAGAAGCAAATCATAGTGATCAGTTTGGCTTTATTTACTGGGGTGTAACCACAACATCACATGAACTTGAGCTGCTTGCCACGCCCTTGGAACAATTCCGCAAATAAAATTGAAAAATAACCATGATTTCTCCATGTTTAGAATACAAACCTTCCCTGTTGAAAGTGGTTTCCAACAAATGGGTAGTCCACATCTCTCAACCGCCCCTTGATTATGCTTTCCATAGTTTGGAACAGAAGAGGCTGGTGCTGAGTGTATACATTTTCAACCCCCTATCACAAAAAATGCAAAGATAAAAGTCGAAGCATATACTTACAGATATCCAAGAAAAAGACAAAAAGGAAAAACTATAGCAAAAGAAAAAAAGAACAATTTTTTTACTCAAACCTTCAGACCACGAGCCATGTTACGAGCAATGTTCAGAAGATCTCGGTTCCCGTAAAGATCCCCAGTTCGCTTATCCACACCTGCTTGCTTCAGGAGGAATTGGACTAGCTGCCATTTCATGATAATCAAAATATCTAATCATTTATCTATCTTATCTAGCCACAGCATAGGACAGAAGATATTTAAGGACAGTCAGACAGGGCTTCACAAAGAAGGTTAAATGTAAAAAATAATCAGAGTAAGTTGAAGTAGCCTCAATTTGTGATAAGAAAATGAGATTAAACATTTTAGCCGGTAGTTCTCATTGTCAGTTATGTAATATCATGCAAGAGTCTGACGGGTAGCACGATCAAAGATCTAATATGTATCTTTCCAACAGTATTAAGCACCGTCTCTGAACATAAATGATGGCCCTTTATCATGATTTTTCCTTACTTTTTTTTTTACAATTGTTTTATGCATCACTAAACGTGTTACAGATTTACCCCAGGTTTATATAGCAAGGCTAGAGACCTGAACAACTATTTAGCAATATTCTGGTTGGATAAAATACCCCAGGCTTGTACTTGGGAGATCGAGAAGCCAGTTTGTTGAAAAGCTGCATTAATTGAACAGGGCTCTCCTTCTCATAGCGCAGTGCATACAACATTACCAAGCGTAGTCGGTCAATATCAGAAACACTTTCATTGTTTAGAAGATTTGTCACTGCCTGCAATAATATATGAAGAAAAGAGGTAAAGCTTTGACAATTGCACCATATATTTCTGAAAGCAGCATCAGATTGCCATTAGATTTTATCAATTACCATTTTTGTTAAATCAGATATCACTAATTACAAAGCAGGTGGCAAACAGTATCAACTGGTAAAAGTCCTAAAGACGAGAATGTTCAGTAAGAAGTAGCATGGAATGCTAGTTTAACAGAATCATGTATCTCTTTTGACATGTAAGGAACCAATAAAGATCGAAAATTCATATTCCTATTTCTTATTTACCATATACCTCATAATTAAAAATATTTTTGCTAACATTAATTTCACAATAATAATGCAACACCCCCTCAATCACCTAATTGGTGTAAAAAACAAAATGTATTGTGCTCCATTAGGAACCTGATCCCTATCTCTTGCATTAAAAAGCAAAGCCACAAACATTTCCTGGCTTCTAATCGCTACATAGACCACAATATTTCTCTCCGTCTTCCAATTCTCACTGGAACATCTAGGCTTGGCTAATTTTTCTTTTTTATTCTGCTCTATATTCATTTTGAATACATGTTATTACTATTTCTAACAAAAATATCAATCTATAACAAAATTTTATGGTACCAGCACAGTAATTCCCAACTGTTATTTTCAACCAGGTTCGTCAGTTTGTTTAAATGCATCAGGCCTATCATAAATTGTTGATTTTAGCTTAAAATTCATGCTCAGATCGAGCAAAACAATAAGGACAACATGGAATATGTCAGAATACATGCAATACCTCAAATGCAGCCACTTGCCCACCATTGCAGGCCAAATCCTGTTCCCTTTCTGAAACTAACATCAGCCTTCGCTCTTCAACTATCTTGCTCATTTCTGTGACCAATGTCACATGCTTTGAAACATTGCCATGCATTTTTCTGTACTCAGGGTAGCTGTCAACAAACTTGGCCATGTCTTCTGCAATAATTCAAAATATTTTCTATTTAAATAGATGCGGCCATAGAAATTATCTAAATTATCAAATATATGGATGCTCAATCTTGCCAAATACAAACCTATTGTTTGGATATTTTGATTGCTTTTTGCAACTTGCTGAAAATCATCCACCATCCTCTTGATGCTCATTCCAATATCTCCAAAGTTCTCGTACATATTAGTTTTGAAGAAGGCATCTTGCTCTGATGACAATACAACCTCCTGAAAGTGAAGGGGCACAAATTCATGACTTAAGCAACTTCTTGAAATTTTATATATTGACAGCAAGGGGAAAAGGCAACTCAACCTGCTGGTCTTTGGGTAATTTTCCAGTACTACTCAAATCCACTTTGTTATCATGAATACCTACCAGTTCATGAACCATAGCCTACAAAATAAATTAACATAATCAAGGAATTGCTCAACTGTTACTCGGAAATAATTCACAAGGCATGCTTGACATTTGAAAAGCATGGAAATCAAATATCATAGTCACAACTTGAACCTGATATGTCCATTGGTTTAATAATGGGGTAACAGGGTCATCCCTTCGATCAACTATAAGCAACAAAGGAGACATCTCTGTACGTCTGAAATCAAAAAGCCCACTTTCCTGCTGGTACATCAGCTTCTGCATGCCCGAAGAGTTATTAACCAAATAAATCATTTTTTCTACAGCAGTGATCTTCAAAGAACAAATAAAGGGCTCGCTGTTGACAATGTATAGTAAAATTAGACACCTCTTTAATATATAGGTATTGCAACAAAAGCTGCTGCTGTCCTAAGCATGGAGTAACCTAAGTACATGTAGTGCACATATCTTAACCTGAATGTAAGAAATGAATGTGGAAAACAAAAAGCTTTAACTATGACTTAACATAGGAGAGTTGTTTCCAGAGAAATGTTTAGTTGTAAGATATGTTACTCTAGTTTCATCAGTTCAAAATATCACTCACTGATGTTTCCTGAGCTATCCTTTTTGCAATATCGGAGGTCCTTTGATATCGAATAACAGGTCTTCGTTTCAATGCCAAAAAGACTGCTGATATGCCATCAACAATTCTATCACATAAATGTTGCAAACCAGGAGGATCTACAACCGCTGGGAGCATATACATGTGATTTGAAGGGATGTTCAAAGTGAAATGATAAGGATCAATAGCAACAAAGTCTGCATAATACTCCTGCATAATCAATAAAAGGATAATGTATCTAATTCATCTGAAATTAAAGACCGAGCAAGAAGGTGGATATGGAACAAGTTGCTTGCAAATACAATCACATAATGACAATTCACAAAACATACATCATGTAAAGCCAGCTACCTAGTTCACATATCAAAGGAGGAGTAGTACAATAAGCATACTTGGCATTCAACCTACAACAAGAAACAATATTTGATTCAATACATTGAGTTTGGCATTATTTAGTTTATAGTGTCATTGCAAGATTCCAAAAACTTTTCATTGTCTGTCTCACACCAGGTCCTAAACATCATTTAACACATTAACGCCCAATGGCAGTGCTCATTTGATGCTTCCTTAATCACATCAAGTAACCACAACCTCCTGTTGGCAGAAATTTCCCATTCATTGCAAATAGACCATGACTCATTAGTTCAAAAGGTTTTTTTTTTTTTTTTTTCTATTTCCTCAGTTAGAGCCTCAAGATTCTCTAAATCTAATGAATTGCTGTAATAATGTTTGACAACACCCACAATGCCACCCCATGAGCGCTCACATTACTTCTCTTATCATTCAAACAGAGAAGAAGATCATTTTCATCAGATAAGAAAGGAGCATCTTATCTCCTATAGACAAGATATATACAACTATACGCCAACATCAGACCATTATTACAATGACCAAATTGTTTCTACATTGCTCTGGAAAGGTTCTAAAACAGAAGGAATTTAACCAATTCTACTACGATGAAAGCAAAACCCTATGAAACATGACCTACTGAAGACCCTTCCTCTCAGCATTTTAGAGTGACATGATTGAAATTTGGGCAGATGTGCTCGGCAACTTGAGAATTTCATCAGTTAAACAATTCAACCAGGTGATAATATGATTTTCTTGCAAGACAGTTGATCCAGTCAAGCCAGACATTCAATTCAAATGGACATTATACTCTACATTTACTACAAGTAAACACAATGCGTTATAAATAAGTTCATAGATAAAAGATCAAGAAAAATGATGTACCTGAACTTGCTGCACAACTTCCTGTTCATCTGAATCAGCTAATATATGAATCTGAGTATCCTTCAACATGTTGGAGAAAACTGCAATTACATCACGATCAAATAACAAACTTAAATGAAAAAGAATTGTTACTGAACCTCCAAAACTCTTTGATAAGAACTTACATAAATGACTCTCTCCGAATCTAGGATTAGCCAGCTGACGCCGCAAATGCTGAATATTCTCCAATGTTGGGCGAAGGAAGTAAACCGCTTTAAGATGCGACATTGATTCTTTCGACTTCGATATAGAATCTACCATTTCTACCAAAAATACCTCCTTTTGTAGTAATTCTGATTGTGAATACACAACACTTACAATACTAACCTGAAACACATTATTAACATAGCTCAAATTTCTCATCTTCTTAAGCTTAATACGAGCCAGGGTTTTCGATCCTAAATAAGTTGTTTTTTTGCCTGGCAATTGTTTTTATTCTGTGGTTAATAACGATAAATCAACATCAATTATACAGATCTTGAGTGGATTAAAAGAAATGATGGAAAAAATAAAGATATAATCCAGAGATTTATGTGAGAAGTAGAAATTACCGTTTGAGAATCGAGAATGAGAACCTTCATGCCGGAGATGTCCTGCAACATCCGGTTAACGTAATCGCGTGCGGCGGATACTAGCACCATTTTTTTGTGAACGGCGAAGATTGATGAAGATCTACTAGTGTTGGAGATGTCGGAAATTGACGAGAGAATTTGTGATTTTACTCAGATCAGCTTAGAAATGTAAAACGCACCGTTTTTACAGTATTATATACGATAATATAATACTGTTGAAATTTTGTGATCATCTCACCAGTCCCTTTGATCTTGTTTTATTGCACGAGTATTCTCCTCATCTTGCTCTTTTTTTTTAATTTCATTAATTTTTCTATTAATATATATTCTAACGGTAAAAATTATTTTGAAAAATTATTTTTTATACTATTTTAAATATAATACAATTATTTTGTATATAGTTTAATTATGTAATTAATTATATAATTAATAGGAGTAAGTTATACAATTAAAGAATTGCTTTTAATAAACCCTCAAGCAATATAATTATTAAGAATAATCATCTTTATTTTATTTCATTAAAATTCATCATGAGTCATTTTAATTTTTAAAATGTTTTTAATCAATGCTACTTATTATCGTTGAGTGTTAAAAAAACTTTAAAAAATAAATTGAATTAAAATAAATTTTATAATACAATAAAATATATTTAAAGCTAATTAAAACTAATTATTTTTTATAATTAATATAAGTAATTTATATAATTAAATAACTACTTTTAAAAAAAATATTTTGATAATTATTAATTTTAATTATATTTAAATAAACAAATAAGATTTAAAAAAAAAAAAACTAACCTTAAAATCACCCCAACACCCAGCACCCCACCCCCGCCTCTCTCTCTCTCATTTGAAATAAAAAAAAATTAACTTATAATTTATGATTTTTAATTTAAGGCCCCGTTTGTTTGTTGGAAAGAGGTTTTCTTTTGGAAAGTGAATTTCGGGGAAAGTGAATTCCTGAAAAATGAATTCCGATGTTTGGCAGTGTTATGGAAAATGAACTGGAAAATAATTTATTAATAAATTAATTTTTTTTTCAAGTTTATTAAAATAATGAGGAACAAATCTTACAAATTAAAAAGTTGAATGAGAATGAAATTGAAAAAAAATATAATTTCATAAATTATCTCAAATAAAATAAATAATAATCAAAATAATAGAGATCAAATCTAAATTTTTTAAAAAAAAATGAAAGGTGAATAAGTTAAAATAATAATAATTAACATTTCATAAATTATTTCAAATAAAATAAGTAACAATAAAAAAAATGATGACCAAATTTGATAGATAAAAAATTTCAATAAAAAAATGATAAGAAAAAAGCAAATAGCAATTATAAAAATAAGGACCAAAATTAATATAAAAATTAAATTTTAAGAGATGGAATTGAAAAATAAATATTCAAAACAAATTATATATAGCAATCAAAAGTTTGAGGATCAAATTTGATATAATCAGCAAATAATGACATTTCTAAATTTTTCACAACTTCCGGAAAGTGTTTTCCACCCAAATTTTCCGAAAAACACTTTCCTGAAAATCAAGCCAAATTTTTCTTTGATTGGAAAGTGTTTTCCGTTGACCAACTTTCCGGAAGGCAAACAAACACAAGAAAGTTTGGAAAGTGATTTCCCGGAAAGTGAATTTCGGGAAACAAACACAGCCTAAAGGTTGCTACAAATAGCTCTGGACATAAGCAATCATTTTAGCTTTTAAAATGGTTGATCCGTTGGAGTGATAAAAAATGGTTTAAAAGTGCTAAATGGATAATTTTTTGCTTTTGCCTCTTCAAATATCTCACTGTTGGACTTGCACTTATTATTTCTCAACGATTAATTTTTAAATCATTTAATATAATAGGTAAACAAGGGTAATCCTTGTATTATTCATATTTATGGGACGTAAAAAGAAAAAACTATCTTCAAAATCCATCAATAGGTGGTTGGAAAGTATCATTATTTCTTTTCATTTATAGGAAAATTGTTCACCAACTTTTTTTGGAAAGAGTAAATTTCTAATTATAGTATATGAAAATATAATTTAATCCTTCAAAGTTTTATATATATATATATATATATATATATATATATATATATATATTTTATCTTTGCAATTTGTATATTTATATTTCAGTTTTAAAATAGCTAATTATAAATCATGACATATAATTCATAAAAGTATACATAATATAGATTATCAAAACCTAGTTATGATGTTAATGTTGTGGAGACAAAATGGAATAAACATAAAATACATATACATAAAACAAATAAAAAATAATTGCAAAGAAATAAATTAATGCCGAAGCAACACATTACTACTTAACTTCTTCTTTTTTATGCGAGGAAACTCTATCCTCCGAAAAACATACTTTGTGGGATGAAGTGAACAAATAAAACCTGACTGTTCCAACCTCTTATAAAAGATGCACGTCCTAATATGAACTCGAGACATGTTGTATAGATCGCAAACCTTTTACTGTTATGTCACGCCTCTTAAAGACCATATTACTATTTAACGTGCACACCTAAATACAATAATTACCTTTGCATAAAATAATATCTTTTTAAAATGCAACACTATCTTTTATTAAATACATGCTTAGTGATAACTTATTTTTAAATTGTCTTTAGTAAAAATATATTTTTTTCAAATAAATAAGTGAAGGGATTTACAACATAAGTTATCAGTAAATATATATTTAATAAAAAAAACATATATAAAATCTAAAAGTAAACATACAATTAATATTTTTTAAACATTTTTTTTTTGTATTTGAGATGTTCAGGTAAACTTGGACGTACCATGATTAAATTTCTAGAATCTTATGCATGTGTATAAAAAATTTCTCACACGAAAGCAAGTTAAGTTACTAGCTTTTTACATTAGACAACATGATTCTAAAAAATATAAAGTTAGAGAGATTCAAACATTAAACCTAATAGGAAACATACCTCTTAGACTCAATACAAAGTTATTTACAAGTAAAATATTTCATTAATATATAATAGTCAATATACCACACACAATAGTAGTTACAAGTAATTATATTATTTAAAATCTTACAACATACACATTAAAGTTATGCTAGTTACATGTCATGAAAACTCAAATTAAATCGCATATATCTCTAAAATATCTAAAATACATTATTAATTACATTGCTTCATTGCCAAGCTATAAAAGCTATTACAAAATATAATGCTCTAGATACCTAGATAGCTTGTGAAGAACCTATAATTTCATAAATAATACCATAAAAATTTAATTATTATTGTAAAGAATAAATTTGTCAATTATATATTTAGACAACTTACCTTAATATTTTGATCAAATCAATGCCTATAAACTTTTCTTTTAAATCTAACATTTAATATTTTTAGCTATTGTACATTGTTGCCATAATAATTTTCTACTTTCCCTATAGATGTTATAATTCTAACAAACTCATCTGGTTATCAATAATCCAGTTATTACTTCATAGATATCATTTAATTAGTGAATCTATTTGGTTGTCAATAAACTATTTATCTCTAAAAATATGCTAATTAATTTAGTAAACTCACTTGGTTGCCAATAATCTAATTATCCTCTCATATATGACAATCATCCCAACAAGCTCATTTGATTACCAATAACCCTATTTTTTCCTCCCATAAATGTCAATCAATTCGACAAACCTATTTGGTTTTAAATAATTTGGTTAACCCCTTACAAATGATAATTAATTAAATTTACAATATTATTCATTTATTTGCTTTACATTTCCAATAAATCAACAGTCATAATCAAACAAAGCAATTTCAATAATATTAATTAATAACTTTTAAAATCAAATAAGATTTTGAAAGTACATTTACCTTTAGCAAGTTAATTTCATTACACTGTAATCACTTCAAATCTTGGTGCCCTTCTTGATATAAAAAATAAAGGTACCATATAAATATCTTCCCCATCCTAACTACTACATTCTTAACCATAATATCATTAATTATTTTATTTTATTATATTGATTACATATATCAATTTATATTTCATAAATCTAGTTATCTTAAAATATCACATTTTATTATGATATCACAACTTTTTGCGTATTCATTTTCCTCACGCACCTTATTAATTTATTAACAATATTCATTATCATCTCAATTCACATGAATTTTATTAGGATCTATATTAATCACATAAATTTATTAAACATAAAAGGGAACTTACCCAAAACCTCACCCCTTTTTTTTTTTCTTATACTAACCATATGCAACAATTACTTATGTTGCTATATAATTTTAATAAAAACTTAAATTCAATGTATATTAAAACCCATTATAACTAGACAAACTTACCTAATTCCTTTATCATCATTTTTATGTAGTAAGCTACTCTAATTACATCAATTTACTATGCTATACCAAAATCAAACAACCATTTACACCATTATACATTTCTTTATTACATTCACAAAATAATCATAAAGGTAACTTATTATCATAAATCACCACCACAATTACACACATTAATAACATACAATTACAAAATTGAAACACAATATCACACTTATGATTTACATTCACTTTTGATGAACCATTAACCACCTTTTAACATTATTTTTATTTACTTCATTTCATTAAAATTTCTCACTTTTTATAATCATCTACATCTTTATTTCAATAATTTAAAACTAATTTATTTTCCCTTAAATTCTATTTAAAAACCTTAATTCAATAATTAATTTAAGGATTTTGCCAAAACTTAGTTAAAATGAAGTCAAATTTAACTAGGTGATTATAGAACACTTTACTCATCAAATATATGTCTTTACAAATTCATTGACATTTCAAATTCTCTAACATTTCCTTGTCCAAATTGTAAGCACCTCTTTTTGCTTCATTAGTTTTCCTTTCAATAACACTTTTTTTTCCTCACTAATTTTTCTTAATAAAAGCATTTAGGTGTTTAATCAAACAAAATCACAATAATTTTCTCCTAAATCTTTGATTTTTCCTAAGTTTTTCACAAGATTTGTCAAAAATCCTTCTTCTTTTTTATAGTTGAAAACACATGTGCCCCTAAACTTGGTTAATTCTCATTACATTCCTCTTTTATACATCTATCTTTATATCTTTTTGTTTTTCAGGTAAATATTTCCTAGGTTCTAACACTTGTTAGTATCAAATTTAAACCAAGTCATATCAAGTTTCATTAAACTATATTTTAAGATATTTTTTTTTATTTAGTTTTCATTTGTTTTTATTTTTTTTTACAAAATTTTCCATATTTTATTTTTTGGGAACCAACACATGACTATTTTATTCCAAATAGTCTAATCTAACATCATTTTAGATTTATGAATATAGCAATTACCACTTTTAAAGCACATTTTTATATTATCACATGGTAATTGTTCAAGGTCTTGTGCTTTTCTAAATATACCTCTTCAGTAGTAATTGTGTCATTCATGTGATAGTTCTCGGGGAAACTCTTCTCACATCATGTTTGTAAATTATATTAGAACTGTTTTAACTTTTATATGGTTGTCTTTAGCCTTCTTCTTACAAAATTATTATCAAGAGTTAAAATATATACCGTGTTTTTGTTTTTGGTCTTTTTTTTATATATAAATTTAACAAAAATAACATTATGCACTTATTTAAGTCAATTTCGATATCTCTTCCCTTATGGGTGCTATCATTACACATTTTTCTTTTATGTAAAGAGTATACATGTTATACCATTTATCATTCACAACACCTTGTCATGCTTCCAAAGTTTGTCTAACAATATAGGACACATATCTAATTGACATCACATCATAACAATCATTATCATAATATTTTTTCTTAAAAAATAACACAGGACATTAATTATCCATGATAACCTTAATATCTTTGTTTATCCAAGTCAACTTATAGGGTTTAGGATAAGTGTTTTTTTTTTATAAAAAAAAATTAAGCTATTATTTTTTCATCACCTTTAATTGTCAATTATTAGATCACATACTTGGTTTTTAATAGTACAAGTTAAATAAATTTTTTTGATGTGCTATTAATCTTCACCTAAATCACTGTTGAAAGTTAACAAAACTCTTTTGGATGATTAAGGTAACACCACCATATTCAAGCAAAATCTCTATATTGTTATAAGAGTCATTATAAATAGGATGAACTTCCTCTTTATGTTTCTTTTATCAATGAATTCCTTCCTAAATACTTAATATTTTTAATATTCATTAGCTCGATTCCCTTACTTACCATATTTATAATAACAAGTTCTAAAAATAAAACTAGACTCAAAATCCTAACTTATCATTTGCTGAGTTTTTTAAGAGGGAAGTTAGGTCTAAAAGGTGTTATTTCACTAATTATTATCATGTCATTCTTTAGTATTTTGTTCATCCTAAAAACTTTAATAAGCTACCCCAACAACCTATTGTTTCGTTACTATCAAAGCTCTTTAGTAGGCTTATGGGGTTATGTCATAAAGATTGCAAATTCTACATGTCATGAATGAATTATCATAAATCATTAAGTTATGTATTCTTTAACTACTCTTTTATTTTAAATAGGTCATTTTTTTTTGTCATTAATTGATAAAATTTAGTAATCTAATAACCAATAAAAATATTTTTCACCTTAATGTATAAAATTGTTGGCAAAAAGTTTGGGCATATCTAAAAGGAAATAAGTGTTCCTTCATCATCTTTTTTATTTTATTTAAATAATTGATCCTTGATTAACCATGCCTTTCATGTGACCTCTTCAATTGCTTTTACTAGACAATAACTCACCTTTTTAATCAAATGATTAAGTAACTGAACTTTAATTTGTTATTGGATTTCATTGTATTAAAAAACCCTTTATAATTTATTTAACACATAGATACATTTTTTTTGCCTACAAGGTTCTTGTATAGTCAGAAAACTTTAACTAAAACCCTAAATCTATATGATATTTGTCTTGATCTAAAGGTTGTATTATCTATTTTCATCTTTAGAAAAGGATTCTCAATGCTAGCTATATATTCGCGATCCTTCATTACATTCCCCTTAGGTTTTTATATTTACCAATTGTGAAGTTAACTCGATAATTTATCTTTATATGTGCTCTATCACTAGCATGAAGTTTTTTTCTTAAGAGATAATTTTTTTTATATAATTATGCTTGTGCACATCATGTCATACAATCTTTTTAAACTATAATCACTTACTACACACTCAACAACCACATAATTATTAAGGATAATTGAGCTCTAACACCAAGTGACAACAAGCGAGAGAAATGGAATTGATGTCACAAATTGTTTTCATATAAGAACCCTAATTCATATTTTATTTCTAAATAATTATTTATATTTTGGTTTGTCTCTCTAAGAGATTTTACAACTCTTTAAATAAATAAAAAAATAAATAGTTACAAGGTATATTCTAGATAAAAATATAATATAAAATCTCAAAGAAAAACAAAAGAAAACAATAAAATTAACTTAATATAATAAATTTAGAGCATGATCTAACAATAATATATAAAATTAAGGTCATTTTCTTTGTACATGATTCATTAATGGTAAATTTATAAGTAACTTTCTAAACCTATCAAACTATTTTACCCACTTGTATAAACAACAAAAAGGAAATTTTGGCTAAAGGATACATTTTTTTCTTCTAAAATTTAAATTATTTGTATAATTATGAATTTTTATTTTAATTATTGTAAAGTTTTATTAAAAAAGACGCTATTGATAACTAAAAAATTATGCCGTTGTGAAATAAAAATAAAAATAAAAATAAAAATAAAAATGTATAAATAAATAGAGAAAAAAAATACATTTTTAATTTAAAATTTAAATCACTGAAATTTGTTTTAAAATATTTATTTTTCATTAAAATTAAATAAACAATAATTTTGATAATAGCCACTTTGATATCATCGAAGGGGAAAAACCCACTAGTAAAATAGGAAATTGAAAGATAGGTAAACAAGGTAACGCAAGAAAAAAACGCTTTGCCCCATTTCCATCGAGAAAGGGATCTGACATTGACTATGACTCGGTCTGTCTCACACTCACAAGACTGAATAAAGCACCAGCATACATATCTATAATCGCTGTGGGGTTTAGCCACTTGAACAAACCATTAGATTTAATTAATATAATCACATCTCCATTTACAGCCAATACTCACAGCTGTTTCAGGAAACAAATCCGAGTTTTCCTAATGGAGAATCTTCTATTTTTCTTTGTTAATGTCTTTTTAGTGAGATAGATGGTGAATGCCTCCCTGTAACTGAAGCGGGAGAAGGTAAGATGAGAGGAGTCGGGGTGACCTCCCCTAGTTCTAGTTCTAGTTCTGCAGAGCCCAGACACCGACCCTTTGCTTTTACGTTAGTATCTCTCTCTCGTTCTACTCCTGCTATTCTTTTTTATTCACTAGCTGTCTCTATAATGTGATTGATCTGGGGTTTCACTTAATAATAAATCAGCTTATTGTTTACTGATTAAGCATGTTTTACACTGGTTAGCATTCCATTTGTTTCACTATCAACCACCACTGAGATCTACTTGTTTATGGTATGTTATTGTTTTTATCCCCCCCCCCCCCCCCTTTTTTTTTTGTTTTCTCGGTTATTCATTCTTGCTTAAGTTGCTTCATTCCTGGTCTTTACATGTTTGTCGAATTGGGTTTTCAATATTTGCTTGGTATTGATTGTGACCCATATAGTGGAAGCAGAGGAGAGGATTTGGGCTGGTAATATTCCACTTGCTCGCGTCCGTGACACCATTCTGTTATCTTTTTTTGGCTGGTAGTCTCACCTTTTTATTATCTGAATTGGCAATGCTCGAAAATAACATCGAAAAATGGTTTAGATCCTCTTAGTTGATAGTTCCTTCCAATGGGTTGCTAACTACCGAATGTTTTTTTTTTCCTATTTGTTTGTCTTGCTAGGACCATCTTTTATCCTTTACCGATTTGTCTGCAATGTTGTGAACCTTTGTGCTTCTCTCGCTCGTGTTTTATCTGGATTTATTATATAATTATGCACTTGGACCAATGTTCTTGTGAATACTTTCTTGTTACAGTGAAGATGCAAGCAGAAGGAGGTCCTTCAGAGGTAGGGATCTTAGAGATGTTGAGAAGGCCTTCCAGGTTCCAATCCAATATAAGAATTTGAACTGCAAAGTATCTACACTGAAACTTGTGCTCTTAATAATTGCATTCGGAACTTTAGTGACGCTCTATCGCTCTCCAGTAGTTTATATTGCAGACCAGCCATCCACGACTGGATCTCGGTATGTTTATTGTCTACTTTTAATTATCTACAGATCTTATTTTTTTCATAAGATTGTTTCTTTTTTAGTTTTTAGTTTAGCTCCCAGCATAGAACTTCCCAATCAAACCATCCTCTTTTTCTGTTTGGTATTCTGTTTGTTTCTCATCCTGAACTTTGTCCTTGTTTCAAGTGGACAAGAAGCATGGCAGGTTAAAGCAACTGTCAAAAATTAAAAAAATACACAAAAATACTGGCTATCCTTTTAAAAAGTTTGAAAGCCACTTTATACTTTGCGAAAAGGCACAGACAGTTGATTTCTTTTTCTTTGCAATATCCTGAAGGAGAGGTTTTAATGTATGCAGGCCAAGTCATGTAGATCGATGGATAAGAGATGGGGCTTCTGTGGATCCACGCTATATCTCTAATTTAGACATTAACTGGAACCAGATTTCCGATATATTTGTCAAACTAGATGACAGCAATGAGTATCAGGGAATTGGCTTGTTAAACTTCAATGAAAGTGAGATTGATAATTGGAAGGTGCAGTTACTGGATGTTGAGCACGTTGTTCTGCATCTAGAGCATGTAGCAGAAGATGTAACCTGGGAATCCCTTTACCCGGAATGGATAGATGAAGAAGAAGAATTTGAGGTTCCCACTTGTCCTGTTCTACCCAAACTCAAAGTTCCTGGCAAGCCACGCATTGATATAATTGCCGTGAAGCTTCCATGCAGCAAGTCAGTGAAATGGTCAAGAGATGTGGCTCGTTTGCACTTGCAGCTTGCTGCTGCAAATCTTGCTACCTCTGCTAAAAGTTATCACCCCGTCCGCGTGCTTTTGGTGACCGAATGCTTCCCAACCCCAAACCTGTTCACTTGCAAGGAGCTTATTTGGCATGAAGGGAATTTATGGCTGTATCAACCCAACCTCAATGTGTTGAGAGAAAAGATGCAGCTCCCAGTAGGGTCATGTGAACTTTCAGTTCCTCTCAAGGCTAAAGGTCAGTCTTTAAGATTTGCATTAAACGAATCAAATACTGTTTATTTCTTTTATTTCATATTAGCTGGTGGGGCTTTGGAAAGCAGCTTGTCTGATTTCTCTCCTCCCTGTAGCCAACAATTTTTTTTCAAGTTATGGTGAAAACTAGCCCTGACTGAGCTGGTTAAAGTTTTTGGTCAACTGCAATACCCCTTAATATCTGTCTGTTTATAATGCAGTACCAGGAAACTGGTACATCGAAGCTTAAAAATAAATGAAAAAAATATGACTTAGCATGGCATCTTTAAGGTTTGGATCTGTAAGTTTTACCTGCCAAGGGATCAAGGCAAGGAATTGACTTTTTTGAATTTGTTACCCTAACGATCTGGGTAATTTATGAAGAAGATTGCATTGGCTTTCTCACTGCAAAGCTAATGCAAAATCTTAAATTGAAATTCATTGAATGTTTTTCAACAGAACATTTTTACTCAGAAAGAGCACACCGGGAAGCATATGCAACAATTCTGCATTCTGCACACTTTTATGTTTGTGGGGCCATTACTGCAGCTCAGAGTATTCGCATGGCTGGTTCAACGCGGGATCTTGTGATACTTGTTGATGAAACAATTACTGACTATCATAGGGAAGGCTTAGCAGCTGCAGGTTGGAAAATCCATACAATCCAAAGAATCAGGAACCCAAAAGCTGAACGAGATTCTTACAATGAATGGAACTACAGTAAATTTCGTCTTTGGCAATTGACAGATTATGACAAAATCATCTTCATTGATGCTGACATGCTCATACTTAGAAATATTGATTTCTTGTTTGAGATGCCAGAAATATCTGCTACAGGAAACAATGCTACCCTGTTCAACTCAGGTGTGATGGTGGTTGAACCATCAAATTGTACATTCCAGTTGTTAATGGATCATATCAATGAGATTGAGTCCTACAATGGCGGGGACCAGGGATATCTAAATGAAATCTTCACGTGGTGGCATCGGATTCCTAAACACATGAACTTCTTGAAACACTTTTGGGAGGGTGACGAGGAGGAGAAGAAACAGATGAAAACTCAACTCTTTGGAGCTGATCCGCCAATCCTTTATGTTCTCCACTATCTGGGTAATAAACCATGGATTTGTTTCCGAGATTATGATTGCAACTGGAATGTGGACATTTTGCAGGAGTTTGCCAGTGATGTTGCTCACAAAACATGGTGGAAGGTGCATGATGCCATGCCTGAAAACTTACACAAGTACTGCTTGCTTAGGTCCAAGCAAAAGGCAGCATTAGAGTGGGATCGGAGGCAAGCTGAGAAAGCCAATTACACTGATGGTCATTGGAAGATTAAGATAAAAGACAAACGCTTGGAAACCTGCTATGAGAATTTCTGCTTCTGGGAGAGCATGTTATGGCACTGGGGTGAAAAGAATTGGACAGAAAATGCAACTGTTACTCCATCACCGCCTGCTGTTACAACAACATCTCTCTCCTCTTTGTGAATGGTTAATCCATTATTTCATACTTGCAATTTATGTAGATGATACAAAGTTCAATGTATCGATATAAAGTGATTCTATAAGAAAGTGTAGTGACAAATTTAGAGTCAAGTGGTGTTACTAGAAGGCATCTTTATGTGCTTGAACGTATCTGGATGAGGTTAATTGATTGTCACAATGCATGAACATTGTTGTTCTCCGAGGCCGCCACCATCCCTCCAGCACTTCAATTTTACAGTGCTGCTGCTATTTGTAACATGCAACCTATTCCCATTAGTACCACCCCACCTTGGTAACTTGCTTATTGGCAAAAGAAGTCTTGGCGATTTCTGTTGTGTTTACGATAGCGATTGAATTCATTTTTTTGTGTTTTTGAATTGTTTTGATGTGTTAATGCTAAAATTAATTTAAAAAATAAAATAAAATATATTCTTAAACAAGAAATATCTAAAAAAAAAAAACAATATTTATTATCTTCAGGTAGTCAATCAATGTGATGTAATTGCTTATCCTCAAATAAGTTCTTAAAGCCTGATTTAAATTAGATTTTCTTAATCAAAATAATATGTCAGCTAGCTGAAGTTTAGATATAAAAATCCTTACTGTAATGTCATATATTAAACTAATATTTTTTTATTTTTATAAATATTTTTAAAATTATTTTATAAAAAAAAATCTGAAAATTTTAAAGGATTAATTGAAAATAATTTTTTTTAAATACTCTTAAAACACGCTATCAAACCCTAAATCAATGAATCATTAGCCGGACTCGCCGGCGCCGGGAAAGGTTTTATATAAACAAATGTAACGACGTAGATGGCTAGAGCGGGTTTTCCAACTAAACTTTAACAAGATGAACAAAAGTAACGACGTCGTTTGCAGAAGACTATATTTCTTCACCCTTTTAAAAGCAACAAACAGAAGTTATGCCGCCAGACAGCATCGAAAGCCGTGCCAAACTTAAATAATTCTTCCAGAAGTCGAGAGAGGGGGTTCTTTCAGTAAATAATTATCACTATCTCTCTTCACTCCTTTCGCTTCAATTGGTTCTGTGTTGCAGAGTCATGTTGGAATCATCTCTCCTCGTTCAATGCTTCGCAAATTCTTCTTCTTGAAAACCTTACCCTCCTCAAACCTGCACTCCTTCCATCACCAACTCACATTCTCAGCGACTCCACACTGGTCAAATCACCCCTCTCATGTCCTTAACCCTCGGATATACACACATCTCTTGCATTCCTGTCTACAAAAATGCAAGCAAGTCAAAACCCACAACCTGTTCGATGAAATACCTCAATTTTCAACCACCAATAAAATTGTCCATGCCCAGAGCCTCAAACTTGGTTTCTGGTCAAAAGGGATTCTATGCAATGTAATCGTGGATCTTTATGCCAAGTGTGCTGATGTGGACTATGCTGAGAGGGCATTCAAACAGCTTGAAGATAAAGATATTTTGGCCTGGAACTCAATTCTATCAATGCATTCAAAACAGGGATTTCCACACATGGTTGTGAAGTATTTTGGGTTGTTGTGGAATTCTGGGGTGTGGCCAAATGAGTTCACATTTGCTATTGTTTTATCATCTTGTGCAAGATTGGACATGGTTGAGTGTGGCATGCAAGTTCATTGTAATGTTGTTAAGATGGGGTTTGAGTCAATTTCTTATTGTGAGGGTGCTTTAATTGGTATGTATGCCAAATGTAATTTATTAACTGATGCTCGAAACATATTTGATGGAGCAGTAGAATTGGATAAAGTTTCTTGGACTTCGATGATTGGTGGGTATATTAAAGTTGGTCTGCCTGCGGAGGCAGTGAAAGTGTTCCAGGAGATGGAGAAAGCTGGACAAGAACCAGACCAGGTAGCATTTGTGACTGTCATAAATGCATATGTTGATTTAGGAAGGCTAGACAATGCATCTGATTTATTTTCCAGGATGCCTAACCGGAATGTTGTGGCTTGGAATTTGATGATTTCAGGTCATGCCAAAGGAGGTTATGGGGTGGAAGCTATTGAGTTTTTCCAAAATATGAGGAAAGCTGGTATTAAATCCACGAGATCCACGTTGGGAAGTGTATTGAGTGCGATTGCAAGTATAGCAGCTCTTGACTTTGGCTTGCTAGTTCATGCTGAGGCACTTAAACTGGGGTTACATTCAAATGTTTATGTTGGAAGTTCACTGGTTAGTATGTATGCTAAGTGTGGGAAGATGGAAGCAGCAAAGAAAGTTTTTAATACTTTAGATGAGCGAAATGTAGTGTTATGGAATGCAATGCTTGGAGGATATGTGCAGAATGGGCATGCCTATGAAGTCATAGAATTGTTTTTTAATATGAAGAGCTGTGGTTTTTACCCGGATGATTTTACCTATAGCAGCATTCTGAGCGCCTGTGCTTGCTTAAAATATTTAGATTTGGGCTGTCAATTGCATTCAGTTATTATCAAGAACAAATTTGCATCCAACTTGTTTGTTGGAAATGCTTTGGTAGATATGTATGCTAAATCTGGTGCACTTGGGGATGCAAGGCAACAATTTGAGCTGATAAGAAATAGAGACAATGTTTCTTGGAATGTAATTATTGTTGGATATGTGCAAGAAGAAGATGAAGTTGAGGCGTTCCATTTGTTTCAAAGAATGAATTTGCTTGGGATTCTGCCTGATGAAGTGTCTCTGGCTAGTATATTGAGTGCCTGTGCAAGTGTTAGAGGTCTTGAACAAGGGGAACAGGTGCATTGTCTTTCAGTCAAATCTGGTCAAGAGACAAAGCTGTACTGTGGAACCTCCCTCATCGACATGTATGCCAAGTGTGGGGCTATTGATTCTGCACATAAAATTCTTGCTTGCATGCCCGAGCGGAGTGTGGTTTCCATGAATGCACTGATTGCAGGATATGCTCAAATTAATTTGGAACGGGCAGTAAATCTGTTTAGAGAGATGCTAGTTGAAGGAATAAACTCCACTGAAATAACATTTGCAAGCCTTTTAGATGCATGTCATGAGCAACACAAGTTGAATCTAGGAAGGCAAATCCACTGTCTTATTTTAAAGATGGGCCTTCAGCTTGATGATGAATTCTTGGGTGTCTCTCTCTTAGGCATGTACATGAAATCCCTGAGAACAACAGATGCAATTATTCTCTTCTCAGAGTTTTCAAATCCAAAGAGTGCTGTAGTGTGGACTGCTATGATTTCAGGACTTAGTCAAAATGATTGCAGTGTGGGGGCTTTACAACTTTATAAAGAAATGCGCAGCTGCAATGTGTTACCTGACCAAGCTGCATTTGTTAGTGTCCTCAGAGCATGTGCTGTCGTATCTTCTATAAAAGATGGTAGAGAGACTCATTCTCTGATTTTCCATACTGGATTTGACTCAGATGAGTTGACGAGTAGTGCCCTTGTAGATATGTATGCCAAATGTGGTGATGTGAAGAGCTCCGTGCAAGTTTTTAAGGAAATGAGCAGAAAAAAAGACGTTATTTCTTGGAACTCAATGATAGTTGGATTTGCTAAAAATGGGTATGCAGAAGATGCACTAAGAGTCTTTGATGAGATGAAACAGTCACATGTTACACCAGATGATGTCACTTTTCTTGGTGTCCTCACTGCGTGTAGTCATTCAGGGAGGGTATTCGAAGGGCGTCTGATTTTTGACATGATGGTTAACTTATATGGGATGCAGCCCAGAGCAGATCATTGTGCCTGCATGGTTGATCTTCTAGGCAGATGGGGTTCTCTTAAAGAAGCAGAAGAGTTCATTGACAAACTTAATTTTGAACCTGATGCTAAGGTTTGGGCTACAATGTTAGGGGCCTGCAGAATACATGGAGATGACATCAGGGGCCAACAAGCTGCTGAAAAACTCATTGAGCTTGAACCACAAAACTCTTCACCCTATGTACTTCTTTCCAACATTTATGCCGCATCAGGAAACTGGGATGAGGTCAATACTTTGAGGAGGGAAATGAGAGAAAAAGGAGTGAAGAAGTTGCCTGGGTGTAGCTGGATTGTAGTGGGACAGGAGACGAATATGTTTGTGGCAGGAGACAAATCTAATCACAGTGCATCAGAAATTGATGCAGTTTTGAAAGATTTGACACTGCTGATGAGAGAAAATGATTATTTTGTCCAGCTTGATTTTGTTGGCAATGATGAAGAATGAGAAAAGGCCAGTCCTTCACTACCTGCCTACCTGCTTACAAAGAAGAAGAGCAGCTTCTCAATGACCTGAAGATGGTATCATATGACTTGTAGAAAGGGACTACCTGAAGCAATTGATTGATATCATAAACATCCAGGTGTAAAACACAACATAACTGACCATAAACATATTTGTTTGTTATGGTCCTGAAAATCATTTTATCTTTCTTACCAATCCCAATTGCTATCATTCGCTTAGCTTTTGGCTCCTTCAGATTGCTTTTACATCTTAATGCGCTTCGGCCAACACTGTAATTTCCTTCTGGTTACATCATTATAGTGAGAAGCAAACGGAAGGAGTTTCCTAAGAGAGGGATGTTTGAACTTTGAAATGCCCTTCAGGATGCTGGTAACCAATGCATCGGAGACTCCAGTGGTCTGATCTGCCCACTTTTAGATCTGGGTAAGCTCTGTGGTTCTCTCATCTTTCTTTCACTTACTGGTTCTCTTTTCAAGCATTTGTTTTGTTCTCGGTTCAATACCCATAGGGAGAAGTTTAGTGGCTGCAGGCCAAGTTTTTGTTCGACTCATGGATAAAGAAGACCACAAGGAAGCTGCAGTAGATCCACCTTAATTACAGCTCAATTTCAGGTACAGAATGGGACAGATTTCAGACGTTATTACAAACTAATAGATGACGGTAGAGAGTATCGGGCAGTGGTTGTTAATTGTTAAACTTCATTGGAATTGATATTGACAGATGGAAGCAGAGTTTCATCTTTGAAAGTCATTAGTTTCTGCAGCTATTGCAAGCTTTCCACGTTGTTTTGTCTTCGGACAAACTACACCACGTAGTATCATCGATCAATTTTTATACATCAATTCTTCAACATTGAAAAGCCCATGTCCTCATCACGGTAATCGTTATTAGCCATTTCTCTTGAAACAATCAATATCAAATGAGATTAAGATCCAATCGTGATCATTTGTTGAGATAATTAAAAAAAACACGAAAATCGTTTATGTGCTTTTAATTATTTGAAAGAGGTCGTAATTTGTATATCCTTCAGAAGTATAGTGTTACTGTTAGTCCGTTTTTGTAGTAAATAAATTACCAGATCTCAAATCAAACCCCCACCGCGAACGAATTCTTTTGATGAATGCTTTCTTTCATTCATAGATAGGGCAAAAACAAAATTTGATGACCGCATATAAATCCTCACCAATGATTCTCAGTTGCGACCCCAGACTCAAAATCTTTTCAATAGGGTCCGCAACATACTGAAACTTCTGAATTGAGGAAAATACATTTTAACGACATCTTTCTTATTTATTTGCAATCCTTTTTTCCATAGCACTAGAAACGATGCTCCCTCCCTTAATTATGTGTTTGAAGATTATAAAAAAAGTGAAATATAATTAAAAATGTTCAGCTAGATATTTTTTAGGCAATTGAGTTTGAGTTTTTTCATGTATCTAATAAGATATAGATTTTTAATGTATAAACATTAAAGGGTTATTCCTATTTTACTGATAGGATAAAATAGGAATACCAAAAGATGAGAATGACAAAATACATGAATATCAAAGGATAATAACTTGTTATCTATATATATATAGTCATGATCCTAAGATAATTAAAAAAAAAAATCATTTATATATTATTAATCATTACGAGGTGGTAATTTTTAGCACTATAAATGATGCTCCCTCCTTTCCTTGTCCCTTTTAAACTTGATATTCAATCACTTTCTATTGAAAATTAAATTTGATTTCTAGTTTTTTTAAAGAACTAAGGAATCGGTCCAACGACTAGGAACCTATCAACTAGTTTAGAAATGGTTGATAGTTTAGTTAGCAAAATGATTTTTCATATCAAAGTAGGGTGTTCTATGAGTAGTTTAATTCTTTAATTGTCTAAGACTTAATACCTATAAATAAACTTGTAACCATAAACATAATTCACAAATATAGAAAGTTATGAAAAATAACTTATATTGTGTATCTTTTGAGAAAATATTTAATGAAAAATATTCATCATATCAATTTTTCTTTGCTTTTGAGCTTTGTTATCTAAGTTCAGTTCAATTTTTACCACGCATAATTCTCTTCCAACACTTTCACTTTTCATATCCACACTAACCTAAAATGAATTTGATTACCTTTGGAATTTAAGATTCTCTCTAACTTTAAGTTTGCCAATCATTATCTTCTTCTACTACAATACTTCTCTCACATACCAAAACTTATTATTATTTTGGCTACACCCATGTCATATAAATATGACTAACTCATTTCTAGTCCAAGCCAAAAAAAATGACTTCAAACCTGAGTCAGTCCTTGAACTAACCATAATTGTATTAGAAGACGATAAAGACGAAAAAAAGAACAACATTATTTGATGATTTTAAAGGCGATAACTTAACTCCCACAAACCTAATTTTTTTTCTTTTTCTTTTTACTCCACATTAAAAATTGCTTTTCAAAAACTTAACCTTTGGCTCCATTCATGATTTTTATGGGTTTGTTGGAGAAGTTAAAAAATTGCCATGTCATTGCCACCATTAATGTTAATAATCAGTTGGTCTTAGGTTTTAAAAATGTTGACTATAAGTTTGATTTCAATGGACTTAATAAAATTATTGAATGTATGTAAGACTATTCACCCATTAGGGTGTAGCTAGCCTAAACTCAACTTGAAGTGTCCAAAAACTTCCCTTATAAATCCCTAGAGAGAGAAGAAATACCCTAATGCATACATTCAAAAGATGGTTGTAATTTCAAATTGATATCTGAGTTATGTACTCTTTTAGTTGTCAATAATTAAAAATTGTTATGTCCTCAACACCTAACATGCTAGTGGCATCATCCTCAAAGACCTTAGACAACTTTTCTCTCCCCTGAAGCTCCTCGTAATGACAAGTGAAGCTCTTCAATAAAGAGAACTATTTTCCTTTTTAAAGATGGATGCTAGGGTTTTACTTCTTTTAGTTCTAAAGCCAGGTTGACATATCCTTGTCCCCTATTCATTCCTTTAGTTGCAAGTTAGAATCTAAACTATTCACCAGAGGCAACAATATCCTTATTATTAGGGTTAAATATAGTTCATTTCAAATTTATTTTTCTGTCCAAGAAGAAAAAAAATCTTTTTTATGGGAAATACCTAGAAAAAATTTTCTTCTTAGAATAGGGTAACATCAACTAAAGAATTCTTCAATAAAACTATTTTAAGGAGTTATAGACAATAAAAATAAAATAAGAGATGGAAGCAAGAATAACTCGTGTTATGAAGGAAACACTTTTTCACTAGAACCGTTAAATGAATGACCTTTCATGTCATCTCATATTTCTAGAAATCTACTCGATTATTTTTATTAAATGCAAGCAACCATTTTTTTTCTAAAGAACATCTTTTTTAATGAAGATAGGCCACTTGACCATGACAAATCCCAACAATTCTATGTTGGATAGACAAATCCTATGGGAAAGATAAAAGAAACTTTTGTTCTTCAATAAGAAAGAGCGACCTAACCATAAAGAATCTTAACAATTCTTCGAGGGATAGATAAATCTTATAGGGAATAAGGTAAAACATCTCTTATTGATGGAACATACAATTTTCAGGTAAAAAACTCTTATTAAAATTGATAACCTTTCAAATTTATGCGTATTTAGGTAGCAATTATTTTTCAAAATATTTTTCATTTAAAAATGCATTAAAATATATTTTTTTTAAAAATATTTTTGACATCAATACATTAAAATGACCTAAAAACACACACAAAAAAAAACTAATTATAAGGAAATAACTATTTTTTCAAAAGTATTTTTTAAACATAAAAACAAATATACTCTCAATACACAAAAACTTAGGGGGTTACTAATGAATCAATGCATTTTTATATGTTATTTTTTACTGGGTTCAAGTTTAAAAGGGCAAAGATAGGGTAAGAAACTAAAATACATTTGTGTCTTATATGTTATCCTTTATTTTAAGATCCTATCACTTTCCCATCAATATTAATTATTTGTAAGGGAATAAGGGATATTTATCCCTCATTGATAATGTGTAAGAGGTATTTATCTTTTGTTAATATTATTAAAAAAATTACATTCTAGTTATTTTTCTTTTTAAAAAGACAAGACTCATGAACTATATATATATCATGAATCTTTCAGGTTAAAAGTCGATGATCTTTTAATTCTCATTATTTTTTTAATATATATTTTTTAGAGTTTATCTCTTTAAAATATTATTATATTTTTTCTCTCCAAAAAAAATACTTAAATCTCCAAGTCTCAAAACATATGTAACTTTTTTTAAGGTATCAGTCATCTTGGTCTACCAAATAATAGGTGCAAGCTACAAAAAATTATAGACAGAGAGAATGAATTAGATTCCTAGAAAATAAAAATTTACCAATTATCTTATACATAAATCTTTATCGTAAGCTTTTAATTTGGATCCAATGGAAATCATCAGTGTGGTTCATATTGCCTTATGTAGGTGAAAACTTATATATATAATTTGTCTTAGTGACACGTGAGGAGGTGAAAACTAATTTCACCTCCTATGTAGTTTTAATTTTTTTTTTAATGTTAATAGTTGAGCCTAAAATAGAAATTTGCTAGTCATGATGAATGCTCATGTCTAACCAACTAATTTTTAACTTTGCCTTATCCGTTGATGTTAACTAACTAACTAACTAATCATAACTCGAATTGTTAAATTAATGATGCAGAATGTTCCCACCTCCCACCTACAAAACAAGAGGAACTGTGTTCCTTAATTTGTATAATTACTTCTTTGTACATGCATCAGTCTATTTTGATTAATTCATGGTATAACATATATATATATTGGTATAACCAATCTATGACTCAATTTGTCAGCCATATTTTGTCAGAAAGGAATCTGCAATCAACCGTTGTGCATGCTGAATCAAACCAATGGAATGTCAACTTCCTTGTAAAAGGATACCCAGAGTACTTTTAGATTTATTGCTCCAGGAGAAAACTAACGTTTGCTAGGATTTTTGTGAAGATGCAGTTGACTAGAGAGAACTTCATTGGATCTTTTTTTCTCAACTGCAACTCACTTTAATGTTCTGCAACGTCTTTTCTGTCATAAGCACCACTGTGATATCTGTTGTTTTTTTTCTGTTGAAATGTAATAACTATAAAGTTTGGTTTCTTATGCTACAAATCTTCATGACAGTTAATCCTGATGTTGGACCCAATTGCAGGATATTATTCTTAGATTTAAGGAGAGGAAAAATGAGACAGATCATGGAAGTGGTCTGAATTTCCTAGCAAGGTCGCTGTACAACTGAATGATACTCATCCTACTCTTGCAATTCCAGAGCTGATGCGATTGTTGATGGATAATGAAGGACTTGGATGGGATGAAGCATGGGATGTCACAACTAAGTGTCTTTTTTCAGGATTTGATTTTGTTTTCCAGCTATATTTTTCATCTTGCAACTTCTGGTCATGTCTTTCCATTCATATTTTATTCAATTCATTGAATATTTAGCATCAACATTTTAAACAGGACAGTTGCTTATACCAATCATACAGTCCTTCCTGAAGCACTGGAAAAATGGTCACAGTCTGTGATGTGGAAGCTTCTCCCTCGGCATATGGAAATCATAGAAGAGATAGACAATGGGGTACGTCACCTTTTCTTCTTCTTCTTCTTCGCCACGTCTGTTTTTGTAGTATTGTGATCTGGGAATAAAATATGAAATCTTGCAGTTCATCACAATGATACGCACCACTCGAACTGATCTTGAGAGCAAGCTTCCTAGTATGTGCATTTTGGATAATAATCCTAAGAAACCAGATGTGCGGATGGCAAATCTATGTGTGGTATCTTCACATAAGGTAAGAGGTCATTTGGAAATCTAATCACACAGTAGCTAACTAAATCCATTAACTGTCTCTCAACTCCTCCAAATAATGATTGGGCCCGGTGGTTTTTTTTGTCACCTTTCAACTGCAAATATAAGTCATCCCTTGCTTGGCATGTCATAATTTCTCCCTGAGGGTAGATCTTTCACCTTAAATTTAAATTTCTCTTGATTAAAAAACAAAATCATCGTAGGTGTAGACTACAAATTAGAGCCCAAATACCTAGTGTTGCAAGATAATGCTAGTGGTTTCTTGTTTGCAACATACATAATGGTAGTTTCTTTACCCGTTTGTCATTCGTGTTTTGAGAATTCATTAGAATATTTTAATTCTATATTAGAGTTTAGAATGATTATTTAGGATGATTTTCTAATAATATGATTTTTTTTATCACTTTTGTCCCATGGATGCATTCGGTAACCAGGGGTCATGGACCAACCATAAAACCCTATTCAGAGTTGTTGATGTTTATAATGATCAATCATAGAAGAAAAAATGTAAAGTAGGATGCTTTGTGATTTCTTAAGCCCCTATACATCCACATACAAGTCACTTCTAAGCTGAACCTGGTTTCATCTTAAACTCCTTTGATAAATTTGAAAAACAAATTCTTAATTTCTATACTTTGTGGTTTCTTACATATAGGTGAATGGTGTTGCTCAGTTACACAGTGATATATTAAAGGCTGAGCTATTTGCAGGCTATGTCTCCATATGGCCGGAAAAGTTCCAAAATATAACCAATGGAATCACTCCTCGCTGGTGGCTTCGTTTTTACAGTCCTGAGCTTAGTAATATAATTATAAAATGGTTGAAAATTGACCAGTGGGTTACCAAGCTTGACCTACTTGTAGGTCTTCGAAAGGTGAGTACTTACAATTCGTTTGAATTCTGTACAAGACATGGTTTCTTTCAATTGTAATAGATCCAGATTCAATATTGATGCTTCCTCCAAAAGTTTGCTGAAAATGTAGACTTCCAAGCTGAATGGTCATCTGCCAAGATGGCTAATAAGCAGCGTTTGGCACAGTACATATTGCGAGAAACAGGTGTGAGCATTGATCCCAATAGTCTTTTTGACATACAAGTCAAGCGCATCCATGAATATAAGAGACAGTTGCTGAATATTTTAGGTGCAATATATAGGTACAAGAAACTAAAGGTACAAAATATAAAACATCCTTTTCCTTCTGATTTGTGCTTATCCTACAAATTAAACAGTTTGTAGACCAAAATAAGGTTATTTCAACACAAATCATGTATTATTATCATTGTAATTCTGCTGTACAACTTCTTTTATTACATGTGATCATGACAATATCATCTGTGGTCGTGGTCTTTAATATTTTCATACCAATGTGTGGTTGGGAAATAGAATATGCATCGTCTATCTCTGAACTTCTCTTAAACTGAACTATGCCAGGAGATGAGCACTGAAGAGCGGAAGAATACAACTCCACGTACCATTATGTTTGGAGGAAAAGCATTTGCAACATATACAAATGCTAAAAGAACAGTAAAGCTGGTAAATGATGTTGGCGCTGTTGTCAATAGCGATCCTGAAGTCAATAGTTATTTAAAGGTAAATTTATTTATTTTTACATTTGATCTCTCTGAAAATAAGATTTTACCACCTGCAAACACTGAAATATATCTTCAGCGGTAGGAAAACAAGGCAGCTACACTGTTGACAAAAATAATTTTTTGCCATTATTATGGGGTGAAAACTTTGAACACAAGTCAAGACCTCCAGAGTGGTTGAACCGGTTGACCTTAGATCAGAAAAGTGTCATCTCAAAAATGCCTCACTGATAGTGAAAGCACAATATATTGAATCAAATAGTCTTAAATGGAATGAGTTTCCTATTGGATTTGAATTTTGGATTTTCCAAAAGCTTGTTTATCTTTTTAATTATCTTAGTTGATTCTGTAAACAAGTTGTGTTATGCAATCTACTTGGATTGTTGGATCCTTTCCCTATTTTTCTCTTCCAGGAAAGGTAGCACATTTTTTCTCACCCCAGTATTCGAATTTTCTGTAGTCTGTGTACAATGAACCCAACAATTTCTTTCCCATAAGGATCGAGACCTTTTGAAATCTGCAAATGTTATTAACCTTCTCATATTTCATTTATCCCTTGATTAACTTCTTTTTGTGCTTCTACTATTTTGATTTTGCAAGCCAATGTGTTTGTGTTTTCAGCTTGCTCAATGAGATTATGGATTGCTTGTGCGTTATTGAATATTTGTTTCCATCCATGTGGCATATTAAGACCTATATACCATGAATGACTGAATTTGTAGGTGGTATTTGTTCCAAATTACAATGTATATGTGGTAGAGATGCTTATTCCTGAAGTGAGTTGTCATAGCATATCAGCACAGCAAGCATGGAAGCAAGTGGCACCAGCAACATGAAGTTTGCACTCAATGGTTGCCTTATAATAGGAACCTTGGATGGCACTAATGTTGAAATCAGGGAAGAAATAGGAGAGGAGAATTTCTTTCTCTTTGGTGCAACAGCAGATGAAGTCCCCAGACTGAGCAAGGAAAGAGAGAATGGATTGGTAAGAAACTAGCAATTTCAGATCAACAGTCATTCGACTATATAATATGAATTACCTGACACTTGATGAAGAATCTATGAAGGGCATCTACTGATTGAAAGATTACTCCTTATCCTAGTCGGAGAAATGTAGCTAGAGCATTAGTCTTGAATCTGTAACTTGCTAGAGCCAAAAACTTAGACTAGAGCAGTAGGTTTTAGTAGTAAGTCGAAATGATAAAACAATACGCGAGACGCTGCTTCCTAAAAGGAGTAATGATTTCAATTAAATTATGTTCAAGGAGCTTCCTTAAATTGTTTGAATCATCAGACTGGTGCTTGACTGCCTGCACTGCTTCAAAAGAAGCAATCTGCATGACTTGTGAAATAGGATGAAGAATATAATGATGAACATACTTCATTTCTTAGCTTTAATTTAATCCTTCTAATACCTTTACTAGAAAGTGTTAGTATACAGGTGTTTCTAGGACCTTATTTTCTTGTCTAACACTAGTCCTTGTTGATTGCACAGTTTAACCAGAACCTCAGTTTGAAAAGGCCAAGGAGTATACAAGAAGTGGAGCATTTGGAGGCTATGACTACAACCCACTTCTTGACTCTCTAGAAGGGAACTCCGGTTATGGTCGTGGAGATTATTTTCTTGTTAGCCATGATTTCCCGAGCTACATGCACAGGAAAGAGTAAATAAAGCTTACAAGTAAGGAATTGCTTTCCCTAGTTTCACATTTCATCAATGTTCAAGGTTTTTGTTCCACTATTTCTATGTCTTAAACGCAATAAATCATCCAACACAACAGAAAATTCTACTGTAACTCACTTGACATGATTGGTATTTTCTCAATCATGGCTCTATATCCAATATTGCTGGAAACTTTAAGCTGGTTGACAAATATGTCACCTCTCAATAGCGCAAGCATAGCTAGAAGGCCAACTCCTTTGCCAATATTTTTTAGCTATTTATTATGAGAACTGTAAACTACAAAAGAAGACGGAAAGCATTGGCCAAAACCAAATGCACGAAATAAAATGGAAAAGAAATAGCAAGAAAATGTTAAAAAAACTAGCTCCGCCTACACGTGGCTTATGCTACCATCTTGTGCAAGAGAGATTATTTGACTTGTAAGCTTACAAAATGGCCCTGACCTCTAAAATTTACCTATGTATTGCTTGCAGGGATCGCAAGAGGTGGTTGAAGATGTCTATCCTTAGCATCGCTGGCAGTGGCAAATTCAGCAGTGACCGGACAATTTCCCAATACGCCAAGGAAATCTGGAACATAGAGGAGTGACGGGTACCATAATTGCTACCATAACCAGTCGCTGTCCAATTTATTATGTATATAGGTTGTTAGTCAGGTCAAGTGAGCAAATAAAGGGAAGGTGAACAAGACAGGAACCATATCTTTCTATCAAAACATGAATATTTAGAAAACTATCAATAAACCAGATCCAACGCTTCTTTGATAAAAAAAATTTATGAACTATGTTTTTCCAATTTTGCCACAGCGTTTTACTTTTCTAGCAAGTAATGGTTTCAATATATTTACATAATGTGGTTATCCTTGGTTGCTTGATGGAAGAAAGGAAGAAAAACCACAAGTAATTCAAATAAGAAAACACTTTCTCATGCAAGGGGAAGGAACAGAGATGAGTTTGATAGCCAATAGACTCAGCAAAATGGAGTTGTAACTCAATAGTCAACAACAGATCCTCGCAGGTAATCAAAGGAGAACATGCTTGGCTCCTATACAACTAGACTGGTTAGCGTTTTCTCTTTTCGGGGAGAGCGGGGCAGGGGCTGTGTTCGGGAAGCACTCTAAAATTGTTTTTTGAAAAAAATATTTTGTTTTGTTTTAAATAAAAAAAATAGTATTTTTAGATAATTATATATATTAATGAATTTAAAAAAAAACAATTTGTAACCACACTTTGTCGAAGTGTGGGAAACAATGTTATCTCTTTATAAATTTCTTGAGCTCCTCATGTCAAACATCAATCCATTGATCACTATGTTATTCTACAGAAATGTTTCTCTTAATGTTTAAGTTAACAAAGCGAAGAGGAAAATAATGTGCAGAAGAAGAGTGAGAATGAAGGAGGACGGGGCGGAGTGGTCTATGTAAGTGGTTATCCCAAGTGGTCTTTCGGTAATTTATGTATGAATTTCTGTTGGAGGTCATAGAGTCACAAACCTTGGAGACTTTAGGAGGATTCTCTTTTCCTTTTGTTTTTCTTATTCTCTCATTTTTGTCAATGAGTTCGGTTAGGGTTGTTGGGCCCATTTGGGCCATTTTCTCAATCTTTCCTTTTTATTTTCTTCCTCTCCCTTTTTGGTTTAGGTAGGCCGAATTGGAGAGTGAATTGACTAAAATAAAAATCAACAAAGAACATGCTAACGCGTGGTTAAACATGTTGCCTTTAGGCAGCACTTTGAAGATGATATTTTTTAATATAGTTGGATTAATTTGATGAAGGAAACAATGCTGGTCCACAAGTGGAAAATGAACAGGGGGGCACTCTAGAGGCTTGTTTTTCTTTTCCACATCATAGTGTTAGTTGCTATGAAATATTAATTGGTGATTTGTTCAGCCTGATTATATTAAGAAGAAGCGTCGATGAAAAGAGGTTTTGGTTGACAATTATTAAGGCCCTTATTTTTATTTGATTTTTGTAGATACCTGGTTGGTTGAGGTTTTTTATAACTTAATGCAAGCTTTTATATCAATGTTGCAGCGCTGGTAAGCATTCCTAAACAATTGGAACATTCACTGGATATAAGCCTAGGACACTAATATATATATATATATATATATATATATATATATATATATATATATATATATATATATATATATACAGATATTGCTTACAGGTGATTTTCTAGACTGTGTCTGGCACATTTGAGGGCTTCCACTGCCGCTGTCTCGAGTGCGTCCACTCCTCGAGCTCTTCCTTCTCCTTGAAGTAATACTTCTAGAACAACTCCGCCTTGGTGCAGGGGATACACTACGTGAATAGCTTCTCCTTGAGCTCCTCCTCCTCCTTGGGCTAGGGGAGATGCTTCGTGAATAGCTCCTCCTTCTTGGTGCAGGGGATAGGCTGTGTGAATAGCTCCTCCTCCTTGGAGCTGGGGACAGGCTTCGTGAATACCTCCTCTGAGTCCTGCATGGAGTAAGACTGCAAGATACAGAGCAATAGCGGTGTCTTCTATAGTATCTGCCCTCTGGTGAGTAATAAGGCGAGTAGGACCGGTCATGCTTGCTGACAGGGGACCTACTAGATGGAGTCTGAGATCGAGAAAGGTTTGGAGAATACGATTTGCGTCAACGGTAACGTGCGGAGAACGATCTATTCCTGTTACGTTCAGATGAATAACGCGGTGTCTGACTCCTGCTCCTCCGATAAGGAGAGGAGCTAGGATATCGACAAGAAGAATTGCTAGGAGTCCAGCGATGCACTACAGGGAACAAAAAAAAACAAATATAAGAATAAAATACACATGGACCAATGAAAAATTCAGTATAAAACTAAATTACAACTAATTGTTCTCAGCCCCAAATACCTTCCAGGAGTAGGAGTTCGTCCTCTCCTCCGCTTAGCCTGCAACAGATTGGTGAAATGAGTTCATTGAAATGCAATTCTTTTACAAAAACAGCACGTATTAATTAGGTTGAAAAAACATTTTCTAATTTATAGGGTATTAAAAACAGATGATTAGCATATAACAAGCAAAATCAATATTATATAGTAACTTTGAATTGCACATAATTTAATAGTTGAAAATAGAGAGATTCAGGGCAGACAACCCTAACAGTCTGACACTTGTTGAAGTGTTTGATTTGTTGTTTATTGGAGTTCTATGAAGAGCTGCTACATACAGTTGACCTGCTGCCACAGAAGCTTTAAGAGGAAAGAAGAAAACAACTTTCAATCTCATAAGAATTTATAGGCATCCAGAATTCCCGTAGGAATTGAAATAGAGCTGAGCACCAAAATACAAAAACCAGGACCACTCGTTAAGAATTAAAAAAAAATGAAGATTTTACCTTCTCCACTGTAATGACACGACCCTCAAGAACCGAACGGTCCAAACACTTGATACAATGATCAGCCTCCTCAACAGTAGACATAATAACAAACCCAAATCCACGAGACACTCGTGTACATGGATCAACAACAAGATGAACATCAATTACCTAGAAGAAAAAAAAGAAAAAAAAAACTTGATTAGTTAATTCAGAAACTAGAAAGACCTGACTATGCAAAGAAAATAATAGCATTTCAAAATTAGTAGGAAAAACAATAGTATTGTATCCCACTGTTCCTTCCCCGGAAAAATGTTTTTCGAGTTCATTGTTGGTGATCCGGGGTGACAACCCTGTCACATACAAATTGTTACCAGGATTCTCCACATCCCTCGAAGAGCTCCTACAAGCCAAATCAGAACATGGAAGAAATGAAAACATTAGTCAGACAGACCTAAGTAAACAGTAGATAACAGTAGATAGAGAGATTGCCACGAAGAAGGCAGCTTAATATGCATACACGAAACCAGACATTACCTGGACCTTAACCTCGACAATGATCTGGAGTCAGGCCTGCTGTCTCGCCTGTATGGGGAAGGTGAAAGGGAATACCTTGATCTTCTGGAGTACGACATTTGGACCAAATTCAATAGGAAAAACGCGCATAATTAAAAAATTACAAAGAACATGGTATCAACAACTAATTACTGAGATTGTAAATTTCCCCATTTCTAAAATAAATCTTATAATTGAATTAACTATCATATATAAAAAAAAATGAATTTTAATTTAATAGCGTGAATAGAATTTGATCCACAAATACTGTAATCTTTTACTAATTAAAGAGATCATCTCATAAAATTACAAGCAATTACTTAGTTGTCACAGATAAAGCATAACTGATGAAAATCCATGAAAATAACCCTCATCATGAATAACAATAATGAACTCAATTAATTACAATCCACGATCCTTAATCAGGATTCATGAAAATTGGAAAAAATAAATCACAGGATTGTAAAACAAAATCGAAACGATTGAAATGATAGAAGAGACTTACCTTGAAAATAATGAGAATGGGACTCTTGATTGTGTTATTTTTTTAAATGGCTTAACAAGAGAGATTGCAAAGACAAAACACTAATCGTTTTTAAAGAATATGAAAGCGCGACAAGTTAAAAGAAGTTTCTGGAGACGTGGACGTGTCAACACAGTACTATCCCGTCTAATTAGGAGAGGGTATTGTTAGCGTGAATTGAGACCAGTATAAATTATCATCTGGGGACACGTGTTGGGAAGCAATTGCTAGTTGTGAGAGTGTTTGTTAGATAATGATAGAAAACGACAGAAAGACCCTTGAATTTTTTATTTATCTTTTTAGCTTTAGGGTCATCATTTAAAATCTTGTGGTTCATAGTTATTTTACAGAGATGAGATATAGGTTGGTGTCTATTCAAGCTGTCATTAAGCATTTTTTACGTTGGAGTGTCATTTAGTTTTTTTTTTAGTAAAGATTGTTATTTAAAATTATTTTTTATTTGTTATAATTTCTTTTTCATATTAACATATTAAAATAATTTAAATGGCAAACGATTACAAATGAGTGTTTGTAAGACATTTCGTTTCGGAGTTATACTATATATACACACACATATATTAAAAAAAAAATTAGTTTAAATTCAAAAAAAAATATTTAGGATCGTGCAATTTAATTTAAAAAAAATAAAATGATTTTTCTGAAAAAATTACGAACATGTATAATATTATGAAAATATTATCATTAATCTCGCAAGTTCATTATATTCTATAAACTTTTAATATAATATATATAAATATATCAGGATATTCCTTGTAAAATTTGATCTCAATCTAACGGTCAGATTAAGAGATATGATTAATATTATAAAATTATTCATTACTTAAAAAAATATATTATTTAGTCAAAACGGAACAAAACAGGAATATTCTGACCAAAATTTAGGTGAAATTTCCATAACAAATCAAAATTTTAAATAAAATAAAAACAATACTATTTTATCTCATTTTTATTTTATCTCATTGAAACGTTTATGCTGAGAAATAGATCACCAACAATTGAACAACATCGCACTTTCTATTTCTGCGTAAAATTGAAGCAAGCATAGCCACGACGTCACGAGAACCTTAACCATTTTCAAATTAAATCGAGGCTCGAAGGCCCAACTCCCATAAAATCTGGGCTAGACGATCATTGGTCTAGCCCATGAATGGGACCACGATTGTTGATCCTGATCAAACTTGAACAGAAACCTACTATACAAGGACAAACGCTCCATATAAATTGCATTATAAATGCTCATAGATCAAAGATTCTAATGCAAGTTCTTGCCTTTTTAATCATGTTGAAATTACAGCAACCAACAATACACACAAGAAAATTTAAATCCAGAACGCATTACCATATATCATCGTCAAAACAAAAAATTTACGGTGGGGGGCCTAAGGGTTTAGACTTCAGGTTCTTCAGGTCTCGGAGATGGTGGGCCGGAAGGTTTGGACCCTGCAGCCGCTTCGGATCCCTGAGGTGGAGGCCCAGAGGGAATGGACCCTGCTGGTGCTCGGGATCCCTGAGGTAATGGCGCAGAGTTCATGGACCCTGCTGGTGCAGTCATTGCTGGTGCAGTCATTGGTGATGGCACAAGATGCTGATACTGCTGTGCGGACTGCACCGCCTGTGGTGAAGGCCTTGGAGCGTGATGCGGCTGCGGGTACTGCTGATAAGGTGGCATTGGCGGCATATAACCATATGGTGGAAAATGCTGATGTTGATATTGCACGTGAGGCGGTGGCATACTTTGATATGGATAGTGCTGACCTTGCTGCTTCTCCGGTCCATATTTATCCTCACCTGATCCGGTGGGCCCATTAGGAGTTCCGTCTTGGGATCCAACAAGTGCACCCATTCTTTGAGGATCCATTGACGGGTAATATGCTCGTTCTTGCTGAGGTGGTGGGGGGATATTGAAGTAGTGCATTGGAGGATGTTGGTCCTGGGTGCCAGGTGGATGAAAATGGTTGTGCTGCTGAGATATAACTGCCCGAGGCAACATCCCACTATGGGCCATCGTTGCCTGCTGCCTTGCTTCATCAGAACTTTCCGAGTCAGGTTTTGGTGCTTGGGGCCTACCCCACATCAATTTCAGTCGCAGACCCTTGATGACCAGCTTGTTAGAGAGTTCTTGTGCGGCCTTCTCTGCTCCTTCTCTGGTTGTGTAGGTTACAAAAGCAATTGCTCTTTGAGGCACCATTTTTACAGATTCAATTTCGCCATGGGCATAAAACTGATCCCTTAGGTCCTGCTCACTGATCCTGGCATCAAGCCCGCCAACATAGAGTGTTTTAATGCTTTCATCCTCCGGTGGTTCCAATGAGGGCATGTCTCCAGCCTTGTTGAGTAGCTTCATTGCCACAGGATCATTCACTCTGCAAGCGTTTAGAAAAACAAGAAAAATAAAATCAGATGAGGTCAAACTTCTAAAATTCAGGCATCATATGACTGTGCTTGGTTTCAGTGGGGATAAATTTATGCATGCATGCAGAATCATCTCGTGTGTGGTCAATGACAAGTTTTTGGCATACTACAAACATTGTTTTTGGCATTCACGGGTTTGAAGTTCTTGGGAAATCCAGTCAAAGATACATCAAAAAGCTGCAATTGTTGAGTTGAGGTGGAGTTTTCAGTTTGATTGTGAGAAGCATAATAGTGTCATTGGCTAAACTAGGAATTATATCATGCATGCGCATATAATTGCCCAAAATACAAAATCAGCCTAAAGGACCACAAACAAAGAAATCAAATTTGAAACCTAAAGTATCCCAAAGTGAGATGCCGATTGTAAAATATGTTATGAAGCATCATAATCACCATTTCATGATCTTAATTAACAATTCAGGAATGGGAGACAAGAGGCAAGAGCTAGCAAACATGAGAGTTTATGCCCCTGCCTGTTTTCGAGAGAAGGAGAGTAGAAACAAACAAAGAAAGCTAATTATACATGGTGGATGTAACTACAACATTCTACTTACCCATAATAACGATCTTTAATATTTTGCTGTGACAACTCCCCGGTCACAGGCATCTCATGCCTATAGGGGCACTCGGCACCTCGTGTGCATTCACCACGTGCATAGAAACTACAAACATGTGCTCGATTTCTTTTGTAGTATGGTGTTGTTCTTTGAAGCTTCAAAATAGTATCATTTGCTTGAGCCTTTCCAAATGAAGACTCATAATCAATACCCGCCCTAGCCTGCATCAAGCAAAATCATATCAGTTTCAGCATTAGAGAACAACAGAACAGTATTAGAGTAACAATCACCACCTCAGCACAACAACCTTGAATGCATAACTAACTGGACCGCACACTGGTTAGGCTATTTGGTAATTTGAAATTCATAACTACAAAATTACAACAAACAGCCACTAGAAGGTAAACATTTACTTGGAATCATCCGTTACCTTGTAAAGGTGATACCCTAACAATCAGAGAGTTTTAGCATGCAAATAACAGTAAAAAGCTTCGCATCACACACAGACAAAAAAGCAACTAGAACAAACTAGAGTTAAAACATGAAATAAACATACCCTTCGGTCATGCTCCTCGGCAAAATACTCTCTATTCACGTCACTCTTCGGAATAGCATCATTGGAGTTTATACTGAGAGCAGTGTCACGAACTTGAACAGGCAGACCATACTCTAGATCCAAAAGACAGACTTGACAAACATTTTTAACCTTGCTGCAAGTCTGGCAAACTTCAGTCTTTTTAAATCTCGCATCCCTGCCAGGCCTCCACCTAAACACTGTAAATGGCCGTGTGCATATCTTGCATTCCTTGTCGAATTCAGCTCTGGTCTGCATCCCAACAAGTTCATACAACCGCAAAAGAACAAATCATATAAATATCCACACAGCATAGCCAAACCCCCCCCCCCCCCCCCCCCCAAAAAAAAAAAAAAAAAAGCCATTTAGAACAAGGATTAAAATTGCATACCATTCTGACATAGGGATTGTCGCCTAAGCAAGACTCGCAAATGATAGGAAAGTCAGACCGTTCCCATCCGTCAGCCTCCGGGTCTTTTAACAATCTGTGCGCCATTCCCTTTTAATTTTCTAGCTCAAACACGCACTTCAATGCCCTAATCTCCGCGATGGATGCCAGAAATTGTTGATATACTTCTGTTCACACAAATCAAAGTGTTGAAAATTCAATTCTAAAAAAAACAGATAATTGATTCAGACTTGACCAAATTACATGAACTAAAAAGCAATTAAGAAAAAACACCTTTTGAAGCATTGAATATATCGTCGTTGCTAAAAAGGGAGAAGAAATATTACCCTACGAAGCCGGATTCAGGCGTGCTCGGAATTTCATGTGATAAATAAGCCAACTGTTATTTATCTTCTACACTAAATTGGATTTTAGAATCTAGGGCAGGGCGTCTAAATTTTTGTAAAGATGAAAAGAGGATCAGCTCCCCGGTTTTATATTTGTGGATACACGGTTTCAGTCCAGACTGACCGCGTTTAGGCTTGCCTCTGTTGGACTGATTTTACAAGCAGGCCCATGGGCTTCCGGACCATGGGCTTTTCTAGATGTTTCTAGGTAAATGACGATTAAGCTCAAGGGATAGAATGAAAATAAAGGAAAAGATGTCATATGGGGCCAAATAACAACAAAGCAAGCAATGGTGTTCTAAATATAAAGCAGCAAATCACATTCCTTGTATGCTTGTGCTAGCAAATATTATTTACCCAAAACTATTGTCCAAAGGAAAAACACAATATCAGCATATTCTCTGTCCTCGAGAAGAACTTAGATTAAACACAATCACATGTTTTTCCCCTGTCATGTAAAAATCATTTTTTCTGGAATTATTTGAAATATACCCCATTATTTTTTTGAGGCTAGACTTCAAGTTCAACTGCAAGTAAGATGCACTAACAGATTATCAACTAATACTGAATAAATAGAATCCCAAATCATTAAAAAAAGTAGCATAAATTACATACCAAGCAGATGATCGATTTTCTCCGGACAAGCCAACCAGCTTGAAAGTTGAAACAGATGTGAGAACTTCTGAGACCCAAGTCAGTTCAACTGAAACAAGAAAAAAAAGAAGGCGGCGAGAGGCGAGAGGGAGGGAAGGAGATTGGGAGAGGCCGAGAGGCAAGAGGGAGGGAAGGAGACCGGGAGAGGCCGAGAGGCGAGAGGGGGAGAGGGCCAGAGGGGGGCGGCTAGGGTTTGTTTGAATGAATGAACATTTCCTATTTATATTAAGTGTTTTAACCGAACTGGTTGTGTTTTAACCGAACCGGTTCGGTTTGGGTTAATCGGTTTTTGCCTTACAGAACCGATTCCGAACCAAACCGGATATTTTTTAAAATTTTATAATTGATTTAATCGGGTTTTTTTGGGTTCGGTTTTCAGGGTTATTTTTATTTTAGTTTTATCGGTTTAATTGATTGGTCGGTTTTTTTATTCATCCGTACATGGGGTGATAAAATTAAATGAATTTGCTTATTGTATATTATTCAATGTAAATTATTTGTTTTGTTCAATTTTTTTTATTTGAATAAAAATATTCAAAAATAAAAACTGGATATTTTTTAAATCAGTGTTTCCAGTTGAATTTGGATAGATTGTATAAAACAAATGTTAATTTACAACAAGAATTTTTTAGGGCAAGAGAAACTAATTTTCATGTCAAATAAATAAATTTATTGTGATATGTTTCTAGGAAAAAATATATATATATATATTGTCTATGGTAGTAGCTAATCAATTTAGATAGTACTTGAAAAAAAAATCAATCAATCCTTTAAATCATGGGGGAAAAAATGAAGAATTTTAAATCAATAGATACATCATATTGGTGTTTTTAAAATCTGTTTGATATTGTAGTAACGATTTTAAAAAATATATATTTTTTGCTTGTAATGTATTGAAATAAATTTTTAAAAAAATATATTTTTGATATCAATACATCAAAACAATTTAAAAACACTAAAGCAAATATTTAAAAAAAATATTTTAAAAACACTTTTAAAATACAAAAAACAATTTTCCAACCTATAAAAATTAGCTATTCAACTTTAACGGTCTTGAATCCAAACCTCCTGTATAAAAAAAAAAATATCCTTTGATCATTAGTTTACATTGACGCGGAAGTATGATTCTTAATTAATTATTTTTTATTACTTTCTCGCTATATATTTTTTATTTTATATTTTTTCATTGCGATTTCAGGTTGCTTATGGTCGTTTTTTGTGCCATGAGCACCTCAGCTTCAGTCTCAAACCCTTAATCACTAGCCTGTTAACATGCTGCTCGCCAGCCTTCTCTGCTTTACAAAAGCAAATGCCGGGTGAGGCACCAAATTTATGGATTCGATTTGGCCGTGGGCAGAAAAGTGGTCCCTTAGATGTTGCTCGCTGATCCTCGCACCGAGCCCTCCAACATGGAGCTTTTTAATGCTTTCCATCCTCAGGTTGTTCTAGCGAAGGCGTTGCATCAGCCCTGTTGCGCAACTTCAGTGCCTTGTTAATGCCTGTATTTTTTTGAAAGTCATACACCTGGTAAAAAAACTTGTAGCTTACCGTGTTTATATGGACATAAACATAAGAAACAGGGAATTTAATTGCGGTGCGCTCAAGCTTTTTCAAACATCTTGGTTACCACAAAAAAATAAATCTTAGGCAATCTGTGAGTTACATCATCACAAGCAATATTTCTAAAACAGGAGGGAAGATTCGGGCTATAGAAGATGAAAGATGATAGGAGCATTATATAGTCATCATTTAAACTAAGTGAGAATTCCAAGCATTATATTCTAACTCACACATGCTCTGGTATAAATACAATTTGTTGCCTATGATACTGCAACCAGCCTAAAAAAAGCCAACAAAGAAATTCAATTTGATTATTGAAACAAAAAATATAATCCACGAGTAATAATTAACTTAATGCCTTCTGTAAAGTATTTCATGAAGATTTAATTGATTGAAACCGATAAGCATTATTACCATTTGATAATCTTAATTCTCAATTTAGGATAGAATAAAGCAAAGTTTTAAAACAAGAGCAGGCAAGCATGGATGTGTGAGAGAAAGAGGATGTGAAAAGTTATAAAAATAGCTAGCTAGTTACGCTCGGTGCAGTTCTTTATTTTGCTGTGACAACTCCTGGGTTATGGGCGTCTCATGCATGCAAGAACACTTGGTGCCTAGTATGCATTCACCACATAAATAGAAACTGCAAACATGTGGCTGTACCTTTGTAGTCTGGTGTCATTCTTTGAAGCTTTAAAATGGTGTCATTCGGTCGTACCTTTCCGTAAGAAGACTCGTAACCTATACCAACTCCAGCCTGCATTAAGAAAAATCATATTAGTTTTATTAGGTTGGTATTTGAGATTAGCACGATAGGATTCGGGCGAGAGTCATCACATCCATGAAACATGCCTTGAATGTGTAGCTAAGTGGACTACACACGATTGTCTACTGAATAGAAATTTATAATGATAATGAGGAGATGAACCAGAAAACCTTCTCAGATATTAACAGAGGCTTGAAGGTAAAAAAAGGATGGGGGTATGGTTGCAGGGTTAGGCATCTAACATTATCTTTCATAAATTCTGAGCGTGGTTACACCACTGTTAAGCCTCCAGAAAAAACACTTGTAGGTTTGTATAGAATGCAACAAAATGGCAATTCAAGTATAAATGCAAAGAGTGAAAGCACAAAAGGTTTCAACTATCATAATGGCACGTAATGCAATTAATGGCAACAGGCATTTTGCAGGTAAGAAATATGAGTTTAATAAGCTCTAAACTGCATCAACCCTGCATAAATGTTTTAATAATTCCATGTAAAATAAAGTACATAACATACCATACAATAAGCAATTTACTAAACTATTTTAAGCTAATATTGATCCCTCACAGCCACATGTTTCTAAAATGTGTAACATTATAAAAAGCTTCACATGGTGTGCATCACAAAAGCTAATAAAACAGACTAGATTAAGGATATAATATACACATACCTATTATCATACCGCGCAACAAAGTATTTTATGTTAATGTCACTCTTCGGAACAGCCTGGTTAGAATTTAAATTGAGAGTGGTATCTCGAACTTGAACTGGTAACCCATACTCAACATCCAGAAAACAAACTTCACAAGCATTTCTCAACTTATAGCATGTTTGGCAAACCTCAGTCTCTTTAAATCTTGCATTCCTACCTGGCTTCCAACGAAAATTGTAAGCGGTCGACTGCATATCTTGCATTCCTAATTGAATTGAGCTCTGGTATCCATTGTGAAAAGAAAAATTCATAAAACAAAATTTAAGCAGGTGTTCATTTGATGAGAGGAGAAATGCACTGATAATAACTAGAAGAAGAATCCCAGATAATACCATCCTGACATATGGATTGTCTCCTATGCAAGTTTTGCAGATGATAAGAAAGTCAGCACATTCCCATCCATCGGCCTCGGGATCTCTCAGGTATTATTTACCATTCCTCTTCAAGTTGCCTTGGTACTCTGTGATGCAGAATACGGATTGTTAGACATAATGTTCAAATTCACAAGTTATTTACTTTTACCAAAACATTCGGCCCAGTAACAACAAATCAATCAAAATACAACTAATCTAACAAAAATAAAAAATAAATGAACTTCAGTAATATTCTCTTAAACAAATTGGGATTAAGCCAAGTGCTTAACTTCCCATAAATTACAAAACCTTGGATTAACAAAATAAAATAATCTAAAATAGCATGCACAATCAGTAGACAGGTCAATGCATCAATCTTTGGATGGGCTAGTGTCAACGGGAGTTAAGTTTCTGTTAATTTCTTCAATTTAGTTTCATAAAACACCTACCATACACTACTATCTAACTTGAGAAATTAAAAAAAAAAAAAAAGACTACCAACTTCTAATCCATCCATAAAAATAGAAGAGGAGACAGGAAAATGAAGTCGAAAATCTTAGCCTGACAAGCCAGAAACCAAGTGGGTAGGAGATAACTAAACCTCGCATCTTGAGGTCTTCCGTAGAGGATCTCGATCAATCAGTCGTTTTACCGGATTTTGAATGTCTATGCCGACGGGAAACTAATCCGTGACCTTTTATGGTGATACTGCAAGTTAAGTCGGTTAATTCTTAGGTATTTTTTTATAGTGTGATAAATGATTTTTTTTAAGTATTTTTTATTTTAAAATATATTTAAATAATATTTTTTTTTAAATAATATCAAAACAATAAAAATAAAAAACTTTTACTTTTTTTAAAAACACTTTCTAAATTAAAGAAAAAGCTATAACGCGCGATAATTACTATATGATGGACTTGGTTTATTGTTTCTTTCAACGCCCAAAGTTTCACTGAATGGTGAATGGCTCTCAAGATTTCTTGTTGCCATTTTGTCTACAGATTGTGTGCCCGTTTTGATTTATTTCTTTTGCACTACCTTCTTGTGAGGACTGTTGCTCAGTTTTGGATTATGGAAGGGGCTTCCTCTGAAGCTCAACGTAAAATAATAATAATAAAAACAATATATTCTTCAGACACTAGAGTTTCCATTCAAATATCCCAAGCACAGAAGCTGCAGTTTTTCCCCCCCAGAACAAATTCAAGGTCTACGTTTACCGAAACCGTTGTCCTGGGACTTTATTTGCAACAATCAACACTTGGTACAGACTGACAATAAGCAAAGAAACATGCATAATCTAGCACTTTATTTGAAGACAACATCTCCAGCCACCCTTCTTCTCAATTTTCATTCCCCTTGGGCTTGTCTGAAGCGGAAGTCACCTGAAAATGTAGTCACACAGTCGAGTTGGGTCAACCTAAAACTCTCGCAGAACAAAACCAGAAAAATAAAACAAAAAGATTATTGTAAATTGTAAGTAATGAAATGAGCATGGAGGTGTACCATGTCAGCATCAGCTGGAACCCAGTCATTAGTTGCTGGATTTCCTTTGCAAGAGGCATGGCAACTGGTTGTCGAATCTGGTGCTAGGCTGAAGCACTTGCCACTTGCGTTCTCCACTGTGATGAAACCTGTTCCTGTCTGCAAAATGAAGAAAACTCCCATGATATCCCTAACGTAAATGAGCAAATCATTTCCAAGTCCTTTGGACTGTAATATGTAGCTAGGCATAGCAATGGTGGTACCGTGTGGTGTTGCTTGTCAGCACAGTTGAGATCCTGGTAATACTCTGTCTACAAATTCATCAGCCGCTTTGCTGCTTCCCTTTGAAACTATTTTCTGCATTCAAATTATGAAAAGAAGAAGAAGAATCAATCTACAAATCCATGATCAAGAACTGTTGCAGGCTAGCATAGTAAATGAAAGCTCAAGAAACTAACAGTTAGAAACTGAACTCCCGTGCTGTTATTGATTTCCCTGTTTGATTAAATACAGTGACCGGAATATAAAAGGACCGTTTTGGCTATAAATGCCGTTGGCTATAACAGAGAAGCCTAGGCTATAAATAAATACAAGTTAAAATAAAAGACATATTTACATGTTCTAATACACCCCCGTAGTCGAAACTGGAGGTTGTCGAACGTTGAGACTATCCCGAAAATCATCAAAGAGTTGCAGCGGAAGACCCTTAGTGAATATGTCAGCAATTTGATAACACGAAGGAACATGTAAAACCCGAACTTGACCACGAGCGACTTTCTCTCGCACAAAGTGAATAACCATTTCAATGTGCTTAGTGCGCTGATGTTGAACCGGGTTGCCAAAGAGATATATTGCACTAACATTGTCACAATAAACTAAAGTAGCTTTCGAAACAGGACAATGTAACTCCAAAAGTAAATTTCGGAGCCAACAGGATTCAGAAACAACATTAGCCACCCCGCGGTACTCGACCTCAGCACTAGACCGTGACAAAGTAGGCTGTCTTTTTGCAGACCAAGATATTAAGTTATCCCCAAGATATACACAATACCCAGAAGTCAATCGTCGTGTATCGGGACATCCACCCCAATTTGCATCATTATAGGAAAGTAGATCATGAATCGAAGAGGGATATAGATGAAGACCAAATGCACTAGTACCCTTAATGTAGCGAATGATGCGCTTTAAGGCAGTCATGTGTTGAGATCGGGGATCATGCATAAATAGACAAATTTGCTGCACCGCATAGGAAATATCTGGTCTAGTAAAAGTCAGATATTGGAGAGCACCAGCAAGACTACGATACTCAGTGGGATCATGATAAGGATTTCCTGACAACAGACTGAGTTTGGCTTTTGTGTCCACTGGTATAGAAGATGGTTTAGAAGAGGACATACCGGCCCGCTCAATTATTTCTTCTGCATATTTCTGCTGAGACAGAAAAATACCTCCTAAATGTCCGGTAATTGAGATGCCTAGAAAATAGCTTAGAGGCCCCAAATCTTTCATAGCAAATTCCGAGCCAAGCTTAGACATAATGGAGTGGCGAAGAGCAGCTGAAGAAGCAGCAAGAATTATGTCATCCATATAAAGAAGAATATAGGCCATATCATTTTCCTGACGATAAATGAATAATGAATGATCTGAAACACTGTGAGAAAATCCCAAGGTAGCAACATAATCAGCAAACCATTGGTACCAAGTACGAGGGGCTTGCTTAAGTCCATAAAGAGACTTCTTTAGCAAGCAAACATAATCTGGGTGTTCAGGATTTCGGAAGCCAGGAGGTTGATGCATGTAGACTGTTTCATCGAGATTCCCATGCAAAAAAACATTTTTTACATCTAATTGATGAAGACACCAAGATTTTGATAAAGCAATACTGAGCACCGTGCGGATGGTAGCGGGTTTGACCACCGGACTAAAAGTCTCCCCACAATCAATACCTGTTTGCTGACCGGCACCATCACCGATAAGGCGAGCTTTATACCTCTCAAAAGATCCATCAGATTTGTTCTTATGCCTGAAAATCCATAAACTGCGAATGATATTAGCATTAGTTGGACGGGGCACTAAGTCCCACGTCTTATTTTCAATAAGAGTATCTTATTTGTCTGTCATCGCCATTTTCCAATTATGATCATGTAATGCATTAATGGGATTAGTAGGTAAAGGAGAGATGAATTTTGCGGCTGAAGTATGGAGGTTAAGAAGCTGACGGGGCTTAAAAATACCATGTTGGGATCTAGTTGTCATTTGTGAAGAGTGAGGTGGAGGAGCAATTGGAAGAGTGGTTTGTTCGGTGGGGGAAAGTAATGGGATAGGTAAGGGTGACCGAACTGGAGAAAGAGTTCTCAAAGGTTCAAGAGGACTTGAAGGAGTCTGAGAAGAGTGGTTAAGGAGAGGGGATTGTTCGGTAGGAGAGACTTGAGGATTAGGAGAAGTGGACGGAGCAAGTGAGGGAGGAAGTGGTATAAGACCTGGATCCAGAAATTCATAAGAGGAAGATGTAGGAACATGTAATTTAGAGAAAGGAAAAACAGTTTCATCAAAAATTACATGCCTTGAAACAAGAATTTTACGACTCGATAAATCATAGCATTTATACCCTCTATGATTTAATGGATATCCTAGAAAAACACACGGTGTGGACCTAGCTTGCAATTTATTTCTAGAAGTGGAGGGAAGAAAAGGATAGCATAAACACCCAAAAACACGAAGGTGAGAGTATAACGGGTCTTTTTGATATAGTATTTTTATGGGTGTTTGGAAAGCAAGCTTTTTGTTTGGGAGAATGTTAAGGAGATAAGAAGTCATTTGAAGGGCATGATGCCAAAAAGAGGGTGGTAGGGAGGCATGAGCGAGAAGAGTTTGAATGATGTTATTGATGGTACGAATTTTTCTTTCGGCCTTTCCATTTTGAGATGATGTATGAGGGCAAGAGAATCGAAAACTCATTCCATTATTTTGACAAAATTTATGAAATTGTCCATTGTCATATTCTGTTCCATTGTCACATTGGAAACATTTTATTTGTCTTTCGAATTGAGTTTGAATATAACTTGCTTTCCAAGAGTACATGACTGACAAAGAAAATTATCCGGAAAATTGTTGAAAACAATTACATTGTTCTTACGAAGGGAGCTTAAAACAAGAGCTCCTAGATGTCCTAAACGACTATGCCATAATTCAGGAGAAAAAGCACTAAAAGCAGACTGTGTTGAAAATCCAATAGAAGGAATGGTGATAACTGGATATAGGTCACTAGAGCTGTTACATCTCATTAAATGCATCCCCGTTGAAAAATCCTTTACAGAAAAACCGAAAGGATCAAATTCAACAGAGGCATTATTATTAATGGTGAATTTTCGCATAGACACAAGATTTTTAATTAATTTTGGAGCATGCAAGACATTGTTCAAAGTGAGGGTAGAATTAGGGTTAGGTAATAATGCATTTCCACAACCTATAATAGGAATTGTATGGCCACTACCAACAGTAATATTATGATTTTTGCTCATATTGAAATAAGACGTAAGATTACCTCCGTGCGCGGTCATGTGAGATGTAGCTCCGGTGTCCATGTACCATTGATCATCCGGGGGAACCATGGAGAGCGTGTGCATAGCTGCTTGAATATCAGTCGGAGCATAAGAGTTTTGGGCTTGCGGTGTTGTGCTGCCATGTGGGCCTGTGGGGGCCGAGGCCCAAGCAAACTAGGCTAGCGCTGATTAATGGCCTGTTGGGCTGCTGTTGGGTATGGGCATGGAGGCGTCGCCCAAGACTACCAAGGCCCGGCCCAAGGGAAGCAGCCCATTGCTGCTAATAAAAGGTTGTCTCCACAGGTTAGAATGCCCAGAATTGAATTGATGTGGCTGATGACTTCCATGGCCAGAATTTCTTCCTCTATGTCTGCCACCACGGGCACCGCCACCACCCCCTCTGCCACTACGGTTGTTGGAGCTCCGATTAAGGTTGTGGGTATGGCGATGGTGAGTGTGATTGGCACTGGAAGTGTCCACTAGAGCCACGAAGAAGGCAGAGTTTAAGGGATTTTGGGTTGTCTTTTTAGTCCTTACCGTCTCCTCCAGAACCAGCATGGACCGAGCTTTGTAGAAGAGGGGAAGAGTGTCGCCATGGCAAATTTGGGAACCCACTCCTGCATAGGCATCAGTTAAGCCCAAGAGGAGTTGAAGAACCAGACGCTCGTTTGAGACAGGGGCGCCGACATTTGAAAGTTGATCGGAGAGGGATTTGAGGTGTTGACAGTATGATGATGCATCGGCAAAATCTTCCATCTGAACCTTTGAGAACTCTTGTTCCAGGTAGAGAGCCCTGGAATTTTTGTTATCGGAGAAGATGTCTTTCAGTCGTTCCCAAGCAAGGGCAGCAGTGGAGTCTCGTTCAAGAATGGTGTTGAGCAGGTCTTCAGAGATGGTTCCATAAATCCATTGTAGCACAATGGCGTCAACTCGGGACCAGAGTGCTGGGTCTGTATTTTAGTGAGATGAGTCATGCTTCATTTGTTCTGCCGGGGGAGGAAGAATGTGGTCAAGAACTTGGTAAGCTCTAACATGAATTTTAAATAATTCCGACCATATGATATATTGACCCTTTTCAATATCTAAAGTGATTTTAATGAATGTGTTTATGTTTGATACTACAAGAGCTAGGTGAGATGGATAAGGTTTGGAAGGAGGAGGAGAAGAAGGGGAGGCTGCTGTATCACAAGATTGGTCTGCCATGGTGGTTGTGTGAAGAAGAAAAAGACAGATAAGATGAAGATTGAGAAGAAGGTACGACTGCTAGGGTTAGAGCTCTGATACCATGTTAGAAATTGAACTCCCGTGCTGTTATTGATTTCCCTGTTTGATTAAATACAGTGACCGGAATATGAAAGGACTGTTTTGGCTATAAATGTCGTTGGCTATAATAGAGAAGCCTAGGCTATAAATAAATACAAGTTAAAATAAAAGACATATTTACATGTTCAAATACTAACCTGAGGATCAGTTTCAAGACTTTGAAACTCAACATATTCTGGGATGAAACTTTGATTGTCATTAGTGGCGAGTGCATCGACGTGCTGAATGGAATACTCACTGCGTTGAGGCTTGGAGTGACGCTTGGGAGCTATCTCCTTGAAATACTCTCTTGTTTCCTCCTCTTGCTTTGCCTCTTCCTCGAATGACACGTGTGCATCACTCCTGCTAGGCCTCTCGGAGAACTCCATTTCTCTCTTCTTGCCCTTTTCTTCTCTTCAGAAGCTATCAAGCAGCCTACTTCTCTGACTTCTAACACTTTTTAGTTGACTTTTATAAAGGAAGAATGCCGTTGGATGGATGATAGAAAGATATTTTGTGCAGTGCTAACCATTTTCCTGACTTCGTACGGGGAATTGGGACCAACCAATTAGACATCTCACAACCTCTTACAAAAATATCTCAGAAACCATATCTCTTATCTGACTGTTTTAATTGGGACTAGTAGGTCGGAATGCGACAGCTTTTAGCGGACCGAGCTTGAAACTAACCCCAGATTGTCAGGTTCTTGTTCGCAATTCATCTGAAAATACTACTTTTAGCTTTTATCAGACACTTTTCATGTGATATCCGTGAATGGTAACAGTGCTGAAAGTGAGCACTGATTGAACTGAAGAAAAATCAACTCCACCCACATTCTTAACTTACTCTATCTAAGAGCCTACAAATCTAGTTTTTCTATTTTTGATTTTTCTGTAGAAATGTGTAGAAATAGCTTCTCATTAGAAAAAAAATATATTTTAGTTATTGATATCAAGTTTGTCAATTATGTTTTGGTTGATTTTTTTTTTATTAGAATGAAATGTTTCAGTTTTGAAGTGTTTCCGCGCGCCGTTTTGAGTATATTGTTTATATATATATGTATATATAATTAAATAGATTAATTCAAAAAAAAATTAGTTTAAATCCAAAAATATAATTATTTAGAATTGTATAATTTAATCTAAAAAAGATACTGTAAAATAATTTTTCTGAACAAAATTATAAACATGCATAATATTACGAGAATATCATCATCAATCTCACAAAGTCATTATATTCTATAATTGCTCTAAAATTTTAACATAATATATATAAATATATCAAGAGACTCCTTGTAAAATTTCATCTCAAACTAACGGATTAACAAATATGATTGATATTGTAAAATTATTTATTATTTAAAAAAAAACTATTTGACTGAAACAAATTTGATAATTGCTGTGATTTAATCAAAAAATTAGAAGAAGAGGGACTGAAATCAAACTTTGGATATATGATCAATTTCAATGGGAGGGCCAAATTAAAAAAATCAAAAGATTCGTACCGAAAAAATTCAAGGAACCAAAAATAAATCAAAAATCAAAAGTATAAAGACTGAAATAAAAACTTCTTTATATAATCAGTTTTAATTGAAGGGCACAATTGAAAAAAATCAAATTTTTGATTAAAGAAATCAATAATAAAACTGAAATAAAAACTTTAGGGACCAAAATCAACTGAGCACAAACATAAGGGATGAAGCCGACTTTGCTTCGGCTGGAGAGAGAAAATGAACATCCGACAATCAACCGTCCGCTGCCGTTTACAGGCATATATAGGACCGAAACGCGCCGTGATGGAAGATAGAGGACCTATCGGCGCACCTCCTGACATGGCGAAAGTAAATTTTTGACAGCGGGAATAAGCCGCACGTGTCGCCGATAATGCGCGTAAGAGGGGAACGCTGCTGGTGCGTCTGGACGACGTGCCAGCAATTAATTGAAACAAAATAATAAAATAATAGTTAATGACGTACATGCCCCTTTACCCAGCGTTATTTACGAAAAAACCTGAGGGGAAAGGACGTCGCTGCCCTCGTTTACTGTGTGCTGTTTTGTCTTTTTTGGGGGCTTTTTTCATCGATTCACTGTACAAATAAATTTGAAAAACCGGTATAGCCCCTAGCCCCTGTGTACTAATTTATCGTTTTCAGGGGCTAATTGTGTCATTTCACTGTGCAACAAATTTAGAAATACCGCCCGTGTCCCGTGGAAAATGCGAAAATACCCCTGGCACCGGTGTTTAGAAAATTTCAAACCCGGGGGTAATATAGTCATTTTACTGTTGTAATTAATAGTGATCTGTGCCCGGGTGAACAATGAAGAAATGCACTGTAAAAGGGACAAAGCAATTATCTTTATGTTAATAATAGAATTCTAGTAATATTTCCCATGAAACGCTCAAAGGTTATAAGATTTCCAAAGAAGATACCTAGCCTAACCTAGCCTATTCTATTCTCTCTCTTTTTTTTCCTAATTTTTGGGTGTTTTTTATGACTTATTTGACTATCTCAGTTCAGCTGTTATTAGAATTTGGAGGATACCAAATGGATCTCATTTTGGATTTTCTTCTTTAACGTAAAACAAACCAGAAACAGTAATACTATGATGTTATATTACCATCTACTCTCGCCCAAATTCACTACCTATAAGCAAAGCAAAGCAGGACCTGAGTGCTTGCAACTTTCCAGTGTCTCTCTCCCATCATATAGGTTGTATCGGTAATATTAATAAACATAAATACAATATACATATGTATAGTGAAGTTTTTATACCAGGGCAGTGTAGCCTATGAATAAATACATTAAGACGCCTTTTCGTCAAATGAAGGTCTAGAATTCACGCGCTCTCTTGTAACAGAATTTGTTTCATTATATATATAGCCTGTAGAATACAATACCTGTCATAGAGTATTATCATTATCAGGTTTCTTTTTGGTCATACATTTTGGACTTTTCTTTTTTCTAGGTGGTTTGTTCTAATACGCTCCTAGTCCAACGCAGAGAAGGATTTAATTGCATGGGAGTTTAGGATAAAAGGGTGTAGTTACTGTACAACAAGGTCATGGGGTTGCATAAGATGGAAAGGTGTTGGTCTGGTGCGATATTTATTGCTGTGATAAGTTTCTTGTTGTTGGCGAGTAATGTTATGGATGGATATCCAGCTGAGGATCTGGTGCTCAACCTGCCTGGCCAACCAAAGGTTGGTTTCAGGCAGTACGCTAGTTATGTTGATGTGGATGTCAAGAATGGGAGGAGCTTGTTTTACTACTTTGTTGAGGCTGAGAAGGACCTCGACCAGAAGCCTCTAGCTCTCTAGCTCAATGGAGGTAATTAGTTCTTCTCTTAAACAACATATTCATTATGAGAGTGTTCAATTTTGTTTGGTTAAGGAGGTTCAACTTTGAATCCTTTTGCTTTACTTTTTAGCTCTTGTTGTTTTCTTAAATGTACTTGCTGGTCTTGTGCTTCAAATTTGCTCTCTACATTCAAGATATATTAATTCTCTTTCCTTCCCTTTCTTTTTCTCTTTTCAAAAAATCTAGAATGTTCAATGTTATATCTTTTTATTTTATGTCTATGAATTTGTTGATTCTCTTGAAATGCAACTTCAGTAAATGCTTCACAAACAAAACTACAAAATCTGGATTTCTGTCACTTGTCAGTCACCTGCAGTATGTTTAAACTTCCAGAACTTGCTATGATGCATGGAAACTTTATGCTTTGCTTGATCAACGAGAGATAGCAAAAGAAAATAAAAGGTTTGAAATTTTACCAATATGACTCTATCACCAACTGTTGCAAGATTCACGACCGTCATTCTTTCCTCTTCGGCGAATCGGAGACAAATCTTATAATTAAAAAATGACGACCATGTTACAAATTAGCCCTGGTTTAATTATTTTTACTTTACCATTTCTTTTACTTGTGGGGCTGGAATTAACTCGTAATTAGACATTCATGAAGAATCTGTTGCTGTAATAGATTGACAAGAATCTTGTATATTCAAATCAAAATCTTTAATGATGTTTGAGTCAAAATTCTTGCATTTTATTTAAGGTCATACCAATCTTATCTCTTGGCATGGTTTTAGAATTCCAGAACTAGTTCTATCTATATTGTACTAATATAGAAAGACAAATGCGTTGCATTTCCCGTGATGGTGAGAGATTCAAGTTATTAGTATTAATATTCCATGTTCAGGCCCAGGTTGTTCCTCTATTGGTGGAGGAGCCTTCACGGAGTTGGGTCCATTCTTTCCTCGAGGGGATGGCCGCGGCCTTAGAAGAAATTAAATGTCCTGGAACAGAGGTAGCATATAGTTGGCAAAACAATAAATTCTAGTACAAGTGCCTGATTTAATTGATTATAACAGGAATTTGTTCCATCTTTCATCTTCTGCAGCATCTAATCTCCTCTTTGTTGAGTCTCCTGCTGGAGTAGGATGTTCGTACTCAAATACAACTTCTGATTATACTACTGGGGATGCCAAAACAGGCACAGAAAACTGCAAACCACCAAACTACGTTTCTCTTAATTTATTTAACACAAGGTTTTCTTATCAATTTAAATAAAAAAAGACAAAACGATAACTATGTAGAATTTGTTAATTTTGGCTTATGAGTTATTTTTGATTGGCCTCACTAACACTTCTTCTAATCACAACCAAGGATATGCACATGTTCTTCTTGAAGTGGTATGAGAAGTTCCCAGAATTCAAATCCCGAGAATTGTTTCTTACCGGAGAAAGTTATGCAGGTGTAACCAAATGCTTTGAAAAGTTTCATTTTCGCTTTATACTTGTTATTGTTGCAAAAACTTTAAAAGGAAATCCCTTTGTTAGGATGGTATCTGCCAATTTATAGTGACAATTGAACTCAATAGAGGTTTCCAATAATTAACCATACTAAATCATCCCAAGCTTACAGAAGACAACATGGCACTTCCGGTTGGTCTGTTTTTGTAAAATTCTTATATTATGAAAATTATCATATAGGACATTACATACCACAGCTTGCTAAGGTTCTTTTGGACCATAATGCACCGTCAACTGATTTCAAGTTCAATATCAAAGGAGTTGCTGTAAGAATACCTTAAACTTCCTTTCCTGTGATTTAATATAACTAATGTGTGTTCATGGCCCTCGCCTCTGTATTCCTTGTCTTTTCCTGTATATTTATCTGCTTTATATGTTCAACATATTTGGTTAGATTGGCAATCCACTTTTTAGACTTGATCGGGATGTTCCAGCAACATACGAATTCTTTTGGTCACATGGGATGATTTCTGATGAGATCGGTCTTACGATCATGAATGAATGCGACTTTGACGACTACACCTTTGCAAATCCGCATAATGTAACTGATACTTGCAATGATGCAATATCTCAAGCAAATAGCATCATTGGTGATTACATAAACAGCTATGACGTGATCCTCTATGTTTCCCGTCATGTGGTCTTTGATGAAACTCTTTTTCCCTACAAGTCTTCTTCCCCTATTGTTCCTCCTGCTAACAATTCTGTCCTTCTTCCTTCAAATCTCAATTTGTCAAATTATCATACTAATTCTTCTACACGTTCTACGCCCTATTATTCAGCACCACTGCCACAAGATGTGATTTCACCAATTACTCCTCTATTTACGAATATTGTCTCTGAGGCTTCATCGTCCATTCCCACCTCCACACTACCTGAATTTGACAGACCCACTTCCACTTCACCCATCGTTCCTCAAATTGAACCTTTAAACCTTCATATCCCATGACTGCCCGCAGCAAAAATAACATTCACAAACCCAAACTCCCACCAGATTCCCATATTAGGTACCTTCTCCCAAAGGCTCTAATGGCCACTGTTAATACCATTGACACTGAGCCAACTTGTTACTTAGAAGCCATCAAGCATGCTGATTGGAGAGTTGCTATGAATGCCAAATTTGATGCCCTGTTAAATAATGGTACCTGGACCTTGATTCCTTCACCCCCAACTGCCAATATTCTTGGCTCCAAATTGGTGTACCGAATCAAAAGAAAAGCTGATGGGAGTGTTAAGCGTTTCAAAGCTCGGCTTGTTGCAAAGGGATTTAATCAACATGAGGGTGTTGATTTTTCAGAGACGTTCTGTCCTCTTGTAAAGCCTACGACAGTACACATGGTTTTATCCATTGCTATATCTCGTGGGTGGATTCTTCGACAAATTGATGTTCAGAATGCATTTTTACATGGATTTTTAAATGAGGATGTTTATATGGCTCAGCCATCAGGTTTTCAACATCCTTAATACCCCCAGCATGTGTGCAAGCTTCAAAAATCAATATATGGTCTTTGTCAGGCACCACGGGCATGGTTCTCTCGCCTAACAGATAAATTAATGGAAATTGGTTTTGTGGGAAGTCAGGCTGATCATTCTCTTTATGTCTATCACAATGGTTCTATTCTTGTTTATTTTCTTATTTACGTTGATGACATTATATTAGCAAGTGCTGATCTTAAATTTATACATCATGTTATAAGTCTGCTACAAGTTGATTTTCCAGTCAAGGATCTGGGTACATTAAGCTTCTTTCTTGGTGTGGAAGCAATTCGCAGCCCTAAAGGTCTTTATTTATCACAGCGCAAATACATCCTTGACCTTCTTCTTCGCAGCAACATGGAAAAATCAAAACCTTCATTCACACCTATGTCCACATCCCAGCTGTTGAACAAGTCAGATGGTGATTCCTTTCATGATCCACAGTTGTATCGAAGCATTGTTGGGGGGCTTTAGTATTTTTCATTCACAAGGCCAGAAATTGCTTTTGCAATTCACAAAGTTAGCAAGTATATGCATGACCCAAAAGACCCTCACTGGGTGGCTATGAAAAGAATTCTTAGATATCTGAAGGCCACAATCTCTCATGCTCTCTTCATTCAACTCGATCCTCATCTCTAGTTACAATCCTTCAGTGATGCAGATTGGGCAACAGATAAAGATGACAAAAGATCTATTAGGGTTTACTGTGTATATCTTGGCAAAACTTTGGTCTAATGGAGTTGTAAACAGCAACCCAGTGTTGCTCATAGCAGCACCGAGGTAGAGTACAAGGCTCTAGCAAATGCTGCGGCTGAAATTCAGTGGCTTAAAACCTTGCTTTCTGATTTGCACATATCACAAATTCAACCTCCAATTCTTTGGTGTGACAATATTGGGGCCACTTATCTCACCAGTAATCCTTTGTTCCATGCGCGAACAAAGCACATCAAAATCGATTTCCATTTTGTCCATGATCAAGTGCTCAATGGTCAACTGATTATTCGGCTCATTTCTACAAAAGATCAATATGCAGATGCTCTTACTAAGTCGTTGCCTTCTCTGCGTTTCCAACTACTTCGTACCAATCTAAGGGTCATTTCTTTACCCCTTAGATTGAGGGGGCATGTGGAAGATCAAGTCAACTTGCAGATCAAGTCAACGTGAAATCTGTAAAAAATCATGCATTTCCATTATCTGTAGATTCTGCCGAAAATCTCTCCTTTCCATTATATGCAGATTCTAGTTTATATTTGAAATTCAAACTAGTAATGTATAGGGAAGATTGTTATACTTTGTAATCTATTTAAGCTCTTGTAATTCATGACAGAAGAATAAGAAAATACTGATTCTCATATTGGTGATTACATAAACAGCTATGACGTGATCCTCGATGTTTGTTAACCATCGATAGTAAATCAAGAACTTCGATTGAGGAAAATGGTTTGCACCCTCTCTCTTTCTTTGTTCATCATTTCTCATTGTAAGTTCATATTTCTAAAATAAATAAGCCCCACTTTGCTCTTTTACAATTATACTCAGGCTACCAAGATGAGCGTTGGTGTTGACGTGTGTATGGCCTATGAAAGACGTTTTTATTTCAATCTTCCCAAGGTTCAGAAGGCTCTTCATGCAAATCGAACAAAACTACCATATCCCTGGTTTATGTGTGGTGAGTAAGTGATAACTCATGTATAAATCTTTTGATGTTAATTCCTGACGTTCTTGATTACTTTATGAATACAAATCCTTGTTTAGGTCTGCTAGTCATGCCATATGTTGCATAATTACTGCTAAGCATAATCAATAAATCTAATTTCTGAATCCATTTTTATTGGGCAGCGTGTTAAACTACAGTTATACTGATGGCAATATCAACATACTTCCCATTCTAAAAAAGATCATTCAAAATCATATTCTAGTTTGGGTTTTCAGGTAATTAAGCTCCATGTTGTGCATATGAAAAGGAATTTTCATGCTGCTTGGTTATCTATAATCATTGTTTTAAAACTTGACCCGGTTAGCCCCCAGATTTGGTCTAAAAATTATGCCTATGGTAATCGCGCATCCAACAATTTGACCACTGCAGCGGCGATCAAGATTCAGTTGCCCGCTGTTGGGCTCCCGAACACTCGTCAAAGAACTTGCTCAAGATCTAGAGTTCAAGATCACAGTCCCGTACGGAACTTGGTTTCACAAAGGCCAGGTACTTAAAGCACTCAGATCGTTTCAATAAATCTCCACCTGTGTTCTTCTGCGCATTGCGTATATAGGGATGTCTGAACTTGTATTCCTTAAATAGGTGGGAGGCTGAGCAACAGAATATAGAAACTTATTGACTTTTGCCACGGTGAGGGCTGCTGCCCATATGGTGCCCTATGCACAACCATCAAGAGGTTTGCATTTGTTCAGTTCATTTGTGCGTGCCCGGAGATTGCCGAACACAACACACATTCCTATGGATGATTGAGAATTTTCACCCTTTATTACAGCCCGATAGATTTTCTAGATATTTTATGTATCCTAGGGTTCCAAAACTTTCTCACTTTCAAGAAGGCAGTAAGGAGGTCATTGGGTTTGTTTCCAGTAATAATATAATTGCAAGATGAGGCATTTCAATCTCTTTCTCTTTTATATATATAGCCATTGCTAGATAGGGGTGAAGAACATTTCAACGCTAAAAAAAGTAATAAAGGGAAGAAAATTCAAGATAATATTATTAAATTATGATCTAGAATTGTTTTTAAATAGTCTTTCTTTACACTTTTTTAAACACAAATTATTAATTTTTTTATTATTGCCCTTTTTATTTAATTCTTTTTTTTTATCTTCATTTTCTTGTTATTTTTTTTTTCATTACACATATTTTTGAAAAATTATTATACAAAGACTAAAAAAAAAAAGTGTTTTACTATAGCAATTGAAATATTTTTTATTTTTCTATTATGATAAAAAAAAAATAACTTGAGATTTTACATGTAAAATTTTATTAATGCATACAATTCATTTTATTTTATTACATGTAAACAAAGTTGTCAATACCGTTCCGGTCATTATTCTGGTTTTTTTATTGGTGCGAACGTTTCGGTTTCAGAGCATTTCAACGTGTCATTTCAGGGTTATACTGTTTATATATATATATATATATATGAAAAAAATTAAAATATTAATTTAACAAACATAATTAAAATTAAAGATAAATTAACTTTAAATTATACAATACAAACATAAATTCAAACAAACATAATCTCAAAAGTAGAAACACAATCACAAGTTAATCAAAATAAAAAGGATTTTAAGGCCGTAACGGCATACCCAGAACGGTATCGAGAAGTTCCAGCCGAAATTTCCGAAACGAGCTGAAATTAAAACCGAGACGAAAACGACACTGTTTCGTCTTAGTTTTTTTAATGGCATAGAACAGAACGGTATTGACAACCCTGCATGTAAGTATAAGTTTTTGATTCATAGTTTTATAATCAGTGTAAAGAAAAAACTATTAACACCTAAATATTTATTCTTTTGCTTTATATAAAAAATATTCTACCAGCAGCAAGACAAGTTGAATAAACACGCTAATATTTTTTTATATTTATTGGAACAAATGATTTTCAGTTTATTTAATTAAATTTATATATAACATTTTTAATTTTATTTTATTTTTTTAATAAAAAAATATCTACAAGTTTTTTTACTAAAAAACATTTTTGTCAACTTTGTGAGTTAAGTTGCTAGCATAATCTAGAAATTAGATGTTGAGGTCAAACCAAACTTAAATTTAAATTTGATTAACCTGATATTTAGAGCAATTATACCTGACTATTATTTTTATATGTTATTTTGAACATTTTTTACATATAATTATTTTAAAAGTAAGTATTAACAACTAACGATAAAATAAATTATTTCTAAAATTTATAATGGTGGTTTTTTGGGTTTCAATCTATTTGTTATCTTTTAACATATTTAGATATAAATACATGAATATTTTCTTTAAAAAAAAAAAACCATAAAGGATACCAAATGACCTGAAATTTGTGTTCTCTCATCTGGTTAAGTAAAGATCAGACAGGTAAGCTTAACTTCATTCTGATTCCTTGGCCGGGCTCCACCTCTCCAACCATGCATAAATGTGTAAATACTAAGCTATAGCTATTCAACTAACCGACAAGCTTCTTGCAGTCAGTCCTGTTTTGTTGAACTGTCAAGGTCACTCTGGTCTTACAGACTGTAATGTATGCCTGTCCTAACTAACTCAGCTGCTAAATCACTCCACTTTGCTCCCGTGAATGACAAGAATACCCTCCCCTTTCAACTCCCATTCAATAAGCCCCCCCTCACTCCAGAAACCTTCCCTTTTCCAGATACGTCTCCTCATTGAGTGCTAACTTCACGTGCTGTGATTCTTCAAACTTCGATCTTGCTCTTAGTTTGTTTTTGGTGTATTGATCTGTTCTTGGTTAAATAGGTATGTATGAGCATTTACCCCATCAACAAAGTTATGCTATTTTGGGATTTGAGTTAGTTTTTCAATTTTAAGATATGATATGATGGCAAATTGAGTTGTTTTATGGGAGCATTGTGAAGAAATATTTGATCGAGATGGCTGACAGTTTCAATCACTGTTCATTTGGCCATTTAAGGCCTGTTGTGAAAGGGGTTTGGAGTTTCTGCAAAGGAGTAATGAAGGGTCATTGTAAATCCTGGGTCTTTCAATCATTCAATGGAGTTATTGTTGTTGGCTCATTGTTATCTTTCGTTTTAGCCATAGCATATGCATATTTGTTTCTGTTTCCAATATTTCAGCCTGTTATTGATAATAGTCATGAGATTCCCCATTCCAACAATTCTATCAGTGAGTGCAATTATTTTGAGGGAAATTGGATACAAGATGAAAATTACCCTTTATATGATGCTTCCCATTGTCCTTTCGCGGAGCGTGGATTTAATTGCTTGGCTAACGGGAGAAGAGACAGAGGTTATACAAGATGGAGGTGGAAGCCTAAGAATTGTGAAATTCCGAGGTTTAATGCGAGAGAAATTCTTGAAAAGATGCGAGGGAAGCGGGTTGTTTTTGTGGGTGATTCATTAGGTAGAACGCAGTGGGAGTCTTTGATTTGTATGCTCATGACCGGTGTGGAGGACAAGAGAAGTGTTTATGAAGTCAATGGGAATAAGATCACCAAACAGATTAGGTTTTTAGGTGTACGGTTTAGTTTGTTTGACCTGAGAATTGATTTCTACAGATCAGTTTTTCTGGTGCAGCCCGGTCCAGTGCCCAGGCGGGCACCAAAGAGGGTCAAATCAACACTCAAGATCGATAAGTTGGATGATATTAGCAATGAGTGGATTGATTCCGATGTTCTGATATTTAATTCAGGGCATTGGTGGACTCCAAGTAAACTTTTTGAAATGTAAGTTATTTTACTTGCCTGAGAGATCTTGATAAATTAATTGGCCATATTACCTGAAATTATATCTGGGAATTGGGATGTGCGTTCTGGTCTGAGCTGATTGAAAGTCTTTGGTTGCGCATATGGCTGCCTTATACTTCTCTGTTATGTGCATGTCAGACCTACTATATTCTCTCTTTCTGCATCCTTTATTTTGCCATCGCTAACTTCTGATAATGCTACATTTGACAGGGTAATACCTGTTGATTAATGCTTGAATCACAAAGCTTGCTTTGCGTTCTCATTTTATAGTCATCTTACCCAATATAGCTGACTGAAAACATAAACGGTTGAAGACATGATACTTTGTGTCCTTTCACGTTAACAATTATGTGCATCTAGAAACCAATGGAGTTTCATGCTCTCATATAGCATAGCATGTCCAGCAAGTTCCAATGCATTCATAATTACAGTACTTCTGGCAAATGAATGCACAAAGTACTTCTAACATATATTCTCGAGCAGGGGCTGTTATTTTATGGCAGGTGGATCGCTGAAGCTAGGAATGCCTATCACTGGTGCCTTCAAGAAGGCAATGGATACGTGGGCATCATGGGCTAATACTACCATAAATGCAAACAGAACAAGCATGTTCATCCGCACTTTTGAATCTTCTCACTGGAGGTCTGTTATCTGTCATCTTATTTGGTGCTGCTATTTTTCCCCATTGGCACCTACCTGAGGGAGTTATTTTAGAGCATAGTCTGGTATGGCTTGTTGCCTTAGATGCTGAGATAGAAGTTGAAACATTTTTGTTTGACCCTATAATTAGTACTGAAGTGCCCCCAAAATATAAGAATCTTGCCAGACACTAGGATCTCTACAAAAGCTTAGCCATGTCGAGGAAGATTGCATTATTCTGCATCCAGATAATCTTCAACCCGAAGCAATATTAGAGAAGGCCACCTTGGCCAGTTGCTCCTTTGTTGCTCGATGCTACAAGTTTATAACTTCTAATCTGAAAGAATCCAAGAACTTGGGTACAGCTGGTTCCTGTATGAGTGAGAAGATGCTTATTCTCAACAAGATTATGTTTTGAACTTAATGAGTGACTTATAGCATGTCTAGTCGCGTCGGTTTCTGGCTCCTCTGTTTTCTAAAGGAATCTTAACTTTGTTTGTAAAACAATCTGACGATCTGATAAATAGTCATGTTACAGACGCCGCCCGTGCAAAATTTGACTGATAGTATTGTTTGCATTTGTAACCAGTGGCCGGAACCGCCTTTCTTGCAAATTGACCCGGCGGCCGTCATCAAGAACTGGAGGGAGGGACCGGAGCCGAATTTCTGACATCATAATCCAGGCTGTGAAGAAAATGGCAGTTCCCGTAAAAGTCTTGCACGTGACACCCATGGGGGCATTCCGGAGTGATGCACATGTTGGGCCTTGGAGTGACAATCCATCTGTGCCTGATTGCAGCCACTGGTGCTTGCCTGGTGTACCTGATATGTGGAACGAAATTCTCCTGTCGAATCTGCTGTCCCAGAATTAAGAGGCCATTCTTTCCATAAGCTAGAAAATGCTACGTTGCCCCATGTTGTGCACTTGTTTCAAAAATTGGTTGATGAGCATCCAGCATTTGTCCTTTCTGTTGACTTCACATGTAAAGTTTTCTTACCAGTGGTAGCTGAAAGAAGAAACTTCCATTGATGCCACCGTGCTGCTGCATTATAAAGCATGAATACTTAGTTTAGGAGAATACCTAGTAGAGGAGTATTCTTGATATTGTTTTTTAATGTATAATTTGTTCTTAAATGTATTAAAAAAATTATTTATATTTTAAAAATTATTTTTGATATCAGTACAAAAATAATTTAAAATAATCAAATAAAAAATAAATTATAAATTCCAAATTATAATGAACATACTATTAAATAATAAAAGAAAAAAGAAAAAAACTTTGAAGAAAAAAAAGCCAGAGTTGACACTACAAAATTTTAAAAATAAAAGGATTGTCATTTCTTCGATGCTTCAATTTTGATATCTTTATTTTCAATCCCTTACATAGAATAAAATTAAATTTACATTGTTATATGAGAAGTGATTATGTTTTCTCCGAGCACTTTATTTATTTTTATTTTAATTAAGTTGCAACATAGAATAATTGGTTATTTTTGCATAGGGATTTATAAAAACTTTCTTTTTGGAAAAAAATGAATAAAAAAAGTTTGAAAATAAACAAAATTGTTTTCTCGAATAATTATATAAATAAATATATTATGAATTTTTTATAGAAATCTTCAAAAAATATGGTGGCGGCTACTTTTTTAAATATTTTTATTTGAAAATACATGAAAATAATAATTTGAAAATATTAAAAATTTTAATTTGACAAATGCTTGTGAGACCAAAGTTATCAATCTCGTTTTGAAGTTTTGAATTATTATTTTTTTCATGAATTTTGAAATGCCGACAACATTGATTTTGACATATTAATTAGTTGAATTAATTTGGTTCAAAACTTCAAATACAGATTCAATGCCTTGAATTTGCTGAAAGGATAATTGCCCACATAAACATTTGTGCATCCTTCCATTTGCTTGAAGACTATTCTTTACTTGAGTGTCATGTTGTTGCTAGAATAAAACCTCATCTAAAACTGAATTTACAATCTCTTCAGTGTATCTATGCTTCTGATTTCTTAAAGGTTCATTTGTATGCAAGAAGTTGAATGTCCTAATCCAGTAATCTTGGGAAGATGATAGGATCTATCTATAAAATGTTTGTCACAATTTGATGTCATGAGTAGCTTTGAACATATGTAGTTAGTGCATTGTTGCTTATTAACAAAATACAATTGCAATTTGTTGAAAATTAGAAATCATAGACAAGGAAGTTAGATTATTAAAGAGAAGAAACTTAGAGTTTACTTTTTGTGATGATAATACATAAATCATGCAATTGCAATGTGTTTGGAGGATTTATTTGCTTTCATGAAAAGCTACTAGGTATTCCTGGATAGCTTCAAAATCCATCTTTGTCTTGCAAGTAAGTGTCTGATGAAATTTGAAAAAACTAAACAACATGAATGTTATAGACAACAATGTTTATGGTTTAACATTCTATACATTCCATTTTGTTCCTAATTAGTTGAATTAATTTGGTTGAAAACTTCACTATTGGAATATGCTATAGAATATGTAAAGAAGCTTATGGGTAGAAATAGGGTGTTGGTTTTGCAAATACAACATTCTTTTTGGAAATATTAAACATCATTGATCACTACTGGAATGTAAAGTCAATGGAATCAAAATGGAAGTTGGTTATTTGTTATATATTGCTAAAGCTGGGTAGTTTAATTTGATGAAGAAGATTTAAAACTCATCAACTATTTATATTTTTCAGAATTATAATTAAATGAGGAATTTGTAATTTTATATATAGAGCATATGTATGTTTGTTTTGTTTTGCATTTCAATAATTCTTTTTTTCATTTAATATTGAATATTATGGATTTTTTTTTGTTCATATTAAATTACATGACTGAAACTCATCTAGTGGTGGGATTTCTATAGCTTCAACTACAATAAGATTAGATGATCTAGCATGGGCTTATAGACAGGTGGTTGTTAGTGCAAGGAACTCATGTATATGTGTTCATTGTAACAAACAAATCAGTGGTAGTGGTATTACTCGTCTGAAGTATCCCCTCATTAGTATTAAAGGCCAAGTTAAACCTTGTAAAAAGATCCCTCCAAATGTTAAATGACAAATGAAGCAATTGATAGAGGAGTTGATAATGAAGAAAGATAAAAGAAAGAGACTCAGAATTAATATTGAAAACTCTCAATTACTTTCCATTGATAAAGTTGAAGAGAGTGATGATGCAAATCCTCATTTAAGTGATATGAGTGCACAAACAAATAAAAAATTGACAATGCAAGGCATAAGTGCAACTAGAAAAAAGATAACTTTATTTGTTCCAAGAACTACCGCAGGTTCAATGGCTTCTAAGAGAGGGAACATAATGCAAGAAAGGCAATAACAACTTGGTGGTTTAATGTTAATGTACCATTTAATGGTGTTAAATCATACTATTATCAGTCAATGATAGATACCATAACATCAATGGGACCTGGTTTTAAATGACCATCATTTCATGATTTAAGAGGATCACTTTTATCAGTTCGTGATGTCTATAAATATCTTTTAGGAATCAAAACTAATTGAAAACTTTATGGATGTTTTATTATAGCAAATAGGTGATCAAATAGGAGGAATGTACCAATTGTGAATTTTCTTACTTATTCTCCAACAGGTACCATATTCTTGAAGTCTGTTGACACTTCAAGTCTTTGAAAAGATAAGGAGATATTGCTTGAGATGTTTGATGAAGTTGTCAAAGAAGTTGGACAAGAAAATTTGTCCAATTTGTTAGTGAAAATGAATTCGCATTCAAGGTTGTTGGAAAAGCTTTGTAGCAAAGATATGACATTTTTTTTTTAGTCTTCTTGTACTGTTTATTGCATTGATTTAATATTAGAAAATATTTGTGATCCAAGATATTTTTCGATGATTGATAAAACTATTAAAAATACAAGAAATATAACCAAGTTTATATATAATCATGCATGAATTTTAGTTTTGATGAGGAAAGAATTTACTAATAAAAATGATTTATGACATCCTGACATAACAAGGTTTGCTACCTATTTTTTAAGCATCCAATATTTAATTAAGTTTAAGAATGAGTTTCAACAGATATTTACTTGCACAAAATGAGTTGCAGGTCATGGTAAAAGTCGAGTTGGAAAGGAAATTGTTGCTGTAATTTTACAAAATAAAGATGTTTAGCCAAGATGTCAACATACAGTCAAAGTTAGTGAGTACGAGTTTTTAGGTTAGTAGACAGTGGAGAAAAATCATTAATGGGTTATTTATATGAGACAATGAATAAATAAATAAAAAGTCATTAAAACAAGGTTGAAAAAAATAGAGTATCTTAATATGGACCATATATTCAGGTAACTGATATTAGATGGGACAAGCAACTTCATAGTCCATTACATGCAACATGTTATTTTCTTAATCCTAGAATATATTTTAGGCCTTCTTTTACAAAACAAAAGACGGTTATTCGAGGTTTGCTTAGAGCAATTACTAGATTGATTCCTGATTGTTACATTTAAGATATAATTAGTGGTCAACTTGAAAAGTATAAGAAAGCAACTGATGATTTTGATATGCCCCTAGTATTCGTCAAAGAGAAAGGTTAATTCCAGGTAATAACTTTTAGTTTTTAAAATATAATATTTTTTGGATTTATAATATTTGATTTATTGAAGAAAAAAATTATGTAGTTACATGGTGGGAGCAATTTGGCAATGATACTCAAGAACTTCAACAATTTGCAATTTGAGTTCTTATTTAATGTTGTAGTGCAACTGGGTGTGAAAGAAATTGGAGTGTATTTGAATTCATCCATTCTAAAAGACAAAATAGGCTTGAGCACAAGAGATTAAATGATTTAATATTTGTTCGTTATAATCTAAAGATTCAACAGAGGTAAAATATCAATACTATTATACTAACAATAATAATATTGAAAATAATAATTATTTTCTATTACATTGATATTAATTTTTCAATTTCTTTCACGTTTATTCTTTGTAGGAATTTGAGCAAAACAAGAAATGATTTAGATCTCATTAGCCTTGATAACATTGATATATTAAATGAATGAATTTGTAAAGAACTCAATCTTCTTGATGGAGAGGATATAAGTTGAGAGAGCATTGAAGCACCTTTATCTACTTTAAATATAGAAGATGAAGAGATATGTTTCAATGACGAGAATGAGCTTGGTGAAAATGATCAACTATTGAAATGTGTAGTTGATGAATTTCCTTACATTCCATCTCAAGATCAAAATCCTTCTTTTTATATTAATGATGTAGAAGATGTATGATTTATATTTTTTATTTTAGAAAATTTTACTTTCACAATATTTTGGAATTTTAGGGATGTTTCTAATTTTGAGATTATATTTGTTTGACTTTGTGTTTGTATTGTATAATTTAAAATTAATTTATCTTGAATTTTAATTATGTTTGTTAAATTAATATTTTAATTATATATATATATATATAATTATTTAATTATATATGAACAATACAATCCTGAAACAGTGCGTCGAAACGTTTCGAAACCAAAATATTCTGTAATAATAGAAAAAACAAAATACTAACTAAAACGATATTGACAACCTTGTTTGAGACATGAAAAAAAATATGGACTCTTATATTTATTTCATGTTTTAAAATAAAAATAAATTAAAATCAATTACAGACGATTCAAGATTTAAACTTTCCTTCAAGATAAAATCATACTTGATGATTCTAAATATTCATATTCAAAATCATAATTTAAAATAGCTAATGAATCTGTGTACCAATTCCATTAAATTCCATACAAGAATAGATAGCTATTAAGAATTAAATAATCATTAATTTTTTTACCCATAAATTAATCAACATATTTATAAATTGATCCGAATATTTATATTAATAAAAAAATTAATAATTTTCGTGTCTAGAACGCCTTGGCTGCCACCTTTTCCAATACAGATTCGAAACCGAAGAACATGCGGTCGTCCCCTCCGCCAAGAAAAAATAAAGAATTATAATAATGAGTTTAGACGTTTAGTGAGTCCTGTTACTAGGTTTTTGATTTTTTGAAATAATAGCATGTTTACAGTGATATTTATTTTTAAATATATTAAAATAATTTATTGGGAAAATAAAAAATAAAATTTTAGGAAACCTGTGATTGGAGCAGAGGGCGAAACTGCTCCCGAGTGAGCAGGTCGTCCACCAGCTTGTTGAATTGCATGCGATTGTCGTTTGAAAAATATCCGAAATAAAAGTACCACTTGGCAATGTTTGGTCAAACTGACAACTAAAATTTCACAGCTGAATCTCTGTTTTTCCCATAGAAACGTGTATACTTTATTCACCCCCACAGCTTTACAATTTCCTCCTATTTTCTGTGACCTCATCAAAACCACTGCACCCCTTGTTTTGCCTCGAAAAGACATCTCTGCCCCCACTCATCCTCTGGCGCATCCGATCTTTCTCGAGGGCATTTCCGTGATCTCATCCCGAGAAATCTTATATTTATATATATCTTGCCACAGTATACGACTGGTGGCGTTCCACTTCCTCCCTTATATCAAGGCAGCAAGACTAGCTAGTAGCTGTAGCCACCATGCAAGCCTCACACTTCCTCACTAGCCACCAGTTTTTATGTACTCCAGATGGCCTCAAAACGACCCACCACCGCTTCTCACCACCACCTTCCACCGCCGGATTCCGTCCACCACCACATCGATCTATCACAGTTGCCGTGGCTGCCCCATCGCCACCGCTACTAAAGCACCAAAAGACGCACTCAATGCCATCAGAGAAGATTGAAATATTCAAGTCGTTGGAGGATTGGGCTACGCAAAATGTTTTGCCACTTCTAAAACCTGTAGACCAATGCTGGCAACCCCAGAGCTTCTTGCCTGACCCCGCATTACCATTTGCTGATTTCACTGATCAGGTGAAGGCCCTACGTGATCGGACGGATGGGCTTCCAGATGAGTATTTTGTGGTGTTGGTGGGTGACATGATCACCGAGGATGCTTTGCCTACATATCAAACCATGATCAACACGCTTGACGGAGTTAGAGATGAGACCGGGGCCAGCCTGAACCCATGGGCCACTTGGACCCGGGCCTGGACTGCTGAGGAGAACCGGCATGGAGATTTGCTTAGAACTTTTTTGTATTTGTCGGGTCGGGTCGATATGCTAATGGTCGAGAAGACTGTTCAATATCTGATTGGAGCTGGCATGGTAAGATACCATACAAATTGCATATATAAGAATTTTCTTTTTAGAATGCAATTATAAGAATTTATTAATTTGCTCCATCCCTTTAGGAACCGTTTTTTTTTCTCGGTGCAATAATTGTTTTTTTATTATGATGTCAAAAATAAATTAAAAAATATATAATTTCAACAAAAACAAAAAATACTTTTTAAAACGTTCACACTATCACTAATTTATAATAAAATAATCTCTTGTCAAATAAATAAATAAATACTATCACTAGCTTGATTAGTGGCCGTGCCCCTCCCAGACGGTCATATAAAATAATTTAATTATGGTTCGGTGAACTACTAGCATTTATTCTTTTATTTATTTATTAATATATTTATTTATTTTCGGAGGTTAATGAGTTACCGATGCCTGCTGTTAACATGTAGGATCCTGGGACGGAGAACAACCCGTATTTGGGGTTTGTGTACACGTCATTTCAAGAGCGAGCCACCTTTGTCTCACATGGCAACACGGCTCGCTTGGCCAAAGAGGGTGGTGATCCAGTGCTAGCACGCATCTGTGGTACCATTGCATCGGACGAGAGACGCCACGAGAATGCCTACTCCAAGATCGTCGAAAAGCTCCTCGAGGTGGACCCCTCGGGCGCCATGCTGGCAATAGGAGATATGATGCGCAAGAAAATCACGATGCCAGCCCACTTGATGCACGATGGGCAGGACCCGCATCTCTTTGAGCACTTCTCATCCGTGGCCCAGCGGCTTGGGGTCTACACGGCTGACGATTACGCAGATATTTTGGAGTTCTTAATTGGACGGTGGAGATTGGAGAAGCTGGAGGGATTAACGGGCGAGGGAAGACGTGCACAGGATTTTGTGTGCGGGCTAGCCCCCAGGATTAGAAAGCTGCAGGAGCGAGCTGATGAGAAAGCTAAAAAGATGAAGCCACTTAGCGCGAGGTTTAGCTGGATTTTCAACAAGGAGGTCGCCTTGTAAGTTTAGTGTTAGTGTTTGGTAAAGAAATGTCGTTTCTCGTTTTCTGTTTCCTTTTTATGGGCCTTGGGAACATTTTGGGAGTAATAAGTTGGGCTTTGTAATACAAGCCATAAAATATATGTTTGGATTTAGTTGAAAAAATGCCAGTAATTTTATTCCCTTGGTAGATAGCACTGCGTTATTGCCACGTGGATCATAATTTTAAAATTTCTTGGGACGTGGAGAAATTTGCATTATCTTTAAATGGTTTAAAATATTAAAATAATTTCTTAATTATTCGAGTACTAAATAATAAGATTTAATTAACCATTTTCTCTCTTAATTTGGCTCTCTTTAGAGCTGCAAAATTAGTAGAAAAAAACAGGAATTTTATCTTAATCCCTAAATATTATTTGTCTTCTTTTTTTGTCCTCAATAGTCTTTTTATAATTTAAATTTAGTGCTTGTTTGAAAAGGTTTTTCCAATTACTTTCTTAAACATCAAATTGTAAACATAATCAATATATAGATAGATGGACACTATAAAAGTTGAGTTGGTTTAAGTGAGTACTAGATAACTGATTCGCATTATGTTATAAAATAGAATGTTTAGGAATCTTTTAATGAAAAATAAAGAAAGATATGAGACATGAGTTATTAACTTGATCGAGTTTCATAAACTTGATTAATTCAATAATATAATTAAAAAAAGCATGGACAATAAAGGAGAAAATAGCACTGATTATATATATATATATAAGCTGATGATATCTTATTTAATAAGAGGAAAAAGAAAAGTTTAGACTTAGTCACTCTGTTGTGGGCACTACATCACCATTAGAAATAGCATGTCAAGATGTAATGGACACCACTACCAAAAGGTACAAGCCATTTCTAAAATATCGTACATGCCCTTGGAGCAATAACCTGAAAAGTAATTAAGAAATGATTATCACATGTTTATATTCAATCAATTAATCAATTTAATTTATTTTAAAAATAAAATATCTTTATAAAATAAAAATAAAAAAAGGCAAATAAAAAGATCCAAGATATCTTGGATCACTTATAAAATCAGTAAATAAATATCCTGTAGAAAGCAAATAAAATAATAACAAAGTTCAATTTTCAACTTAATAGATGTTGAAAAGTGACGTTGAAAAACATAAACATAAATCAAAAAGGAAAAAAAACAAACCAATGTGAATCTCTTAAACCTAACTTAATCTTCTAAATTTACAGTTCATTAAATCTTGGACTCCAACTCAATGAAAAAATTTGATTCTTAACTAATTTAATGTTAAAGCATGAAATGACAAATATATTAGTTTATAAACTTGTCAAAGTAAAAAAAAATACTAATAAAAATAAGGACCAAATCAAATAAGGAAAAAAAATAAAGGAGAATGAAATAGTAAAAAAAAATTAAAAATTATCTCAAATAAAAAATAACAATAAAAAAGTAAGGATCAAATAAAGATCAAATCTGAAGAATTAAAAAATAAAATTGAAATTTCTTTTGATTTGATCAATCACTTTAAATAAAATAAAAAATAATATAAATCAAATCTGAATAAAAATAAATTGAAGGCGCTTAGAAAATTTGGAGAGGAAAACATGAAAATCAATAAGGAAAGACTGACGACACCAAATAGAAGGTTCGTTGCGCCGCCCAAAAATGAAAATTTTGCTAAACTAATTTGCCGTTGTAAAAGCTTGCATTTGACCGTCGTTTGACACTATGCATGTTGTCAAAATAAGTAGTTCATAAATGGGTCAGAGGTAAAACATGATCCATGCACATTTTGACCCCAGTAGTTAAATTGTTTGAACGTACTTTCCGGACTTAATAATTAATTTTTATAATTTGTAAAATTGAAGTAATTAATTTTTGAAATAATTAAAATAAAATAAAATATTTATACATATAAAGTTTAATATAATAAAACACATTAACATATCTAAATATAACAACATTACCATAAAACCTTATCAACAATAATATGAAAATTGATAATTGCTTCAAAATATTTTCAACAGGAAAAACATAGTTTTTTTTCCGACAACTACATCATTCTTTATGTTGTCATTAGTTTACATGCGTGGTTTGATGTGAATAGAAGACCATTAACATATATTTACATGTTAAAAAATTTGATTCTGGTTGTAGCGAAGTGCAAGACAAGTGACTTGTATATTTTTTTTACTGTATATAATTTGGCTCAATTTTTCCACTCTTTTGTATAAATGTGGCTTTGTATACTTTTTGTTTATGTCAAATTATATATTAAATATCATATAAAAAAACCCATAAAAGTCAACTATTAACAAAAAAAACTGATGAATTAATTTCATTATTATTATCATCGTTATTGTCATGATTGTTAAATTATTATAAATATTATATTTGCCATTTTAAACATTATTGTAAATAATAAATATCCTAATTATTACTGAAAATACTATCACTATCACTGTCGCTATCATTATTATAATTGTGTTTAGCCATTATTGATATTCTTTATATTATTTACAAAAGAGTTAGTAAGGAAAAAAAAACTAAAATTATTATTATTATTTTGTAGATAATTGAAAAATCAAAATTACCTCAAAGAATTAAAAAACAAAACCAAAAAATTGTAAAAAAAAAGAGTAATAGAAAAAAAAAATAATTGACAAAATAAAAATAAATATTATTAGCTTTTAAAAAATATTTTTAATTGAAAAAAAAAGAAAAAAAATAAATTTCAATTTTCAAATGATCCCCAAGATCTTTTGAAATTAAAGGACTAAATTAAAAAAAATACAACCTCAACAAAATAGAAAATAATACAAATTAAAAACAAAAAAACGAAGAGCATATACATATAAAAATGGATAAAAATAGAAATTATTTAAGAAATATGTATAAAGAATTAAGAAAATAAAAATTCAAAGTATAAGGATCGAAATGAAAACAAAAATATATGATTAATTTCAATTAAAGGATAAAATTGAAAATAATCCAAACATGTATACCAAAAATATTATGGGATTTAATATCAATCCTAAAATTAAAATAATAAGAACCGAACAGAAACCTAAATATATAACAAATTTCAATTAAACGATACAATTGAAACAAATTAAAATTTATGTAACAGAAATAAAGATCATACAATACAATTAAAAGATCACATACTAAAATAAAACAACCTTAAAAAGGGTTTGTCGTGTAATTTAGCATGCATGAGAGAGAAAATAGAAAAAAAAGTTCAACCAACCACCGTTATGTCTTTGGTCACCGTGTGCTGCCACAGCATGAGGAAGAGGACATGGTGACGCATCAAATGAGACACTAAATGCGGACATTTTCCATTGCACAACGAAATCTCACGCGCTGTTTGTGCGACGCACCTGCAATGTCTTAAAGAAATAATAATAATAATAAGGATAAGGATAAGGATAAATTACTGAAACACTCCTGCATCCAACTCTTATATTTTGTCTTAATAGAGGATATATCTATATTTGTACACTTTGAAAAAATATGAAAATTTTGAAACACCCCTACAGGAAAATCTTGATTTTTGTCTTATTAGAGAATAAAATGGTTATTTTACTGTGTAATGAAAATATGAAATTACTGTTACACACCAGCAAAAACTTTTGTTTTTTTGTCTTTTTCGTGGGTATAATAGTTATTTTACTTTGCATAAAAATGCAAAAACACAAAAATACTCCTAAATCCAAGGCTAAAGTTACTATATATTGAGGAATAAAATAGTAATTTTATTATTACAATCCAGAATGATTTATATCTGATGCTATAGTAAAATCACTAGAGGGAATGCATGATCTCTTTTACTACATAACTAACCATGGCACTCGTGCCTCATCGCAGTCAAAATCATATTTTTTTTAAGGCAAAAAATATTAATTATGTGTTATTTTTTTATTATAATATAAATTTGGATAAAATAATAAATTTGTGTAGAAATCTTGTGAAGTGCAAGTTTTTTTATTGAATTTTAAATAGATATAAATTTATTTGTTTAGTAAATTTCAATTAAATTACCAGTATAAAATTATCATTATTATTAGAAAAAACAAGAAAATTTAGATATCTGAATTATTAAATACATTGTATTAAGATTAGTTCATTTTATAATTCAAGTTAAATTAAAAAAAAATAAATAATATATAAATTGTGAAAGAACTTGCATTAATAAAAAATTAGTTAATTTTCTATCTAAAAAAAAAAGAATAAATTGAACATTCATCCCCATGTTACTGTTATTATCATTACTATAATAGTTAAAATTATTATCAACATTACTGGCCAAATAGTGAAAATCATTAAATTAACCCGAATAATTAAAATAAAATAAAATATTTTATCAAAAAAACAATAAAAAAATAATCACTAAAATTATCATTATTATTGTGCAAACAATAAAATCATCTAATTCAAAAATCAAATAAACATAATAGAAAACACAAAAAAAAAAAACAAAGAGAAAAATTGAGCAATATAAATTTTAAAACGATCACCAATATAAATTAAAATTTCATAATTAAACCGAATAAAAATAAAACCCCAATAAAAATAAAATGATAAAAATTCAAAATAAAAACCAATAGTTTAAATGAATGAATATGAACAAAACATAAATATTGTCCAAGAAAGATAATAAAAAATTAAAAGAATAAGTACCAAAATAAAAAAAATAATATATAATTAATTTGAATTGAATGACAAAACAACAACAAATTAAAACATTGGGACCGAAAAACAATAATAGAATTTTTAAAAATAAAATGCAGTGTAACTAACATAAATTAAAATTTCAGAATGGAATGTAATAAAAATAGAATCCCGACAAAAAATAAAATGAAAAAAAAAATAAACATTGTCCAAGAAGGACCAAAAAACAAAGAGAATTATATATATATATTTGTGTGTGTGTACAAATTTTCGCTTAAAGTGTTTTCCTTTTCTTATGGTGTGGAAAAAATATTGTGGATTGCTATATTGTTTTTCCCACGCCTTTTATATTATAGACTAGCCAATGCCTTCGTGGCTTGTCGCGGGCAGCACCATATATTTTTTAAAGTAAAAAAAAATATTAATTGTGTAAGATTTTTTATTCTAATATAAGTTTTATAAAAAAAAAAATCTATACAGAATTCATGTGAAGTGCAAGTTTTCTATAAAATATATGAATACTAAATCAATATAAATTTATTTGTTTAGTAGGTTTCAACGAAATAACCAGCAAAAAATTATTATTATCATAACAAACAAGAAGATTGGACTATCTGAATTATGGAATTCATTGTATAAAAATTAGTTCATTTTATTATTCAATTTAAATAACATTTAAAAAATATTTAAATTGTAAAAAGACCTGTAACAATCATATAATAAAAATAAGTAGTTAATATTCCATCTACAAAAAGACAAAAACATAAATAAAAAATTCATCCTTACATTACCGTCATTTTCATTATAATAACAGCTAAAATTATTATCAACATTACTGCCCAAACAATTAAAATCATCAAATTACCCTGAAAAATATATAAATAAAAAAGCAAAACATTTTTATAAAAAAAAACAATAAAAAAATAATCACTATCATTATCATTATTATTGCGCAAATAATAAAATCATAAAATCATTTGTTCTGAAAACAGATAAAATAACAGAAAACACAAAAAAAAATAACAGAAGGGGAAAATGAGCAATAATAATTCCAAAATTATCACCAATATATAAATTAAAATTTTGGAACAGAAAGTAATAAAAATAAAACCCTGACAAAAAGTATAACAAAAAAATAAAAATAAAATCTAAAAGCATAAATGAATAACTACGAACAAAAAACAAATATTGTCCAAGAAGGACAGGAAAAAACAGAGGAATGAACACTAAATAAAAATTTAAATGAATAAGTGTCAAATGAAAAATAAAATATATAATTAATTCCAATTGAATGACAAAACTGCAAGAAATTAAAACCTTGAGACCGAAAAACAATAAAGAGATTTTTAAAAATAAAATACAATATAACCAATATAAATTCAAATTTAATAATGGAATTGAATGAAAATAAAACCTCAACAAAAAAAATTAAAAACAAAAACTAAAAGCATAAATATGGAAAAAAAATAAACATTGTTCAAGAAGGACCAAAAGTCAAAGGTATCAATACCAAATAAAAAATTAAAACATAAAAATGAAATAAATCAAAACTTTGAGACTCAAAAACAATAAAGAAATTTGAAAAAATCAATATAGAGCAATTGCTGAATAAAGTAAAAGAATAAAGATCATAATGAAACTAAGCATATATGACGAATTTCAATTGGAAAACAAAATTAGAACAAATTAAAATTTGCATACCAAAATTATTAAAGGAATGAAAAGCATACCACAAATCAAAAGATTAAGGATTGAAATGAAACTTATCGTATATAATCAATTTCAATTGAAGAACGTAATTGCAAATAATCCAAATTTTCATTTGAAAAATCAATAAGCAAAACGAAATCAAAAGTTCAATGACTAAAATGAAACAACAACAAATATGAAGGAACAAATCATACTTGCTGGCAGCAGGAGACAGTGAAGGGGGGCGAAAGAAAAATCATCCACCGACGATTACACAGTCACATTCCAACTACACGCGCCACCCCAGGATGCAGAGGACATGGCGGCGCATCACATGAGAAAGAGGAAGACTAGTTTAAGCCACCGTAATATACTGCATGTGCCTCCCTAAAGAAATGTGCGGACGGAACACTGTTGCCGTGTCTGGACGACCCACCTACAGTGTTCCGGGAAAAAAATATTAAAAAATTAGTCAATTACCCATATATCCTTGTACATAATGATATCTATGAAAAAACAAGGGGTGCAAGTACTGAAACACTCCCGATTCTAGTGATGTTGTTTTGTCGTTTAGGGGGGCTAGTTTCATAGTTTTATTGTGCAACAAATTCAGAAATGTCATTTGTGTCCTCTGAAAAAATCAAAATTACCCCTGCATCCAAGGACGCTATTTTGTTGTTTAGAGGGGCTAGTTTCGTAGTTTGACTATGCAGCAAATTTGAAAATATCATGTGTCTTTTGGAAAATCCTAAAATAACCCCAGGTCCACGAGTTAAAATTTTTGGTACTGTGATAAAATGATAGTTTTATTGTGGATTCACATAGTACAACAAGGTCGCATTTTATATATATCTATAATAACAATAATAAAATAATACGCCCTCTCATTTGTCATTTTCCTCCCATACGTCATTTCTATGATTGGGTCATCCGACACTTGACTCGTAAAATCGAACATGTTTCTTTGCTTTTACAACGTTGCCAACAGGAAAAGAAATAAGTCTTTTTTCCTGTCTAGAAAACTTCGATTGTAAGGGAATCTGGTGTTTGTTTCAAATATAAATTCTCCCCTGCAAAAGCCACAATCAAGATCTATTTAAAACACAATCAAGAACTGATTCGCTATGATTGTTGCAAACATAAAAATAAAATAAAAAGACACTATGAAAGAAAGCAGAAATGATACAACTTTGGCTCAGTTCTTCTTTCATTGAGTCAAAATACCGGGATCCAGCAACTTTCCCTGCTCTACACATGAAAATCCGAGTCCCCAGCCTTCATGATAAGCAATGATAATCCTTTTTTTTTCTTCCCTTTCGGCTACCACTACTTCATGTACTAAGATACCCCATATTCAACCATCATCTAAGCTTCGGATTAAAAACTTTATTCTCCCTGTAATTTTATATTTAAATCTTGTAATTGCTAATTTAATAATCATTGAAAGTTTACAGGTCGTTAATTTCAGGTTCCGTATGCATAAATTAGCTCGAAAACCCACGTTAATCTAAGAGAAAAAAAATACCTCATGTTCATGACAAACATGTCTTATGACAATCTAATTTGACCGTGTAATTCTGGCTATTGAATATCCACCCCTTGCGAGTCTCTGTCCCCGGGAACGTTTACAACTCTAAAAGGTAACACTGATCTTGCCGATCGGAGGCTATACAATGACCAGATCCCAATATCATTACGGGTTAGCATACTGTAATGACATTACATTGTCCTACTATATATGATAAGAAGTCGGAAAACATCTATCTTCGCAAACAATGCCTTGGATTCTCCATATATATGTTCTTCAATATTGGTGATTATCTAACCTTTCCTTATCCTCACAGGCCTAGAAATATATAGTAGATGAGGGTTACTGGCAAGGAAACTAACATGCCGAAAATTACCCTGCAAAAGCGGGAGCACAGTCAATACACATCCAAGGTGAAATTGATTATATAAGCAGTGAGTATAAAAAAAAAATTCCCCAGCTTTAGAAAGTACAGGATCTGGGTGTATATATAAAGACCAATTCCTGCAGCTTCTTCTTTCCACCTAAATCTTGTTTACTGTTCAATCACAACAATCTTCCAATCTAGTCAAATCCTGAAGGCCCTCTTCTATGAGTTCTACGCTGAGTGGTCCGTAATTTACTATCTACCCTTCACTTTTTTCGATTTAACTTTCATCCACTTTCACTGGACTAGCGACTCCTTCACCCTTTTGTTTACTTAAACAACTCCTTTAAATTATGGCTTCCATGATTTGCTGCTCAACTCTCAGGTGTTAAATTATAGTTGAGCAAATTAGATTACCTTTAGCTTTAAAGTGTAAATCGATCAGACAGCACTACCTCCCTCTCAGTTAAAAAGATGTCCCGAATCCTAATCCCTAATCGATCACTTGGTGTAATATTAATCGAATTGCAAATCCTGCCCAACACATTTGCATTCACCGTAAAAACGTATTAACGTGATCAATAATAGCAGAATCATCATATACTACTGTATATATTAACTTCAATTGGAATCTCTTCCCAAAGTATAGGTCTAGTAGCTTCCTGACTTACCCTGTACTCATTATATCCGGATGCAACCCATATTCCCTTGCAAAGACGAATGGCACAATCCCTTGTGAAAGAGCTGCCTGGTATTGTATGGTAAAAATATTTCAAGCTCTATATAAGAGAATATTCCAAATAATAAATTATATATGCTCACAAATATAATAAACATCAATCATGAATTGCTAACAATGTATATATTCTTAAATAACCGTGAAAGTTCGTGTCTTACCTGCACTATGGCTGCTCGGAGCCGCACTCCTCTCATTCCAACAGCTACCGAGGTTGTCGACATTACGATTGGTCCACAAATGAAACGGATTGCCATTGCCATTGATGCCCTTTTCTTTCCGCAGACAATTATCCGAGGCTGAAGAGCCATGAACAACCCTGCGATTTTAGGAAGGAATGTGTCGATCTAAATACCAATACTGAAGTGTCTCAAACCAAAGCTTCTCAGTTTAATTAATTGTACGTGCATGCATTTGCACTTTTAGGCTTGTCACTCATGTGCAAGTAACATGTCCTATACTAATGTTGCTCTAGTTATTCTGCAAACAACGCATGGATTTGCTCGACCGTGACTGTATTAAAATGTTCATGCTTTAACGAGACTTGTGAAGAGGATCTACTCTATTTGGTAAATTTACATTCTTTTTTTCATGAAGAGCAATGCTATAACCAATTATATACAAGATTTTCCATATAAATCATTGGATTAACAGTGCTGGTGGTTATAAGGGGTTGAATATACCTAAACTGAACATGGCCATCCCAAGACCTGCATCTGAAATTATTTTTATTGAGTATTTCACCAAGCTGGGCATTCCCACATTCCATCTGCTCATTTAACGGAAATCTTTATCAACAAAAAACAATTTTAACAAAGTTTATCGCAGAAGAAAATTGGGAAAGAGAGGAAACGAGGAACTCACTTGAAAGAGGCCAAAGACCAGAGAAGCCCCAAGACACTCGAGTATGTATTTGGATTTCGAGAGAGCTTCCTCCCCACTACAACAAGTATAAGTCTAATCATGATAATGGCATGTGGCATTTCTTGGTTGGCCACTGATTCCTTCGAATTCGATTCCTCTGGTGATGGCATTTTACAACTGTCTCTGAAGCTGATTTCCTTTCCTGCGATATCATTATTGTATAAACGATGATCCAATATTAGAAGTCCAATTTCATTTAGAGAACAGATGGGCTTCAAGACTACCGTGCAATTGCACATGGACAAGATTAATATTCAACGAGAAGAAACAAACAATGATCGGTCAAATTTGGAACTCCGACATTGCCTTAATTATCCTCATTTGCATAATTTTTCTATAACATGTAGATTTCTATGTTGATTCAAAAGCGATAACTAGCTCATGTCTTTCCCTCTTGATTTTTTCTTGTTTTTGTTGCTGGTGTCATAGGAATCACTTAAATGCTTTAAATTTAGGAGGTGTTTGGGATTGTTGTTGCAATTGCTTTTCAAAAAGTTTTTCGTGCCGAAATATATTAAAATGATATATTTTTTTATTTTTAAAAAATTATTTTTGACATCAACACATTAAAATGATCTAAAACACAAAAAAAATTAATTTTTATTAAAAAAAAATACACCACAGCCAAACACAGGTTTGGCCGCAATGCCAAACAGGCACTTAATGATTCAAAAGCTACTTATTATTAAAGAAAATCAGTATTTTTTAACAGACAAAAACTCAATAAAGAGATAATGTCACTCCAAGGTTTGTTTTCGAGTGTTGTGTGAGGATTTATGCTCCAGGAAACAAGACGATGGAACGTAACGAATATGATCCCCACCTTGAAAATCTTGGCTGATGATGGTTCTATTATAATTACTGATTTAGTTGTTTAATGGGATTTCGGGTTAGAATTATTAGATTCTCTACTATGAAAGACCAAGTAGTTAGGCAATTGAATGGCCCCTCTATCATTACACACGTGCCCTCGGCCTAATGATGGTGCCTACCATTTGAGGTGCTGATTCATTAGAGATTCATTGACCACTGTACACCTTTTTCTTCTCTTTTCAGGTGGGAGGTTGGAGCCTCGGAGGGCCCACCGGCCACCTGCCTATCGGGGCATCAAGTGGTGGAATCAAAGGAAGAACTGTGTTTGGCTGCGATTCAATCTGTTTTCGATTAAGTTTTATTTTTTCTTAGTGTTTTTAAACTGTTTTAATATATTAATATTAAAAATAAAGTTATCTTAATCTACCAAGGAGAAAGATGTGGAGATTCGTGATAACTAGATTGTAGTTTAATCGGAATTCAAATTTCTCTTCGCTATCAAGCCCTGAGAATTTTGAGTAATTTCCTATAAAAAAAGCCGGATTAACTATAAAAATTTGAAGAGTGGATCATTAGCCAAACCTGACACATCTTTGCCGCCGCCATTTGGACATATTACTGGCGACTCACCCCAGACTAGCTTGACTTCAGGAACCGCCGGAGATGGCTGCCGGAAGATTTTACCGGCGACAGGAGATCGGACCCAAAAAGGCGTGTTAGTTGCATTAGTTAGGTCCAACTCATTAAAATTGGACGCACGTGGTGTCGGTTGAAGCGAGTAAGCATCAGACGACGCGTATCCTGACAGCCTCGGACTCGTTCCAGGCCTATATGCTAATCCCAAGTCACCGTTACATATCACTATCTCATTGTTGGGTCCATGACTGAAATGACCATTATAACCATGGTATTCAGGCAGTGGTACGGGGGTATTAACTGAGAAAACTTCGGCGTTGGAGAGGTTTGAAGGTCTAGGAGTGAGGCCAATGGAGGATGATAAAGCGGAGTCCGGAGCCGATGATGTGGACCGTCTGATGCGGACCCGTATGCGTCCATTGCCGTCTGCTTCTGATTCTGTGCGAAGTGGATCCCTGCCGTCGAGAGAGATGACGTCATCATCGAGTTCGATTTTGGAAATGGTGGCTGCTGTGGGGCCGGGAAACTGGGTTCTGATTAGGAGGGTTGCAGCTCTGTATTCAAAGAGGAAGAGCAGAAGTGTGTACCTGCAAGCCCAGATTTAATTGAAAATTAATTACTGTTCTTTGCATGAAGTGCGCACGCTCGTATGTGCATGTTTGTGTCTATATATAATCATATATTATGTTGTGAATTTTTCTATAACTATGATTATATGTGCCTATGTATTTTCTGTCACTGTACATGTAATCTTGCGTGCAGTCCAAGGATTGATTCTTGGAGATGATCACTTTAACATTTTCATATATAGAAAGTCTATAGTACTGTAGGACTATAATTGGTATGATTTTTAAACGTCTTTTTCAAAAAAAATTGAGAGACGTGAAGGTTGTTTGATTCTTAAATGCTCTCGAGGTGATCATCAACAAAGTCTACTTTTTGTAAGGAGGCACCGATGCTTACTTTTCTGTGTTTTTTCAAACTTTTTAGCTGCATTTTACCTACTAAAAGGGTGCAACTCATGAGTAGACACCGCATGGAAGACTTGAGGGGGGGAGTTGAATTAGCAGAGCAAGGAAAAGGAATCGATAGACCAACCCCGCAAGATTACATGCTCAGAGAAACAACAAAAGGAGGAGGCTCAATAGATTTTTCGAGGAAAATTAAAAAATGGGATTAAGATATGTTCACAGTACCATATTATACATTGAAGAACAACCACTTGCACCATGAGGCTCTGTGTGAAATCTCCATACATGGCCTTGAGCAAAGGGATGCCCATGACGAGTGTGTTTGGCAGAGTAGCAACTGAGAAGAGAGTGATAAACCAATCAAATTCTCCATTAAAGAAAATAGCCCAAGCTGAGAGCAGAGCAAGGACGAAGACTTTCGAAAGAGTATCAGCCAGTATGAACTCGGTGTCCATCTGGTACGGATTGTTTTGAGCTATGAAGTGGAAAGATAGCACCGGGACTGCAAAAACGGCGACGAATCTGTTGATCCCTGAGCACTGCTCCGGTGTGAATATCTTGCACCATTTCACTGATCCGTACGCAACCAGCATTGCAAAATATAGAGGCACCATTGCACACATGACCTTGTAGAAATCATCTGCAGTTATCATCTTCTGTTTAGCCCTGAGCACTCTCTCAGCTTCTGTTCTTGAGGAGGAGGGTTTACTATCGCGAGCAGTCTCCAGTGATTATATAGTACATTTATGGACGAAATTGCCCATAAAAGAGTTGCCAATTAACTTGGTAAGGTACTGCAATTGGCGAGAATTACGGCTGCCAAGGTTAATGATTAACTTTGTCACGTGGTGTCTGTGTCTTTCCACATTGCAAATGAGAACACCATGGCAGAATTGCTGTTTCCAGGTTCTGTTTTTGCTACTTCGATGCAAATTAGTTATGGAAAATGATTGTATTTGTTTCTGTTTTTTTATTATAAATTTAAATCAGAGTATATTGATTGCATCATGAAGGATGTGTCTGGTGATGCATTATTTATATTTGTGCAAAGAATTTTTCTAGTAATACTTTTTTTTGTTTTTTAAAAAATGAGGAATTTAAAATAAAATCATCAAAAAATATCATTTTTTTAATCTAAAATATTTTAAAATGTTTTTGTGTGTTTCTATTCTGCTTTGTCCGTTGTTAAAAATAAATTTTAGAATATAAAAAAATATTATTTTAAAAGCATAAATAATTTATTTTAGTAAATAAAAAATTCAAATTTCTTTGTTAAAAAATAGTTTCTGAATAGCTATTTTTATATGATAATTAACATGGTCCCCAAGAAATATAATATAATGATAAAGAATTTATGATCATACATCATATTTTAAATTCAAATCAGAATATGCATCTCGTATAAAAATCTCAAATAACTATTATTTATTATTTATACCCATTAAATATTAAAAAAAAAATTAATTACCATGATATCTTAGCTGAATATTGTGACAGATGCCTTTGGAGTTTGGACCGTCAGGAATGCGATATTTTAGTTTTCGAAGTCAAACAGGGTAAAAAAAAATAAAAAATAAAAATAAAAATCAGGGAGCTATGATCTGCAATGCTCTTTATTGTACTGTATTGTCAGAAATCATCACTGAACAAGGCACTAAATAAGGTGATGCATGAATCTGGATCACACGATTGGGAGGTTTGAGTGTGTCATGATGAATCATCACGCATGCATGATAGCAGAGAAACAGCCTTGTTGAGAGGTGATCATTCTGTCACTACGAGATTTTGCATAGTCAATTAATTTTTATTTTTATTTTTATTTTTAGTAGAGTAACATAGTTTAAAAAATAATTTATAAAATAAGTATAGTCTGAGTAATTTTAAACTGTAATAACTTATAATATTCTGATTTTAAATTGCAACATATCACAAAATTAAAACTCGTCATCCCTTTAAAAATTCATGTCTTCAATTAAACCTGTATATATTCTTATATTTGTAGCGAATTAGTTCAACAAAATCTGGAAATAAATCTTCAAAATCTAATGCCGATGATCACCCAACCGTATCCCGTAATGGGGTTTTTCTATATACTATAAAGTTTGAGAAAACGTAACCTGGACGCAGCCAGGTGCTTTTGCCTTTCAGTATGGACATGGTGGTGGTGATAAAGCTTCCTAGGTTTTTTTTTTTAATTAATGTATATATTTAGATTAATTTATATATATATTGATTAATTTTATGAGATTTAAAATTAATAATTATATAAATAAACCAAATGGACATGGTGGGGTGATAAAGCTTCAGTTTTTATATTTTTTAATTAATTTTATGAGATTTAAAATTAATAATTATATAATTTTTTAATAATTATTACATTAACAATTATATAAATTAAATATAAAATTGTTACGATAATTAATATATATCCTTAATATGTAAAGGTGTAATTAATATATATCCTTAATATGTAAAGGTGTAATCTAGAGTGTAGTTTTACACACCTAATATTGAAGTACACCTAAATCTTAATACTTTGAATGTGAGATGAACAAGGTTATTGGTGAATGATTATGAAATTTTGATCAAACTATAACTGATAATAATAAATTGATTAAGATATTTATTTTTTAAAATAAAAAAAATATAAGAGCATATGTCTGTTTATGTTTTTTTACCATAATATATTTGAAAATGTATTTTTTTTCATTTTTGAAATAAAGATTTTTTTTTGAAAATTTTAGAGGAAATAGACGTTTTACACCGGGTTCATATCTTACCATGTAAATATATGACCCAATATTAAATAAAATTACTAGAAAAACACGTTTTTAAAACCAAGAATTTTTTCAAATGACCCTTAAAATTTGTTTGTAATCTTTTCTTAAAGCTTATAAGAAAATCAAATATTCTTAATATCATATCTATATCTTATAATATAAATCTATAAATGATATTATGCAATATCAGTGAGAAAAATACAAGAAAATCACAAATATTTTGAAATATTCATTTGAATTATTTTTTTTAGTTTTTTTTATATTATCATATAATTATTATATTATATGGGTTGGGTTTAACTAATATAACTGAGATGGCCCAACGAGGCAAGATCGACCGACAACAACCCAACAAATACCATTTGCAAATTGCAACTCCATCCCTAAATACTTTTTTGGTTGTCCTCTTTTACTAAATTTCTTTCAAAAAACTCGTCCAGGCCAAGCTTTCTGCAGAAATTTTGAGAGCCTGGGTCCAATGTTCACAGGAGGACTTTAACAATGGATATGATTTTTGTGAACTGTTTATGGAATTAATAATACCACAATTTGCATATTATAACAATTTGATAAGAAAAAAAAATGAAGCAAACAAAAATAAAAGAAATCAAAAACACTTTTAAAACATAAAAAAGCATCTGAATTATATCTTATTAGCGGTGGCGGATGCTTCAAGTTGAAGCCATGAATCATGATTTTATTTTTTAGCAGCATTTCCGACTGTTCACGAGAGAGCAGAGATATTCAACAAAACTTTCTCCATTCATCAAAATCATAAATAATCGTCAACTAATGCAGTCCTTTGGAAACAGGAACATGGACAGAATCATTGCTTACCTCCCCCTCTCATGGATTCCCATTAGAGTTTTGCTGTGAATGGATATTTTTCTTCTAGAACTCGGCAGATTATGATAATTCAGTTTTTGATTCCAAAATTGGAGGAAGCCCTATGTGATTGATAAAATTACCTTCTAAATATCAAAATAAAATAAAGATTAATTCCTTGGGATTCTTATCAGATGGATCAGCCTCATAGGAGCCAAAAAACTTGAACCGGGTGCAGCGAAGATTCGAAGGATACCATTAAAACCAGCAAGAAAAGGTCTACGCAAACAAGAGCCAACCAAGATCCTCACTACTATATAACCAAGTAAACGGCAGAGCTAGCGAGCCACGAATATGACGAGAAGTGCTAGATGTAGCAAAAACATGGCTAACCTAAGCTTTTAATGATTCTAGAATATTCGTAATAACAGATTCAACTATACAAGTAACTTATTTTAAATTCATTTTCTTAAAAAGAAAGTTGAAAATTAGGTGAACGAATCAATTTAGACAAACCTTAAAACCTATAATAATAATGAACCTAAAAAAATATTAATGCTTTTATATATATATATAATGAATAATTAGGCTGACATAAAATGATTATTAAAAATAAACAGAAGTCTTTAATTAAGTGTTTGTTTGGCATTGTAGCCAAACCTGTGTTTAACCGCTTTTTACTTCTTCTTTTTTTCATTTTAAATGATTATGGTTTGGTTTTTTAGATTATTTTAATGTGTTAATATCAAAAATAATTTTTAAAAAATAAAAAATTATTATTTTAATGTATTTTAACATAAAAAATACTTTAAAAAATAATAACAATCGCACTCCCATGGAAAGGCTTAAAGTAAAATTGATAATAAATAAATAAAGCGTTATAGGTGGGCCGTGGGGGGTATGTTTTTAGTTTTCCCATTTTCTCCTTTTCCTTCCCCTCCTTGTCACTCACTAAACACCCCTACACCTCCACCTCACTAAAACATAGAACAAAATGGGAAGCCCGAGCTTCAAACCCACCAGAATCTTCTCTCCTCACCACCACAATTCACCGCCATGCACCCGCACCCACCAGATTGGCGCTCTCCTCCTAGTCGCCTCCACTTTCTTCCTCGTCCGTCTCTTCGACCGCTCGTTCTCGACTTGCCCTCCCTCCTCCTTAAATCACGACCACGCATCACAAAACTTCGTTCACTTTTCCGACGGTGGGTCTCTCTCCTGGCCCCAGATAGGATACGGGTCCCGCCTCTCCCTCAAGATCTACGTCTACGAGGAAGACGAAATTGACGGATTGAAGGAACTCTTGCGAGGCAGGGAAGGAAAAATCTCTGCTGATGCATGCGTTAAAGGCCAGTGGGGCACTCAGGTAATTCCTTGCAAAGCCCAAGGGCTTTCCATCATTATTCATTATCTTTTTATAATGTTTTTGGACTCAATTGCAGGTTAAGATACACAGGTTGTTATTGCAATCGAGATTTAGGACCAGAAAGAAAGAGGAAGCTAATTTATTCTTTGTGCCTGCTTATGTTAAATGTGTACGGATGATGGGTGGTCTGAATGATAAAGAAATAAACAGCACTTATGTTAAGGTATTTTTTTTTTAAAAAAAAAAAATTACACCTCTTCAATTCAAGCTGAAGTTGTGATTTCTGTTAGTGATGTCAATCTCTCAGGCATTGAGTCAAATGCCCTATTTTAGAAGATCAGGAGGACGTGATCACATTTTTGTCTTCCCCAGGTATATAATAATTCAGTCGAATTCGCTATGATTTATTAGAATGCTTATCGCTTTGATCCTCTTCCTCTGTTTTTCGGGCTGTTGACGCATATGTGCTTTGCTTATGTGTGATTGCAGTGGTGCCGGAGCTCACTTATTTAGATCTTGGGCGACTTACATTAATCGCTCCATAATCCTTACTCCTGAGGTACAATTCTTACTTCTTGACATTCTACATTTACTTGCTGATATTTCTATATGGTCCTGATGGCTTTAAGAATGCTGGGTTGTGTGTTAGTGTAGGGGGATAGGACTGATAAGAAAGATACGAGTTCCTTCAATACATGGAAAGATATTATCATTCCCGGGAATGTTGAAGATGGGATGACTAAAAGAGGGGCAGTGACGGCTCAGCCTCTACCTTTATCAAAGAGGAAGTATTTGGCGAATTATTTGGGTCGTGCTCAAGGGAAAGTTGGGCGCCTGAAGTTAATAGAGCTTGCAAAGCAGTATCCAGATAAGGTTTGCGTTTCTTTTTTCTTCTAGTATTTGATAGTTAGATTAGGTATGTTGTCTTTGTGTGATTTATGGTTACCCAAATGAGTTTGTTTTGATTTGTAGAAGAACATGTCGGATCTTTCATTGTTGATTTAGTTTTGGTCTCTGTACGAACTTGAAGCACAAATTCTGAAATATTCATATGGTTCAGAATTCATCTTTTTTGCTTTTGAAACTAACCATGTTAAAACATGCATTATGTATCTGTTAGAATGGTCATAGAAGGAACAGTCGTGCTTTTGCCAAGGATGTATTTGCCAGACATGGACTTAACATTATCCTTTTTTTTCTTGTGCTCACGTCAATGCATATTTTTTCACATGCAAGCTGAATCCAGTCAACATATTTCTTTGGCAGTGACTTCAGTCTATGATTGGATTGAGGACACTTGCATATTGTTCTTGTGCATTCCTTTGGCAAATGAACGAATCTTAATGAGTGTTTGTGGCTGTCACTTGTTTGTGCATTCTGCCTGACATGCTCAGCCTTGTAACTTTGTTTCAGTAGGATATTCTTCATCATGCATGGGATGATGATTACTGTTAACGCTCATATTTGTTTATAAGTGATATAGCATATACATAATAACATCATAAACAGTTGGAATGTCCAGAGTTGAAGTTCAGTGGTCCTGAGAAATTTGGAAGGATGGAATATTTTCATCATCTGCGCAATGCGAAGTTCTGTGTTGCTCCACGTGGGGAGTCTTCTTGGACACTTCGGTTTTATGAATCTTTTTTTGTGGTCCGTCTCTCTCTCTCTCTCTCTCACACACCCACACACGCATGCATGCACATGGAGGTCAATTAAAGTGAATCTATGTATTTGCTAAACAGGAGTGTGTCCCGGTTATAATATCAGATCAAGCAGAATTTCCTTTCCAAAATGTGATTGACTACACCCAGATATCAATCAAATGGCCATCTACTCGAATAGGGCTAGAACTTTTGGAGTATCTAGAATCAATTCCAGGTGAAAATAAATATGATTTGCTTTTTCCATGTTTTGGATAGTGTCTCGGGTCACGCAATTAACTTTGAGCTGGCTTTTCAGATGAAGATGTAGAACGGATGATAGCTGCAGGTAGACAAGTAAGATGCTTGTGGGTATATGTTCCAGAATTCGAGTCATGTTCTGCAATGCAAGGAATATTGTGGGAACTTCAGAGAAAAGTACGGCAGTTTCACCAATCAGCTGAGACATTCTGGCTGCACAATCGAACTATTGTTAACAGAAACTTGGTTGAGTTCTCAAGCTGGAAGCCTCCAATGCCTTTGCCTTAAATGCCTGTGGTTCCTTGACATCACTGATTCTTTGATTTGGCTATTTACTTTTACTTTCATTTTGCCTAGTGCCACTGCATCACACTGCTGAACTTTTTTTTTCATGATACTCTTTTTTTATTACTATTAAATAAATTTTATGTATAAGCATCACAGACAATGTATAGAGACTTGAAGAGAAATTGTTAATGATAGAAGCATAGACGAGGTATTTTTGTTGAAATAGCACATTTGTGGATTTGTCCTTGCAAATCCCATGAATTACGTTGTGCATGCAGTTCCATTTCCCATCATGTATTTATGTTATTGAATTCAGTGTTAGGCTATCACAATGAAGTTTCAAGCACGGCGGAATGCGATTCTCAGTGGGCCTCAACGTGATCCGATTCAAACCATCAGACATATTACATAAAGCAAACCAATAGTTTAGGTTGTTATTGGGATCTATATTAACATAGAATACGACAACTGGGCCCATAAACTTTTATACAATAACCCCCATATTTACCAAGTAACTAGAGAAAGATTTCTATTATAAATTTAGGTTTAAGTTTAATAAAAAGTTTTTTTTTTGAGAAAATGAATTATTTTTTAATGTTAGGTTGTGTTACAAAAAATAAGTTAGAAGAGTGATGTATATAGCATTAGAGAGAATAAGTTAATCCTAATAAAAGTGGTGCATATAACACTAGGAAAACCAAATAAATCTCTTTTTACGTGAACTACATATCTCTAGCATAATTGAACTGCTGTACTAGAGAGGCTTCAGATTCATCACATCCAAGATGTATTATCGAAAGGCCTCTAAATATCACCTTGATTGAGTAGCACTATCATAGTGAGGAGTCTAGCTTGACTAGGAAGTTGTTTAACATATATTTGGGCAGGATATCCGTAACAACGAGTAGACTTGTCTCGCATCCTAACCCAAGTAGGTATTAGTGAAAATATCATAAACAAGCTTTAGAAGAGACAAATGGTTGTGTAATCAATTTCCTACATGTTGTGCCATTGATGATGTCCTAAAATTGAAGATATATAAATAAAAAGTTATTTAGTGTTTAGGGGTACTAGTTAATCAATATATTCAAGTGTTTGCATTTCTTCTTCTTAAACTAAGAAACTCCAAGCTAATAATAGAATTTTAAATACTTGAAAAGCAATCTCAATTAGTAAAACTTAAAGACCTTCTAATGATAAAGCCAGTATCTTTACATGAGAAATATTAAATGATTTAAGACAATAAATGACTTAAAAGTATCTTAAATTTAATAAACAAAGATGTTGTAAGGTAAGTATTGAAAATATTACATATATTGGTTTGATTCATATTCAAAATTGAATACATTTAGAATTATTATAAGACAAGTATTTATGTAATAAGAAAATAAAAGAGTACAAGATATAACTCACAAAATAGCCTTACTTTTCATTTCTATCTGATAAGTGTTAGAAATATTATGTTTTAAATAGTGGGGTATTACAAGATGTAGTCAAATACACTGAAAATAGAGAAAATAACTAGCACATAAAACATAATAATCTCTCCTTTCTAAAATGGTTTTAGGAGATTTTTTTATCTAATAATTCATATTGTTAACTATTAAAGACTAGACAATTGAATGATTTATAATTTGTAATAACCAAACCTTGAAAAGTTGATCAATCCTTAGAAAAAATATTTGATCTTTATGTAATTTTCCACAAACCTTAAATGATTATAGATTGTTTGATTAGTTCTTTTAAGTGTCTAAAAACTTTTAAAATATTTATTTTGTATTTATGTATTTTGAAGAAAAAAACATATTCATCCTCATTGTTGTTTTGACAAATTACATTATGGAACATTGGTTAAAAAAGATAAATAAAAAAAAGAGAGAGAGGAAGTATATAACTAATTGGTGTAAAAGTTCAACATTAGATCATGGATTAAGCATAAACAATTTTCACTTCTTGGGAACTCCAGCTCTTAAAAAAAGATAATTCAAGCAAAGTGCATTATAGCACATACATGCATGAATGTGGCTAAACCCAACTCGAGCTAAGTTTTGAGTTTATTGTAAAATATTTTTATAGGCTAAAATAAATAAATTTTGCCAACTTAATATTTAGGCTTGAATTTGATTAATAAAGAATAATATTTTCAACTCATTGTCTTGTCTAACCCATGGATTAAGTAGTAGTATCTTCTTGATTTTTTTTTTTTTGAGAACTAACTCTTCATAACCTAGAAAGTTTGGGATAGCTTTTCATCTCTTTAACATCAAAACTTTCAAGTTAAATTTTTGTTTTAGGGCCAATAATCAAAGCTGATTATGGAGAGATTTTATTATGGTCTTAATCATAATAATTATTTTTTTTTTATCAATTTTGGTTTTATAAGAATGGTTTTTCTACAATGTTTTTTCATATATTTAATAAACGAGAAAAAGAGGAAAAACCCCTAAACGAGCACGATCTTTCAATTTCAAACACTATTAGAAGCGACATAGAGTTATCATCTTAGCACTTATTCTAAGTAATGTAGGGAAATAGCATTTCATGAAATGGGACATAACCAATGTGAGGGTGACATATTTTTATTTCATTTTATATTGAAAAAAAAAAGTTAGCTTTTGTGAAACTAGGAAATAAGATAGCTTTTAATCTTTGCCAGTTCCATTCTTCTGCCATAATAGATGTTTCAATCAGGTGTTAGTAACCAATTAACTATGAAGATAATAAGTGTTTATGGTTATGCAAATTAATTACTATAAATACTATTAATTACTCTAAATTAAATAAATAAGATATTATAGAGCAAGTAAAAGGTTGATCCCACAAAAAAAATCTAATCTAAGTCTTTATGCTAAATAATCCAAATTTAAGGGTTTTTTTTAAAGATTATTTAAGTTATGTTATGGAAAACAAAATAAGTTAATCAAATAAAAACAAAAATTATGAAGAGAAAATCTTTGGTCTTAGGTAAACATCCACTAACAAAAGTCAAAATTGATCATTGAAACGATACATTAGTTTATACTCTAAATATCTATTTTTTTTCTTGTTATTAAACAGTTAACTTATTATAGTTTAACTAACTATAACCATTAAACAACCACAGTATTCACACTGATAATTTAATTTAATAAAAACTTTAAAAATTAGATAGATTGATAAGTTTAGACAATATAATTGTCCATAGTTTATGTTGTCTAGATTTATTTAATGTTTTCTATAAGTTTAGCAACATGAATCCGTTATAATTATTAAACCTAATCTCTTCAGAAGTTTAATATCACATCTCCAGTTTTGATAACAAACTTAAAAATAAATTAATTATAATAATATTATAGCTTTGCTCTAAGTATTAAACTAAAAAATTATATGAAACAAGCATAGAAAAACATTCATATTCACCATATAAATTGAAAAATAAAATATATAACAGATCTTGAAATTCTTGAAACCTGAAGGCTTTCATATTCTTTTAAACAATATAAATAATTTAGTCTTACATGAAATTAATGATATAGACTAAAAAAATTATGGAGGAAGGAATGGGAGAACATACACACAAAAATTTGACATGGCTCTCCCTTTTACATATTTTTCTTTCTATATTTTGAAACCTATAAAATAGCCTAAAAATTCTCTTAAAACAAGAAATATTATCATTCTAAAAATATGAATACTTAATGAAATTTTTAAATGATGGAATAAAATATTAATATAACAAGAAAAGTAGTGTACAAGCGAATTATGTCCAAATTACAAAACTACTTTGAAATTGTCCATTTAGTGCCCGTTTGTTTAAGAGGTGCAAACTGCGTTTTGTTGAAAACGAAGTTTGCACCTACAAGTATGTGTTTGGTTATGTAACAAAAAAGTTGGTTTAGTTATGGGGCCCACTTATTATTAACATTGAAACAGCGTTTCATGGAAAGTAGCTAATTGTTGCTTTCCGTGCGTTTCAATTTGCCGCGGCGCTCATATATATATATATATATATATATATATTCACGGACTAGGGCAGGGGGCTAAGGTGTGTGTATATATATTTTCTTATAAAAAATATTTTTTTAATATTAAAATAATTTAAAAATTAATTACAATAAATAAATTTATTAGAAAAATATCACAATATAATTTTTATCTCGCAATTCTAATTTTATTTTAAATGATATTTTATGATTGTTTAGGGATCGCCAAGGCCTTCACATAGATTTAGTTTGAATGAAATTACAAGTAGTTTGATGGGAGAATAAAAACAAGTGTCTAATTTACTTGAATTATTAATCATATTTTTTTATTATAATTATTAAATATTTAAAAAAACAATATATATGTGGGGGGGGCGTGTTCTGTAATTTCACAAGTTAAAATCAAAATGAAAAACTTGATAACCAAACACACAAAACTGATTTTTTTCAACCTCAAACTCAACCACAGTTTTAACCAAATATTTCACTACTTATTTTGAACCGCAGTGAAAGTATTTTTTTTTAAACTGTTTTTTTTTCAACCTCAACCACAACAGTAACTACAATCCCAAACACACCCTTAGTTTTGTCTCGCTCTTAATTTAGAATTTCAGCATTTAAATTACTTTTTTTTTTCAAGTTTAATGTTCAGAAATACCTTCAATCCATAAAATAATTCTATTTTAAAAAATAAAAATAAATTAGAGCTATCGCAATTGGCTGACCTCTACACCATAGAATTGAAATATGGAAAAGATGTCGTTGTATTTCCCTTTTGTGGCTAATAATTCAGCTAATATCGTCCATATGTTTGTCAAAATTATTCAGAATCGTTCTGGTAGTGAATTACTAATGCTCACCTAGTGTTCATATTCTTTCATGGATTTCCATACAGGTCTCTACCTTTCTTTCATGGAATTCTTTCTGGTTAGTAAATTGGAGCTTACAAATCAAAGCCATCAATAGCTATATCAGTGAGTTTGTCAATGCTAAATGCCAGCAGAGATTTCGTGCCAAAGCCCAGCTCTCAGGCTTTGCACGTTGAAACTAAAACCACCTCTGCACGCACAACTTCATCGTGGAAACAAGGAGCCCGGCATGTCTAGATTTCGAGAATCATATTCCAAAGCACAAATAGAATTAATATATGTCGTGTTTGAATATTTCACGCAGCAGTATCCTGCTTCATGGGGAACTAAAGTGGGCCAAATAAAAGAATCGAAAGGAGAACTGGAAAGCTTAATAAATGCTAGAGAACTTCCGTCCACAAACTCTGATGATTGGAACAGTATAGGACACTGAATCCTGATCCTATCTTGTGTAGGAAGAACTATAAATGCTTTCGTTCTCATTTGTGGCCAACCCTTGCCTGAGTCGCTTTGAACCAGTAAGTATTCCGAAGAAAGAGCCCTCACTCTGACGGCAATTTGCATTCAAAGCCTTCAGTATCAGATCTTGTTAATGCTGCGGTGAGTGGTTACGATGGGTCCTAGTCCTAAATGTTTTTGTTCATTCACTTTTATAGAAGCTAGTGGTTTCGAAAACTGAAGAACTGCCGTGATAAACTTTTATAGGGGGGAATAATTTAGTAGTATGAATTAAAAATATCTCGTTTATGAATTTAAATAACTTTTACTATTTAGCAAACAATTATGATTATAGAATTCTGATCATCACATCCTGTCTTCTCTCTGTTTTTTTTTTGTGATCAAACTCTGATTATAGAATTCCAGGAGAAGACACGGTAAGACTATAGGTAGGATGCAATCATGTTAGTCCTAATTTATAATACGAAAACTGTAGGGAAATGTTATTTTCAGGGCTAATGAATTCACGCTAAGCTCCAAAACCAGCTGGATCATCTTATCTGCTTATAAATATTCCCATCATCACAGAGAGGAACCAAACTCTGGCCAGGTTAAGCCAACAGAGTGACTGGCTCATCATGCAACTTCCAATGATCCTGACCTGCAGTTAGGCTAAAATACATACATGTGGTTCCTCGTTGGACCAGCAAATCCCATCAACGAATTAGGCAGCATCAATGAATTAGGCGCTAAACCTGATCAGTATCAATCTTGACAGTTCTCAGGAGTGAAGACATTTACGTTAAGCATTCTGAGCAGATGATCCACCTTATCATAAATTCTAAATAATATTCTTCAGGCAGATTTGATTCGGAACTTTGAATTTACTAGAGGTGTTGAAATTGTAAAATAAGAAAGAAGTAAAGACACATGCTATTCTCTGAAGGAAAAAGGGAAAAAGGGCACATGATGTGCTGGGCGAAATAAATGCTGCTGATTGCTTTCCTTGTCCTTCGAAACAACAATAGGGGCCAATATTGCACAGCCAAAAGAGTTTTTGTTCATTAATAAATGAATTACTATGGGCTATAGTTTTATCAAATCTCTGTTAATCTCGTCCAGTCATGCTTCTAGGATAGATCTTGTGTGCCCAATATTGCTGCAGCCAAGGTGTGGCAAAACTCATTATCCTACGAACAAAGTGTCCAGTGCTCAAGCCAACTATCAATCTTGAGAATGAATAATGGCAATGGGTTACACACATTTCGGCAATGTTTTGTGCCCGACGAGGCCTAATCTGTTCTGCTCTATGCTCAATTCATCGGGATAGTTTAATTTCCACACACAATACTCCTTTCAGTATCCTCTTTCCCAACGGTCAACAATGGCAGGATCATTAATTAAGTTTATTGTCAGAGATTTTTCACAGATTTCTTAGCGTATCTGAGAATGAATTGGCACCATGCATTCTTATACAAGTTGGGTTCCAGTACTGGTTCGTTTTCCTTGTATCCTAGGATATAGGGTAAATGGATTCTTAGGGAAGAATGGATCGAGCAGCATAGGTTTAAACAAACTGGGTATCATTGCAGGTAATGGGTTTACTGGGAGTCGCTTGGAGATACTTGGAGCCGTTAAAGAGATTATTTTTAAAAGTATTTTTATTATTAAAAAATATATTAAAATAATTTTTTATTTTTTAAAATTATTTCTAATATTAGTATAAAAATAATCTAAAAACATTAAAATATTTTAATTTAAAATAAAAAATAAAAAATATTTTTTTTAAATACAATGTATATCACCTCTGAATAAAGTGACGTTACGATTTGCAAAATCGTGAATGTCAGGCATCGGCGTAAAAAACAAATGGGCTGAAAAGGCAAGAGAGTCACGGCTGTTCAGAGTGCAGCCCTGCAAGAATAATTTGAGGACAAAACCGAAACCACGCCAATCATTTTGAGGTGTATTTAAGACTTGTCGTTGAGGTTTTAATTTATTGGTGTGGTGTAGGTTTTGAAACCCTTATATTTCAAGGTCAACTCATTGTTAATCTTCAACTCTTTTTTATTTAATTCTGTCTAAGTTTAGAGTTAAATTAATGAGAGTTTCATCGGCATAATTGGTAGAAACCAACCCAACCGACCTGTCAAACAAATTTGACAATGAAATAGAGAAGAAAAAGAAGATGAAATTAATAGGATAAACACTTTTCGACCCTAACTCTTAGATTTAAAATTATTATCTAAGAAATAATCTAACATGATTCAAAAACAATCTGAATTGTTGTTAAGAAAACCTAATTATGAAGTAGTGAGAAGAGATAATGATTAAAATAGTTAGATAATATTATAAATGAATTATTATTTATAAAAGATTAATAGAAATTTTATGAGCTAAGAATATTGTTTAGCAAATAAACTAAGTTTGAAGGTTAACCATAAATATTTTTCATCAACTAGTTTTCTTGTAAAATCTTTGATTTTATTTGGTAAATGTTTGGGAGAATGACAGGTGTTAGACAAATATTTGGGAAATAACACGGTTTGAACACAAATATATTTATGAATATTAGTTTTGTAAGCAATTGGTGTGGTATTGTGGGCAACAAAAAATAAAACCTAGGCTTCTTAACAAAATATATAGTAATGTATGGATCATTCTCACATAGAGTATACAGCCTAATATTGTGCCATGTTAACAAAGATGGGGGCGGTTTAAATATAACAAGAACAAATTTAAAGAAAAATAACTAAAAAACTAAAATTAAAATTATCAAAATCATAAAAAAAAAACAATCCTTGGTCCAAGTCAATATTTACCAACAGGTCTTTTACAACTTATCATCAATGATATTTATCAATTCATATTTTGAATATTCACTATTATAACTATTTCTTTATCCCTCTTTGGTTGTAGTCAATTAGAAAACAACCAATTTAATTAATGTTAAATATTAAACAACTCAAGATAAGCATTGAAATTTAATTTAATAGCAACCTTAAAACTTAGAGAGATTGATAAAGCTAAATAACACTTGCATAAGTAGTCGCATCTAATTTAGTTGAATATTCTTCCTAATATTTATTGATTTATTATATAACAAATTATTAAATCTTAGTTGCTATATAGGTTAAAGAAATCAAACAATTATAATTCATGATACAACAAATTATTAAATCATAGTTGCTAAATAGATTAACAAATCATATAGTTTAAGTATTTGATATTTAATCTAATAGTAGACTACGCCAAATAATAATTAGCACGTCTCCTAGTAATTAAATGAGAAAATCATGAAAAATAGAAACTCAAAAAACATTTAATACTCAAAGCATAAATCAAACAATGAAAATATAAGATAGAAAGAAATTAGGGAAGTTGGAAGAGAAAAGCATAGAGAAGAAAAAATATGATCTAACCTCTTTTTTCTCTTTTACATTTCTTTTTCTATAGAAGCCTACAAAATCTCATAAAGAGACTCTCCAATATTAACCATCAAATCTGAATATTTAATGAAATTTTTAAATAATAAAATAAAGTCTTGATATAACAAGAAAAACATGTCTTCAATTAGAATTCATTCATCAAATCTAGAAACTTCCAAAAATAAATTGCACCATAAAATAATTGCATGCACAAGGACATTCGAGTACTAGTGCATCTTTTTTATAATAGAGTCTCGCTTTTATGAAGTGAATATTGTTTAAGACTTAAAACATGAAAGTTGTATATATAAATTTCTGAGGGTTCCATGTCATTCAAAATCACCTTGGTCGGAGCTCAAATGGGAGCATAATGCCCAAATTACTAAGTTATGTCAGAATTGTCTAAAATCATCCAATTCAATTTATTTTGCCATTAACATGTTTATATGAATCCTAGATCAAAATAAAAAAATATTAAGTGTATCTAGACAAAATAAGCATAAAGTATTAAACATTAGAGAAGAAAAATATGATATTTTACATTCTCATTAATAACTGCTATAGGAATAATGGTTGTTTAGTTAGAATGCAAAATATATGTCCCATGCAAATTAATTACTATGTACAAAAGCCAATAAAATATTTTATAAAGGTCCAATGATGAAAAGATGAGATTCAAGATCCAATGATTAAAAACAAAGAGAAATTACGAAGATGTGGTTGGGGAGAGAAATTGGGGATGAAAAAAAAAGAATAGGGGTCAGGCACACATTGAGACTATTTTTACATATCTAGTATCTTTATAAATATCTCAACAAGACAATTCTAACTATTTATTGAAAGAGCACCAAATGAGGTTGTAATTAATCCTAAATTAAAACTCAAACAAATTACAATATTATTTTGTGGTCTTTCAAGATGTAGTTATAATTATTTTATTAAGATTTTTTAACGGTATTATAATGATAAAAAATAAGGACTCGATGTGTCCTTAGTGACCCATTATTTATTTCCCTTAATTTTTTCTCTCTTTCGCCACATCAACATATCTCATCTCTTTTTCTTGACCGTGTGATAATGAATCTCATAGTCTTTGGTTCTTCATACGTTAATGGGTTGATTTTTGTACTTATTAATTAATTTACATGAAACATGTGTTTTGTCTTTTGATTAAACAACCCAGTATGCCTAATAGCAATTGTGTTGTGTATAAAATCAATATTCAAAAACATAATTATTTTTAAATTATATTATTCAAATATCTTTTCAATTTGTATTATTTTTCCAAGACTTTTATCAAAGTGTGAAATGGTAAAGACCCAAGACATTTTACAGGAAACAAAAAAAAAAAAAAAACTCTTACAAGTTGCTTTTCGATCCACTGAATCACTTGCATAATCACTATCTATAAATTCAAACAATTCTTATGTCCCTTCTCTCTTGTATAGAATACCAAAGGTGGATGTGCCTCACAGATACCTCAATATCCTTTTGGCAACTTGTAGGTGCAACTTAGTAGATCTGACCATAAATATGCTAATTGAACTTACATTGAACATCATTTATGTTGGGCCGTGAGATGTATCAAAATTCCTACAATTTGCTTGTATTCCTTGATCATCTCTCTTCAACTTGACACCTGGTGTTGAAATTGTATAAAAAGAAAGAAGAAAAGACACGTGCTATTCTCTGAAGGAAAAAGGGAAAAGGGGCACATGCTCTGCTGGGCGTAGTAAATGCTGCTGATTGCTTTCCTTGTCCTGCGAAACAACAAAAGGGGGCAATAATGCACAGCCGAAAGAGTTTTTTTTTCATTTATAAATGAATTACTGTGGGCTATAGTTAATAAATGATTTACAGTGGGCTATAGTCTTATCAAATCTCAGTTAATCTGAAGAGGATCTCGTTCAGTCATGCTTCGAGGACAGATCATGTGTGCCCAATATTGCTGCAGCCAAGGTGATGGCAAAACTCATTATCCTACGAACGATGTGTCCAGTGCTCAAGCCAACTATCAATCTTGAGAATGAATCACGAAAATGAGAATGACTGCGACATTAATGGCAATGGGTTACACACATTTCACCCATTTCGGCAATGTTTTGTGCCCGACGAGGCCTAATCTATTCTGCTCTGTGCTCAATTCACCGGGATAGTTTAATTTCCACACCCAATACTCCTTGCATTATCCTTTTCCCAATAGTCAACAATGGCAGGATCTATTAATTCAGTGTAGTGTCAGAGATTTTTCACAGATTTCCTATCGTATTTGAGAACAAATTGGCACCATGCATTCTTATACAAGTTGGGTTCCAGTACTGGTTCGTTCTCCTTGTATCCTAGGATATTGGTCGAAGATTTGAGCTTAGTTTGAAGTGTTCCCGAAGGTGACAAGATTTGTCAGGAGCCTCTGATTGATCGATTGAGTGAAGGGACGTTGTGATTTGCAAGCTCGTGAATGTCAGGCATAGGCGTAAAAACCAAAGGGGCTGCAAAGGCAAGAGAGTCACGGCTGTTTAGGAGTACAGCCCAGCAAGAATAATTTGAGGAGAAAACTGATACCACACCAATAATTTTGAGGATTGTTAATTTGGCGTATAACCAAATAGTTTTTTTTTTTTAATAATATGTTGTTTTGGGATTGTGGCCTGTAATTTTTTTTTATTATTAAGTTATATATCACTCTCTTAGATTTAATTTTTATTTTTCTCAATTTTAATTATGCTACATTGGATCAATTGAAAGCGAGGCTTATAATATTTTTTTATATATAAATTTATATTGATTCCATGCCCTAGATTTTAATATTTAACAAGTTAACTTGGATTAACTCAAATTATTTTTTACATTGATTTTTACAAAAATCATTTTTTATTTCATCATTCTATATTAGATTGGTTGGAAATTGAGCTTATTATTATTGTTATTATTATTATTATTATTTGCATTCCATAGGTTTAACTTAATCTCATAACACAGGTCCCGAGTTTGTCCTGTTCACTCAAGTTCATCCTATTTTTTTTAAAAAAAATTATATTAAGTTATCTCGGTCTTATTACTCGAATTGCAAGTTTGACAAATTGACTTAGTTAATTTATTTTTTCTTTTTAATTTGGTTTTGAATTTCACCCTCTAACAACTCAATTTTAATTTTTTTTTAATATCAACTATTTAAAACTAGGTTGTCTGGGAATTGATATTCACAAGTTTTTTTTTTAATTTGTTTTATGTGGAGTTATCTCAATCTCATGGGTTTTTTTAATTTAAATCTTTAACATTGGATATATTGAAAATGAGGCTTCATATTGTTTTTTATGAATTTATTTTAATATAATGGCAATGGATTCAAAATGTCCTGCTTTTTTGTTCTTTTTTACATTGATATTTTTTTTATTTTATCCTTCAATATTTAGTTGATCGGAAATTAGACTTTATAAAAAAAAAATATTTACTTTCTATAAGTTTATCTTAATCTCAGTAATCAAATTATGGGTTTGGGAGGTTAAATTAAGTTCACTAGGATTTTTTTTTCATATTCTTTAATCTTATCTTTCAATATTTAAGTTCACTAGGAAATTTTTTTTCAATTGTTTTAATTTTATCTTTCAATATTTGGTTGGTTATGAATTGATTTTTATAATTTATTTTGATTTGATTTCTGTAGATTTATCATGATTTCATTACTTAGATCTTAATAGGTTAACGAACTATATAAATCATTTGTTAAAATAATTTTCACTCCCATAGCCATCAGCCAAAATATTTTGTACTAAAAACTCTCTCATAAAATATTCTTCATTTTCAATGGTGATAATAGCAGCAAAAATGGAACTGAGAAAATAGTGGTGGTGATAGTAAAGTAATCATGATGAGGTGGTCTTGGTGGTTATAGAGAGGTAGTAGTGAGGAGAGATAATGATTAAATAGGTAGATAATATTATAAATGAATTATTATTTATAAAAGGTTAATAAAAATTTTATAAGCTAAAAATATTGTTCAACAAATAAACTAAGTTTGAAGGTTGACAATAAATATTTTTCATCAACTAGTTTTTCTGTAAAATATTTGATTTTAAAAAAAATGACATATTTAGTAAATTTTTGGGAGAATGACAAATATATCAAGGTTAACTCATAGTTAATCTTCAATTCTTTTTATTTAATTTTTTTTCTAAGTTTAAAGTTCAATTAATAAGAGTTTCATTGACATGATTTAATTGATTTAACAGGTAAAAGTCAACCCAACTAACCTCTAAATCAAATTTGACAATGAAATAGAGAAAAATAATAATGAAATTGATAGGGGAAAAAACTTTTTGACTCCTAATTCTTTGTCTAGTCAAATTTAAAATTAAATCATATGAGAGACAATCTGACATCATTCAAAAGCAATTTGAATTACTATTAAGAAAACCTAATAATGAAAGTGAAAAAAAATAAAATTATAGAAAATTATAGAGAGAAGTTTTATTATTCATTATATGAACAAATCTAGATAATTTAGAACATAAGATAATTAAGTGATAAACCTCTCTGCTAATGTGGGATTTAAGTTATGAATCATGATTGATAAATTTTGAGGTAAATGTTATTGCTTGTACTCTTTATAGTTATCAAAATTTTGATTATATATTAATTAAATATTAAAGCACTAAAAGATATGTATAAATCATAGTTGTCTATTTCATTCTGTTTTGGCCAAAACGATTGAAATTTTTCATATAAATTAAAAAAAAAAAGACAAAACAACATCTTTTTTACCTCTGTTTAAATTTTGGTTCGTTCCGGATTTTTCTGTCAAATACCAACTGAAACATATCTGTTTCATTTGGCCTGTTTCGTTTCGGCCAAATAGTGTTTTTTAAAATAATGAATAATTTTACAATATCAATCATATTTCTTAATCCAACCTTTAGATTAAGATGATATTTTATGAAGAGTCTCTAGATATATTTATATGTATTATGTTAAAAGTTCAGAGCAATCAGAGAATGTAATGAGCTTGCGAGATTGATTATGATATTCTCATAATATTATACATGTTCATAATTTTTTTCAGAAAAATTATTTTACTGTGTCTTTTTTTAGGTTAAATTGCACAATTCTAAATAATTTTATTTTTGAATTTGAACTATTTTTTTTAATGAATATATTTAATTATATATATACATAAACAATAAAACCCTAAAACAGCGTGCCGAAATGCTCTAAAACTAAAACATTTTGTTCCAATTGAAAAAACAAAGCAATAATAAATTTGGTATAAATTGTCGTAGCTATTTTGAACCAGGGGCTCACCTGTTGGTTCTCCCACTTCCTCTCTCACAAACATTGATGGCCCGATGGTTCTGGTACTGCAAGTTATTTTAACAAATGATTTATATAATTTTAGATTTATAATTAAAAAGTTCTTTAAATAAAAAGTATTTTTAATAAATAAATAAATTTTAATAATTTTAAACTATATAAATCATTTTTTTAAGTGACTTTCACTCCCAAAGCCATCAATCAAAATATTTTCTAGTAAAATACTTCACTTGTAAAATATTTTTATATTTTATAATATTAAGATTAAAAAAATTATCATAAAATATTTTTTATTTTCAATGATTTATAATTAAAAAAATATTTTACATATAAAATATTTTTAAAAAAATAAATATGTTTTTAATAATTTTAAACTATATAAATCATTTGTTAAAATAACTTTCACTCTCACCATTATCAACCAAAATATTTTCTAGTAAAACTTTCTCATAAAATATTCTTCATTTTCAATGGTGATAATGGAAGCAAAAGTAGAGCTGAGAAAGTGGTGGTTATAAGTGAGGAGGAAGTAGTGAGAAGAGATAATGATTAAATTAGTTAGATAATATATAAATAAATTATTTTTTATGAAATATTTTTATAAATTTTATGAGCTAAAAATATTGTTGAACAAATAAACTAAATTTGAAAGTTGACAAAAAATATTTCTCATCAACTAGTTTCCTGGTAAAACATTTTATTTTTAAATTAACATAGTTTAGTATATTTTTAGGAGAATGACACGTGTTGGACAAATATTTGGGAAATAAGGGAAACAAGACATTCTGAACACAAATATATTTCTAAATATTTGTTCTGTAAGGAAATGGCGTGCTATTGCGGGCAATCTAGACTTTTTAACCAAAATATATAGTAGTGCATGGATCATTCTCATGAAGAGTATGTAGCCTAATATTTTGCTACGTTAACAAAGATGGGGGTGGTTTAAGTATAACAAGAATAACTTTAAAGAAAAATAACTAAAAAACAACTAACGTTAAAATTATTGAAATCAATCAAAATAACAAACTTTGGTCTAAATCAACATCTACAACAAGTCTTTTACAACTAATCATCGATGATATATCAATTCACATTTTGAATATTCACTATTATAATTATTCCTCTATCCTTCTTTAGTTGTAGTCAATTACAAAATAAGCAATCTAATAAACGCTAAATAATAAACAACTCAAGAGAAACGTTGAAATTTAATCTAATAGCAACCTTAAAATTTAGAGAGATTGATGAAGCTAAATAACACAAGCACAAACAATTGCATGTAATTTAGTTGAATATTCTTCCTAATATTTATTGATTCTTGATGAAGCAAATTATTATATCTTAGTTTCTACATAGATTGGAGAAATCAAAAAGTTATGTATTTCATATTTAATCTAGCAGTAGATTACAACTAGTTAAAAATTAGTAGGTCTCCTAGTAATTAAATGAGAAAATCATGAAAAATAGACATTTAAAGAACATTTAATACTCAAAGCATATATCAAACAATGAAAATATAGGAGAGAAAGAAATTCAGGAAGTTGGAAGAGAAAAAGAGAGAGAAAGAAATTTAGGAAGATGGAACAGAAAAAGAGAGAGAAGAAGAAATATGATCTAATCTTCTTTTCTCTCCTTTACACATTTTTTTTCTCTTTAGAAGCCTATAAAATCTTATAAAAATACTCTCCAATATTAACCATCAATTATGAAAATTTAATGAAAAATTTAAATAATAAAATAAATCTTAATGTAACAAGAAAATATGTCCTCAACTGGAATTCATGCACTGAATATAGAAGCTTCTAAAAATAAATCATACCATAAAAGAATTCCGTGCACAAAGACATTCCAATATAGATACATATTTTTTTATGTCAGAGACCTTTATCAAGTCAATATCTTTCAAGGCTTAAAACATGAAAGTTGTATATATATTTCTCAGGATTCCATATCATTCGAAATCACCTCAGTTAGAGCTCAAATAAGACTATAATGCCCCGATTACTAAGTTATGTGAAAATTTTCTATCCAATTTGCTTTGTTTTGCTATGTACACGTTTATTTGCATCCTAAATCAAAATATAAAAACAATAAGTGTATTTAGACAACATAAGTATGAAACATTAAACATTGAAGAAGAAAATATGATATTTTGCATTCTCATTAACAACTACTATGGGAATAATGGTTATTTAGTTAGAGGGAAAAATGTATGTCTCATGCAAATTAATTAACTTGTACAAAAATCAACAAAATATTTTATAAAAGCCGAATGATAGAAAGATGAGATTCAAGATTCAATGATTAAAAATAAAGAGAAAGACAAAGATGTCGTTGGAGAGAGAAATTAAGGATGAAAAAAAACAAGGTTATCGAGCACACATCGAGGCTTTGTTTCTTACACATTATAAAAATCTCAACAAGACAATTCTTACCACACATTGACAGAACACCAAACGAGATTGTAATTAATCCTAAATTAAAACCCTAACATATTACAATATATTTTGACTGTCTTTCAAGATGTGGTTAGAATTACCTTGTTAAAGTTTTTTTTAATGATATTGGGTTTGTCAAAAATGAAGACTCGAAATGTCCTTAGTGACCCATTATTTCTTTTCCTTATTTTTTTTCTCTCTCTCTCTTACCATATGAGCATATCTCATCTCTCTTTCTTACCCATGTGATCTTGAATCTCATCTCTTAATAACTTAATCTTCATAAGTTTATGGGTTGATTTTTATACTTGTTAATTAATTTGCATGAAATATGTGTTTTGTCTTTTGGTTAAACAACCCTTTATTTGTGATAGCAATTATATTGTGTATAAAATCAATAATCAAAGACATAACAATTTTAAATATGAAAAAAAAAATAAACATCAAACTCCCATTAATGCCAAAATAAAATGTTCTTTTTCAACAACTATTGTCTCAACTTACAAACAAAAACAGGAGTAAAATAAAGTTTAAAATTAAAGCATAAACACTTCAAACTACAAGAATTAAATATAAAAAGGATCAAAATGTATTCTCTCAGCACAAGGTTTGATATACTCTCACATCTTAATAAACAATATTAAACTGCGTTCTGTTTTAAAGTTATGTTAAAAAAAAAAATTAAAAAAAATATATTTTTATTTTTTATTTTAAATTAATTTTTTTATGTTTTTAGATCATTTTTATGTACAGATGTTAAAATAATCTTTAAAAATTAAAATAATATTATTTTAATATATTTCTATATAAAAAATAATTTCAATCACACTCCCAAATAACAACTAAATCTCCATCCTCGTTCAGTTTCCCTCGATCTAAGCTCGTTTTTCCTATGAGCTATCGAAAGCCCAGTAAACCGAAACTCAATGAATGCCAATATTAATTCAAATCTGAAGCGCATCTCCCCCGTATTATTTTCTCATAAAAGAGGAGTGCAACAGAGAGTTCTCTTTACGACTTACAAGCAACAAATCACTAGGGTTTCAAATATAATTACCCGTCATATTAAATCATCTTGAGTGAATATATATATATATATATATATATATATATATATATATATATATATATCAATCTGTGTATCTCAATTAATCCATTGAAATGAAGAATATATATAATATGCTATTTTCCTTGGCTATGCATGGAACATCACTTCTCTCAAATGATGTTTCCGGCTGCTCTTTTTAGCATCAATTCTCTCATTTATTTTTATCTTCGCCTTTTCCCATTTCAAGGAAAAAACAAGCTTTGCTCGTCTCTTTTAGGAAATAGACGAGACATTTAGAAAAAAAAATTAATACTTTAATAAATACGAGTGTTAACTTTATCTTCTTTTATTGATAAAGATATTTTTAGAATCATTTGTTTTGTATTTTAATAAATAAAAAACCGTCTCTTATTAAATCTTATTAAAATATGTCTAGTATTCTTTTTTTTTATACACTTTATTCTATTCCACATCCATTAATCATCTACTTTCCTTTGGTGGCCATCCAAATTACAACATTCTAGCTCTGCCTGTAATGATCATTGGTATGTGCGACCCAATTCGGCATTTAAAAAAAAAAAAAACATTCCTCGACAATATAGTATTACGACAAGTTTTTAATAGACATAATGTAATAATAAAAAACTTGTAATTTGTGTAATGGGTTTTCGAGTTTGAATCAAAGTAGATATTTCTTATAAAATTTGAAATAATTAGAGTTCTAGTCGCTCATCTAGATCTATAAAATATAATTTTTAAAAGATAAAATTGCCCCGCATTAAAAAAAAAATATTACAACAAGTAATTAGTTATGGAATTACATGAAATTAGATTTAGACAAACTCTTCGTTTACCTCTATATATATTCATTCATCGATTATTCAGTTTCACCCATTAAATTTTACCAAGTTTCTGACTTTGCTATAAATTTTTCATGGAGTTCACTGATGTGATGTTAATCCCCATCACAAAAGATCTAAGAAACGTAATAGTCGGATGCAATGGATAAATGAGGTGCCATGGCTTAACCAAATAAGATTTTTTTCTTCAAGATTTACAAAAATATGCTGAAGATTTATTCATAAATTAATTTTCAACGGAGGTGAATGCTCTACAATATTATAGAATTATCTTATTTAAAAATATAAAATATAATTAATATTATTCTATAGCACAAGTGTCAAGAGAGCGCCATTAAGTAAGGTTTAGAGGTAATTCCATGTATTATTTTGCAATTCAATTTCAAAGCAGATCGCTTAGTCTGACGGGGAAGGTCCAAGAGAAGCCGGAACAGCACGCACAAGTTCAGCATGAGACACCGAGAAATTAGTGGCTTAGAGACAAAGATACCCTTTACTTGAAGAATAGACAAATCTCATGAAGCTATTTGCACGTAATTTATTTATTTATTTATTTATTATCATTAATTGCAATATAAAATATCTTAGAGAGGAGTGGCTGGTTTTTATTTTATAAGCATCACTTATATTAACTAATATTTAAGTCCTTGCATAGATATAATACCATAAATCACAAATACATAATATAGCATGCGGTCTCTACATCTCACCGATTTTTTATATATATTTTTAAATTATTTTAATATGATGATATAACAATACTTTTTTTAATAAAAAAACATGTTATTTTCATGTATTTAAAAAGGTATTTTGAAAAATAATTGTACTTCAAACACTATTAATATTAAGCAATCATTAAGTTTATGTTTAGAATTGGGTTTTGAAAAAGAATATATTTTTATTATAATTTTTTATTTTAAATTAAAATAATTGTATTTTTAAATATTTTTATATACTAATATTTTAAATAAAAAATACTTTGAAAATTAATCTATTATCAAACCGTCGTTAGGAATGCAATAATAACAGTGGCGACACTAACATCCAATTTAATGGAACGTCTTCCTAATAAAACAGGCTGAAAGATGGAGTAGACATTACCAAATTGGATACCAAACATTTCTTTTCGCAGCAATTAAAATTAATTATTGAAGTGCTTATCCTATTAGTATTTCGTTTCATCATTTGGGGCGGCAGAACAGATAGCGCCTAGTAGACCGTCTGTGGGGTCCAGCGCACGTCATTTGTAACCGCGCACTGTGGACTAACTTCCGCACAATGCATGGGTTATTACATGTAAATATTTCCGTCTTTTACCCTCTCCATTTCTCAACATTTTTTTATTTATTATTAAATTATTTTTCATACTAGGAATAATTTAGAAAATGCTGGAGGCCCTTCTTCACCTTATTCCCACCTGCAAACACTGGCTTCAAACGTGTGATTGATCTCACAAACCCCTCATGCACACCTAACTATAATTGAAATCAACGAGCATTACAAACCCTTGAGTCTCGAAGAAGAAGAAGGAGGAGGAGGAGGTTTCTAACAGGGTCATCTCGGAATATTTATCGGAAATAAACTTATATATTCCTAGATTAAAAAAATAAAAAAGGGTTTATTTATTGCGTCACAACTTTTTAACCCAATCTCACATCACTTTCACCCCCAATCGCCAATGGCTATGTGATGGCAGTTAGGATTCCCCCAGTGAGCAATTAAACAGATGAGAAGGGAACGAGAATATTTTTACTGAGTAGCGAGCGGTGATTTTCTTGTTTCAGCTCTATATAAACCAATGCCTTCTAGCTTGCTCTCCATATATTATTAATTTCCACTTGCTAAAAATTCTTCTCCATTGGATTTTTTTAAGGTTTCCCAGGTTGAAGATAATAATGGATGTCCTGCATTTCTTGTTTGGAGTTTTTGGTGGGTTCTTTTGAATTCATCATTTTTGTGCTTAATTGGTTTTCTTTCTTCTTCTTTATTGTTGTTGTTTCTGAACAAATTTCTTTTCTTGGAGGGGACTAATCGATGGTTTCTTTCTCCAGGAAATGCCACTGCTTTGTTTCTCTTCTTGGCTCCAACGTATGCACCAGAACTTTTCGTTCGCTCTCTCTCTCTCTCCATCTCTGCTCAACACCAGCACACACATGCACTACAGCAACTGACTAACATTTATGGAGTTTCTTGGTTTTGACAAGTTTGCTTTGTAGCCTCTAGTGGCTGTTTTGAGTCCATGAAGAAAGACTATCTTTCTCTCTGGTTATAAAAAAAAGCCTGCTGGTTCACAATTAAATTTCTTCTACTTTCGGCTGTTTTCTTGAAAAATGATTCTCTTCCAAACCCGTTCTTCTTTTCTTATGATCTTTTTGGACCTGTTGGATCTTCTATCTTGTTTTTCCTTTGCAGTTTTGGGGTGCTACTAGTTTTACCACTTTGTTCATATTTTTCTGTATTTGGGAGATCAAGATTCGATGATCATTAATGAAGAGTCGCCTAATTTGTTATATTAAGATGGAAGTTAATGTGGATCGTGGATAATTTGTTGACAGGATAACGTTCAAGAGGATCATAAGAAGCAAATCGACAGAACAGTTCTCCGGCATTCCGTATGTGATGACCTTGCTCAACTGCCTCCTTTCTGCTTGGTGCGTGCTTCTCGTTTCTTCAACTACTTTTCTCTGTATTGTATTCCATCATCTGTATTGTATTTTCGGTTTCTCTTTAAAAGGGTATTCTTGTAAACCAACTGCTTATGTGAGCTTGCCTTTGATTGTCACCAACAATAAGCTCAAAAGACAAAAATTATAGCCACCTTCGGTACATCGATTTACTTTTTGAAGCCAATCCGTGAAGATGCAATTCAGTGCGATGAATTTTTATTTTTATTTTTTTCTGCTGTATTTTCTAACTTTTATTTTTCCAGTCTGTTATTGCGTTGCGGCTTAATTTACTCTATTTGGGCTTTGGGGTTCATGCATTTTTATACTTTGTGGCAGGTATGGACTGCCTTTTGTGTCCAAGAACAATATGTTGGTGTCAACAATCAATGGAGCTGGCTCGGTGATTGAAACCATTTATGTGTTGGTCTTCATCATCTACGCGGCAAAGAAAGAGAAGGGTAAAATCCTTGGCCTCCTCACTCTTGTGCTCACCATCTTTACTGGCGTGGCCTTGGTGTCCCTTTGCGCTCTTCATGGCAACGCCAGGAAGCTATTCTGTGGCTGTGCTGCTGCTATCTTCTCTATTATCATGTATGGCTCTCCACTGTCTATCATGGTAAGTCACGTTACTCTCCAAGTTTTTCACTCTATATTCGCTGTTCCTCTTTCGTGTAAAGTCGCTCTATCAGGCGTGGGCCCAGATTGAACTGTCTCCAGCCGGTTTGTTTTAGTTACTGGGCCAAAGGGTATCGGGGTTCATTTTAGCTTGCTCCGTGAGGCCCTTTTATAAAGTCATCATCAGAGAGTACTCTGCTCCGGCTCTGTTGATTAATAACAAGTTCTTTTATCTTTTTTGTAGGATGAAATTTTTTATCTGTATTTAGCTCTGTTTTAGTTGCGTAATCCTTAAGACTTCCTTGCTGCATTATTTGTCCACTGCAGTGCTTTGTTAGAAAACTAATTTTGTTGCCATGCCTGTCAAAGGGTGTTGGGCTGTTAATAGTATCTTCTTCATCCTTCCCTCCTATGGAAGGGGAGCCACAGCATATACATGTAGTGGATAATATCATATCATACAAGAAGATAGCATGTAGTACAAGTGATTATAGGCTAGTTTTTCTTTCAAGTTTAGTAAAGGCTACACGGTGCATTTTTTGTAAGATAATTATATGTGATTTTGTTTTGTACCTGCAGAGGACAGTGGTTAAAACTAAGAGCGTCGAGTACATGCCATTCTTCCTCTCACTGTTTGTCTTCTTGTGCGGCACTTCCTGGTTTGTCTTTGGTCTACTTGGTCGTGACCCTTTTGTTGCTGTAAGTTCCTCAATTTTCATGCTTTACTTGTAACTGATAGATTTACTCACGTTGGTGCTGGTGCCCATAATTAGGCTCCATGTGGTTTTACTTGGATGGGAAATATGCTTATGCTACCGTATATATTATTACAGGTCCCAAATGGAGTTGGCTGTGGTCTAGGGGCATTACAGCTGATATTGTACTTCATCTACCGTGACAACAAGGGCGAAGCCAAGAAGCCCATCTCTACTCATTCCTTAGAGATGGGTCCCGGAAAAGTCCACCAAGAGAAGCAATTGGTTGAACAAGTGTAGATGATTTCAGTGTGCAAGCTTCTTCATGTAACCTTCTGTGCTGCAAGTTTGATCACTTGTTAGAGGAGTCGTCTTTGTTTCCAAGTTCGCTTTTAAATTCTCTTGTTATCTCTGCTCTCCAACTATTGGCAGGCTACCTAGATGATGATACAAACAAAAGTAGGGTGCTTTCGGCGGATCTTTTGGTGGCTGCGAATGTGGATTGAGACACCTGTTTTGTCACAGTCTAATGGATGCAACGCACAATGGTCCCAAAAATAGCATGAGCTACAAGTGTGCAATTTTCTTCTCCCTTGCATGTGTCATTTCCCAGTAACATGGTGTGGGGAATGATGCTTTTGCTCTTGTATATCCTGGACGGTGAACGACCATGTTCCGTTCATGGAATTTCCTTGAGAAAATTGCTCGTAAAAAACTTGAAATGCTCGGTAGGATATTGCCGGTCAGTTAATAAACATCGAAACGTGTACAGATTTCTCAAAATGTCGACTGAGCCTGCCGGAAAACGGAACTGCTTTGATAAACACTTCCCGTCAATGAGCTCTCTTTTCATGTTCATCTAAAAAAGCTGCAAGGTTTTTTATTAGCAATTATAAATGGAGAAGTTTATATAAATGTTTAATAAATAAATAACAAATCATAGCTAAATTACAAGCAAAGATTAAATAGGTGAGTTAAACATAAGCTTCAAATATATTTTAAATCTATCCCAAGATAGTATTCCCAGCTTCACCGATTTTAAAAGCATGAGAAGGTTTTAATTGGTGGTTAAGGACTCGAGAGTTCATCTTTTATTTGTTGCCATAGTTTTATTTATCTAGGCAAAGTAAACAAAAAATATATAACATGACATGACAATCAGCATGATTTTTTCTTTGAAAAAAAAATATTTGTTTATAAAATAAGTTTTTGATTATATATATTCTCTTAATTCAAATCAATTAAGATTGTTTTTTTACTATTTATTTTAATTGCCTTGTGTTTTTAGCGAAATAATCATTATGCTAATAAAAATAAAAATGATGTTTTGTTAAAATTATAAATGAATGAGATAAGGTGGTTTGGATTAAAATATATATATATAATTTAAGTAGTTAAATTTTTTTATTAAAAATATTTAATTGAATTTCAGATAATTAAATATAAATAAATAGGTGGCCATCTTCTAATTCAGTTCAGTTATGTTGAATTACATAAATTAAATTTTACTGTAAGAAAAAGAAACTCCTGAATTGATGTTTGATTTATATGCTGGTTAAAAAGTTTGATACTGGGGTCTGAGCTTCAGCTGTGAATATGGACCTGGCCCATCATGGGCCTTGTTAGGAGTTTGCTTTGATGGACTTGAGGTTTGAAAGCCTCTATTGGGCTTGTCACCTGCACCTGATGTCCACACATAACATAATCAGCTTGCAAGCTACATCAGGTCTGGGCCTAGAGTTTCCGGTCAACCTAAAATGATGGATCATTTTAATTTGACGAACACTTTTCACACGCGCTCATTATTATTTATAATAATTTTTATCCTTGTGAAATGACCATCTTATGCTCTGATATAGCGTGATAACTACAGAAAAACCATGTTAAAAAGAGGTAAACACCCATAAGCCCGAGCCTATTTTTTAGCCAAGGGGTAATGTAGTAATTTAATTATCATAAAAATGAAAGATTAAAAAGCTTTGGCTTGTTCATGTGTTTTTCTAAGCCAGTGTTAAATAAATAGGTCCACCATGTATAGAAAAAAAAACTTATTTAGCCAGGGCCATTGATTTTTTAAATGAGAGATTAAAAAAAATAGAAATATTGCTCCAACCCACATCAAATTATGTCCTCGGGACAATATTTAGCTTATGCCCCTCAAATATTTTTTTATTAATAAAATACAAGTGAGAAAAAAGAAATAAAAAATAGCTGCAACAACCCATTTTCAATCTTCGTCTTATGCTTAATGGTTTCATTGTTTTATTTTTCCATAACTCGATGATAACACCATGTCTTCTGCCTGTCTTTTCATTTTCTACCACCATACTCGTAATTATTAGTTTTTTTCCTCTATAGTCTTGCTCTTTATTTGAGCCGATATGATACAAGGTTATTAATTTTATTTTGATTGGTATTTTTTTTAATTAGAATAAAATATTATGGTTTTGAAATGTTTCGGTGCTTTGTTTCGGGGTTTAACTCGATTTTATGCTTATATTTATATATAATTAAAAAAATAGTTCAAATCTAAAAATAAAATTATTTGAATTATACAATTTAAATAACAAACATAAATAATAAAAAATAAGAGTTAAACTGATATAACTCAACTGACTTGATGAGTTCAAAGATAGCATGAAAAATTAATAAAAATATAGTTCAACTAAAAATATCAAGTTGAATCTTAAAAAATATTGAAACAACAATATATTAAATTAACTCAGGTTAACCTGAATTAACCTTTCAAATGCGTGATCTCCGTTATAAAACCTTAATAACCTTAAATAAAAAAAATCATATCAAATTATAAAGTTCAATTCACAATAAACTCGTTGAATAATGAAATTGAGAAGAATTTAATCTAAAAAAATATATAATATTACAATAATATCATCATCAATCTCGTAAAATTCTTACAATCTCTGATTGCTCTGAAATTTTAATATAATATATATAATTATGTCAAAAGACTCCTCGTAAAATTTCATCTCAATCCAACCATCGGATTAATTGATATTATAAAATTATTCATTATTTTAAAAAAAAACTATTTGACTGGAACAGATTGGGTGGAACAAAATTAGAACACTCTAACCATAATTTTTGAAACGAATTGAAATTTTAAGCAAGATAAAATTTACTTTAGTTTGCTTAATTTTTTTAATTGAAACCAAATATATTGACAAAATAGAATGGAATTAACAATAGTATGGCATGCTTTTTACGTGAGACTTTTTTATTATTTAATTGTATGTTTCACTTTTTTGCAATCTATATCTAAAAGTTAATTTCTGATTCGTAAAATAATTTCACTAGAAAATGGTGAAGAGAAACAAAGGAAAATATATGTAATGTTATAAACATTAGAATCAAAATAATAACATGTTAGTACAAAGAAATGTCATCTTGATTCTGCTTGCCATCTTGCAAGGGTAAATTCAATGGTAGAAGTCATTTTGGAGAGTAAAATTTTTAAATAGTTTCTTGAATAGTACATATATAGCTTTTTTGTTGATATATTCTTTAATGGTAAAAATCATTTTGGAGAGCCATTTTTTTATCTTATTTTAAATAAAGTTCAATTATTTTATATATAGTTTAATTATATAGTTAATTATATAATTAATAAGAGTAAGTTATAAAATTAAATAATTGTTTTTGAAAAACTCTCCAACAATAAAAATATTTTTTTAATTATATTTAAATTAAAAAATTAAATTTAAATATAATTAAAAGACCCACAATATTTGATATTTAAAATTTAAGCTACTTATTATATGTTTTTTTATGACTGTTGTATTTGAAGTTAATTAATATTATTTATTGTCTTGAATTAATAGGATTTTTTAAAAAATATTTTTTTGATGCTAACTATTTATTATTATTATTATTATTATTATTATAAAACCCCCCGATGATTATTATTATTATTATTATTATTATAATCCCCGTAGAAACCTACATTATTATTAATAATAATTATTATTATTATTAGGAGTATAAAAAGGCTCCCCCCCTAACCCTAATTCCCTCTCCCCCCCTCACCCATCTCCCTCCCTTTGCTTGTGTTGTCGCCCACCTACCCACCCTCCCTCCCTCCCACTCCTTGTGCCACCACTCTCTTTGTTTTCTCCTCATCCTCTTCTTCATCTTATTTTTTTTTCTTTCTCCATTTCTCTCCGCCGTGTTTTTCTTTTTTTTTTCTCTTTCTCCACCACCATCACCACTACCACTACCAGCAGCCTCGTCTCCATTCCCAAACCCATCAATGATGGCAAGAGAAGGAATTATAGTCTTGTTGATTGTGATTATTTGTGTAGTTTTGTTGATTATTTGTCCCTCCCTCGGCTCTTTTTTCAATTGTTGAATTTCATTGTGTTGCTTTGTTAATGTTTGTTTTAATTTGAACAATGCAATGGTAACATTACAACGGTTGGATTTTTGTTTTACCTCTACAGGAGAGATCTGTAAGAATGCCTCCGGATGGTAGAGAAGCCATTTTGGCTCTCCATTTAGCTCTCATCGTTGAAAATATAAATTTAACAAAAACAACCAAATTTTTAAAATTTTGGCTTTGCTTGCACTAATTCCTTTCCCTGTTGGACTTGCCTTAAGTGCAATCTTAGGTCAGAAAAGGCAAAAGAAAAAATCTCCAGAATCAACATTTGATATCACCTCAAACTTTCAAATTAAAATGAAAAAACATATCAAATCTTGATTAATAAAAGAATTTTATGTTTTTCAAAAAGATATTAAATCTTCTCAACGATCACATAATCATGGAAATGAAACAAAAAAACATTTATCTGCGTAAAGTTAATTGAAAGACTAAATTGAAAATAAAAAAAACTCTAATAAAAGAGAAAATAACCAAAATAAAAAACTCAAACTAAGGGGATATATTCAAAAACACTAACCAAAACTAAGGATTGTGTTTAAAAGGACTGAAACTATAAAAAAAGAAAAAGGAATGAAATAAAAATGACAAAATACAAGAAATTACAATTAAAGGACAAAATTAAAAAGAAAAGAAAAAATAAAATAAGATTTGAAACGAACAAACACCAAAGTACATTAGGGAGTTTAGTTGTAAGGAGATATAAAAGAAAGAAAAAAATAAAATAATCGATTACACTATATGGAAGAGAACACATAGATGCATCTAAAAAGACAGCGAATAGGCAGATTTGGTCATCGTATAACATTTCACGCATCATTTTTATATTGTAACCGTCTCCAAATCAGCGACACAAGTGGAATGCGTATCAATAACCTTTTGATTTAAAAACATTAAACATGAAAATATCGACCCCCCAATTTCTTTTAACTTAAAAAAGAAATCCCTAAGAAAATACTAAAATACATTTAAAGGAAAAACTCATTTTTTTTGTTTTTTCTAAGATTAAATTTGTTCTTTCATTATAAATAAAAAATTGAAAAACCTAAAATATCTTTCTCCAACAATTCAATATTTTTCTAATCCTAAGGATAAAATAATATTTTTACTATTATAAATCTTTTGAAAGGATAAAAAAAATTATTTGTCAACAATTTAAAACCTTGTTGATCTCGAGAGTAAAAGAGTGTTTTTATTGTATTAAAAATTTGAAAAAAAAACACATACAATCTCAAATAATTTTTTAATAAAAAATGGATTAAACAAAAAAAACATAAAAAACTCAAATCAATATCAACCAAGGATTAAAATAGTACTTATATTATAGCAATTCACATTAAAATATATTAAAGCTGCAATGAATACCAACATAGTTTAATTGTTTTTTTTTTTGTTAATAATATAACAGCGAAGAGAGAGGATATTCTTTTAAACCATATAAGGTTCAGGTCCCAATACAATATTCTATAATATCTAGAATACATCTTATATACTCTAACACCTAATTCCCTTCCCCCCACCTATCTCCCTCTATTTGCTTGTGCCGCAACCCGTCCGCTCGCCCGCCCGCCCGCCCATCTCCCTCTCTTTTCTTGTGTCGTAGATCCATCTCTCTCCCTCTGCCACTACTCTCTTCCTTCTCATCTCCTGATCCTCCTCTTCATCTTTTTTTTCTTTGCTGCCTCCCTCTATTTCTCTCTGCCGTGTCCTTCCTTTTTTCCCTCTTTCTCCACCACCGTCACCATTACCAGTAGCCTCGTCTCCATTCCCAAACCCATCAATGGTGGCAAGAGAAGGAACTGTAGTTTTGTTGATTGTGATTGTGATTATTTGTGTAGTTCTGTTGATTATTCGTCCCTCCCTCATCTCTTTTTTCAATTGTTGAATTCATTGTATTACTATGTTGATGTGTGTTCCAATTTGGACAATGCAACGATAACATTACAACAGTCAGATTTTTGTTTTGCCTCTACAAGAGAGATCTGTAGGAATGCTTCCGAATTGTAGAGAAGTCATTTTGGCTCCATTTAGCTCTCCCCGTTAAAGATGTAAATTTAACAAAAACAACCAATTTTTTTAAATTTTGGCTTTGCCTGCACTAATTCCTCTCCATGTTGGACTTGCCATAAGTGGAATATTAGGTCAAAAAAGGCAAAAGAAAAAATCTCAAGAATTAACATTTGATATCACCTCAAACTTTCAAATTAAAATGAAAAAACATATCAAATCTTGATTAATAAAAGAATTTTATGTTCTTCGACAAGATATTAAATCTTCTCAACGATCACATAATCATGGAAATGAAACAAAAAAAACATTTATCTATGTAAATTTAATTGAAAGACTAAATTGAAAATAAATAAATAAACTCTAATAAAAGAGAAAATAATCAAAATAAAAAACTCAAACTAAGGGGATATATTCAAAAACACTAACCAAAAATAAAGATTGTGTTTAGAAGGACTGAAACTATAAAAAAGAAAAAGGAATGAAATAAGAAATGAAATAAAAAGGACAAAATACAAGAAATTACAATTAAAGGACAAAATTAAAAAGAAAAGAAAAGTTATATAAAAAAAATTATGATGAAATAAGAAATAAATAAAATAAGAACTGAAATGAATAAACACATAAGTAAATTATGGAGTTTAGTTGCGAGGACATATAAAAGAAAGAAAAAAATAAATAAAACCATCGATTACGCTATGTGGAGGAGAACACATAGATACATCTAAAAAGACAGCGGATAGGCAGATTTGGTCATTGTATGACATTTGACGCATCATTTTTATATTGTCATCATCTTCAAATCGGTGACACAAATGGAAGGTGTATCGAGAACCTTTTGATTTAAAAACATTAAACATGAAAGTATCGATCCCCTAATCTCTTTTAACTTAAAAAAAAAAAATCTATAAGAAGATACTAAAATACATTTAAAGGAAAAACTTTTTTTTCTAAGATTAAATTTATTCTTTCATTATAAATAAAAAATTGAAAAACCTAAAATATCTTTATCCAACAATTCAATACTTTTCTAATTTTAAAGATAAAATAATACTTTTACTATTATAAATCTTTTGAAAAGTTTTTTTGTCAACAATTTAAAACCTTATTGATCTCGAGAGTAAAAGAATATTTTTATTGTATTAAAAATTAAAAAAATACAACCTCAAATAATTTTTTTAATAAAAAATAGATTAAATAAAAAAAATCTCAAATCATAGATTTAATTTTTATCAGCCAAAAAAAAATAAAATAATAATTATATTATAGCAATTCACATTAAAATATATGTAAGCTGTAATGAACGCAGTTTAATTGTTTTTTTTTTTTTGTTAATAATATAACAGCGAAGAGAGAGAATCTTCTTTTAAACCATATAAGGTTCAGGTTCCAACAGTCAGCTACGCTGATACTAGCACGTAACAAGTGACATATAACATGGCTCACGCCATGACACATATAAGCCTCATCATCATACCATTCATACATGCCAAATTTACGCATAGGTGTATATGAATGATCAGCGACATGTTTTGTTTTGTTTATTCTTAGGACGGTGTTTTCTTGCAGGCATGCTCTCTTTATAGTTGTCAATCTCATTTTCAAATATTTATTAAAAAACCCTAGGTGGTTAAGTATTTATTTGGGATAACGGTGGAGTTTTTTTTTAAATTATTTTTTATTTAAATATATTCAAATAATATATATTTTTATTTTAAAATTTTAATTCTAACATCAACATATCTCATTTATAGATATAAAAAAATAATTTAAAGCTAAGAAATTAATTTTTTTAAAAACAATGCTAAGCAAGATATATTAAACTGGTTTATTTTGTTTTTATATAAAAAAAATATTTTCTTTAATTTGACTCAATAATAAAATCAAGAATTACCAGTCAACATCGACTAAGTTTCACATGATGAATATTGTTAGCAACTTATTTTAATTTAAAAATTAATATGTGTCGAGCTTCGAATTAAAGGTTTCCTGAACCTGCGGGACTGGGTTTAACTGTATGACTCTGTCAAGCCGTCATTTAGGTTAAATTTAGGAATGTCTTCCAGCATTACAATTATACCCCCATATCAATACCATAGTCCCTTTCCATTTATAAGGGTAAGTCCGAAGGGAGAGCCATTAAAAAAGACAAAGTTAAATTTTTGAGATTTTGATTATTTTTATTTTGGGTAGTCAAAATAATTTTACTTTGCCTCAGAAGCTATTTTTATATTTTTTAAGAGAGAAACTAAAAATTAAAATAAAAATAAAAAGTACATATAAAAAACTCATACCTCTGAGTGGGGCTGGGGTTGGGGAAGGTTGATTTGCAAAATGCTTAGGGCCGGGGGAGAAGAGACTGGTCTGTGTGTGTGTGTGTGTGTGTGTGTGTGTGTAGTATAAAATAATATAATATAAGGGCAAGTCCAACGAGAGAGTCGTCAAAGAAGGCAAAGCTAAATTTTTAAGATTTTGGCTATTTTCATTCTTTTTTTGCATCTCTAACGGAAGAGCCATCCAGGTAGCCAAAATAGCTTTACTTTGCCTCAGAAGCTATTCCTACATTTTTTAAGAGAGAAGCTAAAAATTAAAATAAAAATAAAAGGTACATATAAAAAACCCATACCTCTGAGTGGGGTTGAGGCTGGGGAAGACTGATCTGCAAAATGCTTAGGCCTGGGGGAGAAGAATTAAAAAAAAAAGTACGCATAAAAAAACTCATACCTTTGAGTGGGGCTCAGGCTGGGAAGGCTGATCTGGAAATGCTTAGGGCTGGGGGAGAAGAGGCTGGTCTGTGTATTTGTGTGTGTGAGAGAGAGTGTTTGGGGGGTATTATATATATATATATATATATATATATATATATATATATATATATATATATATATATATATATTGTTGGCAGGTTTCTCTAAGACAATCATTTAATTATATAACTTATTCCTGTTAATTGTATAATTAAACTATATATAAAATAATTGAGTTTTATTTAAAATAAACAAATAACTTTCCAAAATAGTTCTTACCATTGAAGACCATATCAACTCAAGAGCTATTTATACACTATTCAAAAAACTATTTTTATAATTTAACTCTTAAAAATAACTTTTATCATTGGATTTGTCCTAGACCAGCATGGCATCGCCAACTAACTACATCCTTGACAGTTGACCAACTAATCAGAACAACGATTTCAGGCAGTTATTTACGGAGGGTTTGGCATTGCATTGTTTGCCGTAAGAACTAATCAGAACAACGATTTCAGGCAGTTATTTACGGAGGGTTTGGCATTGCATTGTTTGCCGTAAGTTTAATTTTTTTTTTTAATATTTGTTTTAATTTTTAATTTACTAATATTAAAAATATTTTAAAAAAATATATATTTTTCTTTCCATAAAAACCACTTTAAAACACAGTATTTGCAACAATCTTAGAACGGGAGAGGTGCCTTCGTGAACTCGTGTAAATATTTTTCTCCGTGGCAAGCAATGATTGGCGAGTGATAAACCAAAAACTCTCCAAGGAGTTGTGAAATATTGTTTTTCGATGCACTGTAAACACACCTTTATGTGGGTTTAATTTGCCCATGATTTTTTTTATTTCCATCCCCTTTTTAATCTCTTTTAAGGTCCAATTGAAGATTAATTAGCTATAATTTGTTAAGGAATGCTAAAATTAAAAAATATAAAACCAAAGTGAAACACTAGACAAGGATGGGTGGAGTTTTTGAACTTTTTGGCAAATTATTCAAATTAGTCCTTATACCTTTTGAATTATAAAATTTGGGTCCCTCCAATTTTTTAGGTTTCAAGAAAATAAATTTTGGTCCAAAACTTTATTTTTTTAGTCTCTAATTTGAAAAATGAGAGATAAAGTCAATTTTAGCCATCAATATAATTAATTTTAAAGTCAATAGGTTCTATTTGGTGAGGAGAGTTTCACTTGAGTGTTTTTCATTTAAAGTTTTTATATTAAAAATAATACATATTCTCTTTTATTTTTTTTAAATCTTGTTGATTGTTTTTCGAAATATAAATTATTTTTAGTTGTTTTATATGCATTTAATCTTGAAAAGATAATTCTCATTCATTTATAATTTTTTTTATGTTTTATATAAATGAATTTTATTTTTTAAAATAAAACACTTATTTTTGAATAATATTTATAATACATGTAACCTTTCATGCTATTTTGCTTCAACGACAAATATTTTATCTATATTTATCGCTCATAGTTTTAAATTTTATCATTATTTATCTAAAACACCATATCCATTCCTTGTTTATTCTCTATTCACTCGCACTCAATTAACTAATAGAAATATTTTTTTTTATTTTGCATTGCCTTTAATATCCAAAATATAAAGCCTTTAAGAGAACAAGAGAAGAAAATAGGTATGAAAATCAAGAAGATGGGAGGAAAAAAGAATGAAAACAAAGAGAAAAAGAATGGGTCGTTTGAGTCAAACCATAGCTACATTATCACCATATATCGTCGAAATAGAAAGCCTCCGAACAGACACTTCTTGCGACACCATATATTAAGGTCACACCAAAGCTCGAAGGAGGTTGCATACACCTTCGCAATTCTTCGTTCTTCCTCATGCGCTGACATGTGTATTAGACGTGTCAAATATATATATATATATATATATATATATATATATATATATATCTATATATATATATATATATATATAGGTCTTATTTTACAATGCGTTTCAAAAATATTTTAAAAAAAAATTGAAATTTTTTATTTGAAATTAATTTTTGTATGTTTTTAGATCATTTCCACGTGTTGATATAAAAAGTAATTTAAAAAATATTATTTTAATATATTTTTGAATGAAGAACATTTTTGAAAACAATTTCAAACACATTTTTATGCACTTGTCTTTAATTATCCAATAACTATTCAATTCACTCTTGAAATTCATATGAACTAAACTTAAAGGGTATTTGAGATTGTTTGGAAAATGTTTTTGAAAATTTTTTTAGTTTTTGAAATTTTTTTTATATTTTTTATTTTAAAATAAAACATTTAGTGTTTTGAGACTATTGTACATGCTGATATCAAAAATAATTTTTATAAAATAATAAAAATATATTTTTTTTATAAATTTCTAAATAAAAAAATATTTGTAAAAATCATCTCAACTACCATTTAAAATTAATAAAGGCTTGACCAAGAAAAGAATGAAAGGGGAAAAAGAAACAAAATAGCCATACCAGCCCAAGTGTAGCCCCCCCGAACTCAACAAGGGAGAGAAAAAATATGGCCATGCCAAGAAAAAATCAATTTCACACCATGTTTACATATTGTGTTTACACCATGCCCGCTTGTTTCTCCGTTTCACTTTATTAGTACTAGTGAACATTTGTCAGTGTGGGCTCCACCTTTCTCGCCCATTGACCCAGCTTAGTTCACTGCGAGTAGTTATTCTTCTCTTGGTTGTTGTTGTTATAAAAAAAAAATATTTTTGTTGACATTATTTTTATTTAGTTTTGATTTTTTCAATTTTATTGAGATAGTTTTTGATTTTTTATTTACATTTATACATCTTTTGTTTTTAGTTTAGATTGTTAATTTTTATTGTTATTTTTATTTGTATTAAATACAACCCGCATTAAAAAACAATTAAAAATAAAATAAAATAAATAATAAAAATAAATTCATATTATTAGTTTTAAAAAAATAACTTTAGTTTTCCTTGAATAAAAATAATTAAAAAACCAAAAGAAAGGACAAAGGGAAAAAAATAAATAATATCAATTTTCCAATGATAAAAAAATAAATAAATTCAAGAACAATTTAAAAAAAATTACCTAAAAAAAGAGAAAATAACAAAAACTAAAAATAGAGACTATTCTAGAAATTTTAAAAACAATAAAGGATTTAAATAAAAAAAATTAAAGTATGAGGGTTGAAATTAAAACAAAATATATAACCAATTTTAATAAAAGGACAACATTGAACAAATTAAAATATTTATAGAAAAAATATTAAGAGATTTCAAACCAATCCGAAAAAATAAAAGAATAAGGACTAAAATGTAATCGAATTGTATAATTAATTTCACATGAAGGACACAATTGAAACAAATCAAAACTTATATCACAACAATAAGGACTAGAACGCACAATTCAAATAACAGGGACTAATGTGAAATAATCATAAACAAAGGGGACTTACATGAAATTTACTATGCAAGAGACACAACCAATTTTAACTGCCTACCATCACTTATCAGGTCACCGAAGTATGACACGCGGACCATTGTATGACAGAAGACATGGCGACGCTTTTGGGAAGACATTGGAGAGACATTTTCAATGACCTAGAGACACTGCACGCACCATCAAACAAAAACGTTAGTTGAAAATGTTCTGGTGCGCCGGGAACGCGTCAACAATAACCCCGAGATTAAATAGTAAAATAAAAGGCTAATTGCCGAACAACCCTGCCTCTATTTCTTCTATTTTGTCTTTACTAAGGCTATATTCGTAGTTGCATATTTAAAAAAAATATAAAAGATCAGAAATGACCCTTGGTTTTGTCTCATTTATGGCTAAAATTGTTATTGCACTGTGCACTTAAAATTATGCAATGACTGGGACACACTTGCCGGTTCATCTTGTGTTTTGTTTTATCAGGGGGTTTTTTGGTTATTGCATTGTGCACATTAATAAAAAAACAAAAATATCACTGACTCCAGGGTTTAAATGAAGGCGCATCAAGAGGTAAAATAGTAATTTCACTATCCCAATTCACAATGAATTGTGAGTATTGCTACAGTGGAAACACCACATGATTTAGTTTTTTTTAAAATTTATTTATTGTTTTTTATTTAAAAATATTTTTGTCTATATATATATTTTTTTATTATGAAGATTAACTTCTCACTTTACTATTTAATTAACGTTAAACCATGAAATCATTGTCTATTAAACAACTATTTCACTTATATGCTACCATGAAACTTCCCTCCAATTAGTTTTATCCTTGACATAAAATAAAAATTACTATTTTTAGTTTTATTCTGTAGGAAAAAATAACATTCATTTATTGAAAAGAGAAGGTTTGTTTATAAACAATATGTAAATATCATAAAAAGTTTTTATAAAACTTGAAACTATAATTTATAGTAGTAATCTAAATATTAAATATTTAATTTAAAAAACACTATTAAAGTAGATATCATAAATATTTAATTTTTTATTTTTATCCCTGTTTATTGATGTTTTGATATTTCACTCCCACAATTCAATTATTTTGTGTTTTAATCCCTATATTCTATTTTTAAAAAAAGAGAGGTGCCAAAAAACAAATGGGAAAGAGAAAGTGTTTTACTGACCCTTGTGTGGTTTAAATTTAGGCAAACAAATAATGTACACATAGTTTTTAAAAAATAATTAAAATGATTAACAATATAATTTTCTCTTGAACATTAAAAAAAAATTAAGAAAGATGCAGGCCCACACTTGTTGGGCCTTTTTTTAGTTAGGCTAGCCATGCAAGTCTCATCTTTTTGGCCTAATAACAGGTTCTTTTCTATGTATATTGTTTTTTTTTATTATTATTAAAATGTAATAAAAAAATATATAACATAATATTTTAATTTTATATATTCTTAAATTAATATTATAATTTCTTATGGAAATATTAACAATTTATTTTTCAATTACTTTGTACCTAATATGCAACACACACTTGAATATTCATTAAAAACAAAGATTTTATATATTAAATTTTTTAATAGATTTTTGAAATGATTTTATTGTACTTATTAATTTTTTATCCTACCAAGTCAACCCCATATAATTTACTTTATAAGATATAAAACTTAGCGGTTGTGTTTAAAACTATATATTCTTTGGAAATATATTAAAATAACATTTATTTATTTTTAATATAAAAAATAAAAATAAATATTTTGTAAAGATAACTACTTCTTTGATTAAATTCAGATACTGTGATTAAATAACATACAATCAAATGACTCAGAAATCTTCAAATTCAAGTCTTCTTAATTGAACCCTAACTGGTTTCAACCATAATAATATATTAATTTCATTTCTTTAAAATAAAAAATCGACCCAGAATAAAAGTTAAAGAGAATATTAAAAGCCGATAATCATTAGAACTTAGAGAGAGGGGGGAATCAGTCAGCATAACGCATGCAAGATGTAAGAGGCATCACATCTCACGGGAGGTTAAAAAAGAGAAGCCTGAAGCCCAGCCCTACGATGCGAGACTCGTTAAAATCTTTATTGAATTTAAAAACGTCAAATTAAGACTCATTCTTCAAATGTTTTCTTTGTTTAATTTCTACTCAAAGACAGAGAGACCTGGACGCGTGCTTAAAGCTTGGTTGACTCGATCAAGGTGATGAAGATTCATAGCCTAAAAGCCCTCGTGAACCTATAGAATCATACTCAAAAGGCCCAAATCATGGCCAGGTTTTTTGTTTTATCAATAGTGGCCGACCTGATGAGGATGAGTTGTTACACTGTAGGATTTGCCTTGCGCGCATGATCTGCAGAGGACTTTTCCCATTTTAGTATAAACAGAGCAGGCCTTCCACGGGCATCGGCGTCATTTCAAGCATCCAGCTGAGATCTGGAGACTTCACTCATCATCATGGGGTATGATTTCAATTGACAGATCATAGAGCCACACGCTGTTGTATTTGTCTGTCAGTAGCTATTTTGACTTCCTCGTCACTCTGAAGGGCTGGCTATCTCCAACGCTCGATGAATCCCTGTGATGTGAGAGCGTGGAGGAGTTTACAGCTCGGACTCGCTCGGAAAATAAATAAATGGACTCTCTCGCGTCTCTTTGAAATTTCTTCCGAAGCAGTTATTAAACTCATCTTAGATGTTGATCTGGTACAATTTTTCTTTATATATATATATATATATTATTAAAAACAATATCTTTTTAATTTTAAAAAATATAATATTCATAGAAATCCGAGTTCATCAAAAACCTAAAAAGAAATAAACCCTTAAATGAGTTTAATAATTATACTAATATAAATTGCACTTATTTAGTTTGGACAAGTAATTGTGTTACCACAAATAGCTTATGATTTGTATAATAAATCTAGAATTCAAGTAAATATATATATTTTTTTACAAGAATATAAAATAATCAATATTTTACTCATCTCCTAAAATCATAAAATATATTTTTCAAAAAAAAATTCCACGCGTATAAAAATAATACAAGTAGTCCCACTTGTGATAATATACTCTAAATTTTAATCACCACATAAATGTAGAATAACTATTTAGGATCCTAGTTGCCCCACTTGTGATTATAAAAGATAAAAAGTTTTTTTTTATTATTATTATTATTATATTTGCGCCTAGCTTATTTATACTCTCATTTTTTGTATGATTTTTCTCTCTAAAATATATAAATCACTTGCATGAAGAGATCTCATTGGTTCACATACTTTTATACCGATATTAATAAATAAATAAATCACTTGCATTAATTATTTTATTTTTTTCAATAATTAATTAAGACATGTCAGACTTAAGTAGCTCATTAACATTTATTAAAAATTAACCGAAATATCACCATTGAACTTAGCAAAACTTGATGAACGCGCTCAATTATATATTCATAACTGAAGTCGGTTCTCTTGAATAATAAAAATAAAAAATGATTCATTCAAATAGAAGAAAAAGACTAAAAACTCATATAATAATGTTAACTCAGCATCAAGTTAATAATAAGAGAAAAACCAGATCACACGTGCCACGGCATGATTTAAAAAAACAGAGGGCATGCCCGCTGACTTTTTTGGTGTTTTATGTTGACTATAAAAGTAGTCACGTGGCGTCACCTTATAATTTTACGAGTAATCTAGTGGGATACCAAGGGGTGTGAAATCTCAAGATGATCATATTTTCTTCAGCCTGTCAACTCGTCATGCATGCCAAGAAAAAAGAGAGCATATGTTAAAAGGAAGCACTCGTAAGATGATAATATTAGCAACTTATCTTTGAATGTTTACTATGTACATGATTTGTTTTTATTTTATCTTTCATGATTCTTTTAACTTAAAATAATTAAATTATTATATATAAAAAAATTATATTTTAATCATGTTATATATTATCATAATCTCGATAACAAATAGACAAATTTAGAGTATATCATGAACTATATAAAAGTATTTTAGTGATTAAGAGAGAACTTGTCACCTTAGATGAATTAGTAAAAATATTTTATTTGTTCTTAAATTATATTGACTAATAAATCCTTGGCTACGATGAAATAAGATTTGAAAAGATCGATGATTATAATATAGAAAACAAACATGATTTAGCATAACAGACACACTTCATATTTTAATGTTAAATCAAAATATTATAAAGCATGAAGTATGTTTGTCATGATAAATAAAAAATATCATTGATGAAAGGATATTAATTACACCGAGAAATTAATCACTAAAATAATAAGTCAAATCACCAGAGACTTTTTAAATATTTGAGGATCATAACATATTATTAGACGATACATCTGATAATTAAATATTAATTAATTAATTATAGAATTGATAAAATAATATAATATAATTACAATTAGAGTCTAGATTTTGAGCCAACATGCTAGATACCTAATGGGTTAAACACATTAAGAGTCATTAGTTATAAATTAAATTGAGATGATTTAATGAAGTATGACTTGATTAAAATTTGTTTTAGAAATTAAATACAGAATATGGTAAATGTAGGCATTATATTTCTAGATCTAGAAAAATCAAGTGAGTATTTGATTGAATTAATTTTTAAAACTATATCTTGTCAATTTATACAATTTTTCATATTTTTTTATAAATAGTAAGTTTTGCCTTTGATTTTTTAACATTTGAATTATGAGTTAAAGAGGATTGATTTTTGTTGTTAGAATTAAAATCATATATGCCTTTTACTTTATCTATTTTTTAGATAAAGTTTGTTAAAGAATATAGTTATATTTCAATTCACCCTTTTAATAAAGTTTGAACAATAAGTAATTTTTTGCTCAAGAAAGTACTATGAGATAAGATTCAATCCCGAAAAAATAGTAACCAGTGGTGAAGCATTGTCAAGACACCTTAAATATGATGAGATGTAGACCATTAAAGAAGAAGATTATGATGAGTGATGAGTCAAATATATCAAAAACTTATCTTGATAACATTTTAATGAGAAATAGTTGATCGATGCATGAATTGATATACTTTTCTAACTGAAAAAGAAAGATTTACTCTGGTGAAATCCAGGTATAAAGGTGATCCAATTACATTATTTGTCACGAGGTTCTCTCGATTACATTAAACATTATGGAGTTGCCACCAAGTTATTTGGTCAGGTTTACTAGAAAACCTAGATATATTTATCTTTTTTCAAGGTTTGAAGGGTAAAGGTATAGTTGTAGTTAGAAAAGGTATTAACACCCTTAATATGCTCTACTTAAGGTAGGTTGTTTTGTATGATTTAAGGATTTAGTGGTTTTCTAGGGAGTATTTTGTTTGAGAATTTATTCGAATGAATAAATCTGATTTTTAAAAAAATATGTTATAGACCCATACACCCAACACAAACTCTTCTCTGAAAATCTAGGTATGTGCTCTAACAATACCATATATAGAAATTTTTATGGTGATCAAATACTCCCAATAAAAATTGATGAATATTCATGATAACTTTGAAAATTTTCAGGACAATCAATGATATTTTAAATATCAACCTACTTACATGTTCAATACTTATATTAGGGTATATACCATTGATTTTCATGATTTAAGATAGGATTGCTTTTTTTTAAATAATGGTCAAATTCTCAGGGCTTTAAAATCTCGTCATTAAAATCTCAAGAAATATATAAAAACCTAAAAAAACAAACTTATTTTTTAGTGGAACATGATTTTTAGAGGTATATGGTCATATGCAACATAAAAAAAAAAAAATTTATATATATTTTTATGATTTTTGTAAGATCATGTTTGTCAAAATCATTTTTATACTAAAAACCAAAACTACCCAAGTAAAATTAAGGGATTGTTTGCTAATCATATTTTTAAGCCCCAAAAAACTTAACAAGAAAAGGAGCAAACCAAACACACTTTAAACACTCGGTCAACTCAACCATGTTAACTTGATTGGGGCAACTCAACCAATTGACTTAATTAGGCTGACCCTATTGAGTGAATACGGCAGGATTAACTTGAAAACAAACAAAAATCAAAATAGATTTAACTTAAAAAAAACAAAAAAAAAAAACCAAAAACCATATCATTATTTCATGTTAAAGATTTTTTTTTTTCTTGAAAAATAATTTCTCATAAAAGTAGATCTAAATGACGAGCTATACTAATTAGACCCTCTTTGACTAACCAGAACAAACACCTAGAGCGCAAACGATCCTATAAAAAAACAGAGTGATTATATTGTAATTTTTATCTTTATTTTTTAATAAATAATTATATAAGAAACTAATAAACTATTTTTATAAATACAAACTCTTAAAAGATTTTTTTTTGTTTTCTTATGTCACTAAAAAAAGAAAAAAAAATACAAAACAAAATAATGGCTGAGAATTCAAATTAAAAAAATATAAATATTTAGTCGTTTTTAGTTATATAAGACTAGAGAGGTTAGAATCATGTACTTAGAAAGATATTTTAATAAGAAAATATTTTTTTGCAGTGACATATTTAGGGATTTTCTAATGAATATTGATTGTAGGAAATGATGTCTAGTTTTTATACATAATTAATGTGATCATATTTTAGTTTAATTGGGGATCTCACTGGTCTGAGGGGATAGGAAAGGTCCATTCAATTTTTTTTTTTTCATTTTTTCAATATAATTGATTTAAATATGCTTTATATAGGGCCATCAAAGTCTTATAATCTAGGTTGAAATATTGACACTAGTTCATGTATTTTCTTGTTCTTTTTTGGTTGAATAATTTTTTTATCATTTTAAGTTGTATTGATTAAAAATTGAGTATTTTGATTTGCTTTCTATAAGATTTTTATGATCTCATGATTTCAGTCATGTATTTAGCAGGGCAACCTGACTGAATAAGGTTGATCCAATATATTATTATTTTGATATTTAATATAAAAAAATAATTTTAACTTTTTTAGTCATGCTATTTGTTTTTATTTGTCATCTAAGTAATTTTGTATTTACCAACTTGACTAAATCAAGTCAAATCAATACTTATATATTTTAATATAATTTTTAACTATGAAAAGTATTAACAACACCTAAAAATGTTTTTATGTTAAAAAAGCATTTAATTTATAAAGGCAACTTGTTTTTACATTTTAAAAAAGCACTTTCGATTTTTTTAAATACTTGAAATTTATTATTTTATTTACTTTAAATTAATATATTTTAATATTTTTAAATAAATCTAACATAGATATTAAAAATAAAAAAATAACTTTAAAAACATACTACACAAAATACGAAATAGGCCTATAGAACATATTATAACGTATAAAGATGTTAGATTTTTATTGTAGATTATGAGTGTTTTCGTTGTGGATTGTAATAGTATTTTGGGGTTGGTTTGGTTAGGCGAATTGGTTTCGGTTTGCATAATAAAATAACCATTTTATCCTCATATAAGACAAAACACAAGATGTACTAAAAAAGATCAATTTTTTTTTTTTTGCTGTAAATTGTGATTATTTTTACTGTAGATTATAATAGTATTTTTGGATCGGTTTTGTTCGGCTATCTAATCCCGATTTGCACAGTAAAAAAACCATTATGTCCTTATATAAGACAAATACAAGAGTTACCGGAGAGGATGTCAAAGTAATTTCACATTCCATTACAGAGTAAAATAACCATTTTACCCTCTAATAAGAGAAAAACCAAGATTTGCCCGTGAGGTATTTCAGATATTTTACATATTTTTTTTTAAAATGTCTAAATACTAATCTACCTTCAAGTAAGACAAAATCAAAGAGTTACTTGTATAAATGTTCCTATAATTTACAATTTTTTATTGTTATTTTCCTGCGGGCACTATGAGTGAGTTTGACACACTCGTTGACAGTTTTCTTTGTGACGCTTCATTCGAGCGGTGCTCGCAACATTTTGTGGTGGTAAAATATGTTCATCAAATGTCTCAATTGATACATCGTCATGTTCTTTTCCTCATGGTGTAGCGCGTGTCATCACATTGTGACCGGAGACGTGGTGATGGTTGGTTAAGTAATATATTTGGTTTTTATTTTGGTCCTTATATTTTTAATTCTTTATTTTTTATATTTCTGAAATAATTTCTATTTTTTTCCATGTTTATATATCTGTACTCTTAGCTTTGATTTTTAATTTTTATTATTTTCTCTTTTGTTGAGATAATATTTTTTTGAAAAATTTTGTTCTTAAAATTTAGTTTGTGATTGTGATCATTTAAAAATTAATATTTCTTATTTTTCTTTTTTCTTTGTTCTTTCTTTTAGTTTTATTTTTTTATTTTCATGTCAAATAATTTTTTTGAACCAATAATTTGTATTTTTGTTTTATCATTTATTTTATTCTTTTGTTTGATATTTTGTTAAAGTTTTTTGGCTTTTTTATTATTTGATTTAATTTTTTTTATTATTTATGCAATAATAATAATAATTCTAATATTTTTCTTGCTTCTTATTTTGTTAATGTTTTGAGTTTGTTTTTCTCAGAATAATTTAATAATTTTGATTGTTTCAGCGTTAACCGTAATGATAATTTTAGATGTTAAGGTTTCAATATTGCTGTTGATATAATATGATGTGTTAATGTATTTCATTATATCATACCTTACATATATAAATGTTATTTTTTTTATAATTTATTTTATTTTTTTGTTTGCTCTTTGGTTAAAATATTTATGATTTTTTTTATTTAATTTTGTTTTCCCATTATCAACGCAGCAGCAGCAGCAACAACAAAAACAACAACAATAATAATTTTAGTTTTTTTCTCGCTTCATTTTTTATTAATGTTATGAGTATTTTCTCTCAGGGTAATTGATTATTTTTTATTATTTTAACATTAATAATAATGATAATTTTAGATGTTAAGACTTCAATAATATTATTATAATAAGATATATTAATGTATTTTATCATATCAAATTTTATATATATAAATTTTATATTTTATTTTTAAACTAATAAATTTTATTTATTATTTTAATTTTAATAATTATAAAAATTATTTACGCTACTCGTTAACTTAGTGCAGACAATCTTGGAAGGCGCTAAAAGAAATAAATACAAAAGCATGAAAAGAAGAAAGAATTCCAATGGATGACAGTACGGCATACACCGCCATGTATTCTCCACTTGTCCAAACTCGAAGGGCTAAAAATAGTAGAGTGGGCCCGGGACCCTTCAACGGCCATGATTGAGACACTCAGACGAACAAAAAGCGAGTGTATATGCATTCACTGATCCAATGCAAAATTAAAGTACTCTGAGTCTGAGCCGCGCAAATTCTCAAACAGTTTGTGTGCATGTGATCATGGATGTTTTGGTCTCTGTTTCCCCTTTGAGTTTTAGTACCTGTTTTTTTTTTTTTAACACACACACAAATATATATATATATATATATATATATATATATATATATATATATATATATATATATATATTTTTTAAAATATTTTTATATAAAAATAATATAAAAATATATTTTTAATATCATAAAAACATTTTTTTTTAAATTGTTTTTTTTAAATTAAACACAACACAAACTAATATATATATATGTTTGTGTGTGTTAAAAAGGTTTACTGAGTTTTAGAGTGTATATATATATATATATATATATATATATATATATATATATATATATTGAAATGTATCAAAATAATATTTTTTTATTTTTTTAAAATTATTTTTGACATCGGCATATCAAAATGATTTAAAACACCAAACCAAGTTTTTAAAACTACAAAAAAATAAGAGAAAATGACCACCTTGCGGTGGCAATAAAACTAGCAGAGAAAAAAGCCTTAACTAACAAATAGATTTATTTTATTAATATCAATATTTAACTCAATTTACATGTATCTCAATTAATTTTAAAAATTATATAATTTTTTAATAATTATATTAATAACTGTAAAATTCAAATCTAATATCATCTAAAATTACATCAAATGCACCTTTGCTAGTTGCGCAGTAACAAAGAGGGAGATAAGAACTCATGTGTGAAGGTGACTTGACATTCTTGGTAGAATAAAGAGATGTTAATTATTACTTTTTTTTAAATATATATTTTTATTTTTATAAATTAATTTTAATATTAATACATGAAAAAAATTAATTAGAAAAAAAATATTTTTAATTTATTTTTGTAAACACTTTTAAAACACAAAAACATACAAAATTTTAATTTCTCATTTCTGCAAACATTATATTTACAAGTGTTTGTTTATGAGTATAATTAATATTATTTTTTAAAATGTTTTTTATTTTAAAAAATATCAGAATAATATATATTTAAAATTAAATTAAATTTTAAAAAATTCATTTTTTTTATTTTTAAAAAATATTTTTAAAATGTACAGAGAAAAATAACAAAATAAGACACATGGCAGAACGGTCATCAGACAGAGACGGTCCAAGCGCTCACACAGCACCAACCCTAACTGGATATCTCCGTAAATAACCGCCAATTCAATGCCATTTTCAATCCTAAGATGCAACATGGCCATACTAGAGTATGATGTCATGTGATGTGGTGACCCATATAAGAATGACAAACCATGGATATAACGCATACATGAAACCTACACATAAAGCGAATGGAAGGAACAGAGAAAGAATAGCATTTGACTTCGTTTTCCAGAGAGAGAAAAAGAATGAAAGAAGAAAAAATTAAATCCTATCGAATACAAATTTGACGTCCGCAAGGAGACACACAATCTCTCTCAAACTCTCCCTCTCTGAAAAATAATCTCCCTCTCTCTCTCTAGATTCAGCAACACAAAGGACAAGAACAACACAAACAGCAGCAGAGAACTAAATAAAGGAAAGAAAACAGAGAAAGAAAGATTGTTTGAAGAGGATGAGTACAATAGAACAAAACAAAACCCTAGAGTCCTGAGAGCTCTTTAACTCAAATAAAACACCTCTTTGTATCCAGTATATTTTTTTCTTGTTGAGACTGTAGTTTCATTGAAAGAAATCTTCTTGAGAGGATATCAACTTGAGTATTGTATTGTGGTAAGTTGTTGATTTCTTAGTTTTATTTCAGCTCAAACGTTTTCAACTTTGAAACCCATTATTTTTTATTTACTTTTGTGTTTTCTTTTTTAGTTTATTGAAGCTCCAGCAAAGTTGTTCTTAGTGTATTTATCAACCTTTCTAAACCATTTGTTTCTGTTTTGAGTATTTATTCAATTGTATGTTTGGATTTTGGATATGGTGAATAAGTTTTAATTCTTAGCTAATTTGTTGTGATTTTGAGATGGGTTCTCTTCCACTACGAAAGTTACTTAAAAAACTTATTTAGCAGCGAAAATTTGGTATATTTTTTAATTATTTAGCTTTATATAAATTGAATAGATCTGAAGCTGCTCATGTCATACAGAGATTCATGCGAGAAACATTTAAAGATCGCTGGTCGTGTCAAGATTGCGCGGCTGTAGAATGTTCAGAATCGAAGATTCTTCCTTGCTTCTGGTGTTCTTTGGTGTGTGCCTCATGTTTCATAGAACCCAGCACCATTTGCTCAGGCACAAAACGTATTTGGCAGGACGTTGATGTCTGCAGTGTTGGATGTGGAGTTCAAGTGGTGACTAAGTCCAGCTGTCTGAGTGCTTTACCTTGCTTTGCTATGCAATTTTAGGCTATTCAATTGATGTTGTTTTAGATAGTTTTGCACTCCAAAGTTTTTTTTCTTTTCTTGTTAAGATGGTTCCCTCTGGTCCGCCTACTCCAATTGGCGGTGCTCAGTCTGTTTCTCCTTCACTTTTGAGATCAAATTCGGGGATGTTGGGAGCTCAAGGTGGTCCTATGGGTTCCCAAACAACATTTCCCTCTCTAATGTCACCCCGTACCCAGTTTAATAACATGAGCATGCTGGGAAATGTGCCCAATGTGTCCTCCCTCCTGAATCAGTCTTTTGGGAACGGAGGCCCAAATCCTGGATTTCCTGGCCCTGGGAGCAGTCAGCGTGGAAATATTGATACCGGGGCAGAGTCTGATCCACTTTCAAATGTTGGTAATGGAATGGGTTTCAATGCTCCTTCATCCTCATTTGTACCAGCAAATATGGTCAATCCTGGCCCTTCAGGTCAAGTTCAGGGACAACAGTTTTCAAATCCTACCGGCAACCAGTTGTTGTCCGATCAACAACAGTCCCAACTTGAAGCACAAAGTTTCCAGCATGGCCAGCGATCAATGCAACAGTTCTCTGGCTCTCACAACGCCCAGCAGGTGCAGCAGCAACACCAATTTCAATCATTACGAGGAGGGTTAGCTGGTGTTAAGATGGAGCCGCATGTGACAAATGATCAACATGGAGCACAGCAGCCGCAGCCACTGAGAAATCCTGGTCCAGTCAAGTTGGAGCCACATCAACTTCCGACGATGCGAAATTTGTCAACGGTAAAGTTGGAACCTCAACATTCAGATCAATCTTTGTTTTTACAACAGCAGCAGCATCAGCAGCAACAGCAACAGCAGCAGCATCAACAGCAGCTCCTTCAAATGTCTAGGCAGTCTTCTCACCAGGCTGCTGTACAACTAAATCTTATGCAACAGCAAAGGCTGCTGCAAATGCAACAACAACAGCAACAGCAACTTTTGAAGGCAATGCCTCAGCAGAGGCCTCAATTACCACAGCAATTTCAGCAGCAGAATTTACCTTTGAGATCTCCAGTAAAATCAGTATATGAACCTGGGATGTGTGCCCGACGTCTCACAAATTACATGCATCAACAGCAGCGCAGACCTGAAGTAGGACTTCCTTGAAAAGATTTTGTTCTCAGTGTTTGCTTTTGGATTTTATTTTTAATTGTAATAGCTCCCTACCTTTCATGCAGGACAATAACATTGATTTCTGGAGGAAATTCGTTTCCGAGTTCTTTGCTCCCCATGCAAAAAAGAAGTGGTGTGTTTCTATGTATGGAAGTGGCCGGCAAACAGCTGGTGTCTTCCCTCAGGTCTGCTGCTAGAGAAAACTTGGCGATTTGATAAAATTGTTGTGAAATAACTTACCAAGTTCTTCTATACTGGTGTCTTAGATAAAAATAGACTCTGGTATATCATTTCAAAGATTTATGTGTTCATATTATCTTATATTATCATCTTAGGATGTGTTTGAGAGAATGGTAGCAATTTTTTTTAAAGTGATTCTTGCTCAGAAATGTATTAAAATAATGCTATATATTTTTTTAAAAATCATTTTTGATATAAGCATATCAAAACGATGCGAAAAATAAAAAATAATGATTTTAGCAATGTGTTTTTCAAATTTTCATGAAACGCAATTTCAAACAGTGCCTCAATGCCCTCTTTGGATGCTCTATATGGAATCCAGAAAATAAGAAAGATGCTTCGATGGTGTATGTGGTAGCTATGATAGAGTAGTTAATTATGTGGTTTTGATAAAATTTCTTGTTTAATTTCTTGTAGAGCCATTTATGGATGCAAATTGTAATGATTCGTGCAAATGTTGCAGGATGTATGGCATTGTGAGATTTGCAATCGCAAGCCAGGCCGGGGTTTTGGTATGTTAGATTTTCAGAATCCTTGTGTTTAATTGCATGCTGTTTTTGTCCATAGATGACTGTTCCAGAGTCTAGCTCGAATGGGTTGCTCTCTTTGTAGAACTGTCACCTGGATCATGTTATATCTGATTTTGATCTTCTGTACTTTCAGAGGCAACTGTTGAGGTTCTTCCCAGGCTTTTCAAAATCAAGTATGAAAGTGGTACCTTGGAAGAACTTCTTTATGTTGATATGCCACGTGAATATCAAAACTCATCCGGTCAAATTGTCTTGGATTATGCGAAAGCAATCCAGGAAAGTGTTTTTGAGCAGCTTCGTGTTGTTCGTGATGGTCAGCTACGGATAGTCTTCTCTCCAGATTTGAAGGTTAAACTATGGATAAATTCCCTTTCGCTTTTATAAGCTTCTGAAATCTTCAGGAAGTGTTAGCTGAATTCCTGTCTTCTAAATTCTTCAGGAAGTGTTGGCTGATTTCTTCTGTCTTCTGTTCCTCCATTCTTTTGCCAGATATGCTCGTGGGAGTTTTGTGCACGACGGCATGAAGAGCTAATACCTCGAAGATTGTTGATACCACAGGTTACCCTCACTTAACTTAATTAGGCGAGAAGTTCTTTATTATTTTTAATTCCAGTTGGAAACTGTTTTTAACCCACACTATTTTAGCTGATTGACACTATGATATGTTCAATATTCACCAATGTGTTTTTTTTTTTTTTTTTTTGTGCATAAGTTATTCATTTTGATGATGGTTTAAGTAGGTTAAAATTTGATATTTTAATCAATTCTTTTTCAGTCTACATGCTTGATGCATGTGGAATAACATTGATCAGTGTAATCCTTGTATGCTGAATTGAATTTGTTCGTGGCTTTTGGTGCTAGCTTGTTAGAAATAATGCACTGAATCAGTTTTGATATCAAAGAGCACCATCACTTTAGTTTTATTTATTCTTCTTACTTGTCATGTCATCTTTCATGCACTGGTGCTTGTTTAACTCACAGCACTAGGAAGTTTCGTGCCTCCATAAAGATGGTCAGTGGATCGGGATCAGATAAATGAACTGAATTGGACCTTAATGCAACTGATTTTGTGATACTTGTGTTGTAGTTTGATTATATATTTGATGATTCTATATGGACATGCTGTTAGCAAAGTCTGGTTCATGGACCTGTTCATTTCCATAAAAAGGCTAAAACGCTGTAAATATCCAGTTTATCACGAACAATCATTAATTCTAAGTGATGCTCTGTGGATTTTTTTTGCTTGCGTGGTTGTGTTTATTATGTGTTATTTTCTGTGATTTATAGCCTCACTGATTTTTGTGAAATGCCCAAAGTACCTTCAATTTTCATTTCACCTCGATGTTCAGTTCATCACTGAACAAACCCTTTTGTTGAGCTATTAATGAATCAAATTCAGGTTTTTCTGTGGCATGGTATCTAGTAGCTATAATATAATCCCTGCTTACAAATATAAATCAAGTATTCAGTGTTTTTCATTACATTTTGCAGGTAAGTCAGCTTGGTGCTGCAGCTCAAACGTATCAGGCTGCCACTCAAAATGCACCGGCTAATTTATCTGTCCCAGAGTTGCAAAATAATTGTAACATGTAAGTTGTCTCGCAACATTATGTTTATATAATGAGCCTTTGTTTGAGCATGTGGACTGATGCAGTTATTTGAGTACCATTGCTCTGTCAATCAAGCTCAATGATTTTCTATATATCCAGAAGATATGCACAGCAATCTTTCATTCATTTTGTCAAGCTGATTTTATAGGTGTGATTGGGATATTGAACACAGATGTAAATTAATACTTGGTTACTATATTTCTTCTTGTCTTTGCTTAGGATTTCCATGAGAGATGTGAGACTAGACTATCAGTTATCTGTTTCAAACATAGTTTTTCTATTCTTCATTAGATGATTTAAGAGATGGTTGGAGGGATGTTTCTAGTTATGTCTTGTGTGAGTTTGCACTTGCTTAGATTTATGACATGTAAGGGATAAAATTTACATTTATCACAAAGTGAGACAAATCATGCACCATCCCATTCATCCTTTGTGGTTGACCATTTGTTTCATAACATAGCTTGTAGACTTATATTCTTTACATCTGCTGGAATTTGTGTCCATGCCTTCTATTTGTTATTTGATGAGTTATCCTTCTTTAGGTTTGTTGCATCAGCTCGGCAACTGGCAAAGGCCTTGGAAGTGCCATTGGTAAACGATCTAGGATATACAAAGAGATATGTACGGTGCCTTCAGGTGATGTCCTAAATTCTTTTAGGGTCTTTGTGGCTCATGAACTTCCTTGGTGGTTGCTTAGTGTTAAAAGTCATGAGTAGTGTGCATTTTCTACAATTAGTTCCATGACAGGATGCATGTGTGGGGTCTCCAAAATTTGGTGAAGAGAAGATCCTTTTGGTTTGAAATATTATAGTGCCTTTGATTTGAGCTTTACTTGTTCATTTTCACTTTTTTTCCCCCTAGATGAAGGCATTCTTATTTTCTTCATTCTCATTTGCAGTTTTGATGCATATTTGTTCTCCTATGTTTCCTTTTGCTCATTGCAATGAATTTGTACCAAGTAGTCATGCCTAGATGGAGTTGTCTTCCTTAATATGGTTGCTTGTGAATCTTTGCTCAACTAGATCTTTCAGGTGTTAATGTGTGTTTATTTTTGGTAAGATTGTACTTGAGCACGTATTACATGATGAGCATAGATGGCTCACTTTTCTACAAGATTTGGCAGCTGCTTTACTTTTCCAACAACTTTTCATTATGCTTTTCTAAATTCCCCAAGATACAACAGTTTTAAGAGTTGATTTGAAATTTGGGCATGGAAATTTGAAATTCCCCTAGGTCTGAACTACTGGCTTCATTGCAATGAACAACTATTGCAATAATTTGGGGTTGTAGATTTTTAATAATCTAATGAATGCTGCTTGAAGTTGGATGGCTTCTACCTGCTTATCCCATGCTTTAACAAATCTGTCACAAACAGCTGAAAATGATCTCAGTTATTCTGTCAACATTTAAATATGATCCTTAGAGTCTGGATATGTCACCCACAAAGATTTTTAATTGTAAGAATGTCAATTGGATAATGGTGATTTCAAGGATGCTTTGTGAGGTTGCTGAATTTATCTGCAGGCTGATTGATTTTTCTCTCATAATAGTTGTTCCATATCATTGCAGATATCAGAAGTGGTAAATAGTATGAAAGACCTGATTGATTATAGCCGAGAAACAGGAACTGGACCAATGGGTATGTTTAACGAGCTCTTACTTGGGCTATTATTTATTATTTTTGCTTTTTTGTTGGTAATTTTCTGAAGGTGTTCCAATGAATGGTGTTCCAATGCCCATGCTGACGTTGCAGTGATTATCATACCTATCACCATCATACCCTATCTGTCATTCGTTGTCATGATGGGCTCTGAATTATTTATTTACTTATTTTGTTTCAGAGAGTTTGGCCAAGTTCCCTCGGAGGGCAGGTTCTTCATCTGGGTTCCACAGTCAAGCTCCGCAGCCTGAGCAGCAGCAACAGCAGCGGCAACTGCAGCAGCAGCGGCAACAGCAGCAGCAGCAGCAACAACTGCAAACAATACCCCAGAACTCAAATAGTGATCGAAGTTCAGCCCAACTCACAATGCAAATTACTGCTAGCAATGGTATGGCTAGTGTAAATAACTCACTCACCACAGCTTCTACCACCACCTCTGCCAGCACTATTGTGGGGCTTCTCCACCAAAATTCTATGAATTCAAGACATCAAAATTCTGTGAATAATGCAAGCAGTCCCTATGGAGGAAACTCTGTTCAGATTCAATCTCCTGGTTCCTCTGGAACGATTCCACAGGCACAACCTAATCCTTCTCCATTCCAGTCACCAACACCCTCATCAAATAATCCTCCACAAACATCTCATAGTGCCTTGACAGCTGCCAATCATATTGGTTCCACAAATTCACCAGCAAACATTCCCTTGCAACAGCCAGCTCTTTCTGGTGAGGCTGACCATGGTGATTCTCAAAGCTCTGTCCAGAAAATGATACATGAAATCATGTTGTCCAACCAACTTAGTGGTGCTGGTGGAATGGGCGGGGTTGGTTCTTTGGTGAATGACATGAAAAATGTTAATGGAATTTTGCCTACAGGTAACAATACGGTTCTCAATGGAGGAAATGGGACAGTCAATGGTTCTGGAATAGGGGGTGCTGGATATGGCACCATGGGTGGACTTGTGCAGTCTACTGTGGTCAATGGAATCAGAGCTGCAATGGGTAATAACTCTATGATGAATGGTCGAATGGGTGTGCCATCGATGGTACGAGACCAGAGCATGAATCATCAACATGATTTGGGGAACCAACTGCCTAGTGGTTTAGGAGCAGTTAATGGGTTTAGTAATCTTCAATTTGATTGGAAACCATCTCCTTGAAGGTTCTGTTAACTATACTGGTGTCGCAACAGCTGCATGTGCAGCATGATTGTGGGCAGAATCTCATAAAAGCCCTCTGAAGATGGATGACATTACACGACCGAATGGCTTGAGGGCGTGGTTCCCACTTTGTACTGAATTTTCGAGGAAAAGTAAACATATAGCATAGTGTTTTATCAATGAAATATTAAATCCTCTTCTAGTTGCCTCGTTTACTTCTAATTGTTTTACTTCTAATTGTTTTCCTAATAATGACTATACAGCCGCTTTCTAACAGTCTTGGAATGAGGATTCAGGGAGGAACTGCTTTCTGGTTGAGCTCTTTCCTTGTGTACTCCCTGCTCATTTTTCAGGTCATGATTCATGAAATAATGTCCAGCAGTGATGGATTAATTATAGCCACCAAGAGCTTTCTTCGGCTCAATTTTGAGCCATCGGATTTTGTTTTCCCGGGTTGTAAAATCTCAAGATTACCGAACCGATTATCTGCCTCGAAACCGCTTGGCTAGAAATAAGTGGGGCGCTAGCCAGTGATGCCTTAAAACAGCTTGGCCGAAAATAGGTGGGGAGGAGGCAGGGATGCCAGTCAAGTGGTTGGTCTTGTCTGTCATCAGATCTTGCCAGCTGGCAACTCATTTTTCTGTTATCGTGCCCAGCATTGATTAATCGAATTATTGTAACGGTGACATTTCACTTAAAAGCACGATCAGGAACTGTGGCAAATCATAATGAAGAACATGGTGCCATCCAGATGAATTGAGGTGCATGTGAGTTTCAACTTAAATAAAGGACCTTTCAGGGCGCTGCATTATAGGCTCAAATGAATTTCTGTGTTAAAGCAGTGTCAATAAACCTACAGGATGTTATCAGTTAATTTGGTTTTAGTTATGTTTATCAATGTGTTAAGACAGTTTTTCTGTGTTTTGATTTTTAGGTATATGTTTATCAATAAGTTTTTCTATGTGATCCCTTAGATGAAGGAGATTATGGTTGTTATGATTTCTTTTTATGATTAAGATCTTGTAATCCTTGATTTTGCCTGTAAATATATTTGAGGGATGATAATAACCTTAAGTTTTTGTTATTTCCTTTGTTCTTTTGTGTTTCTTCCTTGATTAAACTATGGTATCTAAATATTATTTTTACAACAAATGATATCAAAACTCACTTTGATCTTCGAAGGGTTGTGAGTGGAACATAAAAAATTAGCTAGATTTGAAAATGAAATCTTCGAACTTAACATAAAAAACACTTGTATTTACAGGGCATAATTATGGTGTGTGGGTTGTTAAAACATCAGCTAACAATGCTTTATATTCCACAATAAACTGGGGTCAGTAAAAAGAAAAATAAAATATTGAATAAGATGACAAAATATTTGCTATATAAAATGAAAATATCATTGAATTTTTGGACCGAGTTATTAAACACAATATCTTTATCTTTCCAACCGCATGACCATAAAAGCTTTGAAAGATGAGACTCCCTATGAAATATGGTATGGTTTTAAATCTAATATAAATCACGTAAAAGTTTTAGACAGTCTTTATTATGTTTTGAAACCTTAAGCTAAAAGGAGTAAGCTTGATTAAAAGGAAGATGTGAGAATTCTTATGGGTTATACCACTCGATCTAAGGCCTATAAAATTTATAATTTGAAATTTAACAAGGTGATAGTTAAAGATGTAAAACTAGTAGAAAATACATGGAATTGAAAAAAATAAAAAAGCTTTCATTGAAGAGTCAAAATAGAAGCAATACTATGGAATGGATAATACAAAAGATGATGATATGATGACAAACTAACGAGGAAAACAAGATCTTTAGCTAATATTTATAACAAGTGTAATTTTGTTGTGACAGAACGAAGAAATTTTAAAGAAGCAATCGATTCACAAGTTTGGATAATTGCAATAAAAAAAGAGTTCACTATGGTTGAAAAAAACAAAATTGGATATTGATAGATAGATGTCAAGCTTTACAATCTCTTTAGATATCTTAGAACACTCTTAGATGCCACAAAGTGATTTTGACTTAGATTTTGCATGAATCAAGAGAGATAATTGACAACAAAGACAATATATGGACATGTAGCATTTAAATATAACAGACTGTCAACTAAACTTTTATAAGCTTTACCATCTATTTTTAGAGTTTCATCCTCCTTTTTTAACTTCTATCTTGGTACTATAGGAGTACTAAATGGTTTGCAATTCTCCAAAACAAACTTACTTAATAGCTTTTGAGTGGATCTCTTTTGACATAAAAAATAGTCATGTGCAGACTTAGTTACCTCCATGCCTAAAAAATATATTAGCAAACCAAGCTCATACATCCCAAACTTGTCCTTTATATTGACTTTAAATTCTTCTATAAGTTGTTTTTTGTCACATATGATTAACAAATCATCAACATATACTGACACAATCAATTTATATTTATCAACATGTTTCACATACCAAGTTACTTCATTAATTCTCCTTTTAAAGCCTAAGCTTAAGCGGTGACCATCTAGTCTGCTATACCATGTACTTGGAGCTTATTTAAGATTGTACAAAACCTTCTTTAGCAAACATACCTTATTTGTTGCATTTTTCTTTTCAAAACCATCAGGTTATTCATCATAACTTTTTTTTTTTATATATAAAAAACCATTTAAAAATACAAATTTGACATCCAATTGAAAATGTATCAACAATTTTAAGTTGTTAAAGCATGCAAAAGTTTTATTGTATCAAGTCTAGATAATAGTGCAAAAGTATCGGTGAAATGAATACTTAGTTTCTGTGGAAATCACTCTACTACAAGTCTTGTACTTGTTGATATTTAAATTTTTGTTTAATTTAGTTTTAAAAAATTCACTTCTTACATTCTTATGAACTAGTACATTTTATGAAATCTAGCTTTATTAAACTTATTAGTTTGTCTGTCAGTGATTAAACTAAAGTGATCATATGATGAGCACTTTAGGATATTATTTTAGTACAAGTGGAAGTATTTTATATTAGAATTCAAAAAAATAGTCAATGGTTACCTATTTTACTACAAATACAAAGTACATAACATCTTATGTGGCAGCAAAACAATTGCTTTGGCTAAGAAAAATGTTGATTGATATAGACTTTGATCAAAAGAGGCCCACATAATTGTTCTGTGACAACATTTCAACAACAACTATTTTAAGAAATTTTGTTTCTTATGACATGACTAAGTACATGTAGATAAATTCCATGTTGTTAGACAATTTCAGTAGGAAAAGAAGTTAAAGCTAGTTTAATGCATGCCAGAAAAACAATAAACATATTTGTTTACTAATCCTTTAACTAAAGATAGATTAAAAAACAGAGGAAATGATTGAAATGTATAGCTTTGACACCAGAAGTGTTGAAGCAGTTACACCAACGTTGGAGGTTTTTTTTGTTTATAGTCATATTTATTTATATGTTATTTGTGTATAGTTATTTATTTCTATTTGTTATGATAATTTTCTTATGTTTTGATTTTTAAGCTTAAGTTTGTTGTAAAAGTTATTTAAAAAGTTTATCCTACATTGGTTAAACACAACTAACATTTTGAGTACAAAGAATATATATAGGATTTACTATCTCATATTGAAAAATGATGACTTTCATCAAGTGTTTATATAATAAAAATTGAGATGAGATAGTAACCATAAAAGAAAATAGAGTGATTTCATGCATATAAGAATGAGTTGAGTAAGAGAAAAATCTTCGAGTCGCCCCCAACTAGCGAGACAATATTTATATTCTCTAAAATTTTTGTTATTTTATTAAAATATTTTTTGATGACCCTTAAACTGAAATCAAAATAATTGTAACAACTGAAAATTTATTTTGAACATTTATGAATTTTTAAAACCTTTTCTGTTTATTTTTTCCAACAGCTATAATGGTCACCATAATTTAATTTCATAACAATTATATCTTAAATTATTGTAATAGCCATTTTAATTTCATAATAAAATTAAATATAATAGTTACATCATGGTTGTCTATAAATACCATGTAGTTTTTTCAAATAAGATATAACCTGAATATTTTTCTCTTCTATATATTGCTTGTCTTCTTTCTTTTCAAACTGTTTCTATGCTTCCTTCTTTTGTTGAAGAAGAACTTGTTGAATCCTAAAAAATACCTTGTTATTAGGGAAATATTCTTAAGGATAGTGCTAAGCACGCCTCAAATTTACCATTTTTGTTCCTTGCCTTCACTCATAACAACAAAGTTTAGGTGAAATATTTGTTTGATTTTGAATACATATAAGTAGTAAATAATCTGAATGAGATTAAGATATTGTAATCCTTGATTTTGCCTATAAATATATTTGAGGGATGACAATAACCTCTAAGTATATGTCCTGCTCTTTGTTATCTGTTCTTTGTTCCTTCATTAAACTAAGTTATCTAGATATCAGCTTTAGAGCATTCTGTAGAGTTACAAACGAAGGCAATTCATAAGCTGAAGAATGAGTGACGCACATTGCGTTATCGATTTGAACAAGAACTGAATTCATAGTTACATTTACTCAATGCAAGAAACTTTGAATAGCTATGCAACTGTAGCTCCAACATAGCTCCACATAGTTTGTTGTTTTCAAACATCTATATACTTATCTATGGAATTAGACAAGGTGGTCTTGGGCACTGCTCCAATAACACTTTCTTTCTTCTCTCCCTTCTTGAAAAACAGCACGGTTGGTATGCTTCTTATTCCATACTTGGTGGCAATATCAGGGCAGTCATCAGTGTTGACTTTGTAACAAGCTATCTTTCCTGCGTATTCTTTAGCCAATTCCTCGACTACTGGAGCTATCATCTTGCAAGGTCCGCACCATGGTGCCCAAAACTCCACAAGAACAGGGGTGTCGCTTCCAATCACAGTATCCCAGCTTGCGTCTGTCGCTACTTGAACTGCACATTTCAAACATTTGCATGAATCAGATCTGAAGAATTTTTCATCCTCGTGAAAAAGAGAGAGAATACTGTTGGATTTGTTGAAGATAATATCCTTCCATGAAAAACTGTCACTGGTTATTGGATAAGGAGATTCATGGTCAAGGACAATCTAGTTTTAACTCAATTTTTGCTCGCTTCATTCAAACAGCACGCGGCCCAGTTGCTAAAAAAGGGTTAGCAACTATCGCTGCAAATAAATACTAAGTATAGTGCTCTCCATGATGTTCTAGTAAACAAGAGATGCACGAAAAGATTTGAAGATAGAATCTGGCAAACCTGCATCTACAGCTTCACGAGCTTTGCAGACAATGCGGGATTCTTGGCTTCTGCTTCTCAATGAACGAGGAAAGGATAAAGAAGGCGAAGACAGTGATAGATTGGATGTGTTGAGTCCCTTACATGCTGGCAACTGAAGCTTTTCCACAGGAGCAAATGGAGGGCAAACACCAGCTCTGGTAGTGCTCACTGAACTAACCTGGAAGCAATTCTTCATAGCCATTCCTTCTTTCTTGCTTTCCCTCTCAGGGAGTGATGATATATTTCAAGCTATGAAAAAGTAGTGGCTCTGGTCTCTCGGACAATATATATTTTTAACAATAAATTTATTTTATTTTACTCTTTTTTTCCACCCCTTTAACCCCTTAAATTGCTGATCTCTAACTTTTCAGCCTGCAAGGATATACTCACAAAATCGTGAGGTGGGAAAAGGTTTGGTGCTCATGTGGATGACAGTTTTATCAAGTGAATTCACGAAGGAAAAATCTAAGAGATCCAATGAGGTTGCCTGCTATATGTGGGAAATATTTTCCATGCTTTATAGAGAAAAATCCTCATTGGCTGCCTATACAACAAGGTTATATTCCTCTAGGAAGCTCAGGATTATTGTGTTGAATTATGTTATATTGTTTAACGTTCGAAACAATATAAATCAAAATTAAAAAAAATAACATTGATAGTACATTTTAAATGATTCAAAATCATTAATTTTATCCTTCGATGTAGCACTCAATTTCCTCTATAATCCGCGAGTGTATTGATTGAATTTCAATACAAATTATATTATCTTAATTTGTTTCTTAAACATGTCACTCAAACAAGTTCGATATCTATAATTTAAAATAATATTAAAATTTTGATGATCATTTTAAGAAATTAATAGGCTAATGCTGTTCAATATAATAACAATAACAACAACAATATATATATATAGTCGGGCACATACTGTAGCAGCACTATTCACCTAGACCCATTGACACTGTGAAGTGAATGTTTGCTTCAGTGCATCGCATCTACATGAGTTTGGTTTTTTTTTTTTTTGATGGGACTTCTTTTTTATTATTTGTAGAGTAGAAATGACAAATAAGTGGCTGTGGCTGAGTGGTTCACTGCGCGCTGAAAAATTCAGTGCACAGGGGTTCAAACCACTCAGCCAACAAAATTGATTTTGGTTATTTTTTTTTCTCCTAAAATCTGGGTTTTTGTTTTTTCTTTCTACAATCCTGATTTTGGAAAATTATTGTCTGGAAAAGTTGCTTTTTTTTTTTTAAACTAGGGTATTAATGACAACTTACGCGTATTGCGACTAAACGCCATATCTATTTTTTCTCCTTTTTTTTTGTTTCCACTTACACATTTTTTTTTCTTTTTTTGTTCCCACTTATATATTTTTTTCATGACTAGGATGTCCGAGTTAATTTATGTGCACTGCGATTTTTTTTCTCATTATTGTTTAAAAAGGTGCTTTCCCCTTATATTTTTTTTCATGATCAGGGTGTTTGAGTTAGTTTACGCGCACTATGATTTTCCCTTGTATTTTTTTTTATAACCGGATATTTTTATTTGTTTTTTAAATAAACGGGGATCTCTTTTAAAAAAATTCTATATTTTTATAACCAGGGTATCTAGGTCAGTTTTTTCTTTAACCGAGCTTCTTTTGTTGTGTTTTTTTTAACTAGGGTATCCGTGGCAGCTTACGTGCACCATGACTAATCACTGGATCCATTTTTTTTCCTGTTTTTTTTCCCATGACCGGTGTGTCCCTATCAATTTACGCGCACCATAATTTTTTTTTCTCATTACTGTTTGAAAAGTGATTTTTTTTTTAAACCGGACTTCTGTTTTTTTTATTTTTTATAACGGGGTGTCAAAGCTAGCTTACACGCGCTATGATTAATTTTTGGACCCACTTTTTTCATACATTTTTTTCCTGTTTTTTTCCACTTATATATTTTTTGTTGTTTTTTTTATAATCGGAGAGTCTAGGCCAGTTTATGAGCACCACATTTTTTTTCCCAAGTATATATATATATATTTTTTTTTATCTTTGGATCCACTTTTTTTTTTTGACATTTTTTTCCTTTTTTTGTTTTCTCATTTATACATTTTTTTTGTTTTTGTTTTTTATAACTGTGGTGTTTGAGCCAGCTTACGTGCACCATGATTTTTTTTTCACGTATACAGTTTTTTTATAATCGGGGTGTCCAGGACAGCTTACACATACCATGAATAATCCCTGGAACCACTTTTTTTTAATATATTTTTTTCTTTTTTTTCCCACTTTTAATTTTTTCTTTTATAACTGGGGTGTATGGGTAAGCTTACGGGTACCACGACCATTATTTTATTAACAAAGAAACTAAAATACATCATTCATTTACTGTATATTTACTATTCACACACACCCAGATCCGCTGTAGATGGGGACGCATGATCGGCTGCTCAACGTTGTAATTGTGAGATGATTTATAAATGAATGATTGATGTTGTTGCGTGGACAGATTGAGGGTGCACGCTGCTGCGTGGATTGCAAGTCAAAAGGAACAATAAAACACACGGTGCTGCATGAATTACAGGTCAAAAAGGAACTGCAAACACGCTGTGTCGTTTGAATAATTCATCTCTAATTGATTTCATTGATTATATTTTTTTCATCGACCACTTATATAATTGTCAAAATAATTAAGACACACCAAACAATCAATCAATTGAAATTTTGCAATCTATGAATTAAATAAATAGATACACAATTGAAATGCAAACTGCGATTAAATTATTATCCAAGCCGGTAAAATAATTTTAGCAATCAACCAGATCGATGCAGACAAAAAATATTCCATCTTTGATATATTTTAGCTATTGCAATTTTGCTATCTGCTAGTTAAATCATTCCTTGATGTTAAAATAAACACAACCATCAAAAAAATCAATACAAGACAAAAAAAATCTTTTATTCATTGCAAATTTATGTCCACCAGTTAAATAACTGTCAAAACAATTAAAACACACCCATCAATTAATCAATTATAGTTTTTCAATATGCAAATTTCATAAATTGATAAAATATTTAAGTAACTTCACCCATTAATGAATTGGCTATAAACTACAATCCACTAATCTTCAATAAATTTTATCGATTATAATTTTAAGAGTTGTCAATTAAATTATAATTCGAGCACTTAAATTGATAACAGCAATCAAATAATTCAATACAAAAAAAAAAAAAAATTCTACAACAAAATTTAACGATTTCAATTTTCTATCAACCAACTAAATAATTCTTTGCAGGTCAAATAATTAATCAGTTTGCTACATAAAAAAAGCCCAGTGCCACGCACGGGCTAGCCACCACGTTAATTTCTTAAAATGGTCATCAAGATTCCAATATTATTTTAAATTATATATATATATATATATATATATATGTATATGTATATATATATATGTATATATATATATCATAAAAATTTTAAGTAAAACTTCACTTGAGCTTGTAATTAGGAAAATTTAACATAAATTAATACTTCAAGAGAAATGCCATAAAAGACATTATAAAAAACAAGGTTGGATTAGACTTTAAATCACTAAATTAAATATAAGTTGATAGTAATTAAATTTTGTTAGAAGATAAATAGTTTTTTTTGGATGCTAGAAAACCTCATCCCCGGAAAGTGTATTTTATTGGTCTAGATAAACGAGTAAAATTCTGGTTGTCTTAAGTTATTATAAGGAACATGTCTTGACTCGAACTCGAGACTTGTTATTTAAATGATAAGACGTTTACTATCATGTCCATTGGGGACAAAAGATATACAGTGATGATAGAAAAATAATAAAAACAAAAAACAAACTTAATAAAACAAAGATTAAAAGAAACTAATGTTTGGAGAATAGCAACAAATAATAATGCTGCCCAATTTTTTTTTTTTTAAAAAAACGTAATACATTTTGATAACTTGTATGATATCATATTTAAACATAATCTGAACCAATAAATTTAAAGTTGTAAAAGTAATTTTATATTACTCTAATAAAATCTGTTTGCTTTTCAGAAGTGATGTAATTTTCTCGATTCCAACTCTAAAAAATCTCTCTAAATTCCTTCAAAAGTAAGTCTTTCTCTGGCTTTGTATTACGTGAACATGACAATAAGTTTGACGGCTTGTAGTTATTTTTTAAATTGTTATTCTGTTTATAAATATATTAAAATAATTTGTTTTTTTAAATATTATTTTTGTTATAAATATATATAAATGATCTAAAAATATCAAAAAAATTAGTTTAAAATAAAAAATAAAAATTATTATTTTATTTGAAAATACTTTTGAAATTCAGTATCAAACAATCATACAACAAATGTGTTACGTTGCTAGGAGCACTCACAAATATATATGTTTTTGAATTTAAAAACTATTTTTGATTTTTTTAAATTGATTTTATATAATTTTTTTAATATGCTAATATTAAAAATATTTTTTTTTCAAAATTATAATGTATTTTTAAATAAAATATCCTTTAAAATATAACTGCTACTATAATACTTGACATTAACAATTTATAAAGATAAAAAAGTACTAGAGAAAAATATACATATACTGTTATATGTATGTATGTATGTATCACTTAGCACTAAACATATATTATTATGATTACTATAATAAAATTACACACACACACACACACACACACATATATGTATGTATGTATGTTTCACTTAGCACTAAACATATATTATTATATATTATTATAATCTCTATAATAAAATTATTATTTTGTCCATGAGTAAAAAAAATGGTGTGTGAGGGTATGACTTGGGTTGAGTTTTCACTTAGCACTTGTTGCTACCCAAATTTTGACCCTTTATTTTTATGTTTCGAAAAAAGACAAAAATATAAAAAAGGCAAAAAAATATAAAAAAAGACAAAATCCAAAAATATCTTGTTATAAGGGCAAAATTGAACAAATTGAGAATTTAACAATCAATGCAGGGTCAAATCGCACAAATTGGAAATCAAGGACCAAATTGAAAGAAGCGCGCGAGCTGAGAGATGATTCTAAATTTTGCCTTTGAAAACCTCTATAAATAGAGAGGTATCAACCACAAATAGGAGAGGGGGACAAAAAAAAAAATATACACACCCACTAAACCCTAAACAAAAACCTAACCCTAGAATTTTTGCCTAAGGGCTGCAGCCGCCCCCCCAAGGGGGCTGGCGGCTGCAGCCCCTTCCCCATTTCTCTCTTCCTTCTCCCATTCTCCCATGGCTGACCAGCTTTCAGCCCCTCTCTTCGACGCCCAGCCCCCTCTCCGGTGTCTGCCACCAGCATCACCCATGGCCTCCATCTCCCTCACATTCTCCCCGTTTCCCCCTCTGGTCTTACCCCTTTCCCTTTCCACTTCCCTTTCTTTTTATTCAGACCAGCCTGCTTCTCCTCAAACTCCGACCAGCCACCATCCCACTTGATTATAGCCACAACACAGCCCTTTCACTCATCGACTCTTTCCTTTCATTTTTTTCGTTTCCCTCTCCCAACCTCACTCTCCTCCTTACTCAGCCGCTAGTTCCTTTCCTCTCAAACTACCACAACCGACCACCTCACTGCCCTCACTTTCCTCCTTTCCCCTTCCTCACGACATAGACTCCCATTCTCCACTAAAATTGGTCCCCTTGGTTTCTTCTCCCTCGCCGTGGCCTCCCCACATCAGCCCCTTCCTTCACAGACCCGCAATAACCCAAATCGGCCACCAACCTTTGTTTTCTTTATCTCCGATGACAACCTCGACCATGAACCCACAGCAGCCCCTAACATGGGCAACCAGCTGTCCCGTGAAGAACAATCACCGAGAACAAAGTCGAGATTTGAAGAGATCCAAACAAATGATATATTTGTGTCTGTGTTGTGTTTGTGTGCTTTCTTTCTTCCCGTTGCAGGTCATTGTTGAATACCCTCGCCGGCGAGAAAACGAAGAGGAAAGCAGCAGCAGAAGAAGAAGATCCGAGATTTGGAGCCACGAAGAGCAGATCTGGAAAACTTTTGAGTTTGATTCTTCTGTTGTTTGTGTGTGTTTGCGTGCTTTGTAGGTCGCCGTGGAGTCCACCACCAGCGAGATAAGAAAGGGAAGAAGCAGATCTGCCCCCTGTCCTGATGGTCACCGGCGGCGGCGCGTGGTTCCACGCGCCGCCAGTGACGGTGGCGCGTGGGAGGACGCGCCGCCAGCCCCCTGCGCTGCTGCCACTGTTCCAGCACTGTTCCTGAAGTTCTTTTTTGTATTTTTTTTATATTTATGTGTTTATTTGAATTTTTATTGTATTTTTAAGTATTGTTAAAAAATGTAATAAAAAAAGATAATGTGTGTGTGAGTTGTATTTGTAAAATATAATAAAAAAGAAAGAATAAAGAGTATGTGTGTGTGTGTGTGTGTGTGTGTGTTCTGTTGTGTTGTATTTATTTAATCATTTATGTTGTGTTAAGAAAAAAAAAGGAATATAAAATGAAATAAAAAAAGATGATTTCTTTGCATTCGATTAGTATTTTAAATAAAGAAAAAAGAATATAAAATGAAATAAAAAATGTGTTTTCCCCGCATTTGGTCAATATTGCAAAAATATAAAAATCTTATTTTTTAGGAATTTATTATTCACTATCAGTATCCGGATAAATAAATCTTAAGGGGTTAATATCCAAAATATTCGGGGGGATAGTATGCTATTATTAACTGCTCGGTGTTTGGATAAAGAAATCTTATCCAAAATATTCGGCGGGAATAATATGCTATTATTCACTTTTCGGTGTTTGGATAAATCAATTCTAAGGGGTTAATATCCGAAATGTTCGGCGTGGATGATAATAATCAATAAAATTCACAGGATTATTCTGAGCGGTGATCGATTCTTTTTTTCAATCAAAATATTTTTTATGCGAATAAATATAATCTATCGAAACATTTAAAATCACATCAAGGTGGACAATGCAGCTTACCTCAGGTAAGGCGTGTGAGGGGTGCTAATACCTTCCCTCTACGCAACCAGTCCCCTACCCTCGAATCTCTGACCAGACCAGTGCAAATTGGGTGATCCTAGCGACCCTCAACAGCAAGGTGGTGACTCCTCAACAGCTCCATTGCGAGACCCCAAAAAGACCCCTCTCAACGGGGGACGCCGCACGGCGACGTGCGACAGCACTAAAGATATATTATTATGAGTTATAATAAAGTAATTATTTTATACACGAGTAAAGAATATTAGTGTGCGTAGGGCGTGGGTGTTTTAATATCATAATAGATATAAATTATTATGAATTAACAAAGTGAAAATATTATTTTATATTTGAGTAGGAGTTGTGAAGGTAATTTCATCTTTTCTGACTCATTAATTGTTAGAGCATTTCCAATTGTAAAACTTATTTTGGAGAGCTAAATCTCTAAAATGATTTTTTGAATAATATAAATATAGTTTTTTTTTTTTATCTATGTCTACTCTAATGGTAAAAGCTATTTAGAAGAATCAAAACTCACAAAAATTATTTGATTGCATAAACTTGTTAATTCTAAAATAGGAACTTTCCTCCTCCTAAAATCCATAACAAAGAAGAGATTATCCCCACTTGTTCATGCATTACACAGATACAACAACACTTCATGCATAAAAATATGTTTTGATAAAGAAAACAAAGAGCTTCCCAGCAAGCATCATCAAGAAGAGAGAAATTTTGGCTTTCTAATTCTATAACAAATACAACATATCAGGGCAACAAAAAGAAGACAAGAAATTGAGTCGACTTTTAACAGCATAAAAAGAGATATTTTTTCCCTTTCCTTTTGTCTACTTTCCCAGCAACCAAACACAACAAATACATTCACATAGCGAAAGCCTAGTACTGCATAACTCTCTCCCATAGAATGCCGCGTCATGCCTCTCCCAAACAATCACCAAAACACTACAAGCTCAGCCTCTCCCTCTTCAATCTCATGCCTCTCCCTCTTCAACCTCAGTCTCTCTTATAATTCCACAAGACCGCAAGCTCAAAACCCAAACTTCAATCCACCCTAACCTTCTTTTTTTTTTTAGTCATCAAAATCCCCCAAAACTTTAACCCTTCTTCTTCAGTAATCTACAAATCCTTGGAAACTAAAATGGTTGTTGTTCGCTTCAGTTTCAATTGAGACAACTTCTAACTTTGGGGTGATTTATTAAATAGGTTGAACAGTGATTCCAATAGGAATATGTACTATGTCTTCTTTTTTTTTGCATTTATATATAGCAACTCAACAAGGAACAACTATTTTTAGCTATTTGTATAGCTGTTCTATTGGAGCATTTATAGTAACACAAACTAAAAAGGTCAACATTTTAGCTTTGCCTTTGCTTATGTCTTCTCGGTTGGAGATGCTTAGTCATTGGTTATTAGAAGATTGTTTAAAGGTATTTTTGTTTTGTTTTTTGTTTTACAATTATAGTCTTCATTTTATTATTTATTTTCATCCTTCTCTCTATTAGAAAAAAAAAATTCCTTTTTTATGCATTTTGTTTACTTTTTAAATTAAAATTTGTCATATATTTTATTTTTCAATTTTCTTTATTTTTTCAAATGTATTTTTTTTTCTTGGTTTTTTTGTTGTTAAAGTCTTATTGGTTTTCAATTTCATCATTTAATTAAAGGTTATTTTGTTATTTTGTTTTTTCATTCTAGCTTTCATTCTTTTGATTTCTTTTTTTCTTTTATCAAAGTTTTTTTTCTTTTCAATTTTACTCTCCAATTTGAAATTTTTTGATGCCCTTTGATTTATTTTTAATATTTATTTTCATCTTGATTCCTTGAATTATATTTTTTTGTGATTGATTTTTTATTGTTTTTATATCCTTCGATGTTTGATTTGTTTCACATTGGGCTACACAATTTATTTTTATTTGTTATGCTTTCAATCTAATAACTCGAATTACATTTTTTAGAGTTAATACAGTTAGGGATATTTTTTCCCTCATTTTATTTTATAATTTTATCATTCTATATTTTTTTTTATAAAAGATTAATTATATGGTTATCTTCAATTTTTTTTATATCATTATGTCATTGGCGATGAAAATGAAAATTTGCAACCCTTACCCACAATATTAATAACTAGAAAATACATGATTAGCTACAAGCCAGGGTGGTCCCTGCATCAATTTGCATAGTCAAAAATGATTATCCAACAAAACTAAAGGTTCACTACATTCACAAAAATGGAACAATAGCCGCATCAAATATCTCATGAAAATTTTAGGATTTTGGCTTGTGGGTTTCGTTTGGATTTTCAATGTCCACCACCACATTCATCTATCCTTTTTCTAATTAAAAAATGAAGTGATGAGCTGTATGAATTAAAAAGCATGCAAGGATATAATTCAGAGATGAATATGGGGGGAAATTGTTGGAATTGTAATGTTTCTAAACTTCACACGAGTTTATCCAATGAACAATTTTATTTAATAGATTGTCTTGTATTCTGCTGTGAACTTAACTTGACATATTATCAAGATGCCAATTGTCTCCACCTCCTATAGCCGCCTAGCATAACTAGCCACCCTGTCACTTCACTAAAGGGTTTGAATTCATGTTGCTACCTCTAGTGATGGATGCAACTTGCACTTCGTCAGATTCACTTTGCCCCCACTCTCTCTGATAGGTGCATACACATTCAACATGTATATAACAAAGGATTAGCCTTAACTAGAGGCCTTAAAACCCTAATCTCCTTAAGTTCTCCTTTCTGATCCTCACTTGTCTAATCTTTTCTTTCTTGACAATGCCATCTTGGTGGGAAAGAAACTCTCTCAGAGTGATTGCTACTCAACACCAATAACACAAAAATGAGAAGAAGAAGAACATCATTGATAAGGAAATTTACTAAGATAGAAGCCGGAGAGCTTTATGGAATCAATCTTCTTCAGGACCACTACGCTTAAATATCTCATAGATACCAAGTTATATCCAAGTAAATTGAAAAGATCACCAAAAAAAAAAACAATCCGATGGATGGATTCTCTTGTTCTCTTAGATTTGTTATCTTTACCTAATAGGTAGCTTTATATTACATTCCTATAAAACAAGTTTTCTGATGTGGAGTTCACGGGATGAAGCATCTTATAACCTTCAAGAGCTTGAAGATCTCAAGGTAACATGCACCAGTGCATAAACTAGAGGAAAATAGCTAGAGATTTGATTTCACTTCTTAATGGATGGGCATGGCCCTCGATGCGATTTAACTAGAATGACATGAAAAAAAGGATAGACTTGCCATTGAGTTGATTATAGTAGGAAGCCAAAAATATATCTCCAAGAAAAATTCTCTATTACAATTGTATGGGTCGAGCTCAGGTGGGTTGAAACTTTTCTTAGTCTAAAAAGGAGTGCCTGATTTCGATGTAAGGCATTGAAATCTCTCAAGGATTCTTATATTTGTCAGTTGTTCCCTTCTCCTTATGAACCTTTGAAGAATGCGTTTACTATACAAAATTCTTCTATATTTCTCATTTTTTAAAGACAATCTTAATGAATGGTTTCCTAGTGTTGGTGTAAACTCAAATATGCAAAAGTCAAGTAAAATGAACACCGACAATCATCGACTACAACCACCAATTAAAGCTACCGACAACCACTATCTACAACCACCGTCTATGACTAAAGACTGTAGCCGTTAACTGCTTTCATATTTAAAAGTTTATTTTATCAAGCTTTTATTTTTTATAATGGTGTGCTTAGCTCATATTCTTGCTTATAGGATATGATCTCTAGGGTTACATTGATGGCACTACTATCTGCCCATCATCTACACTTCCTTCAAATGGCTCAGCCTCTGTATTTATCCTTAATCTAGCCTTCCAGTGTTGGCTTAGGCAAGATAAGCTGATACTTCATGTCATTCTTGCATCTATTTTAGAATTAATAATGCCTCTCATTGCTGATTCATCTACTGCTCATGATGTATGGACTAAGTTGCAACGATTTTATGCAAATTGATCACGTATCCATGTTATGCAACTTAAGGAAATTTTAACTTTCATACATCGAGAGTCTTGGTTAGTCTCATACTACCTCCATACCATCAAAGTTATTATTGATGAACTTGCAGTGATTGACTCCCCAATCTTAGCAGATGATATAAACCTGTATGTTCTAAATGGTCTTGGATCTAAATACCGTGATATTGCAACCCTCATTCAAAATTATGAGTCTTCTCTCACCTTTGAAGAACTTCATGATATGATAGTTTTCCATGAAAGCTATCGTAAGTGTATTGAAGTCTTAAATTTTATCACTCTTGCTACTGCCAATAGCACTCACTATCGTCAAGTGCACTCCAAATTTTATCGTAACTAATGATGAAATAATGGTTTTTTCGATCAGAATCCCATAAACCATAATTCTCGTGGTTGTCAAGTATGGCTTGGAAAGCCTTTAATCATTTGCGAATTATGTGACAAAGTTAGCCACTCAGCAAAAACATGTCGAGTTGTTTCCAACAATAAATCTATGCATTGTGCATCCTCAAATGGAACTAAAGATAACAAATGGCTTATGGACTCAACAGACTCCCGCAACATTACATCTGATCTTACAAATTTGTTTATTCATTCAAAATATGATGGCACTGATCAAGTTGTCATTGATGATGGTTCAGGTTTGTATGTCACTCATGTTGGCTCTATGACTCTTCCCTCTCACTCCAAATCCTTTAAACTCACCGATACTCTTTGTGTTCCTGATATTCATCAGAATCTATGTTTTTCCATAATTTCACTCGTTCTAATAATGCTTTTATTGAGTTTCATCCATTTTACTTTCTTGTGAAGAATTGGAGCACGGGGGTGACTATGCTTCGCAATAAATGTTAGGATAATGTTTATCCAATGCTTATATCTACTGCTGCCATCCAATCTTTTGCTTTAGCACTTGTTGTTGAATGAACGTCAATTGACATATGACATAAAAGACTTGGGCATCCATCATAAAAACTTGTTGATTTCATTATTCATGATTTTACTCTTCTTGTTGTGGGATCTTGTCCTTCTTTACCATCATTTTGTTCCGCTTGTCAATGCAATAAAAGTCATAAATTATCATTTGCATCTACTTCTCTTACCAGTACCCATCCTCTAGAATACATCTATATAGATGTTTAGGGATCTGTCTTTTCAACATTAATTGATGGATCTTGTTTTTATGTCTTATTTATTGATCATTTTACTAAATAGTGTTGACTCTTCCCAATTCATCAAAAAAGTGATGTTCATCCCATCTTTTGTCAACTAAAACGTTTGCTTGAAAAAAAAATTTGTTTTTAAATCAAGCACTTATACTCTGATAATGGGGGAGAATATTCTACTCTTTGTAACTATCTCTCTTCCAATTCCATTAGTTGGCTCACTACAACTCTATATACACCTCAATAGAATGACACTAGTGAACACCGACATCGTCACATTGTTGAAACCGGATTAAACCTACTTAATCAAGCACATCTCTCTGCATCTTATTAGTCATATGCTTTCCAAACTGCAGTATACTTAATCAATCGCATGCCATCTTTGGTTGATCTTCCGACTATACAAAATAAAAGTCCATTTGAATGTCTTTTTGTTCGATCTCCCGACTATACAAAAATGCACATTTTTGGTTGTCAATGTTACCCAGGGTTAAAACCCTACACAACCAGTAAACTATACCTAGAATCAATACCTTGTCTGTTTCTCGGGTACTCAACCACTCAAAGTGCATATAAATATATGGATCTAAATTCTTCTCGTATGTACTTGTCTCGACATGTAGTCTTTGATGAGAATCATTTTCCCTTTTCAAATTCTGAACCAATCACTGTGACTTCTTTGTCAGTTTTTGATGTCCAACAAAAAAATCTTTCCATTTCAACAATGCTTATCATTAGATTATTACCATCCTCGACAATTATTATGCTGTCTTGTTCTCCAATTGCTTCATCTTCTTCTTCCCCAACAGAACCCCCACCTCCAGCCATCCATTCACATACAGGTTCTACCAATTCTCAAACACCCATTCCTACATGGTCCATGATCACCAGATTCATGAACAATATTCATAAGCCAAAGCAACTTTACCTAGCCATAAAATATCCCCTTCATCCACTTATAGAGCCAACCTGTGTGTCTCAAGCATTACCGGATCCCAAGTGGTGCCAAGCCATGTCTGAAGAGTTTACTGCCTTAGTTAAACATGGTACATGGGAGCTTGTTCCTCCAAGTTTCTCCATTAAACCCATCGGCAGCAAATGGGTGTTTCGAATTAAACATAATTATGATGACAATATATCTCGATATAAAGCCCAACTAGTTGCAAAGGAATTTCACCAAAAACATGGCTTTGATTATACTGAGACTCTTAGTCCTCTCGTAAAATCAATGACCATACGCATGGTTCTTTCTATTACAGTTAACAACAAATGGCCACTTTGACAGCTTGACATTAATAATGCATTTCTACATGGACAACTACAAGAGAATGTATTTATGGTTCAACCTCCAGGTTTCATTGATCCTACTCTGCCATCTCATATTTGCAGGTTAAAGAAATCCCTCTATGACTTAAAACAAACCTCCTATGTTTGGTTCCAAAAATTATGCACTTCTCTCCTTCAACCAGGATTTCAGCAGTCCAAATCTGATTCATCCCTATTCATTTACACATTTGATGGGGTTTAAATATTCCTTCTAGCTTATGTGGATGATCTCTTAATCATTGGAAGTGATTTTGCATTCATCTCTAAAATCATCAAACATTTCAGCACATGTTTTTCATTAAAGGATCTTGGCTCACTGCATTATTTTCTTGGAGTTGAAGTGCTCTCCGTCCACCAATGGTTATTTCTGTCACAACACAAATACATTTGTGATCTCCTGACATGCACCAAAATGGATGGTGCCAAACTAGTATAGACTCCGCTGGCCACTAAGGATCGTCTTCAACTTAATGATCGATCTCCTTCTATGGATCCTATTGCTTATCATCGTGTTATAGGAGCTCTACAATATCTTTCTCTGACCAAATTTGATATATCATTTCCTATCAACAAGCTTGCCCAATTTCTGCATAAACCCACTTAGCTTCACTAGATTACTGCTAAACGGGTTCTACGCTACTTGAAAGGGACTCCTCATCATGTAATTCTCCTCTAACACACCAATGATCTCACTCTTCAAGGATTCTTTGATGCAGATTGTGTAGGTCATAAGGATACTAGAGTCTCCACCTCTACTTATCTTATTTTTCTAGGAAATTGCCCTATTTAGTGGAGTACACGGAAACAACGTGTTGTCACACATTCATCCACAAAGGCCGAATATAGTGCGCTCGCTTATGCAACTTTAGAAACCATTTGGATTCATTCTTTACTACGTGAATTGGGTGTTACAATATCCAATCCTCCAAGCTTACGTTGTGATGATATTGGTGCTACCCAATTGAGTCTTACTCATGTCCTACATTTAAGAATGAAACACATTGCAACTGATCTTCACTTTGTTCATGATCTAGTTTCCAAAGGTCTACCTCAAGTATCTCATTTTAGCACCCACGATCAACTTGTTGACCTCCTAACCAAAGCTCTGCCTCGACAACAATTCCAGAAATGGTGCATCAAGATAGGCCTATTTAATGGAACACCTATCTTGTGGGAACATGTAAAGGAAATCGTGTAGTTGAGGTTGTATTAATCTCTATCACTAGATTAACATTTTATCACTATCGCTATTTGATCTTTATCCTCATATTATATATATATCCTAGCCTATGTTGTACATTCCTACATTTATTACACTTTTACAGTCCTATAAAGACAGGATGCATTGTTAATAAAGATCAAGTTTTTCTGTACAATTCTATATAGTGGTGGCTTCGAAACACTCAGAAGAGATAAAACATTGTTTTTATTTCAACAACAAAATGATACAGAGCTTGAACAATTTGTCAAAACTCTTTTTTTTGCCTTTTAGTGTTTCTCTCTACTGTCTTCTACTACTAATTTACCGTAACTAAACTTCCTATTTATACACAAAGTGAAAGCTTGATAAAATAGACTTTTAAGTGTGAAAGCAGCTGGCGACTGCAGTCGATAGTCATAGACGGTGGTCGTAGATAGTGGCTGTTGGTGGTTTTAGTTGGTGGTTGCTGGTAGTTGCTTTACTAGAAGTGGGGATGTTGCTTTGTTTTTCTTCTCTCTTCTTTTGTTTCTTCTGCTCAGGGTTTAGATAGACTATCTTCGATGGGTGCATGCTTTCTCTTTTAAATTTGTTGACATGGAGACAAAGAAATGTCATGGAATTTGATGTTCGAACAATTTTTGGCCATCACTCTTAAAGGGAGAGCATATGCTATTGCAATTGTTATCGTCTCATAACCATACATGATTAATTAAAAAATCATTAAATCAGAAAAATTAAATATTAGTAAAAAAAACATTGATAATTTATTTTCAATAGAAAATTGGGAAGATAAATTAGCAATAACAAATTTTCACATTGCTAATAATTTTTAGGAATAGATTTATGTGTTATTTACAATGGATTTAACAGTTGTTAATGATATTGTTTTATAGTATTGACCCGAAAGCCTATCTTTTTTTTTTTTACGGTAATTATAGATAATTCTAGGAATTCAAAATAGTTAGTTTTTTACGCAACCTGCAAAGGATGCAGCCATATCAATGCCCACAACATAGAGTTCAAGCTCACTTTTCATGGAAGCTACCATTTTTATGCTAGTATCCGCGTCTAAGTTAGCAGGAATTTTGGTCCGAGGTTCCCACGACAGAAAACTGGGAGCATATAATCTGCCCAGATGCTTTTGTTAGTCCTCACCAGAGAATAAAACCGATGAGCTTTTGAAGGATGCCAACGAATACGAATACAAAATATTTCTTTTCGCACTCCATATACCTGACTGGAATGAGTTATGAGGTGGGAATATGATGAGTTCTTCCTACCCATCTAGGCCTTTCCAGCGCTAATTAAAACAATGTCTTGACTTTTGACATAGGTTGGCAGACAGATGTTGATGCTCAGAAAATTTACCACAGGATGGAAAATCAAAGCCTTTCTTGTATATATATGTGGAAATAAATATTCCATAGCTTTTGGGTACTGTAATCCTTTCGGTGCTGCTGAACAGTATAGGTTTTGACATTTTATCCACCGTGCAAACTGGTTCCTGTGCGGTGGTATGATGATCACCGAGGAGACACTGACAATATTCACGCGAGTGTCATATGGCAAAAGCAAGTGATGGAAAGCATAACAACTCGCATTAATTAAAAAAAATTCTCAGTATATTCACCGTGAAACAAAAAAGTGTGTATTGTAATAATGTTTTTATCATTTTGCCCCTCGTTCCAAAAATTCATGGCCTGGTTGATATGGGCATCATTGTTATTTTCATGGACACATTACTCATTACCGAATTAATTGAACTAAATCTATTTTTTTCCTATTTTTTAAGTAAAATAAAATTACTAATTTAATCTTAGCCAAAAAAGTATTTTGATATTTTACTTAATCTATGCTCAGTTAAATTACTTCATTGCTAGTAGAATTAGAAAAAATTATAATTTAGTTATGATATTTTAGTTTGATTATTTTGTAATTCTAGGTTTTTTTAGGGGTGATAGGGTCATTTTCTATAAAAGAAAATTTTAAATTAAGGTTGGGGCATATGAGCAAATGTCACAAGTTTCAGATGATGTGACAATGTTGTTCAATGGTTGACAATTTGTTTGCCAGGTGATGATTGAATCATCTCGATGGCCTCTCTATGCTTGGACAACCATGAGTGGTCTGCGGTTTGGTTGTTTTTAGTTTGACACTTACGATTTTTTTTAACCTCTCCAATCTTTAATTTGTTTTTAATCCTTTGAATTTTCAAAGTAATCTTTCAGTTGTTTTATTTAAGATTTGATCTCTATTATTTTTATTAATACTTATTTTTTAGATTTTAGAATAATTTATGAAATTAAAACCATGTTTCAATCTCAACCCCAATTAATATTTCCATCTATCAAATTTTATTACCGTTTTTTTATTGTTATTTGTTTTATTTAAAATAATTTTTAAAATTGATATTTGTTTTGCAATCTATCCTCCTTGTGGTTTTTTTCATTCGATTTTGATAATTTATTTTTTCTTCTGTACCTTGAAATTTTTTTTAGATTGATTTTTTAAATATTATTTTATTATTCAATATTACAATAGTTGAGTATCGAGTTTTTTGATTGAGCATAGGTCTTAAATTTAATGGATTGTGGGCTTGAAAGATTGACCTAATTTTGAAAGATTTACCCAAGTTTGCTTGTTTTTTATCTTCTAATTTCATCATCCAACATTTCTTTCTTGTTCTCTATGAGATTTTTTAGTTGTTTTTAAAATAAAAAAGTTTACCTCAATTTCATTTTTGTCTTTGTTAAATTTAGCTTTTTTTAAAGAAAATTTTGTTTTTAATTAAATTAATTTTGTCATCTTTCAATATTAAATTAGATAGGTATTGATATTTTGGTTGAACTTGAGTGTATAATTTGATAAATTACGAATTTAAAAGATTAATATGAATCTAGAAGGTTCACTCGGTTTTGCTTATTTTCCACCTTTTAATCTCATTTTTCTCTCAAATTTCATCATCTAATATTTTGTGCTTTCCCCCCTAGTTTTAATGAAATTTATATTTTTTTATAAGAAATTTCATTTTTAAATTAAATTAAACTAAATTAATTGATTAAATAATAAATATGAGATACTCGATTTATAATATTTTTTTTTTGAATTTTATGATTATTGCTATATATTCTGTTTCAATTAACCGAATCTTAGATTTGTTTTAATATTTTTAAAAACAATGACATGAACAACTTTTTTCAACGTTATAAAAAAAAGAGGCACGGGGGACCTTGCTAGTGTTTTCAAAAAATGGCTCAAGAGATCATATACGGGCATGTTGAGAACGAGGTCTTCAGTATTTGGAACTAAAAGATAAATATGCCTCGATACGACGCGTGCATCTCTCTTGATGGGGCGCCACCTTATGCGGCATATTCCTATGCCATCACTACAAATAAGCCTGTGATGGTGTCATTTCCATGCTAGAATTTCTGTAAGAATTATACGAGGCAGAATTTACTCGGGAATTTTCAGGCTAAGCCAAAGTGATTCACTTCACAATTCAATAGGTTCAACCCACACATGAAGCAACGAAGAACCAATGGGAAACCTGTTGGTCAGTAAACTGAATTACGGTCCCACAAAACACTGGAATTTGCAGTCCTCAACAAAGATGACGTATTCTTAATCTTTTTTGAGGGGCAAGAATCCTCATTATTAACTTGTTAAATCCAACTCAAGTGAGATTCATTGAAGATGGCCCCAGAAATATACAAATTCTAATGCAAAACTACATACAGACAACAATCATATAATGATCAGTCCCATCTCAAAACGAGTATTCTTTTAGATCTGCTTTCGAGTCATTCAGGTCCATGTCAGCCAAACACTCTTCTGCAGTAAGAGGAGGCAGCTGCTTCGTCTTGCGCTTCAAATTTTGTTTGTGCCAGTCACTCTTGAAGTGATCCCTGAACTGCTTTGCATCCCCAACAAGTGCATTGCACGTGCTGCACTTGTTTTGCTTGACCTCTACTTCAGCTTTCTTTTCATCAGAGATAGTCTGCTTTTGGATTTTCTCACTCAGTTGTACAACAGCATCTGTAGATTCCTTGGGTAGGGCAGAGGGCACATCTTCATAGTCATCATAGTCATCTACATGGGTGTCCCCCTCAAAATGAACAGAGACCGCAAGAATTTCCAGCCTGCCCTGCAGATTCCTCACCAAGGCATCGCAGTCCCTAAAGAAACTAGGGTCCATTTCACAAATCTGCAGAAAATTTAATAAAAGCTCATACCCAAAACATTTGCAGATTTCAGCAGGTACTTGAGAAGATACCTACAACTTGAGAATCATTATGTCAAGAGGTCCACCTAAGAAAATCATGCTGGAACTACTATATATTTTTTGGGGGTGAGGGGAGAATGCATTGATTGATGGTCAGATTTACAAGGCAAATGGCTTAATGGTATCACACAACTCATCCCAACAGTTATATCTGCATGGGGAAGCATGGTTTAAGGAATCAATAGCAGCAGTTGACAATTTGAGCATGCATTAAGCAGCTTTATGTACAACATAAAAAACCTCTTTGCTAAATTTTACTTAGGCTAGCTGTTGATGATCGTAGCTCAATGAAGCAGAGTAAAGCTACAGGAAGCTTTAAAACCCATTGCATTACAAATATCACATTTATGAGAGAAGTGTGTCAACCACCTAGTAATGCAAGGGGTTATGAAACTTCCTGTAGCTTTACTCCACTTCAGTGTGCTATGATTATGAACGGCAACAACTAGCCTATGCAGAATTTTCGAAATAGATTCCAGCCTTGAAAGTTTGGTCCCTAACTTATTTCACATGTTCTAGTGTATACTGGTCCGCTGGTGACACATGAAACTAGCACTTTTATGAAAGATGAATACAAGAAACAAAGCCACTAAACCATTTGTTGCCAACACATATAAAAGCTGCTATGGAAAAAAAGAAAACTTAACCCATGGAGAGGTAACATGTAGATGAAAATTTCACACTACCAAGGAATGAGTGAAACTTACAACAGATTTACGACTTCCAGATTCATCTTTCGAAACAACATTAGCATTCCAGGAACCAAGCTTTTCCAATAGAGTAGACAAACTCTGTCCACTAACAGTAAGCCCAAGTCTCATGGGAGACCGCTTGATTGGAAAATGCTTTTGAAGCTCACGAATAACATCTAGAGCCTGAGCAATATTACACAATGATGAAGTATCAGAAACCATCTCATTCTAAATTAATTAAGCTATTAAGTGAGGTTCTAAGAATAATTTTATATTACTATCTAATACACATCTTCAAGTGAAAACCTTTTAGGCTTGACACTTGAACAGCACAAACTCTTGACCACTTATTCAACAAGAATCTAATGCCATATTAGAGAACCATCTCAATTTAAAAGCTTAATCTATTAGATGAAGTTATAAAAATAGTTTTATATTCCTCTCTAACAGCAAGAATATTAAACATGCCACACCAATTCCAACAAACATCGCAGCATGTTTTTTGACAGTTAAAAGCTACCAAATCACCTGCTTCTTAGAGCTGTTATGCGGGTCAACAGCAAAGTGAATTTCATGCATCAATCTCTCAATCATACTGATAGTGTAAGGACGCTGGGTTTCGGGATTAATAGTTTTCTGCATGACAATGGTTGCGATATCCCGGAACTGACTAGACAACTGAGATTCCCTCTCTTTCCCGGCCACTTGAAGCTCTCCTTTCTCCAATATCTAATAACAATCATAATAAAACAACCGTGGGCAGCCAATTAATTCATTTCCAAGCATAAACTTGACAAAAATAGTAAGCTAAATTCCTTTATGTTTACCTCAAGGCAGATTCTGGTCTGATCATCATGTCCAAAAGCTTTCTTCAAATCTACAGACTTTGCAAGAACTCCTTTAGAAACATTTGAATAAACTGTGTGGTGGGACTGCAACACTTCATCCAAATCTTTCTCTCTGTTTTATTTTGCCAAAAATAGATAGACGGTATTACCTTTTTAATTCAAAGTATAAACATACTATGTATTACAAACAGCAATAATAATAGATTTGAAATGAAAGGAAAGGAAAAGGAAGAAGAACAACAAGAAGAAGATACTTACACGCCAGAGCGCCAAGAGAGGACCTTGTTCTTGTAACAAGCAATCTCAAAACGCATACCATGCTTCTTTAATCGAACCACTGCTACGTTCGTAAGGCGTTTTTGCCCTACCGGCTGCTGCAACTTCACCGACATCTCTCCTTCTCGCTCTCTCTCTCTGGATTCTGTCTACTACCTTCTCGATTTTTGATGTGTTACTGTGTGCTTCTTTGCTGTTTTACTGTTAGCCCAGGAGACCTCCTTCCCTTTTCTTTTATTTGGGAGGCCCGCCCAATATAAGCGCTTAAAAAGTGGCCCAAGCCCAACCTAATAAAAATATATAAAAGCCCAATTTGGTGTAAGGGTTTTCTTACTTCTCTTTCAACGGGCGTCCCGTTCTGCTAGTGTTGTGTTTGTGCTTTTGGAAGAACAGAGAGAAACAGAACGGAAAGAAAATGGGAGATTCCGCTGAGCGTAAAAGCGGGGATAAGGAGGAAAAAACGAGCGATTGCTGCAGCAAGGAGAATAAATTTTACGATATCTATGGACCAGATGTATTATCACTTTCTCTATTTTTCTTGTATTAATTTTACATATTCTTGTGTTTGCTCATTTCACTTTTCGAATAGTTATTTATTTACTTCTATCTATAGCTTTGTTCAGTGTATATATATATATAATCAAGATTATTATTCTTATTATTCCAGCTAATTGCTACTACTGGTTATTTGTTGTGTGTCATTTTTTTCTTAATTATAATCTATAATGAAAATGGGAGAAGGTTGAAGCTCAGTTTCTGAATTAGTAGCAATAGAAATCTCTAAATTGTTATCTTATTAATTAAGGCTCTGTTTATGGAGTTAAACTGCCTAAAATCAGCGTACTAATCATTGATCAAGCATGGGTGTATTGTGCAACACTAAGCTTGTTTTGTTTGCCCCTTTTTCATGTTGGTTTTGTCACTTTGCTTCTAAATTGGGACAGCATTGTACCGAATGTTGTGTTGATCGGATTTTATTGTTGTGTTTGCAGGCCAGAGCGGAAGTTGTTTTCAAGACGCCAGAAACAAACTCAACTTTGAATCTGCAAGTAGGTCCCATTTTTAATATATCTCCTAAATTTTGGGGAAGAATTTCAGAAACTGATGAGAAATGAGTTTATTGTGACGCAGGACGTCCAAGGACTTGTAACATGGGTGCTTTCTGAAGGATTCATGCCATCGTGGGTGTTTATCAAGGTAGCTAAAGCCCCCCCCCCCCCCCCCCCTCCCTCCAATTTCTTTTTTTAAGAAAGGAATTAAAAAGAAGAAGAAAAAATGAAGCTTGGTTAGTATATTGGTAAACGGAGTCTCTAGTCTCTTGGTGAAACTAAAAAGGTGTTTCTGCATTTAGGAGCCTGATATTATACCCTTCCCTTGAATCCTTACTGAATTCTATATCATGGAAATAACATTTGCATTTTGCAGAACAAACCTCTGATTCCGAAAGTGGTTATGCTTTATGTACCTGGTCTGGATGCAGCTTTATACATATCACAGTCTAAGTTGCTTGCTGGCTTTAAGGAGTGTTGTGGGAACCCAATGCCACTTTTATCTCTTAGGTTGGTGATGATTGTTGTTTCTTTAGTTACTTTTCCTCTTGTTTTTTTTTGGTGGACAGACTACATAGTAGTTACTGTGCTCTGTAGCTACCTGATAGCTTTTATTTTTTCTTCCATGCTAGCTGTGTATCAGATGGAATGCAGACAATAGACGCGCTTCTAACATGCAAGATGAAAAGAAAGAGAAATGAAGCCCATTCAGTTTCAAGGAAATCTGTCCTGACTTCTGAACGAGGTTTTAGATTCATTAACTCAATTCCTTCCACCTGATATTTCAAGTTTTATGCTATGTCAGTTAAATTTCTTATTCATGATCAGATCAGGCATTCTACAATCTTCAATAATTTGGTTTTATACTTGTGCTTTTGAATATTGATATTTCTTACAAAAACTACAATGTTTTGATCCCAAAATAGTCAGGGTCAACTGTATGAATCTACAGTATTCAGCTCATCTTATAAACCAAGTGTGTTATCAAAGGCAAAAGGTGCCAAGCCTGTAAAATGCCTGAGGCACTAGGCACACGCCTGAATGGACCAAGGATATGGTGTGTGTGTGTGTGTGTGTGTGTGTGTGTGTGTGTGTGTGTGTATTATAATATATAAATCTAAAATATTTATTGTTCCAATTATGATTAGATCATTAGAAAATCAAAAGAAAATATATAATAAACTATATTTGAAGCAAAATCATTAAAATGCCAAGGACTCAATTGAGAACAAGGTAATTTTAGGATTGAACTAAGGTTCACCTTAAAACATAGTATGAGCTATCGATTCAAAACAAGTAATTGGGAGGCCCACATCACAATGGGGTCTACTCCACATTGACGTAAAATCTACAATCTAAAGAGAACCAAATCTCTTTCAATAGTGAGTTCAAAATGGTCCACGCAATGATCATCTACAATGCCACAACAAGATACCCAAACTATGAGAAAGTGGGTAGATGATGCAGAAGCAGAATCCTAGGGCATGACGTGGAAAATGATAATATTTAAATGATGGTCGTGCTCTCCCTCTCTCAAATAAATACATGTTAGAGAATAATATAAATAATATCTTAAGACATCACTTAATAGCTCAAGCTTTTAGGTGTGATTATTCCTTATCAAAACTTTGTTGCCCAACGGTCATGAGTTCGAATATTACCACCCTTATTCTATTTGATTAAAATCAAATACAAGGTAGTGTGGATCTTTACGAGTTTCAATCCTAAAAGACTTTCATTTGAGGGGGTGTATTAGAAAATAATATAAATAATATTTTGGGACCTCATTTAATAACTTAATTTTTTAAGTGAGATAGTTCCTTGACAATATATAGATAAATAAAATAAAAAATCTTCCTTTCACTTCCTCTGGTTTGTTTCTCTTTGTTTATTTTTTGACCTCTCTTCCTTTGTCTTCAATCTCCTTGTCACATATTTGCTCTTTTTTTCCTTAATCCACAAACTGTAAGTCCTTACAAGCCCTAATCTTCAATCTTACTCTTGGATATGTTTGTTATCTTCAAGAACCCTAATTATTTTCTATTTGTTAGAATTAAATATAATTGATTTTTTTATTAAATATTTCTTTTGCATGGGAATTGCTTTTGAAAAGATCTTTTTCAAGCAAGTGCTGACTTTAACTCCTGACACCCACTTTCCAAATGCTTAGCCTAGGCTACGCTTCATTGAAATTCATTGCTTGAGAGTTGTGGCCTCGCCTCGCTTGTAGAGATTAAGCGAACGCCTAAGTGCCTTTTGACAACATTGAACTCTAGATCAATACCAATAAAATATTAATATTACTTAACCTCTGTTAAAAAAGGGTGTTCAAGCCTCTATAAGCTCTCCATCAGTTTCCATGTGAACAATGAATTTGCAGATGATGTGTGCAATGTGAAAATTTCCTTTAATTATAAACGTGATAGTCTTGTTATCAATTGCCTTTCTATGTCAAGGCAACTAACTGTTATCATTATGCAGAAATAAACAATTCTATCTTGGAAAATAAATCATCGGCAGGACTCTTGAAAGATTTACCTTTCCCACTCTCATATTACACACTTACAGCTAAAGAACTAGAAGACAATGGATATTGCATCAATCAACCAGGTAACATGGATCACTTGTATTGTTGTATTGTTTTTTTCCCATGATCTTTTCATCCTCATTTCTCCAGTCATTCTGTTATTCCGCAACACTTTTTATGAATTTTGTTGTATAGGTTTTGTTTCTACAGTTTCTGCACCTTCAGGTTCTGGTCCCTACGATATATTGGCACTTGACTGCGAAATGGTAAGATGTTTGTCATGCTTTGAAGCTTACATCATGTTTTAGCTTAAGTATAAGAATTGTGAATCTTCAATGAGTTTAATTTGGTATAAAAGTTTATGGCTTGAAAGAATTCAGTGATATAGTGTCAGCTTTCTACTTAAACACAATTGTGCTTATTAGAGTCAATATGAGCCTTAAGTGACTTATTTTTCCTTGGGAAATTTAGGGTCAGCTGTGATATTTTTTGTGCAGGGAATATTGGAGTGTTAACTGTTATGCTATACTGTCATCTTCATTCTTCCACTTTTGCTACCATTTCAACAGTTGCCTTTTTTTGTCTTCTTTTATATCTACTCAAAGGCCACTCTTGGTTCTATTTGTCTAACAAAAAGAAAATAAGAAAGGGCAAGTAGCAGTCAATGTGGGAGAGAGGATATCATGAAAACTTCAGTCTGTTTTCAGTCCATGAAAATGTTTGGTTATAGGCATGTTCCTATATAGGTATATTAAGGAAGTCCAACATTGAAAATAAATAATGAAAAATAAGCTACCATAGATGTGATGACAATCTTTTTTTCTTCACTTATACAAACAGAATGATCTTTATGGGTGGAAGTGGCTCCACCTATAGCAATGCAGCGTGTAAATTCAAATTTAGAAAGCAATGTTGTTGGTTTGTTCAAAGTTGTTTCTTTAAATTCATGTGCATGTCTACTTAAACAGCAGCTAAAAATTATTTGTTAACTAATAAAATGGTGAAAGGAAGGAATGTGTGTTCATTGGATGAAATTGTCTCAAGTGCTTTGTTTGTACTATTTGGATCATAATGGCGCAGGGTTTAGCTGATAGTTTATATGGTATAGCTGATAGTTTATGTGATGCACTCTTATTTACTTGGTCTCTTCTTTTCTTTTGTTCTCTTCTGATAGTGTATCACAAATGAGGGTTTTGAGCTAACAAGAGTGACCCTGGTGGATATTGAAGGACAGGTATGCTTTTCAATTTTTTGTTTGTTTGCTGTCCTGGAAAGGCATTTTTGTTGGTAGTGGTAATTGCAGTAGAATTTATTCTGAAAGGTAGTTATTTTCCATTTGTGTGTAAACCAGTGTGCTTGGGTTACCTAACATAAATTAAACTTCTTAAGATGATATTTTCTTGGCATTTACATATCAAGTATTTATTTTTATATCATACAACTCTTTTGTAACTATTATTTGATTTATCTGAAAACATTGACTCATCTTCCAGTTGACTCATCAGATATCTATAGTCTGTACTGTTCTTTTCATGCACTCTCGTGTCTAGTGTTATTTTACCATTATGGTACTTGTCATAGGCCAACATATGTGGGGCATGCAAACTGCGTGCCAACATGAGTTGGCTAGAGGCAGTGGGTCAGTTTCTTATCCCATTCTCTGCAAATGACTTTTGGAATGGTTTAAAATAACTGTTTAAATTCATGGGCTCTGAAATCATGCATGAATGCTTCCTCTCTTTTTTTCTTCTTTGTCTGGCAAATTAAATACATTGCCCTTCTATTTGTAAAAGAAAAGAGCGAAGGAAATACCCCCTTTTGGTCATACCTAGGTATATTGAATCTTTATTATATCTCTTACAACTCTCTACCTTTTGGGCTCGTGAATTTAGCTATTAGTTGTATGGATTTTGTTTTTCACCTTGATTGGCCTTTTGCAGGTGGTGTTGGATAAATTGGTTAAACCCACAAATGATATCGTTGATTATAATACCAGGTAATTTTTTTAATAGTTTGTTAAACCTGCAGATGGATTCCCAACTTTTTTTGGTTTTTGACATGCACTTTTTTCTCTCTTCATGATGGTGATTAGGAGTGTAGAGGTTTTTCTTGGGCTGTTTGAGGGATTACATGTTCTCCTATGGTCTGAACCTCTGAATGACTCACAAAAACTAGAATTACTTTTAAAACGTAAATGATAAGTTTGTCAGCATGATTATAATTATGTTGGTCAACTTCATTTTCTACATTCTGTATATTAGCAGTTGGTGCTTTCTTTCCTTTTCTCAAGAGATTCTATATTTTAAATACTCTGCTTTCCCATCCCCTTTGTTTGTTTGGTTGGAAATTCTGTCGAAAAAATGATTCTCCCCAACCTGGATCAGGGATAGTGCGTCTGGAACTCACCTGTCTCTGTTTCTCTCGTGAAAAATTGACTAATATTTTCATTACTAACACTTCATTCATTTTTCAGGTTTAGTGGGATTACATATAAGATGTTGGACGGGGTAACCACAAGTCTTAAAGACATTCAGGTTTGTTGCTACAATTAACTTTCTTTTTTCCCAATTTGATGCAGTTTCTACTGGTAGTGTAATGTTGATTTACTGATTGATTTCTTTCATAAGATATCATTTTCTCATTTTGTTACAGTTGCTTCCTGTATTCAGGAAGACTTTCTAAAGCTGGTTTACAAAGAGACCATCCTGGTTGGGCATTCCCTGGAGAATGATCTGTTAGCTTTAAAGATCTCTCATGAATTGGTAATTGATACTGCACTATTATACAAACATCCCCGAGGTGGAAATTATAAAACCGCTCTTCGAGTTCTTTCAAAGAGATTTCTTTCTCAAGAGATACAGCAGTCAGAGACTGGGCATGACAGCATTGAAGATGCAAGAGCTACTATGGATCTGGCATTGTTAAAGATAAGAAATGGCAAGTGAAGTTGTGACTAGCATTTGCTTTTGTAGTTCACTGCATTGTTCTGTGTTGTATAAATGCATTTCTAGATGCTTATCTATATTCTATGCTTCTGGCTCCTGTTAGGACCAGATTTTGGGTCTCCCCCATCATTTGTGCGGAGAAAACTCCTTACAGTTTTGAGTGAATGTGGTAAAACTTCCTCATTCATTGATGATATTTCCATAGTAAAGCGGTACGCTTCTGGTTCGTCCCATTCATTGCCTGTGTCTTCTGATGAGGAAGCACTTTTGAAAGCTAGAAAGGAGGTATATTTGGAATTGGCTCTGGATGTTTTGTTTATTCTTTGATCAGTGATGGTATGCTTATTTGAATAGTGGTGGTTGTAGGTTAAGAATGATGGAGTACACTTTGTCTGGACCCAATTTTCAGAGTTGAATTCCTATTTCAAGAAACAAGCAGAGGATGAAGGGAAGTTAAATGGAAAACTTGCGGAGATGATATCATTACTTACATGTGAAAAGAAGTCAACCAACAGAAAAGGCATGAAATGCAATATGACATCCCAACTAAAGGAAATTCTTACTCAGATGGATGCTAGGGTTCGTTGCCTCTACTCCACGTTACCAACTAATACCATGCTAATAATTTGCACTGGACATGGAGATACAGCAATAGTGAATAGGTATGTGTTTTTAATGTGTTATAGAACATTTTGCATCATTTACTATACCATGTTTCTTTCTTTGCTTTCAGAATCACTTAATTTCATGCTACAAATATGGAATACAGAAAACTGAAAAGCAAACATTCAATAATAGTTCATCTGATAGTAACATATTTTGAAAGACAGACTGTTGAAGTGTAGTTTCTGCAAGTAAAAAACTATATACAAGAGCATAAAGGGGGTGCATCCATATAGAAAACTGACACATAATCCATAACACAAGGAACATTAAGCAAAAATACTGTTTCGTACGAAAGATAACATGGATAGGTAATTCCTATCCAGTAAATGCCCTCCTATAATGCTGCCTTCACACCACCCAAAAAAATGGCGAGTAATTAGGATTAGGATGGTTTTGCTCTCTTTTTATCGAAGGAAAAACCCGTTAACAATGATCTGGTCCTCGTGTAATATGACAATTATTGGACTATGAAGATTGATCATAAACTCCCAAACATGTTCAATGAGTTTATTTTAGTGAGTGGCCATGCTGATAGGTTATTGCTCTACATATTTTATCGAAGAGGAAACATATAGTACAATATTCAACTTTTTTTTTGTTTTTAATGACCTGTAATAGTATATACTTGGACATGCAACAAGTATGGTAACGCACCCACCTCTTGCATTAAGCTCTGGCTTCCATATGATGGGAACCGTGGGATTTGTTGTCTTGATATTAAATTTTATGTTTACAATATATCCTTCTCGCAGCTCACTCTGTATTGATTTTAATTTCTCACTTGGAATGTCTGTTCTAGTACTTCTTTAAGGGAAAACAGAAGCTATCTCAATGCTACACTTGAGTAAACTAATTTGATTATTCAATGGTATAGTGCATATGACACAGCCTGTTTCTAAACATCTATGGTATATAATACATAATGATACAATTTTTTTCACAACTTGAAATCTATGTGAACCCCATAGATCTGTGTAGGCACATAATGAAGCAGTACCTTATTAGTTGTTCAACCTTTCATCTTGAATTTTCAATTTGTTGCATCATCTTTATTGTTCTTTCTCCTCTTGATTTGTATGGATGAAGGGTGAGGAAAATGCTCGCAGAGCAGAAAGAAACTGCAATATCTCGTGAGAAGATTGTAAAGGTCTTGGAAGAGCTCCAGGCTCAAGCTGAAGTGGCGTTATGTTTTGTGGGTGTGAAGAACTGAGGAAATGCCAGATAGAGAACGGTTTTGTTTTTTTGTCCTGCTATCTGTCGGTGTTTGCTTATGTATCAAGCTTTTCACAACGGTGGTAAAAAAAGAGGATAGTGAGCAGATTTTATTTTTAAGTCGTGACATCATTCATTTAATAGTAAGGAAACTGTGTAAATTTTACATGGAAATCTAATGCAATTGGCATCACTTGTGTTGCTTCTCTTCCCATTTCTCATCCATCTTGCAGCCATTAATCTGGCTTAACCAGCTGCGTTACTTCTGAGGGTTCTGAATTATTGATTTGTTAGTTGAATAATCTAGCTCGAAAAATTTATATAGACAAATTCTAGTTATGAGAATGCAAGTAAGAATTCAATGAGCTTTGGTTTGTTGTTATACGCGTCCCATGCCCCTCGAACCGATCGTCTTTTTTTCTTATTAATCCAAGATTTAAGAACCAAGGAGAAAAGAAAACCAATCAATCACTTCGCAGATTGAGATGAGTGGTGTGCCGGGTTGGTGATTGTTATTTGTCCAGTATCCATTTGATGTGCTCTCAGAAAAACAGGACCGTCGCTACGAGGACGATGTTTGCTGGCAGGGGAATAAAGAATAACTGTGAAAGGTAGCTGAGGATCGTTTTGCTTCACTTGCTAAACCTAATCCAAATCGAGGCGCCTAATAAGCTATAGTTTCAACCGCCTCTAGTGTCCTCCCTCCTCTACAAAATGTTTTGCTCCAACTTGTCGTTTATATATACAATCAAATTGGACCCCAACACCGTAGCAGTTTCCCAGCCACACTTCCCTTTAAATCTGTATAATTTCACCTCCTCCTTTCTATCCTAGTGGTGGTAGAGGGTGGACGTAGGCTGCCAGGTTTTGATAGAAAGGCAAGGTTTGGGGATATGGAGATTTTCTAAGAAAAGAACCCTGAGAATGTCAGGGAGATTTGCCAATTGATAAAGTAAACAGTAAAATGAGGACAGGTAAGCAAAGCATGGAGTAAAAGAGACATGGATAATGTTAGAAAATGTTAGATCACCAGCAATCTGACGACATCACTTCTGGGAAAGAACTTTACACAACAATCGCAAGTCATTGTGGCTAATAAGATCACATATCAGTATGCAATTTTATCACACAACTATTAGCATAGGCAACCTACACAAACATTCTACTAATGCTCGAGTGCCACAGCTGTTCCAGTAACTAAATGGTAGCTACTACTTCCATGCTGAAGCAACAACCAAACTTTTGTCTTCCCATCCAAAATGAAGTGCACCCATTTCCTCTTTCAACATGTATCTATCACAGTACTGCTTTATAAGTTTCCGAATCAAATCAACCACGCTGGGACTGATTGAGCATGAAGTGAAGCCTGCCATCATCATCCTTGCTCTCCATTTCCCGGCAACTTCATATCTCTCAATCCTTTCCTCTCCCTCACATGCTACAATGTTTACTATTTCCCGTGCCAGACACTGTTTCTCAACATTCAGTCTGTCCTGGCTTTCTCGTGGGAGAGTTACATCAAGAGAATCGAACACAGCAGAGTAATAGTTGTAAGCTTCAGTAAATCTCGGGAAAAAGGGAGCAGTATTAGTGTTCACATCCTGCTCAACAACAGTCACCAGTTTTGGATTTAAGCTCTTGACCATCCGAAGAAGCTGGTCTCGCTCATTTACTGTTGAAACACTCTCATCAGGCATGTGATGGAGTTGGAAAGCAAAATTCACCACAAGTGCTTCCCCAGGCTTGCAGTTCAGCATAGATGGACTGACAAGTGAAGTCTTGGACGCCACCGCATGAAACTCAAATGGGACCTTAAGTTCTTCTGCTAGCTTTTCAAGCCTTTTCCCGATGATCCTCAGACCACCAACAGATCTTTGAACTGACTCGGGGTCATCAACACCCGTTAACCTCAAGTTTGGCAGCTTACCTGGCTGGTTAGCGAGTGTTTGTATCAGTGTTATGTATTGACTCCCTTGGTTTATGTCAAAATCTACTATATGAACTCTCCTTTCGCCTTTAAATGCTTCAATCATTGCACCATTTGCTGCTATAAATCCAAATTTAAAACAAGGGCATATCTCAAAAAGGATCTGCATTGCTGCAAGCCTATCATCAGAAGGAGGCTCCTTGCATTTCAGAGATTTATAGAGATATATTCCAGATTCAGCCATACGAGCTGCAAGTCCTTCCACCATGTAGGCCGCAATCCTCTGTGGAGGATCTCCTTGAATTGAGACCTTTTGACGGAGCTCATTTATTAATGCCAATGCTTTCTCAATGTTTCCCTCCGAGATTGCATTAGCACATTCAAAAAGCAATCGCCTGGGAGTCCGAGCTGATAACTGTGACACTTCTTTATTACTGCTGATGCTACTTAGATTAGAATCTGAAGATGATGACTCCTTGGGAGAACCATGGAGCATCTCATTCTGGATTGGATCAGACCACTCTGCATCCATTTCCATGCTTCGACTATTTCCAAACATGACATCCTCCTCATCCTCTTCATTATCCTCTAGAAGTGCTCTCTCTAGTTCCTGAAGCTTTAACTTCATCTTATATTCATCATAATCTAGTTGATCTGGGCTCTCAATGTCCAGGTAATCTGAATCAGAAATGAAATGATAGCCATCGCAGGGTGTGGTCATATTGAAAGAAGCACTGTAGGGATCTGGAGGGAACATGGTTGAACCTGAGCCCTTTCTTGGCTGGTAGGAAGATGCCTCTTGTGGATGAGCTGAATTCCCTGAAATGCCAGAACTTGATGGTTGTACTATTTCTTCTGTTGGGGAATCAAGGAAGTACTTCTCATAACTCTCACAAGAGTAAGAATTGGTCATATACATGTTCTGATGTTTATCAGGGCCGCACATTTGGGCAGACAAACCAGAGTTTTCATTGATCCCCGTCAGCGGGTACAGCTCATGACTTTCGTATGCTCTGGCGGAGAGTTCTGTAGACCCAACCAAAGACATGATCTTTCTCTAAATTAACTCGGTTTTGAAGGGCGATGGTTGTCTCATATATCCCAAGGCTTGGATCACTGTCATCAAATTGGCAGGAGATAACTTGTTAATAATTGTCAAACATGAGAACGATCAAACAACACTACCACTCTGTCAAAAGAAATGTAAAATAATCACCTGCAGAAGCCCCTAAGATTTGAAATCCAGATCAGATTTATAGGGTGTCTGCATTCAGGGACAAGCAATGTCAAGGAAAACTGTTGGCGGAACAGCAACAAACAAAATATAAGCCTACATACATAGATTGATTATCACTCAAGTAAAAGAAAGAGAACCGAATTCTGAATTATTGACTGTGGTGATTTAGCCTAAGTAAAGATGCAAATATAAACTTGTTTGCGTGTCCTTTTAATTGCAGAGAGCCCTTAATTCTCTGACAATAGACTTAATTCTTAGATGGCTTTTATTGATCGACTTCAAATTCTTTCGAAAACAAGGTATAATTGATATTAAAGGTCTTCCCTTCATGACAAGGAGAAGACTGCTATGTTCAGTCAGAAAGGGAAACAGACAGAGAATTAAGTCCTGGTTCTTCTTATGTGCAAAAGACAAGGCTTATTCTGTGATAAGCAGTGCTTGCAGAGGACGCAAGAATCTATATTTTTTTTCTGAAAAAATGAGATCTGCTGAACATCCAAGAATACACAGACAATCAATTACAAATGACATAAACAAAAATCACAAGTAAGGACAACAATCAGCAGTAGAGGTCATATGAGCAGTCAATCCTGAATTCTGATGTTTTTTTTTAACAGAGGACATGTACCTGAAGTTGGATAATGAATTCAAGATGAAATGGCAAAGGTCATAGCAGCCAATCCTGGAATTTAGTAGATATCCAGATAGACATAAGCCTCAAGATTGGCTTTGAAGGAAAGAGAGATGAAGGCTTTGACTATGAACACCAGTGTTTTGCCGGCAAAAGGGTGATAAGCCTCTTAATGGTAGGAAAAAAAAACCCAAGTTTTGATTGTGATGTGAGGTAGGTTGGAGGGCAACAAACCATTTAACAAGCCAAAATTTCAAAACAAGACAAAAACAATAAGAAAATCTAAACCAGGTGAATAAAAGACAAGTTGATCGAGGAGATTTAAAACTGCCCAAAATTGAAAGACTCTGAACAAATGAAAATCCCAAAGACCAAATATAATCTTATTTAACAAGTTGTATGAAAGTTGGGAGAAAAGGGCTGAGAAACTAACCAGGAATATTTTTCTTCCGAGATAGAAACTTCTTTGAAATGCTTTCTTCACCTGAAAACAGACTTTTCTACCTCTGCTGGAGTTTCCTTTGCTTTGTCTTTTGGGTTTTTCTGCATGTTTATACCGTCTTCTCTGACTAACTAGTCATCCATTCATTTGATGTGGTGCGGTCCAAAGTAGACGGGGTTTGGTAGAATGGGTTGTTTTTTAATTTATTTTTTATTTAAATAAATATTTTTTAAATTTTTAAAAATTATTTTATATTATTATATCAAAATAATTTTGAAAACACTAAAAATATTTTTATTTAACACACAAAAAAAATCAAAATTCAAGAAATAATTTTGGAGTTTTCCAAACACCTCTAGATTTGAATGCCGTTGATTGCTTTATTTAGAACTGTTGACTTTTCTTTAACGGTGATCACAGGCATAAAACCATGAATTTGCTTGAAGCTATCAATGAAATAATTTACCCAAATTTCTTATAATACAGATTATTGGTAGAGCTAAGACATTGTTTGTGTATGAGTGTAGTTGTGATTGTATTTTAAAGTATTTTTTTATTTAAAAATATATTAAAATAATATTTTTTATTTTTTTTAAATTATTTTTGACATCAACATATCAAAATAATCTAAAAATACTAATACAAATTATTGGTGGAGCTAAGTCACTGTTTATAACTGTTGTTGTGGTTGATTTTGAAAATATTTTTTATTTAAAAATATATTAAAATAATATTTTTTTTAATTTTTTAAAAATTATTTTTAATATTAACATATCAAAATAATCTAAAAACACTAAAATATTTTTATTTAAAATAAATACTTTTGATAATCATTCCCAGTCACCGCTTAAACACGTTTCAGAAAAGCAATGCGACAGGGTAAAAGAATCGGAAGGTCACAAGACTTGTGGTGGTGGAAAGTGATAACAAGTGTACGGCCCTTGTTGAAAGTATGGTACAGAATTTGCCATGATGATGACGGGGATTGTGAATTTTGTGATGTTGGATCGGCATTATTGAAACGAGTGGGGTTGGGGGGTGGATTACACGTTGTTTCTCATTATGTTTACAAATATTTAAAAAAAAAATATATAATTTTTTTATTTTTATTTTAAAATAATTTTTTTTATATTTTTAGATCATTTTTATATACTAATAATACAAATAGTTTTTAAAAAATAAAAATAATATTATTTTAATATATTTCTAAACAAAAAATATTTTTAAAAATAAAATAATTTCAACTATACTTTTTAATAAATATAAAGTGTGTTTTGTTTTCTTTTATTCCCATTATATTTGATGATTATTCCATGTTTTTGTATTTCAAACTTGTGTTTTGAAAACCATCTTAATTTCAAAAATAGTTTTGAAAAACAATTATTTTTTTATTTTTTATTGATTTTTTAAAATCATTTTAATATACTAATATTAAAATTAATTTTTGAAAAATAAAAAATATATTACATTAATACTTTTAAAAAAAAAACAATTTAAAAAACAATCTCACCTTCCAGAATACTTAAATTGAATTTCAGTATCTCTATCCGAGTTTGCGGTGTCACGTGATATTGAATCCGCGTACGTAGGAAAAGACAAATGAGTCCCTTATGGCTTATGTCATCCTTGTGTCATTGCATGCATGGGCAAATTCCGTCTGGGGCAGGCAATTTATTTCCTTGTCACAACATCCAATGTTTTCAGGACAAATTACTGTATCTTTTTATTCATCGTATTACATTACATTATTACCTATATATATATAAACGGCGTGCCACATTTACTGTGGTTTTTTTTACTGTAGCCTGTGACTCAGGTGCACTGTGGACTCGCAATTTGTCTCGGTACACTACGGGTGTATGTCTATCTTTTTTTTTTTGTCTTTTCCGCCTGTGCACAGTGCTTTGCCGATTATAGCCCCCGTAAAAAACAAAATAGTGCACAGTAGAAGGGGCTCTCTTGGTTTTTCCAACATTTTTTGCACAGTGTGAAGATGAAAAAGGGCGCATAAAACGACAAAATAGCTAACAGGAGACGGGGGCAGGTCCGTCCTTTCCCATCCGGTATTTTCGTAATTATGGGTAGGGTAAGGGGCGTATCGGTCATTGTCCCATTATTTTATTATATTTACGCGCGGCGGCTTGCGCGTCGCCGGTCCGCGCCAGCGGGGTTCCCCGCTTACGCGCCTTTCAGGAGGCGCGTGCGACTTCTTCCCGGCGTAAAAAATTTACTTCCGCCGTGCCAGAAGCTGCGCCTGACGGTCCTCTATCCTCAGTCGCGGCGCGTTCCGACCACCGATGTCCGGTTAAGGCGCTTCGGGCGGTTTTCTCTCCGACGTCCCTTTTCTCTCTCCTGCCGCCCCCAAATTCAGATCAGGCCCTGATGTTTGTGTGAAGTTCCAATCGGTCCCTGAGGTTTTCAATTGTGCCCTTCAATTAAAACTGATTATATAAGAAAGTTTTATTTCAGTCCTTATACTTTTGATTTTGTTTTTATTTTTTATTCCTTCAATTATTCCGGTACGGAAGCTTTGATTTCTTTGATTTGGTCCTCCAATTGAAATTGGTTATATATACAAAGTTTGATTTCAGTCCCTATTCTTCTGATTTTTTATAAAATGGCAGCAGTTTGCATTATTTATTTTTGGTCCTCCAATTTTTATTTTATTGAATTTTATCCTTTAATTGGAATTAATTTAATATATGTTATTTTTCATTTAGGCCCCTATTCTTTTAATTTTTTATTTTATATTAATTCATTTTTTTTTTTTTATTAATTGATTTTTTATTGTTTTTTATACAAATATTTTGCTTTTTTGTAATAATTTTTAATGGCAATTTAATTATTTGAATTGTTTTTTTATTAATATTGCTCATTTTTTCTCTTTGTTCATTTCTTTTGTTTTTTGCTTCTTTTTTTTTCTTCGAATTGGGTGATTTTTATGATGTGACTATTTATGCAATGATCATGATAATTTCAATTGTTATTTTTTTAATGGTTTTTCCAGATCGTTTTATTATTGAGGTTGTTTTGACAGTAAAGTTGATAATAATTTTAACTGTTATAGTAATGGTAATAACAATCACATAAGGACAAATTTTCAATTTATGTATTCATCTTTTTGTGATAGAAAATTACAACTCATTTTATACTGGTTATTTCATTGAAACCTACTAAATAAATAAATTTATATTCATTTAAAATTTATATCTTTTATACAAAACTTGCTCTTCATAAAAATTATATACAGATTTATTATTTTCTCTAAATTTATGCTATGATAAAAAAAAATGATACATAATAAATATTTTTTTACATTCAAAAAAATATGATTTCGCCCGTTACAAGGTGCGGGTGCCATGGCTGGATGTTTTCTTTTATTTTTATTTGTTCTTTAGATTAGATGATTTTTATAATTTTACTATTTTAAAAATATGATTAAATCTTTTTATTTTTTTAAAATTTACTTAAATTTAAATTTATATCGGTTATCATTTTAGAAGCAATATTACTCTATTTTTCTCTTTATTCTTTTTTTTTTCTCTTTCTTCAGTTGTTCTTTAGATTAAATGATTGTTATGATTTTATTATGTATGCAGTGATGATGATCATTTTAGTTATTTTTTTTATTGTTTTTTTTTATAAAAACCTTTTGCTTTTTTTTATTTTATTTTTCAGAGCAATTTGATTATTTTGATTGTTTTGTCAGTAATGTTAGTAACAATTTTAGCTTTTATAGCAATGATAATGACAATAATGTCATGATGAATTTTCAATCTATTCTTTCGTCTTTCTACTGATAGAAAATTAACAACTTATTTTTATAAATTTTATTATTGTAGGTATTTTCACAATTGATATTTGATTTTTGTTTTATTTAAATTGAATTATAAATTGAACTAATCTTAATACAGTGAACTGAATAATTCAGATATCCAACTTCTCTTGCTTTTTTAATGATGATAATAAATTTATGCTTCTTTATTTAAATTTATATCGATTTTAAATGCATATATTTTATATAAAATTTGCACTTTGCATGAATTCTGCACAGATTTATTATTTTAGCTAAAATTATGTTATAATAAAAAAAATAAACACAATTAATTTTTGTCCTTTATTTATTTATTTTTACTCGACTCAATGCTGAAATTTTAATTTGTGTTGGTAATTATTTTTAAATTGATATTGCACATTTGTTCCCTTCATTTTTTTTTCCCTATTATTTTAATTTGTTCTTTCTATTAAATGATTTTTATGATTTTGTTATTTACGCAACAATAATGACAGTTTTAATGATTATTTTTTAATTTTTTTTTATAAATCTTTTGCTTTTTTATAATGATTTTCCAGGGTAATTTAATTATTTTTATTATTCTGATAGTAATATTAGTAATAATTTTAACTATTATAATAATCATTTATTTATTTTGGTCCCAAGAGTTTTTTTTCTCAATTTTATATATTTTATTTTTCATTTCAGCCCTTATTCTTTTGATTTTTTCTTTTATATTAATTCATTTGATTTTTTGAAATTGTTTAATAATGTTTATTTTTTATTCATATTTATGCATCTATTCTTTTATTTTTTTATTTTTGTATTTTTTTTAATTGTTTCAATTTGGAAATTTTAATTTTTATTTGTAATCATTTTAAAATTAATATTGCTTCATTTTTCCCTTTATTCAAGTTTTTTTTTGTTTTCTGTTATTTTAATTTATTTTTTGGATTAAATGATTTTTATGATTTTATTATTTATGCAATGATAATAATAATTTTAATGTTACTTTTTTATTGTTTTCCTATAAATCCTTTGTTTTTTTTTAGTAATTTTTCTCCTTTTGTTATCTCTTTTATTTTTTATTCCTTCTTTCATTTTTCTTATCAAAATATTTTGAGTTTTTTTAATGATTCTTCATATCAATTTAATTATTTCAATTGTTTTGACAATAATATTAATAATAATTTTGACTATTGTAATAATATTTTACTACTTTTGTTTTTTAGATCATATAACTTTTTTACGTTGGAAATTTTTTTTATATCTTTTGTTAAAGTTTTAATTATTTTTTTAGTTTTTCATTTATTTTTTTTATTATTAACACAATAATAATAATAATAATAATAATAATAATAATAATAATAATGGTTTTTCTTACTTACTCTTTTGTTAATATTTTTTTGTTTTTTTTCTTAGGATAATTTGATAATTTTTATTGTGTTTGACATTAATAACAATGATATTTTTTTTCATTTTTTTTAAAATTTTTCTAAAATTTTATTTTATATCGGTGATCATTTTAAAAGTAATATTACTCTATTTTTGCCTTTATTCGTTTTTCTTTTGTTCTCTATTTCTTTATTTGTTCTCTAGATTATATGGTTTTTATGATTTTATTATTTATGCATTTCTATTTGTTCTTTGGATTAGATCATTGTTATAATTTTATTATTTTAAGATTTTCCTGAAATTTTATTTTATATCGGTCATCATTTTAAAATTAATACTCTACTCTATTTTTTCCTTTATTCGTTTTTCTTTTGTTCTCTATTTCTTGATTTGTTCTTTAGATTATATGATTTTTATGATTTTATTATTTATGCAATAATAATGATAATTTTAGTTATTATTTTTTTATTATTTTCTTTGTAAAAATCTTTCATTTTGTTTTTTTTATTTTTTAGGGCAATTTAATTATTTCAATTCTTTTGACAGTAATGTTAGTAATAATTTTAGCTTTTATAGCAATGATAATGGCAATAACGTCAGGATGAATTTTCAATCTATATTGTCGTCTTTTTATTGATCGAAAATTAACAACTTATTTTTTTTTAAATTTATTATTATGGGTATTTTCATAATTTATATTTTATTTTTGTTTTATTTAAATTGAATTATAAATTGAACTAATCTTAACACAGTGAACTGAATAATTCAGATATCCAAGTTTTCTTGTTTTTTTTTATTATGATGATAAATTCATGCTGGTTATTTCATTTAAAACTACTAAACAGATAAATTTATATCGATTTTAAATTCATATATTTTATAGAAAACTTGCACTTGACATGAATTCTGTACAGATTTATTATTTTAGCTAAATTTATATTATAATAAAAAAAATACATATAATTAATATTGTTTACATTGAAAAAGAAATTGTGCCGCCCGCGGCGAAGCGCGGGGGCATGTCTAGTATAGTAGTAAAAGAGTTCCGCATGTTACTGTTTATACAGACTTTACATACAGCTAACAGAGCTCTGCATGTTATTGTTTATACAAACTTATTGGTACTATGGACTAGATGTTTGATCCGATGTTTCACGTTTACATGAGTTTTTTTTTTTTTTTTTTAACAGGGTTTCTTTTTCTTGAATTTTTGAGTTAATATGACGTGGGAGTGGCTGTGGCCGAGCGGTTATCCTCACATTGACAGATTCGACGTGGAGAAGTTCGAACCGTTCAGCCAACAATTGAATTTGGTTTTTTTTTAATAACTGTTGTTTTTAATAACTGGTTTTTCAAACAAAAAAATTTAATACCTGGTTGTGTTTTAAAAAATGATGAAGAAGAAGTTTTTTTTATTTTTTTTAACAACTGAGTTTTATTTTGTAGTTTTTTTAATAATAGGTTATTTTTTTTAAAAAAAAAGAGGAAGAAGTTTTTTTTTTAATAACTGAGGTATCCGGGTCAACTTACGAGTGCCACGACTAATCTCCGGATCCACATTTAAAAAAAAAATTCTCTATTTTGTTTTGCCACTTATATAATTTTTTAGGTTTTTTTTATAACCTAGGTGTCCGAGTTAACTTACGTGCACCACGATTTTTTCTTCCCAAGTATATATTTTTTATGTTCTGGGCCAACTTAGAGCACCATGAATAATCCCTGAACTCATTTTTTTCTTTTTTTTACACTTATACATTTTTTATATATAATCTGAGTGTTCGAATCAGCTTATATGCACCACAACTATTATTATTTTATAGAATACCTAAAGGAGATTGCAATTTTTACTTTTTTAAAAAAAAAATCTTTTTTCCTATTTTTTCCAACTTATACATTTTTTTCCATTACAGGGTGTCCGGGTTAGTTTATGCGCACCATAATTTTTTTCTCATTACTATTTAAAATGGTGCTTTCCCCTTACACTTTTTTTTGATAACCGGCTTGCCTTTTTTTTCTTTTAATAAACGGAGACCTTTTTTAAATATTTTTTTCATTCTTATATATAATAGGGGTGTCCAAGTCAACTTTATTTTTTAATCGGGTTTTTTTATTTGTGTTTTTTTTAATTGGGATATCTGTAGCAACAAATTTCTAACAAATCATTTCATCTTTTTAGCAATTTTTCTAACAAATTTTATCAAAATAGTTTTAGCAATATCAACATTCAATTACTTTTTGGTGGAAAAAAAATTGTTTCTAACATATTTTATCAATTATAATTTTACTAATTAAATATTAAAATAAAAAAAATACAAAATGCATCAAATCAATCATTTTTCTACGTAAATAAAAAAGCCTAGCGCATCGCGTGGGCAAATTCCCTCATGTTTTCTAGTTACAAATATTAGCATATATTTCACATTTTTCTATTCAATCATGCTTTTTCATTCACCACTATAACAATAAAAAAAATTATTTTTTAATTTTTTGTTGAACTTTTATTTGTTTTTGATTTAATTCTTCACATTCTAATATGTCATATATAAATTTTACAATTTGGTATTTTTTTTTTTAAGCTCTTAATTTTTTTTCCTTAGTTGTTATGTCAAATCATTCGTGTTCTTTGATCTTATTATTGATATAATTTATTATAGTATAATAATAGCTTTGTATATTACATATGTTTAGATCCATTTACTAATTATACACACACAAAGTTCTATCTTTGTAACTGGATGACAGTTTCTTATTAAAACGAAGATAACTTGATATCCTGGAGTGGTTGAACTTTGTATAAAAAATTATCTGTCCTTTTATATTAATAGAAGACACTTTTAAGAAGTGGGGGACACATTTTAATGCTTTTTATAAAAAAAAAATCTAACTTTGTACTAAAAGCTGTTTGTTGTTTTCTTACAAAACAAATGCAAGATACATTTCAATCCATAATGATACTGTTTACAAAAATCCAAGAGAGAAGGGACACCGTTAGAACATAGGTGAATGCTATTGTATCATGTAAGTCCATATAACTTGCAACATGTTTTTTAATTTATCTTTTTAAACTATGGTTTATATATATATATATATATATATATATATAAAATTCTATTTTAACTTCATTGAACTACATAAAGTATAAATTTAATTCTATGATTGGTTTGAGTTATATTATGCATCATAATAATATCATATATGTCCATTTGCATCCATCAAACATGCAAATCCTATTACAACTAGATCCAAAATACAAGTATAGAAACTTATATTTTTGGGAAGTTTCACTTTATTTCACTAGAATAAATAAATAAATTGCTTTCAATGGAATTAATACATATACACATACAGTGTTTTTCCCTTCATTATTGTTATTCCTCAATATAGAGTTATCAAGGAGAGAGAGGGAGGGTAAGAGGAAAAAAGAAGAAGAAAAAGTACAAGGAGCTAGGATTTGTTGTTAATTGGTTCAAGCATATCTCTCTGGGCAGCAACACTTCATTTTGAGAATTTTGTCTCCAAAAAGTGGGTGTAGTGACAAAGAGTTTGAGATCTGCATAGCAGGTCTCGAGTTCGAGTCAAAGCATGTATTTCTTGTAAGAGTCTGAGATAACCAGAATTTTATTCATTCAGTTGAGCCTATAAAATGCTCTTTCCAGGGGTATGGTTCTCTCGAATATAAAACAAAAAATCTCTTGAAATAAAAAAAAAGTTGACAATAAGAAATTCTCCTCCAATATTTATAATATTATTTGAATTCTGCTTAGATAGATATTGGGATGTGAGTTTTAACTTGTAATCAATTTATTTATTAAACCATCCAGTGTTTTGGTTACACGATGGTTTGGCTTGGGCTCCCCAGTCATGCTTGTAGTCCGGGCTAAATATCTGTATACCTGAGAAAAGGCTCGGTCCAAATAAGACCTTTTAGTGGGCTTACAGCCAAAATCCAACCCACCCGCATTCAAACGAATGAATTTTTTTTTTTTTTTAAAGTTTCAGTTACTGGGCTACCTCCTTCTCTAAGAGCAATTCCGATATCGTTTTTACCCAGAAAATAAAACAAATAATTTTTACGTACTTTATAAGTAATTGTTTCAGTGGTAAGAAATAATCCATATCTATAATCCAATCATTTTTGTTAAATATTTTAATTTGGACAGTAGACGGGGCACCCTTTCTGGCCTTTAATATTAATATAGAAGACTTTGATATATTTTAAAAATTCTATTTTTTTTATAAATTCTTTAATGAAAATAACAGACAATATAATTTAACCACAAGAAAAAAAACATCATAATTAGCAAAACTCTAATTAAATTGAAATTTTTAATATAAATAGAAAAAACAACAATATAAAATCCCAAAACAATACTCTATGAGCCTAATTTAGATATAAATATAAAAATAATTGTTTTGGAAAATTTTAGCTTAAAATAAAAATCAAATAAAAAATTATAACTGATTTTATCAAGGTATACGTACTTTGTTTGAAATTCTTCACAACCTAAATTGTTTCTAGCAATTGACAAGTAGTATAATAGAAATAATTCAAGCGAATAATAACGAAGAAAGTACCAACGTTAAATTGTTTGGCAGATAATGCCCATTTAAATGCTTTATTCATACCATTTCCTTCTCAACTTTTACAGTGAAATACTCTTTTTTTTTCTTTAATAAATAAATAAATAAATTATAAATACGCTGATGTTATAGAATATGAATCCGACCACTTGAATCGTAATTCACACCTTAATTTTCTCAGTACTGAATCAATACTTTGTTAGATAACGCTCTCTATTTGTTTTTTAAGGAATGTAGTTCTTTGCGCCCTACTAATGTTTGTCGAGTAACTCACACACACAAAAGGATGATAATGCTACTTGAATGGGATGGAAGAGGATGTCCGTTGATGAATTATAATAATATTTAATTTGATTAAGAATCGAAGCTGGAACCTCTAATTAATGATTAATTAATTCGATATTAAATAATAAAATATTAGTAACATGCTTGGAAAAAAGTATATATGTTGCTTATTAATTCTTTAATCGGGTGGTAGGTGGAATGTCTTTCTTGAAGTGTATGATAACTGTCTCAACTTTCAATATATGAAATTTGAGGTAATGTTGCCGATGAACAAGGCACATATTGCTAGTTCTCGCAAGCAATTAATACAACAATGCTCACCGAACTTGATATTTTTGTGATTAATATGAGTGTTTGGATCAATTTATATGTATTTTAGTTAATTTTGTGAGTTTTAAAATTGACAATTATATAATATTTTAATAATCATCATATTAGTAATTAAAGATTTTAATATTGAAATCACATAAAAAATAAATATTTTAATTTTAAACTCAAGACATGGTTCTAACTTAACTTTTAATGCGTATGGTGACGTGTGATCGAGGTTAGAGGCATGGGGAAGCCATGGTAACCTGAACGTAAATCGAGCCAGATTTTTTATTTTATTTTAATTCGATCTGTATTCAAAATCACAGGTTTATTTTATTTTATTTCCCTGAAATGAAGGGAGTTGAAGTTTTGGGTTGGATTGCTGTCTTATTTTCTGATGAACTCTAAGAAAACTTGATATCAAGAATCCCATCTATGATCAACCATGCTGTATCTTTGACAACCAGCTATGGAGTCTTCAACTTCTGTAGAAATTATTATCAGAGATTAGAGATAATGCACGCATATATAGAGGGGGTGTTAGGAAGATCAAGTGCTGAAACTGATGGTGAGCAGTGACGCCATGAAAAGGGAATCAAGAAGCTAAGGTAGCTGAACTGTCAAAATCATGCACCATTGTTCAATACTTGAGACATCGTGATGGGATTGAAAATGATGATTAATGGAGACGTCGTTGTTGGCTAAGCGAGAGAGATGAAAAGAAGCATGGGGAACCAACCAACCAACTGTTGTTTACTATGTTTAATTGAAGCACTCTTTCTCTAGGAGCATGTCAATATATATTTAGTCAAAATAAATTGGAGTTAGTTTTAATAGTAAGCATAGAATGCAAGAAAAAGTTTATCAAACAGATACTTACGGGCTACTTCACTTCACCTGCTTCGTGTTGGATAACACGTCATGATGTTCAAAGAACCTGAAGGGACACCATGAAAAAATTCTGCTGATGAATGCTTGGTAACTGTTGAGGCTGCTGCTGATAATAAGACTAAGTAATCTTTTGTAACAAAGATTAATCCTTTAGCTATTAATCATTATAGGGTTAAATTTACAAATCACACAACTATTTAATTTAGCTATTTGTAGCAAAGAATAGAGATATGTAAAGTCTCCATGGGGCATGATAAAAAATTTGCAATTTTTAGAACTAGTTAGTTCGAGTCAGAACGTATATTCTTTATAAGAATTTGGGATAATCAGGGTTTTATTTACTCATCCGACCTCATAAAATGCATATTTTAAAAAATAGTTTCCTTGTATCTAAACAAAATAGAGATATATACAAGTTTCTCCTAAAATACACTGGACATAAAAGTCTTGATATCATCAGAATACATGAACCATCCTACTGGCTGTAGTGTCTGTTGTAAATATTTTTGTATACATTTTGATAATTAGTTATACTATTCTTGATATTGAATTTTTATCAAAGACCAAGGTTTTAAAAAACCTCCATGGATTTTTTTTTTTATTTCACTTGAAAAACCTCAACGGCATTTAGCTAAGTGGTCAATAACAACCTAGCTGGTAGAAGAGGAAGAAGAAGAAGAAGAAGAAGAAAAGCATTCTGAACAAGAATGAAAAAAAGATAGCAAAATAAAAGACAAGAAAGCAAAAGCTGTACATAAGCTAACATTGATTAGAGTAAAGTAGAATGTCTTCGAGATATTTGACCAGATCATTCTCATTGTAGGAGAAATTAGAGTCCGAAGCTCTTAATCGAAGTGTTAGCTTATGAAAAATAAGATCAAAGATGTGATTCCAGTCTAGCATTTTAACTCAAGAAATGAATTTGTTTATGGGATTTCAAATTCCTCACAATATTTCATGTGATAGTAACTTGAACTAGAACGCCTAAATAAAGATCGATATTTCACAGACACCAACTGATACGCAAGTTCTTCAATAAACAGTAAAAAAGATCCTCTTCGCAAAATCATGACAACTCTATTTCATTTTCCTTTGGGTTCCTAGTCCTCTATTTTTGGCCGGAGGGTGTATGAAATGAAGCTAGCATCATTATCAACTGCCATGAAACAAAAAGCATTTGTTGAGAGCAACCATTAAATGGATAGCCAGAGTTCATACATGCAAAAGGCAGGGCTGGAAAGGGAAATGGACGGGATGGGGCCGAAGTAGTTTGTTGAGTCCTTCTTGTATTAAAACAGGGTGTGGTTGGGGAAGATAGGAGTCATGGGGTTGCTTGCATAGTTTTCTTGGGAAGGTGAGAGGAAATGGTGTATTATGGTTTTCATACAAGGACATTTGAAGAAAAAAACAGACATTAATTTAGCTCTGCAAGTAACTCAAGTGCTTTGCATTTACTGTTTGAAAGCTATCTCAAACCCTTCCACACTCACTTCTTGTACCAAACACTCCATCCACACACGACACTTCTAGGTTTTATATGTATGCTGTCTAATCTTGACTGGGTTCTAAGAGAACCACCCACATGTTTCTTTCCGATCGAGTGATTTTAAGATTACAACGCAGTAAACATCTATCTTAACCTTTTCCCTAATTTTGTGGTGGCCTATCTTGGATTACATTTCAGCAATGATCAAGATTATATGGTTTTTTGATTGGATCGTTTTCAAATTTGAGATTTCAACTCTACTTGGACACTTCTATCTTCCAAATTTACTTTAGGAAGTCATCTTCGATCCATCCTTTAATTTTGTCAGTTCATCTCTATATTTTGGAGAATGATTAATTTAATGACGATGGGCAACTAGCCAATCTTTCTTGTCCTCTTATCTTCTTCTTCTTCTTCTTCTTCTTTTAAATTCCAATCGATGATTTCCCCCAATTACTCTTAGTTCTTTTACCTTTTCTTATATCAATATTAATTGTATAATATTTCTCGCTACACTAATTTATCAAGGAATCATCTCATTTAAAAAATTAAATTGTTAGATTCAGGTCTCAAAATACGAATTATATTATTCTCTAATATTCTTTCTCAAGTGAAAGTCCTTTTGGACTTGAAACTTGTATATAAACTCACATTATCTTATACTTGTTTTTTCTCTAAATAGAATGAGAGTGATAAGATTCGAACTCATGACCGTTGAGTCAATAAATCTCTGATATAATATCAAAGAACCATTTCGTTTAAAAATTTAAATTGTTAGATAAGGTCTCATAATATAATTTATATTATTCTCTAACATAATTCTATATAGAAATCATGTAATTGATGGAGTGAAATTCTACCCGAAGGCCTAAGCATGCACAATTTTTCTTTGAATCTCTAATGTATACACACAACCATTCATGACCTAGCTTAAATTAATATGGTTATCATGATATGTATCATACGTGAGCATGCAGTTAATCTCCAATTTGACTTTACTATATTGTTATTCTTTATTTATTGATCATAACAGATGATATAATCCGCACCTTCCTAATCAGAATGCAAACCCAAAGTCAAGCTAATTTCGCGAATCAATATACTCCTACCTATCCATAAAAGTCGTTTTTACCTTGGAATTCCTCCCAAAAAGAAAAAGAAAAAGGAAGGGGTCACGTTTGCATATCTTTGTTCAGACTAATAAATCTTAATTAATTTCTATCTTAAGAAACAGAACAAGAGATGAATGAAATGAAGTTCACTACAAATGACATGCCACTGTAATGATTAATCTAGTATGTTACGAAACAATCAAACCCTAAATACGATGTTGTGTTTGAACAGGTCAAATTAACCAGTGTGATTTCTGCTATTAAGAATAAAAAATCTAGAAGAACTGATAGGATATATGGACCTGATAAATTGGCACATCAACCAGTTCCAACTAGATACAGATTTTACACCACCAAATCTTGATGCATAGTTTACCTGATAAGTGCATAAGATGTTAATGGATTGCTAATAATTTTTAAGCACATATATGAGCTCTCAGCAAGTGCTCGATTTCGTGGGGTATAATATCTCAATCATTTAAGAAACAATTATGTAATGATCACTGCACAAAATCTTTCAACGTTTGTATTTTGACTTGCCATCAGCAGGGAAATTGCAGGCGACGGTTTGCCCATACTTTTCTTCATGCTGTACTTGCACGGCATTTGATAATTAACCCTGAAGACTACCCTCTTGAAAAACTCAGTAAAAGATGTCCTCCTATTCAACATCCAGCAAAAATATTTCAGCTAACCCGTCGTCATGCCCCTGGCTATTTCCTAACTACCATGTTGGAATTGTAATCTGGTCTCTGGATTCCTTGAATATCACAAAGTCTAGCTTCAATCTAGACAAAGTTTATAAATTATCATGACAGATTAAATCAAGTTTAAGAAAGAACTACACGGGATACAAACGATTTTCCAAAACGAAACATATTTGTCAAAAACATAAACTTTAATTAATGGTTATTAATTTGAATTCATGAACATGGACCTCTGTTTTATTAATTATGAGGTCGCAAATTAATTTAAAGAGGGACCGATATTCACCAGCAACCCGTAAGATATATACGACGTCGCCGTAGTGACAAATTGCCATGCCAGGCCAATTTTCGGTTGCCTATATAAACGTTACGACCACATCAATTCATGTGTTTCCGCTAATTAACTTCTTAATGACAGGTATTAGGAAAGAAGTCTTTGCAAATAGGGAGAACCGTCTCTTTACTACACACACTCATATCAAGGTACCCAATAACTAATCAATGGGGTCTGTTTGATTTAACGTAGTACCATGGCTTAAAATGATAAATTAATATGGAAGGAAAAAAAAAGGTGAGAAGAAGGAGGAGTTCATGGGGGGTAATAGCATATACTAACAGGAAAGGGTCATTGGTTCTACAGGTATATTAGGGCTAAAAGTGTCGTGTAAAACCAACAAAAGTGACTTGCCATCCATAACCCTAAACCAACCCTCCCGCTTTCGTATTCTGCTGGTGCTCCTTTCCTTGGCAACTATATATCTTCTTGTGGACTTCTTTCTGGTGTATTTGATGATTAAGAATTCAAAGCTAGACAGGGGTCAAACAAAACTGTTAGGCATCCATGGAAGAATCTTTGGCTGGTAATTCTAGTGATGATGCGAAGAGTACTGCTTTCCCTAGAGGTCACTGGAGACCTGCTGAGGACGACAAACTCAGGCAACTTGTTGAACAATATGGTGCACAAAACTGGAATTCTATTGCAGAGAAGCTCCAGGGAAGATCAGGTAACTAATTATATGCAATTTTAAGATTTTTTTTTGATAAATCAGGTGAATATCATTAGATCAAACACGTTAGAATCAATCGGAAATAGAATCTTAATTAAAGATAACATATATGTAAGGAAAAATAATGCAAGGATCATTAAACTCATACAGTATACGCATATCTTAATTAAAATTTATTGTGTTACATGAAACGGACTTCCAATTTCTAAAAAAATTAAGATCGATTCTTTGCTTAAGCAACTAACAAATATCAATGATACGTCTCTCTAAATGTGTGTACGACTTCTGGATCATGCTAGATGTAATTTTATCATTTTCTTTCTTTTTTCTTTTTTTTTCTTTTTTCATAGGGGTAACTTTACCAGCTTATGATTGAATTATTAATGTCTCATTTGTATGCCAGCTTGAGAAACTTCCATAATTCCCATCTGGTGACATGGGTAATGATGGCACTCTCTCTCTCTCTCTCTACACACACCCGCACGCACGGACACAGACATGCACACACGTAATTACTCGGTTTCTGAATTTCATTCTTTTTTCCAGGGAAAAGTTGCAGATTGAGGTGGTTTAATCAACTTGATCCTAGAATCAACAGGAGACCTTTCAGTGAAGAGGAAGAAGACAGATTACTAGCAGCTCATCGCATTCATGGAAACAAATGGGCACTGATATCCAGATTATTTCCAGGTAGAACAGATAATGCTGTGAAAAATCATTGGCATGTCATAATGGCAAGAAAGCAAAGGGAACAGTCCAAGCTATGTGGAAAGAGAAGTTATCAAGATAATCTTAGTGAATCCATTGCCACCTCTACTAGTTCACATGCAAGGAAATCAAGAGCTCAAGAGGTGTTCAATTCAAGAATTGGATTTGAGGACTCTAGAGTCTTGGAATTTCGAAACCCAGGTAAAGATAGGATATTGTCAATATCTCCTTCTGGTTCTCCTCCTCCTTGGAATTTCGCCCCATCAACCATAGCGACTTCAAACAATTCTTCATCGGCGGATTTATCGAGAAGGGAAGGAAGAGATAATTACTTCAATTCAAGTTTATTTTGCACCACCGAGAGCTCCAAATCAATATCCGATCAATCTATTTATAGATACTATATGAATTCTTCGGTGTATGGCAGCTCCCGGAGTTCAAGTATATTCGGGCTTCCAAACCATAGAAGGGTTGTTCCAAGTCCTTTTGGATACCATAAACTTGGAAATCATTATGAAAACCACGGAATGATCAAGAAAGAGTTGGCAAGTTGCCATAATTCATCGACAATATTAAAGAATATGAGAGCGACGAGTAACCATCAAGAGAAAGGAGATCATGAATCTATCCAAAACAAGAAAATTACATTCATAGATTTTCTTGGTGTAGGTATATCTTCTTGATCACCCAAATAAAATCTAATTACATTTTGTCATATCTATGATAGTTTAGTGCTTACACTTTCTTATGATCTTGTGAAAAATGTTGACGGCATGAAAATTAAGTAGCAACGTCAGTATTGTAGCTTTCATGTGAATTATACTTGGCAACAATTCCTACCTTAGCTCCTATATTGTTTGATACGTAATCGATGCTACAGAGTTTTTTGTCCATGCGCTGCACTGATTTTTTATCATATAAAAAGCATATTGATTTTATGTCTTTTGTAATTAATTATTTTAATATTTAATTAATAAATTTATAATTGATATAATTTATTAGAAATAAGTTTTTATTCCATCTAAAGATGATTGAATATTGCTATTATTAAAACTGTTTTGATAATTATCTAATCGATAGACTGTATAATTCAAATTAATAAACTTCTTTGAACACAAGTCATGTGTTTTATGTAACATATTGATTGATTGTTGCGTATGTTCTATTTGTTTAATGAATTATTTGCTTAAATAGTTAAATTATTATCGATAAATTTTAGCACAAATGAGTGATTTGTTTTACACAACAAACAATTTGATTTGTAGTTTTGTTTTAATTACTTGGATAATAATTTCATTGGTAGATAGCAAAACTATCATTGATCAAATTGACTGAAGATGAGTTATTTGTTACATGCAACATACTAATTGTTTGTTGACATGTTTTAACTATTTGACAAATAATTTATTTTGATAGATAATAAAAATACAACTGTTAAAATTTATTAAAGTTTAGTTTTTCAAATTTTTTCTTCATATTATTATATTAAAAGTATTTTAGAACACTAAGAATAATTTAATGTGATATTTATAAATAAAAATCATTTTATTTTTTATATATATTTTAAGATGTTAATATCGAAAAAAAATATCACAATATATAATTAGCCTTACCTATTTTTCAAGGGAAAAGTCCTAAAAATTATTATTATCATTATTCTAAATGTATTATCTATAGTAAAATAAATACATATAAAAATAATATAATCTTAAATTTTTTAAGTTGATTATTTTGCTTAGATGTATAGCATTGATAAAAATCAGTATAGGATCATTTAAATTTTGTTACATGTTAAACAATATGTGCTGGCTATGGTGAAACACAATGCAATATTTTTTTTAATGTAGATAATTTGGAATAATTTTTCTACGAATCTTATCCACGTGTGGCTTCGTATATTTTTTTTACGTGATATGAGATCTGAAATATCATACATAAAGAAAAGCTATATAAAGTATTCTTCCACAGAAATAAAATTGACCAATGAATTATTTTGATTATTATTCTCATTATTACTATTGTGATTGCTAAATTATCATAATTATTATCATTGCTATTATAAATATTATTGCAAATAAATAATATTCTAATTATTAGTGACAATACTATTGTTGTCACTATCATTATTGTTATCAAAAGAAATTAAAATATATTTTTTATTTTTTCAAATTTATTCTTTATATTTCTTTATTTTATGTGATATTAGAACACTCACTTTAAAATAATTTCATACTTCTAAAAACAAATAGTTCATATATATATATATATATATATATATATATATATATATATATATATACTAAGGCATTAATATTAAACACATATCAAAATATATAATTATTCTCAATTTGTCCAGAAGAAAAATATCTATAAAATAACCATTATCATTATTATAAATACATTATCCACAATGAGATGAAAATCCAAAAGAAACTACATAATCAAAAGTTTTTTAAGTTGATTATTTTGTTAAGATGTATGGCATTATTAAAAAAACAATATTGGACTGTTAACATTTTTTTCATATGTTAAAAATCTTGGTTTTGACTGCGGTGAAACGCAGGGAAAGTGACTCGTATATTTTTTCATTATAGATAACTTAAGCAAATTTATCTATCTATTTTGTTTATGTGTTATCTCATAAAAATATTATACATAAAAATATTGTAAAAATTATTTTTTAACAAAAACAACATCGACAAATGAATTATTTGAATTATTATTTTTGTTGTTATCATCATAATTGTTAATTTACTGTTAATTTATCACAATTATTCTAATTATTATTATAACTATTATCGCAAATAATCAATATTTTAATTATTATTGTCATTATTATCGTTGTTAGGATAATTATCATGACAATCATTGTAATTATTATTACAATAATCATCATGATAATCAACACCCTTATTATTATTAATATATTCAAAATTATAATTAGCATTTTTTCTTATCACCACTAATTTTTTTATATTGTTTTATGAATTTTTGTTATTCTTATCACCAAACTCATAATTATTAACACTATAAGCACAATAATCATTATAATAAATAACAATTGTTATCATTATTATGATTACAAAAAAAATCTAAGACTATTAATATTTTTTTGCATGTTAAAAAATTTATTTATGGTAATGGCAAAGTGGACGGCAATTGGCTCATAGATATTTTAATTGTAGATAATTTACCCCATTTTTTCCACCTATTTTGTCTACATATGATTTCATATATTTTTTTTATTTATGTGATATTAGATATGAGATATTATACATAAAAAAGACGCAAAAGTCAACCTTTAAGAAAAATAACATCAACTGATGAATTATTTTGAGTATTATTCTAATTTTTATTATTGTAATTCTTAAATTATCACAATTATTATAACTGTTATTATAAATATTATTATAAATAATTAATATTCTAATTATTATTGGTCATACTATCGATGACACTGTAATTATTTTTATTCTATAAGATTTATTTCTCATATTATTATATTAAAAATATTTTAAAAAACTTATATTAATTTTTTTCTCAAAATATATATATAAATGGTCCGTGCTTCTTTTACTGTTCACACAGACACAATTTATTATTCATTGCAACAGTGAAACGACGCAAATAGCCCCCGAAAACGACAAATTAGTGCACAGGGACCAGGGGCTGTACCGGTTTTCTCATTTTATTTGCACATTGAATTGACAAAAACAACCCCCGAAAAAGACAAAATAACACAAAGTAAACGGGGGCATCTATGTACTTTCCCTTATGGTTTTTTCTTGAATATCAGTAGGGTCAGGGGTCTCTTGGTAATTAGCTCATATCTTATTATTTTTTTCAAGTTAACTGCTGGTGCGTCATACGGACGCGTTATAAGCGTTCCACGCTAACGAGCATTTGAGGCGGCGCGGACGGCTTTGTCCTGCCATAAAAAATTCACTTTCACCGTGTTAGAAGATGTGTTGGCAGGTCCTCTCTCTTCCATCACGGCGTGTTCCGGTCATATATGTTCGGGTAAGCGGTGACAGATGATTTTTTGTCAGCTGTCGCTTTTCTCTCTCCTGTTGCTGCAAAGTTAGCTCTGGTCCCTCATGTTTGTAGTAAGTTCATTTTGGTCCTTATGATTTTGATTTTTTTTTTATTACTAATTTATTTTAGTGAAATTTTTATTATTTTCAATTATACCATTCAATTAAAACTGATTATATAAGAAGTTTTTATTTCAGTCCTTATACTTTTGATTTTTGATTGATTTTTTATTCCTTCAATTTTTCTGGTATGGATGTTCTGATTTCTTTAATTTGGTCCTCCAATTAAAATTGATAATATATACAAAGTTTGATTTCAGTCCCTCTTCTTCTATTTTTTTATAAAATGATAGTAATTATCATTATTTATTTTTAGTCCTCCAATTGTTTTTTGTTTCAATTTTATCCTTTAATTGGAGTTAATTTTATATATTTTATTTTTCATTTCGATCCTTTTTCTTTTAATTTTTTATTTGATATTAATTCATTTGTTTTTTTGGATAATTTTATTTTTTATTGATATTTATGCATCTATGCTTTTAGTTTTTGTCCTTTTTTTTAGGTTTTATTTTTAATCAATTAAATCCTAAAATTTTAATTTGTGTTGATAATTATTTTTAAATTAATATTGCACATTTTTTTCCTTTATTCTTTTTTTTCCTGTTATTTTTATTTGTTCTTTTGATTAAATGATTTTTATGATTTTGCTATTTACGCAACAATAATGACAATTATAGTGGTTATTTTTTAAATGTTTTTTATACAAATCTTTTGGTTTTTTGTAATGATTTTTCAAGGCATTTTAATTATTTGAATTGTTCTGATAGTAATATTGATAATAATTTTAACTATTATAATAATCATTTTACTATTAATATTGCTCCTTTATTCCCTTTGTTATTTTTTTTTTTTGTTTTTTGCTTCTTTTTTTGGTTCTTTGGATTGGATGATTTTTATGATTTGACTATTTATGCAATGATCATGATAATTTTAGTGGTTTTTTTTTATATATATACAAAATTATTTTGCTTTTTTTTTAATGATTTTTCAGGGCAATTTAATTATTTTAACAATAATGTTGATAATAATTTTAACTGTTATAGTAATGATAATGACAATAACATAAGGATAGATTTTCAATTTATGTTTTCATCTTTTTGTGGATAGAAAATTAACTATTTATTTTATACTGGTTATTTCATTGAAACCTATTAAACAGATAAATGTATATCCATTTAAAATTCATATATTTTATATAAAACTTACACTTCACAAAAATTATATATAGATTTATTATTTTGTCTAAATCTATGTTATGATAAAAAAAATAATACATAATAAATATTTTCTTACGTTGAAAATAATATGATTCCACCCGCGACGAGGCGTGGGTGCCATGGCTAGTGTGTGTGTGTGTGTGTGTGTGTGTGTGTGTGTGTGTATAAAAGGTGTGGAAAAACACTGTACCAATCCATAGTGTTTTTCCCACACCATAAAAAAAGAACAACACTTTAGAATTGATAATAGTTATCACTTTTCAATCAAGCACGACAGAGCCGAAACTCCTTAAACATATAACAACACGAGATAAAAAAAAGTTACAATAACATATAAGTTTATTCATAATAATAAAAAAAATACAAATGGCAATATTGAAAAAAAATTTAATCACTTTACAGTTAAAGAATTGTTTCTTCACGAGTGAAGAAAGTGGACTAGACTATCATATTTTATTGTTGTTTAACTAAAAATAACTGTAAGAGTTGAAAAAACCATCTTATTTTTGATAAAATAATAACCAATATTGTATAAAAGGCGTATGAAAAATATTGTAGCAATCTACAGTGTTTTTCCCGCGCCATAAAAAAAGGAAATTACTTTAAGATATAACTATTACTATTTTAAATAAATAAAATAAAATATTTATTTTAGAAACAAATAATTGACTGAGAACCAAAGTATTTTATTGACACTTCACGTCGACAAAAAAAGAAGAACACCTAGATGAATTATGTCTTGTTGTTTTCCAAGGCTACAATGTTTCATTGATAGCTTATAGGTTTTTGTTGGTATGAGATGAAAGAGAGGTAAAATCTTGATTAACTTTTTCTTGAAGTTAGTGATTTATATATATATTACCTAGCGTTTGAAAAAAAACACTGTAATGGTCCACAATGTATTTACAAATAATCAACCTACAAATCTTTTGATTATTTAATTTTCTATATATTCAATTTATTATGGATAAGACACTTAAAATAATTATAACGATTATTTTAAAGGTATTTACTCTTCAAAATATAGAAGGCTAATTACATATTTTGATATTTATTTGATATTAATGACTTAAAAAATATATATACATATATATGAAGTAAGTTTTATTTTAAATCTCAAATTAATTTAATCTCAATGTTCTTATTTCTTTAATGAGAATTTTGATTTGTTGTAATTGTGTGTTTCAATTGAGAATGATTATATATGTTGATTTTCAATGGAGTCCTTATTCTTTTGACTTTTGGTTTGCTCTTGATTCCTTTGATTATCTCGGTATAGAGATTTTAATTTGTTATAATTGGGTCTTCCAATTGAAATTTATCATATATTCTATCTTTTATTTCAGTCCTTATTCTTTTAATTTTTTCAAAAATAATTACAGAACAATTTTTTTTTAAAATATCTTTATTTGTTCGGTACTAAGATTTTTATTTGTTTTGATTTTTTTCTTTGATTGGAATTAATTATATATTTTATGTTTCATTTCAGTCCTTATTATTTGAATTTTTTTATTTGATATTAATTCCTTTCATTTTTCTGTCCTTCTTGGACAATATCTATTTTTTATTCGTAATTATGCATCTATACTTTTAGTTTTTATTTTTGTTTTTGTTTTTGTTTTTAATTTTAATTTTTTAATTTTTAATTTTTATTGAAATTTTATTTTTATTCGGTTCAATCCTGAAATTTTAATTTATGTTGGTAATAATTTTGAAATTAATATTGCTCCATTTTTTTCTTTGTTCTTTTTTTGTGTTTTCTATTATTTTTTTGGATCATATGATTTTATGGGTTTATTGTTTGCGCAATAATAATAATAATAATAATTTTAGTGATTATTTTTATTTTTTTTGTAAAAATGTATATCTTTTTTTTTCTTTGGACAAAAATGTTGATAATAATTTAACTATTATAATCATAATAATAATGGTAATACACGGATGAATTTTCAATGATGATTTTTTATTTTTGTAGATAGAAAATTAACTACTATTTGATTATTGTGATTATTTTTAACTAGTATTTGATTATTGTAATTATTTTTACAATTTAGATTTTATTTGTTGTGTTTAATTTAAATTGGATTGTAAAATGAATTAATTGTAATATAGTGAATTTGATAATTTAGGTATCCAAATCTTCTTGATTTTATAGGAAAATCGCACTCCATAGGAATTATACACATATTTATTATTTTATTTAAATTTATATTATAATAAAAAAATCTCATATAATTAATATTTTTTGCGTTGAAAAAAATATGATTCTGACCACAGCGAAGCATGAGAAAGTATCTAGTGTGTATGTGTGTGTGTGTATAATTTAAGGTGTTAATATTAAAAAAATACCAAAATATATAATTAGTTTCACATATTTATAAGAAAAAAAAACTTACAAATAGTTATTATCATTATTTCAAATGCCTTATCTATAATATTTAGAAATTTTAACACCTAAAAATATTAACAAAAAAGCAGTTAAAAAATTATATAAATAAAAAAAATAATATTATTTCATTTAAAAAATTACTTGACTTGAAGAATAAATAAAAATAATAAAAGAAAAACAAAGGAAAAATAAATAAATATAAATTTTCAAATTATCAGCAACACAAAATAAAATTTAAACATTAAATTAAAAAACAACATTAATAACTAAGGAAATAATAAAAATTAAAAATAAAAACTAGACGTGTGGACATAAATAGCAACCTTTTCAAATATATATATATATATATATATATATATAATAAAGGAATTAAAATAAAATTAGAGATTAAAAGTATAAAGGCCAAAATAAAAAAAAAGATGTATGATAAATTTAATTTCTAGGATAAAATTAAAATAAATATAAACTGTAATACTGAAAAAATTAAAGTATTTCAAACAAAATTAGAAATTAAAAAGCTTGAGGACGGAAATGAAACTAAAATATAAATCAATTTCAATTGAAGGATAAAATTAAAAAGTTTGATACCGAATATATTAAGGATTTTAAACCAATCTAGAAATTAAAAGATGGAAGAGAGAAATGAAACTACAATATATAATCAATTTCCATGGAAAGAAAAAATTGAAACAAATCAAAACTTCTATAAGAGCAATCAGAACCATACAACACAATCAAAAGATAAGAAACTGAAATAAAAACACCGACAACACTATGGACGGCTGAGCATTTTCGGCTGTAGGAGAGAGAAAAGGGGAACAAAACTTTCCATCTTCCACCGGCGCGTTTCTGGCGACCTTGGGACGTAATGCGCGCTACCATAAGGTGTAGGACATGGAGGCATATCTGATGACATGTTAAATAGTTATTTTTCATAACCTTAAATGATTGCCATGTTGCGTGAAAGACACGTGAGGCCGAAAAACATCTGTGTGTCCGGCAGATGCGCTTGCAGATTTTGGCATAAAATATTATTTAAATAATGGTAAATTAATTGGACACCTCTACAACCAATTCTTGTTTTGTGTCTTATATGGGAGCACATAAGTATTTGCACATTATTTTACTATTCATTTCAGAATAAATTAATATTTAAAAAATGATAAATTACTAAACCAACCCTACAAGTAATTTTTGTATTTTGTCTTTTATGAGGATGTATCAATATTTGCGCATTTAGGTTACTGTTTGTGGAAGATGTTAAAATACTAGGGTAACGCTGCCAGCAAAACCTTGTTTTTATTTTATTAGGGGGGTATGATAATTACTTTACTGTGTAAAAAAAAAATTTAAAAAAATACCCCAGAACAATGGCTAAAAACATTGTAAATGAATAGGTAAAATAATAATATACTTTTTCAATCCGCAATGCATCTAAGTCTAGATAAACAATGCAAAACATTGTTCATTACTATTTAAAACCTTGATCACTTTTAGAATTTCAGATAATATACTGCAAGACTCAAGCATAATTACGTATGACATAGACAACCATTGAATTGCAAGACATTCTTGATCTTTTCTAGGTGAGAGATATATAGTTTTTACATATGTGGTTATTTTACATATGGTAAGATGTATTGTTTAATTGTATAATATAAATTAAGATATTCTTGTGTTTTCTAACTATTTATTTATCTAACATTTTAAAAAACCTCCACATTAGTAAAGAGGTCCTTAACTCATCAAGTTAAAACCTTATTATTCTAAAATCAAAAAATAAAATAAAATAATTTTATATTCATAATGAGATACATATTACATACAAGTTCATGGTCTAGTATTTTACAAGAGATAAAATAGTTTTTGAAGTATTTTTGAAATATAGGACAAGTTCTTATAGTATGCTAAATTATACAAATATGTTTTTTTTTTTATAAACTTGACCATATTCAATTTAAAACATTAAATGTATCTTTTTTTTTTATGTTAAAAAACAATTATGAAAAGAAACATATTTATTTAATGCCGAGAAAACATCTAACGTATAGATCACAATTCTACAAATTAAATAATAAAGGGTAAATTTAATATGATAATAAAATCCAAAATAAATCACAAAATTATTAAATCAAAATTTGAAAAATTGATGACAACCATATTTAGAAAAACACAATAATATGTTTTAATTGAAAAAGATATTAATTCAAAAACAAATTATTTACTAATCAAACTCAACTTAAAAAGAAGCAAACACCAAACCTAAGAATAATCCATGAATCAAAAATTAAAATTCAATTAGCAATCACAATCCCAAATTATAAAATAATCTTAAATCAAGAAAAAAATGACTTAGGGTTATAAATTGACCTTTCAAGGACTGAGAATCTAGTAGAAAGGGTGCAAAATTACTGAAAATATATTTTTAGATTTTTTATTTTTTAAAAATATATATAGAAACAAGGGTAAAAATTAGATTATGATAGTAATGATCATCATATTACTATTTCTCTAAATCCCGAGAAACAATTGCTATGTAAGATGTATTTATAAGTTCAAGCAAAAGAGCCTCCTCTATCATGCCAACAAGTTCCAAAGTTAACAACTAAACAAGAAGGAAAACAACAAGTTTCAGAAGCAGTCATCCAACGCACCCTTTTTCCATGAAGCTATTTTTCTGACTATTTTAATAATATAATTAGAAGATAAATTTATTTAGAGAATTAAAGAAAATAATGATAAATAAATAAATAGACAACAGTAATGTTGCATGGGTACTCGCTATATAATTAAGTAAAAATAAATAAATTGGTGTTAATACATTTATTTAAATTTACACAACACATGATTCTTGATTTATTTTATTAGATGCATGAATTAAGAATGCCTACAATTTTTGTTGTTGCAAAAAATACTTTCATCTAGTCAACAATAAAATGCACCCTTAACTAGTCTTATTCTAATTTGTTTATTACACTACTTAAAAGATCTTAGACAATACAAAACATATATTATTAGATGCATTGCATTTATTAAATCAAAGATGTATATGAAGCTTTTACCTTTAAACCTTTAAAATTGTGAAAGTAATAATTTTGCCAACTTGAATGAATTATAAATTGTATAAAAGCATAAAAAAACTTCACAAGGTCTGAAGTTAATTTGGACTTTTTCATAGATGATTTATTCTTTCAAGGTTTATATTAAAGATATTGGTTTCATGAACTGAATATAGGTCTTTTGTATTGCATACAAAATCCTTCGATGTTTAAATTAGCAAGGATATATGAGAAATATAAAGTTAAAAGTTGTGTTATACAACTGCAAAGATAATAAATGCATGAGTTGTTAAAGAAGAGAGATTCTTTATTTGTAAGTGCACAAATAAGCTTAATCATAACGTTTACATACCTATTAAATTCAACTTGTATAGAGTAAAAGATGAATACAAGAATAGGTTGTGTAGTTTGTTTTATAGGTAATCAATTGAGATAATAGCCTTTAATGATAAATGGTGTCATAACCCAATTCTGGGTTATTCCCCAAACTCTATCCAAAGTAAAACAAAAATAACATAAAAAAGAATGGCGTCGGTAGAAAAATCAAGGTGAAAATTTTGGACGTTTTCAAGAGCTCCATTATACCTCTTTTGCCTAGAAATGAAGGAAAAATCAGATTCAATGATAAAGTAATTTATTATTGGATAAATTTGCATAAAATTAAGTTGAAAGACATAATTATTTTTTATGGGCGAATTTGATTTAATCGTCGGCCAATTTAAAGTGTAATTATATTTATGAGAGCTCAATTGAAGGATTTAATTAAGCACATGAACTTAATTATACTTTAAATAGGTCAAATTAATGTTATTAAGGGCTTAATTGATGAAGAATTAAGTTTAGAAGCCTAATTTGGATTGAATTGAGAAAATCAAATTTTTCGGAGACGAAACGTTTTTGGGTGAAATCGAAAGCCAAAATTGAAGAGAAAAACATCATTCTTCCCGTCGAAAAACTCTTTCCCATTTTTGTCAATTTATTTTATAATATTAAAAAAATTAGACAGAGACATTACTAGAGTCATGCTATGACCGTGTTGGCAACCATGTTTGCAACCTACTACACATAATACAGCATCCCTGGACGTCACTACAATATTGCAACCATAGTGCAAATTATCTATAAAAAGGGAGCAAATTTACAAAGAAAAAAGGAGGAGACCATAGTTAATATTGAAAAAAACTGGGGAGAGGAGTATGAAATAATATTGAAAACAGAGGGAGATAAAAAACCAGAAAAACTTGAAGAAAACGTGGAGGGACAAACCATTTAAAAGATTATGACTACCGATAGAACAACAACTTCGTCTTCCTCGACACTGGCAGGCCCATCTTTTCTTCCCAGCTCAAGCGATGACAACACCTCTTCACTAATAGCCAGCAACTGCCACGCAGCAACCCTCTCTCTCTCTCTCTCCCTCTCCTTTCTCCTCCAGCAGCTTTTTCTCTTCTCCCACGGCAGTTCATAGCAGCCACAACCATAGCAGCCAACCACTACGACCCTCTCTCTCTCTCTCCTTTCTCCCACAACAGCTCTTTTTTGTCTCCCACGATAATTTACAACAGCCACAATTGTAGTAGCCAACCATCATGACCCTCTCTCTCTCTCCTTCCTAAGCACCATCAACCTTATTGTGACCTCTTTCAGCAACAACTAGTCTCTAGCGATGCCACATCAATGAAGCAGCAGCAATAGCTCATACCAACCATCTTTTGATGCCCTTCTCGGCCACCACAGACCATAATTTTCAACGCTACCACTGCAGGAACAACCACTTTGACCTTCTTTACCTAGCAGTAGTAGTAGGTAAGCTTCTCGTTACCGTCGGTTTGCTATTGTTCATGTATGTGAACAGTTTTAATTCACTGCATTGTTCATGTTATGTGAACAATAGTTTCTCTCTCTCTTTTCTTTATTGATTTGTATCTTTGACCTTCTTTACCTAGCAGTAGTAGTAGGTAAGCTTCTTGTTACCGTCGATTTGCTATTGTTCATGTATGTGAATAATTTTAATTCACTGCATTGTTCATGTTATGTGAACAATAGTTTCTCTCTCTCTTTTCTTTATTGATTTGCATCTTGGGCTGAACTATTATCGGCCCAGTCTAGTTGGATTGGGTTAGGTCCAGCCTAAACCTAGCAGAGCTGGGCCAACCCATTTACTTGGGTCGACATAGTCCGAATTTTTTATTTTATTTTTAAAAAAATATTAAAAAAAGCACATTTAAAAAAAAACAAAAAAAATATATATTTAATTAACTTATGAAATCCATAGCATAATAAAATGAGTTTGAGTTTTCTTATCGATGAAATGTTAGCAAGATGGATTAACTCAAAAATAAATAAATGAAAATATATGATTTGAAAGGATACTCTGGGTATACCATTTGCATCTGCATCTGCATCAATAATTTGCTTGTTATAAATAAATATGTTTTTCTTGCTTATGTATTTAATTAACATAAATGGATTTTTTTTAATTTATCAATTTATTTTAGTAAATACAAACATCATCTTTCAATTACTTAATTAAAAAAAATTATAGTACTAGAAAATGCACTCATAATGTTTGTTGTCCTTTTCTTTTACACTAAAAATTAGCTTAAGATACTACCAACAATAATGTTGCATGGGTACTCGCTATATAATTAAGTAAAAATAAATAAAATGGTGTTAATACACTTATTTAACTTTATTACGATGCATGATTCTTGATTTATTTTATTAGATGCACTAATTAAGTTCTTCATTTGCAATTAAATTTTGTATTAATAGTGAGAAAAATTAAGTTCTTGATGCACAAATTAAAATGTCTCAAGAATGCCTGCAATTTTTTTTTTGTTACAAAAAATACTTTCATTTAGTCAACAATAAAATGCACTGTTAACTAGTCTTATTCTAATTTGTTTATTACATTGCTTAAAAGATCTTAGATAATACAAAACATATTAATCTTTAAACCTTTAAAACTATGAAAATAATAGGATAACAATACACTAATTATAGAATTTTATATGCTTCACTAAAAAACCTTATTATAATTATTAAATCAAAGATGTATATGAAACTTTTACCTTTAAACATTTAAAATTATGAAAATAATAATTTTACCAACTTGAATGAATTATGGATTGTATAAAAGCATAAAAACCTTCACAAGGTCTGAAGTACAATTAATTTAATTTGGATTTTTTTCCATAGATATAGGTCTTTTGTATTGCATACAAAATCCTTCGATGTTTAAATTAACAAGGATATATGAGAAATATAAAGTTAAGAGTTGTGTTAATAACTATAAAGATAATAAATGCAAGAGTTGTTAAAGAAGAGAAATTCTTTATTTGTAAGTGCACAAATAAGCTTAACCATAACATTTACATACCTATTAAGAAGATGTTTGGGGCAGCTTTTGCACCGCAGGTTTGCTGCGGTGCACTGCTTTTTTTTTTTCAATAAAAATATTTTTTTTATTGTTTTAGATTATTTTGATGTGCTGATGTCAAAAATAATTTTTAAAAAATAAAAAAACATCATTTTGATATATTTCGGCACGAAAAACACTTTAAAAAGCTACCGCAACAACTCTACCAAACAGGCCCTAAATCAAATCAACTTGTATAGAGCAGAGGATGAATACAAGAATAAGTTTTATAGTCTATTTTATAGGTAAAAATTGAGATAATAACCTTTACTGATAAATGGTTACAATGCTGATTGTAAGGAGCCAAGTTCTAGGCATAAGAATATTTTAATGCTTTTTAATAGGTTCCATGATGGTAAAGGATTCATATTAGCATTAAGTGATAAACTCTGACCACATAAATAGTTGGCAAGCATGGACATTTCAAACTACGTGTATATATAACCACTCTTTTTAAAAATATTATTCATGTTTAAAATAAACTAATTCTTTACCAAGATTTTTACTGAAATTTTAGTAAAGTTCTCTTTATTTTTAGAACATCCTAAATTATTGACAATCACCTACACTCTTTTAAAACAATTTTTCAATTCTTGATCCAACTATCCTGGATCATTTCTTTTACCATAATAAGATAATCACATGGTTTTCATCATCAAAATTGATCTATTTTGGATACATATCATCAAATTATAAGTTTGATTACATAAAGTCAAATTACTTGATGTAACCAATCATAAAATGTATAAATTCTAATATTAAGGCTAAATAATAATAATAATACAATCTTAAACTCCTAAGTTTGCAATGAAACTAAAATCAAATAATAAAATTAAAATATATATTTTCTTAATACAACATTAAAAGGCACATAATATTTAATCAAATAATTATTTAATCCATTTTTTTGTTTCTTTCTCATTGGATCATTCAACAATTAATCATATAGTCAATGTCTTCAAAGTTAACTCAATCTTGATTGATACCTCATCGATATTTTTGCTCTAACAATCTCTTCCAAATAATACTAATGAAATTGACGACCTTATTTAATTGTCTATAGATTCATCCATTTTGTTTTCCACGATCATCAACTTGTCCAACCAGGATTCAAGGGTGCTTATAAATCCATCTAACTCAATTTTTCTTACATTTCATATTGTTAATATTCAAAATACCATTTAACATTTAAAGAATTTATAATTAAAAAATTCTTATAATAGTATAAAAAGCGTAACACCCTTTTAGAACTTGCATACCCTTTACTTTTGTAACTTGTCATGATTAACAAGACTAAGACTATTTTAACTCAGTTATTCACTATCATAATTCCATTCAAATTCTTTCTTAGTTTATGTTGTCAACCCATTCAAAAGGACTCTATCATTAATATATATTTTGTAATGTCTAAATCATGGATGTATTCCAATCATGCTCATCTATTTCATGTAATAAATGGCTTTTTTTTAAACACTTAACCCAACATACAACCTTTTAATTTCATAAATTCAAAATCTATCAATAGTCTAATACCTTTCAATTTTAGCCTTCATTTCAATTTCCTAACTTAACATATCTAAGCTATCATAATAACCCCTAATTTTCCATGTACTTCTTTTCATTAAATCTTCCTAACTTCCATATGATGTGTAGTCATCATGACATAGTTTTTCCTTTCATGTATGCTACCCATAATGACTTTAAGTTAATTGATTATCCATTAGCTCATTCACACTTTATTACCTACATTCATCCACATAACGAGAGTCTTGATAACCTTAACCTCCATTCATGTAGTTAATTAGGTTAAAAAAATATTAATCAACAGCTACTACTTATGTTATTAGTCTTCATACAATGGTAAACTAATCAAACAATATTGGTTACTAGTCATTAATGATGTTATTAGTCTCCATATAATGATAAACTAATCAAATAATATTGATCATTAGTAACCACTAATGATATTAGTTTCCACACAGTGGAAGAATAATAAAACAATATCAATTATTATTAATCGATGATGTCATTAGTCTCTATATAATAACAAATTAATCAAACAATAATGGTCATTAGTAAACACTAATGTCATTAGTCTCCATATAGTGGTAGACTAATCTAATTTTTCTTATAAATTACTTATACCCAGTATTCCACATGTCTTGGTAACATACTCAACATATTATTCCATTTCAACCAAAATCCTATTCATCATAACACTTTATAAATTTCATTAGGTTACCCTTACTCGTAACACATTATATTTAGCATATTCTTTATCCAATATCTCCTTATGTTTACACTGATACAATTTCTTTGTCTTGAATCCAAACATAAATCATGATATTATGTTTTTATTTTCCACTATGTATACCTTGCACAAGCATTCTTGTATGTATACTCGTTTATACAACTAAGTGCAATACTAACTTGAAATGCCTAATTTCTTACTACCAAGTATAACGTTTCACTCCTGAAATCCAATGTTCATATTATGAATACATAATTTTACTTCATTATGTATGCATATATTTCAATTCTATAAGTTGATACATTTTCCATTAACATGCCTTATTTATACAATTAAAATTTACAACAATTCTTATCATCTTTCCACCTTTCACATTAAACATTCATGCAAATATTGTCTTTCAATAACTTGTATCATAACCAACACATGTTTTACATTTCTAAACATTTATTAACATGTTCTTTTCACAACACAATTATTTCATTTTTCAAAAACAATACTACAAAAATAAAAATTACTCAAATGATATTTAAAAATTTTGAGAGTCAATGTATTAAACACCTACCTAATACTTAACTTCAAGATTTAATGACCGACCATATCCTATTGTTTTTTCTATATCAATAGGAACACAAGATCATACTTAATTTAATTACCATTGATAGTTTAATTTTCTCATGCATGTAAATTTTCCATAACCATATTTATAAAAGCACTATTTACTACAATACACATAACACCATATAAGCCCTTTAACTTATCATTATAATAATTACTCTTTTATTTATTTTAGGTCACAGTTATACCAAGAGGAACATGCATTTTTTTTCTCCAGGATTTCAGACAACCAACCTCATGCTTGATTTTTCGAACATTTTATATTACATAATTGAACACAAGTACCATAATAATTTTAAGGCATAGTTCAATCCTTTTTTTTAATTAATTTCTTCAGGTTCATCTAATTTTCCTTCATTAAAGGGTAAGATTTTCCTCTATTCATAAACAAATTAATTGTAAATTACAAGTGCTTCTTATTTCATGAAATAATTTACTCAATTATTTCATTATTCAAAATTACAAGGGCTTATTATTTACAAGCACTTGTAAAGTGTTATGCCATAATTCAAAAATAAATTTGAATACTAAGAAAATTACAAGTGCTTCTTATTTCATCCTTCAAGTCTCTATTTGGTCATGAAACATAATTAACCATTTATATTACACTTTATATAACATAAATAATCCATTTTTCATAACAAGAATTTCAACACCGTCCATTCATAAACTGTTTGTTTAGGTTGAAATCCTTCTTTTCCAAAATCATGACCTTTTCTTTCTTTTCTCTTACGATTTAGAATTATATCCACTATTTAATTTTATTATATGGCACAATTTAGGATTAAATTTTGAGTCAATTATAATAAGCAAATTCAATGTCTCCCTTCTTATTATGGTTAGTTATTACCTATGAGGAGAGCAAATAATTTTTAAAATTTTCCACAATTACTAGAATACCCATTCATTTCTTAAATTAATAAACATAATTCTAAAAAAAAATTGATGACTATTATATCAAACAAACCCATATACCTATACATATACTAAGGTTGAAACTTCCTCTCTAAATGAGGCAAAGATTTATTTTTAATTTCTTGCAACTAATCCATTACCCAATTATTCAATAATCAAAATAATATAATTATACCTAAGCTACATAAGTATTAAATCAATTTAAATTAAATTTTTTATGGATTTATTATCGTAACGTTACTAATTTTTACTCAAAGCAACTTAAATTATTTTTTTATTTGTTTATGGTTGAGTTAATAAAAGCTCAATCCTTTAATTGTTGATTCATGGGCGTTAATATACTCAAGAATGACATTAACCTGCAAAAAGTAGAATATAAATGTAAGAATAAATTGTATTTAAAGTTAATTATATGAGGTAATGGCGAGTGGTTACCATGATGATCTGAAGAAGTCAAGTCAAGGTGAAGTGATCCATGCTCTTTGCACAAGCATGCCTTAACATCATTTTGTGGACAAACACCAGCCATATACAGAGCTAATTGCTCCCTGCCTCAAGACACACGTTTAGGTGGTGTAGGGCCCCGAACCAAATTGCAAGTCCGAACCTAAACATGAGTTCAAAGAGATAAGATTCAGATAATGAATTACCCTTCATTTTCTAGATACAAAACGCGTATATTTTGTATTTTGCACGGCAAGCAGATTTGAATCGAATGCTTGGATAGCCGTCTTTCTTTTTAATAGTTTAAATATGGAAAAGCGTGTTGACTCGGCTCGATTTCTGCAAGGCGATGTATTGAATATTTGCCTCGACGTGAACGACCCGATTCTTTGCCGTCCTTCAAAAGCCAGACCCTGCATTTCCTCGAAAGCCCTTCAACATTTTGTTTCAATACTTTATTATTTCCTCTGGAGAAAATTCCAAATCAAACCAAGAACTGAGATCCAGACAAATGAAACCATCAAGAAATCGAGGTGGCAATTCCTTTATGGAAAATCGACAGTCTCAATCGGCTAAGTGATATATATATATATATATATATATATATCACTTAGCCGATTGAGACTATATATATATATATATATATTACTACTCTGTGTAACCGAGCCATCCAAGGGGACTTTTCCGTTGTTGAAAATTCATTAGAATCCCAAGGGCAGTTTCATACCGAAAAGTCCACCCTTGTTGCTCTGCTATATTCCTATACCAGATACAAACCTCGTCCACTTCTCCTTCGCTCATCGATCTCCATTTTTTTTTCCCTTACCAATCCTTAAACCTTTCAGTTAATTGGAAAGTAGCAGTCATGGATAGAGAACAGGAAGAGATGCAGTTTCTTGGTGTCTTTGGCATATACAAAGAAGCTTACAAGATCATCTTGTCGTGGAGAAAGATCTTCAGTCAGATAACTCTTGCCTTGATTCTTCCTCTATCTTTCATCTTCTTGGCTCACATCGAGGTATCCAATGTTCTTTTTTCAAAGATAATCTACAACGAAGAAGAGTTAGATGAGACACAGGTCGGCACCAAAAAATACGAGAAAATATCTGACATGATTTCTTCTGAATGGGCCTATTTTTGGCTCTTCAAAGCTGCCTACTTCACCTTCCTCCTTATTTTCTCCCTCCTATCAACTGCAGCTGTTGTTTACACTATAGCTTGCATTTACACGGCACGAGAAGTGACATTCAAGAAGGTCATGAGTGTTGTCCCTAAGGTTTGGAAGAGGCTCATGATCACGTTTTTGTCTATCTTTATTGCTGTTTTTTTATACAACGTTGTTTCTATACTAGTCTTGATTATAAGTGTCTTCTTAATTGGCCCTAGCAAAGTTGTTCCAATTCTCTTGTTCTTTTTGATGCTATACTTCATGGGGCTTGTGTACATGAGCATAATTTGGCAATTGGCAAGCGTTGTGTCCGTGTTGGAAGAGGCTTCTGGAATTAAAGCCATGATAAAGAGCAGGGAACTAATTAAAGGGAAGATGTGGGTGGCAATAATCATATTTTTCAAGCTAAATCTTTCTTCTGTAGCATTACACATCCTATTTGAGAGGAATGTCGTGCACGGATCGTCACTGGGCATCTTGTACAGGGGATCATTTGGGATTCTCTCTTTGCTGCTGCTTCTCGTGCTGTTTTTGTTTGGACTTGTTATTCAAACAGTGATCTACTTCGTCTGCAAATCTTATCACCATGAAAATATCGACAAGTCGGCCTTGTCGGATCACCTCGAAGTTTACATGGGAGAGTATGTTCCTTTGAAGTCCAAGGATGTCCAGCTACAGCAATTTGAAGTTTGAGTCCATAATTACCATATGGCAGCAATAAAGAAGAACTGCTGTAATAGTCGATCAATCTTGCTCTTATCACAGGTTCTCTAATGTAAATCATGTGTGTGATTCATTTTCGAAAGTGTTAAATCACTTTTATAGTTTCTTAAATGACTGTTCTTCCTCCTACTGTTCTTTTAAATCTACATAATTGATTAAAAAAAAAAAAGGTTTAGTCCAGACCATAACATTGGGTTTTGTAAACAATATGGTTTCTGCAGAAAAACACCTTGATTGTGCTCTGCTGTGGTGTGTATATTTATATTGTTTTCTTAATGAATTGTTTACACGTTGCTATAAGAGATAAGAATAAAATACAATAAGTTGTTTCCTATTCTAAGAGTGACAGTCCTGAGTCTTTGAGGAGATAGTAGTCCTTGAGGAGGTAGGAGTCCTGCGTGGACATTCCTCATGTGGCTGGGATTCTTATTTTATATTTTCCTCTTCTGTTACAGCCCCTCTCAAGCTAATGGGGAGAGAACGAACCATAAGCTTGTCACGAAGTAAGATGAATCGGTTCGTGGTGAGCCCCTTCGTAAAGATATCTGCCAATTGATCTACCGTACTGATGTATTGAGCTGAGATATCTTTAATGGCAATTTTCTCACGAATGAAATGATAATCGATTTCGATGTGTTTTGTCCGCGCATGAAAAACAGGATTTGAAGCCAAAGCAATAGCACCCATATTATCAACCCACAAGGTAGGTGGTGCTGGTAGTGAAAGACGTAAATCCTTGAAAAGCATACGTAGCCAATAGAGTTCAGCAGTTGTAATTGCCATGGAACGGTATTCTGCTTCAGTACTAGAACGGGAAACCACAGGTTGTTTCTTAGCTGCCCATGATATCAGACAAGGTCCTAAGAAAATTGCGTAGCCAGTGGTGGAGCGTCTGTCATCAGGGCTCCCAGCCCAATCCGAATCACAGTAACCATTTAACTGTAACGAACCCTTTGAGAAGTAAATGCCATGTTCAATTGTCGATTTGAGATATCGCAAGACTCGTTTTGCTGCTGTGAGATGTGTAGTAGTGGGAGCATGCAAAAATTGACAGAGTTGATTCACAGCAAAAGCAATATCTGGTCTTGTTAGTGTACAATACTGTAGTGCCCCGACAATGTGACGATAATGAGATGAATCAGGTATTGGATCTCCATCAAATTTTGACATCTTAGTGCCAGCAGTACAAGGAGATGGATATGGTTTAGCACCTGTCATTTTTGCACGATTTAGTAGATCAAATATGTACTTGGATTGATGCAGATGAAGACCTTCTTGACTACGGCTAACTTGGATACCCAGAAAATAGGAAAGTGGTCCTAAATCCTTCATTGAAAATTCGTGCTGAAGCTTGGTAATAAGATCAGAAATTGCAGCGGGCATGTTGCTCGTAACAATAATGTCATCAACGTATATCAACACATAAACTCTCACATCCTTTTGATCGAAAACAAACAACGATGTATCAACAGTTGATCCCATAAAACCAAGGTCAAGAAGTACCTGAGATAGACGTTGAAACCAAGCGCGAGGAGCTTGTTTTAAGCCGTAGAGAGATTTCTGGAGATGACACACGAAATCAGGTTGTGATAAATCCACAAAACCTTGGGGTTGTTCCATAAACACTTCGTCTGTCAATTGACCATGCAAGAAGGCATTAGAGACATCTAATTGCCGAATTTCCCACTCATAATGAACTGCAATTGCAAGAATCAACCGAATAGAGGCTGGTTTAATTACTGGACTAAACGTCTCAGTGTAATCAACGCCATCTTGCTGCTCAAATCCTTTCGCGACGAGTCGCGCTTTATAGCGATCAATTGTGCCATCAGATTTTTGCTTGATTTTGTAGACCCACTTGTTTCGAATAACATGTCTGTGAGAAGGTCGGGGACATAAAGTCCAAGTTCCATTGGATATGAGGGCGTCATATTCTACAGCCATTGCATCTCGCCAATTGGGATTTTTGGAGGCCTGTGAGAAGTTTGTCGGTTCAGGGGGAAGGAGTATGGTGTGAAGGGCTTTGATTGGATGTCTGGTAGAGTGATAAAGATGAAAGTCAGGGAATTGTTTGGGTTTGAGAGACCCAGTTGCCTTGCGAGTTATAACTTGACGAGGAACAGGGGAACTGGACAGTGGGGACGAATTGGTTTGGGATTGAGGATGTATGGGTTCTGCTTGTGCCAACAAGTCATTTGTATGGTGTGGGATTTCGGATACTGGAGATGACGTGGGTGAAGATAATTGGAGAGGAGGAGTTGAAGAAGAAGGAACTTGTGAATCACCGTCTGCATGAGTATTAGTAACAGGGGCTGTAGAATTTGATAATTGTGAATTTAATGGAACCGAGAAAAACTTACTTGACATGTCTGTAGAGATCGAATTCTGTTGCAAGGAGGTAGTAGCTGAGTTAATCTCTTTGGCTGGAAATACCTGCTCGTCAAAGGTTACATGTCGTGAAATATAGACTCGATTTGTGAAGGGATCGAGACATCGGTATCCTTTGGAATTAGAACAATAACCCAGAAAAATACATCTTTTACTGCGAAAGGATAATTTATGATCATTATAAGGACGCAATAAAGGATAGCAAACACAGCCGAAGACTCTGAGAATGGAATAATCAGGCTCAATATTGAATAACTTGGTATATGGATTATTGTTATTTATGATAGGAGTGGGTAATCTATTGATGAGGTAAATAGAAGTAAGGAACGCATCCACCCAATATTTATTTGGCAAATGTGAATGAGCAAGAAGAGCTAAACCAGACTCAACTACATGTCGGTGTTTGCGTTCGGCTATTCCATTTTGTTCCGATGTGTATGGACAAGAAATTCTATGGAATATACCATTCTTTTCAAGAAATGTTTTAAACTGCGACGAAATGTATTCTCCACCCCCATCAGTTTGTAATTGCTTAATTTTTCGAGACAAAAGATTTTCAATTAAGCATTTGAATTTAAAAAAACAAACAAAAACATCAGACTTGTGTTGTAATGGAAAAAGCCAAGTGTAGCGCGAAAAGTCATCAATAAATAGAACGTAAAACTTGCACCCACTTATTGATTGTATTGGAGAGGTCCACACATCAGAGTGTATTAATTCAAGAGGATAATGTGATACACGACTAGAGTGTTGGAAGGGGAGTTTTTTGCTTTTCGCCAACTGACATGGTTCACACAAGGAGTCTTGGTTTTGTGAACCCGACACAGATAATTGAGAATGACGTAGCAATTGTTGAAACACAGAAGAAGAGGGATGACCAAGTCGATTATGCCAAACTGAAATTGAAGCTTTGACACCGATGAAAGCAATTAAACTGCGTCCTTTATTTGACGAGAGATGTTTTAGGTATATTGGATATAACCCAGCTCTACTTGGCCCTTGCAACAGAATCTCTCCCGTCTGCATGTCCTTCACAATAAAACGATTTGAAGTAAGTTGAAAGTAACAGTTATTATCCACACAAAATTGATTAATAGAGAGCAGATTAGCCGAAGCTAAAGGGCAATGAAGGATGTTATTTAGATGAAGAGTAGAAGTAGGTGTGTGGATGAGTGCAGAACCAGTATTTTCAATTTGTAAACCTCCACCATTGCCAACAGTTACTGTCTCTCCACCTTGATACTGTTGTTGGAGTGACAAGTTATCCAGTGCATTGGTGATATGATTATTGGCCCCGCTATCTGCAAACCATGGTTCATCATCAACATTGAATTCATTGGTGTGTGCTGCCATTGCTGCAAGCTGAGATGGTGGATGTCGCCCTTGATAAGAGAAGTCCATGCGATGATAGCAATCTAATGCTTGATGATTGGGTTTGTTGCAAATCTGGCATGGTGTACGATCTCGGTTAAAGATAGTAGCTTGACGTCCATTAGCAGCAAAATTTCGAGAATTATTGTTGGTGGTGCTGTCATTCCGAGGTGGCTGTTGTGAGCGAGGTGAATAAGAAGGATGCTGTGAAGGATGCTGTGTGCGAGGAGTGTATTTGTTTTGGCCATATCTGTGCTTCTTGTTAAATCCAAGTGAACCTCGGTTTTGATATTGGTTGAATAACGCAAATTGACCAGCTTCTGGGGGTACTGATTTGGTCTGGTTTTCCAGCAATGCTTCATAATTAAGTAGTTCTGACTGGAAATCATTGAAGGAGAGAGAGACATCTCTAGTTGCAAATGAGAATGAGGTGATGAACGCAGTGTATGCACTGCTAAGGCCACCAATGATGTAAGATATCAGATCATCATCTTCAATCGGCTTGCCCACAGCAGCAAGTTGATTGGCCAGTCCTTTGGCAATTTGAACATAATCTGCACAAGTTTTGTTTCCTTGCTGTGAATTCTGAAGTTGCCTCTTTAGATATGCAATACGAGATCGATTATGGGCAGCAAACCGATTGGCCATTGAATCCCATACCTCTTTAGCAGTGTTCAGACCAAACACTGTTGGAAGAATGGTTTCCGAGAGAGTGGCATTTAGCCAGCTTAGTAAATATTGATCTTTCTTAGTCCATAAAGTGAACTTTGGATCAATTGTGAGTGTATCTTTCCCATGTGAATCAACAATGAATTTACAGGGACAAGGTTCTGAGCCATCAACAATACCCAGAAGATCATTGCTCCTTAAAACTGGCAGAAACTGAGATACCCAGCTAAGGTAATTGGATCCATCTAATTTGACAGAAATAAGATGATTAAGAGAAGGGAAGGTGAATGAGATGGCAGTAGTGTTTGATGAACTGTCTGTGCTTGCAGAAGCCATGAAAAAAAAAAAAAAAGATCTTTAATGGATGTTTAGCCAAAGGGCTCTGATACCATGTAAACAATATGGTTTCTGCAGAAAAACACCTTGATTGTGCTCTGCTGTGGTGTGTATATTTATATTGTTTTCTTAATGAATTGTTTACACGTTGCTATAAGAGATAAGAATAAAATACAATAAGTTGTTTCCTATTCTAAGAGTGACAGTCCTGAGTCTTTGAGGAGATAGTAGTCCTTGAGGAGGTAGGAGTCCTGCGTGGACATTCCTCATGTGGCTGGGATTCCTGTTTTATATTTTCCTCTTCTGTTACAGGTTTGACCAGTAGCTATACATTGCCATTTCCAGGGGCTTGGAAAGGAGGAGGGTAAAAAATTTATTACAAGCTGCTCTGTTTTTCGATGAGTCGAAAGGGAAATTACAATGAAGCCCATCAATAAACTTTTTAGTTTTTATCGCTAATTCGGAGTTGTAGCAGCTTCACAACAGAGCACGAGGTTTTTGCAGTAGACGCCGTATTATATATATATTTTTTTAATAAAAATAAATTCATTTGAAAATAATTTATTTTAATTTTTGTATATTATTTTAATTAAAAAAACATTAAAAACAATTATTACTCATTCTCAAACGCTATCTTTATGTTTAAGATTAAAGTATGGTGAATCTGATGTTGACTTTATATTTTAGGTACAATCTCTTAAAGCTAAAAATACATTGGGTTTTCTTATGTGTCACACTAGTAAGGTTTTGTAATGTATTTTTAATTTTTTTTTAAAGAATTTAAATTTTATTTTTTATTTAAGATTAATTTTTTTTAGATTATTTTGAAGTACTTATATTGAAATAATTTAAAAAAATAAAAAAATATTTCACAAACAACCCCATTTCAAAAATTCACTAAAAAAGTCCAATCATACCTCACCAGACCCGAGAAAACAAAAGCCACTCAAATCAGGCTAACCACATTGCCTCTTGTTTCCACATGGAAAGTGAAAGAATAACTTATTCTTAAGACCTGGTCACTACCCTCCACGTCAGACTAAAATTCTTTTAAGCATATAAAAATGAATAGACATGATAATTATTTTAAAGCATATGAGACTTGGCCATACGAATCAGTCAACATTCGTTCGCATGAGTTGATGTTCCACCATGACACAACCTTGAGCACCTTTTCCCATTCCTTCGTCTCTCCATTTCTTCATCCTCCTCCAAAAATTCAACACCAAATATTCATTCAAGACAATAACCATGGACAGAGGGCAAGGAGAGACGCAATTTCTCGGGGTCCAATGTTCTCTTTGCAAAGATTATCAACAACGAAATCGAGTTAGACGAGCAGAAGTTGGCACGCTGAGATACAATGAAGTATCTGATCACATCTCCACCTAATTCGTGTATTTTCTTGGCTCTTCAAAGCTGCACATCTCACCCTGTTTCTTATTTTCTCTCTTCTTTCTACGGCGGCTGTTGTTTACACCATAGCTTGTATTTATACTGACCGAGAAGTGAGTTTCAACAAGGTTATGAGTGGCGTCCCCAGGGTTTGGAAGCATGAGAATATATTGCCCCATGGAAATTGGTGCGTGATCGTGAAGTTTCTCGGGTGGGCAGGTAATAACATCAATTAAATGGCATAAAAGCAGAGGCCCTGAGTACTGTTCTTGAATCACCGTCATATCGGACAACCAACAGGGAAAAACTTGGATAAGCTGAGTTAATGCAACCGAGAGCTCGAAGAGCAGAGAATGCTACAGCAGACTGGCTCAGGATTTCGACTGCTTTCTCTTTCTTTTCCAAACCAGAGATGAAGGTGGAAAGCTTGGATGCCAACGGTTGTCATTGAAAATTGTTGTTATTACTCATCTCTTGTGAAACATAAGCACCCAATCTTGTGTGAGTTGTAATCTTAACCATTTATCTCAATGCTGTAATCCTAGCCATTAGACTAGACAACTAATACAAATAACTTTCACTTTAAATTAAAAAAATAGAAAAAGCACAAAAAAATGGGTAGCAAAACTGATGAGATTTTCTTTTTTTATTCCATGAAAAAATTTTCAGTAACCAAAGGAAACACTAGAGGAGTTCACCCTGCAACAAGAGTATTCCAAAATTAAATTAAATTCAATCAAAGAATGATTACAAAAGTTCCATTTATTAGAAACAAGTTGAGAATCCATGTGGGTAAGGCTCACTTGTTGGACCTCACATAATATTTGTCAGCAGATTTCGACTGTTCAGAATCAGAGTGCTGATGTCTTGCGATACGTTTTTCGCATCGTTTGAAATAGCCAGCAAGCCGTTTCTTGCAAATCCAACACAGTAAAGACCATTTGATCCTTTCCACTTGTTGAGCAAATTTCTCTTGGGAAATCCATTGTCATCAAAGAGCTCCTCGCCACCCTGCTTGATCAGCAACAAATTACCAACACGCATAAATTGATCCCTTCAACATCTGCGTGCGTGCTAAACAAATTAATGCAGTAAAAGTTGAGCAGTGCACACCTTAAGCCATCTCCCCACAGTGCTTCGGTAGCCAGTGGCAAAGATAATGGCGTCAAACTGATTGCTCTCGCCATTCATAAATTCAATTTTCTTCCCATCTATGTTTGCTATGGATGGAAAGACCTATTACAGATTCATCATCATTAATTAGTACCGTCGCATGACAAGGGGAGAATATAACAGATTCAATAAATTACAAGTACCTTGATTTTTCCTCGCTTAATTTTGTCCACGCACCCAACATCGATAGTGGGAGATCGACCTTTCGTTGTTTTGAGAAAAAATGGACCCTCTTTTGGTCTTTGAATCCCGTATTTGGACAGATCACGAAACCTTAACTTACAAAGCCTTACGAGGATTTTGTCCACTGTAGCGACAGTGAGAAATTTCAACAAAAACATTGCCAAACTTACCATTTCCTTAGTGACCACATGTACCTGGACATGACAGCAGAAAAAAGTTGGAGGGAAAATCTTTGCGATGATCATGGCCGAATTTGCTTTCTGAATGACTAAAATCTATAAACTTCATGAACAATATTGAATTCTTGGGAGAAATTAGTTACCGGGCTGCGATTAACAATGGCAGTCCTAGCATTTGATTGACACAAATCATATGAAATCTCCATGCCAGAATTCCCACTCCCAACAACTAAAACGTCTTTTCCAATGTATTTTCTTCCATTAGAAAACTGGCTAGCATGCATGTATTCCCCTGCAAAGCCAGCAAGGCCAGGCACATCAGGAATAACACCTTCAGCGTTTTCACCAGTTGCAACCACGAGAAACTGCGCGGCATACACTTCCCTTGCATGAGAGCAAACATTTTTTACCTCAATGCGCCATTTTCCAGCATCAGGATCGTAAAATGCAAGTTCCACTGAACGATTGTATCGTGGGATAACGACAAAATGTGACACGTATTCATCCAAGTAAGCAATGAAACCATTCCTGGGGACAAATGTTGGGGAATTAGAAGGGTAGGGCATGTAGGGCAGCTCGCAATATTGCTTAGGAATGTGTAGCTTCAAGCGGTCGTATGCTCTTTTCTTCCATAAAGAACCACAACAATCCTCCCTTTCTAAAACAATGTTCGGAATCTTAAGTCGATTAAGACATGCGGAGGTTGCTATGCCTGAAGGGCCAGCTCCTACAATAATTACTGCTACTTCTTCCATTGCTTGCAATACTTAGCTCTGATTTTTGCTGGCCAATTATGTGTACATGAGAGATGGGTTGGAAAATTGCATGTATTTGCTACTAAATTTATAACCTTATGAAGACAGTAGATGCATGGTTGGCAATGAGATTAAAAGTAGTATTTTGACTTTTGAGGCCTTAAGTTGTATTATTCGAGAGAATCAGCCCTATGTTTTAACCGTTTCATTAATTAGATGACAGCAGCGTAGTGCATTTTACACCATTAAATACCACTGGAGTTTAAAATAGCAGAAGTGAGTTGACCATCTCGTCCAAGGTATTTCTGCTCTAGAGGCCACTGCTTTTATGGTTCCTTAATTAAATAGAAAAATATAATTTTTAAATTCTTATTTATTTGCTTCTTTGTCTATGTTCATCTATTCGATTCAACAAATTACCCCTAAATTCCCTTCTCTTGTTACATGGGCTATATATATATATATATGGTTTCACAATGGCTTCCAAGTTTTATTATTAGGACTGCAAAAAAATGTTTTATAATAAAACTGATAAACATAAAAAATAATACCAAAATACTAGAATAACAAAATTATATCAGAACTCATCTAATAGTTAATAAATTGGTGTTTAATTGCCGTCCCACATCAATATATAATGTTTATTATAAATTTTAACCCGGAATTAATTAATATGAGAAATTAAACTGAAACTGTGATCAGAGAATGCAACAAAATTTAATTTTAAACTGAAAGCTTGCATAAAAGAATTGTTTAAACTAATATAATAGCAATGTTTAGTTTTAATTGCATGTGTATAGAGCAATATCTTGCAATTTAATTAAAATATAAATCTAGCATGCATATAGATAATTATATATAAATTAAAATTGAATAATAAAAGATTGCGTGTATACTACTATTTATAAACATAATTACATATTAATTTAATACTAACGTAGATGTAAGGCATTTACTTGTTGAAGATCTTAGAATTAGATAGTAATTAATTGTTATCAAGTTTCAATCATTTGTCCTTAAAGTTTAATTGTCCATCTTGCTATGAAAATGAAATTATTATAATAAACCTCATAGGAAATACTTTCATGATTATATTTTTAAATTTTTTATGATAATTATAATAGCTTTGTGTTATTTTAAATTCCAATTAAATTACTAAAAAAATGTGTTTTTTAATAATAAAAAAACTCAAATAATAGTATAGGCATATAAATAGAAATAAATAAAAGTATAAGGACTTAAATTAAAGATAATTTTTTTTTTTTTTTTACATACTTGTCATGTAGATATGTCATCATGCCGCATGTTAATATAACGGTTGTGCTAGCATAAAATAGACAAAACTTAATAGAAATACTCGATTAAAAAAGATAAAAGTTTATATATAGTATAACCTTGATAAATTAATGACAATGATTAAATTATTATTTTTTCCAATCTTGACTAAAATTTAATTAGAATTTAAATTTTATCTTAATTAATTAATAAAATCTCATTGTTTTGAGAATATTAATTAATCAAAATCTAATTATACATAAGCAACAAGAATAAAGACATATAAACTAATCATCTAGTAGGTGGTAAAATAATAAGAGCTTGAGACTAATTGTTTGTTTGAGAATGCGATTAAGGTTAGTTTTTAAGTGTTTTTCATTCAAAATAATGTTTTAAAAATTATTCTATATCAACATATGAAAATGATCTAAAAGAACCCAAAATTTCTACTTTAAAATAAAATAAAAACTCATTTTTTTTCAAAAACACTTTTGAAATGCAGTCACAAATAGAACCTAAGGGTTTTACTCTTTTAGTGATTTCAAGTTCGAGTCATGTGAATGTTAATATAATAATAACTAGAGGTTTGATTATTAATTTAAAGACCCATGGAATTAATTAAGATGCATGCAAGCATACTTAATCACCCACATTAATTTAAAAACATAGAAAATCAAATTAAGAAATTAAAAGTCAAATGAGAGTGACTTTGAGAGGGAGGAAGTAATGTAATATCTATTTATAGTAATAAAGTTTGAACAAATCTTATTCATCGTTCAGAAAATATTGATGAGATATTGATGGTTGCATTAAGTTATAACATAGAAAGTTGTGCTTTTTAATGAAGAAGAATGATAAAGGGTACTGCTGATTCCCAAATTCACTTTTCAAAAAACTTTCTTCCATAAAAAAATAATTCGTAGGATTCGAGATTCTCATGTAATGCACGAGGAAAAAAATCGATAGCTTGGTAAAATAATATTCCTAAGGGATTATAAAAACCTAATAAGAGAATACTCGAATCATTAAAACCAATAAATAAATAAGAGAAATAAATAAATATAAGGACTAGATGAACACAGATACAAATTCTCCAAATTAAGCATCCATTTACAAACTTATGAAGTTTTTTTGGGGTAGGTTTATCTGAGCAGGTGGGAGAAAAAGCAGAGCCGAAAGGGTAATTAACCTAAGAGAAAACTATCTATAGCATCCAGGTTGGGGGAAGTGCAGAAAAAACAAGCTCTAAGCCTTGCAAAGCAACGAGCTGCCATTTGTTTTCATGGTATATTTTTCAACCCTCGATCATTTCGTAGTTCCCTTCCATGCCAAACCGATGTCAGTTGCTATGCGTTGAGCATCAACTGAGATGCCCATTAATCCTCTCTGTGAAAACCCAGCACAGTAAATCCCATTTTCCCCTTTCCAATGATTTGGAAAACGTTGTTTCGGCATTCCATTCCCATTAAAGAGCTCTTTTCCATCCTGCATGCATTGCCAAATAAAGAACTAATTCAACGTTATTATCACAGATTTAATTTTGGATCTTATATATATATATATAGACACACACACACACTATTACCTTCAGCCAATCCAGCACGGTGCTTCTATAGCCAGTAGCAAATATGATGGCATCATATGGCTTGCTCTTGCCATTTTCAAATGTGATTTCGTTTCCTTTTATACTTGCTATCGATGGAAAAACCTGCATAAACGGCCACCGTCATCTCTCATGATAAGAGATGCACGATCCATGTTATTTTTGTTGTTGCAAACAATTTAAGATTTTTAATCGTCTCACGTAAAAAGATATGACAGAAAAGTTAAAAGATATCTCTATAAAGAACAAAATGTATGTGTATATATATATACCTGGATTTCTCCTGTCTTAATCCTTTGCACAGCCCCGACGTCAATTGTGGGCGATCTACCTGTTGTTGCTTTAATATAGAAAGGACCTTCAGTTGGCCTCTGAATCCCATATTTTGATATATCCCCAAAATTAATTTTGCTGACTGTTATTGCGATGAAGTCCACTAATCTGCATGGGAGATACTTCAAGAAGCACATTCCTAGGAAAACAATTTCTTTGCTAACCACATGCACCTGAATATTAGATGAAATTGATATTATGGTACTCAGTTAAAAGGCTGTTATTAATTTTTATAGCAATAAAATCGCATAGATACTCCAACACCAGATTTAAACATTCAATTTATGTATTTATTTGAGGATTAGAAGTACGTTTTCATTCATATATATATGCTGTCTTAATTTTGCAAAACGTTTTACCCGTATCTGCTTGATTTCACCTTGATTGATGGGATAAACGCATTATTCAAATTTTCATAGAAAAAAGAGTAATTATTCAAACCATGCAATTGCTAGAAGAGGTATATTAATTAGAAAGGAAACGTTAGAAAAGAAAAAAAAGAAAAAAAAAAAGGCTCAAGAGAGGGGAGATTTTACAGGGCTACGAGCAACAATGGAGGTATGAGCACCCCAATAGAACAAATCATAAGCAATCTCCATCCCAGAGTTGCCGCAGCCAACAACCAAGACATTTTTGCCAACAAAATCCTTCCCGTTCTCATACTGGCTGGAGTGCATGTACATCCCCTCAAAGCCGTCGAGCCCAGGCACCTTTGGTATCAAACCTTCACTATTTTCTCCTGTTGCAACAACTAAAAACTTGGCAATATATACTTCAGTTGTATGTAGCTTATTATTCTTTACCACAATACACCATTTACTAGCATTCTTATCATAGTAAACAGACTCCACAGAGCAATGAAATCGGGGATTTATGCCAAAATGAGATGCATAATTGTCCAAATAGCTAATGAAGTCGTTTTTCGGGACAAACATAGGTAAGTTTGGTGGATAGGGCATGTAGGGAAGCTCGCAAAATTGCTTTGCAAGGTGTAACTTTACACGATCATATGCCTTTTTTCTCCATAGAGAGGCATAGCAATCCTCTCTTTCTAGGATGATGTTGGGGATGCCAAGACGATTAAGGCATGCACTTGATGCGAGCCCTGCAGGGCCAGCACCGATAATGACTACAACTTCTTCCATGGATATTTCTAAGATTTAATTGTTTGGATTATGGAGATTTAGGGCTTCCATGATGGACCCATGTCGAAGGTATATATTGCCTTATATAGGGGCCGGAGTTAGTGTAACTTTATTTGTTTTTATAATTGCTTAACTTTTCTTTATTTTATTGAATTGAAAATACGATGAACATAACAAAAGGCAGAATTTAATTCCTTGGAAGCGTCTTCGAGGTTCACCCTGCCTAGCATGCAAGCATGTATTAAAATACATTTTCTTTCTGTACATTTGTAACGTGTGATGAACAGGTGTAGGAGAGCATTTACAGTGTGAGCTGGGTGTCCTCATCTGCCAAACATGGTTAGTATTTACAAGGTGAGGATAAGAAAGCTGAAGCCAATACAGCCATTTTCTGAATTCTTTCCCCAGCAATATGCATGAAATGCGCCATAAACGTTCAGAGGAAGGTTGTCTTATCTGTACTTGTGTCAAGAAGGTGACTTTGGTTGATGCCATATGGCTGACATGCCACGCCTGGTGATCTCAGCACCTCTTTTAATCACCGGAAATGAAACTGAAAGTCATGGAAATAATTTACTGCCATCTGTTGCAGGGTGTTTAGCCATCTCCGCCATACATATTCCACAAAATCAGTTATATGTATGACAAAACAGACTTCCTAAAATTATATCGATGCTCTCCTGTCAATGGTATTGATGAAGGATGATTATTGTGATCCAAATTCAATAAATCAGACTATTCAAATGATCAGACAATTTTCATAAAGTTTATAGCTGGTCAACTTTTTGTGGTCTTTTCAAGTCTCCATTTCTATATGTATTTGTTGTTATAGAGCCCCAAGAACTTTAGTACTTGAGAAATCTAGGTTGTCGTAGTCCTGTTTCCGTTCATTTGGTTACATAGGTAGAAGTACTAGGTAACATGCTTTAGCAAACCTCTTCTCGAAAAAAGGGACAAAATTAGAGGTTAGGTTTTTGTTCTGGGGTGGATTTATTTAAAATTATCTTTGTAACATTATCAAGCTAACCAAAATATGTGATTACAGACACAAAACAATCATAATAAATCTAGAAGCTCCTTTAACTAATATCAAGATAACCACTATGAATGTCATGAAAAATATATTTATTGAAATTGAAACATAATTAAAGTTAATGTCTTTGTAATTATGTGATTGATGTCAAGATTCTCACCATCAAATTTTTTTAGTTCAATTGGTTATATAAATGTCAAGTTATTTAAGTTGTAAAATTACACAAACGACAATATCATAACTAAATTACAACTAGCACAAATGATAATATCATATCTGAATTGTAATTAATGTAAATGACAATACGATAACTAAATTATAACCGTCACAAATAATAATTGTTTTGTTAAACCTTGTTAGATATTGATTTGTCTATATAGCTAAAGTAAGTATTTGTCTTTATTAGAACATAAATCTCACCATTTATAACAATAAATATTCTTAGTTGAATTAAATATGAAGCGGTCAATATAATTAAGTTCAAACTAATTGTATTAATTAATTATTTTTTCATGGTTTAAATATGAAGCAGTCAAGTTTAAATGATAACTCTATTAATTAATTAATTTTCATTGCTCCAACAGTATTAATTTATAGAGGTTTAATTGTATTTAGTTAAGAACATTTCTAAAATATTTACTCATATTTTTAAATATATTGTTTTAATTTCATATTGCTTCAGGGATATTATTACAATTTGTGAATGAATGACATTAGAGTTATTATCGGTATATTTTAAAAGTATTTTTTTTTTAAAAATAGTGTTTTTATATTATTTATATATTAATATTTTAACATGTTGATATTAAAAATAATTTTTAAAATTAAAAAATATATATATTAATATTGCATGATGCAATTATACTTGAAATAATATTAAAAAAAAAACAATTTGATCATGATTTTTTTGCACAATTTAGCTTTTTCTTTTTTCTTTAGCCCAAATTAACATTCGATTGCATTTTTTTTGCAAGTGAGAGTTGAATTGAAAGGCCAAGAAGGGGAAAGAAAAACAACATGTAAAATAGATGGTGGATTTGAAATTTGTCTAAAAATTTTATTTAGCCAAATTGTCCATTTGATTTTTAAATATTCAATTTTGATATAAAATTGTATTTTTCTCATTTTTGGTTGGAGAAGATAGATATACCTCTTGGATTTCATTGTAGAGAGAAAAGGTTGTTTTGACAATAATTTTGGCAACCAAAATAGCTAATTTGTTTGTGCCAAATGCTTCCATATGAAGAGAAGAGTTTGAATCATGTGTATGTTTTTTTTACCTTGAGAGTGTCTAAAAAAACATATCTAAGTACATGAAGATTTTAGGTTTAAACTTTGAGGCCATTAATTGGTCTGACAAGGTTTCTTAAGTGTTTTCTAATTTTTTGGGTCAAAATGGGTTCAAATTAATTTTTAGATGAATAAAACCATGAACCCTAATTTTTCAGCCACTATAATGGTAGAAATCTAGAAAACTCAGAAGATTATCGTTTACCTCAATAAACAATGCACCGGCTATTTAAAAAATAAATAAATCTAGATGCATGACATGTCATTCACCTCATTAAATAAAATAAAAAACCAAGGCCATACACGAGCTATTTCTTGATGGGCCAAGCTAACTCAGAAACGTTTTATCTTATTTTTAGTCTTTTTTTATTAATTACTATAATTTTTATATGTATTTTTAAATCATTTTTAATTTTAAATTAATACCATTCTTTGTTATATTTTTTGTTTAATTAGTATTTTTAAAATAAAAATTATTTTTTAAATTGTATTGAGTGTGTTTAGTTTTTGAAGAGGTTAATATGCTTCATTTGTAATTTATTATTATATTTTATATAGATGAATTTATTTATTTTTAAAATTATTTAATATTTGCAATGCAACCTTATATATATTATTTTTTTCCTTCTATTTTATTCAATACATTTTATATGTGTAATAATTGTAATTAAAAAATAATTTTAATAATAAATTCATTAAACAGGTAAATGATCCATGTTGTGATAGTAAATATCTTGATACACTTTTGTCTCGTAATATTTTTGAGTTTTATTTTTATTTATTGTCAAGATATATAATTTGAATATATCCAATATTCAAGACATGAATTTCGTGTGTGACTCTATTTTCACCCAAACAATTTTTCTTACATGTAAAGAATATAATTTATTTAGATTAAAAAAATTTGATTGGCCCGTGGTATCACGTGGGCACCAGTCTAAGACTATAATGTTTTGTCCAAAGGCATTCCTCAACAAATAAAATATGACCAACGGAGCTTGCGTGGCTAAACATCGAGAGCCTGGCAAAACTATTAATAATAATTATTGATGCTGTTAATTAATTATTAAATCATTAACTTATACTGGAAGGCACAGACAATTCATTATAGCAATAGTGAAATGCTCTGGTACTTTTTAATTTAGTCATCACAAGTTTTTTTTTTTTTAATATTAAATTTAATAAATATTGAGTTTCATAATTTATCTGGTATAAAATTACCCCGTAGCATTACTCAGGTTTGATAGATTAACCTTAATTAACTCATTATAATTTTTTTTATCAATTAATTTATTTTTTAATTTAATCTTTCAACATTAAATTAATTAAAAATTAAATTTTATATATTGTTTTTTGTTCTTATGAGATTATTATGGTCTCATTACCTAGATTATTAGTTAACCCAATTTCATCAATTATTTTTATTATTTTTTAATATAATATATTTTCTTATAATTTCATCCTTTAATATTAGATTGATAAGAATGATGCTTTATATTTTGTTTCATTTTACTTTTTATAAAGCCATTTCAACCTTATAATTCAGTTCATAAGTTTATTTGGTTAATTTAAACTTTTTTTTTATAATTTTTATATTTTTCATCCTTTAATATTGAATTGATTTCTGGAAGAACTAAAAAAAATATATAAAAGCTTTTCAAAAAGGTTTAGTGACCGTTTTATAGTTTGTTTTAAAAATATTTTTAAAAAACCTACTTTTTTATTAAATTAAGATTTTTTAATGTTTTGATATAATTTGAATGTACTAATATTAAAAAAAAAAATTAAATAAAAATTATTATTCTAATACTTTTCAAAATAAAAATACTTTAAAAAATAATTTTAATTGTAATATTAAATAAATTGTTGCTTCCGTTCGCCATGCATAAAATGTGCCTTTTCTTTGGACACATTATCTCAGCCCGCTTCGATCATCAATCCCCACTCTCTTTTATTTATTTATTCACATTAAGATTTAACTTGTTTTTATTATTATTAATTTTGTTTTTAAAAAATAATGTTTTAGTGGTTTTTGACATCCTATATCAAAAATAAAATTTTAAAGATTAAAAAATACTACTTCATATTTTAAAAAATCAAAAATATTTTTAAAAATATTCACCAGTACACTCTCAAACATCTTTATCAGAATTTTGTTGTTTACTTTTATATTTTAAAATATTTTTGAAAAAAAATATTTTTAATTAATTTTTATTTATTTTACCGTTGTTTTAATAAGATAATATTAAAAATATATTTTTTAAAAATAATAAAAATAATTTTAATAAATTTTTAAATAAAAATATTTTAAAAAAATCCAATCACTTACTATATTATAAATCGTTGCTGCAGGCATTAAAAAAGAAAGAAAGAAGGTAATCGTTGCTGAGGCATAAAAAAGGTAAAAATTGGGGATCAGTATTTTGACAAGGGGAACTAATCAGGCAAAACCAATCAAAATAAACCCTAGCAAAAGGGGGTTTTAGCCTTTCGAACGTAACACAGACAGCAACTCCTCAGCAAAACTCCAATGGGCAGAGAACCCCTAGTCAGCTCCAAGGCAGAGCTTAAACGCAAACAACAAGTCAAAAAGAAATCAAAATCCTGTGGCTTTGAATCCCTTAACCTAAGCCCCAATGTCTATCGAGGAATCAAGCGTAAGGGTTATCGTGTCCCCACCCCTATCCAACGTAAGACCATGCCTCTTATCCTCGCCGGCATCGACGTCGTCGCTATGGCCCGCACTGGATCCGGCAAGACCGCCGCCTTTCTCCTTCCCATGCTAGAGAAGTTACAACAGCACCTGCCTCAAAGCGGTGTTAGGGCTCTCATACTGTCGCCCACTAGGGATTTGGCGTTTCAAACTTTGAAATTCACTAAAGAACTTGGCAGATTCACTGGTTTGTTTTTCTTAAAATTTCATCTTGATTCTTATTTAGTTGTTTAAATTGCGTTTCTAATCTCATCAAGGGTAAATGAATAATCTTACATATATATATATATATATTTGTTTGTTTGTTGTGTAGATCTTAGAATTAGTTTATTGGTTGGTGGAGATCGTATGGAGAGTCAGTTTGAGGATTTAGCGCAAAACCCTGATATTATTATTGCCACTCCCGGTAGATTAATGCACCATTTGTCTGAGATTGATGACATGTCGTTGAAAACGGTTGAATATGTTGTTTTTGATGAAGCTGATAGTCTCTTCGGTATGGGTTTTGCTGAGCAGTTGCATAAAATTCTTACTCAGTTGAGCGAGAATCGCCAGACTTTGCTTTTTAGTGCAACTTTGCCCAGTGCACTTGCGGAGTTTGCCAAGGCAGGTTTAAGAGATCCTCAGCTTGTTCGGCTTGATGTGGATACTAAGATTAGTCCTGATTTGAAAACTGTGTTTTTTACCTTGCGCCAAGAAGAAAAATATGCAGCATTGATTTATTTGATAAGGGATCATATTAGATCCGATGAACAGACATTGATATTTGTTTCTACGAAACATCATGTCGAGTTTCTAAATGTTCTGTTTAGAGAAGAGGGCATTGAGCCTTCGGTTTGTTATGGTGATATGGATCAAGATGCTCGTAAGATTCATGTATCAAGGTTCAGGGCACGTAAGACTATGTTGTTGATTGTGACAGATGTTGCAGCTAGGGGCATTGATATTCCGCTGCTTGATAATGTGATAAATTGGGACTTCCCTCCAAAACCTAAGATTTTTGTGCATCGTGTGGGGAGAGTTGCTAGGGCAGGTCGGACTGGAACAGCCTTTTCTTTTGTGACATCTGAAGATATGCCTTACCTTTTAGATCTTCATTTGTTTCTCTCAAAGCCAGTCAAGGCTGCCCCCACTGAGGAGGAGGTTTTGCAGGATATAGATGGAGTAATGAATAAAATTGATCAAGCATTTGCAAATGGAGAGACTGTTTATGGGCGTTTCCCCCAGACTGTCCTTGATCTTGTGTCAGACAGAGTTCGTGAAATCATTGATTCATCAGCTGAACTAACTTCTTTACAGAAAGCCTGTACAAATGCTTTTCGTTTGTATACTAAGACCAAACCATTACCTGCAAAGGAGTCCATTAAAAGAGTGAAGGATTTACCTAGTGAAGGATTACACCCAATATTCAAAAATGTCTTGGGAGGTGGTGAATTAATGGCACTGGCCTTTTCTGAGCGTTTGAAAAGTTTCAGGTGACCCAAAAACATTTATGTATCTCGATTTTTTGAAATATTTTCTGCATATATATATATATATATATATATAATTTGCTTAGTTGAATTGTTCTAACTATGCATTGACTGGATTCTAATAGACCCAAGCAGACTATATTGGAAGCTGAAGGTGAAGCAGCCAAGTCAAAGAATCCGCAGGTAACATTCCTTTTCTAATCTGCTGTCAGATATATAATTGATGATAGAGAGCTGTTGATCTGTGGCTGACAGGCTTCAAAGCCATGTTCCTTTATACACTCATGAGAATTTGTTGAAATCATTATGCGTACATTATTGATTATAGCATTTCTCTTTTCTGTATGTTCCCTAGGAGAAACTGTAATTTACTTGGTTCTCCCTGCACAGCTAAACCATCTTGAACAAATATTCTTTATTTAGTCATTCTCTTATCCTATAATTTTCATGTTGATATTAACATCTTTCTCAGCATTAAAATGGTTTTCCATTTTTTTAGTTGACATTGAGTTTATGGCTCAATTGCAGGGCCCTGGTCAGTGGGCTGATGTCATGAAGAGAAAAAGAGCTATTCATGAGGAGGTCATTAATTTGGTACAGCAGCAGCGTTCTAACAAGCTGGCAGACAAGGTAAATATGCGACATCCAATTGCTCTTAATAATACTGAATATCATAATACTCAGTTGTCAATCCTAATAAATCATCAACTGCAATATGAGATCCCCATATGATTTGATGGCATCTTCTCTTGCTTCCATAGCCTTGTGGAGTCATCCTCATCAAAGAAATAGCTTTAGGACATGTTTAAGGACACCATTATTTCAAAATATTTGCATGGACTCAATTCTGGTTTTTGTAATTCAGAGTAATTTCTGTGTCCGAGGAGTTCTAAGCTAGCTGTGACAGTGGCAGTACTCCATTTCCTGGCCACCTTTTGGCCGGATTCAGATCTTTATTGTCCACTCCTTGCTCAAAAGGCTTGGTGCAATTGAAGTTCATACCTATGCTCCTTTCACTTATGTTAGATCCAAACTTCTTCAGTTACTAGGTTAAGACATTTGGCCAATATTAGCTCTGGGACTTGATTTATTTATTTACTCTTGTGAGATGCCTGTTCATCATAATTTTCTTGTTCTCATTTTGTTTAGTTTTTTTTTTTTGGCACTAGCAGGAAGCTGAAACTGAAACTACTTCAAATGAAAAGGAGAGAAAAGGTATGCATTTTCCATAAAGTATACTGTCCTAATTGTTCATTTTTCTATAAAGTTTATATTCTGGTGATCACAATCACTTTCTTTTCTGATACTAAACATAATATATTGCATGTTAGTGGTTCGTGGCTCTAAAAGAAAGGCGAAGAGTTCCAAGGATGAGGAATACTTCATTAGTTCAATACCAACTAATCATGTACGCAATCTCTTATGTCCTCTACCAATAATTTGTTCCTTTACTTTTCATCTGATACTCTTTATCTTCATATTGAGTTGCCTGTTGCTTTTTAGCTACTGTATCTTTTTTCCCTTCTCTGCACTGTAAATTTTCCTTTGATGTTGAAAATATTGACTAAATATTTTACCTGGGTATTCTGTATTGATGTCAGCATACAGAGGCAGGCCTCTCAATGAGAGGAAATGACGGCTTTGGATCAAATAGGTATTTTGATAAATGTTGCCCAACATTATTTTGAAGCAATGCTTTTCTGTGGTTGTAGGGTGCGCTTTTTCTTACTAGTCAATACCAATTTTGTTGTTAGGTTGGAAAATGCTGTGTTGGATCTTGTTGCAGATGATAAAGATGGGTTACAGAAACAGAAAACCGTATACCATTGGGACAAGGTTCTTGAAACATTTGAATGATAATGATGTCTTGCAATTTTCTTCTATCAATAGTCTGGCATAAAATTTAAATTTCTTTATGTTGACAGAGGAATAAAAAGTACATCAAGCTAAACAATGGTGATCGTGTTACAGCCAGTGGAAAGGTACTCTTTAACTTTTTTCTAATTAAATTCTAAATGGAATATCTATGCTTCTATTAGGAATGCTGAATGCATGACAAAAAGGGGAAAATGCATACTGAATCTGGTTAATTTTCACGGAGATAGAATAAAATATCTTATTAGGTCACTTTGAAAACGAACTTTTCTTGGATTGTGCAAAAACAAATAGTAATTGAATGACTGTAGCTGTGGCTCTTATCTTGTCTCATGTCTTTTGTGGCTCAATTTTTGGTCCCACCATTTATATTATTAGACTAGTTATTCCTGTTTTGTTGGGGTTGGTTTGCAGATAAAGACAGAAGGTGGTGCTAAAGTCAAAGCAACCAAGACTGGGATATACAAGAAGTGGAAAGAAGGGTCACACAGGAAAATCTCTCTTAGAGGAACAAGTAACGATGGGAATGCTGAGGAATCCACAAGCTTCTCAGGTATGCCTCTTGGGATTGGATGCTGCTCATCATTGCTCTACTTTGATCTTTTCAATTTTTTTGGATTATCTTGTTTTGTTTTAGTAAATTAATATTCATGTAGGAGTTTAAAACTGTTGAAGGGTTTCCTTACCTGTTTCCCTGGAGAATATCAATGCATTTGTTTTTTAAGACTACTAGCCTTTTCCTGTTTCTGGATGGTAGATCTTAGCTCACTGCTTGTATAACTTGTTTGGTCTCTGATTTGCTGTATAAACATCCAGAAGAAAAGCATAGCGAGAAATGCTTATTTGTTTATATTGTTGCAGGAGACCGCCAATCACGAGGGAATAATAGAAACTTCAGAGGGAGCAAACATCAGCACTCGCGCTCTCTGCCTAATGCTAATGTGCGTTCAGAAATTAAAGATCTTGAGCAAGTTCGGAAGGAGAGGCAGAAGAAGGCAGACAGAGTTTCTTATATGAAGCACAAAGGTTCAAAGAGTAAAAAGTTTGGTAAAAATGGAAAAAGAGGCAAAGGTAAGAAGTAAAAGCTGTCAGATTTGATCGCATCTTGAGGCACGGTCATTCTTAAGAAAAAATATGTAGGAACTCAGAAGTTATGATTCGGATTGCCTTTTTTTTTATTCTACGCAAGAGGGCCTCCACAAAAAAGTTTTTTGAGAAGGGATGTGCAAAAACTAATTTTGACCTCATCAAATCTTTGTAAGCTATTTATATGGTTAATAGTTTGTTAGTACATTGTTCTCAGGCCAAACGCTACTCTTAGATTGCCCATCTGTTCACCAGTTGAGTTTTTTCACCCCTGTTTGGGAGTGAGAATGCCGATTAAATACGGGTTGGCTAATATTTATTTATTTATTTAAAATTATTTATTTTTATGTTCCTGGATCAAAAATAGCATTTTAAAAATATAAAAATTATTTTGTTGTATTGTATATGAAAAATATTTTTAAACGTAATCGATGCAAAATATTAAAAGCTCCGTTCCCAATCTCTTGCTTCACTTGTTATAGTGATCACTGATATTCACCCTGGTTCATTGGGCAAGTGGATTATCAATAAAAATCCCTGGAAAAGCAGTGCCAGCAGCAATCCACGCTAAGTTCCGGGTATTTGGGGATTTGTTTGAAAAATATTAAAAAAAAATGATTTTTTTTTATTTTTTTATTTTATATCCATTTTTTTTTAAATAAAAAAAATATTATTTAGATATTTTTAATAAAAATAACTTTCAAAAACTTTATCGATCATATTTTCATACAGGATTTATCGTATTTTAATGCCACAGGTATATAAAGTTGTAGCTTATGGGTAGGTGGTGACCCGTTGAATTAAATGATGCTAGACGCTTCAGGTATAAAAGCTTTAACGTTAACTTCGGCAGAAAACAAAAATTACCTGCTCTCCCTCCCTTAGCCAATTGCAACACCCGTTTTTTTGGTTGCATTCGGCGGAAAACAAAGCCCGATAGCGTAACACTAAATTAATAATTAAAAAAAAAAAGGTGGTGTGCTGGCTGACGACTGACTAAAGAAGAGACGAATACGTGTTCAGTCTAGCTTATAGTGATCATTTGTTTTCATTATTTATTAATCAACTAGTCATACCACCTGTACAGTGGTTCTATGGTGTAGTGGTTAGCACTCTGGACTTTGAATCCAGCGACCTGGGTTCGACTCCCGGTAGGACCTATTTTTGTTAATGTTTTTCTTCAGACCGCACCTCACTCGGACACAAACATCTGGTCAGACCTTCCGAGTAAAGCCGTATAGGCCATGCCGGACCTATCCCTGTGAAAATAGTCTCAAACGAAACAGGTGGTCAACAAATGATGACTGGCTGCTTTTGTTGTCTACTCGAATGGCATGTAGCTTCGACTACCTTTTGTTTTGTTTTGTGGAGCCAATACATACACACCACGTTGCTTCTCATGATCATCATGCACACAATACCCAAATGCAATCTTCCTTCATAATTACTATCGTTTAATTTTTTTGAAGGAGTCTGTCCTTTATGATTCACTGTATTTGACAGCGAATCGAAAAAGGTTTTAAGATAAGATCATGCAGAGTCACAACCCAGCATTCTCTTGTGTAGGTTCATCCGGTTTCTTTTTGGGACTAGATCATTGAGCCCACCAAAAACAACTTGGATCGAAACGAAACCTAACAGTAAATCCCACAGCACAAAACAGGGACCACCATTGGACTAGCCCAAGCCCACTGACAGCTCTGACCTTAAATCTGAGGACTTGAAAAGAACGAAAATCATAAGCGCCACCTTAGAGACAGTTATAATACTGTTTTGCTCCCGCGGAAAAGCAGTTTCAGTTATTTGTTTATTGCTGTGAAGAACTGGAAAGGCAACAGAAGCTAGTGGGGCTCTCCAAAATATGGCCACCTCTTTCTCACTCACTCACTTTGTCCTAAATTCCTATCTCTTTCGTTTCATCTTTTCACATTCCAAAACATTTGTGACTCTCCAACTCTTTGGAGAAGAAGCTGCACTTCTCTTACTTTACTCTTCAGACAAAAGCAGGGATGGTGAAGGAAAGTGAGTACTATGATGTTCTTGGTGTCAGACCATCTGCTTCAGAGGAAGAGATTCGGAAAGCTTATTATCTCAAGGTCTGACTTAGATTAGTTGGTGTTGGTATTTTGATAGTGAAGAAGTTGTGTTATCCACTTTAATTAGCAGGTTATACGGGCGTTAATGATGCTTCGAATACCAAAGATTTATTTATCATTATAGTTCTGGTAATCCTATGGTGAGTTTGAGTTGACAAACATATCCATGTCTATTACTTAAGATTGGTAAAAGAGGGAATCAAAATCTCCATTGAATTTTAAAAGCAAATGAAAATTTTGATTATCTCATGAATGGAACCAGATGCCCATTAGAAACTCAACAGATACTGAGCTTCTTTGCATCCTATTTGTTTTAAAATTTGATTTGTCTTTTCTTATTAAAAACGAGTAACTGAAACTTTCTTATTACATGAAGATTTGATGTTTGTGTTTCCGTACTAGTTTTTGTTTTTATATATATATATATACCATGGCTAGCTAACTATAGGAGAGATGCCATATTTTACAGGCCAGGCAAGTTCATCCAGACAAAAATCAAGATGATCCACTGGCTGCAGAAAGATTTCAGGCAAGTTCAGACCCTCATGATGATTATTTATCCCTTCAGCATAGACATAGGTCACTTCATTTATTTTTTGGTCGTTTTCGGTCTGTTTGATTTCTTAAAAATAATCAGGGAAGTGGAAAGAAAATCCAGATGCTCGAAAGTAGTATGTTTCTCGTGGAAAACTAGTAAATGTGGAGTGTGTCATTGTGACAGAGCACAATTTCACATATCCAGTATAGTCACAAATCCTTGACTGTAAAATAAAAGGGGGTTTTAATTTAAACAATCCCAACTTTGGCAGGTGTTAGGTGAAGCTTATCAGGTTTTGAGTGATCCATTGCAAAGAGATGCATATGATCGAAATGGAAAGTATTGCATTTCAAGGTATTGCTCTTTGGTCCTGTTTTACAGTGGTTTGTAGATGTTTTGGCCTAAAAAATGCAGAATGATCGACTGAGACAGTTTCCCGGTCAAGACCGTATATAGCTGATTGTGGCAAACCCCTTTTCAAATAATGATTGATTCAGTTCTTGGTGAATATATTCTCAGGAGAATAAGTTAATTCCTAAACTAGTGAACGCAGGTTTATTATCAGATTGAGCATGTAATTATCTATTTTCACTTGCACAATAAATTCAATAAATCATTAATTTGTAAATTGCCGTTTGAATATATCTGTACGTCCTCGTCTTCTCCAAATGATTTGATATCTTATTTCTCAGAGAAACCATGCTTGACCCCACAGCTGTATTTTCTCTTCTGTTTGGGAGTGAACTATTCGAGGACTATGTAGGACACCTGTCTGTGACATCAATGGCTTCTTCTGAATTAGAAATTGAAAGTGACAATCCTGATAAAGTGCACGAGAAATTGAAGGTATGGTCTTGTATTCTCGTGCTTAAGAATTAGGTAGTCGTTTAAAGTACATTTGAACTCAAAATGATGCAATAGCAGGTTCCAGGCAATATCATCATTCATACAAAGCCATGTTTCAGCTTTGAAGTTCTACAAGAGTAGCCCTGGCTTAGAATCTGTCCCTGTTAATATGACACATGCTAGAACTATATATGCAATGTGTAGCTAGTTATATCCTGTCTGATTCTACATATCTATATTTTGAATTTTCTTTTTCGTTTATGTTCGAGCTGTCATATGATGATTATTTTGTATAACCTGTACTTTGTATTTCGGCTTGTGATTGTTCCTTGCAGGCAGTCCAAAAAGAAAGGGAAGAGAAGCTAGCAAGGTTTCTGAAAGATTTTCTTAATCAATACGCTCAAGGTGACAGAATTGGATTCTTAAGGCATGCAGAAACAGAAGCCAAGAGGCTTTCTATTGCAGGTAAATTAAGCAGAACTTCCCCCATCCTTGCAATTTCGTTGTCTTTTTATATGATTACAAAACTCCACGGCATATCTCAACATTCCGTTTGACTGAAAGACACAGCTTTTGGAGTGGATATATTACATACTATTGGCTACATATATTCAAGACAAGCAGCTCAAGAGCTCGGAAAGAAAGCAATATATCTTGGGGTGCCCTTTTTGGCAGAGTGGGTTCGCAGCAAAGGACATTTCTGGAAGTCACAGATTACAGCAGCAAAAGGTATGATACATTAGCATACCAATCCTCATCTTTTCCTCCAGGACTAGAATTCGTTGTCTATGTGTGTACAAGTAAGGGTACCTAACTATAAACGCAGTTCAGGCGCTTTTCAGCTACTGCAGCTTCAAGAAGATATGCGCCGCCAATTTAAAATGGATAGAGGTGACCCTGGAAACGATGTCGAATCTCACCTACTCTCAAATAAAGACACAGTGATGAACTCATTATGGAAACTGAATGTAGTGGACATTGAAATTACAGTGACACATGTGTGCCAAATAGTGAGTCTCTCCATTTCAGCTCAAGAAAACCTTGTTTATGCTCTCTTTCATTTTAACAGTTATTCAGGAACCATTTCTGTTTTCTTACTCTTGTTTGTGCAAGGAGACAATGGAGGCAATGACAACACAATAATATCACAGGATACTCAAAGAAAAACTTTGTTTCCATGATAGAATATGGAAATGTATTGTGTTTCAAACAGTCTTAAGGTTTTGCTGGAGAAAAATAGAGTTGAATTATTAAAATAAATTTCATGCCTGGCACCTGCCTTCCTTTCCAATTGCTTGGAAAAGAAAATCGTCTTCCATAAGATTCTTCTCAAAATTTTAATTTGTCTGCAGGACCTAAAAGAGAACAATGTTAGAAAGGAAGAACTTAAAGCTCGTGCTTTGGCGTTGAGAATTCTTGGGAAGATCTTTCAGGTGCTCCATTTACTAGAATCACTACTCAATCTTGTCTTTGTAATATCCATGGAAATTCTTGAGAATATTTCCAATTATTACAACAGAATGTTCTCTTACAAATACGAGAATTTCGTGTTTGTAAGGTTATATGGATTCTTGATGCTGGCTCCACTTTTTTGTGTCAATACTAAGATAGAGGCAAAATCTTGTGTTTGTGAATTGGAGAAAGCTGGAGAAAAGTAATGCTATCCTGGTTGATAATTTTGGACTTCATGTTTAGCTAAAGATAATGTAACTAGGGGAAAAGAGAACTCATGGCTGGAATGTAATTTTACTATGATGCTTAAGAACTGCTATCTAGGTTGATAAATTTGCACTTGATGTTGCTTTATAATAAAATATCAGCAGGAAGAGCAAGCACAAAATGGTGCAACAACAAAGGGAAAAAATGCTGCTGAAATTGATGATGATGGAAGCAGTTCTGATAGCAGTAGTGAAGAAGATTCACCAAGGGCATTATCCTATCGAACTCCTCTACTTGCACAGGCATGTTATAATACATCAGCTGTGTTCATGTTTCGACTTCATTTTCTTTTATCTCTTTAGCTCTAGATTAAAACCCATTTAAAGAATAATATAAATTATATTTTGAAGTTTTTAGATGAGATGGTTTTTTAGCATGACACCAGATGACTCAATGGTTACGAGATTAAATCTTACCATTCTCATTCTGTTTAATAAAAATGAAACACAAGACAGTATAAATCCGTGCAAGTTTCAACCTAAAAGGCTCTCAATTAAGAGAATATGTTAAAAAATAATATAAATTTTCTAAATCTTCACCTAAAAACTTAATTTTTTAGATGAGATGGTTCCTTAACAAACTCCCAATGAGATATATGCAAAACTGACATATACAAGACACAAAGAAAGGTTCTATCACTGCTCCATGTACTTGGGACAGGAGAGCTTTAAATTATGATGCTCTTTCAATCTTCAGCTGACAATTGCTGCAGATATGTATAGAAACAGGCTTAAGCATAATAGTGGGTTTTAATATAAATTGATTCCAGGAGGAAAAAAATGTCATTGTTTTGATCTCTACACTTGCAGGGAATCGGTAGACTCTTCAGATGCTTGTGTAATCCAGCATTTGATGTGGATGATGAAGAGATTGTGTACAAAAGCAAATGATGCTTAAGCGTGTACAAAGGTTGGCAGGCTGATGCTGATATTGTAATGCACTGTTTCCCTCGTTTCAATCATCGATGAACCCAAAGGGGTCGACTGGGGAAGTTTTGCTTTCAAGGGATAGATTGGTACAGCCTGTATTTATATAGCATATTCTGTATTTATTTAAAGAGAACAAATCAATGCAATCCACAGTACTTGTAATCTTCATTCTATCTCACTATCCTTGAGATTTTCAAGTGGAGAGGTTGTTATCTAGTAATAATTAGGAGATAATCTATGGATTTCTTATCTCTCTTCTGTGAAAGAATAGGAAGATGAGTTCTTAGAATTGCAGTGAGAGAGCATTTGCTCTTAGATCATAACATCTTCCAGTAATGCATCCAACAAAGCTGCATGGTGCGAGATTATATGCTCTACATTCCTCACACTAGCAGGCCGTCTGAAACAGGAAATATAAGCTCGGTGGGCTCAAATTGTCCTCCTAGAGACAAGCAAACAGCAGTAACAAACAAAAACAGTTGGGCGGGGGAGAAAAGCTTTCTCGATTGATATTTCCCTGTCATTTTGAGGGTAAAATGAGGCAATACCTACAGTAACTCGATGGCTTAATCATGACCAGTCCATTAGTAGCGCGTTCAAAGAGCTGAAATAAATTACGAGGTTGGAAGGCTCTTTATCGGGGCTGAAAATTGAAACAGATCTATGATACGACTCAACGATCGTTTCCTAAGACTCTCAGATGTTACTTTTCGCAGGTCACAACACTAACAGCAAGAAAAAACCTAAATGCCAAATGGATTCCACACGACTTACACGACATGCTCTGGGAGAAATACAAGGACAGGCATAGGAATTTCATTCTATATGTGATTTTTAGAAGGTTTTTTCTCAGGGCAACTATTTTTCGCATTGCTAATGCCCTCCATTTAATATTGTTTCCCTATTATTGGGACGCCAATATAAATTGATTGAGAGATACCATCATCACCGTGTATTCCCTGCTTATAATCAAGTAATGGACAGATCTCGTCGAGAAGACACTGATGAAATGGAGAGATCCCTGGAATTCTCATGAAATATTTCACTAGGTATACCTTTCAGTAGATTATATAAAGCATTTTAATAATATAGCCAACGATTTTGACGGGCATCAAATGAAGGTAAATTCATAAATGTCAGATTAAACCGTAGCCAACGAGCACCGATTTGAACAATAAACTAGACTTCAAAAGCCAGAATGCTCGCTCACTTCAGAAACCAAGGGTTGATAAAAGTCCAAAGTTTTACAGACCATATTTTGCAACAACAAATGGGCAGCCCATTTACATTGAAATGGAAACTCTAAACACAACAACGTATTTACAAGGGCATAGTTCTACCTCCAACAGGCTCACATGCAGAGCTCCTTTGAAATTCCGAGCTGCATGTACGGCTCAGTGTGCTGGATGAGGAAAAGTGCTTACAGAGCGGTGGGCCTGGTCAGCACAGACACAATGCACAGATGTCAAATGCAAACAGCCACTCATGACGAGGGAATGCCTTCCTGAGCAGGTGTGAAGTGCAGGAAACGAGTCACAGAGAGCCTGAACAGCAGGAGGTGTGAGTGCCGTGCACTGACTGATGTTCAGACTCCTCAATCCTTCCTCATCACACCTGCCTTTCATTGATTCCCACATTGCAAGCTTGTTCTTCACTCGATTCTGAACAAGGGAATACATTGCTATATCCGTGATGTTTCGGCAGTAGTACAGACCAAGGGATACCAGATGGGGACAACTATTTGCCAAAGCAATCACGCTTTCATCTGCAAAAATATTATAAGATACATCATGAGTCATCGTAATCAAAATGTAAAAACAACCACAGAATGAATATAACAAACATCCGCTTCTCAAAGGCAATATACTCTTAGCATCAAATTAACAGGTCCTAGATTCAGTTTGGTATCTTCAACTCTACATGATTCATCTTTCGCAATTTAATTCTTTTAATAAGACAAGGAAACTGTCCAGTACAAGTCTTAGGCTTGCAAATGTAATAGATCAGGCCACTCCAAAGAGAATTCTCGGGATTGGATTGTTTCTTAAGGTTCCCTGTCAACATGCTAGCGCAACGAAATTTGCACCTTACACCCAATCTTGTGAGATGCTATAAAATCACCCCCCAATTTGCAAATACCTGTTATAGAGGCACACCCACACAAGTCAACGGTTCTGAGATCGGGACATCCATACGCTAAACTCATTACTCCAACATCACCCACATTCTCGCACCATCCCAGATTCAAAAACTGCAACTGACTGCAGTTGCGTCCAATACCCTGCAGATTGTTTATCAAACTTGTAAGCTGTGTAACTTCTTAAGAGATATATGGGAAACAAGAGAGAGAGAGCTAGTAACTAGCATGAACCTGCAAGGAACGGTCAGTTGCACCTCTGACACATCCACAGAGATTCAAGATCTTTAATTTTCGGCAAAACTCAGTCAGATATTCAAGACCAACATCACTGAATGCCTTACACCCACTGATGTTGAGTTTACGAAGATTACGACAGCCGTGAGCTAATGCATACAGAGAGCGATCAGTGAGCTTAAAGCTTTTGCTGAGATCCAGGTCCTGCAGATCATGGCAGTAACCAGCAATAGTCTCAACAGCATGATCCTCAAGTTGTGGTTTATCCTGGCGCAGCACAAGAGTTTGGAGTTTTGTAAATTTAGGAGCAAGAGAGAGAACCAAGTTGTTCATGTTGTTTTGGCACCTGAAGGAAAGAGTTAATTCGATGTTATTAGCACCAAAGATGAAGGGAATAAATTCAGAAAAGATTCACAGCAAAATATGACCAGACAATATGCAGAAACAATTTCTAAAAAGTTAGATTTTTAAAGCTATCGAATCTTGATTAGATACATCTTAGGGATTCAGTAGAACAAATATAAAACCTTGAGCACAAAGATTGCATGCCCCACGCAAACAAGAAAAATAGATAAATTATCTTCTTATATCACTCGTGTATTCACTACTGATTATTGAGGTGCCACTTATATTAAGTTGGGATTACAAGTTCACAAAGATTGCATATTTCCCTGTTACATTTTCTAACTAATCAGCAATGTTTTGACCAAGGCCTAAGAGCAGAGCAGATGACAACCCAGGACAAATTATTCTAATACAGAGGCCATTTACAAACTCAATAACTGAAAAAATCACGACTACCCTGGCCCTGATTAAAAGATAACAACAATTTGACACACAATTTACACAACATAAGCAAAACGAAAAAACCAAAAGAATTACAAGCAGTTGGAACAACAAATTGATTATCATAGAAAGAGAAAGAAAGAATATACCAAGAGAGACATAGACGGGTGAGTCCCAAGCAGATAGCATCCCTCCATCCACTACAAACCCCGGAAGCCATAATCACAGTCCTATCATCAACAAGAGAAACAATCCTTAACAACAGCTCCACAGGAATATCTTTCCACTCATTGATCACCACACCTTCCATTTTCACACCTCCTTCACTACCCGCACTCTTTCCACCACCAAAAGCAAGCATCATCTTCTCGAAGCACGAGTTCAAGTCTTCACTCCTCGTCTTTCCTTCACCAGCCATTTCACGTGGGAAAGATTATTTCTTTCTCGTTTCTGTTTCTGTCATCGATACAGTTGAAAAGATTAGGAGATAAAAGAAGCAAAATTTTGGCAAAACCACAAAAAACAAAGTAACAACAAACCAAAACCCATGAGTCAAAAACCTCGTTAAAGCCGTGAAAACAGAGAAAAACAAACATCGATTAAGAATCATTAACAAGACAAGACATAAAAAATTACCAAAAAAAAAATCTTTAATTTATTACCAACAGATTCTAAGAGGAAAAGAAGATGAAGAAGAAGAATTGAAGCTCTCCGTAACATACATGACGCCAGAGGGGCATAGATAAAAGACATGATCAAAACAACAAAGAAAACTTGAAGGTTCTTCTAGCGATGATGATCATGTAAACGTTTTTTTCTCCTTATTCTTTACCTGTGAAGTGATTTTCTTTTCCCGTATGTGAGTTTTCTTCAAGTTAAGAGTCACAGCTAAGCATTTATTTGTGAAGACGAAAAGATTTTTAAGGAGGGGAAACGTACGGGGAGATATGTTGCGACGCGTGTGGTGCCACGTGTTTCCTTGATATTGATATGATGACGGCCCCACTCAAAAGTAGGACTTTGATTGCTTTATAATTTTTAAGCGACGACCATTTTAATTTTAACTCCCTTAATAAGGCTTCACCATTTTATTTATTTATTTATTTAAAAAATTGATGGGTGTTTGTCTAGAAACTAGAATGTTCCATTGTCCAAAACTGTAAAATCTGTTATTATGTCTTGGAAAAAAAAAATCTTATTAAGGAAAACTGTAAAATTAGGGGAAAAAAAACAAACGAGAAAAGTTGGAGAGAGAGAGAATTTATGGGTGCTTGTCTGGAAACTAGAATGTTCCATTGTCCAAAACCGAAGCCGCACGCACCTAAAATGCAATCTCAAATTCTCAATGTACTTCTTTCCTCTGCGTGTGGTTCCACCAGGTAATGTGGTCTGGATAAAAATAATAATGAAGATTTAAATTTTTTATTTAAAATTATTTTTTTATTTTAATGTACAGAAATTAAAAATAATTTATTATAAATTTTAAAGTGTTATTTTAATAATTTATATAAAAAATAATTTCTATTGTAATTCCAAGTATCCCTTTACTTTCCAACTAAAAAAACAATTTTATTTGAATTATTGGAATATAGACAATAACATCTCAGTTGAGGTAAAGCTAGCGGTATGATTTGGGTTGGTTTGATTGTGCTCTTAAGAAATAACGACTAATTTGTATAAGCTAAGACTTAAATTTGCTACTCCATTTTGATCAGAGATAGTTAGTTTACGTAGGGTTTTTTTTATTGGAATTTCCAGGTAAATTTACGAACACCATTATAATTTTCAGATTCATTGAGTACTTTATAAGCCTAATAAGCAGGGAAAACACCACCGCACGATGTAACGTGAGTTCAAAAAAAAAAAATCGAATATGCGGGCAAAAGAAAGTAACAATTCTATCCCCCCTGCTAGTCTACTATCTCAAGTGCAGATAGTTTCATGAAGAAGAAGCGGCTGCTGAAAAAATGATTTTGTATGATCATTAAAGGCACCACCATACAGGGATTGTGGTAGGAGAACCAACTGATCTCCGACTGTGGCAGTATTCTAAAGCAGAAACAGCAGCAGCACTAGTGTAACGATAGCAGCAATGACTGCCAATGAATTCCGCTTTTCTGGGTTCGTTCGTGGTGTTTAAGGAGCCTTGGGTTAGCATCAGCATCTATAGGCAGTAGTGGAGGCTTTAAAGGACTGTGAACAACAATTAAAAGCTACAGTTGCTGGGTTTGTGGGGGTAGTGGCTGCTTACATCAGCGCTGGCTCTCGATTCAGGGAAGGCGGTTTGGGTTCGTGGAGCTTTCGATTGTATTTTTTTGAAAGTAATGGATGCAAAGCATGGGATTTTATCTTTGTAAATCAAGGCACAAAGGTTTCTAAACCCATGACTTCTGGTGTGAAAAAGATGCATGAATATGGAACTTGAACATCATCGAGGTTTAATTTGGGATTTTTTTATATAAATATTAAGATATAATTTATGAAATGGTGTGCTAAAGTTATGGACGAAAAGCTTGGATTTTTTTTTTATTTTTTTTTGTCTTTTTAGGGCATGGAATAAATATTTTAAAAATACGTATCTTTGTGTGCCTTCTGTATTAAATAAGGATCCATGCACATGGTATTTGAAGTTCCTTAAGGTTTACTACATAGTTATCAAACTCGCGAGTTAATTAAAGAAAACTGGTTAATTCGGAGATAAAAATTGAATTCGGTCAAACCCGGTCAAACTCGTATAATATCGGTTTGACTCGTAAAATCAGACCGGATAGGTCCGATTTTACAATTTTTATCTATCAAGATTATCACTTCAAATTTTTTAATTTTCAAGCTGTCTCCTGCTCTCCTTCAATTATATTTAAACTAAAATTTAAAGTGAGACAATGCTATTTGTCCGATGCGGGACAAATAGCATTGTCTTTGTCCCACAAACACACGTACACTTATTTATATTGAACTCCTAAGAGTAGAGAAGATTTTTGGCCGATGTGGGACAACTTTCATTGTGACAAATATATATATATATATATATATATATATATATATATATATATATATATATATATATATATATTATAAAAAAAATAAAATCATTGTGTTGTAATTTATATAGCACATCAACAAAATATTTATTTTAAATTTGTTAGTTTTTACCTAATAAAATTATATGGACATATCTGTTTTGTAATGTATTTTTAAGTTATTTTAAATTATATATGAACCTTAACTAATGAAGTTTTATGACTATAATTATGTTGTATTGTATTCGAAAATATTGTACTTATGATTTTACGATTTTTCTACCTACATGATTTTAGCTGTGATTTTACGATTTTTATACGGAAAAATTCAAGTACGATTTTACGATCCAATCTTACGATCCGAGTTTCCGAACCCCTTTCCGTGTCGTGTCAAAATCGCGATTTTGACAACCATAGTTTACTAGGGTTTCATGGTGTGGAATTAAAATTTAATATATATATTTTAATTGCCAATATGAAGAATCGTAGGCTATATGCATGTTTTTTTTTTTTTAAATAATGCATAAATGATTAATAAAAGGCTTGAACCTTTCTTTTAGGGTTTTTTTTTTTATTTTATCATGGGTACGCTCATAAAAAAATAATATAATTAAAGTTTTGCATTTTTAGGTTAATCTCTAATTAAATCATTAATGAAATTAAATCTTTTGTCTAAACAAAAAAAAGTTTAAGATTTCTTAAAATCGATGAAATCTTCTATTTTTAAGGATTAATGTCAATTATTTTTTATTATTCAAATCACTAAATCAAGAAAATCTCTTATTTATAGGCATTAACTTCAAAACTTTTCTTAAAATTACTAAATCAACAAAATCTTCTATTTTTAAGGATTAATTTCAAAATTATTTTTTATTATTAAAATCGCTATATCAAGAAAAACTCTTATTTATAGGCATTAACTTCAAAACTTTTGCTAAAATTACTAAATCAATAAAGTCTCCTATTTTTGGTATCAACATTAAATTCTTCGTTAAATTCTCTAAATCAATGAAACCTTTTACTTTTAAAAAGCAACATCATTTTATTTTATAAAATCCGCAAAGCAATGGAATATCTATTTTTTTTTAAAGATTAACATTAAATCTTTAGTTAAAAGTTAAAAGTTGATGAAATCTTTCATTTTTAGGGATACACATCAAAATGATCGACAAGTTTACAACATCCCTTTTTACAAAAATAAATATAATAAGATATAAAAATAGATTTAGATAATTAATAATGTGCATAAAATAAATTTTAGAAAAACACATAATAAATATAACATTTCATTTAAAAAGATGACGAAGATCTTTTTTAACTCATAAATAACCTATGATCTCTAAGACCCAATATCTATTTAAAATTTTGTTGTTTTTTTTTTTAAAAAAAAATTACTATGTGAAAACTCTATTATTTCTATTTTTAAAGTCAAAGGTTTCTCATGGTGTGACAACCTATCAACATATTTTGACTTTAATCTATCAATATGTTTTGACTATGTGGATTGGTAGTTTGCTAACCACAATGCTACGAATGTGTAGGTGGGACTACGTAGAATTGAATATATCTCTTCTTATTCTTATATTCTTTAATATTCTTTTTTTACTGAAGCCTCTTATTTGTTTTCTATTAATTAATTCTTGTATTATTTATTTTGTTTTATAAAAGTCATTTAATCATATATAACGTTGTGAGTCTATATGTCTACATAATATCTTTTCGTTACAGTAACTTTTTTAAAAATATATAGAATTAAAAAACTAAAAATGAAAAATATACACTTGAAAACTAATTAATTTTTACACAGTTCTTTAGTTAGTTTATTTTACCCGTATTTAACCATTTAATTCTTATTAAAAATCATTAAATGAATAAATGAGCTATTAAATCACATGTCGTCAAATATTCAACTTCTTATATAAATTACCTTAGTCATAGAGAGAGTATGAGGGGCTTTAAAATACTATATATTTCTATCAGTGAACCATATAAATCTTTCTTGGAATTAATCACATATAAAATAAAAATATTTATCCTATCAAGAAATCTCCGACTTGGCCCAAGCGGTTGACATAGAAGTGGAAAATTATTATCGTTGCCTAAAGCGATGCATTATGCCTTCACAGGAGAAACAATAACATTATTAGCTGGTCGTCAGGCCCATTATATTCGTGCTAAATTATTATTATTATTATTATTATTATTATTATTATTATTATTATTATTATTATCCTGCTGATTAAATAAATAAATATTTGATTCATGTACTCAATCGGACAACTCTTTCTCCTCTTATGCACGGCAAGGAATAATAGCAAGATGACGTTTTCTACATTCAAAACCAAATTTGATATCTTATACGCGACCCATCATCATTTTGCTAAAACATAACCACGAAAGGGGATTCATCAGCTCGAGATCTTCAATGAATCACATTCTTATTTGTCATTGTGTTTCTATTAACACAAGCCATGTTCTTGTAGCCAAGCCAGTCGATTCATTTGACCAAAATTCTATTTGGACAAATGCTAGACACATCTCCTTGTTCCTTGGATCTGTAATAAAATTTTTACCATGAGTGGAAAAAATGGTTATAAACTAACCCATGAAATATTTATCACAATAAAATAACTATTTTATTTTTAAAAATAATAAAATAAAAACAAATATAAAACTTTCGTAAATGGGTCTTTTAGTCCTTCAAAAAAATTAAATAATGTTCTCCAACGTTTCCATTTAAAAAAACAATGAAATTAAATAAGGTTTTTTTTTTTTTTTTGGTTTTGCTTTTACTTTTGATTTGGTTAGGGTTATATGATAATTTTATATTATTAAATATATTGTTAATGCTGTGTGATGTTTACAGCACATGCGTCATGGCATGAAGATCTCTGTATATTTTTCAGGTGGCACATGGTTAACTCAAATCTGTTTACTCAATCTTTTTAATAACTTTATTATTTGATATTAAATTATTGGTGATTTTTTATTTCACTTTTCTTTCTTTTGAATTATCTAGAGTGCGAGTTAATCAAGTTAACCGGATTAGCTTACATTGTTTTTTTTTTTTTATTATTATTATAATTTCCTTTTTTCTGCTGGGTTCTTCTTCAGATCGCTAGTGGTGAGTTGATAAAGAAGTGGATCGTTTTGTGTTTGATATTTTAGAATTTATTATTTTATATCAAATTAATTTCTGTTGAGCATGTACTGCAGATGTCTTTGATTGATGGATGGATAAGAATATGGAGTCGCAATCGCAACATATCAATTATATTAAAAAACCGACTGTGTAAGAAAAGTTGATGAAAACACAGGCTCTAATCTCCTCCTCTGTCAACTTGCATGAATAATTGTGGGTCCTGATAAGATTGGAGCTCTCTGTGGGTGGTGATCAGTGATGAATACGTATTTATCTTGTCTCCAGGCGTTCCTGATAGCTTTTTATATCATATATTTGTGCCTATGAATCCTATTCCATTTTCGTAGGTTAAAAATTGTTCATACTGAATTGTGTGGCATTTTCAGTCCAGGTGCAACCTCTTTGTCTTGTTGATTTATGTCATGAGATTCTGCTTTCCACTTCTGTTGATTCAAGCTGACCACCTCTTTGCAGCTTTATGTTTTGTCCTTGGGTACCCATGCTTCGTAGACGTTGTCGATTAAGTGCGTTAAGGGGTGGTTTTTTTGTTTTTAAGTGTGATAAAAGTAATGGAATTATTGTTTTTTAAAATTATATATATTATTTTCAAGTTATTTTTAATATAAAAAATATCAAAATGATTCAAAAATATATATAAAAAATTTAAATGGACATAAAGAAAATAATATTAATTTCTTCAAAAATGCTTTTACAACCCCAAAACAAATGGACAGAGGTTTTTTTTCATCATGATATCATTTGTGTCCGGAATTTATTGTAATTTTCATATGATTGATAGAGGTTTAAATTATTATTTTTTTCCACAAAAATAAGTTAGCGTACTATACTAAATATCATTATTAGCAAACACAGTAATATTATTACTGCACTTCAAAAGCTTAACCAACTAAGATATTACACTTTAAAAGCGTGACATTAATTAAAATTCAAGTGTATTTCGAGATATAAAAAAAAAACACACATAAATGAAGTAACTCCTCTTTTTCTCTAGTTTTTATCTGTCAAATAAAATTATTATTTATGTTAGAAAATAATATAAATTATATTATGAAATCTCAATTATTAGCTTAACTTTATAGGTGAGATAGTTCATTAATATTGTATCAGAGCCTTGTTGACCCAACAGTCACAAGCTCGAATTTCATTATCCCTTTCTACTTAATAAAAACCAAGCATAAAGTAATGTGAGTTTATGCAAATTTTAAGCCCAAATGACTTTCACTTGAAAGGATGTGTTAGAGAATAATATAAATTATATTATGGGACCTTACCTATTAGGTTAAGTTTTTAGATGAGATGATTCCTTGACAATTTATACCATCAACAAGATATTTTATTACTCTCATGCATCAATCAATTTTGATTTTATAGAGATTACCTTCCTCTTATTTCCTACATAGATTACCTTAATTATATTATTTCCAAGAATCAAACAACATTTAATCTTATAGACTTCATCACACAATTGACTAATATTATGCAACTTATAATTTAAGCTATTAACAATAAGTACCTTTTTAGTTAAATCCAATGTTGCTAACTCTAATGATTTTTCCTTTTTTATTGTCTTTACAAGTGACTTTTGCTTGATTAAATTTGGTAATACCTAGAAACAATGAATCATCATCTTGGATCATAGGTCTTGAGCAAACACTATCCAGAAACCAAACCCTACACTCCTTTGATTCCTACAACTCTTGGATCAAGTTCATATTGAAGAGTTGCTTATGCGTCAAATAGCAGAGAATGATCCACTGAAGGTCGTCTTGGACAGGCCATTGCTTGGGCACTGTGGCTTAATTCCTTTACATCGATGCAGAAATGTGTTGAAACTTAATTCATGTGGGATCACATGTTTTTAACCAAAGAAACACGCTACACGACCCATGTTCACTTGCTCTTACTTTATCCTCATCCACACTTCTAACTTTTAAGAGATTGTTTGCATATATGGTTTATGATGTTTTTTAATATATTTTTTATTTGGGTATTAAAATAATATTTTTTTAAAATTATTTTTGACATAAACATATAAAAATGATCTAAAAACATATATATATATATATATATATATATATATATATATATATAATTTAAAATAAAAAATAAAAATAATTTCTTTTTGAAAAATGCTTCCCAAACACTCTAAAGAATAAAACTGAGACTTGCGATAATCTCAATATACATCTAGATACATTATTATTTATTGTGCTACGTTTAAAATAAAAAAATAGTATTAAACTTACATATATGGGCTTTTTTTATTGTAATTAATAAGTTTACAAGGCAATTTCATCTTCTTTTTTTTATAAGAATATTATTATCAAAACAGGTGCTGGTGCATACGGCGTAATGCATGTAATATCAAGTTAACTCATTTTGTTTTATTTCTTTTAATTCAATTTTTGTTTTAGTTTTATTTGATAATTGAATTTTATAATTTTATTTAGTATGTTTTTTACTTAGATTATCCCGATATCACAATCAAGTCTTGGATTTACTTGTTAACCTATATGAGTTTGGGTCTCTTTTTTAAAGACAATACATTGTATTTCTTATAATTTATTTATTTTAGTTCCATATTTTATAAAAATTATTAAGGTTAGCCAAGTTTATTAAGCACAAAAAGTATTATATTTGTTTTTGGTTCTTTTAAAGGTGATTGCGTTGACTTAACATATTTTTTCTATATTAAAAAAATTAAGTTCAATCCAAAGCATAATTGTTAATTCCTTTCCGATCAACATTTTGTTTTTTCAATCAAAACAGTATGTTTCAGTTTGAAGCATTTTGACATGTTTTTTCAGAGTTATATTGTTTATTTATATATATTTTTATAAACAAAAAATATTAATTCAACAAAGATAATTTCAATTCAAATCCAAAGATAAACTAACTTGAAATTGTACACTTCAAATTTAAAACACAAATAAAAAAAGAGTTTAACTGACATAACCTGATTGACTTGACGGGTCCAATAATCAAAATATAGTTTGACTAATAAAAAAATTAGGATGACTTTTTAAACAAAACATTGAGATGATAATATATTTAATTGATTTAAGTCAACCTCTCATATGCGTTACCTGAATCATGAAACCATGATAACCTAAATAATAAAAATAAAAGCAAATTATAAAGTTTAATTTCTAATGAACCTATTGTCGAATAATTAGAAGAATCTTTTCTAAAAAAGAACACAGTAAAATTATTTTCTTGAGCAACAAATAAACCTAGGTGAAATTATAAGAATGTTATCACATATCTTGTAATGTCATTCAATATCTAATTACTCTACAATTTGAACCTGATAAATACCATTATACGAGTAGATTCCTTATAAAAATTCAATTTTATCGAGTAGTTAGATAAAAAAATATGATTGATACAGTAAAACTTAATTTTTATATATATATAAAAATCTTAATATATATATATATAACAAGCATAATGAAACCAAAATTGTCCATCCAAAATTTAGATGGAATTTTCAGAATAAACAAAAATTCTGAGCAATATAAAATTTATTTTATTTTTAAAATTAAAACGGGATATTCTGCTTATTCCAAGTAAAACGGAACGGAATTACCAACAGGACTATCTAGAATTGGGCTGAGCATCCACCACGATTGGACTGAACCACTATCAGATTCCAATTTTCACAGAATAAAAAATGGAATGGAGAAATAGAATACTGTTCGTAAGTTCAAATTGGACAAAGCATATCTCAAGCCCTGTCCATACTTTGTACTGAACAGGTTTATTGTCCTATACAGATCATTGTTTCTGTCACTGCAATATAGAAATGCTGTCATGCCAAGAACCTTTCCAGCAAGTTCCCAAAGAAGAAACTTGTTTTGGCCCACCCTCTAGCTTCGGGTTCTCTGGAACTAACCGGTGATTTCTTCACGTTAAGCATCATGGTGTGCCCGATTTCTTTACGAAGGGATTCAATAATCTTCATATCCACTGGGTTCCCAGAAGCATCTCTCACGTAGAAAACATTCATTGCTTGCTCTCCTATTGTCATGACACCTGCTCTTGAAACGGACAAGCCATTCTCTCGCAGAATCCTTGTAACTTCAGAAAGCAAGCCTACTCTATCCTTCGCACAAAGCTCAAGGCTCATACCCTGATATCATGGTGAAAAAATATAGTGGCACCAAGCTGAGAGAAAATAAATATTTGTAATCTGAGCAAGGAATGCACTCTGAAAGAAAGAAAGAAAGAAAAGAAGTGAAATGTGTCGCTGCCGGAACTATCATCTGTTTGGCTTGAATGAAATGAGATGATTCCTAACTAGCGTTCTTAGCCATTGCAAATTTGTTAACTTCACAAAGTGATTCAGATATATCCTCTTCGTTTGAATTAATCACTCTCTTAACCATCATAATATCAAACAAACCAAAGGTCTTATGATGCCCCATATACTGTTCTACATATTAAACATAATTTCAACAGCATCTCTCAACACTTGCAAGTTTCTTCGTTGATGAGCAATGCTGATTTCTGATTCATCGAAAAGAAGAAAGAAAGAAAGAAAGAAAGAAAACGATAATAACAGGCTGATAAGACTTTGGTATGGTGCAAGTACTTTGTGTAGTGATAGAGGTCAGGTTGCAAAAGATTACAAACAAGGTTGAGATCGATTATTGATGCTATACTGTCCCTACAAATGATTAGATGTCATCTTTATACTGTTTTCATGCCCAACTTTGTGTGCCTAACTGACATGGTTAGGAAGCAAAAGTGATTTCAGAAAAGGTTATAGACGAATGTTAAAATTAACAATGAAGTAAAGTATCATGAGAGAATCCCAGTTATAGACTTTCACAAGCTTAGAGCATAATCTATTTTTCTTTTAAACCCCACCCCCCAAGAAAAAGCACTTTGAACTCGAGACCTGTCACAGATTGTAAGCCCTTTGCATCATGTCACGGCTCTTAGAGACTGTGAGCATAGACTATTGCTATATCTTTTTGCTGCTGTCTCTGTTTCATTGAATTCTGCTAAAAGGCCAAAGCTGAAAAATGTTTTTTGTTTCATGTTATCTTAAAGGATTCTATCACGAAACTGTTTGAAGGACAACAACTCAAAGATTCTGTTATTTCAGCTTAGCATCACCTGGAATGCGCAACATGATTCTGCTCTAGACGATACAAGGGGGGAAAAGAAAAACAATAAATTAAAAATCACTAATTTTAGCTGAACCATGAAAGACAAACCACAATGTTAGACCACATCACAGAGAAGTTTACTCACCTCGCTCACTCTTCTTCTAATTGCAGCTTCAAGGCATTTGATAACTCTGTCCTTCTCCCCTTCGGTATCAAGCACGCAGCCATCCATATGACGAATATAGTACTCCTACAAGTTCGTATAAAGGCCAGTTGCTTCAATAAAATCCAACAGAGGCAATGAGATTTATCGCAACTGTTGAAAGGGGAGTCATTTCAATCATTTGAGTCAACAATCGAGCTAATAAATAGTAGAGAATAATATATCTTGAACCTTTTTAATATCTAATCATTTGAGTCATTTCAATTTTTTATTTTTATTTTTCTTTACTTAAAATTCTGCAAAACACAAACATAACATTGCCTTTTAATAAGATAAAAAGAAGATGGAATGGAGTAAAGAGCCGTAAATAGAGAGCTGTAATGATCAAAGCAGTCCAGTAAATACATCATCGGAAGATATATGAACTAATTACTAATCTTAAAATGTGAGCCTACACACGCAAACAGGCTTTCAAGCGTCATCTATAATGCATGCCTCACATTATCATAACTAGAAGATGATGCCTTTCAGGAAAAGAGAAACGTTTCTTGATTTTTCTTCGGGTTGTAAGTTAAAATGTCACATTCCTTCAGCGGGGAAAAAGTACCTGCGATGCATGGGCTGCGTCAGACGTTATTGCAGCATGAAAAACTACATATTGCATGTCTGTGAGAGTGCAAACTATGTCAAACATCAGCTTGGCACGGTCTTTGCATCTGACGGTGACCATGGAGTATCCTTTCTCCTCGCAACGCTCAACCGTGATCTTTGGCTTGACGGAAGGAGGATCATCAATCTCAGTTGCCACTATCACACCTTCATAATCCCTATCAGCAAACAGCATCTGGTGCAGCCTCCGGTCCACATGAGTGAACCCTATGGAGAAACTAGTTCGGCCCGCCTTCTCATCGTCACCACACCCGCGTAGAATGTTCTTGAGCTGGTCCTCAATGGCAGACAGCCTAGCTGGGTCATCTACAGCACGGGATGTGGCATCATCATTGACATAGACAACACATGCTATCCGCCTATTGTGTGTCCAAACTTCTGCAGCAACCACATTGAAGTGATGGTTGGCAAGGACAGCTGAGATTTCAGATAAGAGACCAGGGCGATCCCTGCCGGTGAGTTCGATGGAGGTGTGATCACCAACAGAGTACACTCCGACCGGTTTGCCTGACCGAGTAGTCACTTCTTCTTGGCCTTTAGGACCCAGAGCCTGTCAGTTAACACAGGCACCAATATGGTTCAACTCTTTTCCAATCAGTATTATTTGAAGCATGAGAAATCAGATAACAGGGAAAAAATTTAGGAATTGCATACCTTCTCTATATAGTGAATGGTTTTAAGATCCGTAATCTTCTTTCCTTGATGGTCGGTGACATGAAATGCTGTGGATCAGATGTACCAACTAGTTAAGCGTGACAACGGGAGAGATAATTCAGCAGAAAGCTGTAGTAATATGGTGCCCTGTTTTTGAGCCTAATCTTTAGACTTTTAAAATCAAAATATGGGATATAGTAAACTCGTAATTACGTGAAACATGAACCGTTTACAGAAAGGATGTTAACTAAGCATTAGATTGGTGCGCAACGTCGTGAGCTAAAATATATTTTTTTAATCTTAAAAAAAATCAATGATACAAAAAAATTCAAATATAATATTTTTTAAAATCTTATAATAACATGCGACAGAAAAGAAGTATTACCCTAACAAAACTAGGTTAACCTGCCTGTGAAATCCGTGACCTAGATCATGAGTTCGAAAAAAATTGATAGAATTTTTCTTTGAATAAAATAAAAAAGAAAACTACAAAAATTAAGACATTAATATAAATTAAAATATTTAATAGCACAACACAGATTTTTTATCCAGTTGTGATTAATGAATTTATCTATTGAAATCAATTTGTAATAAAAATTGAGAAACAAATAAAATTTATTGAATAGAATAAAAGTAAGAAAATATTATATAAGATTACACATATTAAAAATATCATTAAAAAATAAACATTTTAATTTTTAAATAAAAAAAGAATTTGTATTAAATATATATATAAAAAAACAATTGTAGATGAATCTTATTAAACTCATGAAAAATTAAAAACACCGAATATAATTTAAAAATAAATTTTTATTGAAAAAAACCTAATAACCCAAAATTTTTTTTGACATTAAAGGGGTATAAATAAAAAGAAAACAAAAAAAAATTATGAATTAAAAAGAAAAAGACAGGAAAAGCCCAAGCACATATACCTTGAAATACCAATAAACTAACTTATCAGCCTAATAAACCCAAAAAAACAATCCAAAATACAAAATCAAACCAGAAAAATATATCTCATCCTTCACTTAGATTTGTTTTTTTAAGCTTTATTGAGTCTTAAAACAACCACTATAATATTTCTCTTACCTAGTGGAACCCGTTGACACTAATTTTTACTTATTTAATGGTTGAAATTGTTGTCTATGAAAAGCTTCCTCTCTCTCAATTCTTTGGGGAAAAAATAATCTATATCAAAATATAATTTTCAAAATTAAAAGGACTCGTCATCTAATAAGAAAAAAAAAGGGGATGCAAATGTACTTTCCAAAAATGTATATTACTCGTGTTTTTCATTTTAGTATTTCTGCCTTTCAATTCAACCTTTTCTTCGAAAAATAAAATAAAACACAAAACTAATTTCAGCTTTAAAAAACTAGAACAAACTAAAAATAAAAATAACTAGGTTGCACTGTGAGAAGGTTAACAGTAACGAAGCACTATATACCCTTTTTAGTTTATATTTAGTAATATGAAGACCGGCCTTGCATGGTTTAAGTACGAAACAAACATGGGAAGTCAAAAGGAGCATACACCTACCGTCCATGAACCAACCACCATCTGAGGAGACATAAGCTTTGGTGATAGTGAGGTCAAGATCGGTTAGGATCTGCACAACTTCCAGGAGAATTCCTGGTTTGTTCATGCTGTCAACCTAATGCATCGCATTCCATTCATTTTAGTTCACCATTGCCGTGTTATTTTAATCAACTCAAAGTTATAGCCAGCAAAATAATTTTCTTTTTAATTAATAAATAGAGCACATGTAAATAATTATAGCAAACGAGCATGGAGGCAAAATTCGACAGCAAAAATCATTTCAGCAGAGACCCTCAAGCATTAAAAAGACTCCAATTCGCATACATTATAATTTACAGATCCTAGAATTTACCTTAATAAGAGTACTGTCACTGCAACTAGTGTTGTCCACAGATACCCTGACCAAAAAAAGACGATAGGGAGTTAAATAATGTGGGAATGTACAGAGAAAAACACGATGCCGAGTCATGGATTGATTTTATTTAAATAATTCTGTCAAGTACCTTGGGGGGTTAATCCTAGTGCTCAAGCTCTCATACTCAGGATCAAAGTATGGCCAACAGACTTTAGCCATTTAAAGCTGTAATTACTTTCTCCAATCAATGAGAAAGTCTCCTCTCCTGTCACAGCATTATTAGCTACTAACAGTTAATACTGTCATACAGTTTCTCTTGGTGAGACTTAGCGAGTTGAATAGCAAAATACAAGACAAGCTACTTGCATGCTGAAGGAGCTAAATACTAAGGATTTTTCACCAAATCATTACAAGGAAATTTTAAGAGCAATACCCTGTCTGAGGCTGACAAGAAAAGGTTTCTTGATGATTTCGCAAGCTAAGCCCTCGATTCACTGCAGTTCAACAATCCCTTTTCCTTGTTGAAACATCATGCTTACATGGTAGCGGTAATATCTCCGAAGAAGTGAACGATCCAACACCATGAACATGTATTTGCACAAATCATTTAGCAAAACTCTCACGTTTGTAAGGCTTGAATCCCACAACAGAATAGCTTTTGGCAAGGAAATTTATTTTTCTGGTTACAATTTAAAAATCAGCAAATATCATAACATGCCTAACAAGTAGGGTATGAATCTTGACCCCTAAATTTTAAGTGCCCATTTGAGATTTTAGGAACCGTCTTCCACCGAATCAAGGCATGGCATGGTGGTGGAGGTTGCTATTATTGAACTATTAATGGTTAACGTGTAAGAATGTGGAAAACCCAACAGACAGCTAATTGTTGAATGCCTTGTTGGTTTGGATTTATTCTCTCTACTTTAACTTTATCTTTCATCCTTTTTCTGTTTGCTCTCCTTTTGAGATGCTTTTTTTTATTTATTTATTCAAGATAATGATAGGGCGAAGTTTAAAGTGCTATTTTGATCTAAAATATCCTGTCCTAGTAAAACTAAACTAATTTTTTTTCACAGCTGAGAATTTTCGTTTAGACAAGCCTAGTTCATCCCAGCCCATCCAATAAGTTTTCTTTGACAGCAAAAGAAAAGGGAAAGAATTAGATTCGCCAACTTTGGCTACCGTTATCGGTATCCTTGTACTACATTTGACCACCCAAAGCTCCCTCCACTTTATGTATTAGTTTGATGCATAAATTTCAATGTCAACATGAACAATATTATACCAACTGTTGAAACAGAAATTAGCATCTTCTTATCTTATCTTTTTTTATGATATTAATTCCCATTATAACATAAATTTGCCGCGGTTGATGCAGTGAAAAGTTTCCACACTTTCAGTTGGTCTCAATTACGCAAGCAAGACAATTATATATATAAATTCTGTGCGTGTGTGGACTTTGCCACAATGGACTGTTGGTCCAAAGATTCATTACAATTCTATAGAAGAGAAGATATATGTAGAGAAATAAGAACGTACCAAAGAGAAGCGGATTTGTTGAAACCTGATGAGTAGTGTCCAGAAGAGAGAAATGGAGAGAGATTTTGGAACTGGAACCTGCCAATGTCCAGGTGTAGTCCACTTAACAAAGAAAGTGCATAAAATATGGCGAGTTTTCTTTGATTGAAGAAACGTTTTCTTTCAAGAAAACTTAAAAAACTATGGAGCTTTGGGGGATTTCGAAGTCTAAACAGGGAAGTGTCTATGTATCATAGACCCACAAATAGAGCTGAAAGAATTTCCAGGTTGTCATTAGCTACTAAACTTTGATGGCTCCTTTCCAGAATTCCAACACACGCACAAAAAGAAATAGAAGAAGAAGAGAGCCACTTCACATCCTCAAAACCCAGAAAAGGAAGAGCATGAAACATCAGAAATGACAAAAAAAGCGTTGTTTTGTGGTGTTCTTAACTCTTTGCTTTCGACGTTGGAATAGCACTTGCACACTAATTTTGTGCCATTCCTTTCTCTCCCTCCAATGAATGGTCGAAGTGGGCAGTGAAATTCTTTCTGAGGAGGAGGATGGAGGACTGAAACAGACAGCCACTTAGATATAGCGTGGCACTGAAGGTCTTAACCCTTTAAATATTAATCAATTAATTACAAATAACAATTATTAACATGTACTAAAGGCTTTGCCATTTCACTTTAATAGTGCACATTCAAATGCAAAGTAATTTTACATTATGGTTCTTAAGTTTTTTTTTTTAATTTTATTCTTCAATATTAAATTTACTATGTATTGGATTTCATAATTTATTTTTTATAAAGTTATCCTGGTCTTATAATTTGGGTTTGACGGGTTTAACCCATATTGAGTTTATCATGAATTTTGTTTTTTTTTTCTTTTGCTTTTTGATAGTAAATATCTTAAGTGGACGAATCATAATAGGTAATAAAATAATTAGTAGAGTATCGTCCCACAAGGATTTACAAAAATTATCAATAAGTATCAAAATTATTAAATCTCTATCTATTTGATGATTCAATTATAAATATTTACAAAACTAAAAATAATTAAAACAAACAAGAAAATAATTAAATGATATTGAAATCAAGTTTAATGGATCTTAGGATATCTAATTTCACCATAACTATTTAATTTCTAACAACTATTTTTTTTATTTATTGCCATGCACTATGAATTTCAACCTAGGTGTTATATGGTAGCTACCTATAAATACCATGCACTATGAATATCATCTGAAGTATTTGTAGCTCTCATTTTTAGTAGAAAAACTTGTTAAATCTTCAAAAATATCTTTATTTTGAGATAATATCCTTAAAATTAGTGTCAACCTTAAGTTTATTTTATTTGTTTTTATTTTTCGTTACATTTATTTAACGATATAGAAAAAGTCCATCCACGAGGAACAAAGAGGCGTAGTGGCGCCCCATGTTTTGAAGGGTCCATAGGATCTCTAGAATTGAAATCAGGCTTATTGCAGATAAAAAGGCTTTCATATGAACATTTATACCGATCTACATTTGAGTACAAATCAACCTCCTCGTAATGAGATTGTCTTTAGAGGACAATTTAGTAAGTGCATCATTAGAAAACCCATTATTTATTTATTTATGTATTTATTACTAGTGTCTTACAAGGTGAAAGTGGACAATTTTCAGGTGAGAAAGAATATAATTCAACGGCTAATGGAATTCTAAGGGAATTTTTGTTTTGCTTTCTAAAATCCAGTGCCTTGTACAATCAGGTATCACCACCTGCTCATCTTTTTTCCTTGCCCTCTCCTTCTTGAGTGCTTTATGATTTTTATCCACTAGCTAATTGCTAATTGCCAGCAGCAATATTCAACGGGGATAACATGCAACCAGGATGTGATGAGCATATAAAACCCAGAGATGGAAATCAGCGTTGAGTCTTATTATAACTAGAGCCCTTATTTGGGAAGATTTTTTCTTCTTGTTGACTGCATGTTGAGTAGCAGTCACATCAGATATCAATTTGTGATGAACATTGAAAGAGAGACCAAAACAAAGAAACGTTAAAACGGTTCCTGCGATGGATCCTTTCAAAATTAAGGTTTATGCAGGAAGTATTTTATCTAAAAATTTAAGGTTTATCTCTCACACGTTTCTTGGTTTGATAGAATAATTCTCAAGTTAACAACATGATAAGCAGATTTTCTGTTCAATAGTTCCATTGGATAGAGTACAGGAATGCATATCAAATGAGTCGTATCAAACTTGATGTTGAGTTTTATTGTATTGTGATTGGAGAAAAAGAAACACTAACGACGACTTGCAGCTACCGAAACTTCCATACAGGACAGACCGAATCATAGATAGTGAAAATATGTGTACCATCATCAACCTTGTCGCTAGGCATATTGACGTGCAAATCGCTCCCCCCAATGCCGGGCATTATTACTTTCTGCTTCAAGAAAGCGCACCACCTTGATAAGAACCGTCCACAAAATAACTTGAATGCATTAGATAAGAAAGAACGGAAATAGATGGAGAAAGCAGAATATATATATATATAATCGAAACATGTAATGTGTGGATCGAGAAAGGAGGTGCATGTACTGTATGAACAGCATGTTCTACTGTAAATTAAGCAAAGCAACATCGTGGTAAATACCTCGCCCATCGATGGTCGCATTTCAGGGCTTCTTTGCACACACAAGTAAGCTATTTTAGCCATGAGGTACAGTTCATATGTATCAAATGTCTCTCCCATACGAGGGTCAATGAGTTCATGTAATGCAAGGCGCTCAATCAGTGGTTCTGCCTAAATTCATCATACGAAGAACAGACTCAAGTCAGACGAAAAAAGCAAAAGGTGATATAGCATAGCATACGTGAATTGGAATTGGGTAGCCGTCGAAACAAAAAAGAAGAAAACTTGATCACCGCTAGAAGCAGAAGAAACAAACCACTGACGTACCCACTGTCTAATGGATTGTATTCCTTCCTCCCTATTCTCATCAACTACTTTGCGTCCTGATATTAGTTGCAGGAGAACAACGCCATATGCATAGACATCTGTTCTTACAGAAACAATACCATTCTCTGCGTACTCAGGAGCAAGGTATCTACAAGAACCAAATGCTGTCTTGTCATTGTTTAATTACTATAATTGGTCATAAAATATGCACATCAGTAATACAATATGCGGTGCTGAAGATAGGAAAGCGCATAGAAGATCTACCCAAGTGTGCCAATCACCCTTGTCTGCACAAGGTCATCGCCAGTTTTCCATCTTGCAAGGCCAAAATCTCCAAGCTGTGCAAACAAAATCATTTCATTAACTACCCCTAGCCGAACCTTTGACTCGATCTATAAACTGTATTTCAAATCAATAAAACAAACTCAAAGATCTCTATCATCAATGCATTTATGATCATGCATCCCCTCCACCTACTTATTCTGAGTCGATATCTTAAAATAGAGCACATAAAATCTCACATAGTACGTACACAGTTGACCTTCTCCAGCACAGTTATGTTCAGGAACCTGATATAATATCAGCTTTCCAATGACAGGACACACAATTTTGTCCAATTTGAAATGGATTAAGGTTATGGAACAGATCTCAATAGTTAATCTAAGCATTGACAGGACATGTCATTCCACATTCAAGACTGCAACCAATAGAGCACTAAGAAAAGCTATAGTGCAGTGAAGTAAGAGCCAGGAGTACCGGCAAAATTAGACAAAACCTGCCAATAGTACTAATGACAAACGGATAAGTTCCTTCTGTATTCACCCTAAATTAACATTTTACACGAAGTGATTTTTCCTATTTCTCTATTTGCATGCATCCACATGCTCTATAAACAAGATGAAGACTCATATCTGGAGGAAAACGGCAAGAACTATAAACATAGATAATAGGATGTGGCATAGAATGTCACCATTGGAACAAAGTCATGTGTGAGAAGAATGTTGCTTGGTCGTAAGTCTCGATGTATGATAGGGCCACCACGACACTCTTCATGAAGAAAACGCAACCCTTTAGCAGTTCCAATGGCAATAGCAAGTCTTTGGTGCCACTCAAGCATATTTGCAGTCTCATCTATAAAAACGATACAAGTACTAAGTTTAAGCTTAGATCAGTATGGTGAAGAAGAAAGGTCAATCGAAGAACTACTAAAGATTGAAATGAAGGATTTTGGGCTTCTAGGATCAATAATGACTCACCAAATAAATGCCAATATAAGGACTTGTTGCAAATATACTCGTAAACCAAAATGTTAAGGTTCTCCTTGCAGCAAAAACCCAAGAGCATTACAATGTTCTTGTGACGGGCGAAATTTAACACGTATACCTCAGATTGAAATTCTGTAAATCCTTGAGTGCTTGCTTCTTTGCGTACCTTTGCTGCAATTAGTTGCCCGTCTTGTAGTTTACCTTTATATACATGGCCATAACCTCCTTCTCCTAGCAAGTTATCCATCGAAAAATCTTTTGTTGCAAACTGAATCTCAGAAAAATTGAATCTCATGGAATCCTTGATATACAGTTCAGTCCTTGCCCCACAGCCAGAACAAAGAATCGGCGCTTCTGTGGCTTTACATGGGGAGACATTTTTCAGATGCTTTTGAATAGTTATATCAGAAGCAGATGGAGCTGAAAGGCATTATAAAAGATTCATTATATATGTTTCTGAAGAATCAACTATGAATTAAAGCACACTAGTGTCAATAGGAAGCCATAACTATCAATCCTTGCTTAGGAATGGGGAAAAGTAAAGTAAACTATCCTTAAGCATCCCAAATATTTTCCCCGTCACTGTCTATACTTCCCACCTCTGCAGATACATGAGCTATGACCAACTGAACACAGACATCATACAAATTGTTGCCGTGAACTGTATCATATCCTTGTATATCAGGAAACTATATATGTCATTTTTAAAGTATATCTCCTATTTATTGACATCCGATTGTTTTGAGATATTAGTTATTTTCTTTCCAAAGAGACCTTAGTAATATTGTATACTACTAAGGTATGCCTGGATATATTCAGAAGAATAATAACAAAAGAAACGGAGAAGGTATTCTTCCAAGAAGGAACTCTAATTAACATGGTAGCAACATATGACAACTGACTTAATGAGGAGTTAAATGGTACTTTAGTATGTCATGTAGCTAATAATTAAAGTGATATTATTATATTCGTATAAATATATATTTATTATTAATAATAACTTAAGTTATCTCTAATATTCATATAATATTATATTAATTAATTTAATATTTGATTTATGAATCTAGAGTAAAGATAAAATCTATTAGATAGAAAAAATTTGTAAGCAAAATTATAAAGTTGTTATAATTATGAGAATTTTATTACATAAAATATTATTTTTAAAATGTTTCTTATCAATGTTCTCTTAAATACTAGACATTTAGAGTCATAGAAACTGATATATATTTTATTTTATTTTTATGAAAAAAACAGTTGTTCTTATAAACTGAAATATAAGGGATATGTAGAATGAATATACAAGTGTTTGTCATAAGACATGTGCATTAAACTGACCTGCATGAAAATTTTATATAGAGAAATTATTTATGTTTATGAAAAAACTCGTGTGATTATCATGTAAGTGTTTTTTTAAACTTGAGATAAATTAATTATCATATAAAGAATATTATTCTTTGATCCTATTACATATTATCTTAATAAAAGAGCAAACATTTGGTATAATATGGACTATCTACAGGTACTTCAATGATCAAAAGAGGATTCATCATCTTAGGCCAATTAGAGAAAATGTTTTATTTATTCTCAAATAGTATTCACTAAGAAATATTTAGCCAAGAAGGAATATGATTTGAAAAAGAGTTTTACATCTTATTTAAATTATCAATGATTATCATATAGAGAACAAATACGATTTAACATGTCAAATATATTTCATGTTTTAATGTTAAATCAGCATATTATTGATAAAAAGATATTAATCATACTAAGAAACTAATCATTAGAAGGTTAAGTCAAATAAGTAATGATTTTTCTAATATTTAAAGGATTATAATACGTTAGACAATGCACCTGATCTTTAAATATAAATTAATTAATTATTGAATTTATTTAATTATAATTTATATTTAGTCTAACAAAATTTAAAGGTCACACAAATTAAGGATCATTAGTAAGAAATCAAACTAGGATTATTTAATAAATATGACTTGATTAAAATATATTTTAGAAATTAAGGACTAGAATATAATTAATACAAGGATTATATTTCTAGACCTGTAAAATCAAGGACTTGATTAAGTTAATTTCTAAAAATTATCCTAAATTAATATGTGGATATTATTGAGGGACAAATTGATACTTTGCTAATGTATAGGGTTTTTTAGATTTATAGCAAGTCATAGAATAGAAAACTAACATTTTAGACATAACAATCTCTCTATATTAAATAGGTATTTAAAACATTTTTTCACTAGTAGTTCGTGTGTATTGTTATTAGAGGTTAAACAATTAGATGACATATAATTTACGACAACCCAAACATTAAAAATTATTCAAAATCAGATAAGATTAGATCTTCAGGTAATAAATTCTTAAATAACTCTAGATTTCTCAAATGGGATCTTAAGGACTCTCGAAGTTTGTTATATTGTTTACACAACATATATAATATCTAAGAAACCCAACATTAGCAACATTAACCAATTTATTTAAATAACTCTAGATTTGTCAAATACGATCTTAAGGACTCTTGAAGAAGTTTGCTATGTTGTTTACACTGCATATATAATATCCAAGAAACCCAACATTAGCAACATTAACCAATTTGTTAAACATGAATAATCAAATCTAGTTGCAAATATAGAAGACCTTATGACAAAAAAAAACCATGTTTTGAATCAGAACCAAACTTAGACTTCAACAATGATGAATAACATTACTACTACATTGATTTATATCAAATTTCATGATACCAACTACACTTTATGGTCCTAAATTGTTGAGATGTGCATCTCATGTAAAAACAAGTTGGGATATATCAATGGTGATCTCCCACAATAAGAACGAGATGAACCTATTTTTAAGAGATGAAGAACTAAGAATTATATCGTGAAGGGATGATTAAATGAATCCATAAACCTATTTTTAGTCAGTAATTTTATATGATTTCTTATTGCAAAACAAGTATAGGATCCAATTGCTCCCATTTATTTTGATGGAATGGACACATACAAGTATTCGATTTAAAAAGACATTTACGAAAATGAAATAACATAGGGAACTTATTGAGATAAAATATAATAGCCTTCAGAGCTTATGGATAGAGATTGATTTATAAAGACCAAATCCAATATAGTGTACTTGTGACATATAAAAATACAACACTTTATTATAAGAACACAAAGTTTACACTTTCCTTAGATGACAAAACTGACAAGATCAACAGTGATGTAGTTTAGTTAATGCCATTTCCAATATTTGAGCAAGTGTATGCTTATGTTCGAAGGGAAGATATCAAGCAAACAATTATGCTTACAAAAAATGGACTTGTTCCGATTGTTGTTATGACATCTAAAGAAGTGAAGACAGGTTTACAACATTAATTTGCACTATAGATGGCCAAACCAGAAAATTCATAACCAAGTCGAGAAAAACTATATCATACATTAAAGGCTAAATGATAAGAGGAGAGATGAGGTAATGATTGATCTTATTATGGAGCATGAAACATACTTGGGAAACATGTCTCAAACTAAAAGATTATCTAGAATGGTGGGATGAGTTTAAGGCCTGGAAATAAAAAGAAACTATTGGTGGAACAAGTAGAACTAGACGAGCAACCATGGTGAATATAGAACTAAAATCTTCACATGCTACATTTGAGGAGTCAAAATGAAGAACTTGGTTGGACTTAAGTATTTTCTAGGGATTGAAGTGGCTAGATCCAGATGAAATATCTTTCTATCTCAAAAAAAAATGTTTTTGTTATGCTCATTGAAGCAAGAGTACTTGATTGCAAACTAGTTGATACTTCAATGATTCAAAATAAAAATCTTGAAGAGCACTTAGACCAAGAACCAACAAATAAAGAGAGGTATCAATGACTAGTGGGTAAGCTAATTTACTTATCTCATCCTATCTAGACATTTCGTATGTTATTATCTAGACATTTCGTATGTTGTTAGCATAGCTAGTCAAGTTATGTATTGTCTTAGTAAATACTATATTGATTTAGTTATTACAATTCTTCATTACTTGAAATCAGGGGCTTATGTTTTCCAAGAATAGTCACTTAGACATTGAAGGTTATATAAATGTTGATTAGACAAGAAACTTGTCTGATATGAAACCTATTTTAGGATATTTCATATTTGTTAATGGTAACTTGGTTACAAAGAGGAGTAAGAAACAAAAAATGATAGCATTGTCTAGTCTTAAAGATGAGTTTCGAGTATGGCTAAGTGGTTTTGCAAACTTCTTTGGCTTAGAAGCTACTTTTAGAAATTGGTTTTCCTCATAACTCAAAAATATTCTAGAATCCAATCCAACATGGCAAGACAAAACACAATGAGATAGATCAATATTTATGAAGTAGAATATTGAGAAAAAAAAAGTTCCTTTCAATACGTTTAAGGATCATTTTGATGATGTACTTATAAAAGTTATCTGTAACAAGAACTTTCATAACTTACTTGACAAATTAGGTAACAAAAATATATTTGCATCAACTTGAGAGAGAGTGTTAGCATGAGTTATATCATACCTTATATATCAAGAAATTGTAAATGTCATATATAAAGTATATTTTGTATTTATTTACATCCTCATTGTCATGAGATATTAGTTATTTTCTTTTCATGGAGACCTTAGTAATATTGTATACTAACTTGTATCAATTCAAAAGAATAATAAGAAAACAAAGGGAGAAATAACTCTTCCAAAAAAGAACTCTTTTTAACAAATTGTTGTTGTAATAGTTGCGTGAATATTAATTTTTTTTTGGAATAACACAAGTTAGTTCCAACTCTAATAACTAACATGTTAAACTTAACACAACTGCTTCAAATGCAATTGAATAATTCTCTATTTGTTGGAAGAAATTTGATTTGATATGGTATATCTAGTCTACCCAAATAATTGTGGTTACATACATTTGTCTCATATTTTCATGCTAGTGATCATATTTTGTTACTTATTCACCATTAAAATCATATCCAAACACCATTCTTTTTTATCTCTAGTGAACAAGTTTGATTTTCAAGATGTTTCAGAAAAGACACTGCTTGATTATCTAGTACATCTAGGGAGGTAGATACAGTAGAGGATCAATTAAAAATAGATCATAACCTTTGACATGCTACATAAATTAAATACAATACAAAAAAAATACCTCTAAAGAATTCACTCTTTATGAGTTTTCTAAGATAGTGGGGAGCTTATTCCTGTAACCTAAACGGGGAATAATTGAAAGCTACTGTACAAAAGAGAAGTTATGAAGCATAAGAGGTTTCTATCATGGGGACAGCATTGCATGGCATAAAAAATCGTTGCATTGCACATTGAAGTACAATGAGTAGACATGGATTGGAAATGTTTAGTCATGTATGAGAGTGAAAATTTGATTGGCTTTCTAACCTGATTTTTCTTGCTTAGCAGAAGCGCCAAAATCAAGAGAATTTTTGTGCTCATGTGATTTATTTGAAGAAGGTAGCAGGCTGGCCGGCATATCGGAGCTTTCAAGAGAACTGGAAAATATTGAAAGTCTTCTGCAATAGTCTACTGGCTGCTTGTAGCTTTCGTTGGCTGGAGAATTCAAAACTAGAACGGGTTTGGACATGGAATAGAACAACTTTTGCTCTAAAGCATCAGTTTCAGCTGCAGTGTGAGGTTTCTCAATTACCACCGATAAGTTATCTTGAATCAATGCAACCTTGCAGGGACTCTGTTTAAGGTAAAACCTCAAATCTTTTCTGAGATGCCTGTCCAGGTATGCAAGTTACTACTGAAGTCAATAGGAAAAGGCAACCGGTAAAATAGAATAATTCAAGCAACTGATAATAGCATACATCTATGGTGTGAAAATTTTACATAAACATTGAGAAATTTATTAGAAAATGATGAAGAAATAAAAAGTGAAGTGAATTCCATAGAACATGAGTTCAAGGAACTCCTTGAAGATTAGTTCTGAAGTTTTCACGAGCTGGAAAAAACAAAGAAATGAGTTGAAAAATCCACAAGCATTGATGGGATTAATCTTTTGCTTAGAGTTTGTGGGGGTATGGAACTAAAAAAAAGCACAGAAATTGTTTACAAGAATATTAGAGGATATCTGTTGATGTCAGTTATTGCTTCTATCTGAAATGTTCGCGACTAAAATTGAGTAGATTATTGTAAGCTATAAAAACGGAGTTTGGAGTCAGAAGTTTTATTAAAAAACAAAAATTCAATTCCTATATTGTTAATTGTAAGACAAAGTATGAGGGATTTAAACCAGAAAAACACTGGAGAAGGAGTTAAGAGCTGAGCTCAACAGTAAAGAGAATAACTACCTGTCAAGCACAACCCATGTTGCATTACACGCTACAGCTTCCTGCACAACAACCTGCTTTGTGGGAGTCCCAGCAGAAATTTTAACTTCGATGCTGACCTGTTCGAGAGGCAAAACAAGAACGCCATATTTATGGATGATAACGATGCAATACGCAAGCCCTAATAGGTCCTCCTCTTATTAGGAGAATCACTAGGATCGCTCCTTTATAAATTAACAACATATATATGCTTAAGATAAAAGAACATGTATTAATTACCCCTTCATCTTCACAAACTTCAGCACTTTGCAGGAGCATGTTAACATACGCATCAAGTTTCTTTGTGATTTCCTCTTCTATGTGCCGTTTGCTTGCTCCAGCAAAAGAATCAGGACATACTTTGAGTTGATAACCCACTTGTGCCAACACAGAATGGGAAAAAATTATGAAAGGTAAATATAAACAAAATTCGCTCTCCCTTCTCATAATAGCAAAAGATATGCAAACAACTGCAGCATTCAGCCAGGCATTTTTCTATTATGAATAATGCAATACCAGAGAAAGGAACTGCTAGCTATATTAAAAACTTTCCCATTTCAGTAAAGTAAACCTCATTTAGAGGGAAATCCAATGAGTAATGTAACACCAACCGAGACAGAAAATCAAACACTTACAAGGATGAAGCACTCTATGAAGAACTCCAAGAACAACAAGGGTATCACCTCCACGAAGAATGTCACCTCTCATTCTCACTGCATCAATTGTGAGCTTAAGCTCGTGGACTCCACGATCCTTAGTAGCATCATATGCTATCACAACATGAGAGGGCGAGAGAGGACTCTCCATGTATACAGAAAACCAAGTTAAACTCCCAAGTTGAATTTTCTGTTAAACTACACCAAGTATTTCAGGCACTTGGTGATGTGTATGGCCTTGAAAGACTGGTATAATAAAAGGGTTTGTCAAAACCATGTCGAAACACCTAGTTTCGACATGGAGAGTTTTTTTTATCTGTGCGACACTGTTTGTGTTTGGTTCATTGGAGAATCGAAAAAATTCCAGGGAATGTTCCTCAAAAATGCCTCGGATATCCAAAAATGCGCGGGCGATATGTAATTTTCCCGTCGAAGACAGTCACTAAGAGAAGATTGCGAGGTCCAGAAAGACAAAACTTATTTCGTTTGCTTTCTTAACACTCAGTCTTTCTCCTTGGTTGCTCCGAACTCTGTATTCTGATTGCTAGACATGGTCTCCTTATAGGATTTTATTTTTTAAAAAAAATCATTTCGAGGTCATGTTAGAAGATATGAATAGAGTGTGATAATTAATTTATAAAAACAAGTACAATAACAAAATTAAAACAGAAGAAAATTTTAGAGGAAAAATGTTTTTCATTAAGTGTTTTATTAAAATATACATATTTTTAGCTCTTCTCTCTATTTCTTTATGCTTGTGTATTGTGTTTTTTAATATAAGTCTATTTATAAGTCTCATGTTCTAAAAGATCAAGGAATTAAACTACTCAAGGGAAATTCTAATATAACTCGGAATCTAGCATTCTAATTAAATAAGGATTCTAATAAATTAGTCTATTATACATCTTTCTTCGTCAACAATTTCTCTTTTAACTAGATTTTATCTAACAATGATAAAACTATTATTATAGAACTCTAACAATATTAAAACTTTTACAAATTCTAAATCATATATTACCTTAAATCATAGTTGATATTGAACTTCAACTCTCCCCCTCAATATAAATTGTCATCATTATTTTAACTTTTCTTTCTCCTCATGATGTCCAGCCTTAATAGCGTTAATATTATTTGTATTCTATCACTACCAAAAATTAATGAAGGTAGTTTCAAATTGTAAGCAATATCAATTGCATTTTTTCAAACCATGTTTGTGTTTGTCGTGACGGTGATTTTTCTTCATTTCGCGCCCTGCCATTCCTTAGAATTAGGGGACAACGGCACGCGGTAAAAATGAGGATGTTTTATAGTTGTAAAATTATAACTATAATTATTAGAAGTCGTCACATAGTATTTAAGGTCACTAGGAACCTATTGGTCTGCGAGAATCTTGAGTAAAGGGACTTGTTGTGCAAGGGGAAGACGCATCACCCCCAGTACATTCCAAAAACACTATCTTGCAAGATATTCAAACAGGTGTTTTAAAATCTTTAAAGTATCCATTGAAAGTCTCTCTTCCTCGCTATGTAAGTTAAAAAATCCAAGCTCATGCACTACACACACACACACACACACACACACACACACATAACACACACACACACACACATATTTTTTAGCTATCTATGAGTGCACTTTACAATGTAATTTTACACCACGATAGCTAAAACAAAAAATATTTTTCAATTTTTTTTATATTTTGACCAAATTCCAATGGATAATCATAAACTGGTTGTGATATCCAATTTTTATTTTAAAATATGCGAAATGATGCAATATATTTTTTTTTCAAAAAATATGATGGGAAAAACTTTGGAATCTGGCCGTATGCATGAAAACAACACATTTTGTTTTTTTGTTTTTTTGTATTTTTTGAAATGCAATTTTTATGTGTGTTTTTTTCTAATTTTAAAAAAAAAAATAAATGCAATAAAAAAAAAATTAAAGGCTTGACTGCCCAGCACTGATGGGCTGGGTTGTCCAGCCTTGATGGCAATGCCCTATACTTAGTGGGCTAGGCTGGTCTGTTCAACCTTGATAGGCCAGGAGGCCTATCATTTGGCAGGCTCGTCTACTGGGCTAGGTTGGGTCAACCCAACCCAAATTTTAATTAAAAAAAATGATAAAACGAAGAAAATCATGAACAGTGCAGAATTAGCATTGTTCACGTTCATGAAAAGTAAATGGTCGACTTCGACGAGAATGTTACCTGTTGATCCAGCCATGTAGAGGAGGTTGAGGTGGTCCTTCCAGTCCTGGTGGTGTCAGAAATGGAGGCCTGTGGTGGCTGAAATGAGGGCTGGAAGCTTGCTAGTCAGGGCAGTCTCTGCAATTGCTGCTCTGTTGCTATCTCGTCGGAGGCCACACCTAGGTGGCTTGCGAGGTAGAGAAGCTGGTGGCGGAGAGGATGGTGGTGCTAGGTGTGTGGCCGGTTGCTGTAGAGATGAGGAAGAGCTGTTGTGTGTTGCTATTTTCTAGAGAGAGATGCAATTAGAGGAGAGAGAAAGATATATGGGGTAGAGAAGGATGGCTGTAACGGGGAAAAGAGGTGGTGTTGTTGGGGCAGCCTTGTCGGCAACTAGGAAAGATAAAGGTGGAGGTTCCTGGTTGTTGCACCGGTTGCATTGCAATTTTTTTGTTTGTTCAGTGTTTTCCCTCTATTTTTCTTCGTGTCCCTCTGTGTTCTTTCCCATGGTATTTATAGGAAGAGGAGGTGGACTTGTCACGCCAGCGGCATGCAATGAATGCAGTTGTCTCCGATAGTGGCGAGCTATAGCAGCGGTGATGAGTCAAATCCTACAGCGACAAGCTATAGTGGTATGGCTACCTTCATGACAGCATGATTGCAGCGGCGCGCATGGTTGTTGCAAGTGTGGGACCTAGTGCAATTGCATTTTGGTCCCTTAATTTATTAATGTTTTAATTGCACTCTAAATGGTCTTTAAACTTTTAAATTTGTGCAATTGTATACCTGCCTAAATTTCAAAAGCAGCCTTAACCTCGTACACCTTTTTTATTTTGGTCATTAGTTTTGGATTTATATGATTTGACCCTCAATTCACCATTAAACTCTTAATTTTCTTTAATTTTTCCCCCTAACTTCACACGATTGGTTCGGAAAAAATTCAATTCGGTCTCTGATAACTACAATCTTCTCAATTAAACCCGAATTAAGCTCAAAAACTTTATCTTTTATCAATTAAATCCTTAACGAAATTAATTTGACCAATTTAAAGTATAATTAATTCCTTGCATTTAATTAAATCCTTCAAATTGACCCTAAATTAATTTTTAAACATAATTATACTTCAAATTGACCCTTGATTAAATCAAATTGGCCTATAAAAATATAATTATGCGTTTCGACTTAATTGTTATACAGATTTATCCAATAATAAATTATTTTATCCTTGAATCTGCATTTTCCTTTATTTTTGGGCATAAAAGAGTTATAATCGAGCCGTCAAATATATCCAAAATTTTCACCTTGATTTTTCTGCCGACGCCAACCCCTTTTTTTTTGTTATTTTTATTTTATTTTTGGGTAAGTTTTGGGAAATAACCCAAAATTAGGTTATGACAGTGTTTACAAACCTTCAATCAAATTTATAACTTTTTTAAACAAGACTAACTTTCAAGACTTCATGTCTATATTTTCTTATAGCTTACCTTTAATGGTATCAATTAAACTAAAAAGTTTATTTAATTAATTCCCTTTTTTTACTATAGCTTTTTTCTTTTTCCTCGTATTGTACCTCTCTACTTTTTTGTTGACATTCTTCTTTTTTTTGTAGATTCACTTACCTATTGATTCTTTTTTTGGTTGAGGAACCAATTTTCATGTGTTACGTTTCTCAATTGATGCAATCTTTCCATCCATATATATTCTTATATTTTCAACCTTTATTAGCAAGGTGACAATGTAATGTTACATCATCATTGATATAATTAGTTACCTCATATAAGTCATCAAGGCGCCTTATCTTTCTTGGAGGACTCTGTGGAGTGTCACTACCTGAGCTTTTACTAGAAGAAAAATAAGAAGTCGAGTTATAGATTTTTGATGATCTTCATTTTTTTTTTCCATTTTCATCAAGAATCAATAAGAAATATTTCTCGACATCATTTACCTTCCAATCTCATGCTCTTTCTTTATTAAATTCAACATCTATATTAATCACCATATTTATTTCATTAGGGTTGTAAGGCTTATAGCCTTTGGACTTTTGATCATAGCCCACAAATATCACTTTTTTTGCTTTTATTATCTAGCTTGGTCCTTACTTGGTCATTTACATGCATATAGTCAATACTCCCTAATAATTTCAATTAAGAGACACTTGGTTTTTTCCTACTCTATACTTTTTGTGCAATCATGTCATTCAAGCTTTTAGAGGGACATTTATTTAACATATAGATAGCACAATTTACAATTTCATCTCAAAACTCTTTAGGCATCTTCTTAGTTTTAAGTCCTTTTCTTATCATATTGAAAATGTTTCTATTTTTTCTCTTCACAACACCATTTTGATATGAGAAGTAGGCATTCTTAGGTCTTTTTATATCATGATTGTCATCACTCACTTCTGATTTTTTTTCTCCAAAATCTACTCGAAATAAAACAAAAGGGGGTTGATGTTAGTAGAAAAAATCAAATTGGAAATTTTTGACGGATTCAAGAGCTCGATCGTACCTCTATTGTGTCCAAAGATAAAGAAAAATGCAAATTGAAGGTTAAAATAAATGATTATCAGATAAATTTGCATAAAATTAGGCTAAAAGGTATAATTACATTTTAATATATCAATTTGATTTAATCATGGGCCGAATTACAGTTTAATTGTGTTTAGAAATTAATTTAGGATCCAATTGAAGGATTTAATTAAGTGCAAGGACTTAATTATACTTTAAATTGGTCAAATTAATTTTATTAAGGGCTTAATTGATAAAAAAAAAATATCAAGTTTGAGAGCCTAATTCAGGTTTAAATTGAAAATATTGAAATTTTTTAAGGCTAAATTGAATTTTTTCCAAGTCAAATGATTGAAATCAAGGGTAAAATTAAAGAAAATTAAAAGTTAAATGGACAATTAAGGATGAAATTGCATCAATCCAAGACCAAAGACCAAAGCATAAAAGACACATAAATTTAAGGTTGTTATTGAAATTTTAGCAGGGACGAAATTGCATAATAGTAAAAGTATAAGGTTAATTAGGAGCATAATTAGAATAATTATAAATAAAGGGACCAATTTGTACCTCTGCCATCGTATAGAAATTTCAAACAGTCAATACAATGTTCTGTACACTAGTTTGTAATAGGACATATCTGTCGCTATCTTCATCATCACAGAAGGGGAAAATGCACCCTGTGTCTGCACGTAAGTAGTTGATAAACCATTTTCATTATATAAATATGCAAGGGAGGGGGGGAACACAAAACAAGGGGACCAACAAAAATAAAAAAAACACAGTGTCATAACCCAAAAATTAGTTACTCCCCCAAATCAACCCAAAATAAAACAAAAATAACAGAAATAAAATAAAATAGGCTAACATCGGTAGAAAAATCAAGTTGGAAAATTTAGATGTTTTTTAGAGTTTGATCGTATCTCTTTTGTGCCCAACAATGAAGGAAAATACAAATTCAAGGCTAAATAATTTATTACTAGGCAAATCTACGTAAAAATTAAGCTGAAAAGCATAACTATATTTTTTATAGGTCAATTTGATTTAATTGTGGGCCAATTCAAAGTATAATTATGTTTAGAAATTAATTTAGGGTCCAATCGAAGGATTTAATTAAGTGCAAGGACTCAATTATACTTTGAATTTATCAAATTAATTTTATTAAGGGCTTAATCAATGAAAAATCAAGTTCTTGAGCTTAATTCGGGTTCAATTGAGAAGATTAGAATTTTCAGAGACCGAATTGAATTATTCCAAGTCAATTGGGCAACGTCAAGGGTCAAATTGAAGACAATTGAGAGTTTAATGGTCAATTGAGGGTTAAATCGCACAATTCGAAAACCAAGAACAAAAAAAAAGGCATGCAAGGCTAAGATTACTTTTGAAATTCTGACGGGGATACAATTGCATAAATTTAAATGTTTAAAGCCAATTAGAGATGCAATTAGAACAGTTATAAATGGAGGGACTAAATCATATTTTCCCAAATCCTCCCAATCCTGCAGACCTGCCTGCACTGTTCAGTCACCTGTACAGTGCAGGCTCATGGCTGCAGGTGTGCAGAGGCAACTAGTTGTTGCACACAATAAGCAGCCGAAGGGTTGCTTTTTCACCTATAAATGGCATTAACCACAACATGCTAAGGGGGAGCAAAATATTTATGAGAGAAAAATTTACAGAAACACGGGGAAGTTTACAGGGAGAGACGATCATCAACCAGAGACGAGAAAAACACAACACAGAAGCAAAATATTTACGAGACAAAAATTTACAAAAACAAGGGGAAGTTCATAGGGAGAGACGATCGTTAGCTAGAGATGAGAAAAACACAAACACAACACGGGAGCAAAATAGCAAAATAGATAGACAGGGAAACAGAACAATGAAGAAGACATACACAATGTGAAAAAATGCATAAAAACCAACACATAGCCACTAGCACTTATCATCTTCCACATCACCGGTAGGACCACACCAGCAGCTTTCTCTCTCTTCTACAGTCCAGCAACAACTCTCTCTCCCCCCCTCTCATCCAATAGCTCCCTTTCTCTCAAAAACCAGGGGCAACCGACTCTTTTTCTCTCTTCTCCAGTAGTAGCTCCCAGCGAACACAACGACTATTCCCTTAGCACCGGTGGCTCTTCCCCCACACCAACAACTCTCCGAATGTCTCAACCTTTTTCTCCTGCATCGTTAACGTCAGCAACAGTGGCCCTTGTACAAAACCATCCCCTTCTAGCAGCTCTCTAGGCCACCACAGGCCACCATTTCCGATGTCACCACCACAGGAAGAACCACCTCAACCTCCTCTACCCAGCAGTATTAACTGGTAAGTCCTTTCTTCTCCTCCATAATCTAAAATATTCTTTGATTCAAACATTTGTAATTTTTTAAAGTCATCATATGATTTTTGTAGGCATACCTTCCTCAAATCATCAACTTTTTAGTTTGATTCTTGTAAAATTTCACATGTTTGCTTGATGATAGTTATGTTGGTCATTATCTTAAAAGTGATATCATCTAGACATTGGTGAATGATTGTAAGTGCTTGTTGATCTTTCTTTTCTGCCTTTTACATGGCCTCTTTTTGGGATGAAGTCAATGTTACACTTTGCTTAGGCTTTTCAAAACCTTTTTCAATGTTTCTCACACATCTTGAGAACCTAACCAAGCAATTTAATTAAGTAAGGATTCTAATAAATTAATCTATTACAAATCCTTTTTCACTAAGGATTCCTATATTTCCTAGGATTCCTCCTTTAACTACTGTTTTATCTAATAATGATTAAACTCAACAGATAATAATCTTAATATTATGAAGTTCTAACAATATTAAAACTCTAAATCCTAACAATCTAAATTCTAGTTGATATATAACTTCAACATGTCATTGTAGCTTGGAGGACCTCCGGTACAAATTCAAGGGGACATGGATGATTTGCACTTTAACATATTGTAGGCCATGTTCAACATTTTAGTAGAGTTAAAACGATGATAATTGAAAATTGTAGGACCATCCAATGTTATTGACCCTTGATTTAGATAAACCTGATTTACGAAAAATCATCAATTTTATGACTCAATTGAGATTTAATTACTAATCTAGTCTTTTATATTGTTATTTTCTTGATTGTGATATTCTTCACCGTGGTTTTGGTTATTTTTCCTTGCAATTTTATTAGGAGTGGCTTTCTCTTTATAAAAATGACGTCTCTCTCCTTCGTTTGTTTTCATGTATTATTTCATTAATTTTCCCAATTAAGATAGACAGAAGCAGGTAAATGAAGTTCTTTCAAGTGTTTGTTTGTTGTTTGATGAACTATCTAAGCTGCGGGCTGCTTTAAGCTTAACTGTTATTAAGCAATCCATAAGGCTTCGCTTCCTGTAAAGTGATAGACCCTGTTTTCTTTCTTTCTGGTGATTAACAGAGCAAAAACACCAATCAAAATGGAGAAATTACTTGTACTAGCATGAACATAACAGCTCGAAACTTTACAGCTGCATCACTCTCTCTTTATTTTCTTATTTTCTGTTTACATGAGAAGGATTATTGATTAGATATTGCTTGTTACAGGCTTACTGCTTCATTTCTGTAAATATTGACGAAACTATCTCTTTATGTTCTACAGTGGGACATCAGAGGGATAGTCCTGAGGATGTCTATAGATGGTTTCTCGGAGTTGTTTCTCTTGCTCGCGAAGATTTGGTGGTCGAATATCATAGACATCAGAGAACATGTCCTCGAGCGGAGGTTTCTCTGTTTTCTCTGCCACTTGAATCGCTTGCAGAAGCTGCGAGAAGATTATAGAAAACTTGAACTGACTTGATAAAATATGTTAAACAACGAAGAAGATGATTATATAGAAAATTCTGTCAACTTTCACCTGCTTCTTGATGCTGCTCCTGAGCTCTGATTCTTTCTCCTCACTCCACCAGCCATTTCTTTCCACCCATTTTCTGAATCTATTTACAGGATTCCGTTCCATTTTCCAATAGACGATTTCATCAACTGGTCGATACTTCGTGGAATCATCAGATGTGGAGTGGTGTCCTACTCTATATGAAAGGGCCTGAAGGTTTAAATGCTTGTTAATTTACAGGATGATATAAAAGGTATTTTGGCAATTGTGAGTTTCAGAAGGGACCAATTTCTCGGATGCTGGCAAGAAAATCCTACAATGATGTTCAATCTCACCTCAACTAATACAGGCCTTTGCTCACTTATGGCCATTTCGCGAGCAGCATGAATTGCACTGTAGACAGCGAGAACATCATTTCCATCCACCCGGATGCTCCGAATTCCATAAGCTCGACCCTTGACAACAATGCCATCGCCTGCAAAACATATGCTATATAAGCAAACATGAAAATTATATATCACACAGTATACTTTACATGCAATTCAGGATGAGAAGATGCTTCCAGTTTCCCTTTCAGGACTCTTGATAGACATGACCAAGAGAGTATGCCTACTCCAGGTGACATGAGAGGTAAATCAATAAAAACAAAGACAAATAAAAAATAAACAAATAATGGTTAGTTTACTCAGGTCCAGATAATGTGATCTGTTTGGTCTACATGGACGTGGACCAAGTCTGTAGAAGTTACTTTAGATGTAACAATGGTGATCTTGTACTTGAAAATAAAACTGGAAGCGGAAGAAGAGAAGTGATCAAAATAGTACTTCGAAATTGTTCTGATATATGGGTACTAATGGCCCAGCCATTGTTGCGACAGATAAAGACCACAGGAGCTTCTGTCACTGCTGCGAAGTTCAAAGCAGCATGAAAATCTCCCTGACAAATTAGTTACCGATTAAATTGGGCTACAAAATCACAAAATCCTAGAGGAAGAAGTGAAAAGGCTAAAGAACTTGTGTTATTACCTCACTGGTACCACCATCTCCAGTATATGTGACAACACATGCATCCTTTTTGTCCATTTTAAGAGAATAAGCAATACCTGCAGCTTGAGGAAGTTGAGTTCTGACAAGCAGAATAAATAGTAATCAAGAACATTTGATTAATTATATTATGAACGTAACATTGATCGACGATATTGTGATGGATATATTACGATATAGGTGACGAAATTGTGACGAAATTGTGCTTCTTAGACCCATAATGTATGGGCATCTGCCTCCCTTTCCCATAATCATCCTTGTTTCCAAAGCATTGGTCGGCGAATTCTTGAATTGTGAAACCACGCCATAATAGAATCCCAGGCTCTCGGTACTGACATTGCATCAGATGGATCCATTTCTTGCTTAATACTATTGGCGAGACAATTTAGCCTGAAACTGGGAAATATTTAAACATCTAATGTAGCAAATGATTTACCTGAGGCAAGATAATATCATCTGCACTTAGTGCAGCTGCTGATGCAATGCTTATTGCTTCTTCACCAGCTGAGGTCAGGTAGAAGGAAATTCTTCCTTGGCGCTGTGCCTCGTAGAATACGGTATCCATCATTTGAAGGCTGACCATGTTACAATAAATCTTCACGGAAACTTCCTCGCTCAACTAACAAAACGTCACACACAAGGAAGTACATTAAACAACTCGTGATGATGTTAAGACCAAGATGCTGTGCTTGTTGCTAGATTTAACGGTCGTCGATTATTTCCTGTAGATGGAAAAACATACCTGTTCATAATCACTGCCTATGATTATCTCTCCATTTTCATTAAGAACACGATAACAGGGTATTCTCTTCCCACTGGACTCCGACAAGAATCTCATTTCAGGAATGTACGTGACCTTCCCTCCAGGAAAATCCAGGGCCTAAAACAGCAAGATATATTTTCAATTTTGTATTCAATGGAACATGTGTTCAATTTTCAAAATCCATAAAGGTCTCACATGAACTATTAGCTAGGAGAGACATAAAAGAGTGAAATTTTGGTGAGCGGTAAACTATTCATATCGATAATGAATAATTAATATACTGGGAACCAGAGAGTCATAGCTTAAAGGCCAAGACCAATAAGATGATACAGGTCGTCTTCCTTCTTTTTTTGCTTTTGCCTTTGCTGGTCCAAACTCCAAATAAATAGGTTCAAAAATCACAAAAGGGTCTCTTTTTTTGACAGCGATGCAAGTATGTCATCTTGTATATGAGCTCAGCTAGTCAATTATTTCTTAATAGATCAGGTCTCAATTAGTCAACGTCAATGGAAACAGAATCCAAGATGGGTGGGGTTGCCATCTAGGCTGCTGGATTCATGTGGTAGAGTTTGGATGAGTCAGGCTATCCCGTAGTTTTCTACAAGGTAGCAACATATGCTTTTTGGTAAGAAAACACTAACTTGGGGGACCCATAACAGCTTCATGAGCTATGTTTGTCCCTAATATAGATAGTGCTGGTTCTCCAATAATATTCTTTCCGAGAAAACCTTGAATCACCTAGTGAATAATGTATACTATAATTCAATATATATATATATATATATAGATATATATAGATATAGATATCGACTAACACTTGCAGTCTTCCTGATCTCACCATGCTTAGCGAATTCAGAATTACAAAAGCTATTAATTGAGTGCCAACTAGTGAATCGTAACCAACTGTAGTAACTCTTATCTGCTAACTTAATTACTTCATCGCACAAATGGGTGGTTGGCAAGTACCTTGCATCGCTATCTTAAGATAGCATTAATTTGATGTAGCAATAATCTCTTATTAGAAAAAAAGGACGACGACGACAAATCATGCCTCGCCAGCACTGATTACAGTGCTAATCCACATGGAAGAGAGAAAATACAAGAGTGTCAAGTCTTCCCCTTATCATCTCTCTGATTTTTTATTTTTTTCTGGTACTAAATATTTTATTTAAAAAGGGTGAAAGCCGAAATATAGGATTGTAACCCATAAATATAAATGGTGGAAGAGCTCAGAGTCATCGTTTGGCAAGCACTGGACAAACGTGGAAGATAAGGACTACAGAGGAGTCGATGATTATCCGATAAGAAAAGGAAGGAATGATACCAATGCCCCTCCCCTAAAAGGAAGAATAGTTAATACCAACGTCTTTCCTGAGACAGATAATTAGTGATAAATTATAACACAATAAATCATATTCCAGAGTTTTAATTAACTATTTAAATTTTTATAAAATATAATTTTTTGATATAATATTATAATTTTATTATCCTATCGGTTACGAGTTTGAATTTCACTATCCTATTTTATTAGATAAAAATTAAGCACAGGATAATATGAATTTGTACAAGTTTTAAACCAAATAAATTTTTATTCAAGAAAACATATTAAAAAATAATATAAATTATATTTTAAAATTTCACCTAACATAATAAATTTATAAATAAAATGGCTTCTTGAAGTAAATATTTTTAGGGTAATGTTCAGTGACTTGCTTTCAGGGATTTTTTTTTGACGGTCCATACCGCAGCAGGGAGTCGTCGTCATCATTTATCTATCACCGGCTCTCTATTTTCCATGAATGAGAATAAAAAGTTGTTTCGTGATTTCTGTATCAGTAGTTTTCTAAGAAAAAAAATATGAACAGGGTAGGGATGGATTATTTTTGTCTTTTTGGATAATCAGAGGTGAGATTATTATTTTATTTTATTGGCATGATCTTCATATCCATATTCTGCTTTATCAAGAAAAAAGGTTCTTTCATGATTTCTGTCAGGATTTTTTATATATATAATTAAGAAGAGTGTCTTTTTGGGTAATCGGAGATGAGATTTTCTTTTCCTTTTTTTTTTTTTTTTGATAAAATACAAATATTGAGAAGCACTAACTTCGTTCCTCCAAGCATTGATCTCTCTCTAGAAGACAAAAATGATATATTCCCAAATCTTACAAAGGATACAAACTACGTAAAAATTATTGTTTGTAACTGCTAGGATCCAGGTTAAAACTTTGGCTCATGATTAATCTCTCTCTAGAAGACAAAAATGATATATTCCCAAATCTTACAAAGGATACAAACTACGTAAAAATTATTGTTTGTAACTGCTAGGATCCAGGTTAAAACTTTAGCTCATGATTAAAAATAACATCTTTGTTCTTGAGAGTACAAAATTTGCAGAACATTTTAAAACCCCAAAGATGATTGACAATCCGTAAAGCAACGTAAGAATCTCGTCTACAATTTCTGGATTTGAAACGATACTGGTTTCCCAAGTTCAAGGATGCACATACATGTATGGAGATCTCTCCCTCTCCCTCTCTCTCTCTCTCTCTCTTCAAGGGTAAGATATGAGGTGACAAGTTTCTTCTTTCCCAATATTGCACATAATGATCACATGCAAGCGGGCCGTAATTGTTTGTGAAACAAAATTGTCGTTTTTATATACTCAACACTCGATAATCAGGTAAAATGGACCAATTCAAGATCATAAGAAAAGAAAAACATAAATAAATAGGACCACTAAAGAGGATCAGTCGAATATTAGATTTACCTGGCTATTATCATGATCATCATCGTCCGTAGAGTAGAGCTGCTCAAGTTGGTTTGAAGCTTGGGTTGATTTGAATCGCTGGAGGGAGAAACGGGTGGAAATACTTGTGGAGTTGAATGGAAATACTTGTGGAGTTGAATGATCCTCATGAATCCCTGCTGGGATAAATATTGATGATAAAGAACTTGGGTGGTGCAAAGAAGAAGAAGAAGTCCAAAACTTTTGGTGGAGAATTCCCATGAAACCCAGCTTTCTGTTTAAGCTTTGTGTAATTGCTCTTGACTTTGCGAACCAAACAGGCATGGTGATGGAAATTAAGGATGAAACTTGTAAGCTGTTAGGTTTTTTCTTCGTCAGTGAATAAAAATGCTGATAACCATAAAAACAAAAGAGACAAGGGAATGCAAAGATTGTTTCTGCCTATCTCAAGTAGTGTTTGCTATTATGTTTTAATTTTGTTTTTGTTTAACATTATTTTTTAATATGTTAATATTAAAAAAAACTAAAACTAAAAAAAAAGTCACTTTATCTCACATAAATATGGCTAGAAATTGTCAGTCCCATAGGATTGGAAGACAAGTGCTGTACGTCTTTGCTTTGCTGGATATGACAGATCACATGTTCCAATCCGACATGGGTCACAGCAGCCAACCATCACTCTCGTTTTTTCTTTTCTTATCCTTGAAACCATCAGTTGTAAGGCAAGGTCCTATGATTCATTACTTTTTTATATTTAATTATGCAATAAAAAAAATCATGACTCGATACATAAAATTATATGCAGTGGACTGTTACATTATTAAGAATAATCATCCGGACTTAATTATAAAAATCCTAACATAAAACTAAATTGTGAGATTTTAATAATACATGAACCAAGATGTTTTCAAATAAATATCAATTTGTAAATCAAAATAAAGCATGTACAGGGACTAAAATAATTAAAAAAAAATTAAGGATTCAATTGAACTTTTATATAAATCTTTGGTTACTTTACTAGTATTTGTATCCCAACAAAAAAATGTGATATATCAACATGTTCCAATACATTACTTTTTTATTGTATTTTATAATTGATTACATTTCAAAATACTATAAGGAATATGTCATTAAATCTTAGCTTTTTAATCCAATAATAATAGTTTTTTTAGGAGAGAGACTAAGAGCTTATTTAGCAATTTAATTAAAGTTATTTTTTAAAATATTTTTTATTCAAAAATATATTAAAATAATAGTTTTATCTTTAAAAAACAACAAGCAATAATTGTTTCTATCATTGTAATTTTATATCGAGTTTCTTTATTTTATCTGAATCATATACTAAAACAGAACCTTACTATTATAATAAAAATTAGTGAATTTGAGATTCACTATTTCTTTTTTATGTTTTATATTTCAAATTTTTTTTATTTTTATTTTATTTAATTAGGTTATATAAAGATTTAATTAAAAAAAATCAAAAACAAACTCGGGTGATTCACTGTGACGGTGAAGCACCATAATAAAAAAAAATTTTACTAGTGTGTATTTCTATAGGAGTGGTCAGATCCTTCTATTAACAATAACTACGATGAATTTACTTTTTTATCCTAAAAAGCTCTTCTATAAGTGTTTTATTATTATTATTATTATTATTATAATAAGGGAGTGATTCAGTCCATATAATATTTTTCGCCTTCCCTTAAAGCAACATTTCCTTATTTGTGATACTCTCATTTATTTATTACATAGTACGTTATTGATTATCTTCCAAAATTGCAAAATCTTGCTATGTTGATGTGTGTATATTTAATATCCATCTCATGTGTGTATTTTCTATTATCTTCTAAGAAATTTAGAATATTAAATTCAAATTATAAATAATTAATTTTTTTAATCTGAGAAATTATATCTTGATGCTTATAGTTTTAGCTAATGTGTACAAAAGTTTAATAATCAAAATGTCTTGCAATTGTTTATTTTTCTTATCAAAACTGATAGAAATCTTGGATTATAACTTTAATTTAAAATGTATATCGAGAATATCGTTTATTTATGTTTAATTACATAAAAGAAAAGTAAGCAGGTAAATAAATTTGATTTAAATCAATCCTTATCATATGAAATGATATTAAAAAGAAACTTTGTAGCACATCACTTTATTTTCACAAAACTTTTTCTTAACAAAATATTAGAGGGGCATTGCTTTTCAAAAGGTTTTTGAAAAAAATTGATTTTTTTTTTATTTTCACTTTAAATTATTTTTTGTGTATTTTTATATTATTTTTATATGATGATATAAAAATAATTTAAAAAAAATTATTATGATATATTTTTAAATAAAAAATTATTCCAAAAACACCTATAACCATACTTATCAGCATGCATTAAAAAACTCAATTTATAAATATTGTGGGGGAAAAACACATTGAACTATAGATTATTACAGTGATATCTTTGCCTTTCAATAGAACAAGCAAATTGTCTTTCCAAGGGGCAAGATTGTCTTTTCAAAAATATTTATTTGATATTATGCAATTAATTAAGGGTGCAATGGTCTATTATCTTTTTGACTGGTTAGCAGCTGAATTCTGGTCTATTTCAGGCAGACTTGGTGGGAGGAAGAGGGCTGGATTCCCGGCTTATTTGGTCTCAATGCTCTGTAGAAGAAGAAGAGGTTATGGGTGTTGTGAGCTGGGTCTAGTTTTGTCTGAATGGGTTTCAAGACTGGTGGTTTTCTTTTATTATGGAAAGAGAGGAGCTGTGGCCGGCGGTGTTGCTGGTTACTGATGATACTCACAGTATCACGAGGGAGTGACCGGCAGTAGGTGTGGTTTGGTGTAGACAGGGTTAATGATGTTAAATAATAAAATAAATCATAATATTTTAAAAAAAATAAATAAAAATTCTAATTAAAAAAAAAAACATTAAATTTTTAAAACACAGTTAGAAACCTGCCTCCATCATGTTGGGGGGGCGGTGAGGGACTGGAAAGTACGTTTCTCTACCACAGTCATATCTGACCTGGAATTCATGAAAGCAATTGTTTGCCTCGTGAAGGTTAGGGTGTTACACTCAAGTAACCTAGAAAATAATAGATAATAAACATTCTGAACACGATATCAGCATTGAGCGATGATTTTGATTGCATAATTACTCTCTATATATAGGTGGCGACTTGGAAATGGGTGCAGCATGAATTTGACTGTGATTTTCTTTTGACAAGAACCACTTTCATCAGAGTTTAACAAAAATACAGCTACCTTTATTGGATTTAGTTACGAGCTACAAGTGAATACAGCTAGCCAGGTCTGAGCGAACGATCCATAGCCAGCCAGCCGGCACTGGTACATGAAAAGCCCACCGTCTGTTACTGTATACCCTTGTTAGTGACGGTGTATTCAGAATAGGACGGTACAGTCCAGTCAAGTGAAAAACAGGAGTTCAATAGTGTATTCAGGATGGATATGAGCTTTTTGGCATCCAAAAATAGTCGTTCAAGATTACCGGAGAGCATTATTTCTCCATATAAAGTATAGTCCAGAGAGCTTTTATTTTGTTAGAGTTATCTGGAGCTTCAGATGACACATATATAGTTGTAACAACACTTCAGGATAACAAATCTAAGGAACAAAACAAGGGATTCGCTTTAGATTCCACGATGTATTTACCTGTGCGATGTGTTGAGATTTTTTTTATATAAAAAATTAATTAATATTTTATGTGTTCTAATTTAATGAAATTATAATAGATTAAATTTGTTAGTATTTTTTTCATCCTAAAATGAATGGTGTAATCGAAACGTAGGGGAAATAGTTTGTATACTTTTTAATTGCAGATAATTTAGGTAAATTTATCTTTCCATTTTGTTTGAAAGTTTTCTTTTCTCTCTGAAATATTATTATTTTTTTTTATAAAAATAATCTAAAATCCAATAATCAAATTTTTCTAAGAAATAAATTTAAACAAAAGAGGACAAAGCTATAATTAAAAGGCAAAATTATTTATTTTATTTTATCAAATTTATTTCTCATATCATTATATTAAAATTATTTAAGAGCACTGATATTATTTTTTTGTTCTTTAAAAAATCCTGGGTAATTTTTTTCTATATATATATTTTCAGGTGTTAATATTAAATAACTATTAAAATATATAATTAGTCTCTCTCACTTATTAATAAGAAGAAAAACTTATCTATATATATATATATCAATCTTAAAATAATCATCAACACAAATTATAATGTAAAAAAAAAAAAATAACGGCGAAAATAATAAAAATTGATGAGACTGTATTTACTGTTAAAAAAAATCCATAATTTTTTTTATTTTACAAGATTTATTACTCATATTATTATATTAAAAGTATTTCAGAACAATGATAATAAAATTAAATAAATATCAAAAAATATAATTAGTCTGACATATTTAAAATAAAACAAAACTAACAAATAATCATTATCATTATTTTGAATGTCTTATCAATATGTGACTTGAAGGGAATAAAAAGATAAATCATAATAATTATTAATTTTTAAATGATTATGAGCACATATTAAAATTTGAACATTAAATAAAAAACATAATAATATTAGAAATGAAGAAAAATTGAGAACAAAAACTAATAGCATGTATACATAAATATGGACATAAATATATATAAAAAAAATATAGGAATTAAAAGTATAAGAGATAAAAAAAAAAAACATATATAAGAAATATAATTTGAAGGACAAAATTGAAATAAATTCAAACATGGATATCAATGCAATTAAATAATTTGAAACAAAACAAAAAATTAAAAGAATTAGGACCAAAATGAAACTGAAATTTCTATTTAATTTGCATGGAAGGATAAAATTGAAATAAATCAAAACTTTGATACCGAAAATCTTACGGATTCGAGACCAATTCAAAAATTCAAAGTGTGAGGACCTACATGCAAGTACAATATATAATCAATTTCAATTAAATGATGCAATTGAAACAAATCAAAACTTATATACTAACAATAAGGACCTAACGGAAACAATTCCAAGTGCAGGGACTAAAGTGAATATTGAGAAAAAATAGTTGTGTTGACGTCAGCATGCGCAAGCAGAAGAGAGAAAAGGGGAGAAATTTTCAAACAACTATTGAAATGTCTCCGACCACCTTGTGCTTACACGCGTCGCTCCATTAGGAAGAGAACATTGATGAAAATCATTATAGATGCCGATTGGGTATTTTTCGACGTCGGAATAGACTGCACGGGTCGAACGAACAACGCGTGAGCATTGAAAACGAACGGCGTGTCCAATGATGCACCAACAGTAAATCGACGGGAAATTAATATAAAAAAATGGTAAATTACCCGCGCACCCTTCACGGACAAAACATGATTTTGTCGTTATCGAGGGCTAAAATAGTTATTGCACTGTGCAAAAAATATATAGAAATAAATGAACCTGGTATCTAGGTCGGACCGGACCGGACTGAAAGTGTGCAATTACAGTTGAACCCCTCAGGGCAAGTCCAATGGTAAGAGCCATTTGGGAGAGCCAAATCTTTAAAATGGCTCATTGAATAGTGTATATATGGCTTTTTTGTTGGTGTGTGTTCCAATGATAAAAGCTATTTTGGAGAGCCATTTTTTTATATTATTTAAAATAAAATTTAATTATTTTGTATATAGTTTAATTATGCAATTAATTATATAATTAATAGGAATAAGTTATATAATTAAATAATTGCTTTTGAAAAACACTCCAACAATAAAATTAATATTTTTTTTATCATATTTAAATTAAAAAAATAAATTTAAATATAATAAAAGACTCGTAATATTTGAGATTTGAAATTTAAGCTATTTATATTAAAATTATTATTATTATAATTAATAATAATAATAATAATAATAATAATAATAATAATAATAATAAGATAGTAATACCTAGTATAAAAACCCACTCACTCACACCCGACCGTTCCCTTTCAAACCCTCCCATCCTTCTCCTCTCTCTCTACTTGTGCCCCCCCCCCTCTCACCCCGTCTCCAAGTTAATTGATGAATCTCAACAACCAAAACAAAATATTTTCAATTTTCTTGTTCGCTTCTTGTCCTCATCTAATATTCTTTGTTTTTGGAACTGTGTCATCTATGAGCATGCTTCTTCTTGGAATAGAGAGCAACCGTCTTGTTTCTTGCCGGAGTTGATGCAGACAACAAACCGGTTGCTCCAACAGTTATATTTTAGGTCGGACCGGACCGGACTGAAAGTGTGCAATTACAGTTGAACCCCTCAGTCTGATGGCCTTATTTTGTTTTTTTTAGGGCTAAATGTGTTATTTCATTGTACAAAAAGGAAAAAACTCAGTAGACCGAACAAACTGAACCGAACCGAAAATTGAACGTAACAATAACCGTGAATAGTGATTGGTGAGAGGGTGAACAGTAGATCGGGCCTTGATTTGTTTTAGTTGTAGTAGTAATAATGGTTTTACTGGATATTGTCGCCAGGTGTAATGACTTGAAAGTCCTTGTTGGTATTAAAAAAATAAGTAAATTATTTATCAAAATAAAAATATATTATGTTTAACATGAAGCTTAGATTGTTTGATGTTAATATTATTTGGTTATAATGGATACACAAATAAAAGCGGGAAAAAATGCACCATTTAAAGGGACATGACACTATTTAAAAGAATGGCCTGTAGTATATAGGCACCTAGACATCATGAAGAGTATTTTGATATGCAGCAATGTAAGCTCAAAATGTTGCTGAAAGGTGATTTGGCTTTTGAATGTAAAAAATATATTTACATCATATAATATATAATTATTTGATATTGTTATTAAACTTAATTTAATTTAAAAAGTAAATAATCAATGATCAAAAACAATTCTCATGATAGGTAAAAAATATAGTTTTGACTTTAAAAAAACTCAAGATGATATTTTTTTTATTAATATTGAGACAATAATATATTAAATGACTTGAGTTTTGCAATTTAACCTACCAAATTTGCGACAAAATCATAAATTTTATTGGGTTTAAGAACTTTGTTTTTTTAACTATTTTTTATTTAGTTGTACAACTAAAAAAATATATTTGTTTGTAAAATCAAGCATAAACCAAATCAAGATATTTGTTTAAAATTGTGAAAAAATCATAAAAATAAACCAAAATAATTTACAAAGACAATAAAAATTACACAGACAATGAATTATAAAATTAAAAACCCTAGGATCATTGCACCCTATGTTTTTTTTTTTAGTACTGAATTGGAAATATAGTTAAGGTTATTTTTTAAAAAAAAAAAATTATTCAAAAATATATTAAAATATTTTTTTTTATTTTAAAAAAATTAATTTTGATATTAGTATATTAAAATGATCTAAAAATACAAGAATATTTTAATTTAAAATAAAAAAGAAAAATATTTTTTTTTTTTTCAAAAATATTTCTAAAACGAAATATAAACACCCTTTAATAATACAAGGTAGAATATCTCCAATGATGATTTATATAATTTAACTTCTCACACCCTTTAATACAAGGTAGAATATCTCCCATGATTTTTTATATAATTTAACTTCTCACGTTGAAGTTCTGGTTGCTCAGAACAAGTTAATTCATGGAAATAAAAGACAACATCTGTGTGTTGACGAACTAATGTAACCAGTAGGGAAAATTTGTGGTTAGTTGATCCCATTACATCCGGCAAGACAGGAGCTTTCAGGGAACGCATTTTTTCCACGTGGTGGTTTTACTTTCTTCAAAGAAAGAGCAACTGCTAACAGCACTTTTAGTACCAAGTTAACCATTCTAGAATCTAAACGAATCGGTGTCAGGTGAGCATATAGGGGTTTAAGACAGAGGCATCCACAAGTATAACCGTAGTTGAGAATCTCAGAATTCTAACGTGGTATCTTCGTGGAAGAGAAACTCCTACTCATCTCATCTTATCATGCTACTGCAAATAACCTTTAGCCTCCATCTCCCAATTCAGTAATCTCAGTACCAAATAAATCTCTTTGCCTCTATGATGCTGTAACTGGTCTGCCTTAAAAGTATATACTTGGTTTTTTACTCCAATCCAACTGCATCCAATCACCTTCTCCACCCTTCCCCTTTTCATGGCTTTCTTAACTCGAACCACACCCTCCCATTGACCCCTTATTTCAAACATCCGAGTCAATACCAGATAAGGTAGAGATGACTGCGGCTCCAGCTCCATCAACCTCTCGGCTACTCTTTCAGAGAGTTTTAGGTCTCCATGAATCAAACAGGCATGAAGTATTGATTCCCAGATCAAAGAAACAGGCTCATAAGGCATTGATTCCGCAACATACAATGCTTCATCAAGCCTACCAGCTTGACACAACAAGTCCACAAAACAAGCATAATGCTCATTGCTAGGTTTGACCCCGTAACTTTCCTCCATGGATAAAAATATGGTCATTCCTTCACTGATAAAACCCCCAAAGCTGCAGGCTAACAGAACTCCAGCTAGTGTTATTCGATCCGGTGGCAGGCCTCTCCTAAGTAGTTCCTTAAAGGTTTGCAGGGCCTCGATCACCCTACCATTGTGTGTCAAACCCATAATCATGGTATTCCAGGCTATCAAATCTCTAACAATCATATTATTAAAGATTCTCATAGAACAGTCAATGAAACCAAATTTGCTGTACATCTCCACCAGCGAGCTGGAAACAATAGCATCCAACTCCAAACCTGATTTCACAGCTAAGGAATGGAACTGAGTTCCTTGCTCCAACTTTAGAGTGGAAGTGGAGTGTAGAACACTGCTTAGTGTGAACTCAGTAGGCCTAATATCCTTCTTCAAGGTTAGCACAAAAAGTCGGAGTCCATCCTCCCCGAAGCCACACCATGCATAGCTTGAAATCATGGAATTGCAAACTGCAGAATCCCATTGATCTTGCTCGTCAAAAAGCCGAACTGAATCCTCCAATCTGTTGCATTTGGAAAACAGGTCAATTGTGGCACTTGATATAATGGTATTACAAAGAAATCCCACTTTGACACACAGAGCAAAAATCTGCTTACCCTTCTCCAAATTTCGCAAATTCAAACATGAAGTGATCACTGCAGAAACTGAAAACTCATCAGGTGAATACCCTAAGGATCTCATTATACAAAACTTATCCAATGCCAGCTCTGGATATCCTGATTTACAACATGCCGAAATCAACGAATTCCAAGAGATAACATCTAGCTCTTCCATTGTCAAAAACACACCAAGAGCATAATCTAAAGAACTAAACTTCCCGTACATGTCAATTAACGAATTCCCGAGCACCACATTCAATGCACCCAAACCACTACGAACAATGCTAGCATGAATTTCCTTTCCTTGTCGAACTCCAAACACCACAGACATTAGAATTGATAACGTGAACTCACTTGGTCTCACGCCCAACTTTTGCATTTCCCAAAAAGTTTCCAATGCACAATTAAAATACCCACGTGAAGCAAAGCCTGAAATCATAGAGTTCCAACTAACAACATCTCGTTCAGGCATATCATCGAACACGGAACATGCCAAATTCAAATTATCAAACCTCAACAACCCCTTCAAGCAAATGTTCCAAGATACAAAATTCTTGCTACTTATATCATCAAACACTTTCAAAGCGTCATTAACATTGCCAAACTGAGAGTACAAATCAAGGCACCGATTACCCAGGAAAGTATGTCTATTCAACCCAACTTTTATCAACTGGGCATGAGCAATTCTTGCAAAACTCGAAGACTTTAATGAGAAACAGTGGTCTATGAGGAAGGAGTGGTAAGAAAGTGAGGATCTTGAAACTCTATGACATTGCTTTATTAAAGGGTACATGCAAATGCTGGGTGTGGTGGAACATCAAGTGCCTAATTTCTTACTCCTATTATATAATTTTAAGATAAAATATAAGGGTTAAATTATAAATAAGGTTTTCTGCTTCTCCTCTCTTCTCCTTCGCTTCCTCTCTCCTCTCCTTGTAATAATTACAAAAATTCTAAAAGGTGTAGCAAAAGCATTAATATCCAGACACATAAAACTATTAATTGCTATAATGAGAATATATTTTTGCCATTCGAAGAAAAAATATACCGTGTCATGGTGTGGGGATAATTATGTTTTTTCATGGCTAAAAGGTCATTGAAGAATTGTCATGATATATATGTTTATTTTAAAATAATTAAATTATTCTTTAATATAATTGATTTAAAGTTATTAAGGGGTATTTTTTTTCTTTTTAAATTACAATAAAAAAATATTTTTACTTTTATATTAAAAAAAATAAGATATACATCCATATATATATTTTCACACTGGATTTTTTTTGTTAATCTCAAAGCTATGAAGGATAATTTGTTTTTTCTCACTTGATTATTAATATCTGTATCCAAAAAACTATTGGTAGGTGCAATACACGTGTCAATATGTAAAAGCATTCATACAAAATATTATGTTATTTTGTTCACACACTCGCATATTATTATTATTACTATTTTACTATAACTTTTTTTTTGTCCTTAGACTTTTATTTTTAACGATTTCACCCTAAATTAAAGATCAAGTTCTTATGATATAGGTAACATAGAAAGAAGAAGGCTTTAAATGAAAAGGGTGGCTAAAATGAGTGATGTCTCCAAAAAATTTTATTATATAAAAAATAAGCCTTGATGCCTAAACCTTATAAACAATATAATTAAGTCCCTTGAACATCTAAAATTTAATTTTCATCCACAAATTTTTTTTTTAGATATTTTAGCTCCTTGATAAAGAAATGAGACAGAGGGATGTGTTGGATTTCAATATCAGTAAGAGAAAATCAACTTTTATAATGATTCTTACCACCAAAATTATATATCTTGATACCTACAGTTTGCAATTAGTGTGAGAGGTTCCACCTAGGTATTTTTTTTTTTTAAGCTTTAAAAATGCCTAAAAACCTAAAATTTAAGCTTAGAAAGAGTTTTTATTTAGGGTTCGGGCTTTTTAATATTTTCCATAGACATTTATGGGTTTATCAAAGTGTTTAGAGCTTTTTCTATGTGTTATGAGTCAAAAATAGGTTGAAAATTGGATTTATAAGCAAATATATATATATATATATATATATATATATATATATATATATATATAGAAACCTAGGTTTTTCGACCACAATATTAGTCATAATTTGACTAATTCTAGATGACACTTGCACAAATGATATGTTGTTTGCTTTATATTTTTATCAAAAAAAAATTAGAGCAAATGACATCAAAGATGTAAACTCCGTTCCGTTCCATTCATAAAACCGGGACAAAACGGCGTCTTTTTCATCCCGGTTTTAATTCCAGTCCGTTCTGGATGATGAGGAGATGAGGGTAGAAGAAGAAGATAGCCGACAATGTTAGGGTTTTAATGTTTTATAACGTGGGCTTCGGAAAACTGGGCCTAAATATCACGGCCATACCAATTTGTAGCCCATTCGTCTAGGGCTTAGCTTATTATGTATATTTATAAACAGGTCTTGAACAAGATCCTTACTAGACCCAATAACATCTAACTTATTTCTTTTTTTTGCCAGTATTTTTAGTTTTTTTAATTAATACTTTTATATGTACTTTTTAGAATAATTTTTAAATTTTTATTTTTATTCATTCCCTTTCTCTATTATTTTTTTTTCTTTTGTTCATTTAGTCCTTTATAAGTAGCCAGTATTTTTTTTTTAAATTATATTGTGCGTATTTAGGTTTTTAAGAGGTGAATATGATTCATATATACTTTCTTTTTGTGTGTGTGTGTGTATATATATATATATATATTAAAATTATTTTAAAAATAAAAATATTTTTAGATAATATTTCTAATTTGTATAAAAAAATTTATTTTATGTTATTTAATCAGTATTATGTGTGTTGGTTTCTATTATCATTTGATTTAATAAAAAAATTGATTTAATAAATGAGATTCATTAAATATAATAAACTAAATAACTAGTTTTGCAAGATCAAATATCTTTATTTATATTTGTTTTTATTTTTTTAAATCAAATTTAATTTATCATTAATTTATTTTTTGTTCATTTATTTATGCAAATAATTCTTGATTTATTTAATTAGATACTTGTATACTTTATTATATTTAAAAACAATTATATAAAATAACATGTATTTATTTTTTTTATTGGTAAAAAAGCACTCGACTCGTGATGGATTACTGATAAATTAATATCGAGTATAGTGTAAGATGTGAACTGTGAAGAGTAACTATTACCTAACAACCTGGAATGGTAATAACTAATAAGTGATGGATTTTGCGTGTTCGAGCAGTAGTCACCGATCAGGATCCCTTCCCTTCTAGAGTGAAGACAAAGGCATGCCAGGAGGAAGACGGATTTTATTTTATTTTATTAAAAAAAAAAGAAATAAAATACAGACACAGAATTTCAAAAAAAAAACCGGGCATGAAAGTCTTATCACATCTGTCTGTGTCTGCAAACGAAACAGAAAGATGTCAGAGTTAGTAAGGACCAGCGGGGATTACTGCACCATGGCATCTGTCTGCCTGTTACTGTTATAATATAATTACAATGGGTTTTAAAAGTGTTTTTAATTTAAAAATATATTAAAATAATATTTTTTTTATTTTTTAAAAATTATTTTTGACATCATTAAATAAAAATAATATAAAATCAGTAAAAAAGAATTTCTCGAAATTTCAAATTTTTGAAATATATTTTTAAAACAGAGTATCATGTCATTAAAATCTCGATGGATCTCCTCCTCAAAATACAAATTCTATATATATACGTCTAATTCGAATATAATACTTGGCGAAGAAATGCTAGCCAGTAACGTCAAAGTCATCCATCAAACTCAATCACGAAACGTTAGGTTCGTGCTGAGATTCTCGAAGGAAAATCAAGTGCCGGATGGTTGCCTTTTTTTTCCCCATCCAACCACCATTTTAATTTTATAATCGGGAAGAAAAGATCTCAGCTATCTTGACTAGCTTAGACATACGCCGTCGGAGCTCGCATGTCATGGCAAACCGCACACCGCACACGAGTCCTGATCTGATCATTACGCTTCCTTGAACAACGGAGAACGCTTTGGCAACCCAGAATAAATAATTGCCAAGTGATAGATCCTTTTTTTCTCCTCGATCTCATTGGTGTGCGTGTGAGTGGTTGATCTCTAGCAAAACGGCAAATCGAGAATTAAATTCCGATATTATCTGCTCTAAATGATGGGTTTGCAGTAGAATATTCATGAAAACGTCTTCGATAAAGAAGGGTCAAATCGAGACTTTACTCCCAAGGCGTGAAAGATATGTAAAAGCAAAGGGAAATGAGTGTATAAAAGTGACTGTAGAATAATACCTCCAAACATGCAATCGGTCGAGACCCTCTCGGACATTATGATTGCAAAATGGAGCGCCTGTGCTTTTTGCTGTTGTCTCTCTAGCTTTTCTCTCTTTTAAACTTTGTTTACTTTCAGAAAGATAGGACACAGTAAACAACAAATCTTCAGCAATGATAATCCTGCTCACTATCACACCTGTCTTTCTTTTTGTCTCCATTATTTTACTTGATGTGCAAACCAAGACTATATGATAAACAACATGAACAGGGATATTAATTCTATGTTTTGTATTGCGGTTCATATTGTTTTTTATTCAAATTAAAATAAATTCTTAGATTTTCTTGATATCAGCGGATCGAAACAACATAAAATACGGGGAGAAAACAATATTTTGAGACAATTTTTAACTGCCAAACAATCCTTGAATGTTACAAGAATAACAAGCCTCAAAATGAAAAGAAAAATGAGAGGGAATGGACCCTACGCACCCATCATCTAGAAAACATTGACTTTTGTGAGCCTTAAGCCGTAACCAGTTTAACCCATTCCCTAATGAATCACCCATTTATTAATTAAAACTTGGCTGCAAAGAAAGTGACACCTTGACTATCAAGGGTCGGTGAAGATATTACCCCATACCCAACTCCCTTCAGCCCAACAAACCACAATCACACCCTCTCCTCTCCTCTCCTCCATTCAATTTTTCCCAAACAACAACAGGAAAAGAAGAGAGAAAAACCATGCTAGACCCTGGCACGAAATTCCCCGGTAACCAAGTCCATTCGGGTGACAGTTATAGCAGTCATGGTATCCTAAATTATGGTGTTTTATCACGGAAAAGAGCAGATGACTATGGCAACTACCAGGGTTGGAACAGTATGGGGGTACTTGGAGCTCAAAGAAAGGATGTACAAGCTGAGGAATCTGGGGTCTGTTCACCTCCTTTGTGGAGGAATAGTCCACCAAGAAGCCCCCAACATCTCAGAAATCATTACCGGAATCTTTCTCCGACATCAAGAACTCAAGCTATTGCTAGAGGCCAAAAGGAGCTCATGGAGATGGTGAGTAGAATGCCTGAGGGATGTTATGAGCTTTCTTTAAAAGATATTGTGGACCAGCCAATGGTGGTTACTGATGTTAAAGAAGAAAGTTCAAGTGAACATAGGAGCATAGTCAATCAAAAAGATATGTATGTATTAAGAAGGGAACAAGAGGAGAAGAAGATGAAGAAGAAGTTTGGAAAAAAAGTGCAAACGAATAGAAGTGGAAGCACAATTAATGAAGGGTTTCTTCTGAAGATGGTATTTCCGATTTCTTTCGGTTCAACAAAGAAGAAACAAAATAATAATAGTAATCCTCCGATAATCAGTAGCAGTTTCAAAGATGGAAGGGTTTCTCCGAGGCCTTTGCTATATGACAATGGATCTGAAAAAAGCGTAGATGAAGAGTGGTGGAACAATAAATTCCCAGAATCTAGGGACAGTGAAAGCGGTACTGGATTGAGTAGCAGTAATAGTGGAAGTTCAAAAAGCAGTGGCAGCAGCAGTAGAAGTAGCAGCAGAAACAGCACCAGGTATATTGCCATGGATGAAATTATGTTCAATTGCTTATATCGTTAAAAATCTTATTGCAAAGTGATAAATGCACACAATTTCCCTGATTTTACACGGGGGAAGGGAGATTAATCTAAAGATGATGTTTTTTAGTAGGAAAAAGGCCAGATTCAACTCAATTGTATTTGATATTTCCCTCGTTAATAAAATTAAGATAACATTCCCAATTCCAAATCCCTTGGTTTATCTTCCTAATATACCACTTAAATCCTAGGTCAAACGTTTGGAGTTTGTTTTTTTGTTTTCTGGAGGACTAGGAGGATGCTAGGAGAACTCGAATGTAACTACTCTGACACGAAACAGGGGGATAATGGCAGGAACAGAATCTTATTAATCAATGGTTTTGAAACCAGTTCGTGCACTAACTAATAAGTATAGAAATTCTGCTTGTGTCATCTAACTAATAACTACCAGCCCACCAGTCAAAAGTCTTCGTTGAGGAAACATGATACTGACAAATAGAAAATTGAATTGCACAAGATTTGTATGTAGCTTGCAGTTCTGTCCAAACCCTAAACTCAGCAAGAACTAGGAATTCAAGACTGAATTTTTTTTTGCGGCAGTAGATTAAGAGAAAGCAATTAATCACTATAAATTACAGGGGAGCCTTGAAAGCTAACGATTTAAATGGGGACGATAGGATAATTTTGAATATATGATGTCCGATTGTTTTTGTTTGTGACCTGGGGTTCTTCATTGCAATGCAGGAACGGAAGAGTTGGTTGCTGGTCTTTCATTTTTGCCAAGAAAGGCAAAGCAGCAGAATGAATATATGATCCGTCTGGTGTAAATTGGACTGGGTGCTGCACGTAATGTTTTTGCTATCCCTCTGCAAATAATGTTGATATATCTGGCAGAATATAAGAGATTCTAATGGCAGCTAAGATTTCCAGCAGGGTATTAATGTAGATCCTTTCTCGCTGAATCTGCTACGAGTTTTATTCCAGTTTCTGTTGTTTGATTTCTGTACCGACTTGCATGCCATGTTTGAGTGCAGGTAATGAAATATATTTATTCAATTAGATAAGTAGATGATACTTTTCTTACACCTGTGGATTTTGGAACCAAAATTAATATTTAATTAATTTGTTTTGTTTTAATTACCCACGGTAAAAACAAAAACAATATAGTTTTTGCCTTAAAAACTATAATTTTTCTTTGAAAAGAACAGTTGAGAAAAAAGAAAATTATTCCAAGACTTTATTCATGTATTGACAAAATATAATTCTTTATGAATCAAAAAATCATCTTATTCAATTATTCATGTAAATTTATAAGTTAATACAAATCAATTCAATATATTTTCATCTTATTATTTAAAAAAAATCATCTTAAAAATTCTTTATACAAACTATATTATCTAAATACTTATTATTTAGAGCGCGTGTGAGTTATACCAAATTACTTGGGCTCATTTATGACTCTTCAATACTCCACTATATAAACAACAAGATTTTCCGGCATTATTTTTCTTATTAATCAGGGTTTTGGTTCTTACAAAAATATACCTACTATGGTTCTTGACATCAATTTCTTATTCATATATAATTTGTTTTAATTATATTAATGTTCTATGCTAAAGAACTTTTGTTGAAGAATAATTTTCAACAAAGGTTTAATCCTAAAAATATGTTAAAGTACCTTTTAATTGGACCTCAAATATTGTAATTAATTATGGTTAAAACAAAATTAAACATTGATAAAAACTAAAAACAATGGGGTTTTTTTATTATAGCTTCATGCCTTCTACACAAAGATATAGAGCACTGTGGTTTCAAACAATGCTTTGTTTGTTATATTCATTCTTGAACATCTAGCTCTTTAATTCCAACCTTCAATGATTCAATTAGTGACTAATTTCTTATATTTTGTTATAGAAAAGCATAATTAAAAGATTGAGGATCAAAATTTATAACACAACCAAATGATGCAACCAATCTAAAATTCACATTAAAAATTATTTTTTATCCTTTTTGTTTTTTAGTTTTCTTCTATCATAGTTCTTTTAGTTTTTTTTTATCCAAAACTTTATTTTTTTTATGTTTTAGTTTCTGGTTTGAGATGAGAGAGAGAGAGAGGGAGAGAGAGAGAGAGAGGGTCGTTGAAAAATAATGAAAGAGAGAGAATTATTGGTTAACTATATTGTAGTCATGAAAAGTTCATTACCGTTATTAACGAGTCTTATTTGATTAGAAAAGTTATTTTAAGGTGTTTTCCCTCTTGATATTGTTGGAAAAAAATAGATCATGGTTAAGATTTGATTTGATTTTGTATTTTTAGATGAGTTTAGGGTATTGTAAGTTGATTTATTGATTTTGTTTTTCACATTATAAGATTTGTTTTAGGTGAAAATAGTGAAAACTAATTTTTTTGGTTAAAACAATCCATTAATCTCATTTTCCAACCTCTTAATATCTATTTTACACTACGTTTCAAAAATATTTTTAAATAAAATGAAATTTGTTATTTTTATTTTTTAAAATTAATTTTTTATAGCATTTTTAGATCATTTTGAGATGCTCGTATTAAAATAAATTTAAAAAATAAAAAAATGCTAAAATAAAATTACGGAATTGTTTTAATAAGATATTATTTCATTTTTATTTTTTTTCCAAATAAGATTATAGTATTTTCTTTTCTAATAGTAGTAGAATTTTTTATTGCCAGGTTCTACAAGATTTGTTTCCTGAATTTTATTCAATTGTTTCCTAGTACATTTATATTATTATTATTATTAAATAAAAAAATACTTTTAAAAACAAAGTTAATTAACATAATTAGATTCATGGTCCTGTTGAGAGAATATATATTTTGATCTATATATATCATCAAGTTTTTTTAGTTTATTATGAAGTTAGTAGCATTAACAATTTTTTTTTTATTTTTTAATGTATATAATTTTTAATCTATTTAATTAATTATATCCATGGACCTTTTGATTTAATCATTTTTTTTTTGCTTGATATAAAAAAAAATGACTGAACATACTAGCACATTCATTTTGCTTTATAAAAAAAAAGTGGAACCAACTTATTAGTTATGTCCTGTAAATTGCGTTTATTTAAAACGTGGGAATTGGCTCACACAAATAAAATAAAATAAATAAATAATAAAATCACTTTCATTGATTTTATCGTCAAGGTTGCCTAATTACCTGTCATCATAATTGACACTCACATTTCAGCCTAATTTTGAGTTTCTCATTTTTATAACATTATTAAAATAAAGCATTTGTAGCCCAAAAAAGTCAGAAATAGCTGTATGGTGTTTTGAGAATTCTAGAAAGTATGTAGACTTAGCCATTCCAGAAGTCAGGAAACCATTTTTTTAATTCCCTTTCTTTATTCTTTCTTATTTTATTTTTAATAAACATGGTTTGAGATTCAATGTATTTAATTGGAAATTATTTTTTTTCTTCTAGAAGGGCCCTTAATTTTTTTTATCCTTCTAAATTAATAACTCACCAAAACATATAATAATAATAATAATAATAATAATAATAATTTAGCTCAATACAATATTTTTTGTTTGTTCACGCTTTGTTGTGTTTCTGATCAAATTATTTTTTAACATGAAAAATAATGAAGCATTATTAACTTTTTTTCAAGTGAAAAAATAAATAATGTATAAGTTGAGCCGATGTAATCCAATCACAACTTAAAAAAAATTATTTGACTGAAAAAACTAAAAATGATATATTTTATTATATTTATATGACAATATATTAGATCGACCTAGGTTATCTTGGATTGATTTATCAAATTTACAATCTAAGTCATAAAGGCATGATAACCCTGTATAAAAATATCATAATAAACTATAAATTAATTCTCAATGAAACAAATGTTGAATGCTAATATTTTAAGCAAAATTAACCTCTCATGTCCACAACTTGAATCATGAGACTATGATAACCCCATAAAAAGTAAATATAAACAATTATAAAACTCAATTTTTAATCAATTAATGTTGAATAATAAAATTAAAAGGAAACTAAATAGAAAAAAAAATATAAAATAATTTTAGAAAACTTGGATAACATGATAACCATATAGAAAACAAATAAAAATTAACCTGGGTAAAATTGAGTTATCCTACCAAACCAACAATTTTGGTCACAAAACTATAAGCAAATCCAAAAAAATTATGGAGTACAATTCATGAAGAAAATTATAAAGCACAATTCCTAACAAACTCCTTGATAAAAAAAATCAATAAAAAAGGAACTAAATAAAATAACCCATTTCAACTCAAAATAAGTTGTAAAACTTATTATTCAGGTAATGAGATCAAAATAACATAATCAAAAGTAACCCTAAATAAATTATGAAATTCAATTTTTAATGAATTTTATGTTGAAGTATAAATTTTAAAAAAATAGAGCAAGAGAAAAGAAAAGAAAAAATTAACCATGTTAACCTGTAATATAGACTAGGAGATTAAAATAATTATATATAAAACAAACAACAATAAATCATTAAACTTAATCTCTAATAAATCACATATTCAAAAATAAAATAAAAAACATAGATTCATGAATTTTGTTTTTAATATACTATATAATAATATTTTGTGAAGTGATGATGAATGAAAATATTTTTTAAGTTTATATTAATAATAATAATAATAATAATAAAATATCAAGTTATTAATTTATAAAATGAAATGGAATTTTAGGAATGCATACATCAAAGTTCATATATTTGGATAAGTAAGAATATCCTTTTGTATATATATAAAAAAAAAAACTGAAGAAATTTCTTGTCAAGAAGCAGTCAATAATTTGTTACAACATGATTATAATTATTTTTAAAAGAATTTTTTAGTCGTAAAAATATTATAATAATTTTTATTATTTTTAAAATTTATTTTTTACACTAGTACATAAAATTAATATAAAAATACTAAAAAATTAATTTAAAAAAAAAAAACAATTTTCTCTAAAACAATTTTGAAAGGCTATTAGTTTGGCGATCCACAGTTCGAAACAGCCAGCCAGGATGCAAGGCAGCACGGCGGCGGTAATTGGCAACAAAACGTGGGCCTTGTTACCAGCACACAACTGGCAGTTTTTTTCATCGAATGATCAAAGCCCAAATATATATATTTTTTTTCAAAATAAGAGTTGAAAATCATGGGATTCAAGCACGTGTAAAGAGTGGAGATTGGCTTGCTGATACGGAGCGTGCCAAGATCCGCTTAGAAAACTATACCGCAAGGACTTGTGCCTCCTCTTTTATGGGCTGATTAGTGAATCCATCAGATACTCCATTTCTCGTGGATTGGGCCTTTGGGCTTGCAAAATATACTATAACAGCTAATCAATAAATGAATTTCTTTCCCTCTCCTCTGCCTTCTAACATCCCACGCACACCGAACTAATTTCATCGGGTAATATATTGGCGGTCTTCGACATGCTGAGGTCTGTAAACAAAAAAGTTTTTAGCCCAAAAAAAAAAATTAAAAGATAATTATATTTCTAAAGAAGATTGAGAAATTTAATAATTAAGTTAAATCTTGATTTAATAATACAATAAAAAATGAAGAGTTAATATTAAAAATATTTAAACACATATGATTTACGATTGAACGCAAATATATCCATATTACATGTTTATTGTACATCATAGATCATAAGGTGAGAATAATTCAATAGAGAAAGAAATTAATGATAAATAAAAATAAACTTTAAAAAATTGAGAGATAGATATATTTAATATCACGTAAACATATCATTTTACACGATTTTGTTTAATGAATTTATTTATTAAAATTATTTTCTAATTTTGAATGACACTCATTTTAAAAGAAAAAAAATATTATGCAAGTCTGACCATATTAAAAATATTATAAAAAACAGGGTTCATGTTTTTTTCACTCGAAAATCTAATATTAATCAATTTTTTTTCCTCAAACACTTTGAAAAAACCTTAGAAACCTTCTTACGACCTCAAGAAACACAAAATAATATATCAAAAACCAAGATCAACCTAAGACAAAAAAATCTTTATATTTTTAAAATATAGCAACAATTTTTTAAGTTATTATTCCATTTGGAGTAATAACTGAGGTAGGCTCCTTCCTCAACGTAACTCGATTTGGTGGGATTCTTCCAAAAGAGAATAAATCTCGATTTCCTTCGGTTTGGCGACGATCATTGATGTGATAAAAGTTTATTTGACCGAGTCTCTTCCGTGACACGCTGCCGTTCCTACTTGGTCTAATGATTGCTATCAGCTCACGTAACCCCCTCTTTCCGAGCAAAGTCCTGGCCTTCGGCGTGGTGCGTAGCCGTTTATCCTCGGCCTTCTTCCACCTTCAAGACAACAACTTGTCCGAGAGAGACAGACCCCTTCATCTTCGTCTTCCTGCCAGCTGCTCCGCCCATAAATTTAAAGACACTAGAAAGATGCTCGAGGAGGAAGCACAAGGAAAATACACCCACCAGTCAGTGGAATTCAAATACTGGAAGGGTCGATTAGCTTCCCATCCCCGATATCATGTTCAAATCAAGATTTTCAGTTTTATTTTTTAAATTAGAAAGGGATATTTTAGTTTTGGAATGTCTCATTGTCATTTTATTTCAGGGTTATCCTTCCATAAAATCCCAATAAATAACAAATTGTAACCATAAATTTTAAGCACATAATTTAATCAACAAAATTCCAACAAAATACTCATTAAACTCATAATTTTCAGCACATACTTTCATCAACAAAATTCCAACAAAATACACATTAAATTCATAATTTTCAGCACATACTTTCATCAATAAAATTCCAACAAAATACACATTAAACTCATAATTTTCAGCACATTCTTTCATCAACAAAATTCCAACTAAATACACATTGAATGCCGACCATCCCCTTAACAAAATAACCTCCTAATATTTTTATTTTTTATTTTTTAATTTTGATTCTCGTATTTTCAATATATCATCAACAATAATCAATATATATAAGCAAATATTATTTAAAGAGTTTAATAAAAAAAATTAAAATAAATTATTAATTCTAAATTTAAAATAATATCATATAAATTATTGAAGAGAAAAGGTTGATGGGTACTGTACTTCTTGTTGCCATAATTGCCATGATTGTATGGAGGAGATTATACTTCAGTCTCTGCTTCAAGTATCAAGTGAATCTTCAAGTATCAAGTGAATGATCTCACTAAAATCATACGTTTTAGATTTTGACAACTAGTCTTTCTCTCCTTTCTTGTCTTTTTTCTTCATTTTTTTCCTTCTAATTTTTTAAGACCAAATCAGCGCAAGAAAATGACCACAGCATAGTGTTAATATATTTTTTAAATTTATATTATATAATAATTATTTACTTAGCCTACAATATAGTGCAGTATATTTTTTAAATTTTTAAGTCGAATAAATTTTTTAAACAAATGCTTTCATGAATCAGTTTTTTTTTTTTTTTGATGTTTACATTAATAATTAAGTTAAATCTTGATTAAATAATACAATAAAAAATGAGGTAATACAACAATTAAAAAATATCATTTCACACAAAGTTGAGCTACGACATGAAACTCGTAAATCATACATGAAATATATCCATATTACATGTTTATTGTACATCATAGATCATAAGGTGAGAATAATTCAATACAGAAAGAAATTGATGATAAATAAAAATAAACTTTAAAAAATTGAGAGATAGATATATTTAATATCACGAAAACATATCATTTTACACGATTTTGTTTAATGAATTTATTTATTAAAATTATTTTCTAATTTTGAATGACACTCATTTTAAAAGAAAAAAAATATTATGCAAGTCTGAACATATTAAAAATATTAAATATAACAAATATAAAACCAATTAATTTTCTATATAAATAAAAAAACCCAATATATCACGCGAGGAATACCGCTCGTTCAGACCTAAGAGCAGTGCTGGTTTTCCCGTTTCTTTCAAAGACTTGGACCCAATAATGAGTTTCTGAGCTTCCCCTCTCCGTTCCAGGCTCTGACTTCTAACATCCCTGGTAGGCACTGAGCTAATCTTTTAGTTAAATTAAGACTTTCTTTATGAATTTAGATTTATTATTTTAGGTATTTTCAAGGTAAAAAAAAAAATATCAACTTTGAACTTGTCTCATCATATGAAATCATTTGACATAAAAATCAATCACTTTAGATAATTGAAATCATTGTCAATAACAATTTTCTCTCTTTACACCTACAAAACCTAGGAGATAAATGTCGATATAAATTGCAAAATAAATAAATGAAAAATAAAGTAAATCTAAATAAAACAGGAATTGAAAAATTCTGGACGTAAATTCTGGACAAAATATTTCAGGATATTGTAGATTTAACTCGAAAATATTGAAATCAATATTAAATTAAAGAAAATAAACTAAACAAAAACGGTGGAGGGTGTAAATATAAGAAATGAAAAGAAGTATAAAAACAAAATATGGGTAAAAATAATATACTTAAAAGAAATCATGAGGTATATATTACCCTCTTTTGTTCATCAAGGCCGATAACCTTAGAATAAAAAAAAAGAGAGGAAAAATTGGATGAATGTCCACAAATTGGGAAGAAATCATCAAAAATCATTGGGTTTATGTGAAGTTTAGGCTAGATTAGTAAACAAGAAAAAGATGAGGAAATTGGAGAATAAGAGGGTAAACCTACATTCAACTATTTTAAGAAAGAAACCTTGACATGGGTAAAAGCAAATAGATAGCAGAGTGCAATACTGTCATCTCCTCGCAAGAGCTAGAAGTAAATAAAGGTTTTCTCGTTCATAGCCTGAGTTGTTCAAGGCATGACTGAACTTCAATCTCATAATGACCATTAGCCTCCAAGGATTCCTTGTATGTCATCCCCCGGTAACCCAATCGGTGAAACTGATCCACAAACTCCGATGCCGGAATCACAAGGGTGTCTAGAGATGGTCCATGAAGTGTGGCTAGAGAAATTCTTTTAACCTTGTTGTTATCCACCACTACCTGATGAACATGACTCTTATACTTGCCATTGGGCTTCAACTTATTTGATTCTCATAATTAAGTGAGTGTCTGATTTTTAATTTTCTTCAAATGGTTGAAGATCAGTGTTCATGTCATCGCTTAATATATATATATATCAACAAAAAATCTTAGACACTTTTTGAACAAAAAAAAAAAAAGATAGTTATTTAAAAAAACTAAAAATTAGACATTTAATTATGAACATGTATAATTTTGAGGAGTTTATTTGAGCAAGTCATATGTACTAAAAATCATGTTATATTAATTAGATTTTAATTTGAACATGTATAATTTTGAGGAATACGATGCTATAAGAAGTATTTGAGCAATAAAAACGTTAAATAATGAGAATATTTAGTATGTAATATATACTGATGAGTTTATAATTCAGGTGCAGAAATTCGTTTAAGACAAAGAAAGTACGCTAGGTTTTCGTGTTACTCTCAAAATGAACACCAAACCGCTGAAAATTTTGATATTTGGAGGTTTCAAATCTCATATTTCGGACGGATGGAATAAAAATTCAGAGATGAAGGGGAGAAGGAACAAATAATGATTAATAATCTTTAGGTTATATCATGACTTAGGTAGAGGCCAGGAAAACTTGAGTTACCTCCAGATGATCTCCGATTTGAATTAGGAAGGCATTACGAGGTATATGCACGTTGATCCACTTCCCTTTATGCGATAGCACTCGGAGACCGCCATCCACATCTTGTATGAGAGAAACAAAGAAGCCCGGGTCGGTATGCGAAGGCACTCCAATCGAACCTTTTGACTGGAAACTGGGTGGGTAGACATTCATGGCAGCTACATCAAATCCTGAAGTCAAATTGAAGAGCTTCTCGGTGTAACACTCTTCAAATCCCAAGATCTTGGATATCGCCCTCGCTAAACCAATTTTAACATCTTGAAATCTCTCGAAGTACTCTTCCAGGACCTCACTGCAATTCATTAACAGAAAATCAAGGGCCTAGCGTACGTTAGGGCAAAGTCCTGAGATCAAGACGCAAGATTGCATGTTTTGTGCTAGATTTTCATTTCCTAGAGATATTAAAGGTCACGGGCCTGTACCTGAGGCTAGCTGGTTTAGGGGGGCATAATGGAACTGGGGGTGTGCGACCACCTTGAGATATTCCCTATTTTCCCCAGCATGGGAATTCAAACCCCACATGATCCGATCTGTTGGGTTACTTTTCATGTACTCCTTCCTCTCCTCAACCTTCGTCACTTCAAAGAACTCGGCAATTCCCTCCAGTGCACCCTCAATCGCACTATCTGGCACGCCATGATTTACCAGCTGCAAAGATCACTAAATCTTAATCTATAGCCATGCATGACACGTTCTTATACATTGTTATTCTTCAAAGAAGACATGGTAACCGGGCAGTAGGTTTTTACTTGAAAATTAACTTATGATAAAGTAACTGTAAAGGAACCAACTCACCTAAAAGCTTAAACTTGTAAGTGAGGCCCCAGAATATGATTTATATTGTTCTCTAACAGTAACCTTAACGCACATAAGTTATCGGGCAATAAGTATACGTAGAAAAAGTTTCTTGGTCGTGGATTAATTATTTTCAAACGCACACATATGATATTGGTCTCCTTTTCACTCCTTAATTTTGTCAATTATTACAAATGATCGAGAGAATAGAGTTTCGAGGGTACATACGTAGAAGAATCCGTACTCATCACATGCGTAGCTTAGATGGTTGAGGGCCCTGGATTGTTGGACGGGATCATCAGAGAAAAGCATGAAGAAGTCGATGGTTGGGATTTCTTCGTCGACTGCCAAAACGGAGTCCATGGGAATGATGTTGGAGAAGCGGACAGAGGTTATCTTCGCGTGCTCACAAGTCTCTTGGGTCAGCACTGGAGATGTTTGAGCCATATGATTCTGAATATATATAAGCGTGTGTATGGTAATGCTTGTCATTGCAGTAGTAATTGCAATTTTAAAGTGTTTTTTTTATTTAAAAATATATTAAAATAATATTTTTATTAAATTTTTTACATCAAAAAATAATAATTTAATTTAAAATAAAACACAATGCAACCACGAAAACAAACATTTACCAAAATTAAGTAATGCGAGGGACTGCCCAGTCTTTTTATATGCATGGTCGGTCTTTGTATATAGATGCATGATAGATCTTTTTATATGCTTGAATTCATATTTAATAAACAAAAAGAATAGACGTGAAAAAAAAAAAGGGCTTTGTTGTTCGTCGCTATTCCGACAATTAAAATAATCAAGCTCCATGTTAAAGGGTATTATTTGATTAAATTTTATTATTGTTGTATTGGGGGTGTTTAGCCATAGATTAGAAGTCGTGGGACTATATTATTATTTTTCTATAGAAATAATGTTCATGGGCTGCCTATGTTTTAAAGTAAAAGCAAAAAAAAAAACAAAATGGATGGGAACGACGACTGTATATTATGTCAACATGCATGGTGTTTAGCCATAGATTAGAAGTCGTGGGACTATATTATTATTTTTCTATAGAAATAATGTTCATGGGCTGCCTATGTTTTAGCGTAAAAGCAAAAAAAAAAAAAATGACTTGGATGTAGATTCATGGGGTCAAATTAGTTTTATTCTAATCGTGTCATAAAAAACTATCAATGAACAAAAGAAATCATGATAGCTTAACAAAAAAATAAAAACACCGGCTCCTCCCCCTTCACTTGCCGTAAACAACAACTGAAGTTACAGTTTTTTTAAATCCCTTTCATCGTCTTCTACATCTCTCTGCTTTCCCAATCTTCATCTCCTTTTTAACTTCAACTAGCTCAAGCTTCCGGTTCCTACTTTTTGACTCTTGATCTCATTTATTTCTTTTCTGTTTTATGTTTTTATTAACCATAACCCATAACTAGAAGAAAAAAAACTCCTTAACCCATGCTTCTCTGTCTTTTGTCTCTTGAACATAATCTACTCAAAACCCATCACGCGGAAAATAAAAAGAAAAACCTATAGAGCCCTCACCCAATAACATGCATGCCTGAATTCATTAAGAGCACATTCGTCAGTCTACATCCACAGTGAAACATCTCAGATCCTACAATGTACTCAATAATAAAACAATTACATGTTTTATATTTTAGTTAATTTAGTCAACAAGTAAACAATTAAGTTTTTTCCTTAAAATCAACATATTTTATAATTGTTTGGGAATATAGTTACAGTTGTTTTTTAAAGTGATTTACATTTAAAAATACATCAAAATTATATATATTTTTTATTTTTAAAAAATTATTTTTGATATCAACACATCAAAATAATCTAAAACACTAAATATTTTATATAAAATAAAAAATTAAAATAATTTTATTTTTATTTATTTTAAAAATATTTTTAAAACACAATACTAAATATCATTTTTATCTCGCATGTTTTATTTTTCATACACTATTGACTTGGACGTCTCTTACCATTGACTTGTTCATTGCATGCGCTACCCAACCTTGTTTTTTAAATTACATTTTTGTATTTATTAACCTATCAAATTACCCCTTAGTTAACTAAAAAAACTCTAATAAAAATCCTTAGTGTTGGTTAAATAAATATTGCTTTTTAAGCATGATTTTTTTTTTCATTTTAGTATGCTTTTAAAATGCGACGGCTCTAATTGTCTTTTTTAATCTAATAATAACTATTAAATCTTGTGAAAATAACATATTATCCTCAATAGCTAGCTCATCATATAGTATTATGAAGATAAATTGGTCATTACACAATTCCTATGATCTGTGAATCCTCTCACATTGAACAATTTTTTCCTTCCCCCAAATAAGTTTTGTTAATACGAATACAAGGATTAAACACTAAATTTATTTCCTAACCATTTAATTTTTTCTCTCGAGTCCTCTTAACATCGTGTCAAGAAAAGATATCTGGTCGAACCTCCTTCAGGAGCTGTGAGTGTTTTTTTCATGGTGGGACGTGCTTCCCAAAATGTTGCTGCCCCTGAAGTTAGCAGAAATCTAATCGAACGAAGAGGAGTCGGCCTTCTTTCTAGCCATGTCCGATCTCGGCCCATTGTAAAAGTCATTCGAAATGGGCTGTAAGATCCGTTGGACCATGCCCTTTGAGTCTCTTATATGCCATAGCCCATGGTATAGATTAGTTGTTGCCACCGCTAGGAGAATGATGGTTGATATTTGTCCAATTGTTCGTAATCTGACCACTCAAACTTATATATATATATATATATATATATATATATATATATATATATATATATATATATATATATATATATAATCCCATAATGTTGTGGGCCGTAGGCAGTTCCTCCCTGATGTTCATCCCTATGTTTCGATAGTTTCAATGTCCATCAAGGATAAATAACTTTTAAGTTTTTATATTTTTTTTCGAGGATATAATTATCCACCAACAAATTTGTTTTTATAAAATCGATTAATGTTGGCCCTCCAACTCGATGCAATATTTGATTTATCACGTAAAAAAAATATAAAAGCTCTATAGTTTAAGATTTCTATTTTTATATAATTTGTAGTCCACTCAAATTAAATAGAATTTAAAATTTGAATTCAATTTAAATATTCCTTGGGCCAACATCAACCGCACCTAACATTTTTTTTTGTTATCTCTTTGTTGACTAAAGATCTCTAATTTGCTTTTAATAAATAATATGAGTTTGTTTGGTATTTTGGTGGGGGTTGTTTTTTTATATGTTTTTTTTGTTTAAAAATATATCAAAATAATTTATTTTTTTATTTTTTTATATTAGTATATTATAATAAAAAAATTTTTTTTGAAGGAATGAATAAAAATATAAAAATATATACATTAAATGATAGTAGCCACATTTTATACTATCATTAGTCATATAATATTAATCATATATTTTATCATCATCAAAACCTTAGATCAGTGACCTGCATCTAGATTAAGACCCTATTTGACACCGCGTTTTAAAAGTATTTTTAAAAAAACATGAAATTTTTTTATTTTTTATTTTAAATTATTTTTTTATATTGTTATATCATTTTCATGTGCTGATATTAAAAATAAATTTAAAATAAATATTATTTTAATATATTTAATATATTTATATATAAAAAATACTTTCAAAAAATTAATTGCAAACAAATTTCCAAACTTACACTAAAATCGTGGGGGTCAGGCAATTAATCTCGCATTCCTCTTCTTTTCCCTTGAAGGTCAGATCCTATGTTTTTTCTTAAAGGTCAAAGTGTGTTGGGTCTCCTAGACTATATTCATATGTCTAGTTTCTCTCTCTCTCTCTCTTTGATTTTTCTCTTTTATACTTTGACTTTTTTATAGGATTTTTTAAGTTCATTAAATTTAATTTTCATGTTTTCTTTTAAATAATTTTCTTTGAGTGGTCTGAGGAACATTTTCATAAGAAATATATGATATAAAGCATCAATTAATTAATCTAATTATCATCATTTAAGAATTTCAATGAAGTATAAAATTTAAATTATAAATAACTCTTACACTCATATTATTTCAAAAGAAAAAAAAAAACTTTTCTCATCTGCTATTTGTATAATATATTTCTATAAATCAAATTCGATTTCAAGCCGAAAACAGCACTCCCCAGGCGTCAAAAACAGCAGTGGAATTGGTGAATGACAGCAACACAACCCTCGTTTTCGTGACAGATGGGCAAAGAAAATCCAATATTCAAACCCTAATTTATTAAGGATGATGATGCACGGTATTTGACCCAGACCAGCGGTTTTGGCCTTGGTTTTTTCTCCCTGGCTGTGTTCTCATTCTTCTTCGGGCTACGAACCAGTCAACACGAATGACGAGCTGAGGGTCCCACCATGGATTCATTGACTTTTCATATGGGAAAGATCAATACTTCGAAGGATTATTCACTCTCCGATAAGTGGGGTCCGAAGTCATAGCCTGGATCGAAAAACGCGTTTATGCTATCGCAGCTTCTTCCGCCTCTCGGAGCCAAGTTAAAATGGGTGGCCCTCTGGATCATCTTGGTGCTCAATTAATAATAATTTGTGATTAATTAATAATAATCTGTGATTAACATGTTGATAATAATTAGAAATTTAAATAATTATTAATTTTAAAACTCATAAAATTAGTTGAGATATATGTAAATTGATTCGGACACTCATATTAATTAAAAACAATTTGGTAACCCTCACGTAACAAGTAATGGAATTGCTGTGATGAATATACTGTTTGAAGCATGAATGAATGTGTTTTTGATTTATAAATATATTAAAATAATTTTTTTATTTTTTTAAAATATTTTTGATATCATCGTATAAAAATAATTTAAAATAATTCTTTTAATTTAAATTAAAAATAAAATAAAAATTTATTATTTTTTCAAGTGCTTTTAAAACGCGCACAAACAACTCCTTGGATTTTAGCTCAACTGCTAATAAAAAAGACAGTTTTATTTAACAACCACTAATATAAATAGCGTTTGTAAACAACTGTTACTGATATTAGCGGTTACATTAATCAACCATTAATGACAATAGTGGTTGCGTCGAGCCCAAGTTTTATATAAAACAAAGTCTAAATCACCAGAGTCAACCTTAAATTACCAAACCTCAGCCTATAATTGAAATTGAAATAGAAATATTTTAACATCAATTTTTTTTTTTTAATTATACTCCAAAATTAATGCTGGTGTTTCCTAAATATTATTTTTATTTAAGTCATTTTTTACGTTGTTAATGGATGATTTGAGATTCTTAACAACTTGTTCACTTGTTAATTAACGATTTTAAATCATGTTTATAAAAAATAAGTATGAAAATGTATAATATGCAAGACAACTTTAAATTCAATTTGATAATTAGATTAAACAATATTACAAAAGTAATAAAAATAAAAATAATTCTTAACTAAAAAGATAGCATAATATACTTATACACACGAGTCTATCTTTGTTTTTCGAGATGACAAATGGATGAACTAGTTTAATTAATAACACGACTTTCACTTGTTTATGTTGTTTTATTCTCCAAGACAATATTATCTAGGCTCAATACCTCTCCTAACAAGTCAAATGTAATGCAAGATCTCTCGAATCAAGAAGATGCATAATAATAATCAAGTTTATCATCATCATCAAGATTATAAAGATTAGTCACAACATGTGGATCATCATGTAACAATTATCCAACCTAATATAAAACAAAGAGAACATATCAATCCATAGATAAGAAGCAACGAGTTTATGACATGCATGTGACTCATAATTCAAGTCCTTGAGTGGAGAAACTTGCGTTGGTTTTAGTGTAATGATTCGGCATATTATAGCTAAGTTCTAATTTATGTATTTTTTTCTCAGAAATTACAAGATGCATCTCTCTTGAAATAAAATTTATTTGTGTATCGATATATGCTTGAGAGGATGGATCGTCCCATTATAAAACATACGGAACGTTTCGGTTTCGGAGCATTTCGGCGTGCTGTTTCGGTGTTGTACTGTTCATATATGTATATATAAGCATAATTAAAATTCAAGATAAATTAACTTTAAATTATACAATACAAACACAAACTCGAACAAACATAATCTCAAAATTAAAAAAAAAATCACAAGTTAACCAAAATAAGAAGGATTTTAAGGCCGAAACGGTTTTAATGGAATGAAGCGTTTCGACCATTCCGGTCAGAACAAAATGGTATTGACAACCCTGCTTAAGAGGATGCATCGTCCCATTATAAAACATACCCAAATGACTAATATAATGCAAGTGATCACTAGTATCTATGCTTAAAGGTATATGTTAAAAGGGCTACAAAACTTATACAAAGTAAAATTGCATCAAAAGACAGTGGTTAATGTAGGTAGAAACTATTTATTATTGAATTTCAAAAATATTTTTAAAAAAATTTAAAAGTTATTTATTTTTATTTTTTATTTTAAATTAAAATTTTTTAATACTCTTAAATCATTTTTATATACGAATGTAAAAAATAATTTTTAAAAATAAAAAATATTTTATAAAAATATTTTTTTAAAAATACTTTTAGAAATAGCATAAGACAGTCTCAAACTGTTATAATGGTACAATTACTATTTATCAAATTTAATATTGTTTTTTCTGCGATTTGATTTTTTTTATAATTCTGAATTATTTTCAATGCAGTATTATTAAAGATAAAATTAAAAAAATATAATAAAATATTATTTGTTTAATTAAACATCTTGTCAAGCCTTTGACTTAATTTTGGAAGCTAATTGGATGCTCGAATTTTTCACATTTACAGAGAAGGTAATCATTGGCTGGCTGGCTAATCATCTTCTATCTGCTGTTCTTGAAGTGCATCATTGATATCATGAAAATATTGAGTTTTTATTTTACTTTATTATTTCTAGATGCAGTGGGGCTGTCATATTGCTTGTATTTTTATTTTTATTTTTATTTTATTTTATTTCCTTGGGGGTTAAGCTCCTTTATCTACCGAAGAAACATATTGCCCAAATCTTAACGATCCTTTTTTTATTTAATAATAATAATAATCTCAAGGTCAGTTCCAGAATTGAATTAGGATCATTAATATTTGATTAATTTTCTTCTACTTCTAGAAATGTAAGGAAAAAGAAGAAGAATAAATGGGAAACCAAAAGTTGATCCCAAAGGGCCATTGGCTGGCTGACCCCTCCAAGGAAAGCAATTGTTTAGAACCATACCCCACCAACACAAACAAAACTATTTCTCCTCTCTCTCACTCAACTTATTTTCTCTCATAAAATTGTTACTTCTCTCCGACCCTCCCTCCCCCTCTCTCTCTCCTTTGACAGGTGCTCTTCAAGTTCCTACCCCCCGCTATAGCTTCTGTTTTGTTTCTGACATCTTGTGTTTTTTTTCTCCGTTGCTTTTTATGAAGTGGGGTTCTCGCATTTCCCCTTTAGTTGTCTTAAATTTGGATAGTCAGGGCTTGTTTTTACTGATTCGTTCTCTTGTTGGGTTTTGATTTTGAAATGGGGTTTCTTTTCACAACTTTATATAATTCAGTTGCTGGTGGTTCTTTTTGCTTTAATCCAGTTGGGTAGAATCTGCTTCTTCTTCTTCTTCTTTTTTTTTGATGATTTTTATGCACTATGAAAATGATCGTGTTGAAGTTGCTGTGGTATTATTTGTGTTCTCTTTGACTTTTAATGGGTTTTGATAGAGAATCAAGTCTTAGCTGTTCTATTGGTGATAATTTGCTTTTTTCATATTTGTTCATGTGATTAGACATGTTCCAAGTCATTTGTATCACTTCAATTTCGTTTTTTTTCCCCTTACAGTTTTGCAATTGATCATGTGGCTGATTATTTTGCTTTGTAGAACAACAAGGGATACCGAGCTTAAAAGAAGGAACCATCTAGTGATTATTTATAATCATGGCTAATAATGCTGCGGCTTGTGCGGAGAGGGCAACCGGTGATATTTTGATTGGCCCGGACTGGGCTGTAAACATTGAGCTATGTGATATCATCAACATGGATCCTAGGTATACGATTTTATTTTATTTTCTAATTTTTTGTTTTGCTAGAGTTTGTGTGCAAACTGTTCACTTTGAGCAGTGCTTTTTTTGCGTGTTGAATATGTGCTACTGTTAGTATTGTTCAATACTTCATTTGAATAGTGTTTAAGTAGTGTGTGTTGTGGGGTTGGTCAGAGCTGGTATGGATATATTAATTTTGCCAAAGATCATTATGTTAGAGCACTGAAATTGATCCTTAAGTTTACTCATTTTGATTTCTGCTCTTAAATTATGATGATTTTGATTTTTCTCTGAATTGGATTTGTCTTGCAGGCAAGCAAAGGATGCCTTAAAAATAATCAAGAAGCGACTAGGCAGCAAAAATCCAAAAATCCAACTCCTAGCTCTTTTCGTTAGTATTTTCAAACTTTCTAGATTTGGCTCATGTTTTTTCTATTTTATATCATGGGCTTTACACGTCATAATTTTTATACATAATTGCTCATCATTCTTTAAATTTTGTTCAGATATGTTGAACATTTCTGAAGTTGTGGTTGTGCATGGATGTTGAGCTGAATGTCTTTGGGCCTCTCTTTATATGTTGAATAATACAGGTGTTGGAGACTCTCAGCAAAAATTGTGGTGACAATGTGTTTCAGCAAATCATTGAACGTGATATCTTACATGATATGGTTAAAATAGTAAAAAAGAAGGTACTGCTTTCTATTTTTTCCAGTGCTTCGATCTTCTCCTCCTGTTCCCTATCTCATTTTTTCTTGTTGTGAAATCGAGCAGCCTGATTTGAATGTGCGAGAAAAGATACTTATTCTGATAGATACATGGCAAGAAGCTTTTGGGGGACAAAGAGGAAGGTATCCTCAATATTATGCAGCGTATAATGAACTAAGGGTAATTGGTTTCTCCACCTATTTTCGTTCTTATCAATTTCCTTTTATTTTGGAGCCAGCAGTTCTACTGAGAATTGCTGTACTTGGTATTCCTGGAGTTTTATACCTGTTGGTTCATGTTTCCTTCTTAGATCAATACATGCAAGTGAAGATTTTAGAATGATGGTTATAACTTGCAGTCTATTGACTGAAAAAGTTGAAGGATCGTTTTCAATTGCCATTATGTGTCAATGCCTTAGTAATTTCATTATTGTTACATGTCATTCCATAAGTCACAGTGTGTGAGACTTGCCATCCAATTGTAAATTCTATTCCTTTTGAAGCTGATCAGCTTTAGGTGGCTCCTTTAACATCAGAAATCATATTATTGACCTTTACTTTCTTTATGTGTTCATGAAGACCTATTTCATGAGAATAATTGTTGGATAACTGACAGGCTTCAGGAGTTGAATTTCCGCCACAAGCAGAGAACAGAGTACCACTCTTTACTCCTCCCCAAACACACCCTATAGCTGATGCACCTTTAGCATATGAAGATGCTGCTATTCAAGCCTCTCTCCAGGCTGATGCTTCTGGCCTCAGGTAATACTTGGACCGTTCTGGTTTTTGTTTCTTCAATTCATTCCCCAGCTCAGGGTTAAATAGGTCTATTACAATTAGGTACTTGTTTTTTCCATTTATTTGTTCCGTAATTTGGTGTGTGAAGTACATTAGTATTCTTAATCAATCATGTATGTAGCTAGAATAGATTGCAAGTGTGCTTGCATGACCAATACTGATGCGAAAGATACAGGTGGCAGTAATCACAAAGGAAATAATTAAAACTGCTTTGTGTTAAGGTGCTTCTGATTATACAATTCAGTATGAAATGATAAAAGTCTCATTGGTGTTCTATTTTGTCATCAGTATTTTTCTTTCTCTTTCATTGATCTAACTGGTCTTTCTTGTGCTGGGGATTAACAATTGATTAGTGCTAGATCTTTTTACACTAGAAATTCATTTATTTTGCAGCTTGCTTGAGATTCAAAGTGCCCGCGGACTAGCAGATGTGTTAATGGAAATGCTTAGTGCCTTGGATCCTAAGAACCCTGAGGTAAAATATGGTTTTTTTCCTGTGAAAACTTCCTCTCAGTGCTCTAGCAAAGTGTGTTGCTAAGATCAGCAGTTATGCGTTTGTGGAAATTTCCCTGATTCATAACATAAGCAGGATCTCTGTGCTATGTCAGCTCTTTATGGATAGAGATATTAGACCTTAGTGCACACTACTACTGTATATGGAGTTCTGGATTGATAGAAAGGGGATGGAAAAAAAACTATATAATTATCAACATAGGAAGAATACACTTTCAATACTCGATATAGCGAAGGATAAGAATAATTCATGGTCCCCCTAAGTTTAAAATTTGGTAAAATCAAAACCCTTCAAATTCATCAACGGCTGTAACCCTCTGCTGATTTATATGTTTGCACATAGCAACCTGTGGCTGTCATCTAATAGGGCACTAGTTGGATGAGGGATGTAATTTGTTGTAATTGAAAGTTGTTTAACTTGACCAAAAATAAAATAGAGGGGTTGATTTGACTGAATGTTGAAATACGAGGGTCCATGCATGGTTTTTATTTAATTGTCAAAGTTGCGATCAAATGGAGTATGCTGCAAAGGAAACACTTATAAAATCCCATAACAAATGTGATGGGGATTTATATGTAGGTTAGGACACAAAACTACATTGTTTGACAACTAAACTAATAGTATAACTCTAAAATTTTAAAATAATAAAATTAAATTAAGCGCTGATCAATCAAATAAAAGTAAATAATCAAACTATAGATGTATGAAGTCTTGTTCTTGTCTGGATAGAATTCCAGAAGAAAATGTAATATGTGCAGCAGCTGGATAATATTTCTGTACTTGTATTGTTGGATATCATGGCAGGGTGTTAAGCAAGAAGTGATTGTTGACCTTGTTGACCAATGCCATTCGTATCAAAAGCGTGTCATGCTTCTTGTTAACAATTCAGTGTAAGAATTCGACCTCTCATATATTTTTCCAATTTCTGTTGTTGAAATCTGACAAATTCAGTTCTCTTTCAGAGATGAGGAGCTTCTATGTCAGGGATTAGCATTGAATGATAACCTGCAGCGTGTGCTTCGTAGGCATGATGATATTGCAACAGGTATCCTTAATGTGGGAGAAAGGGAAATGGAAACAGCACTTGTGCCTCTTGCTCATATTAACCATGAGGGTGATGAGTCAGAAGATGATTTTGCCCAGCTGTCGCACAGGTAACCCTTACTAAAGACTTTTTGCAATGGTATTCCCCTCTCTCCCATGCGTTGACTGTATTCACTTATGTTACGCTCATTGTTCTGTGTGGTGTGACGGGGGGTTCTTAGCATGCATTAACAAATTTAAGATGCAAGTTCTCACCATTGGATGGTCACAACATTTCAGCAATTTTTCATATGGGAATGCCAATTCCTCGAACCTTTTTTCTTCTCATATATGCCACTGCCTTGCTTTACTCAGCAATTAAAAAGCGTTGGAAACCTGACTATCATGCTGTTTCTTTATGTATTTGATCTTCTCATTTTGGCTGGGAGCTTTATTTGGAGATAGTTGGCATAAATCATATAATTGAACCATCAGATTTCTGATCTCAAAACAATAGTACTTTCAAAGGAAAGGAGGGAAAAGACCCATTCTAACTGGTGTAATCATGCTACCACAGGTCATCAAGAGATAATTCACAAGGACAGAGCTGGAAACCAGGCAGTGTTAGGACTCAACCAGGACGAGCTACCCCATTTATTCCTCCTCCTCCCTCATCAAAGAGGCCAGTTAGCGCGGACTCAGGCATGGTTGATTATCTTAGTGGTGATTTGTACAAGTCAGAAGGACCCCCTCGAACACCAGAACTGACATCCCTAAAAGTCCCGATTCATTCTAAAGTTAGCTCTTCACCACCATATTCTCCAACACTGTCAGCCTCTTCCCCTCCCTCCAATGCCATGAACTCCTCTCCTGTGCTCACTGGACAACCCATGTATGACGAGCCAGCTCCATTAAGCCAATCAGGTGATCGGCTGCCCCCAGCTCCTTGGGATACGCAGCCTCCTGTATTTCTTCCACCACCGCCTTCCAGGTATAATCAAAGACAGCAGTTCTTTGGCCAGCATCACAGTGTACCGGGTGGTACTTCCAATTCAAGCAGTGGCTCTGGTTCTTCATACGACAGCTTAGTTGGTCAAACCCAAAGTCGCTCCCTTAATTTGTCCACCCCTCCCAAACAAGCAAAAAAAGAAGATGCGCTATTCAAAGATCTGGTTGATTTTGCAAAATCCAAGTCATCTTCACCTTCCAAACCCAACAACAGGTCATTTTGAGGGACTGAGTAGTTGGTGTAGTTCATCCGTGTTGGTACAGCTTCTGATTACTTGTAGGTTATTAGGTTTTGCATCAGACCATGGGATTGATTGCCTGTTACTGAATAAAAGTCGGTCTAAACGTTGGGTTATGTCATCTATGCTGTTCAGCAGAGATTTATGTTCCTGTACATAAATATATAGAATGTGGTTGTATCGTATTGATGCATTCACATCCCAGCAGCTTCTTGTTTTTTATAAATTCACCCCCAGTCTTAGCCCCGTTCTTGTAACATTTCTTTTTTCTTAAATTCTGAGTCTTAGCGCCCATATATAGCAGATACTTCACACGTAATATTAGCACTTGGCAGTTTTCCATTTACAACATTGTTACAGTCCATCGGCGTGAGGGGTAGCTGTGCGGTGGTTGTGTTGAATGGAGCCGTAGGCAATAGCAATAATAATCTTTCAAATTTATTGTGATTTTTAAATTGCCGGTCAATTTGGATGAAGTTAATTCATTCAGTATTTCGGGAGCCATGCTCCTGTGTCTTCTATCTCTCATCCAAATGACCCGGAAGTCAGCAAGCAGCGTCCGATCCCCCCCCCCCAAAACTGTCATTAATAATCACTACCTGAACTCATCGTGTTTTTTCAGGGAAAAGAGTAAAACTTCTCGTTCTGGATGCGTCGGCCAGCTCACCAACCACGACTTTCCATCACCAGTTTCGCGGTGGCTGTTCGATAATCCTGTAATTATTTTTGAAAATATTTTTTTTAGTTAGAAATTTATTAAAATGATATATTTTTTATTTTAAAAAATTATAAATAATATTAATATATAAAAATTATCTAAAAATATTAATTTTTAATTTAACATAAAAAATAAATATATATTTTTTTTAAATTTTTCAAAAACATTTTTAAAAAACAATTTCAAACGCTTGTAAGTGGTTTTTAAAAATATTTTTTATTTATAAATATATTAAAATAATATTTTTTTATTTTTTTTTAATAATTTTTGATATCAACAAACAAATGAAAATAATATAAAATATCAAAAAAATTAATTTAAAATAAAAATAAAAATCTAATTTTTTTAAAAATATTTTTAAAACAAAATTTCAAATAATAAATTCATCCCTTTTGATCATCTCTTGTATCCTCTCCCTATGTATCCAATGCATTAAACGTAGTTGTTATTAATATCATAAATCCATCAATGAATCAATTTCAGATCATTATCATCCCATTTGGCACTTCTAGTCAACATGTTTCTCGTATCAAATCAAATGAGTCCTAGGGATGTGATACTAGCATGAAGAAACCATCCTTCTATAATTACATAGTTTGAGAGTGTATTTATAGTTATTTTTTAAAGTGTTTTTTATTTAAAAATATATTAAAATAATGTTTTTTTAAAAAAATTCATTTTTGACATCAGCATATAAAAATAATTTAAAAACAGTAAAAAAAGTAATTTAAAATAAAATAAAATAATTTTTTTTTCAAACATACTTTTGAAACGCAGTGATAAATAGAGCCATAATATTTCTTGCACTTCATTTACTTCTCATTACATGCATTGATTCTTTTAAACTATACACAAACCGAAAAAGTATTAGAAGAACTGCTAAAAGAGTTCGCTTTAACACTGTACACGCCAACTCAAAACCCTGTGGATTGGAACAGTGTATTAATGATTTCGCCCCTCAATGCGTCTCAGTCCTTGCCTTTGTATCAAGGGCATTTTTTATTTTTCCACTAGATCGTTTGCATTACCAGATTGTTTAAGGGTAGTTTTGTATTTTTCATGTATTTTTTGCACAATAAAATAATCATAATACCCATGAATAAGATAAAAATACAAAGGAATTGTCGGGGACATTAAGATTATTGCACATATTTTTTTAAATGGTTAAATACAATTTTACCCCAATATTAGACAAAACAGAACAGTAAAGGTCAAGGTTAGTTGGGTTATTGCACACTTTTTTAAATGACCAAATACATCAATATCATCATATAAGATAAAATCCATGAGTTGGTTGTTTACCATTTTTTAAATTATATTTACTGCTGAATTACTGCTGACGCGTCACAGGACATGTTATCCGCTTCTGCGCTCACGCAGGTTTCGGACGGCGCTCGCGGCTTATTACGGCATCAAAAATTGCCCAACCGGTATCTACAATGATTTTTAACAATGTCATCTCTCTCCTCATGTGGCGCATGAGCATACACGGTGGGCAGAGACGTGCCAATGATTCCCCCCTTTCTCTCTCTTTCCTACGCAAGCACACGTTAACGTCGCTGTTAATTATGATTTTTCATTTTATCCCCTGACATTTCATTTGTTTTGTATGGTTCTCATTTCTGATATATAGATTTTGATTTGATCTAATTTGGTCTTTCAATTGAAATTGATTAGATATTGTAGTTTCATTTCGGTTCTTAGTTTTTTAATTTTCGACTTGGTTTGAAATACTTAATATATTCGGTATCAAATTTTTTATTTGTTTCAATTGTATAGTTCCATGCAAATTAAGTATAAATCCTTAATATTTTCGGTATCAAAGTTTTGATTTATTTCAATTTTATACTTCCACGCATATTTATTGTATATTTCAGTTTCATTTTGGTATTTATTCTTTTAATTTCCGGTTTTGTTTTAATTTTTTTTTTGATATCAATGTTTAGATTTATTTCAATTTTATCTTTTAAATAAAATTAATTATATCTGTGTTTTCACCCTTATGCTTTTAATCTTGGATTTATTTTAAATTATTATTTTATATATATTTCTTACATAGTTACCATTTCTGTCCATGTTTATATGTACATGCTCTTAGTTTTTGTTTCTAATTTTTTTCACTGTTATTAAGGTTTTTTTATTTAATGTTTAAATTTTAATTTGTGTTGATGATCATTTAAAAAATAATATTTATTATTATTTTTCTTTTTTCTATTTATTCTTTAAGTGAAATAATTTTTTTAAATCTAATAATATTTATTTTTGTTTTGTCATTGATTTAGTTTTTTAATTTTTTTAAGTATTGTTAGGTGTTGAATTTTCTAATTATTATAGATAAGACATTCAAAATAATGATAATAATTATTTATAAGTTTTTTTTCTTTTAAATATGTTAGAATAATTATATATTTTGATATTTATTTAATATTAGCGTCTTAATATATATATATATATATATATGACCTAGGTTTTTAATATCATTGTTCTAAAATATTTTTAATATAATAATATGGGGAATAAATATTATAAAATAATGGAAGAATGGATTTTTTTTCTAATAATAATTATGGTCTCACCAATTTTTATTATTCCCATTGTTATTAAGGTTATTTTTTAAAAATATTTACAATTTAATTTGTGCTGTTAATAATTTGAAAATTGATATTTTTTATTTTTTCTCTTTATTTTTAAAAATTATTTTTATTTATTCTTCAAGTTAAATAAAATTTTTTAACCTAATAATATTTATTTTGATGTCACAGTGTCAGCCCTCGTCAGTGTTTACGTCATTCCATTGTTCATCCATGCACGTATCACATTAACACGAAAATGACTTGTTTACTTTATGCTAATTTTGTCAGCTCAAGATAATTTAATACCATCAACTTGATCTGTGCCCTTCCAAGAATTTAAATTCTTAACCTATTGATTATGGTCAATACTTTAATATTAATTAATGAGTAGCTGGCAACTGCCACCATCTATAATAAATTGTGTGGAAAAAACATAAATAGTATTGTTAGACCATTATTATGGGTTTAATCAATTTTATAATCCCCGCCAATCAAATTAGTGACTAGATAATCTAACTAGACAAGACATGTTCAAATCATGATTTCTTCTCTCCCTATTTCTCTCTCTACAAACTCTTTGTATATGTTTATAAAAAACCAATTAAAATTATTGTCTATAAGTTCCAAGGTTTTATTGTATCCTTATAGTATATTGTTTTAACCCTGTAGCAAATATAATAAGGGCAATTAATATCTTAGAGATAATAATATTCATGCCTCAAAGGCTGATATAATAAATTTAATTTATTAATTTGTAATGAAGTGCAAGAATATGATAAATCAAGAGTTTATATCCTTAATAATTTGCATGATGGTTTTACATCCATAAAGTCTCTAAAGAAAATTTAGAAGTCATTGGAGTACAATACAACACAGAAAAACTAGGTGTGAACAATTTTTATCATGAATATTTTGAGCTTTTAATGATTGATAATTTCTCTGTTATAGATCAAACCCATTTGTTATGTATCCTCATATATAAATTTAAAAGAATTAAAAATGAAACTTCCAAAAGCATTACAAGTAGAGGAATAATTGGAAAACTTCCTCCTAGTTGAAATTACAGGAAGAAGTTATTGCATATCATATGTCACGACGATGATTTTTCACTCGCCTCGCGTGTTACCATCTTTAGAGAGAGGAGATGACAAGCGGGAAAGAGGTATTTTTATAATTGTAAAATTAAAATTATAATTTTTAGGAATCATTACCTAGTATTAAGGTCACTAAAAAACTAATGGTCTACGAGAGTTTGGGTAAGGGAACTTGTTATGCAAGGACAAGACACATTATCCCTAGTGCATCTTATCTAAAGTAAGTTTCATTGTTGTTTTATTGTTTTTCTAAATTGAATTTTTTATTTGTTAGTCTTTTCTAAGATACAAAAAAGATATATATTCGTGAGGAAGTCTCTATCTCATTGAGTCAAAAACCTAATCATTCTAAAATCTGAATTTTAGCACTGCTTTGTTATCCTTTTAATATCTATAGGTGCACTTTACGATGTAATTTTACACTCCGATAATAAAAATTTACAAAAAATAGAACAAAATAATTGTTGAAAGATTTTTGATATTTTCTAAAACTCAAAGTAGATCTCTTTTCGCGAGGAAGTCTCTTTTTTCTTTCTATAAACCTTTTATTTATGTTTATCATAAACAAAATAGAAATTCTTAAGAAACTTATAGAAATTATTGTCAAAGTTTTATTGTATCGTTAAAATATATTGCTTTTAACCCATGTAGTAGAGGCAATTAATCTTAAATATAATAGGTCTCTTTGTTATACCCGCTAACATAACAATTACATAGCAACGAACACATCAACCAAAAATCATATCCAAATTAACAAATGTTCCAAGTTGTACAAGAATTGATAATCAATATTTCCAGTGAAACAAAGAATGCTGATTTCAAAAGAATTAACTGTCCAATCCTTGCAGGGTATGTATGTGACTTACCATGGAGCTTTTGTTGTTTGTGTTATGTAAGCAGAGTCCTCCGTTCAGCTCCGGCCATGAAAATTGGCCTTTGAGATTCTGCGGCCTACTGGAAGCACATCAAAGAAGGAAGGCAAAGAGAGCTTGGAAAACGGACTTTGGTCCTTCCCACTTTCTCGAAGGACTGGTTAAAGAACCTCGATGATCCCCTGGTCGCCCCTGATAAATCATTTAGTAAATCTTCACTTTCATTTATCACTTGCAATTCAATCACACCATAGTTTCCAATAATTCTAAAAACCTCAGAGCATCTGGTCCTAATTAAATTGTCTGGATTAAATCAAATGTGATTTTCAGCTTTTGGGTGGTTTTAAGTAAGGGGATTGTTTGTTCATAGAAGTAAGGTCATGGTAGGAGGAGAATTCCTCGTTTGCAAACAGAATGGGGGAAATATTGTTTATTGATGTAAAGCAGCTCCTGTGTTCGTGTGCCTAATTATTATCAATCCATGGCTAGGTAGTTTATATTTTACCTGAGCAGCATCCTTGAGTGGCCCCCAACACTCTAACCGGTTGTACTTGGGTGAGCTAGAATGAAAATACACCCAAACTAAAGAATCCTTTAGCTCAGGATGGTCTGTGAAAAGTGCCGAATCTCCATGCAACACAGCTTCAAGAACCTGGCTTGCATCAAATCAAGATTCTGAAATGACTACACAAATGGTGGAGAATACTAGTGTACGCAAAAAACCCAAAAATCTATCCTCAAGTACATGGAATCGCACAGGAGAACAATTACCAAAGGCATTTCCTTGGAGAATATGTGGTATCTGAACTCGGCTGCAAGGTCTAGCATGAGATTGGGTCCGCTCACATAGCAATGGACAAGTAGAACTAATTGTCCTTCAAGCTTTTTCCATTCAGCAACCACATCATCCTTGCTATACCAACCTCTTAGCTGCATAAACATAACTCACCGCCCAATATCACCACCAGGTTGATTGTCAAACCAAGTGAGCAATTTCATTTCATTTCACATTTTTTTCCCAAGCCCAAAAACAAAACAAGGAAAGAAAGAGAAGAAAAGGAAAGTTAAATCATAGGAACACACCTGATCTAGGTTGATGACATTGGAGATGGTCAAGGTTAGGTCTGCTGTGAAGTCACAATGAGACAGGATGTAAGTTCGAGGGATAATTGCAGAGTATTGATTCATCTCTTCGCCCATTAAGACAACTTTCAGCTTTGAAGCTTCGAATTTTGCTGGAGGACCCAAAAGTCTAACTGCCTAATGACACCAAATAGGCAGTCAGGAAACACCAATGATAGGTAGAATGAGCCATTGCAACAGCTTGCATAAAAATTACGTTGGCTTGGAAACAGACAGTGCAAACATGGCTGGAAATCAAGTGACTGTCGTATAGACTCAATCTAGGTAGACCAAACCAATCAATTATAGACACATTTGTGTTAAGGAAAGAAACAATTGTCCTCTGTGCTTCACCAAAGTATCATTTTTTTCTGTGGAAATTAATGGCTTCACGTTCTTCACTGGCAACAATAAAGATATGCAAATACAACACAAACTTAAATAAATTGCTAAATGCATCATGTTAGATTTCTCTGTGTACGAGAATCTCAATTGCAATCATGTTTTACCCTTTCGCTTTTAACCAAGCCCAACCCTTACATTTTCAAGTTTCATAATTAATAAACTCTAACCAAGTAATTAATTATACACACGTACTGCACAGAGGCCTTGTGAGGAGATAAAGGCGTAGAGTATACCTCAGAGACTAATGTATTACTGGTTGCCCTGCTATTGCCATGGGAGGGAAGAACAGCTGGCTTGGATCCTGTGAATGATAACATGGTGCTGTTGTTGATGGATAAAGATTGCCTGTGTGGTGCTGGTGATGGTGAAAAAGAGTAGTGAGCACAATGACAGGCCATGGGAAATGCATAACCAGGTCTTTCTTTTCTTCATCTTTCACATCTCTCCATTGTCTTCTCTCCGACCTTAGCCTGAAAGAGAGGGATAGAGAGAGATGGAGTATGTGGAGATTTGAGGTTCACAGTTTTGGTTATGTGGACTGTGATTCTCACATCAGACCCCACATGTCCAAAAATCTTTATCAAGCATTCCCTCCACACAAATTGAATTTAATATTTCTCGGGAAAAAAACTACCAAACTGGTATCGGGGCTTCCGTTCACGATTAAGCAAGTGAATTAAAAAGAAATGGTGATTGGTTATTGAGTTGGATGTTGTGACAGGTCATCATTGCTGATTGAATATTTGATAAGATGTTGTGGATAATGCGATGACGTGGAAATTAAAACTGGGTCTGGCTCTCACCGAACTAATCATGGCCACATTCTCAAATTAACATTTGAATTTTTAATGTGTATATTAACGTTAAATATTGTATTTTTGTGGTTTGCAAACATGTAATTTTAGGGCGTGAGAGTCAAAATATAATAAAAAATAATAATGTGCGTGTGTTTATTATTACTTTTTTTATTTTATGTTAAATAGATAGTCAAAAAATGAGAATACCTTTTTTATTTAAACCATGTCTTGCACTTTATTTGGATCGGTTTTAACTATTTTCTTAGAAATACTATAACTCAATTATTTAATTTCCGAACAAATAAATTTACATTCAGACTTCTTAACTTAAAAATTTTATTGAGATAATGTCTTTAACACTTAAATGTCTAGTATGGCCTTCCTCAATTTTGCTATATACTAGGATGTAATAAAAACAACAACATTAACTTTATAATATAGGGACAAAATATCTTTTTCATTCGGCTTTGAAATATTTTGAGGACATTAGTAAACCTAAAAGACTTTAGCAATAATTTATAACAAGCCTTATTTGTTCCCTTATTTGTTCTGAAAGCAATATTTTGTATGTCTAATAACTTTATTATGCTAGAAATCCATGATTAATGTTAAGAAGTCTCATAAGATATGCCGAAGTCCTTTTTAAGTAATTAGATCCAAGATTTATATCGCATCCTCCCAATTGAGTAATTAGTGCATGTGATTGAAAATGATTTTTTAGATTATGAATTTCAAATCTAATCAACTTTTTTCATTTAGCATTCTAGTATTATTAGCAATCCACACCCTCATTGGGTGATTTGTAACAACATTTGATTCTATCTTCCTAGTGATCAACATACATTTAAAATTATGAATGCTTTGTTTATTCATTAAAGCCATAAAATAATTGATTATTTATCCTACCATCTACTCTCATTATTCTTGTTCAGGGCTTTTAATAATAACATCTAATCAAATCCCCACCTCTTTTCTATTATTCTCTAAATGCTTCTCTATATCAATAAGTTCTGCTAGAAGGTTAATGTTCCAATTACATTCTTTTTCTTTAATATATTCTATTAGAAATAGTTTTGAGCCACCAAAATTATACCATGGACTTATTTACCTTTGCATTTGAAGAACCTTTTTTCCTTATTTTCCTTAAGTCAAGTTAGAGATAATTTCTATATAGGAAAAAACAAATTGAAATTTGCTTTGGGCTAGCCTGAAAGGTGGTCTTCGTTTGAATTATCGATAGACTAGGCCTTTAAATTTTATTAATAATAACGAGGTGTTTCTCTTACATTTTAGTTAGCTCATAGATAGCCACTAAGTTATAAGGGTTTAACATTTTAACCCTAAACTTGATTTTTTTCTTGAATCTTCATATGAAACAACTCAATTTATCAAAATATAAAAGATCTCTAACCCTGTTTGGAAGTAAAGACTTATAAACCTTAACAAAACAAGGATGCCTTAAATTGATAAGCTCTTTCATGGGTTTATCAAAGGCTAGAGCCTTTACAAACGCTTCATATTTGGTGTGCACCTTTGTTTCCTTTGATTCTTAAAACTATACAATTATTTTCTTACTATAAACAATTGGTGTTAGAGAGGTGTGTTGTTGTACTTGAAGAAATGGGTAGCCTTATATACCCACCTAATGAAATTATCCCAGCTAAAATCCAATTTAAATGTTAGGGCAAGTCCAACAGGAGAGTCATCGTAGCAGGCAAAGCCAAATTTTTGAGTTTTTGGCTATTTTTGTTCGTTTTGACCTCTCCAATGAGAGAGCCATCTGAGTAGCCAGAATGATTATTTTTTTTTCTTCCAAAGCCATTCCTATATATTTTGAGAGAGAAGCAAAAAATTAAAAAAAAAAACCCATATTTTAAGGAAAAAACCCGATACCTTGGTCTGGGGGAAGGATCGGGGGGCGGGGGTGCTGTGTGTGTGCTAAGGGAGAAGGGGTTGGAGTTGGGGGAGAAGGGGGGGTGATAGGTTGTCTGTGTGTGTGGGGTAGAGGGGAAGGGAAAAGAGTTGAACTAGAGTGCTTGGGGCAAGGGCTAGGCCTGGGGGAAAAGAGGGCGGCGGACTATGTGAATTGATCTGGAGTGCTTGGGGCTAGGGCTATGGGGGGAGAAGAGGATGGAGCTAGGGGGGCTGTGGGGGGGGAGGGGCTCTGGACATACACACACACACAAAAATAATGTATATACAAAATATTAATAGTAGAAAATAATGTAACTATATTAAAAATATTTATTTTTGTTTTTATTAAAAAATATCTCAACAAGAGAGTAAAAAATTATATATAAAATTAATAATTATATTGTTAGAGGGTTTCTTAAAAGCAATTATTTAATCATATAACTTACTCCTATTAATTGTATAATTAAATTACCTATAAAAGAATTGCACTATATTTAAAATAATATAAAAAAATAGCTCTCCAAAATAATTTTTATCATTAGAGTACACATCAATAAAAAAACTATATAACTATTCAAAAAACCATTTTAGAAATTTGACTTTTTAAAATAACTTCTAGTATTGTACTTGCTCTTATAAGCTGAATATGTTGTTGCCTTTATGGTGGTTCAACTTCTTGCTTTTTTACAAAAGTTCTTGAAGTACTTTAGGGCGTGTTTGATATTATTTTTGCTTTTATGGTTGAGGTTTTAAAAAAAATAGTTTCATGAAAAGCACTTTAGTTGGGGTTCAAAATAAGTTTTGAAGTATTTGATTAAAACCGTGGTTAAGTTTGAGGTTGAAAAAAAATAATTTCGTGTGTTTCATTATCATGCTTTTCATATTGCTGTCAACTTGTGAAATTACTTTAAAAAACACATACACAAATATATATATATATATATATATATATATATATATATATATATATATATATATATATATATATATCTTAAATTTTATAGATTAATAATCATAACAATAAAATGCAATTAATAATTCATGAAAAAACAAATATTTGTTTATATTTTCCCATCAAACTTCTTGCAATTTCATCACAAATAGATATTTCTCTTTCATCAGGACTGATCTATATTTATATATTTTTTAATTTTTTTAAAAATATATTTAAAAAACGGACTGGGCCGAGAGCAGACCCAACCAAGTTGGCCCAAAGCCCAACTTTGTTGGACTTGGGCTAGGCCGAGTACATCTCAGCCCGAGTCTATCTTTATTTAAAGGAAGAAGTGAAACGGTGCGCTGCACTGTGCACGTCTTCTTCACGTGGACAGTGCAGCGCTGCTATTCATGTGTCCAGTCGATCATCACGAGAGCTTCAACGTCCGATACTGATAGGTAAAGGAGACTGAGGTGGTTCTTCTTGTAGTAATGACGTTGAAAATGGTGGTCTGTGATGACTGGGAGGAACGTTGAAAGCTGCCACAGTGGAGAGAGAGAGAGAGTTGTGGAGAGAGAAAGAGTTTTGTCGCTGTGGAGAGAGAGCTTGGTGTTGTCGTCATCTTCTCATGGCTGTCATCATGTCTGTCGTCGTTGAGAGAGAGAGCGAGTTGTCGTATAAGGTGTTAAGTGGCCGTTGTCTTCGTCTTATCTCTTGCTAATGGTGTCATCAACTTGGTGTTTCGAAGGACAAAAACAATGCAAAGTTGCATGTATCAAATTCTTTAAAAAAGCTTATTGCAAGCTGCATGGATCTGTTTCTTCAAAAAAGGAGATGTCGAGATCATAGGTTTGCATCGCAGTAAAAACATGATTTTTCTGCTTCTAAAAATAAGCAGTTTTGGTCGATTTTTGTGGTGGGTCCCATACCGATTTAAGTTGTTCTTTTTTACCAAACAACACATTTATGCTTATGGTTTGAAACGCAGGTGGGATCGCGTTACCAAACAGGCACTTAAATTGATTCAATAAAGCTTTTTGCATGTACCTTTGCTAAATATTACTTTATGTTAACCACTGTTTTCTAACAATTGGGATATTTGGGTTGTGCTTGCCATCATGAATGAAGATTTGATTGGATTTGATATTTTACGGTAAATGTGTGGTTTTTTTTTTTTTTAGTATGAATTGTAATTGTGATTTGATGGATTGTAATGAAAATATAGGGGTGTTTGGAAGTGCTTTTAGAAAGTGTTTATGAAAAAATTAAAAATTTTTTATTTTTATTTTTAGCTTTAAATTAATTTTTTTTGGTGTTTTTAGATCATTTTGATGTGTTGATATCAAAAATGATTTTTAAAAAATAAAAAAAATATCATTTTGATGCATTTCTAAATAAAAAATACTTTAAAAAATAACCGCAATCACACTCTCAAGCACATAAGATGGAATGGGGAATTATTAGTAATGTATAAAAAAAAATATAACTAGAATTTATTAATTAAGTAGTGAATTACAAAGGAAAAGGGCATAAATTGAAATAAAATATAAAATATATGGAGAGACTCAAGGTAGTCCGGCCTTATTGTTTATAAAAAAATCTCATAAATCTTCTAGCTAACAATTATTTAATTTATATGCATTTCAAGTATCCTGGGCTAATAGACTGGAGACTAATTCTCTTCAAAACAACGCGACGTCGTTTCCTTGTCTTCAAAATGCCACCGTTTCCTTACCAGCTACCAACATTACTGTTTTTATCGTATAAATATCTACCAGGGCACGTGCGAACCCTTTTTTTTTTTGTGAAATTGTCTCCGTCAACTTGGTCTTCATATTTCCCAGGCCTTGTATCCATCGTCCGATGAAGGTTTCAGGGTTAAAGATCCATCCTCGTCTCAAATTCCCAGGTCGACCATGTTTACCTACAGAGATGAATAATCTGGCCAGGCTTTGCCGTGGACCGTACTTAAGTCGAAGGGCCCGATTTCATTTTGAAAGAAGACGCTGTTAACACGCACATTTTTGTCGTTAACATGCCACCACGTTGTAATTAAGAGACGGCACATTCACATCGGAAGGGATGAAATGATTAATGATAATTGCTTTTAGGGCTTGTAAGGGTCTCCAGATTTATTTATTGCGGGACCTGTCGTGCAGAGCAACAGTTTGTGATTTCATTCAAAGAAGATGCTTAGGTTTTATATAGATCAGATCAAAGACCAGTCGTGGCGGTGTTTTCTCGCTTTCAATCAAGTGAGAGGAGGACTGTCGGTGCATATTTGTACCGCGTGGGAACATCGCTATCGCCTGATCCAGCCATCTAGCCGATGCCCTCTCACTGTCCTCCACTCGGATCTCTACCAGGCTTTAATTAATTAATCAATTAATTAATTGTATTAGTAGTAGATTTCCCTGACTCAAGGAGCTGCACGACAAAAACTCTCCACATCCCACAACCGACACCAGCTAGTGGCCCGAGTATGGCCAGGTTAATTGAGGAACTCCCGACACAATCAAATGTCAAATGTCAAATGTGATGCAGTTTGCACTTGCAATTTGTAAGAACTAGCCAATTTGTGTGACCTGTGGACTAAGGCCCCTAAACTTTCAGCAGCACCACACGCATCTCCTTCTTTGACTCCACCAGCAACTAACGTCCAAGTTCTAACGAAGACTTTGGTGGAAAATGGGATAACTCATGCTTACTAGATGTTCTAACAAAGACTTTGGTGGAAAATGGGACACGCTTTCCATTTTAATTACTGCTTTCAAGTGGTAAATATAGAAGATTTAAGCTAGATTTCTACTAATATCGTTGCCTATTCCCACTCGTAAATCCATACCATGTAACTCCGTTAGTTCGTGAATTGTGGAAGAAAATTGAAATTTGGTCACAAACTAAATTTTTTGTGTTATTAAGATCCGGGAGAAATCTAAATTTATATACTTGTTTTTTATTAAATCCTGAAACTATCAATTTCATCATTTAATATGTCAATAATACCAAACTAAGCCTTTCTCAATATTCACCAATATTTTTGCAAAGTTTTCTCCGTATTTCTATGAATATCTCAAAGCTATGCACATTATATTGAACATTCATTTCAAATCTACGTGGTTTTAATGCATAAAATATGCACATCAAGCTTAAAATGTTAAGAGAGGCTGAAAAACGATGCCAAAGAGAAATATAGGAAATATTCAGGACATGGTTGATAAAGTGATGGGTTTGATATGCAGTTGAGAGCTCGAATATAGATTTGGGACTAAATTGAAAGTTTCCTTAAAAGTTGCCTTTCCATCCCTCCGTATATTAATCTAAAATATGCTGTCAATGGAAATAATCAACAGAGTGATGCCATCACCGCCAGTCTTTTTACGTCCAATAATAAACCCATGTGGTCAGTGCTTTCCAGTTCGAACTTAGAATTGCAAATGTTTGATTTTAACTTCGACACTATTTTTTTAGTCCCACACACAGTTCTTTTATCGATCATCAGCCCCACATTTAAAGAAAGAAGGGACACTCTGCTATTAAAGCCCCCCCCTTGGCTGTCTGCTTGGAAAACCTCTCTTCTCCTCTTTCATTCTTCACAAAATAAAGAGGAGATCCAAGAGGTTGTTGCTTTGCCTTTTTTGGGGTTTTCCATTTCAGATCCGAACACAGGAACTTCATTTCTGACACTGCGTTTCTATTTTCTGCTTCTTGCAAAACAGGGATTCAAGTTATCTACTTGAAACTACTACAATGCCGTGTTAGAAAAAATACATGATCAAAACCTTGACAAGATTCGGCATTTTGTTGTAAGTTGATCACTTGTTTCACTTTCTGAATGTGGGTTTTACTTTTAAGCTGAGTGCTGATCTTACCTCTTATGTTCCTGATAATTTAGTTCTAGTTACAGGCGTGCTTCTATGTGATAATGGCGTGCTTCTTTGTGTGTGGTAGACACGTTGCTTGTCTGCTTTTGCTATGGCAATTATTAGGACTTGTAATCAATCGAGTGCTTGAGAGTTGAGATTGTTTAGTCGTTTCATTCTTCTTCATTTAACACTTCGAACTTTTTTATGGAGCTTCTATTGAAAAAGTTTGAAGAAACTTTTTTTTTTGGTGCTGGTTAAAGAAAGAGAATTAGATCCAATCCACTAGTTTAATTACAGAAAATATTTTTTTTTTGTTTACAAAAATCTCTCTTTAACGAGCACCAAGAAAAAAAGTTTCTTAACAGTTCCCCTTCTTCCTGCCTTTGTATTAACCAAAAGCTGTTCTTGTATAAGAAGTGTGTTACATGTTTGATGCCATTACCATGTATGATTTTACTGAGATTTTATACCTTCTTTTGGGAACTTTTTGCTCTTTATTTATTGTTTTACTTGAAAGTTCTGATCTATTTGTGATTTGTTAGTTGTTTAAATCAGTATTAGTAATATGTGGTTTAATGTATCTCTAGTTTTTGGAAAATTAGATTAAAGAGATGCATGAAAAGGATGAAAGAATACTCTCGTTGTACTTTACGTATCTCCCTCACGAAACAGTTCTTGTTTATAGTTGTATTCAAGCAGACAAAGTGTTTTAAATAAAATTCTGGCCGAAAAAAAGGAATATAAAAAGAGAACGAAACAAAAGATGTAAATAGAGTCCATAAAGTAAACTCTTTTCTAAAATTTAAGCTTAAAGTGAAAGTGGACTTGAGTTATGGAACATAATTTCTAAGAGAAGAAATGGAGGCCACCCTGAAATTAAGGTAGCATGGTGCTTGATCATAAGATATCAAAACAGGTAAAAAGGATTGTCAAATAGGTTTCTTACTCTATCTTGCTTTTCCCTAACCGTTACCCATTAGTGTTTTCATGATAGGTTCTTAAAAGTTCATTTTAATTTAAGTCGTTGGGGGTTGTAGTATAGCTGATTTTTGTTATTTTCCCTTGCAGGTGTATATAATAAGCATCATAATATTAACGCAGGCATGGCTATGGGAAAATATTCCCGTGTTGATGGGAGGAAGTCATCCAATTACTGTTCTACTATCACTGTGGTTGTGTTTGTTGCTTTGTGTTTAGTTGGGGCTTGGATGTTTATGTCATCATCTGTTTCAGTTCAAAATTCAGACTCGTCTTCCCAAGAGAAAGTGAATGATGTGAAACAAGTGGCTGGCGAAAATAATTCTAAGCAATTTGAAGACAGTTCTGGTGATTTACCGGATGGTACAACCAAAGAAGATGGGAACACTGTTGATTCTCAAAGTGATAGACAGTCTGATGTCCATGAAGACCAAAATGTGACTGAAAAAGAGAGTGAAGGGACAGTTGAGGATAACAAGGATGAGAAGACAGAGTCTAAGAATATGGTTGAGGAAAACCAGGAGAAGACTAAATCTCAAGAGGAGCCAAAGACAGAGACTGACAATAATGAGGATGGAAAAACAGAGGATAGAGATTCAAATTTGGGAGATGGAGAGTCAAATTCAGAAGCTCGAGAGATGCCAGCTCATGGTGATGAAACAGATAAAAGCGAGCAAACAGAATCAGAAGAGAGCATAGATGAAAATAAATCCGAGTTGGACGAGGGGGAGAAAAACACAGACTCAGGAGAGAGTGCAAATGAAAATAACCAGGAAGGTGCTACTGAGAATAACGTGGATAGTCAAGAGAATGATCAAACTTCCACTGAGATTTTACCTGCCGGTGCACAGTCAGAACTTCTAAATGAAACTAATACTCAAAATGGGGCCTGGTCAACTCAAGCAGTGGAGTCACAGAATGAGAAGATATCGCAGCAATCTTCGATAACTAATGATCAATATGGTCATGCATGGAAACTCTGTAATGTCACTGCTGGACCAGATTACGTCCCTTGCCTTGATAATTGGTATGTTATAAGAAGGCTTCCAAGCACAAAGCACTATGAACATCGAGAGAGGCACTGCCCTCAAGAAGCCCCCACTTGTCTGGTATCTATACCTGAAGGATATCAACGCTCAATTAAGTGGCCTAAAAGCAAAGATAAGGTAAACACTGATCCACTTGATTGGTGAAAAAACTTTCCTGTTTACTTGGGCTGAATTTTTTAGTTTGGCTAACATTGCAGATATGGTACCATAACGTTCCCCACACCAAGCTTGCTGAGGTCAAGGGACATCAGAATTGGGTTAAAGTTACTGGTGAATATCTGACTTTTCCTGGTGGTGGAACTCAGTTCAAGCATGGTGCTCTTCATTATATTGATTTCATTCAGGATGTGAGTTTCTTCCCCGCACTTGTTATCTTCAGCTCTTGTCCTTTATTTTGTACAATCACTAAGTCAACAGATAGAGCATTAGACTTATTTAACTGATCTAGGCTGTGTGTATATATGATTGTGTATGCTGAAAAGTTTAATGCGATCAGTTTCTTCTATGAATGCAGTCACATCCTGATATTGCATGGGGAAAAAGAACCAGAGTGATATTGGATGTTGGGTGTGGGGTGGCAAGCTTTGGAGGTTATCTTTTTGAAAGAGATGTTCTTGCAATGTCATTTGCTCCCAAGGATGAACATGAAGCTCAGGTTCAATTTGCACTTGAAAGGGGAATCCCTGCAATGTTGGCTGTAATGGGAACCAAGAGATTACCCTTTCCTAGTTCTGTTTTTGATGTTGTTCACTGTGCCCGCTGTAGGGTTCCTTGGCATGTTGAAGGTGATTTTTGTGTCTATTCTACTCGAGTAAAAAAATTCTATCTTCGTGTTTTTCTTGTTTCAGAGATATGTTTTGAGTTCATGCAGGTGGTAAACTTCTTTTGGAGCTGAATCGAGTTTTGCGACCTGGTGGTTACTTTGTCTGGTCTGCCACCCCAGTTTATCAAAAGCTTCCTGAAGATGTGGGCATTTGGAAAGGTAGAATATTTTCTAACATTTGCATTCCTTTCTAGATGATAATATGTGGCTTGCCATGACATTACTTTTTCTTTTTTTTGATACAGCCATGTCCAAACTAACAAAGTCCATGTGCTGGGATCTGGTGGTGATTAAAAAGGACAGACTAAATGGTGTCGGTGCTGCAATATATAGAAAGCCAACTTCCAATGACTGCTATAATAATAGACCCCAAAATGAGCCTCCACTTTGCAAAAAATCTGATGATCCAAATGCAGCATGGTACTTTCTTTTTTGTCCCATGGTTTTAGAATCACATTCTTTCTTCCACAAGCACCTATCCTGATTTTTCATCATAACTAGCATAGATAATGGTTTATAACTCAAACAAAATGTTGAGAAATCAGAATTAATTGAAGTGATGTAACAACTTTTATTATAAGCTCTGAATTGAGGAAACTTGAAACTATTATGATCATGGATGTTTGTCTTCAGGAAAGTCCCACTTGAGGCTTGCATGCATAAAGTGCCAGAAAATGCATCAGTGCGTGGGTCTCGTTGGCCTGAGCAATGGCCACAAAGGCTGGAGAAACCACCACACTGGCTGAACTCTCAGGTTGGAGTTTATGGTAAAGCTGCGCCAGAGGATTTTGCTGCTGACTATGACCATTGGAAAAATGTTGTCTCACGATCTTATTTGAAAGGAATGGGAATCAACTGGTCTTCTGTGAGAAATATTATGGACATGAGAGCTGTATACGGAGGGTAAGCAATTTAACAATTTTATCTTATGCTAGGTATCTTAAGCTGGCTTGTGTTTGTTATGTATGTTTAAGACGGTGTTTCTCTTGTCTGTATGCTATCCAATTGAAAGTATGCTTTTATATATCTATATCTATATATCTATCTGTATCTATATCTATATCTATCCATCTATATTTATATACACACATGATACTTCCATAAAGCTGAAGCAAAGCGTTTGGGAGGTTTAGGCTAAAGCTACGTTTTTTTGATTTGTTCTGATGGCTAAAGGAGTGGATCATGCCTTTTTTAGTTTCTTATGCTTTTCTGTAATGTGTTAGGTTTGCTGCGGCGCTGAAAGATCTGAAAGTGTGGGTTATGAATGTAGTCCCAATTGACTCTGCAGACACGCTTCCGATAATTTACGAGCGTGGTTTATTTGGAATGTATCATGATTGGTGTGAATCATTCAATACCTATCCTAGAACTTACGATCTTCTCCATGCTGATCATCTCTTTTCCACTCTCACCAGGAGGTTTGTTCATCACATTGCCGCTTTCCAAAGAAAAAAAGAGATGCCTATAATTTCTGTGACCTGATGTTCTGCTGTTTTCATGGCCACAGGTGCAACTTGGTGGCAGTAATAGCAGAAGTTGACAGGATACTGAGGCCAGAAGGAAATCTGATTGTGCGTGACAATGCTGAAATCATTGGTAAGATTGAGAGCCTGGCCAAATCTCTGCACTGGGATATCCGGATGATTTACTCAAAAGACAACGAGGGACTGCTTTGTGTTCACAAGAAAATGTGGCGTCCTACAGAGCCAGAAACAATAGCGTCAGCCATTATATAAACCTGATGCTTCAGTTTGTACCTTCCATTCGAGGTTACCTGGCTGCTTGTATTAATGTCGTTCAGGCATTGAGGGATAGTATCGATTAGCTGTATTTCTCCACGAGCAATTGTAAAATTATAGTTAATTAGTTCTTAAAATTCTCCTCATGATCGTTAATGTTGTTTTACTCAACCCTCGTTAATTCTTCGGCTAGGGATGGTGGTTGTACACTTGCCATGTATACTTTTTCCAGATTGATCAAATATATTTTTGAGATATGTCAGTTATATCATGGAATAATAATAGATCAATTATTATGATTTTCACAATTGAGTGCTTCGTTTTTAATTTTGTTCATATAGTTTTTTTTTTTGCACAGTAAAATGTCAATAAATATATGTTAATCAAATGTTAATGTGTTTATAAAATGTAACGTGAACGTTGACTCCTAGGGTTAATATCACTAATGAAATTCCACATCAGTATGCAACAGTGAAATTTTCCAGCGTAGAGAACTAGAGATTAATAATTATTAAATAATATATAAATTAAAAATATAATTAGAAAATTAAATGCTATCATGATAATTCATTAATTAACAAGCCGTAATGTATGTTCAAAATCGTAGCTTGCTCTTAAAAGTTTTTGATATTTAGATTATTTGGTCCTAGTAATTTGGGATTTTATGTTTATGTTCTAAGATCTCAATTTTATTGTGATGGAGTCTCAAACAATGTCATCCACGATAAAGTTCAATTTTATTCTCGATGTTTTTTATTTTTAAATATTTAGCCCAAGTAATTTTAAGTTCTTCCAACTCGATCCTAAAATCTTTTATTTTTTCATGATTCAATCATTGATGATAAGAGACACAAAGGGGGGTCACTAAAAAAGAGAGATAAGAGTAAAAGAATTTGGTCGACCATGTTCTATTCATGGTTGTTAAAATCATGATTTTGACACAATATCGAAGGGGCTTCGAAAACTCGGATCGTAAGATCGGATCGTAAAATCGTACCTAAATTTTTAGATACAAAAATTATAAAATCACGGCTAAAATCATGTGGATAGAAAAATCATAAAATCATAAGTAAAATATTTCTGAATACAATACAACATAATTATGGCCATAAAACTTCATTAGTTAAGATTCATACATGATTCAAAATAACTTAAAAATACATTATAAAACAATTATGTCCATAGAATTTCATTAGATAAAAACTAATAAATTTAAAATAAATATTTTGTTGATGTGCTATATAAATTAAAATTAGTCTCATGACCATTATTTTTCTCGTTATTTTTAATATATTCATCAAAAACATTACTTCTTAAAGTATTATCAGTACTAATACTGGTAGTGGTACCAACACCTATATTGTTAGTACTAGCTCTAACTCCAACAAATTATTTCGATATCAGGACATGAAAATAATTTTAAAACATCAAAACAATTAATTTAAAGTTAAAAATAAAAAAATTATTTTTTTCAAAAATTTTAAGTATAAATTTTAAAGTTAATAGTACTGATTTTTAAAAGTGATTCCATGATATATATATATATATATATATATATATATATATATATATATATATATATATATATATATATATATATACAGAGAGATAGAGATAGAGAGAGAATACACACACACGCACGTAGAGACAACCATGGTCTGGGGGTGCCTGCCGCAAAAAATTTGAAATTCTGATCGATTTTGACCGAGTTTGATTGAGTTTGATCAAAATCAATTTTTTTACCCGTGTTAACAAGATTTGATGAATTGACTCGTAAAATCATATGATTTTACGAGTTAACTCGCGATTTTGACAACTATGGTTCTATCACAAAAGTTTGTTTTTATTATGAGTGAGCTTGCTTTGAAAAAAACATTTAATTGAGGTAATGTTTTGTTTTTTTTACCCTACTAGAAAAAATAGATCAAAGCCCTTCAATATCTTAATTTAATTTGATTTAGTTTTCTAGAGCGTATCTTTGGGGTGAAATTATAATTTCTAAAGTTTTTATAATTTTTTTTGGAGAAGTAGTTTTAGATTAAAATAAATTAAAATTTGAGTTTTGAACATCCATACAATCATACTCTATTTTGTTTTACCAGTATAAAATATACACAATATGTTGTCTATTTAAATGAACAATATATCCTCTATGAGTAGCTGACACAACAACACAGGCCAAAATAAATTTTAATGGAAACAAAAGGAAAATATTAAGGAGAGATAATACTCTAAAATAACATGAAAGAAGCAAAATATAAGTTTGGTTAATTAAATAGTATAAAAAGGTAGTCCTAATTTAATAGCATGAAAAAAAAAAAACAAGGGTGAATATTCTAAAATTATAACCTATGAAATCTCGTAACCGGGCTTAACCGAGAAAATCAATTCTTAATCAAAATAATGTTGAAATATAGAATTATAAAAAAAATATTGCAATCCATGAAATCTCATATTTGGGTTCAATCAAGATGATCAATCTCGAATCAATTTAATATCGAAGAAGAAAATTTTACTTGTCAAAGCATAAAATTCAGAATTCAAAGAATAAAGATCAAACCTTATAGAATTTTTTTTCATGGACAATAAAATCACAAACAAAACTCAATTTTATAAATCATCTAAGATATATATATAAAATTAAAATAATAGGATCAAATTTGAGGGTTGTAAGAAATTAAAGAATTGAAATTGAAAATAATTGTAAACTTGCACTAATTTTTCAAATTTAAAAATGTAATTGAGAGAAGAGAGGAGAGAATAAATATTAAATGAAAAGAAATTGAAGGGTTTATGTGATTTTTTTGAGGACCAATGTGCAAATCTGGGTAAAGTAGAGAGAAAAGAAAATAAAAATATGTGCCTAAGCAGATTAAATTATCATTTGTATACGAGTCACCCAGGGAGAAAACATGACTGCTGTCCTGTCATTGTGTTTTTTTAAAATATATATATTTTTTTAATTTTAAAAAATTATTTTTAACATTGAAAATTATATAAAAATATTAATTTTTTAATTAAATTAAAATTAAAAATAAATATTTTTAAAACAGATTATCAAACAGGGCAAAAGTCGGCCACATCCCGTTTGAAGGTGGGTGAGTAATTGATAAAATGTTCTTAGGACTAAATAATAATAACAAAAGAAAGCCCATTATGAAATCATTACCAAGCCCATGAAACAAAAGCTAAAATTTCTGGACGACAAGAGTAACGAAATCATTGTACTGTTCATTCGGTAATAAAAATTCCAGTAAAGCCTCCAAACTAATGTTGTCCGAAAACAAATAAAAAATAATAAAATAAATTTATAAAAAGATCATTTTAGCTCTCAAGATCAATTCATATGCTTTTTTAGTTGAAGGCCAGATCATGATTTTATTATTAAAATTTAGTGTAATCTAAGACATTTATAATATTTTTCCAGGAGGTGCACACAAGCAGAAGGGTCTCTCACGATTTTGTTTTTCATAATTTTTTACTAAAAAATGCTCAAGCGTTTTGATTAATTGGTTTGTATTTTTAGAAAATAAAATGTTTGTTTTAGTGTATATGTTCGAATTTTAAGGTTTTCTAAACATATTTTTTTTTTATAAGAAAACCAATATAATACCTTTCTCATGAGTTGAAATGAAAATAATATATTGCAACCGCTTTACAATTAGTCGTTGAAATTTGACCACAATATCAAAAAATTAACAATTATTTTGTTTTAGCTATTATGCTATAAAATTATATTGTAAAGTACAACAACAGATAGTAAAAAAAAAAAAAAACTTTTAAATGTAGTGTGAAAAATCTTCAAATTTTAGAATGATTAGACTTTCAACTTATAATGAGGTAGATACTCTCTCATGAAAAGAGATCTATTTCGAGTCTTAGAAAAAATAGAAAATTTGACTTAGGAAAAAACAATCAATGAACAATGTAACTTACCTTAGATAGGGTGCATCGAGAGTGATACGTCTTTCCCTTACATTACAAGTCTCTTTATCCAGACTTTCACAGACCATTATGTTTCATAGTGACCTTAATACTAGGTGACAACTTTTTAAGCGTGAAAAAAAATGTTGTCATGACAAATATCATTAAAACTATCCAGGATACTAGATCTGAAACTATAAATAGAGAAGTTGCAAAACTTAAATTCTTAACAAACACAACATTGAATGATGAATTATTTCAACAACTATTTTCATTGTTATTATTATAATGGTTAAATTGTCACTATCATTATAGCTGCAACTATTATCATTATTGTAAAATATTAATTTTGTAATTATTATTAACATTACTATCATTGTCGTCATCATCATTATTACTGCAATTATTTAGTAGTAATAGTAGTTGTTGTTATTGTTTCCTGTTGTTATTATTATTATTATTATTATTATCTCCTCCTCCACAACCATTGTCAGTGATCACAATTATAATTGCTATTATGTCCATCACTATTGTTATTAATATCATTAAAATTATTTATGATATTAGATCTGAAACACTATACATATTAAAATTGCAAAACTCATTTATTAACAAACACAACATTAAATGATGAAATATGTCAACTATTATTTTCATTGTTATTATTAAAATTGTTAAATTGTCACTATCATTATAGCTACAACCAATATCTTTATTGTAAAATATTAATATTCTAATTATTATTGTCATTACTGTCGTTGTCACCACAATTATTATTATTATTACACCTCCATCATTATCACTATAATTATTACTACTTAAACCATCGTTATAATTATTATCACCACAACTATAACTAACCCTGTCATTATTTTTATTCTATCATTACCATCACCACCACCACTATTATTACCAGTATCATTGTCACCGCTACCATTGTCATCATGATTATAATTGCTATTATGATTAATAATATCATTAAAACTATCCATATAATATTCATCTAATTTTTTAGTTAAAGGCAAAATCATGATTTTATTATTAAAATTTACTGTAATCTAAGACATTTATAATATTTTTCCCAGGAGGTCAACACAAGCAGAAGGGTTTTTTCATATATTTTTACTAAAAAAATGTTCAACCGTTTTGAATAACTGGTTCGGCCATTGGTCAACTTACAATTAATCCTCGACGAATTTGTAGATTTTTTGAGATCCTTGCTTAACTAAAACCAAGTTCCCATCCAATTGAGATTTTTATTATTATGTGACCTTGTTCGTTAAGAAGTGGATGATGAAACGCAATTTTACAACCTTCTCAAATGAAAAAGGAAAAGAAATTTGCAATATTGTAACGGTGTTTAATTTATCTATTTATATAAGTTTAATTCACTCCTTTTTAATATAAAAATGTTGTAATATTCATAGATGTTAGAAAATTGAATACTTTTACTGGTTTTGTATCTAAATCATATATCGACTTCGTGTAATTATAAATGAGCTAATTGTCCCATGCTTCGCTGCAAATCAAAATTATATTTTTTAAAATATAAAAAATTTAAGGTTAGGATTTTTCCATAACTCTATAAATAAAAGTAAAATAATAGATCTTTAATTTTATTATTATGAATTTCTATCAAGCATGAATTTTTAATAAAATATATAAATTTTAAATCGATATTAATTAATTTATTTAATAGATTTAATAAAAAATTGAATGAGTTCTTTTTTTTAAAAAAAATAATGTTAAGAAATACAATTTTAAAAAATAAAACAGAAAATAAAACATTAAGCCATAAAAGTTTTCATACCATAAATCTAGGATATTATATTTGAAACACTAGACATAGAGATATTGCAAAACTTAATTCTTAATAAATACAACATTGAATGATGAATCATTTCAGCTATTATTTTCAATATTATTATTATGATTGTTTAATTGTCACTATAATTATAGTTATTTTCAATGTTATTATCATTATTGAAAAATATTAATTTTCTAATTATTATTGGCATTACTATCGTTTTCACCGTCATTATTATTATTATCACCTACACAAATAAATATGATAAAACTAAAATAAATATTATTAGTTTTAATGAAATCATTTGATTTCAAAAAAAAATAAAAACAATAAAAAAAAATAACGAAGGGAAATAAGAAGAAATATCAATTTTAAAATGATCACCTATACATATTAAAATTTAAGGACTAAATTGAAAAAAATAAAACCTCAACAAAAGAGAAAATAATAAAAAGTAAAAACCAAAACTAAGAATATAGACACATAAATATGAATAAAAAAATAAAGACTGCTTCATAAGAGTTGAAAAAATTAAAGAAATTAAAATTAAACAAAAAATTAAAAGAATAAAACCTGAATGAATTACAATAATATATGACCAATTCCATTTGAAGGAAAAAATTAAAACAAGCCAAAAATTCTATAAAAAAATTAGGACAAAAAAAGAAATAAAAAGATTAAGGACTAAAATGTACAAATCATAAACAAAAAGGACTTATATGTATATTCGATCCAGGAGAAAGAAAAGAAAAGAAAAGAAAAAACAAAACAACCAACTATCAACAACTCTAACCATCATATGACTTGCGCACCATCATGGTGAAGAGGACATGACTGCATATCCAGTGAGATGACAGTTGAATATTTTAGTCACCACGTAACGCTTCATATGCCTCATGTATGACATGGATAGAACAAAACTTATGGTGTGTCATGTAGACACGCCAATTTTTTTTTTTTTAATATTAAAAAATATGAAATCACTAAAACACTTTTCAGAGCTTGTCCTACTAATAATATAATACACACACATAAATACGAAAATACACTTAAGCCAAGTCTTTGTTTTTTTTTTGAGGGCAAATTAGTGTTTTTATCGTTTATAAAAAAGGAAAAACCAACAATACCCTTACCGACAACACTTCATTTTTGTCTCACTAAAGGACAAAAGAGCTATTTGACTATTCACAAACAAAATCAAATGTCTAAATACCCTTGCCCAACTAATTGTTTTTTGATTGAACTAAGGGACAAAATCATATTTCTATTGTTTATAAGAAAATGAAAAAGACGTTAACACACCCAAACCCAAGAATTAGTTTTTATGAACTGAAAGACATAATAATAATAACACTGTTACAATCTATAGTGAACTATGTTTAGAGCTATAGTGAATTATCAATGTAGTTTAGATTTTTTTTTTAATGAAGTATAGGCAAGGAAAATACCAGTACATTTAGGAGGCAATGCCTTGTTGCTTAGAAACGAATCGAAGAATATCCCTTTGACCTTGATTGACTTTGAAGCTTGCAATTTCTAACCATAAAGGAAAAAGAAGAAGAAGAAAATGAGTTCAAAAAGAACATCTCAATTGTCGTGACATTGATTTTTGCGCTTCGTGCCTTGCCATCTCCTAATTTAGGGTGAGAACAGTGCGCAGTGAAATGAGGTGTTTTATAGGTGTAAAAATTATGACTATAATTATCAGTAGTTACCACCTAGTATTATGGTCACTGAGAACCTATTGGTCTGCGAGAGTCTAGGTAAGGGAATTTGTTTTGCAATGGGAAGACGTATCACCCCTAGTGTATCTTACTTAAGGTAAGTTGTATTGTTTGATTTTTTTTGCCTAAGCCAGGTATTCTATGTGTACCCTACTTAAGGTAAGCTGCATTGTTTGATATTTTTGCCTAAGCTAGGTATTCTATGTGTTGGTTTTTTCTAAGGTTCGAAGTAAATCTCTCTATGAGAAAGTCTCTACCTCATTGGGAGTTTGAAAGACTAACTAAAATAATTTTACACTGCATTTTTTTTAAAATGTTTTTTTCTTAATTATCTGCAAGTGTACTTTACGATGTAATTTTACAACGCGATAGATAAAATAAAATAATTATTAAATTATTTGATATTTTGGCCGAATACCAATGGATAATCATAAACTAGTTACGATATACAATTTTCATTTCAAAATATAAGAAAGATGCAACATATTTTTTTTAACAAAAAATACGATGGGAAAAAACTTGGAATCTGGCCGTATGCATAGAAACAACATATTTTTTGTTTTTTCTTTTTCTTTCTGAAATGCAATTTTTATGTTTTTTTTTTGAAAATGCAACACACACCCCCATTCTATTTCTTATTATTTTTTGTTATATTATACACATTACATAACATGTGCAAGAAATAAAAATAATAAAAATTTAAAACAAATACATAAACATCTAAAAATTTCAAAATAAACCTCATCAGGAACATTGTTGGCATTGGAGGCAGCGCAGGGCACTGGTGGCGTGTCAATTCATGTGTCATCATCACTAGCAATGCGTGGAACCATATGCCACCGCTGGTGAAGATGTAAGATAGGACGGCGTGGATCAACCTCTTCCCTTCCTTCTCTCGCCGGTGGTGATAGTCATGATGAACTGCAAACACAAATAAAAACACAAACACAATAACTCAAGTAATGTTTTAGCCAGATCTGCTCTTGGATTTTTTTTGTGTTTTCTCCTTCAAATGGTAGCTGTACTGCCATGGAGGCTGGTGTGATGGAGCTGGGCTGCCTTCGGATGGCCGATGATGGGTTTGTCACGGGGTGTTGCCATGGACGAAAGGGGAAGGCTTCTAGAGGTGACGGCGATCAATGATGCTACAGAAGAAGAAGATGAAGAAGAGGAAACAAGAGATGATGGCTGATGGGTGTCTTAGGTATGTTGATGAGGTTGTCATTGGAGGCTACCGGTGGCTAGGAGGTAGATCTGCTGGAGGCAGATGGCGCTACTAAAAGGGGAAGAGAGGGGAGGTCATTGACGCAGAGGAGTTGGCCACTGATGGCTGGAGAGGCGAGATGGAGGCTCGAGTCAATCACTAGAGATGGACTATCGAGGTTGTTGGACTAATGAAAAAAGAGGCTGAAAGGAGGCTTGTCGGGGAAGGCCTTGCCGGAAAAAGAAAAGGAAAGGGCATGGCTACGGGGGTTGTAGCTTCCCTAAAAAGGGGTCGGTGCTGAGAGGAGGCTCATCGAGGAAGGCCTTGCCGGTAAAAGAAAAGTAAAGGGCATGGCTACGGTGGTTGTGGCCCTAAAAGAGAGAAAAGACTAAGGTTTTTGTGATTTTTTTAGTTTTATTTTCTTCTTCTTTTTTCTTTTTGGTCCCCTCACCTTACAAAGCAAATCAACTCTCTTTATAGAGTTTGAATTTACACATTCTTTTCCCTTTGGTCCTTGATTCTGAATTTGTATAATTTGATCTCTAATTTGACCATTAAAATTCAATTGTCTTCAATTTGGCCTTTTAGTTCATAGAATTGGATTAAAAAAATTCAATTCGGTCTTCGAAAACTTCAAACTTTTCAATTGAACTCAAATTAAGTTCATGAACTTAATTTTTCATCAATTAAGCCCTTAATTAATTTGATGTGACCAATTTAAAGTATGATTAAGTCCTTGCACTTAATTAAATCCTTCAATTGGACCCTAAATTAATTTCCAACATAATTACACTTGAATTTGGTCGATGATTAAATCAAATAGACCCATAAAAATATAATTATGTCTCTCGACTTAATTTTTACACAGATTTATCCAATGATAAATTATTGTTGCCTTAAATCTGTATTTTTCTCTATTTTTTAGGACAAAAGAGATATGACAGGACTCTAAAAAACAACCAAAATTTTCACATTGATTTTTCTACTAAGGTCAACCTCTTTTATTTTATTTTTGTTATTTTTGGGTAGATTTTAGGGAGTAACCCAAAAATTATGTTATAACATCAATGATTAGTGTTAGGAACCCAAAACAGTATATTGACTGGGTTTAATTAGGATCTTATTTGGAGGACCATAAAACCACAGTTTGAGTTGCCAAGTTGTTCAATATATAGTAGCATGTGCATTGTTGCACATTCATCTATGAATTTTTCCTGATGTTGTTTAGCTAATAATAATACCTATATTGTCAAGTAAAGTTGGACCTGAAAGGGTTTCACTTTAATTTCGAGGGAGATACATGTGTGATTGTTATCGATAAAGGCAACCCCTTTTCTAACAAAACAATTTAGGATCTTTGCGGATTGCAAGAGATCCAGGATATGGTTAAGTTGCGCTTTGTTTTCTAAATATAAGTAATTAACTATTATGAACTTTGGACAATGGTGTTCTGTAATTTATTTAGGACAAGGTCTTAGGAATTTCCCAGCTTGTTGAATGAAGAAACATAAGAAGTTGGGATAATTAGGTGTGAGATTTCCGAGTCTTCATGCATTAACAATACATGAGTCTTAAAATAAATATTGATATCATTAAAATTTTAAATTCTTAGTAGAAGTTCTCTGGTTTAATATTTCAAAATAGAACCATCTCTTAAATGTAACTCAACGGATGTTAACACCTTTATTGTGTTAAGAAGGCTAAAATTGGTTTTGATTTGAAAGTCTACCAATGGATATACGCTTCTCTTTAAATAGTTTGAATTCTCTCTATTTACAATCTAGTGATCATAATTACATATGCGATTTTTGCTATCAAATCATTCAAAAAAATCCTAACATTACTTCATCAACCACATAAATCCCTAACATTTATATACTAACTACAAAAAACTTGTAAATATAAATTGTTGCTTTATACAAAATATTGCCTAATTTGGTAACATTCCCTCTCAAATTGATGCTTAGTATGCTCATGAGAAAATTGGATTAACAATATCAATTTGAATAACATTGGTGTTATCAGCATAAGAAGGAGAAAAAGTAAGTTGTGGAGGACCAAGTTTGCTTTGTAGCCCTCAAATTCATGTAATTTTAGAACATGAAGATGACATGGTTTATATTCAAAGTCAGTAGATGACTTTGAGACATGTGCTTGCTTTTTTACTCTTCCAAGAAATAAGAGTGCCATTAAGAAACATGCATTAACTCGAAACAAAACGATGTGTATTTGGACAACTATCCCAATCAACATCACTATATGCTTTTAATTGTTAAGAGACATTAAAGAAAAGAACAAATCATGACCAAACATCCTTTTAAGATATTAGAAGAGGCAACATATAACAACTAAGTGAGTTTGACAAGGAGATAAATTGATTAAGTTGTTGTACAACAAATAGGATATCAAGTCGGGTAATAGTCAAGTAATTCAAACTTCCTACCGGTTGTTGATATATGATGGGATTAAACAAGAGATTGCCACTTTTATGATGTAGCTTCAAGTTGACTTCTATAGGTGTAAACAATGAGTTAGCATCTAAAAGACTAACTAAGGAAAGTAACTCCAGGGTATACTCATATTGATGCAAAAGTATGCAAGTCAGACAATGTTGAACTTTAAGACCAAGAAAATACTATTGCGGAACAAGATTTTTCATATGAAAAGAAGATTTAAATTGCTATTGAAGTTGCTCAATCAACCAACAATCCAATCATATAATCATAATATCATTAACATACATAAGAAGTATAACGATCCAAATATAAGTTTTGCAAAAACAAAAGGAGATCCAAATTCCTCAAACCATGCTCACGATGTTTGTTTAAAACAATAAAAAGATCGTTTCAATTGATAAAACTTAGTAGAAAAGGAATAAACATGCTAAGAGAATGAGTAATATAAATCTACTCCTTCATATCACCATATAAAAAAACATTCTTCACATATGATGAAGTACCATCATTTCAAGATGAAAATGGTTATAATAATACTAACTTTCCCAATATTGATAGTGTTTTGGGCAATACCATGTTGTAAGGCAAGACATTATTTCTCCTACAGAAGCTCCCCTAGGCACTCATCCAAGGTTAGAACATGTTTGTAGTTAATCAACCTAACATTGTTCTTCACGCAGAAGCTTCATTAAGAATTGGTTTCGTTAACTTTTAAAATGGATTGCTTGTACTGTTGCTAACACTTTTTTTGGAACCTTAGATTGTACCAACCCAGAATAATCACTCTATAAGTTTAGGGAACTTGAGTAACACTACTCAATTGACTGATTCCCTTAGCTAAATTTTTTATTGCTCAACTCTAATTGGAATTCTTGAGTAAAGTTATCTTGATGATACATCCTCTAAATTGAATCTCATATTTCCTTAACAATATTGAATGAAAGAAGCTTGATGACCATATAAGGTTCAATAGAACTCAACAACCTTGACATCGTTGCTTTCCCAAGGATCAAGTTTGTAGGGATAAGTTGGAACTATAAAGGACCCATCCAAATGATTCCATAATTCTTTTCTTTGACAAACATCCGAAAATCAAATTTCCAAAAAGCATAATTCTTGTCATTTATACGAATAATTTTCTCTTTTGATATCAAACCAAAATGAGAATTTCTCAAAACTGTTGAAATATAAAATAAAATTAAAAGATATTTAAGCTAGAGGCTCTGATACTATATTAAAAAAAATAAAATCAGTTTTAGTTTGAATATCTCTCAATGGAGATTTGTCTCTTTTAAAATAGTTAGAATTCTCCTTTAACATTTCTCTACCATCTAACCACAAATATCCATCCTGTAAATATAAACTGGTGCTATATACAAAATATTCCCTATTTTGGTAACATCATGAACCTATGTTATAGGCACTGCCCATTGGATGCACTGAAGAGTTCAGCACTAGTATTGTTAAATTAATTCTCTATACATTCTCTGCGATGTTGGAAGTTCATATATTAAAAACCATCAATGGTCAACAACACAAACTGACACAGGTCAGAGGGAGTAACACCTGACCCTACCACTTGGGGAGGGGTGCACTGCACCCTCGTCACAAACACAGAATATCCGACATTCTTTCAGCCTCCGGCTATAATTTAATCCCAAGCATCAACTGGGGTCCAAATTGCTGATACAATGGGCACCTCTTCCTTTTTGCAAGGGCAGAGAAATGGCTCAAGTTGCCCTATTGATTGCATAGCATCGTATCCATGACCCAGCGGGGAGCAGGAAATGACCTTTCCGTCTCCATGCTAGCTGGATGTTGTGAGGCCTGCTCAATTCTTTTCAAGATATGGAGTTCTCTGATCACTGGACTTTTAACGTAGAATACTTTGAAATCTTACAGACAATCCATATTTTATATTGTTAGAACTTACCTTTGTTGGGAAAGCAGTGTACAAAAGTGTCAAGATGCTTCTTTTGAAATTCTCTTAGTGAAATTAGTTGGGCTAAATATTTGCCACTGGAGCTAATTGAAAATAATGAAAAGAGCTCTTTCCTCTTGATTGAATGATTGAAATTAAGGAATAATTATAACCCTACTTCTGTTTATGGGGCACTTTTCAGCCATAGCCCTAAGGCAGGAGTCATTTTCTTATTACCAACACATGCTTCAATATTAGGTTTGATAAGTTGATATATTTTAATCAGAATTCGCTTTCATGCATTCGTATGCACCAATGCTCACCCCAACTAATCAGTGGTCCTGATGAATATTAAAATCCCTCAAATCCGTACTCATACGCTCGGAGTCTATTTCGTATTAGACAATGAGAGGAACAAAATGGACTGCTTAACAGTTTAGTATTATCAAATTATCCATTGTCTGCCATTGAGCCATCTTTCCTCAAACAAACAAGTTGGCAGTTTCCTTACATTACTCAGCTTGTCTGCTGGCTCAAGCTCTCTAAAGCTGCTACTTTGGAATGTTAAAGGAGAGCTCGCAAGGCATCTCCTGACGATAGTATTCAAAATGTTAGTTTCCTGGAGGCAAAAGTGCTTGCTATTTACTTTTCTTGCTTTCATTGTTCTCGCATCAGATGCATCAAGATTGCCTAGGGCTTACTGGGAACAAATGTTGCCCAAGAAGCTGCCTACTCCTTCCTCATCCCCCTCTAAAGGCACCAATTCAGTCTCCAGATCATATTCCACAACGATAAAATCTGATAGCGATCTTTCTTCAACGGATGGGAAGGTCTAGTTGCAGTTTCAAGAACTCTAATCTCCTATTTCTAACAGTAGTACATGCAGTACTCTTCAAATTCGCACTGATCCAAAAGAAAGCATATGTCGAGTTTTGTAAATTAGTTTACGTTATGATTATGTGTTTGTGTGTGTGCGTGTGTATATATGCTTTAAAGAGAAGCAAACTCTTGTAGATTTTCTCGATTTGGTCAGCGAAAACAGTGTAAAGGTGATTGAGCAGAGATATTTTTCAACGAATCAGCAGGATGAGAACATCAATACTGAGCTCAAGATGGAAAGATTATTCTAAGGTGTTTGGATTTCACAGCTGAGCTTGGTTTTGTTACCAGAGAAACACTGATCATGTTAATGCAGAGAAATAACCTACAATATCATTTTTTTTTGTAGATTTACTTTCATGTAACCAATATCTCTTGTAATTTCGATGTTTCCTTCAGCATAATCGCAACTCAAAAATTTACGAAGCAAATATATCTTCAAATTATGTGAGCAGATTTGTTATTCTTGAAAATAATGTTTCTCACGGATTTTATTAACAGACTGCAGAATTAGTTCTATTTATTGTTTTCGTTCATTTTTTTATTTAATTTTCTTCTCTCATGCCAGTATAATGTCATTTACACTGACCCTTTTCTATATTTAACTATCTAGTTTGGGATGCATCTGACTGTGATTAGAGGGGATTTCAGCCATAGAAGACACAGAGTCAGAGACTAAATGTAGATAGCTGTTTCTGAAGCCATCGCAATTCCAACTTTTCCAAGCGATGGAACAATCCTGCACTGTGTTTGGATATATGAACTCTACAGCCTAAAATGAGTCCAATAAATGATGCTACATAATCGCAACATTCTCTGGAAGCACAAAACATATAATAGAACACGAAGAACAACTTATCAGCAGATTGAAGTGGTAGTCATGTGTATCCATATGTTAAGATTTCTACGACATCTTCCCTATTTAGAGGCCTCAACCAACAATAAACTTGTGTCAATGAATAAGCATGTTTCTGGTAGTAATCTCTTGCAGGGCTGGATTTCGCTAATCAAGCTATGTGAGCCTTTCAGAGCATTCTGTCATTAGCATTGCTCAAAGAATCTAACACTAGACAATGATGCCGGACAGAAAAAATTGAAAAGAAGTACGAGAGTTAAACAGTAAAACTCTTAACTTTTTATCAATTCATCATATACTGATTATAATGTCAAAAATTTCAAGTAAAAATTAAAACTCTAATCAAAGTCAAATTAGAGAGGTAGTTATCTTGCTCAGGTTGACAACAAAGGGTAAAGCTGCTTTGTTTCTTGATGGAATCCCATTTACAGAATTTATCACTCATGGGTGATGAGGATGAGGAACTTGTTGTAGAGAATGAGGTTTTCAGAACCAAATCTGTAATCCTTTTGACATGTGTTTGGTGGGTCGTTTCCTGACAATAGGTCAATAAACTTGTGAGGTTCCTCGCCAGATTCCATTAAATCATGTTCAATTTTGGGTCCAAATCCATGAGCTTCTAGTTGCGGGAATTAGAAAGCAATTATGCAACTTCCTTGAAACATTTGTGGATTATAATACCAAAAATAATAAAGTAACTAGAGGAATTACATGAGGATTGGAGTTTCCGTTGACATCAGCAAATCTGAAGAGGTGGAAGAATATTAAAAGGGGTAAAGGATCTTCGACATTGGTGCAATTTAAATATGAGAGGCTGCCAACATTTTGCTTTACCTATGGAAAACTTGGTTAAGTTGATCGGTTCTGTGACCTACTGTTCCAGCTGCAAGAGCGGGGAGTTAAATGGTTGAGAGCGACGGCGAGGAGATCTTCATGCGAGGATGAAAAACGATGCTTGAGGGAGTTAAATGGACACGTAACTATTCCATCATTGCAGCCGCATGGCCGGGAAAAGAATTTAAGTGGTGGGGCAGTTGTAGATTCTAACTTCACTGGGTCACAGAAGTAGTCTTTACGCGCTGGAGTAGTTAATTTCATAGCAAGAGGAGAGGGTGGGATGGTGCAGGTGGCTCAGGATATCTCGGTTGGGGTAGAGGATGGAGCTCTGTAGTTATTGAATGAACGCGCAGAAACATAGAATAGGTTTATCCCCAGAGGCTCCAATGCGATGGGTATTGATGAAGGTGATTTTAATGTTGGGTTAGTTCTCTCAAATCAAGTGACTGATGGTCCAAATTATGAACCTACAGTGCTGGCAGGTATTGTTGATCAGGCCTGCCAGGAATCATAATTATCATAAGCTGGAACTGCCATGGACTTGGGAATCTTGGTGCGGTTCAAGTTCTATTTTCTCCAAAAAGCTAGATATTGTTTTTCCTTCAGAAACGCTAGTTAGTAGTCGTGGAATTGAAGCTTTAAAACCTAAAATCAAGTATGAAGGTTGTTTCTCCGTGGATAGACCTGGGAGGGGAGAGTGCTTAGCTATGTTTTGGAAATCATAGATTTCAATTTGAAAATTCTTGAACGGGGGGACCAGAGCTCAAGTTAGTGGTTCATAAATCATAGGAGGACTCTAATGGTAAAGAATAATGGACAGATTCCATCTGTGTTCTGCTCGTCTTTCTTAATGGGGTAGGAACTTGGCCATCAAATCTCAAAGTGAGATTAGTGAATGTCATAACAACATTCGTATGCCGTGGCCTTTGTTGAATGATGAATTTGTCCAAACATGCTCTAGATGCGGGGAGAAAACTGGCTCAACTCCTTTCATATGAAGAGGAATACTGGAAATAGAGTTAATTATGCTTCGTGTTTCTAAGGTCTCATATTTTGTATGTCATAATGGTCATAAAATTGAGCTCCTCAAACCCTGTATTTATCTGCGTCAAGGGGATCCTTTTTCTCCATATGTTTTCATCTTGTGTTGCGAAGATCTTTCATCATTGTTCAAGAGAGGTCAAGAAAGAGGAGATGTACATGGCACTAAAGTGAGCTGAGCAGCTTTATCAGTTTCACATATGTTCTTTGCTGATGAATTTTTTTCTTCTTTAACTCAATTGCCCTAAAGAGTAGTAGTGCAGTTAAGTTTTTGCTCAATCAATATATGGCATTGGGGCAGGCTGTGAATTACCAGAGTCTGGTAATTTTTTTAGCAGAAATGTCAAGACCACATGCAGGCTGATCCAACATATTGGAGTTCACTCTCCTTTGAATCATGGTCGCTATCTAGGTTTGGCTTGTCTAATTAGGGCCAATAAAAGATTAGTGTTTGCGAAAAGGGAGAATGCTGTCTAAAAAAGGTAAATCAATTATGCTTAGCTTGGTTGCTCAGGCCCTGCCTACCTATAGTATTAGAGTTATTTCTGTTACCATTTACACTATGCGAGGAAATGCAGAGGATGACTGAACAAGTTTTGGTGGGGTAATAATAAACATAATGGTCGTGGTATAGTTTGGAAAAAACGGGATAAGTTATGCAGAAAAAAAGATAATGGTGGCTTGGGTTTTAGAAATCTGTATTGGTCTAATCTGGCTCTTATTGGAAAGTTAGGATGAAAGCTAGTTGTCGAACCACACTCACTGATGATTAGAATTCTCAAAGCAAGGTGACTTTTTACATGTCAGCTTAGGGCATGGTCCTAGCTATGTTTAGCGTAGCCTTCTCATCTTGCAGAATGATTCCATTATCTACCAGGAAATGATCAGAAAGGAAACAAGATAGTGCAATGGTACGAGTCACATGGTGCATGTGTGGAATGATGCTTGGTTGAAGAATGATTCTAAGTGGTATGTGGAATCTCATATACTGGATGGGTTGGAAAACTCGCAGGTTTGTGACTTGAACGAGGATAATAGTTTTACCTGGGATAGGAGCATGGTAGAAACACTCTTCCACACACAAGTTGCTCAATTGATCTTGAGTATCCCATTATCTTCTAGCACTGTATAGGATATATAAATTCTACATTTCAGTAAGGATGGACATTACAATTCCAAGTCTGGATATCAAGTGGCAGTTGAGATTGCCAAACCAAACTTTAGGGATGCAACTGTGGGAGAGTAGAGAAGGTTCCGGGACCTGGAGATTCCTTAAAAAATGAAGTACTTTTCATAGAAAGTATGGCAAGACTGCAACCCCACAAGGTCGTGGCTTCTACAAAAAGGCCCTGTAAATGGGAGTGCCTCTACAAGATTAGTTCACCATAATAGTTTTGACTTTGAATTAGTTTTATCTTCCATAAAGGAGCTTATCCTGCATTTCTATTATTTGAGACAGCTGTATAAATACCTCCATTGAGTTAAATAATAAACACCATTCAAAATCGATCACAGGAACAACCTATGTAGTTATCTTCTGTTTGAAACATGAATAATTAGTTAAGCTCCAGGCACATGACAAGATAGGCTCACAAACTTGTTAGTAATAAAATACTGATATGAAGGATGATCAACGCCCATCAATAAGTTTTATATTTGCATGATTTTATAGGGTATTAAACACAATTGATGAATTATTGTTGCATGAATTTGTTGGGCCGGTTGTAAGAGAACACATGGCTAAACCTCTACACTAGCCCGACCCACATTACTGGGAAGGGTTCAGACTATTTTTTTAAAAAAAACTTTTGTGCTGTCTGCTTGCCCAAAAATACACACTTAGGCTGGGCTTAGCCTAACCCACGCGTGTGGGCTTGAGATTAAGGCTGAATAGTCCATTCTATATGTCTGGGTCAAGCCCAACCCAAAATTATAAGTGTTTGACTCGTTCTATTTTTATCAAAGATAAAAAAAGTTTTTTTGGTTTGTTAAGACATGTATGTTTTTAAACACTGTTTTTAAAGCATTTTTATTCCTCGTATTTACATTACATAGAAGTAGTGGTAATAAATATTCATGGTATATAAATTGATTTGATTGGGTATTATATAAATTTTTAGTTACCTTCAAGTAGTAGATTTTATATTTGTAATTTTTGTATAATCAAAATCATATTTTGTTATGTAATGTGAATTTATATAAGGAAAAAGTATGAATAACCCATTTGATTAAATATTGTTGATGATGAAGAGGAAGTTGCTACTATGTTGATTTAATATAAATAAGAAGTTCCAAATTGTGAGAAAATATTGAAGTTTTTATTTGTAAGTTGTGAAAATTGAATGAGTTGAAAACTAGGTACTAAAAAAAATCAAATTTCAATAGGATTATATATATATATAATTTCTTTGCTTTCATTAATAATACAATATGTATACATGGAATATCGTGTATAAATTGGAGTCATTACGATATTAATTATAAATATTTCTCATAGCTCAACCTATAAAAATAATTGCTCTCTTTTTTTTAAATAAATAATTTGTATTAATTTTAATGACTCTAATTAATATTCATAGATAATAAAGTATTGACCATGAATATTTAGGAGAAACGTTTTAAGGCAATATAATCTTCCTTGCAAAGTATTTTTGTCTCAATAACTTTATCTTTATTCTCATAAATGAATATTAAAAACAAAAAATATCTTTATTTAAACAAGTCAATTACATTGGGCATGAATACTAACACTACAATACATAAATAAATATAACATTTTTCATCTGTCAACGTTAATGTTAATGCTAATTTTATCCCGGAGGATGTGTCTACGAAAATAAACAGAATCAAAGCAGGGACCTGGAAAATAGCAGCAATGAGAAGTAAAAAAAAATACAGAATGACAAAAGCATGCTTATGATCTTGACCATATCGGTCAGGATATGTAGAAACTAGAACAACCTATCCATCAGAAAAGAGGCTATCAAGGCCACTAGATATTTACTGATTGGGACCAGTTGATGAAGCTTTGAAGTGTGTTATCATCAGCTCTGTAGTGATTCTGTACGAATCGAGACAAATTCAGCCATGTGAAGTCTGGATACATCCTTTTCCCCACACTGTACACAAGTTCTTGCGGTGGTCTCACCACTTTGTCTTCTCTCGGACTGAGAAAGAATGCCAGAGATTTCCTCTGCTCATGCTTGTTCACCATCGCCCGATGCAAGCAGCTCTTGTATTTCCCATTTGATAATGCCTACACAGCGAGCAAAATCGAGAAAAAAAAGCACGAGTGAGATGAGATCAATGGGAACCCACTCGCATGCACGAAACTTACCATTGCCGGAGATGGAGCTCTTCCGAGTTTGACCAGAAAGAAAGAAAGAGCCCATTACAAACCTCCCTATAAATTTATAAACTTAGGCTTATTAAAATTAATTGAAGGCCAATCTCCTTAAAGCCCAGCCCAAGGGATACTGACTTCAGGTCACATGATTAATGTAGATTGATTTATTAAGCATGTAAAAATACTGATAAATGAATAACTGTTTATTAATTTAACTATACATTTAAACTTCTGAAGCATACGGACAGGCCTCAAACATTTACCATTACAAATTTTTAAATTTAAAATTCTAGTTTCTAGCGTACAAATTTACAGAATTTATGACGCATCATCTATAATAAAAACCCTTGTTATTTGACCTATTCCCATTTTCAAATTTTTTATATAAAAAATTAATATCGTAACCTAATTTGTTTTACACCTACTACTAATGGAAAAAAGAAAATAGAAAAGAGATCGAATCATAATGCAGGTAAATAGGGCAACAAAGTAGTTGCACCCTTTGCGTAATTTTACTCATATATATATATTTTTTTTATTTTCAGTCTTCTGCCATTTCTTATCTATAAAAAGAGAAAAAGGACAAGATATAGAAACTATATATTATAATATATTTAGCCGGCGGCCTACCGTGAAGGTATCACCAATATTGATGATGAGTGCACCTTTAAGAGGTGGAATTGTCTGCCATACGTTGTCTGTGAAGATTTCTAAACCTCCAACTTGATCTTGGTGAAGTATGGTTATTGAATTTGAATCGCAATGGGGTCCCGTGCCTAGAGTATTTCCTGGCTCTTGACAAGGAGGGTAGAAGTTACATCTCAGTATCGAGTAACCATCTTCGAAGAATTTTCTGTAAAGTTTTCGATCAACTCCCAGGCTGATTGCCAGTAGTTCCAGTATGGCGAAGGATAGATCCATCATAGCTTCACAATATTTTTGATATATCATTCTGCAAGGAGCAAATTGAGTTCGATTATAATATTTCGAGCAAGAAATGAACAAGCAAGAGCTTATTAAGTTTTTATTTTTATTTTTGGAGTAGGGAATATTAGCCATGAATTCTCCGTATCAGGTAAAACAAGAGAAAAAAATAGGAAAAAGAACAATAATCTACATACCCTGTTTCCTCGAAATCTTTCCCGAGAATGGATTTGAAGAAATCCAGCACAACGCGATCCGAGGAGTTTTCATGGTAACGAAAAGAGAGTGTCTCTTTCCAAGGAAGTTTTGATGCATATCGATCAGCATGAGCACCAGAATAACCACATAAGCTGCCTGGCTTCCTCCGAGCCTTAAGTTTCTCAGGAGCTGGGAGCCTAAAGAAATGGTCCATGTAATTCTCTGCGTCTCTAATAATATTGGGATCTACTCCATGATTGATCACTTGAAAAAAACCATGCCTCAAGCATGCATCCCTAATCATATTAGCAGCCTGTTTTGTTGCCTCATCATCCCCTTTAAAGAACCCCTCCAGGTCCACCGGTGGCTCCGAGAGCTCCTGTTGAGCGCTAACCAAGTCCGGCCAAAGAAATTCTTTAGGAAAACCAGATTGTTTGTCGAACACTGATTGAAATGAAAAACCATTGCTTTGCTCTTGAAATTCTAGAGGAGAATCCATTGAGAAAGACAAACAAAAGTGAATATTAGGTGGCGGCGACACATGATATTTATAGATGTCAATGCCCGTGAGAGATGCGGATTATAAAAACGACGGGGTTTACAAATTCGGTCATTTACAATCAATAATATTATACTTTTTATTACTTTTAAAATAACAGTATTAGAGGGCTATTAAAAAACAAATAGGAAACCAAATAATTGAATTTATTAATTATGCAAGTGCATGTGTTTATATGATTCCTTTATTTTCTTAATTATTTTTTGTTGAACCACTCTTTAACTTGTAAAAATTCATTTACATAAATTTTTAGTATTTTGAATATCGATAAATAACTTCAGATGATATATACTTATGAAGGTTTCATATGTTTAAACATGTGATGAATGAATTATTGTTTTTAGAAAGTAAATATTTATCTTAAGTGTTTTTAGTTTTATTTCATATCAGTAGGTTTTTATTCAATATTAATACAGTTTCCTAGTTGTTTATTTTAATGAAACATTTTTTTTTATTTAATATTAATAGATTTCTCTAGTTATTTCTATGAAATGGTTTATAACATTTTGATTAATGAGACATGAGTGACTAAAATTAAGTATTTTAAGAGTTTTCTCATAGCTATAATGTTATTAGCTTTTAGGGTTTTGATTTGTAAAAAATACTATTATCTTTCACTTTTGATTGTGTAAATGGTATTAGAGCATGATGATTACTTATAATATTCTTGTTATGTGTCATTATTTAAAATTTTGATGATGAAACCTATGATAAATGAGTTTTTTCTCAGAGTTTATGATATATATTTTCATGATATATCATATATTAAGGTTTAAAGGGTCCCACAAATAATTTCAATCAAGGATGAATTCCTTTCAACCTGAAAAGACTAATGCATGAGCTTTTTAAAAAGCAATATTTTTCTTTAATTATTTTTGTTACTTTTTTTTTTAGTTTAGATTATTTTCTATATTTTTTCCTATTTAGAATTATTAGGTTATTCTTTGTATTTGAAAGAAATAATTGTCCTATTTTTCCTTTTCTTTCTAGTTTTAATAGGGTTTTCTATATTTTTCTTTATAAAGGGCTGCAATAGCCTTTTAAAAACTAGAATTTCGCATGTTACTGGTAGATTATTCCATCACTATTTAGAAACTATTTATTTTGGGAAAACATGTATTGAAAGCATCATGGAAGATTATATTTTGTTGAAAAAACTTGTTGGTGATTTCTATTAATATTACAATGGATTTAAAAACATAAAAAGTGTCTCTAACACAAACATTGCCAACATAATTTCCTTATTAATTTGATCGATAAGTATGTCATATAACTATTAGATAAAACCATTTTAAATTTCATCAATGATTTATTTAATATCACCGACGAAAATTAATTTTTTGAATATATTGTCAATGGTATTTTGTGTAAGTATTTCAATTTTCTAAAACTTTTTAATGAAATTGATCCATTAGTAGATTACAAAAATAATTAAAAGGAATAAATTTAAAATAAAATAAAAATAATAATAATGTTCCTATTTAAAAAGAATATTCAACAATGTCTTCTTTATACAAAGACTTTCCAAATTTCATATACCTAAAAATGTGCATTAATGAATAAAATCACAAACTAATTGATTTTGTTTATGATTATTATATTTTTATAAAATAATTATTGTATAAGATGAACAAGGGAGTGGATTGAATAAGAAAATATAACATTCAAAAATAATTATTTTTCAAAAATTAAACTACTAATCAAATTTTAAATTAAGATTCAATTTCAACCCAGCATATATATTATTTCACACATCCTAATCAATTTCCTCCAAATTAAACCCAAATACTAAACTACAAAATAATTTTTTTATTGAATAAGGTAATTCCAAAGTCAATTTTAAATTGAGCTTAAGTCAACCATAAAAACAATTCATTTTGCAAAAAACACATTGTAATCAATTATTTTAATATTAACATGAAACCCTAAATCCCAATATTATTTTCTCCTAAAACTTGCATTACCATCTAAAGTTTGAATATAGACTCAATTAAGAAAAACTAATTAGTTATGAAATACTAATTAATTAATGATTTTCTCCCCAATTTAGACCAAATCCCAAATCCCAAATTAGTTCATTCCTAAGATGCTGAAATTTAGAAATCATTTTAAAATGAGATTCAATTCAACCATAACAAATACAATATTTATCAAAAATATATTATAACAATTTCTTAATGAATTAACCCCATACCCTAAATTGCAAAATATTACCATAAATATATCAAAACTACTATTAACAACAACACTAATAACAAATATATAATGCAAAATAAAAGCGAACTAAATGGTTTTTAATTAATATCAAATAATATCTTTTTAGACAAAATAAATTTAAAATAAGAGTTAATGCTATCTTAAAGTAACTAAGTTGAAAACTCACAAACATAGCACATAAAACCTAAAAAAAGAAAAGGAAAACTCTTCATGTTAACCCAACTCATTAAGGCTTGCCTAATTGCTTGTAACGATTAGAAGAAAAAAAGCGCAAGTTAGGAAAACATCTTAAGCTATAAACCAAGCTTTTAAAACTCAAAATGGTGAATAAGATAAGAGGGAAAAAGGAAAGAGAGAGAGGTGATATTTTTCCAGGGAAAAAAAATAGGGGAAAAAAAAAAGTAAAAGACAAGTTTGTTATAAAATCAAGGATTTTGGTCTTTTAATTAAGGCTTTGTATCGATGGAATTAATGATGAGATATTAAATTCTTATATTTTAAAACATTCATCAATAGAATTGATGATAATCAAAACTTGGTGTTTTCAAATTTTAAGAACTCTCCCCTTTTTAGTCTATTGGTAATTTCATTGTAATAGTATGTGATATAGTCATGTAATGTTTTTCCAATTCTTTGAAACTCTTCGATCAACTTGGAACATCAATGATTATGCTTGTAATTACAGTAAAGCCAATTTCATTACACATAGATGTTTTATAATTTAATCAGAAATCTCTTCTTCATTTTTGTTTTTATCATCATCATGCCTATTGTAATATTTTTTATTTATTAAAATGATGCTTATTGAATTAGAACATCATTTAATCCCTCTACAATAAAAAAAAAAACCTATTAACTACATGTAAATTTGGCTTTTCTTCTAAGCCACTAGACATAGTAAATATATATGTGCATTAATGAAAGACATATTTAATGACAAAATACTCATTATATCATTTTATCCAAACATAGTACATTCAAACTACCAATAACATTTCCTTCTAATTAATAGACCTAGTACATGATTACAACTATTAACAGTTAAAAGAATATGTGTAATGAAATTAAGTATTACGAGTGATAAGAATTATTAAGTAGTGCTTATATATGTTCTAAAGCATGTGGCTAATTGTTCATCTTAAGATTGAAAAGCTTAAGATTTAGTATGAATTTTGAGAAAGTAAAAATTGATGATGTTGCCTTTTAAAATGGTGATAAATAAAATAAAAATAAAAATATTATAACCCTTACTAAACATAACCTCATGATAGATTGACTTAGCTATGCAAAGTTATAAAACTTAGTTTAACTCATGATCCAACCTAATATCTAGATTATGGGTTGGCGAATCAAATCAAGTTAACCTAGATAAATTCAAAATTCAAAATTCATGAATTTTATTTTTTAGATAAATTAAATCTCACTTGGATTTTGATCGGCTCATAAATTAATCGAATCATATTTCAACTTGTTTTGACATAAAAACTTAGTTTAAGTAAGGTCCTAAATAGATAGGTCAACTAATCTTTTCAAATGTTTTTGCTTCTAACATATCATTTTGTTCACCTATATGGGTTCATTTTTTAATTGGAAGTATAATTATATTTTTATTTGTTAGTTTATTGGTAGTGTTTGACAAGTAAAACATGGATTAAAAAAATCAAGTATTTTAGAAGTCTCTTTATATTTATGGTGTTTTTCTTATATATTATTCTTGAGAGTTTTTATTTAAAACAAAATCTATTATCCTTCCATCCAAACAATAACATGATTGTGGTTTAATAATAGAAAAAGAAAACTTACCAATTATTTTTTTTCCTGCCCAACACGATAATTGGTTAATTGGTTTGGTGGGGATCAACTAATGTAAATTTACTCGTGCATTTGTGGATTTCTTGTGTTAAAAAATTAATGAAAGCGATTAAAATTGTTTGTATAATATAACTGGTAATTAATGTTGGTGATGACAATGATTTGGCAACTATGGAAAGACACATTGATGATACTGACAATCAATATGTGACCTTTATAATCATGATTATGCTATTTATAAATGTGTAGACAAATTATATTATCGAGCCATTTCCTAGTTATGGCTGGAAATAATTTATTTATTTTTTTTAATTTCAATTTTAAATTTGAACATTGTCTTCAAATATTATTTAAGGAATGTGGCGTGATGATAAAGAATTTAAAATTTACATAATATATCTCGAGTTTAAATCAAGAACATATATTTTTTATAAAAATTTAGAACAATTAAAATTTTATTTATTTATCAAAAAATGAAATACAATGTAATAACAACAGCAACGAGCATATCCTATGATATCCTAAGATGGCGACAACAATAAAAAGGATTTATTTCCTGAAACAGTTCCGGGAACAGTCTGCTAGCATATAATCAGAGAGCTATGGCATCTTGTGGATTAATCACGCATTTTCTTTAATTTATTAGCATAAATAGAGTAATAAAAATAAAAATATTAAATGAAAATAGCAGTAACATAATTACGTAGGCAATGCACTCTCCAGTATTCAACCACTGCGCGGATCTCCATCTATTGGTGACGTGTTTTCTAGTAAGAATGGCCGCCATATGTCAACTACCAATAACATTTCGTCAAATTTACGCTCTTCTTGTAAAATATCAACTTATAAAAGCTCTCGTTCATTGATAGACATGGACATTTTTCTTCGTATAATCATTTCATTTTTCAAGAGATCTAGAAATATAATTTATAATAAGATTTGAACATGTTATTATTTAATTATTAAGGTAATGATTCTTTGTCAAATAATCATAATAACTCAAAATGTTAGGTAAAGTTAATTATATAATTTATTTGCTCATTCAGATAGTGTTGAGTCCGTTGAGTCATCCACCAAGAGTGTTTCTTATTGTTCTCTTTTTCCTTATCGTGTATTTTTACTTATGTTTTTATTATTATTATTATGAATAATAATATGCTTGATCCACTTATATCTAATTACACTTGTAGTTTAAAACATAATGCTAAGCCTATATTGGTCTTTAAAAATAGAAGGTGCGTAAACATAACATCTAAAACTCAAATTTAAGCATAGTATATTTTATGAAAACTCATCAACTCATTATTAGACTAGTTTAAGTTCTATTTTTAAAAAAGAGAAACAAGTTAGGCATACATTGGTCCATAGGAACTGAATGACACTTTAATCTAGCTATTAGAAACCAAAAGTAATGAAATAACATGGCACTAACTTAAGATTGTAAGAGTCATCTAAGACTAAAAAAATAAGAAACTGAAAAAAATTTCTAAGACTTAAAATTTTTAAAAACAATTACGAGAATCTTTTAAGACTCAAAAGTAAAGAAAAATTTGTGAGAGTACTCCAAGACCGTAAATCACAAAGAAAAGTGCAAGAGATTTTTTAGACTTAAAATTAAATAAAGATTAGCATGTCTTATGAGACGCAACCACAAGAACCTTCTAATGGTAGACTTAAAATGGGATATTATTGGATATATGTAACTTACCTTATTTATTAAGAAACATATTAGGCATCTATTTATATCACGTATGAACTACTTAAATCGGTAAGTAATGAATTGATCAAGTATAGCCTTTTATGACTAATAAAGAACTTTTATCACGAGTTCATGAATTTGAAGTTATTATACTGTTAGTTTATATGTTTTATAGTCAATTAGTTAGTTATATGTGACATTGACTTTGTCTATATAAACATATTTTTTTAAGAAATACTTTGTTTATCTTTAGCATTCTTCAAATATTTTATTGATGAATCTAGATTAAAGATAAAGTTCTTGGAGCCAAAAAACATGCAAAATAAATTATAAAGTTATTATAACTATATGATTTCTATTGCATTAAAGCATCATTCCTAAATATTCTTAGTCAATACTCTATTAAGATTGTACATTAATTGAATTTGTTAAGACTTATATATATATATATATATATATATATATATATATATATATATATATATATTATATTTTTTTATTAAAAAATTAATTATTTTTTATAAGTTGAGATATAAGAGATACCTAAAACTAATATATAGGTGATTATGAAATGACATTCACACTAAACTAACCTTCATAAAAAACATATATATATATATATAGAGAGAGAGAGATTACTTATATTTATAAAAAGACTCACATGATGGTTATTTAGGTGATCCTTAGACTTTTGATTTTTAAGCTATCTTATATAAATAATGCTATGCTTTAATCGTGATGCATGTTGTTCTAATCAATGCTAATAAATATACATATATTGAATATACTATGAATTATATGAAAATATATAATTTTTCATTAGAGGATTCATCATCCTCAACGAATTAGGTTAAAAGTTTCATCAATTCTCAAATAATATTGATTGTAAATCCTTATGCAAGGTGCTAATTTTATAATGTTGAGAACAAATAGTATTCATTAGAGGATTCATAGTTGATATTTGGAATTAATATAATTGTATTTTGAATTATGAGTTAGTGAAAATGATGCTAAAAATGATATATTTATGGATCATAAAGATGAATTAAATATATAATTATATGTAAATATAATAGAATTGATCTTTGATGTTTGGAACTAATATGCATGTGTTTTTTAAATAATGAGTAATTGAAAGTAGGCTAGAATTTGTGTTAATTACTTGTTTGAATGGTGAATTGATTAAGAAAAATTATGAATATAAATCCTTATATAGTGGATGTTTTGGTTATATAAACATTAGATGATTGATAAATGGTGTGAAGAAAAAATAGGTTTATAAAACACAAAACTGTTGTTTTAATTTGAAATGTTATCGAGTGTCTGGGTATCACAAGCATGATTTGTTAAATATTGACAAAATGTTTATAATGGTCAAGATGAAGACAAAATAGGAAATGGGACATGGAATATGATTAGCTTTAACTATGTTATATAGAGTTTTAAAGCATATTAAGATTATTGTTATATAGAGTTTTAAAGCATAGTAAATTTTTTATCATAGTTGTTTATATGCAAGAAATAGAGGTTGTTATGATAGCCTAGAAATGTAAAATGAAAAATGTTGGGACAACACTAGTTTACAGAGAAAAGGGATACACGATATCCTAAAATTTTAATAGTTAACAAGCCAAACAATAAAAGCTTAGGGCTATCATGATACCCCTAACATGTGAAAAATAAAGAATGTTTATAGAGGAAATAACATGTAAAATACATGAATGTAGGTTTGTAAGATGACAATACATGCTACTAATTATGGATTTATCTTATGTATGGAACAAATTTAAGTTGTGTGTGTGTGTACCAAATTTGAACTTAGTTGTCTTAAAGATCAAAACTTTTACAATAAATAACAGTGTAATAAGGATGATAATGATATATAGAAATGAAAATGCATAGTCGATATGAATTGGTTGTGCAAAATGATGATGTCATGGTTGTGTTAAATAATTTCAGCAATATGTATTAAGAATGTTAATAAAACTTGATGCGTACATTTGTGTATGTGCATCTAAAAATGATAAAAAAATATATTTTATTATGCTTTATAAAGATAATATGTGAGAAAATTAGTTGTAATAGAAATTGGGGGCATGACATATTTGATTAATGTAAGTTATGAATCATATTTCCTGGAATTTTCTTTGTTTTTAAATAACTTACTTTAAAGGATGGGAGCATTGATCCATAATGATGAAATGATCCACTTCAAACTTGAGTGATTACTTAGAGTAATAAAGTCTAATTTGAGCGAAAAAAGTATCGGCTTTGATTGGATTTATAATCCTTTAATAAAATGAAATCATGAGTTGTGCTAGTTGAACAAAATAATGAATTTAGAGCAATCAATTTAAAATAAAGATGTAATATAAATTAGGTAAAGAATTGTCAAGATCGTTAGTGTTAAAACATGTCTCATTGTATAAAATTGCAAACATAGGTTGGTTAGTATAAAAACCAATCTTTATTAACATTCTCATAACTCTCATTTATAATAAAGTTGTTCAATATAAACCCCCTTGTTTTATCTCTCATTTCACAACTTTATTTTTTTCCACTCCCCCAAGACACTTATTTATTTTCTTTTCTCTAGCTATTACTACTTAACTTTTGTTTTTCACTCTTCTCGATTGCATATCTCCTTTCACTCTTCTTGACCTCACTCTTTTTTTAAAATCTCATTAGTTTTCCATAGATCTTGTTAGGACTAATACTAAAAGAGTGATGGATTTTACATATTCTTACAAATTAATACATATTATTAAACCCATCATGAATAACCTTCATTTAAAATACTATAATTTTCTTGAAAATTTGTGACTTGCATGCTTAGGAACAATATCATATAATACCTCACTAGTATATATCCCATTTTGAAAAGACCTTAAAACCCCAACTTATCTATTGCTTGAATCACAATGATTAAAGCTTAATTCTTATTAGACTTAACTTCATGCATGACGCTACTTTAGAAGGATTTCTTGAAGCTTATTTAACCCATATATCTTGAATCAACCAAATGAATACCCTTTAAACTCTCTTGGTTTGTGCCATTATAATAGGTCAAAACAACAAATACAATAGATATCATGTTGCTTGTTGATTCTCATCACCATAAAAACAAAGGATGTTATTTTTACCATGCAACAAAATGATATCGTTTTTCTCATCATTTGTTTCGTGTAACAACATTATTTTGTCAAAAATATGTTGTTTTATTTAATTATAATTTTATGTTTGAAAACAAATCTCTCAATTTTTTTTTCAATATAGTAATTTGATCCTATTTTTTCTTTAGCTTAATCTTTTTTCTTTATTTGTTTTAATCTAATACTTTTTTTTTTAAATGGTCCCTTAATTTCCTGGTTTTGTTTTTATTCTAGTAATTGACTATTCATTTATTTAGACAATTTCAATAATTTTCTCAATATTTCTTCATAATTTTATACTTGAATGTATTTTCCTATCCTTGGGTTTGGATGCCTTTTACAATTAAACCCATGGCCTTTTAATTTTGAATTATTTAGCCAGCATCATTCTTTTGTTTTTCATTTTTTTTCTCTACAATTTCATTCCATATTGTATTATTTTTTTTTATTTTTTTTAATTAAATATATATTTTTTTGGTTTGAAAATATTTTTTTACTTTTTTTATTGAAATATTTTTTTGTCTATTTTTTTTGGAATTTGAGAGAGAGGTAAGAATATATAGATTATAATAATAATGATTGTCTTCATGCCATATGTTTATAGTAGTAGAAAATCCAATTAACATAAGATTATCTTTAAAACTTGATTACTCAAGAATATTTCT